>OX244014.1:2796979-4191719 GCA_945859715.1 Apamea sordens
TTCCTGCTGATATCTCTTTGAGGCGCGCGAGGAACACAACGCGCCGTCGACCCGGGCCTGGTCCTTACCGGGTGGCGAGCTGCCCATTGCTCGCCGCCCGCAAGCCCGCGAGGGATTGCAGCCCTGAGTATTTGATATTAAAACTGCCATCTTGGATTACCATTACCATCCTATCGCAAGCTCCGTCAAAGAACTTCGTTCCAAAAATTGTTTCTCTGGCATTACATCATCATAATCAAGCCTATAATGTTCCCACTGCTGGGACACAGGGCTCCTGTCCGTGAATGGGAAGGGGCCATAATCTACCACGCGGGCCCGGTGCAGGTTGGTAGGTGTCACATGGCATCGAATTTTTAGTTTCCTCACGATGTTTTCCTTCACCGTTTTGAGAGCAGTGGTGATGAAATTAAATACACAAAGCGCCTGCCTGGGTTCGAACTCACGACCTACAAACTCGTAAGTTGAGGCTGATACTATTTTACATAGTTTACATCATACAGGCTTATATTAGTAATTTTAATGATACTATTGCGCGCCACAATGAATGCCTGGTACATGGTGACATTAGTTACCACTAGCACCATCTAGTATCGAGTAGCAGAACTAATTTACCACTAGCGTCATCTAGTATCGAGTAGTAGAACTAATAGATCCTTCTAGAAATTTCGATGCTAGAACTATCGACATCTGGTCAGTCGGAGCCGGTATGTACTCGAACCTTCTAGATGTTTCTACAATAAAAAGTTCTAGAACTATCTGCGGCATTATATAAGGCCGGGATTAGCCACGATCGTCAGAGTCGGATAAGCGATAATAGCGAATACATCGAAAGCGATCTTCGTGCAATTGTGTTTTATAATTAGTGTGTTTGAGTTGTTATTAGTGTTGTTTAATTACAGTGTAATTTTCGGTAATTTATATCGGCAGTTTTAATTGTCACGAACCCCGAAACTCGTAACAATATTAATCCACTCCACACCATTCCTGTCCGTCCATCTGTCCCTAAAGGACTTTAAGTGTTAGAGAGAGAAAGGTACAATTAGAGCGAGAGGGAAACATATCTCTCGGCTTAGGAGTAGGGTGACCATCCATCAAGATGTTATGAAACCTAACCAAGTAGTCGTAGATCTTTTTGTGAAAGAGCTCGTCGGAGAAGTACTACCACCATTCATGACATATTTCTGCCGCTAAGCATTGCTGTGTTCCAGTAAGAAGGGTATAGGTAACGGTACATTCACTGACCTATATTATATAAGTAGGTACGCTATCTACTATATAATTATTATGACATCTACATATTTACATTAGGTACTAAAATAATAATACATATGTACATGAGAAAAAAAAAACAAGCAAAAGAATCATAGGGCATCAAAAAATTCGTCCGCATCGCTGTCAACAGGAACAGTGCCCAAAAGGCTGGCGGCATTGCCACGTTGTATGGCGATGCTAATTCTTTGGCCAAGAAACAGGCCAGCCCTCTGGTCACGTGAAGAGTCGACTAAGCGCTTGGCGATATCTCGATAAACCAAGTGGGCACTCGGACCCCATGGCCCTAGTGTTTCAACCCCAAACGGCTCGAAGATATAACTCCCAATCAGGCTGGAATATTTTCGCCGTTTGAGGTTTTCTGCACCAGCAGCAGCCGCTCCAGCACAGCCCACCGTGCTAGGAAGATGGGATGGCGCAAGGGTATCGACACATGTTGCATCCCACACCAAAGGTCTGCCTAACTTCCAGGGCATTATGGTCATTCCGTCTGGTCTCTTTCCATCGTCGCGTGCCAGGCCGTTGGGTTCTAAAACAGCTGGCACCCCGGCGGTGACAAGAGCACGACGGATGATGTCATTAATGCTGGCGTGCCGTGCTATCCGACCTGCGCTCCTACTGCAGGATAGGCCGTGGTGTCCGAGGCAGTCGACAGCTTCACCGCACTGACAGCGATGCGGAGCCCCACAAGGAGCACCCAAACGCAGACAGGTAGCGAGCCGGAAGGTGGTGTCACCCAGCATAGTGCCTATGTTGGGTGAAGGGAGTGCTTGAAGCCATAGCCCCGACTCCCACTCACCCACAGCCAGCAGGCGGGCACGCTCAGCAGTATTGGTGGACGTATTGATAAGTTTATTCCGTACCAACCTGCAGAGCGGCTCATCCCACTGTCTCTGGGAAGATGGGTTTACGGGCCGATCTGTATCCGGGCAAGCCGCTTTCCAGGCGTTCACCGCGTCGAAAGTAGTAGGTACGCTAGTCTAGTAGGTACGCTGGACTAAATATACTATACGAAATGACAGTTGTTTTTTGTACCGATTCAAAGCGGGTTCGAGCGTCTCAGGAACTAAAATTGACACATTGTTGCATATGGCCGTTGTTTTGTTTTGGTACGTCTCTGATGATTTACGTCTAAATCATGGAATTTTTTGTGTATTTGTTTATACTACGAGATATTTAGAACCTTTTTATCATGAGAGTACGCGCATTTTGTAAAACTCGCTATCAAGAATTTAGTTCCACGGACGCTCACGTTGCTGTCAGCGCCTAAGTGGCGAAAATAAAATGTCTTCATTTTGTCATCGATAGTATGAAGTCCAGGGTACTTATTTATTATAGGTCAGTAGGCCCAAAGCACTAACATAGCACTTCATCTGCTTCTGCATCTTTTGTCTTACTGAGACAAAATGTACGGTTACCCTACTACAGTATGCCGTCAGAATAGATATCGAGTTACTCTCTATCTTCTGCGTCGTCTTTCTATTTACAGATTACAGACAATTCATCCGATATCAAATTAAATCGGATTATGGGAATAAAAGGTCCATTAATCGTCTTTAACTATATCATCATCTGCCTGCCTTTTCCCAACCATGTTGACCCCAACATATTTGGGAAATGGCTAGACAGATGAGGACTCTTTTTTATGTCTAACATGGGAATTACAGATTTAAAGGACAATGACCAAAAGTCGTACCAAAAAGTTTCATTCATAAGATCAAAATATTATAGTAATTATTTTCATAATTGTTAACGACATTACGCGTCGGGGATTTGATTTTTGAACAGGGAATTTAATTTAAAGTAAAAATGTGTTGATATTCTTTTATTCCCTTTATATGACGTTCCGTTTCAAATGTTATGATTAATATAACCTTGAATTTTGAAAGTGTCATGACGTCTTTCAAAAAACAAGTAAAAAAATTATACTTTGCCGATTCTACATTAATTAAAAATAACTAGAATAAAATAGAATAGAATTTTTATTTAAACGATTGTGATTTTTTAGAGCAATAATGGCTGTTCGTGTATGACATGTCAAACAAAATAAGGTACCTAGTTTTCGGGTTATTTCAATTTTTTTGAAAATCTTCGAAACCCGGGTTTTGTTTACAAAAAGAACTTGTTAGAAGTTAATATGATAAGTGTAGTCTATAAAAAAACAATTTTGACTTTGATGCAGCATGGTACGGGATTCCATACATCCATGAGCATTATCCTTTAGAAATATTACAAAGAATGATCGCTAAAAGCGATCTTTTAAAGACAACTTTTCGATGGACCGTTCTTTCTTTCTCTCTTTGAAAGAAAGAAAAAAGTATTCTTAACAAATGGAACAAAATAGGAAATGGCCAACAAATCGAAACATCTATGAGTTTACAGTCTTCTTAAAAATAGTCACTTAGAAGGCACTTCTGAACGTTAAAAATTACAGAAAATAGAATTGATTCTAGTCGCTTTCCAAATGATAGTTTTGTTATGGAGAAGAATGGGCAAGAAACTCCACCGTTACTCTTTTAAAATGTTTTAGAATATTTTGCATACATTTATTATATGTATAATAATAACATGCGAGGATGATGCAGATAAAATAAAATAAAATTACTATACCACAATTGGTAAAATAATTAAACATGAAAATAAAACATATAATAGTAGATTATTAACCAAGGGGATAAAGCAGTGTCTTCTGTCGCGGGTGACGATTTAAATCGCTGTAGCGAGGGATTTAAGTTTACCCAAGACTAAGACAGCTTTATCACCGAGGAAAATACTCTACTTTTCGTACCATTTGCGAAAAAATAAACTTAACGTTTATGTATTTGAAGAAAACAAAAACGCGGCAAATTCCTAGACTAATATTTTTTTGTCGGAAAAGCAAAGGCATCAAGCTCATACGGCCTCGTCAGTTTTCGTAATTTTATTTAATAATCATAACTGCATAATAAATGCGTATTCCTTTTTCAAAAAGATGTATAATGCTTTATATACAAACTCAATGGTGTAAACACAGATGTAGTTCAGTATAAATTTCGATAAGTATTCCAAATTTAAATCACATTCTCCCCCTAGAGGATGAATGAAATTCAGTACAATTTTCTTTCCCTGTTTTTAACAGATTAAAAATGACTATTGTTATGTTCGCTTTTTGTGGCATAGAATGTCACTTTTTTGAGCAAGTGGTATGAAAATTAATATTGTGATAGATACCTACTGCTCAGTCTTTCAATTTGCATTTTCATTCTTACGCAGTTTAGTGAATTTGGCGTCAACACTTCTGCCAGACCTAGACAATTTGGTAACGACATGTTCCGGCTTTGCGAAACAGTGACAAATGAACACTTATTTACCGCCAACGCGCGGAGTCAATGTCACCGATCAATTTCCCAAACTGAAGGCCATAATATGGAACAACTACGTGTGAAATTTACCTATTTATGTGTTTGTGTACGTTTTTTATTTATAATTATTTTATTATTATTTATTTTATTTTTTATAAAAAAAAAAACGTCGCCCCACACTAGGAATTACTCCTGGATCGTGCGTGCGTTTACAAACATCTAAACTCACATACACAAACAGCCAGACCCGGAACAACTACCTGTAGGCAATACAAATATTTGTTCCGTGCGGGAATCGAACCCACGACACGCAGCGCAGCAGTCGATCGCTCAGCCACTGCGCCAACCGTTTCGTCGAATATTAATAGTTTTTTTTTATCTCTGTTCGGCTCAACCAAAGTACCTGCCATCTAATCTCTTCACCACCCTTGGTTGACTGGTAGAGAATGCCTAAGGCATTATGTTCGCCTTTTACCTTTTTTGTGTGCGAAAAGATTCAATCATTCGATTGCGATTTTTTTTTTCATTTTTTTTTTTTGGTGTACAATAAAGAGTATTCTATTCTATTCTGGTTACCCCAACCCAACACATCACCTGCCTGCGATATTCGGTTTAAAGAAATTTATTTCTCATAAGAACTTACAGTCCGCTTATAAGTAGTAAGTATGATAATACAGTACAATACAATTCAATTTCCTCCAGAGTATTAAAAGCTACAATGTGTACATACATGTTTCTTAAGCTTATTTTTCAATATATATTCACGTTATCGCACTCTTTGATATCGACGTCCGGCAATCCATTGAACAGCTGTGCTCCTTCAAACAATATGGCCTTTCTACCGTAATTAGTGCGTACAGTCACGAACAAAAGTATGTATACACTCGGCTTTATTCAAAAGCGATGAACTCCTTTATTTTTTAATGAAATTTTATGTTGTTACGAACATAGCATTTTCGAACCCATAGGTTTATGTAATGTGTCGTATTTCAACGTTACATTTGTTATTTCACGAAAAAATCGGAATTGAAAGTTGCCATGTGTTGACATATTGGTTCTCGTGACTGTACGCTGATGACTTCAAGTTTGTTTTTATATCTATTTCTCAGGTTGTTGCATTGTTTTTTTCTTTAGTTGTATTTTAGTTTTTATTGAGTTTGTAGTTATGTTTTTAATGATAAATGATTTTATTTTTTTAAGTAGGTTTGTACAAACACTTTTACACGTCAATCATATTTTAAAACTAGATGAGGTCGGCGTTTCCTATCTGACTATAGTCTGAGAAGAAAGGCCGAAACAAACTCAGAGGCCCGTCAGGTTTCAGCTTGGCTCAGGTAACCGTTTTAAATCACTGGTGAAGTAATTCGATAGAGAATTTTTCGGCTTTCGTTTTCAGTACTTCTCTTAGCGTCCTTCTCTGGCCTCGTCAACAACTGTGCAACAAGTGAGCGTCGAACTCACGACCTAACTTGCCAGTGTTAGTAACTTTTATACTGAACTTAGGTAGGTATATCACGCATGTTTTTTCCTGAAGGAGTAGCCAGAGATGTGTATTCATATAATAGGTTGTTAATATTCTACTAGCTGCGCCCCGCGGTTTCACCCGCCTAAGTTTCAATCCTTATTATACGCGCCGCACTATGTAGGTACCAGTTTGTTGATACTCAGATGTGTCTTCTCGACATCCGGGTGTCACTAAAGGGATGCAGCAGAATACCAGCGTCAGGTATTGTACCTGGCACATGCTGAGCTGGACTCCCATTTGGTGCAACCATGAGACACACACCGCCCAGAGTGATCGACCCTTATATTTACTCAATTCAGTTTTTTAATCTTTGTTTTTTTTTACGTTTCACCTTTTTTTGATGTTTTTTCTTTTTTATTGCTTGTATTGTGTCTTTTGTTGCACTAAATAAACGTGTTATCTATCTAGCTATCAATCCCGTGGGAATATCGGGTATTCTATGTGTGAATCCTGGGGGTCTACTCCGAAGTGCAAAAAGCGAATGTTCGGATCGGAGCGACACATGGCCGAATCGAATATTATTGAGACATCCAACAGCCCGCACTGGGCTCGAGTGGTAGGTTACGGCCCCTTCTCTCAGAAAGGAAGCCTGAGTCCCAGCAGTGTCGCGGGCCTGCGGGCGGAGAGTAATGGGTAGCTCTCCGTCCGATCAGGACTAGGCCCGTGCCGGACGGCGTGTACGTGTTCCACGCGCGCCTCAAAGAGATGTCAGCAAAAGAGACGGGGCCCCATAGGGCCGAAGCCTGCCAGGGTAGCGGGACCATCCGAAAGGGTTTACCGCTGCCCTGGAACATAAAGGGCTAAGGAAGGAACACGGGTGGGTTTTAGTCAGTAAAAGTCTGACACTCCCTTCTGCTCCACCCAGAGCGGGAGGAGTCATTTAATGATTTACCATCCTCAAAAAAAAAAAAAGTCCCAGCAGTGTGGACATTATCGGCTTGATTATGCGAAGTGAAATCAAGAGCAATTTACTAACTAACTGGCCTATGTTGTCCCACAGCCGGCCAAAGGCCTACCTTTCCCTTCTCCACACAATTCTGTCTTTTGCGAGGGCAGAATACGGGCAGTGAGCCTTAAATAAAAAAAGCGGGTTGCACTCCGGGAGTGCCGGCAGAAGTGAAAACTTGAACATTAACGTTGTGCATTTTGATATTTTGGAATATCGTAAGGGGTATCGTATTACCCAGTAACTGGGTTGTGGAGGCTGACCTCCACAACGACTGCCTATCTGAATAGGCAGTCGCTCCATGTAAAATACTGGTATTCAGCTGCATCCGGTTAGACTGGAAGCCGAACCCAACATAGTTGGGAAAAGGCTAGGCAGATGATGATGATGATTTTGATATTTTGGAATGCGCTCTACTCTCCCTCCGTCTTACGAATTTTCGATCAGGTCACGTGTCCTGACGCGAGTATAACTTTTTTTACCCATCAGAAAAAACTCCCCCTCCGTCTTACGAATTTTCGATCAGGTCACGTGTCCTGACGCGAGTTTAACTTTTTTTACCCATCACAAAAAAATGGACAACGCCGCTATAGAAGTTTTCACTTCAAAAACAGTCGAGAGATGCCGTGGGACACCCGGTTGTAGCGAAGTTCCTTTCGCTTGTGCAGACTTTAACAACTGTAACTAGCAAGTTTTTCGGGTTTTAGTGGTTATCGAGTGGTTGTGAATAGCTAAGAAGCTCTCATTTGCCAAGTGTCATGACGACACTTTTAATAGGTACGTAATAAAAGTGTTATGACGGTCTAAATGTTACACTTTTTAGGGTTCCGTACCCCAAAAAGAAAACGGAACCCCTATAAGATCCCTTCGTTGTCCGTCTGCGTGTCCGTCTGTCAAGACCCTTTTCTCAGGAACGAGTGGAGTACAAGCTGAAATTAATAACAAATACTCAAGGCTGCAATCCCTTGAAGCAGTGAAAAAAAAAACTTAAGTCAACGCAATCAAAAGATATGGGCGTTGATTTTCCGTTTATGCTGAAAACCTATAGGGACCTACCTAGAATCATGAAATTTGGCAAGAAGCTATGTCATGTAGCACAAGTAGATGAAAAAATCCGAAAACCGTAAAATAGTTAACCGTAGTTACATCCCTACAAATTTGTACGGAACCCTCGGTGCGCGAGTCCAACTTGCACTTGACCGGTTTTTTTTCGATCTAACTCTTATTCGGAAAGTGTACAGAGTATAATATATAACCTGAGTGAGATAAGGAAGTTCGTACCAAAAAGTTGAAAAAGTCTTCAAACCTCTTTAGTCCTACTTAACAGTAAAAAAACTTAGTATTAGAACCGAGACTGGAACAAAAGAATCTAGCAGCTTTAAAAGAAAAGAATGAACTTACAAAGCCACAGAAAATAAAATGAAGCCGCTTATAGAGACCGACTTCGTGTTAGAGAGAGACAGGGATGTACTAATGCTGAATAAAGTCGATCTGTTTGTGAGGGCGTTTACACTAAAGTATAGAACATCATCATTGATTATTTTATTTTTTTTGTTTTTTTTTCAGGGCCCGTATTCCCGTAATTTAAAACGTTCAAAATCTAGTCGCAGTGTCATCACGGCGACAAACAAATGTCAAAAACTTGTCAAAATGTAGGGAAATTAGACGGTTTTTTGACAGATTGAGATTGAGATCAGACTGTGAACGTTCTTAAAATTACGAGAATTACCCCACTGATCTGTAACTACATAATAAATTTGACTATGGCTAATAATATTCGTATCGATAGCTGTATCTATAGTACTAATTAATTCAAACCTAATATATGTTGCATGCCGTAAGGTAAAATGTATCGGGACACTTAACAAATATTCCAACTTATATGTATACCTACATTATCAGCAAATATGTAAATGATTTCTTTCTTTCTTTCTTTCTTTCATGTAAAGTCAATGTCAAATCATTTATTTCAAACTTGCGTCTGTCCGCGTGACATTTTTTTGCTAACCCGACCAACCGCATCGCATCGCATCGATTTTTTTTTTGCTCGGCTCCTTAGGATCCTAGCGCCCTCACCCCCCTAGTCACCGCAGGAGACGCCCTGGACGTCGGGAGTCACCAGCCGACTCCCGGCCACCGTAGGCGCAGGCTTGTGGGCGGCGAGCAATGGGCAGCTCGCCGCCCGGCAAGGACCAGGCCCGGGTCAACGGCGCGTTGTGTTCCACGCGCGCCTCAAAGAGATGTCTGACAACCAGTCTTACCAAGGGGTATCATATTACCCAGTGACTGGGTTGTGGAGGTCAGATAGGCAATCGCTCCATGTAAAATACTGGTATTCAGCTGCATCCGGTTAGACTGGAAGCCGACTCCAACGTAGTTGTGAAAAGCTCGGCAGATGATGACTTTTGTACGAAAATATGTCTCAAGTGAAGTCATGTGTAAAAGCAAGCTGTATTACGTCAAAGCATGGAATCGGACTTGTAAGTGATGAACGAGATAGCTGTATATTCTGTAACGTGACAGACAAGGACAGAGCGAGAAATTAAGTACCGGGCGTCGCTTTCCAGGGAAAAGTGAGGAACTGCACTTTTGTATATTTTATTTTATAATGAAAAGGATTTTCTTTAGAAGAAGCTTGAACGTTGAGGATTTAAAAAAAAAATAGATTTGAAGGAGTAATGTGTTATTTGGTTTTCTGTCAGTAATTTCACAGTGGCAGCTTGGAGTCTGGATTTCTGCCTGGTTGATGGCAATAGCCTATTACATGGGACTTTAACATAATTGAAGCCAAATTCCCGCAGTTAAAAACGTTCAAAATCTAGTCGCAGTCTCATCTCGGCGACAATCAATCTCAAAAACTATTCTAATATGTAAGGAAATTAGAGGTATTTTTGACAGATTGAGACTGAGATCAGACTGTGAACTTTCTTACCTTATTTTATATTTGCAAGCCGAAATTTAAGGCAGAATAAGAGAACAATTCTGTACATTTTATCAACCTTCTGTACCTTATTTATGCAAATAAATGATTTTATATGATTTAAAATTACGAGAATTGCCCCTCTGGGGAAATGATGGTGTACTACAGGTACACCTCTGCTTAACTCTTCGGGTATTACGGCCGTGATGTTATGTTTATTTGTCATTTTACAATCCTTTAATCACTCAAACCCATTATTTTCGCGGAGATAAAGCAATAAATCAAACCGTAACAGAAAGTGCATTTACCCCATTTTCCCTAATAACGCTGCGCGCATTTTCAGCGGAAACTTATCGAAAACCTGTAGCTTTTGTATTTACTCCATATGAAAATCAACTATATTTGTAAGATAACACATCTGAAAATCCCTTGCAGTCTTCAGTTGTGTTGGAAAATTTGTCGAGACAACGAAAATTCAGACGTAATTAACGAGAAATAAAGTTGAAATTTAAAGGAACCGGTGTTCACAAGCTGATAAGACGTTACCAGTAGTCTAAGACCCCCCTCCCCCCCTGTGACGTCAACTATTGACTTATATAAGAGGGGCTACCATTGTGTAAGTCAGAGTTCAAAGTAATTTGGTCAACGCTATTCGGGCGCCCGATATCTGTGGGTTCTCTCAGTCGCTCCGCGGACTACGCGCGGCGCGGACGTCTAACACTAGTTAGTATTTATTTTTTATTAAATATATTGCAAAATATATATTATATTTTTAGTTTTCTAAGGCAAAATGTTGGTTGGTGTCTTCAAGAGTTACATTTAGAGTGAGTATTGCCGATTTCTTATTCATTTAGTACGTAGATATTTTCTTGGAAACGTTTTTCGTTTTTAAAAAGCGGAATATATTGTTTAATTATTTCTGGACAAGTCTTCGCATATTTGTGTGGTTCTTTCCTCAAAAGACCATCTCAAACATCAATCTACATGGTCTTCACATGATCTGACCAAGATTATGTCTGGACTTTAAAAGAGACTGTGACCTCTGAGTTTGTTTCGGCCTTTCTTCTCAAAGTAGTCAGATAGGAAACGCCAACCTCATCTAGTTTTAAAACATAATTTAACTTTGACATTTCAAAATCTTTTTTGGACCAATTTACGAAGATTAGTCATTAATTATTTACTGTTTGTGTCTATGCGTGTCGAACTATCCTGCTATTATAATAAACGCGAAAGTTTGAGAGGATGGATCTTTGTTACTCTTTCACGAAAAAACTACAGAACGGATTTTGATGAAATTTTACAGTAATATAGCTTATACATCCGAATAATACATAGAATACTTTTTATCTCGATATCCCCACGTGATCAACACTTATGCGGGTGAAACCGCGGGGCGTTGCTGGTCATCTATACACCGTGTTCCGGACGATATACATATACTTCGACCAGATGTTCAGACCATGGAAATAAGCCATTTTGCTAATTTCCCTATAAACCTTGACGTAAATCACGCGATATGCATGCCTCTTTATCCGAAGCATTTGATAGATTTATCATTTTTAATTGCACTAATCGCCAACAAAGGCCAAATTAAGACCCTTTCTTTCTGCGTAGCTCAATTAAATTTCATTAAATGAAATTACAAATATCTTTGTAACGAAGCCTTTTTAAGTACTACTTCCTTTGTTAGATTTGATTTGTAAAAGCTATAGAAGCGTTTGCCGAAGTTTATGGTTAACGTGAAGAACATGTTGTATAATAATATTAATAAAAATGAAATGCTGTAAGGGCGTCACTTGAGAAAGGCTGCACCGATTTGGCTATATTTTATTTTAAAATGTTCGTAATAGTCCGAATTAGGTGTAAAGAAAGAAAGAAACATTAAAAAAGATAAATAAATAAAATAAATATCCCTGGACATTTCACACAGCGCCATCTAGTCCCAAGCTAAGCAACCTAATGCTTGTGTTATGGTAACAAGATGGCTGATAAACTACTTATATAATTTTTTTTTGTAAATACATACATATTATAGATAGAAAAACACCCAGACTCGGAACAAATACATGTAGGTCATACAAATATTTGTTACGTGCGGGAATCGAACCCGCGACACGCAGCGCAGCAGTCAATCGCTTAACCACTGCGCCAACCGTGCCGTGGTAGATAAATAGATTGAGTGTGGAAAGAATAAAGAATGAAAAAGTATCCTGATTTTTTTTTAATTTGGGAGGAATTTAACGTCTTTTTTTAAGCGATTTTGGTATGAAATTATTGTTTGAACAGGACAAAGTCAAAGTCTGACAACCAGTCTTACCAAGGGGTTGTGTATTACCCAGTAACTGGGTTGTGGAGGTCAGATAGGCAGTCGCTCCATGTAAAATACTGGTATTCAGCTGCATCCGGTTAGACTGGAAGCTGACCCCGACATAGTTGGGAAAAAGTAAGGCAGATGATGAGTCAGCTCGTGTAAAATAACATAAAATCAGCCTATGATATTCCCACTGCTGGGACACAGGCCTCATCTCTGTGAGAGGGACTGGGCTGTAATCCACCACGCGGGCCCAGTGCGGGTTGGTAGATGTCACATGTCTTCGAATTTTTGGTTCAAGGACATGCCGGTTTCCTCACGATGTTTTCCTTCACCGTTTTGAGAGCAGTGGTGATGAAATAATTTACACAAATTAGAGCGCCTGTCAGGGTTCGAACTCACGACCTACAAAATATTCCATTTTATATCCTACTAGTAATATTATAAACGTGTGAAAGTTTGTATGGATGGATGGATGGATGTTTGTTACTCTTTCACGCAAAAACTACTGAACAGATTTGGATGAAATTTGCCACACAGATGGTTTATAACCAGGATTAACAAATAGGATTTTTATCCCGATACTCCTACGGGATCGAAACTTATGCGGGTGAAACCGCGGGGCGCAGCTAGTCTGGAACAGTTACGTTCTAAGACAGCTGAGCTGTCAAAAAACGGTTAACCTCAGGGGAACAAGTTTCATGTTTTTTTATAAATCAAATCAAATCAAAAGTCATTTATTCAAATTAGGCTGAGAATCAGCACTTTTCGAACGTTAAAATTACAAAAGACAGTCCCCCAAAAACGCCCGCCCTTCACCACTTCCTAGTGCTATCGCTGGGAAGAAGAAGTGGCGCAACAAACTCCCCAGCAGCACAGCTGTCTGTTCAGTTACAATAAAATGCTTCTAAGAGATGATAAATTCAATTACAATAATTAAATTTATTTGAGTTAACGTACAGTCACGAGCATAAGTATGTATACATTTGGCTTTATTCAAAAGCGATTTGCTCCTTTATTTTTTAATGAAATTTTATGTTGCTACGAACATAGTATTTTCGAACCCATAGGTTTAGGTAATGTGTCGTATTTCAACGTTACATTCGTTATTTCACGAAAAAATCGCAATTGAAAGTTGCAAAGTGTTGACATATTGAGTGCTCGTGACTTTACCTATAACAGTTAAAAAATATATCTACATTTTTTTCCATACTTAGAAAACCACATTAATTCCACAACTAATCACGCCAATTCCGTGTTCATTTCGCGCGGTTTCATTCATTATGTCATAGAGAATTACGGCCCAGACAAGAACGCCGACGACCTCATCTAGTTTTAAAAATATGTCTTCGAATTTATGGTTCTAGGACATGCCGGTCTCCTCACGATGTTTTCCTTCACCGTTTTGAGAGCAGTGGTGATGAAATAATTTACACAAATTAAAGTGCCTGCCTGGGTTCGAACTCGCGACCTACAACTTGTGAGTCGCGGCCGTTACCACTAAGCCACACCATAGCTCTGAATACGACTCACTGAATTAGAATCATTGATAAACAAAAAATATAATAATAATAATAATATCAATGGACATTTCACACAGCGCCATCTAGTCCCAAGCTAAGCAACCTAATGCTTGTGTTAAGGTAACAAGATGGCTGATAAACTACTTAAATACATTTTTTTTTGTAAAAACATACATATTATAGATAGAAAAACACCCAGACTCGGAACAAATACATGTAAATATGCTAAATTAGATCTCTCATTTACTGAATAAAACCTTCATTGACTAATTTCTTTTAAAATTTTCTTATTAATTAGGTATATCTCTCGTCGTCGTCGTAACGATGCCTCTAGGGAAACTTTATCATCATTACAAAAACCTACTATATCCGTACAGGAGGAACTTAAAAATGTCGTGTCGATGACGGCTCTTTTTATTCAATTGTGGGACCCTAAAATATAAAGGAAATATATTTTATTTACCGCTTTGTGTTTGACGATATTGTAAAGAATCTGTAGGTAATTAAATTATTATAAGATCAAAACAGGGGTATAATAATATTATAAACGTGAAAGTTTGTATGAATGGATGGATGGATGGATGTTTGTTACTCTTTCACGAAAAAGCTACTGAACGGATTCGAATGAAATTTAGCACACAGATAGTTTATAACCAGGATTAACACATAGGATACTTTTTATCCCGATATTCCCACGGGATCGCCACTTATGCGGGTGAAACCGCGGGGCGCAGGTAGTTCATATTATAAGGGGATGTGGATGACTATAAGAGAAAGGGAAAACCAAAGAAACCATGGATAAACTGTGTGAATAAATGATATGGTTAGAAAGGGGGTGACTACCGAGATGATGACTCAATCATTCAATCAACTCAGCCTATCCCAGTCCACTTCTGGAGATAGGCCTCTCCCGGATTGCGCCACAACACCCTGTCCTCCGCCTTCCGCATCCAGTCTGTCCCAGCAACCTTCTTTAGGTCGTCCGTCCATCTAGCTAGGGTGCGTCCCACACTACGCTTTTTTTTTTTGAGGATGGGAAATCATCAAATCGCTCGTACTGGGTGGAGCGGAAGGGAGTGTCAGACTCTTACTGACTAAAACCCACCCGTGTTCCTTCCTTAGCCCTTTATGTTCCAGGGCAGCGATAACCCTTTCGGACGATCCCGCTACCCTGGCAGGCTTCGGCCCTATCGGGCCCCGTCAATCGTGCTGATATCTCTGTGAGGCGCGCGTGGTACACATACGCGCCGTCCGGCACGGGCCTGGTCCTGATCGAACGGTGAGCTACCCATTACTCTCCGCCCGCAGGCCCGGGCCTACGGTGGCCGGGAGTCGTCACGCGGCTCCCGACGCCCGGAGCGTCTCCCGCGGCGGCTGAGGCGTGAGGTCCTTTTCCTCATCCACCCCGCCACCTCCTTCGCTAGCATGACTGCTTCGCAGAAGGAGGCGACTGTCTCCCACTCCCTGTCCCACACTACGCTTGTCGATACGCGGTCTCCACTCCAGGACTCGTCTGCTCCACCGGCCATCGGTCCTTCGACAAACATGGCCAGCCCACTGCCACTTCAGTTTGCTTACTCTGCAAGCTATGTCGGTAACTCCGGTTCTTTTCCCGATAATTTCATTACTGATTTTATCCGAGATGACGACTAATAGAGACGCATGGATGAAAAAGACATGTTGCGTGGACCCCAGATAAATTGAGATATGGCCAGGAGATTGATAACTTGCTTACGAGCTGTTAATAAAATATTCTGTTTTCTTTTGAAACACTATTGCATCGGCTCAAAAGTGTTAAAAGAAAGAAAAAATATGTTTAATTCTGTTTAAAATTCATGATTTTTTTTTTCATTTATAAAAATGTATGGAACAGCTGATTTTGTCAATATCTGTCTTTTTATTATATGTTATACAAGGTGTTGTTTTGCAAACTCGTCAAATTTCAGGAAGCTGTTACGAAAGACATAATATATATTCAAATAAAATTACGATCCCTGGATGAATACATACTATTACATACCTACTTGTTTTTTTTGTTATTTAAGTTTGACAGTATTTCAGAATACACCACTTTCATAAAACAGAATCGCGTTATGTGTGTGTAAAAGGGCAGTTACAGTGCGGTCTCACACAGACCGCGTTTTAAAATGCGTGTCCCACACATGCCGATTTCCGAAAACTAGAAAAAAAATACTTACTTATTTTATTATTGATTCATGTCGAGAATCAGTAGCATAGTTACCTCCTTGAATTTGACGAGGATGCAAAACGACATCTTGTATATGTAGATATGTCAAGCTATACATTTCCAGTATAAGCTAACTTCTAATACGATAAGCCTGGAAACTTATAGCTTGATATGTCGTCGTGTGTACTTTATATATGGACTCGTCAAAACAAATGATATGAGCCCAAACTGGGCGTTTTACTAGTAGCCAGTGAAGAGTTCCACTATCAACCACCTGGCTCCATCATCAGATCAGCTCCTAAATCAGATACTAAATTATCGTTTTGTCATCCAAACTACATATACACACAAAGTTTCATTTCGATACGACAATTAGAAGAAGGTTAAAATTGGCTTCTAAGATTTTATTACATTGTTTGTAAGTTAGTTAAGCGGTTAGTTGACTCTTCACGTGACCAGAAGGTTGGCCTATTTCTTGGCTAAAGAATTGGCATCGCCACACTACGTGGCAATGCCGCCAGCCTTTTGGGCACTGTTCCTGTTGACAGCGATGCGGACGAATTTTTTGATGCTCTATGATTCTTTTGCTTCTTTTTTCATATGTATGGGTCAAGCTACCCGACTCCCGGCCACCGTAGGCGCGGGCCTGCGGACGGAGAGTAATAGGTAACTCACCGTCCGATCAGGACCAGGCCCGTGCCGGACGGCGCGTATGTGTTCCACGCGCGCCTCAAAGAGATGTCAGCATTAGTGACGGGGCCCGAAACTGTCAAATTTATATACATGTACCTACATTTTATTATATTCAATGTTAGTTAGTTATAAGAAAGGCTAATAAGTGTATTTAAAAAAATTGTCAGCACAATTTTTATAACCCAGTTTCGATGTGGAACCCTAAAAAGATTAATACTGCCGTTAAACGAGGCTGTGGTTCGCGGGATTGATTTCTCAAGAGATTAAACTCTTGACTGAGATGGAAGGCGACCATTAAGAGATTAGGAATAGCTGGAGATAAAGATATCTGAAATAGGTTTTATTTTACTAGTTTTTTCTGGAAGGAAGTTCTTAAACGCGGCTTGCGGTAAGATTAAACTGGTAGAAATGGTCACGTAGCGAAAAAGCGTTCATTCCTCCATGCGACTTTCTCTATCTCTTTCATAGTTTTCATGTTTTTCGAGAGTGCCAAAGCCGATAGTGTGAGGTCAAAATGAAAATTAAAGATGGCGGCTGCGTTTTTTTTTTTATCTTGGGTTTCGTATTCATGGTTTTCGAGGGCCAATAGTAAGGTCAAAATGAAAATCTAAGAGGGAGGCCGCAATTTTTTTTAAATTTTTCGTCATGGGTGTTGTTCGCCGCGGCTTCTGGCTTTTTTTTTAGGATGGGTATCATCAAATGACCCCTCCCGCTCTGGGTGGAGTGGAAGGGAGTGTCAGACTCTTACTGACTAAAACCCACCCGTGTTCCTTCCTTAGCCCTTTATGTTCCAGGGCAGCGGTAACCCTTTCGGACGATCCGGCTTCTGGCTTCATTCATTTTCTTTATTTCTCCAGGCGGCTTTTCTTTGGAATGCGCTCCCTCTGAACACCAGGACGGCAACCAGTCGGTTATCTTTTAAAGTGAATGCTCGTGAACATATCTGTCAGATGTTGACCGTAACATCCCAGCGCTGATTTGCTGGATTCGTTTTCTCCTCTACCGATCATTTTTCTCCTGACATTTTATTTTGTTTTTATAAAAATAATAATAATATCCCTGGACATTTCACACAGCGCCATCTAGTCCCAAACTAAGCAACCTAATGCTTGTGTTATGGTAACAAGATGGCTGATAAACTACTTAAATACATTTTTTTTTGTTGTAAATACATACCTACATATTATAGATAGAAAAACACCCAGACTCAGAACAAATACATGTAGGACTTACAAATATTTGTTCTGTGCGGGAATCGAACCCGCGACACGCAGCGCAGCAGTCCGATCGCTCAGCCACTGCGCTAACCGTGTTGTTTATGTATGTATGTATTTTTTACCATTATAAAAAAACCCATTAGATACAGGAGGGATGTCAAAATGTCGTTATGACGGCTCTTTTTATTCAATTGTGGGACCCTAAAATGTAAAGGAAATATATTTTATTTACCGCTTTGTGTTTGACGATATTGTAAAGAATCTGTAGGTAATTTAATTATTATAACTTAAAACAGGGGTGGTAAAATTTGAGGAAACATAATAATATTAAATCTTACTAATATTATAAACGTGAAAGTTTGTATGGATAGAAAGAAGGATGGATGGATGTTTGTTACTCTTTCACGCAAAAACGACTGCAAGGATTTGGATGAAATTTTGCACACAGATAGTATCCAGGGGTATGTTGTTATTTTACAAATAACCCTGTATAACCAGGATTAACACATCAGCCGGTTGATTCTGTAAAAATCTCACCGTGAAAACTCAAGTGAAGTGAGCTTGATGTGAGTTGTCAGTAGTGTCAATCCCTAGCATTATTTGGAATGACAGCTCACTCCACGCTCACTTCAGCTAAGTTTTCACGGTGAGATGGTTACAGAATCGCACTGCAGATACTGTTTACCCCGATATTCTCACGATATGCGGGTGAAACCGCGGGGCGCAGCTAGTAATTGATAAAATTAACAGATGATAATATTCAGCGATATCTAGCCAGACTGAGAGCGTTATAAATCAAAGGTAAAAGGCTAGAGGTTGACCTTACTCAGACCTTTGCCGACCCTTTCATCTTTATCAAACCCGGGTCGTGACCCTAATGTTTGATGGATCAGCAGAGGAATTATATTCGGACGGAATATTTCTTTATTTTCTCTGTTAATACTATTTGCTGTAGAATACATAGTTTAACACGCTCGGGCCTGGCCGCTCTCGTGAGGTGCGCACATTAAAAACCAAATAATATTAGGTCAATGTTATATTCGATGAGGGTATCCTTTCTACTACTTAGATTTTAGCTAGTTTTTGTTCTCTTGTTGTTTTTGTTTTCTTTTATTGTTGTTATTATTATTTTTTTTGTAGCGTGAATGCTGTGTTTTTTTCTTCACTTTTGTTGTGAATGCTGTGCACGTCTGTAATTGACGTAAACACTAGTTCATGTCTCTGTTCTATGTTATTTGTAAATGTTTGTGTTTGTGTTGTTGATGTGCCTTAATAAATAAATTAAAAAAAAAAAAAAAAATAATAATAATATATCCCTGGACATTTCACACAGCGCCATCTAGTCCCAAGCTAAGCAAACTAATGCTTGTGTTATGGTAACAAGATGGCTGATAAACTACATATATACATATTTTTTTTGTAAATACATACATATTATAGATAGAAAAACACCCAGACTCGGAACAAATACATGTAGGTCATACAAATATTTGTTCCGTGCGGGAATCGAACCCGCGACACGCAGCGCAGCAGTCAATCGCTTAACCACTGTGCCAACCGTGCGCACATTATAACACAATATTTTCTTATTACGAAATCACACATGTCGATTGATCAGCTTAAGCTACGCTTGCCGCCTTCGATCAATAATAGTACTAGATTAAGGATCAGGAACAAAAATCAGTCGCTCAAGTGGCCACGTTTGCACACACGTAAACATCTACATTTCTTAGAAAAAAGTTTGTTAATAGTACTGGCCATTTATAATTAATGTCACTTATTGGTAATTATTGTCGCCATTGTAACGGCACGTTGTATGAAATAAAAAGAATTTTGATAAACTTTGAAAGTAGTTTTCAAAGGGTCATCCCTTCTGCGACGCTACGTGCTACGGCGTATCAATTGGTGCTACGCCGTAGCGATCATTGCTACGGCGTAGCGACATTGCTATGCGATCACGACGAAATATTTTAGGAAGCTTTCTCTTTGTGTTTGTTTTTTTTTTGGTCAAACTGTTAAGTACTACAAACCATTGTGAGAGAAAATAAATAAACTTATTATTATTCATATCTGAGGGGCAATTCACGTAATTTTAAGAACGTTCACAGTCTGATCTCAGTCTCAATCTGTCAAAAATACCTCTAATTTCCCTACATTTTTGTTGGATGTTTATACTCTTTCACGCAAAAACTACTGAACGGATTTAGATAAAAATTTACAGACAGATGGTTTATAACTAGGATTAACATAGAGAATACTTTTTATCCCGATATTCCCACGGGATCTAAACTTATGCGGGTGAAACCGCAGGGTGCAGCTAGTAAAAAATTAAGCAACGAAAATTAAATATTTTCTAACTTTGTGTTTACTGTGACCGCATTTTCGTTTCATATTCCAGAAATGCTACAAAAGGCTCGCTCCGCCAACATTTTGGCGGTACTAAAAGACAGACATTTTCGTGGAAAATTCGAGTTTTTACAAAGGTTAAATTGTTGGTTCCCGACAAAAGTATGCCACGTATTTCTAAGGTCATTTACTACAAATTTAGAAAGTAATTAATAACTAACTAAGCGAACAGTGATGGAGGTCATAGAGCAGTGGTGGCTCAGTGGTTAATGGCCTCGACTTACAAATTTTAGGGGTTCGAACCCAGTCAGGCACTTTACTTTGTGTAAATAATTTCATCACCACTGCTCTCAAAATCGTGAAGGAATATATACCTCCGGCTTAACATGCTTTCCGAGGCACGCAGGGGTCTTGGTATGTAAAGATGGTCACCCATCCATAGAACAACCGCGGCAATCGTAGCTTAACCTGATCGATCGACCTGTGCGGCTGTTATTACTTAGCCACAAGCCCCTAACATACAATTCGCGCGTATGTGTTCCACGCGCGCCTCAAAGAGATGTCAGCAAGATTGACGGGGCCCGATAAGGCCGAAGCCTGCCAGGGTAGCGGGATCGTCCGAAAGGGTTACCGCTGCCCTGGAACATAAAGGGCTAAGGAAGGAACACGGGTGGGTTTTAGTCAGTAAGAGTCCGACACTCCCTCCTGCTCCACCCAGCGGGAGGGGTCATTTGATGATTTCCCATCCTCAAAAAAAAAAGCCCTTCTATATTAAGTAACTATAACATCCAATGTTTGTAAGTGCCCAACATAGTTGGGAAGAAGCTACAGCCAGCTGTGCTGCTGGTCAGTTTGTTGCGCCACTTCTTATTCACAGCGATAGCACTAGGAAGTGGTGAAGGGCGGGCGTTTTGGGGGACTGTCTTTTGTAATTTTGACGTTAGATAGATAGATAAACCATTTATTTGGCGCACACAAAAAAGACAGCGCAACACACAAAAGTACATTATTAGATGATAACCAAACTATACCCACCCACATGATTAATAATATAAAACAAGGTGCCGACAAAAAAGACAAAATGAAAAACACACAAATATCGAAATCAAAGTGACACTAAGACGAATTAAATTACGTTCGAAAGGTGCTGATTCTCAGCCTAATTTGAATAAATGACTTTTGATTTTGATTTGGCTTGGCAGATAATAATAATAATAATATCCCTGGACATTTCACACAGCGCCATCTAGTCCCAAGCTAAGCAACCTAATGCTTGTGTTATGGTAACAAGATGGCTGATAAACTACTATGATAACTATATGATGATGAACATCCAAAGTTTCATATAATCACAAGCTGCGAGCAGCCCATATATCACAGTCATCTACAAGTCCTCTGAAAATGCCAACTTTGAAAATCATTCAAATATTCAAAATTAATTATTCGGACAAAATCGCAGAAGAGCCGGAATCGGCGCCATATTGGTGGAAACGGCTCGTTACCGCCGTCGACTTACGTCCGGGCGCCATCTTGAATACGTCACCAGCGTCATTGTTGCGGCCATTTGTAACTGTTAATTGGAGAGGTATATTCTGTTAAATGAGGGATTTTAAAGCTTGCGACTTAAATTGCTTTAATTTTTTTTATGAAATCGACATACTTCTAATACTACTAATATTATAAACGCGAAAGTTTGTATGAATGGATGGATGGATGGATGTTAGTTACTCTTTCACAAAAAAAACTACTGAACAGATTTCGCTGAAATTTTACAGTAATATAGCTTATATACATTAGAATAACATATAGAATACTTTTACTGTTATTACTGTTATTCCTACGGGTTTGACACTTATGCGGGTAAAACTGCGGGGCGCTGCTAGTACTAAATAAACTAACACACTTGCATTCTTGAGGAAGGTGATAGTCTATTTAACATCACACTACGACCGTTAAACGCTCGGCAGAGCTTGAAGATCGACGCAAGCGGTTGTTATTGTTTATCTACGAGCTTACTTAATTAAAATAAAGTCTTGTTGCAGAAACCTAAAACATCAACATGGGCGTCGCATCAGATGGCTTCACCAGCGGATGGAAGGCGAAGATAGCAGCTTTGAGGGAGTCCAGGAAGCTGGTCCTGGTTATCGTGGCCATCGCACTGCTACTCGACAATATGCTGCTAACTACTGTCGGTAAGTTTAACTTTTCAAAACGTTCAAAATCTAGTCGCAGTCTCATCTCAGCGCCAAACAAATGTCAAAATCTTGTCAAAATGTAGGGAAATTAGAAGTATTTTTTGACAGATTGAGACTGAGATCAGACTGTGAACGGTCTTTAAATTACCAGAATTGCCCCAGGTTAGCTTTCCGTAACCATGTAGTAAGAACTTGTTTATTTATTTTACTTCGATGGTCCTAGTTTATATAAAAAAAATAAAATAAAAAAGCTTTATTGACACAAAAATATTTTAAAAGTTGATTTTGGCAAACAGTAGGTACAATTCTGCAATTGAACACAATTCGAATGACCACTAACACCTAAACTAGGCCGAGCCTGTCCCTTGGGCGTTAGATCTTTCCCGGGTAACTATCTACAGACGTGTACATTAAGATCCAATTGTATATTGTAAACAACGTTTGCACATTAAACCAATACAATAAATAATACCAACCAATATAATAAAAAACAGATTAACTGCGGGTTCTCTTACTGCGGGTATAATGTAATAGAGATATTATAATAATAGAGATATTATAATTATAACTATTTATCATTTGTGACTTCAAGTGACAGCTATGTGAACAGAACCCAGCAATGCATAAATATGTACGCCGTCACGCCCTTTATGCCTGGAGGCTTTTATTTGGGTAGTAAGTTTTTGTTTACATTTTCTATATTTTTGCTTGCGTATAGCGTGGCTAGCTGACATATGGCAATCGTTGTAATTTAATGTTCTGTGTTTTGTAATGTTAATTACTTTGCCTACCTAGTATTGTATACAATCAAGTATTTTATAACTGAACAGACAGCTGTGCTGCTGGACAGTTTGTTGCGCCACTTCTTCCCAGCGATAGCACTAGGAAGTGGTGAAGGGCGGGCGTTTTGGGGGACTGTCTTTTGTAATTTTGACGTTCGAAAAGTGCTGATTCTCAGCATAATTTGAATAAATGACTTTTGATTAATTTTATTGATCTTTGCCCACCAAAGAACGGTCTTGAAGAATTACTACTGTTTAATCACTTTTTATTGGAGTCGTACATTTTGACCAAGATATCAGGTTTGTAAAGTGGGCTCGCTCTACATTAGATCAGTCGGTCGATTCTGTAAAAATCTCACCGTGAAAACTCAAGTGAAGTGAGCTTGATGTGAGTTGTCACTGTCAATCCCTAGCATTATTTGGAATGAAAGCTCACTCCACACTCACTTCACCTAAGTTTTCACGGTGAGATGGTTACAGAATCGCACTGCTGATAACTTTTTAACAGTGAAAGCGATTGTTAAGTCTTGGCAACCTACTTTACATGAAATATTTTGATGGGATTATTTATTACGAGGCGTCATTTATGATCTCTCATTAAATGGTTCGATCGTTCAGCTGGACGGCTGGCCCTCCTAGACAAAATCCCTAGCTACGCCAAGGTTCGTAAATTTATAACGGGTGTAAAAAGACACTTAACGAAGCCGAGAGTCACTTGTACTCCCCGCCATTGTGATAATTTTTTTGTACCGGACCATACCTGGGAACCTTCTGGTTACGGAGATAATGGTGCCGATTCCCTTGTTCACAAACTGTTAGGTACGCGGGTGCGGGTGTACACAAGTGAAAGGCTCGCTGGTTAGCAACGCACTGGTTTATTCGCGAGTTGGACTCATCGTACAATAGATGGCGCGCGGGAGTGTGCGCGCTTGCACAGATACATAACAATTCCTCCCTCTAGTCCAAAAACACCGAATACAAATTAACATACATAAACATAATTAAATTTACTTTAGTGCTACATAACACCTTACGCTAGAAATACTTTTTAAAACAAACAACGGGGCGATTACGTGATGATCTCTTTGGTAAAACAATCCTTGACTCATCGCGTTGTGAGGTCTGGGTATCGAGTTCAGTCCCTGCTTTGTGACCAACATCCACAGAGGTCGAATGTCTCTCTGTTCTTTCAACATCTACGTCGTTCGTACCAACTTGATGTTCATCATCATGGGCCTGTTGTGGATCCTTCTCAGACTCGTCCTCTCCTGACGACGAAGAAGTACTTCGTGCGCACAGTTCTGCTGTCCTCCCTCTGGCCGAACTACCCGGCAAGGGATCTGGTAAGTAAGGTTCCGGCTGGAGTATGTGCGTTTCAGGCGTAGCTGGCGACGGGGAAGGCGACCGTGATAACGGAGGCGACGACGACGGCGAGTGTGGCGGTGATGGTTGCGGTGCCGGAGGACAAGATAACCCAGGTAAGTTCTCTTTCGAATTTTGTACTTTATCCTCATTATTGTTACTCGTTCCTTTATACGGCATCAGCTGATTTATGTGCCTTTTGTAACTTTCCGAACTATGACTGTCTTTTACTAAATACAACACTTTTCCTAATCTTTTAAGTATGACGCCCTTACGCCATGTATAACTTGCCTTATTAACAAAGTTTTTATATAATACAATATCGTATTTTTTTAAATATTTTGTTTTATTTTTCCCTTGTTGCTTAGTTTGTATACACTGTTGATTTTTTACAATATTAGCTACAGACGGTGACAAAGGTGCCGATGACTTTGGATCCATCAGATCCAATCGAGACCTTAACTTGTGCCCAAACACCAATTGCGCAGGGGACAACCCAGTAGCAGAGTGAACTGAATTACGATAATCCATAAGATATCTTAGTAATTTCACTGATGTTTCTTTCGCGCTCTGAGACGACATAATACTAGACTTTATTCCCTTTTTAATTACCTTAACGAAACTTTCGGCCTGGCCGTTACTAGGTGGGTGATAGACCGGTGACGTCATATGCGTAATCCCGTTTGCCGCGCAAAATAGTTCAAATTCCCGCGAACAGAAAGCTGTGCCATTATCACTTACTACCGTTTTCGGTACTCCGAACCTTGACATAAAATCACATAGCTTCGCAATCACTGCGCCCGAAGAAGTAGCCGTATTCATGTTGTAAACTTCAACCCATTTGGTATGTGCATCTACCGCTACCAAATAAACGCAACCTTTAATCGGACCTAGGAAATCAATGTGTATTCTGTAAAAGGGACAAGGTGGAAATTCCCAGTGAGACGGCGGCGCGCGCGGCGGTGAGGGGCGCAATTGAATACAAATATCGCATGAACCTATCGTTGTTTCTATAGCCTGGTCGATTCCCGGGAACCAAAATCTTGATCGCGCTTCGGTCTTAGTTTTTACTATGCCTAAATGGGAAGAATGCAATTCTTTAAGAATGACCTTGTATAAGCTCGAAGGAATAACCACTTTATGGCCTCTCATGACACAACCATTCTCAAAGGATAATTGTGACCTACATAAGTAGTACGGTTTTACTCTTAAATCGTTTATCTTCGGTGGCCAACCATTTAAAATAAAGTCTTTTACTAGTCTTAAAACTACGTCACTACTTGTCTCTTCGCGCAGTTTATCTAATGTCACGGGCATACTTCCGTCTACTACAAAACAAACATAAGTCGCTCGGTCGTATGATACTTCGCAGTCACAACACTTACACTGTTCGGTGCACGCGCACTCGTGAACCGCGCGCGGCAAGCTTGCGCGCGAAAAATAATCGGCGCTGTTATCAGCGCTGCGAACATACTCTATTTTATAGTTATAGCTACTTAAGAACAAGGCGTACCGCTGTAGCCTATTTGCTGACATTTCTGGTATGCCTTTGTGGGGCCCAAAAATTGACAAAAGGGGCTTGTGATCCGTTCTAAGGGTGAATGGTTCCGATCTGCCATACAAATATTGATGAAACCGACGCACACCGTAAATAATGGCGGTTGCTTCCTTTTGGATCTGAGCATACCGCTTTTCAGCAGAGTTTAAGGTACGCGAAACAAATGAAATAGGTCTTTCCACCCCGTCTGAACCTATTTGTGAGAGGACTGCTCCCAATCCACTTGGGGAAGCGTCTACCGTTAATATTAACGTCGCGTTCGGGTCAAAATGTGCGAGAACCTGTTCCGATGTCATGGATTCTTTTATTGACCTAAAAGCAGAGTCGTGAGTATCCGTCCATGTCCACTCACAGCCCTTTTTTAGCAGATCGTACAACGGACTGAGGATTGTGGATGCGTTAGGTACGAAATTCCTGTAATAGTTAATTAGCCCTAAAAACGATTGAAGCTGATTAACATTTGTGGGCACCGGTGCATCCAACATTGCTTTAATTTTCCCCGGCGCTTTTTTTAGGCCATCTTTAGTGATGATATAACCTAGATAACTGATTTCATCTTGAAAAAAACTACATTTACTTTTTTGTAAAGTTAACCCCGCTTCTTCTAAGCGCTTCAAAACGAAATTTAGTTTTTGCAAATGCTCCTGCCTATCCTTTCCTGTTATTAAGATATCATCTAGTAGGCACAACACTCCGTCTATACCGGATAACAAGCCCTCGATAGCACGTTGGAAAATAGACGGCGCGCTGGCTAACCCAAACACTAAACGTGTAAATCTATAAAGCCCGCGGTTTGTGTTTATGCAGGTTAGGTTTTTTGATTCATCGTCCAAAACTAACTGGTTATAGGCCATAGATAAGTCGAGTTTGCTAAACTGTTGACCCCCATGGATCTTTGAAAACAGTTCATTAGTCGTGGGAAGCGGATACTGTTCTACTAGTAACTGTTTATTTATACTAACTGAATAGTCGGCACACAATCTGACTGTCCCGTTTCGCTTTAGAACTGGAACTATCGGTGAAGCGTATTCCGAATATTCTACGGATTCAAGAATACCTAAACCGACCAATCTGTCGATTTCTTTATCGACCATTGCTCGCAACGCAAACGCCACTGGGCGCGCTTTACAAAAAACCGGTTTTGCTCCTACCTTCAATGATAATTTTATTTTGTACTTATTAAATTTCCCTAGTTCATCCGAAAATAACTTCGGGTATTGCAATTGCAATTCAGATTCAGAAGTTTCGCAAAAGTTGACCGGTATTAACTGTAAGCGAAACAATGATAAGAAATCTCGACCAAGGATGGGCGGGCCGCCGTCGCGGACCACATACAAGTACATAATATTCGTTCGATCCGCGTAGCGTATCGATAGACGCAACGTACCTAGGCACACAATTTTCCCGCCGTTATACGTTATGAGCTGTTTACAAGTACTTGATAATGGCACCTTTATGAAATTACTTTTGTAAAATCCCTCCGAAACAACGGTTACCGCGGACCCGCTATCAATTTCGAATTTGTATGGCACGTTATCAATCCAAACAGTTTCTACCATGGGTTCTCCCCTAAATGAACGGATATAATACAGCTTACCGTCATCGTCATCCTCACCCTTGTCACCGCTATCCACCTGTACGTAATTCACTTTTGGACACATTTTACGCAAGTGGCCTTTTACGTGACACTTTTTACAAACATAATTAGCGAATCTACAGTCAGCCGATTTATGGTTCGTATAACCACATACACTACATTTCACCTTCACTACACTACTACCACTTTTCCCTTTATCCGCTATCTTGAACAGCTGCTGGTCTGCCGCAGACGCCTGTGCCAGCGCTCCCGCACTGGCTGCGGCGGCAGCGCGCGAACATCGGAGGTTTTCTGCCATCTCTACGACCTTGGCCAGCGTGAGGTCGGCCAGGTCTTTCGAGTACAGCTTCTCCTTCTCTCGTCCAGGCTGCATCCCCATAATGAACTTGTCGCGGAGGGCCTCCTCCACGTTGAGAAAGGCGCATTTTTCAGTCAGCCCTCGCAATCTCGCTGCCCATTGTGAATAAGTTTCCCCGGCTTGTTGAGACGCCGCGTAGAAGTTATGACGCTCACCAAACCCGACACATTTGGGGGTAAAATGATTGTCCAGTAGTGATAAAAGGTCTTCGTAAGGCACGTCTTCAACGGCTTTAGGTAAAACTAAATCCGTTGTTAGCTGGTAAGTACCCTCAGTGAGTGCGCTGAGCAAGATGGCCTTTCTTTTTTCACCCGCGGCATCCGTCTGCTCGTTGACGCCATTTGCCACGAAATATTGTGCTATACGCCCTTTGTACGTTTTCCATGTCTGTGTGTTATGGTCGAACGTATGTAAAATTCCAAATTGCACAGAACTAGACATTTTCACGTGGTAGGTAACTTCTCGTCGCCACTGTTAGGTACGCGGGTGCGGGTGTACACAAGTGAAAGGCTCGCTGGTTAGCAACGCACTGGTTTATTCGCGAGTTGGACTCATCGTACAATAGATGGCGCGCGGGAGTGTGCGCGCTTGCACAGATACATAACACAAACTAAACTAAATTTAAGTTCAGTGCAAATGTTTCTTTCTATTTAATTAAGAAAAGGACAGAAGATACATATTAGTTTAATCCTGTCAAATTAAGATACTCCATAGACAAGTTTAGACGTGATTAAATAATTGGCTACTAAAAATAGCTACGTCAATTTACGTCAGGCGCTGAATAATTTGACAGGACTAAAATAATATTTATCTTCAGTCCTTTTCTTAATGAAATAGAAAGAAAGAGATGCACTGAACTTAAATTTAGTTTAGTTTGTGAACAAGGGAATCGGCATCATTGAAGGTCAAAATTCCAACTTCTAGTGACGTTTTTTTTACGGAAACAAGTTTTTAATTTTATAACACAACTTTAAATACCTCCACGAATCGTGTTGTCCGTTGCTTGAACCCATAAGCACAATGTTTGGCGTGCGCTACCCGAAACAGCGATTTTTATTTATTTATTTAAACTTTTCGCACAAAAAGGTACAAAGGCGGACTTAATGCTTTAGGCATTCTCCACCAGTCAACCAAGGGTGGTGAAGAGATTAAAGTCAAAGTCAAATCATTTATTTCAAGTAGGCACATTAAAGGCACTTTTGAACGTCAAAAATTAAAATTAAAATAAAATTGATTCTAGTCGCCCCTTCCAAAAGGTAGTTTTCGTATGGAGAAGAATGGGCAAGAAACTCCACCGTTACTCTTTTCAAATGTTTTACAATATTTTGCATACATTAATTATATAATTATATGTGAAGACGATGCACCTAAAAATAAAATTTCTATACCACAATAGGTAAAAGAATTAAAATGAATTACTGAAACCATGACATATAAAATTGATTAGACGGCAGGTGCTTTGGTTGAGAGGAACAATGATAAAAAAACTCTTAAAACTGGGTACACAAATACATAAATAGGTTATACAGGGTTATTTGTAAAACACCAACAACCTCTTAAGAGGTCATTGTACTCATCATTATGAACAACTTTTATAATAGGACCAAACCTGAAATCGCGAAAAGAAAATCAGCTGCTCCCTATATTTTGACGAGTTATGCGAACATAAATGAAGGGAACAGCTGATTTTTTTTTCGCGATTTCAGTTTTGGTCCCATAGTAAAAGTTGTTCATAATGATGAGTACAATGACCTCTTAAGAGGTTGCTGGTGTTTTACAAATAACCCTGTATACACATACAAAAAAACTTTTTTACTCAATTAATAAAGTGTAAATTCCGGTGTGTAAATCTGCGAATAACTCTTTTCTTCACCGATTGTTACGAGTATCCCACACCTCAGTTTTCACCCCAACCATTCAAATAATATTTTATTCCCTCTGCGAATTCCTTAAACAATTCCGAAGGAATCTTTTCTTAGGAACGATGGGCCATTACACCATCTAATGAATTGCAGATGAAGTAAACCACTCCTCTGATTGTTCGACGCCATCTTGGATTGTGCCTGGCTGGATAGGAAGCGGTTGGAAACGGTTCCGATTTTGAATTGAAAAGAGATAGAATAAGTAAAGTGTTCTCTTATTTATTTGTTCTAATTCGTAAACTTTTCTTATTTTTTAATCCTTAGTGTTCAATGAGGGGCTTGTGGCAAACAGCCGCACGGGTCAATCGATCAGGTTAAGCTACGCTTGCCGCGGTTGGTCCGTGGATGGGTCATAGCGTGGTGTTAATAATTAAGCCTTTTTCAAGAACTGGGCTGTTAAATACAAAACTATTTTTTCTTTGACTGCTAGTTCCAGAGAGATTAGCGCGTTCAAATAAACAAACTCTTCAGCATGAGGAAACCATCATAATAATATCCTAGAATCAAAAATTCGAAGACATAATCTCAAAGAACACCCCACACGCATATTTAAAACTAAACTGACTGAATTGCTATTACAAAAATGTTACTACTCTGTAAATGACTTCTTGAATGACAAAGATTTATAACTGTACCTTGACTTTTTTTTCTTGTAATTTGCATTTTAAATACATTTATGCAATAATTTATAATTTGATACTTAACATAATTTTTATTTTTTAATGTAATGACTTTTTATTGTGACAATTTATTTATGTGTATTAATTTTTTGGTGTCTTGTTATTTAAAGTCAATGTAATGTAACCTAATGTTTTTGCACGCCGTAAGGTAGAATATAGCGGAAACATTGTATTCTGTACCATCTGAAAACTGTACCTACATTGTGGGCAAATAAATATTTCTGATTCTGATTCTGATGCTGATTATAGCAACCCGCACTGGGCCCGCGTGGTAGATTACAGCCCACTCCCTCTCACAGAGAGGTGGCCTGTGTCCCAGCAGTGGGAACATTATAATAATAATAGCTCTTTATTTCAGATTACAGGATCCATAATGTAAAATTATAAACTGCGGAGTTTCTTTCCCATTCTTCTCCATACGAAAACTACGTTTTGGAGGGGGCGACTAAAATAAATTCTATTTTATTGTAATTTTTGACGTACAAAAATGCCTTTTATGTTCCTATTTGAAATAAATTATTTGACTTTGAGCTGATTAGGCACGCTAATTTCTGGAACTACCAGTCGGAGTCGGAAAATGAAAAATTATTTTTGTATTTGATAGCCAAATAATTCTTGAGGAGGCTAAAAGGCCATTTAACATTACGCCAGGACCCTACGAAGCCGAGAAAAAAAAAGTAAAAACACAAAGCAGAAGTCACAGGCACAACCTGGTTCATCATAGAACCTTCGAGAAAAGTAGTAGTAATCAAACACGAGTAAGTCCCACGTCTCAAACACACAACTCACTTTTACTGCAGTCGGTTCAGTACGGAAGCCAGGGCAATTTCCCCGTCGGCGAGATCAAAGTGAAATTCACTTAGCTGCCTCATCAAAAGAGGCCGCTGGTAGTGTTGGGACTGCGATACAAGATTGTCGATAGAATTTTCGGATATTTAGGCTTTAAAGGGGATTGAGATTGCTTACATCTAGATGCTTAGATGTGGAGTTTCTTGGAGGAGTGAAGTGGAGTTTCTTGCTGGCTCTTCTCTATAGGAAACGACCAATTGGAACCGTGCACCTAGCTTCTGACGTTTCATAAGTGTGTGATGTTTATGTGAAATAAAATATTTTGATTTTGTTTGAAAAGAGATTATTTCAAACTTCTAAGCAACAAGATGTAAGCAAGTTAAAAAATATGGATGTCACATGATCAATTTGGAATGTTAATATATCTCGGGAACGTAACACTTTACGGGGTTAGGTCTGATAATGTGTTCTGTTTGTATTGATGTCAGCTATCGATTTATATAGGATTTATGAATGGCCGACATTTTGAAAAAAAATATCTTACGGAAGATGAAACACTTTATTATTTCTACTCGTATTTTGCCAGCCTTATTCTTGTTGCACAAATTTTAATAAAGATCTCCCTTTACCCCTTTCAATATTTTTGTCGATTTAAAAATTGTATCGACGTTCTCCACTTTCATCGATATCAAAATTGATCGGCAGTGTCCCCTCACTAGTCAAGACAGGGTCCTCGTAGTCGCATTTCAAATCATATTTCGTCGAGTTTTCACCCTTTTGCTCCGGGGTAGCATTTAACGTTGTTAAATAGTTTGAGATTGCCTTTTGGGTACTAGCTAGACTTATAATAGCGTGCTATACAATTGTTGGGGCTATCTGGAGCTCGTGGCTAACTAAGTTAAGCGGTTGAAGGTTAAGCTACGCTTGTCGAGGTCAGTTCGCGGATGGGTGACCATCCATTCAAAATCAAAGTCAAATCGCCGCTGAGGCACACTTCTTGCTAATTTCTCAAACTATTTATTTCAAATAAATTGAGGTATTTTTGACAGATTGAGCCCGAAATCAGCCTGAACGTTCTTAAAGTTACGAGAATTGGTCACGTGTATTGTGTGTGTTTTTTCAGTGCTAAATAAATTTATTTTATTTATTTCTTTCATTATTTTACTAGCTGCCCCGGACTTCGTACCGCCTCTGAATCAATAAATGTTGAAATGAGTTATTTTCATAAATTTTTTTTCATGAATTTTTCCGATGATTTAATAGTGATTCTGCTATTCAAGGCGGGGACAAATTCAATAAATCAAAAATCATTAAAATCGCTCCAGCCGTTCCGGAATTATAGTATATAGCGTGTAACCCGACTGTGTTTTATTTATACATAACGTTTTTTTTTTTCTTTATTAATAAGAACTAAAGTTCTTAGTAATGGATTACAATCTAGCCTAACAGACTAATAAGCAATTTAACTCTAACTTAATATTTTACGAGATAAATTATGTTATAACTATGAATAGTGTCAAATACATACCTAAAGATGATGTCGATAAATACGTATTTGTGGGAGCTAACTCAGAATCTACCCAAGCAAAGTTAATAAAATTTATATGGGACCATTATATACGAGCATCCCCCAACCTAATGAAAAAAACTATCGGATCTCGTAAGCCGGCGCAGTAATAACGGGGAATTCGGAAAGACACCAACACATCAAGCTACTACAATCTGTCAAATTTCTTTAATAGATTTTCAACTTTATCGCTAAAGCATTAGGTTCAAGGTTGATTGGAAAAATTTGACAGTTTCGGGTAGTTTGATGTGCAGCTGGCGTCTGTATTTAGATAAAAAAACAAAGGACAACCATATTTATGAAATTAGTGTACGAGTGTGGAGATAAGTAACCAGGGCGGTCGGATATAGTTGAAGTTTTGTAACTTCATCAAGTTTATAAAAGGAAGTGGGAAATCTACCACACAAGCCCAGTGCGGGTTGGTAGATGTCACATGTCTTCGAATTTTCGGTTCTAGTACATGCTGGTTACCTCACGATGTTTTCTTTCACCGTTTTGAGAGCAGTGGTGATGATTTTACACAACGTAAAGCGCCTGTCTGGGTTCGAACCTACGATCTATTCTCTCGCGCCGTTACGAGTTCCACTGGGCCACCACTGCTCAACAAAATCCCGAGCTACGCCAATGTGTACATGGGAGATTTTATCGCAAAAGACAATCTCTTCTAGACCGCGCATAGTCCTTTAATTTTGTTCCCAAAATACAGAGTGGTAGGGACCTTGACGCGCAAACTGTAACCATGAATTCAGCAAATGAGTTTAGACCCCATAGCGTCGCAATTTTTCCTCGGTTATTAAAAAAAACTTGAGAGGTGTCAAGGGACACCCGGATGGAACGAAGTATAACTGGCTTGCTTTCTATAAGAGAGAAAGAGAAAGACAGACAGAGAAACAGGCGCACGCCGCACGGCTTACAACTATAGCAAAAAGTGTCGTTCCAACTTTTGGTCTTAATTTTTTCCGTCTAGCCCCCTTTCGCAACGCGCGATAAGGTACTTCGTTCCAAAAATATTGCTGTTCCATACATTTTGACCGCGTAGGTGCACTTTTCTATGAAACAGAAGATTTTTTTTTTGGTAACCGACGAAAAATTTCGACGCTATGGGGTCTAAAATCGTTTGCTGAATTCATGGTTACAGTTTGCGCGTCGATGTCCCTCCCACCCTGTATCCTATAAATTCAAAACCTATTAATTAAAGCCTCATTAAATATGTAACCCTAGTAGGTACTTCAGTCCGACCTATTAACCCCACAAGTACTTCGGCAAAGTTCGGCAGTTTCCGACGAGGGCCGACCGCGTCATATTCGGAATTAACTGTCGTTTCAGGCACTCTTGACGAAGCGAAGGGCTTTTCAAATTTGGGATGTCGATCGAATGGTATTCCGTAGTGCTTACCTAGGTTGACTAGGCATCTATGGATTTTAAATGCTTTTTTTGTAATTGTTTATGATGAATGTTTTACTGTCGCGTATCAATAGATTTTAAGGTCATAGACAAAGCATTTATTTCAAATAGACACAAAAAAGGCACGTTTGATCGTCAAAAATTACAGTTAAATAGATTTGATTCTAGTCGCCCCTTCCGAAAGGTAGTTTTCGTATGGATAATAATGGGCAAGAAACTCAACCCTAGCCCTGCCCAAGAGTAAACACCGTACAACGCTTAGTTTTTTGTCGCACTGTTAGGCATATTAGTACATATTACAAGCCAGGCATTAATTAAGTGTATACCAGATGTTCAAAGAAAATACTGTTCAAGAATATTTTATAACAATAAAATATCATGAATTGTCGATGTTACCATTTCAAATGACGGGAACCTCGTGAAAGCTGAGAAAGAAAAACAAATCCAATATTAGACTTCTTGAATATTACACACTCACACAACTCAACGATACGGAACGCAATTGACAGTTTCTATGCACATGTTGTTCGTACGATGTCCAATGTTTCATTCTCTCGAGAGCTCTGCTCACACCGCTTTTGTAGCTGTTGCTCTCGTCCCACCACGAACTCAGGCTAGACTGTCTAGCGCCACGAGATGGCGCTAACGTTCATAATAGTCAAACGTCAAATGACTCGGACAAATATAACACTAGTTGCTGTGTAAATATCAGTGACAGGAAGTTATTATAACATCATCCATATAAACAAAGTTGAAAAAAATCGTATTATCCAAGCTAACTCAAACAAAATTAATCAAAATGAAGTCCACAGAATCTGCAGTACTGTTCCTAAAGCGTACTGTCCGGTACTATACTGACAGAAGAACACCAGTATATGTCTGCTTCCTGGACCTGTCAAAAGCTTCTGACACCGTGTCATACAATGTTCTGTGGAGAATGAGGCTTAAAACTAGGCTGCCTGTAGAGATCATCAACCTATTTAGATATTGATATGATAACCAAATTATGATTAACCAAAGCAATTTGGTCAGGTGGATAGGCGAATGCTCGGATGCATATACGATGGAGTGTGGAGTAAGGCAGGGGGCATTAACTTCACCTACTCTATTTAATTTTAAATATTTGAATGGACTGATTGAGGAGCTCAGCAGTGCTGGTGTCGGTTTTTCAGTGGATGGTGTTTTTACGAATATTAGCTACGATGATGACATGGTACTGCTGGGCCCCTCAATCAGTTCCGTGAGGTCACTATTGACCATATGTGAACGGTATGCAATGGCCAATTGGATCAAGTACAATGATCCAAAGAGCGAGCTGCTAGTTTTTATGGCTGGGATTTAAACCTACCCTGTTCCTCCGATCACACTAAATGGAACAGCCCTATGGTAAGTAGGTATCCAAATTTAAGTACTTGGGTCACTGGGTCAATGAGCAACTTAATGATAATATGGATATGGATAGGGAGCGCAGGGCATTGTCGTTAAGGGGTAATATGCTTTCTTGCAGGTTTGCGCGACGCTCACGTGACGTTAAAGTTACACATTTTAATAGCTATTGCTCAACACAAGCAACCTGTGGAGCAACTACCTACACTAATAAAGCCTGCAATGCTATTTTAAAAGCTATTGCCAAATGTTACACACGTGCAACCTGTGGAGCAATTACACTAAAAAAGCCTGCAATGCTATGCGCGTCCACTATAACAACGCGTTCAGAGGTTTGTTTGGGCTCCCGTGGCGGTGCAGTGCCGCCGGCATGTTCGCCGACCTCAGCAGGGACGGCTTTCAGGCGGTTCTTCGCAAAAGAACGGCCTCCCTGTGGTCTCGGGTTAAGGGTAGCACCAACACGCTTCTGAGCGTGGTGTCGGGGACAGAGTTTTAGAGGCATGAGGAACAGGGTGTAAAGTTCACTCATCCTCCATAGAAAAGGGAGGATCCTCCGACCAGACGGGTGTTGTGTCTGGCGGGCTATTGCCCAACGATTGATGTTGGGAAATTGTATCTATGCTAACTGCACGGTAAACTCTGCTTGCGAGATGCAGGATTTGCGTGACGTCAGTATGACGCGTTGTTTGCATGTGGCGTTGTAGATACCGCTACAGAGTGGACAGCCAAATATTGAGGCATTGGTCGTTCATGCATGTCCAAAATAATATAACATAGCTATAAGTATCTTCTTACTAACATAATATGCGCTTATATCAATTATTACTGTGTGCTTAGTTTGAAATAAATATTTTCAATTTCAATTAAGAGGGATCACCTCTGAAGCATAATATGTACTTTATCTATTAAAAAAAGAATTTTTCAAATCCGTTTATATATGACGGAGTTATGCCCGAACATACATAAAACAAAAAACATAAACATCCGAATTGAGAACCTCCTCCTTTTTCAAAGTTGGTTAATAAAATAGTGTCTTGTTGTCTTCATGGAAACTGCGTACTACCAGTGCGGTCCCTAAATATCTAAAAAAGAACTATTTTTACCTTCGATCAATAATAGTACTAGATTCCCGATAAGCGCTTCAAAAACGGCCCGAAAAATAAGACCACAAATACTTTTGTGGTCTTATTTCAAATTAGTATGTTTTTAACCTTATTACTTAGACTTTAAGTTTCATTTTAGAATAAATGACTGAAAACTTAAAAATAGAATGATTTTATTTTCAAGCGACATTTTACATAAATTTTGCAATGGTAATTAAACTTTATGTTTTAGCATTAAGGTTTATAATAAATTGAAGTTGTTAATATTATTAAACTTTTTTCTAAGAAATGTAGATGTTTACGTGTGTGCAAACGTGGCCACTTGAGCGACTGATTTTTGTTCATGATCCTTAATCTAGTACTATTATTGATCGAAGCTTTTTACAAACGAAATACCTAAAACATAGTTATCACTTGCAGTACCAATCATCCCAGAGTTCCTCTACGACATTCGCCACCCCGACGCCCCGCTGTCGATGTCTCTTGAGGACATCACCCTGCCGCCGCCATCGCCGACACCGTACTGCCCCTGCCTGCAAGTCAACAACACCAGTCTCATACAGAACGAGACGCAGCCTCGTAAGTATTGCCATCTTATTCTTACAGGAAAACCCTTTAATTTTAAAAAGTTTGTCTGATCAACTGCCAAAAAATAACAATCAACCCATCTGCCTAGCCTTTTACCAACTATGTTGGGGTCGGCTTCCAGTCTAACCGGAAGCAGCTGAGTACCTGTATTTGACATGAAGCGACTGCCTATCTGACCTCCACAACGCAGGTACGGTGTAATACGATGCCGCTTAGTAAGACTGGTTGTCAGACTTTCGGGCTTCTGACTGACCAATGGCTTGACGTGCTTTCCGAGGCACTGAGTGGTCTTGGTATGTGAAGATGGTCACCCATCCACGGACCAACCGCGGCAAGCGTAGCTTGACCTGATCGATTGGCCCGTGCGGCTATTATCGCTGAGCCACAAGCTCTTAAAGCCAAAAAGTAACATTGATTTATAATATAATGTTAAATCGACAAAACCAACGTCATGTGTCATGTGTCATGTGGAAGTCAAAGGCCGGGAGTCCTTTGACTTCACACGAACCAAGGAACTTCAGGAACGAAATTAAGATACTCGCAAAACGACACCCGTGATGAAAGAGTTTGAAAAGAGGTTTGAAGATTTTTATGTGGAGACTGGCACATACCTACAGTCGCGCCATTTTGAAAATGGCGGCCAGGAATGACATCTAAATAAATCGATAGCTGACATTGATGCAAACAGAAAACATAATAAGACCAAGCCCCGTAGTGTCACGTTTCCAAGATATTAACGTTCAAAGTTGATCACGTGACTCAGTCATCAACTTTGAACGTTAGTACGAGTATCTAGTATGCCACAGAACATGTATGCCCCTAGCAAAAATGACCAAGATTTTTTTTTTACGAAATTCTAATATCAATTAAAAGAAATATTGATTATATATTTCGCGTCAAACTCTATAGCGGCTCCGAAGTGCGCTACTCGCTGCGCAGTACCTCACCCCTCACCCCCGCTGACACGTGAAATTGTTACTGCGCAGCGACTCGCCTCGTGTTCGGACCCGCCATGAAGTTTGAATCAATCGACGACTTCAATTTTGTTATTGTTGCAGTGAATCTAACCGTTCAGCGAGAGGAACGACATCAGGAACTAATCCACGAGACCGTGGCAGTCGGCGTCATGTTCGCCAGCAAGGCTTTAGTCCAGTTGCTCGCCAACCCCTTCGTTGGACCTCTTACCCACAAGTAAGTTTGTAATAGCATAGATTTTTGTGAAGGAGTTCGTCCAGGGAAGTACTACCACAACACAGTAATAGACAAAATCAAACTGGTTGCTAATGTAATTGTATAATTTATTCCTTTTTTTTCTCTCTTTGACATTGATTTTCATTCTGTAATTACTTAAAGTCACACTCGGACTTATTACTCCTTATTTATTTATGAAAATCGTCTACTTTTGGAATGTTTGTAAATATGTGAGCACCATGTATCTATCACATAATTAATTTATATGTCATGGTTTCATTAATTCATTTTAATTCTTTTACCTATTGTGGTATAGTAATTTTATTTTTAGGTGCATCGTCTTCACATATAATTATATAATTAACGTATGCAAAATATTGTAAAACATTTTAAAAGATAAAAGTTTCTTGCCCATTCTTCTCCATACGAAAACTACCTTTTGGAAGGGGCGACTAGAATCAATTTTAATTTAATTTTTGACGTTCAAAAGTGCCTTTTATGTGCCTATTTGAAATAAATGATTTGACTTTTGACTTTTTGACACATATTTTCGATGTCTGTGTAGTTATAGGCACATGAAACCATTTCAGCTTTGTCTCTGGGATTGAATAACGCCTGGACACGTGTAAAACTGTAAGAAGCATTTAAAATGACAGTTGATTAATTGGTTCAATCACAGATAATCTAAGTGTGTATTTGTTACTTGCATGCATTATACGTACCATATAACAACAGTGAATGAAAATAACGTGGGGATAACAAAACCACCGATCACTGATCAGCGGCAATTGGTTTCATTTTGACAGTTCAACAACATGAGTTCAATTTGTTTTATTTTTATTTTTAACTGTGTTTAGTTTAGTTTATGATCCTGTACGAGTCGCAATAAATACTTTTTCTTTCTTTCTTTTTTACATTCATTGCGTTATTTACGTTGTTGAGCGGACAAATTTTTCGAACATATGGAACAATGGATTAGCTTTTTTTTAACCGACTTCTAAAGGAGGAGGAGGAGGAGGAGGAGGTTCTCAATTCGGATGTTTGTATTTTTTTTTTAATGTTTTTTCGCGCATAACTCCGTCGCTTGCCAACCGATTTGAAAAATTCTCTTTTTGTTGGAAAGGGTATACTATCCAAATGGTCCCATAGAAATTTCATCAAAAACGGTTCAGTAGTTTGGTTTTTAAACAAAAATTACTGTTAAAAATTACAACTTAAAAGTGAAAAATAAAAACTTTTTTTCAAAACAAAATCAACCGACTTCCAAAAACGACACTACAAAGTGAAAAATAACTGTAATTTCGGAAGTCGGTGGCAAACAACGAAGATGTGAACCCAACGACACCGAATCCGAAATTAAAGTTATTTTTCACTTTGTAGTGTCGTTTTTGGAAGTCGGTTGATTTTTACGCAATTAGGGTGCTGACTTGATTTGCTATCAGAAGTTTATACTTAGTTGCTGACCACCTACTTAAAGCAGCATATACAGCATTCCGGCTGACTTTTTTACCAACTGGACAAAAATAGGGTATAAAAGGTGACCGCTGTGGAAAAGAGTGTCCGTGGAGTGTCTTGCCCGTTCTTCTCCATAGAGATCTACGCTTTGGAATGGGCAACTAGCTTCAACTGACCGACTATCTAATTTTGACAATTCAAAATTGCCTGTAAATGGTTTAATTGAAATAAATGATTTCGAGTTTGAGTTTGGAAACCACAGAAATTTCTTTTTTTATATTGAATTCTGGCAAATGATTTAATTTAATATTTTATGTTGCGTAATGTTGCGTATTTTGAATAGATAATATTGTATAGAATCATGTTTTTCTAACAGCTGTGCTGCTGGGGAGTTTGTGGCGCCATTTCCTAAAGCACTAGGAAGTGATGTAATTTTGACGTTGAAGAAGTGCTGATTCTCTGCCCAGTTTGAATTAATGACTTTTGATTTTGAAAGAAAGGTACATACGCCAGCACGTCAAGCCTAAACTGTCAAATTTTCCCAATCAACCTTGAACTTAATGCTTTAGCGATAAAGTTGAAAATCTATTAAAGAAATTTGACATATTGTAGTAGCTTGATGTGCTGGCGTCTGTACCATAGATACCTTCAGATGATATTTGGTTTGTTTCAGGATCGGCTACAGCGTTCCCATGTTCACCGGTTTCATTCTGATGTTCCTGTCCACCCTAAGTAAGTAGATACTCTTGACTACGCGAATCATTCAGAGTTAAGCTTCGATCAATAATAGTACTAGATATAAGGATCAGGAACAAAAATCAGTCGCTCAAGTGGCCACGTTTGCACACACGTAAACATCTACATTTCTTAGAAAAAAGTTTAATAATATTAACAACTTCAGTTTATTATAAACCTTAATGCTTAAACATAAAGTTCAATTACCATTGCAAAATATATTTAAAATGTCGCTCTATTTTTAAATTTCCAGTCATTTATTCTAAAATGAAACTTAAAGTCTAAGTAATGAGGTTAAAAACATACTAATTTGAAATAAGACCACAAAAGTGTTTACCCCCAATGCCCCCGCATGTTTACCCCCAATTTGTTTTTTTTTGTGTTTTTGTCCTTTTTTTTTATGCGTCATGTTTGCCGCAAATAAATGCTTTTTCTTTCTTTCTTTATTTGTGGTCTTATTTTTCGGGCCTTTTTTGAAGTGGTTATCGGGAATCTAGTACTATTATTGATCGAAGAGGTTAAGATAAGCTTGTTTACATAAACATTTCCGCATAGCTATTTACAACCGTCCAATACACTTCCGTGCAGAATCTAACATCAAGCAATGTCATCGAAGGAGTCCTTTAAACACATAATCAGCCTATAACATGCCCACTGCTGGGACTCAGGTCTCCTCTCAGTGAGAGGGAGTGGGTCGTCCACACGCGGGCCCAGTGCGGGTTGGTAGATGTCACATGTCTTCGAATTATTTGTTCTAGGACAATGTTTCCTCACTTTCCACGTTTTATTTCACCGTTTTGAGAGCAGTGGTGATTAAATAATTTACATGTATAAATAAATATCGCCAAGCGGTTAGTCGACTCTTCACGTGACCAGAGGGCTGGCCTGTTTCTTGGCCAAAGAATTAGCATCGCCATACAACGTGGCAATGCCACCAGCATTTTGGGCACTGTTCCTGTTGACAGCGATGCGGACGAATATTCTGATGCCATTATGATTATTTTTTCTTATTTTTTCACTTGCATATATCATTATTTTTTTAGTAATTAAATATAAATAAATTGGGATAAAATAAGTAATGTTTTTGGAACGTCATGGCGAAATTCAAGCTACGCTCTCTAACCAACATTTTTATTTTATTTTATTTATTTATTTTACCATTTATGTACACATACATAAACAGACATTGAAAAACAGAACAGAAAAAATAGGTACAGAGGTGATGCTTATTTCATAAGAAATCTCTTCCAGCATACCGGAGATAGGACAATAGATACAGAGATGTAGACAGCGTGTGATAGAGCAAAGGAGACAAAAAATAATACATAGAATCAAAAAAACAATTCACTTAAAAAAAACTAAACAAAAATTACGAGAATATACCAACATACATACAAATAAACATACATAAATACTTCTAAAATAAATATTACTAGAATGGTAATAATTATATCATAGGTACAGTCACGAGCAAAAGTATGTATGCACTCGGCTTTGTTCAAAAGCGATCCTATATTTTTGAATGAAATTTTATGTTGTTACGAACATAGCATTTTCGAACCCATAGGTTTATGTAATGTGTGTGTTTCAACGTTACTTTCGTTATTTAACGAAAAAATCGCAATTGAAAGTTGCCAAGCGTTGACATATTGGTGCTCGTGACTGTACTCAAAAAAATAAATAAATACATACACAACTATGATGACGTGGACACATAGTGTTTCTTTTTTCACTCGTGATTTTTGTTCTCAGTATTCGCCTTCGGCCGCTCCTACTCCGTGCTGTTCATTGCGCGTGCGCTGCAAGGCATCGGCTCATCATGCTCGTCCGTCTCAGGCATGGGCATGTTGGCAGAACGGTACCCTGATGATAAGGTAAGGAGCTCACATGTTAATTATTGAGCACTTTTTTTTTTTCAGGATGGGAAATTATCAAATCACCCCTCCCGCTCTGGGTGGAGCGGAAGGGAGTAGAATATTAGAATATAGAATAGAATAGAATATTCGTTTATTTGCTCACAATGTAGGTATTTACAATAAGGTGGTTACAATAATATGAAAGAATCCTTGTACATTCTACCATTTTGGCATGCAAACATTGATGCAATTCATCAACAAACATACAGACATTGATGCAACTAAAATTTTTCAGCTAGAAAATCCGATACGGAGTAGTAACATTTATTGACCAAAAGTGCAGTTAGTTTCTTTTTGAAAGTTGTTACTGGTTCCTCTTTTATGGAATTAGGAATGTGGTTAAAAATAGCCGGTGCCATACCAAAAACACTTTTCCTCAACAAAGCAGTCCTATATCCACCTGTGCGTAGCAAGTTTTGGTATTGAGATCGCAAAGTTACATCTCGGTATCTGCTTTCCGATAAAGTTAAAAATAGCCGTCGATTACATTTAACAAAAAGAGCAATTTCTAAAATGTATAGGCACGGAAATGTCAATAAATGATGACTTTTGAAAATTGGAACACAGCTGTCAGTAACTTTCAAACCAAATATTGCTCGTAGGCATCGTTTTTGGGCTTTAAAAATACTCTCTCTTTCGGTACAATTGCCCCAATGTATAATACCAAACCTTAAAATGGAAACGACAAGACTATGATAAGCTAGTAGTACTGTTTTGGTATTAACTTTTTTTTTAAGATTATAAAGTGCATATGCTGATGCGCTAAGTTTTTTACAGATTGCTTCTGCCTGGGCCTTCCATGTCAGTTTACTGTCAATTAAGATTCCTAAAAATTTTGTAACATCTACTCTTTCCACATTTTGACTATTATAATTAATATTTAGGTCATTGATACGGAGTCTTTGGTAAAAATGCATTATCTTTGTTTTTTGTATGTTTATTTGTAAGTTGTTGCTATTTAGCCAATTTATTATTATTTTAATAGTGTAGTTTATATCATTTTCGTAATTTTCATTTTTGTCACATTTTAAGAGTGCTGTACTATCGTCGGCAAACAGTACCATGGGATGTTGGATTTGGCGTGGGAGGTCGTTTATGTAAATTAGAAATAACAAAGGCCCCAGGACGCTTCCCTGTGGTACACCGAATTTAATTTCTCTATTGGAAGACACGTATTTTTGTTCTAATTTAGACTTGACACATATTTTGTAAATTTCTGTCATCTGTTTGCGACCGCATAAATATGTTTTTATTAGATTCAAGATATTACCTCGAATGCCATAGGCGTTTAGTTTTCCAAGCAGTATGTTATGGTTGACAAAATCGAAAGCTTTCGACATATCTGTATATATAGCACATATAGGCGTTTTTGTATCAACATTTGACATAATGAAATTCAGACTCTTACTGACTAAAACCCACCCGTGTTCCTTCCTTAGCCCTTTATGTTCCAGGGCAGCGGTAACCCTTTCGGACGATCCCGCTACCCTGATTATTGAGCCCTGCGGGGTAATTGCGTAATACACTATCAGTAGCAAGATAAGTCTTTATTTGCCTTAAATATGGTAGCAACGGCTTTCATTTTGACGGTTCAACAACATTCATTGCGTTATTTACGTTGTTGAGCAGACAAATTGTTCAAACATATGAAGCAGTGGATTAGCAATATCCTTCAAAATTGTTCAGATTCGCTCTCTCAATGTGGCTGGCTATGGCTGCGAATGTCTGGAGGCGCAATGCCAGTCAGTGGATACAGCATTCGTACTGCTCGCGTACATTTAATAATGATTACGTAATCATTATTATTTGACGTACAGACGCCAGCACATCAAGCTACTACAATCTGTAATTTTTTTTTAATAGATATTCAACTTTATAGCTAAACCATTAAGGTTCAAGGTTGATTGGGAAAATTTGACAATTTCGGGTAGCTTGACCTGCTGGCGTCTGTGCCTAAGTGAAGTCCATAATTTTATGAAATAACGCTCTTTTTATTTGACCGTAGTTAGCGCCATTTTTGACGTACACGTGTGCGTCAAGTGGACGTGAAACAACCCGCCCTTAGTAAAAAAACGTTATATTGACATTACAAACAGACACTTCAATTTTATTTATTTGTATACTAGCTGCACCCCGGTTTCACCCACCTGCGGTTTCACCCGCATAAGTTTCGATCCCGTGGGAATATCGGGATAAAAAGTATTCTATATTAATCCTGATTATAAACTATCAAAATTTCATCCAAATCCGTTCAGTACTTTTTGCGTGAAAGAGTAACAAATATCCATCCATCCATCCTTACAAACTTTTGCATTTACACTCGCTAGCAATGAAAAAGTTCCAGTGACATAGCACCAAATTACTCCTAAACGGGAAAGGCTAGCTTAATGACGCCGTCTGCAATATTGAAGTACATTTAACAGCGCATCAGAATATTACCAACTAAAAACGTAAAATATATTGTGTTCAAATTTTAAATTATATGTCTTAGGAGATATTAAGGTGTTTGTCGGCATTTTGTGGGTGGAACTTTTTCATTGCTCGGCTGTGTATAATATTAGTAGGAAATATAGATAGATATGTCGGAGTCATTCGTTTGACTATTCGGAACGCTAGCGCCATCTCGTGGCGCTAGACGGAGTCTAGCCTGAGTTCGTGGTGGGAGCGACCGCTACAAACGACGGTGTAAGCAGAGCTCCGGGGATCATCGAAACATTAGACATCGTACCAACAACATGTGGATAGAAACTGTCAGCGTTCCGTATCATTGAGTTGTGTGAGTGTGTGATTCGCTAGTGTGTCGTAAATTATAATCTGATTTGAACTGTAAACCGTGTTTCTATTGTGCAATAACCAACACTACCCATAGTACGCCCACAGTAATTAAAATATGCCTGATGCTAACGAGAGACAGACATACCATCTCCGACATATATATTTTTGTTTTATTCTACAGGAGCGTGGCAATGCTATGGGCATAGCTCTTGGTGGGTTAGCTCTGGGGGTGCTGATCGGTCCACCATTCGGAGGCCTCATGTACGAGTTCGTCGGAAAAACTGCCCCGTTCCTGATGCTGTCGGCCCTGGCACTCGGAGATGGATGTGAGTTTCAATAGCATTTCTACTTCCTCTTAGCACAAACATCAGGAGAGTAGCTCAAGCCAGCATCTGTCTAGCCTTTTCCCAACTATGTTGGGGTCGCCTTCCAGTTTAACTTTACAAGGAGCGACTATCTCATCTCCACAACCCAGTTACTGAATAGCATGAAAGAAAGAAAAATGCGTTTATTGGCATTACACAAAATGAATACACCTTAAAACTATAAAAACAGAAAACAAAGATTATAATGCCAAAAGGGCCTCAGCTCAGCATAATGTCAGATGACAACACAAGTGTACCACCTGACGCTGATTTTCAGCTGCAACCCACGAGTGCCATACGCTGGAATACCAAACACAGGGAAGTGTGTGTCCGTAATAATAAATTGAGAGAATTCATTTAAATGCCATGACATGGTATCCCTTCGAAGGACCGGTGTCAGACTTTTGGGCTTCAGCCGGTCGATTCTGTAAAAATCTCACCGTGAAAACTCAAGTGAAGTGAGCTTAGAGTGAGCTGTCAATAGTGTCAATCCCTAGCATTAGTTGGAATGACAGCTCACTCCACGCTCACTTCATCTACGTTTTCACTGTGAGATGGTTACAGAATCACACTGCTGACTACCCGTAACGACTGTCAAAAATCGACGAATGACAGCTGGGACCAACGGCTAAACCTGCTTTTCGAGACACAGAAGGTCTTAACATGTACTGACGCCAGCAGGTCAAGCTACCCGAAACTGTCAAATTTTCTCAATCAACCTTGAACCTTAATGGTTTTGCGATAAAGTTGAAAATTTATTAAAACAATTTGATAGCTTGATGTGCTGGTCTGTACCTAATGAATGGAAACAGATCCCCAGACCGGCCTCGGCAAGCGTTGCCTAACCTTGAAGATCGACCCGGCTGATAATACTTAGCCACGAGCCCCTCTGATCCTGAGAAGGTTACTAAACCCATTAAGGTGGATGCTCCAAGGTAGCCCGCGAAATTCTTTTCTTACGTTGTTTGCAATTTGCTGGTCAGTACTAAGTTGTACGTTGATTAAAATATGATTCACGGCCGTAACAAATATGTATTTACAGAATTATAATCATTAGAATCAGTAATACAACCTGTTAAGTTAGCATAATCCTAAAATGTCAAGAATTCATGAAATAGTCATTAAGTAGGATTACTTGATCTTAGAGAGTTGTGTTGATGACTTTAATGATTATAATTCTGTAAATACATATTTGTTACGGCCGCGAATCATATTATAATCAACGTACAACTTGTACTGACCAGCAAATTGCAAAAAACGTAAGAAAATTTGAATTTCGCGGGCTGCCTTGGAGCATCCACCTTAAATCATTCAATCTGCCATTAACTCCGGTCATACACGTTTATCTTCTAATTCGTCTCACATTGCTAGCAATGCGCATATTACCCGCCCACAACAAGTCAAAAGTAGGAAATGAATTATTGTGGTTATTGTTTACAATGACCGAGAGTCTTGTTACTCGTGTTGTATTACGGAAAATTGAATGTAGGTACAGACGCCAGCACTTCAAGCTACTACAATCTGTCAAATTTCTTTAATAGATTTTCAACTTTATCGCTAACGCATTAACGTTCAAGGTTGATTGGGAAAATTTGACAGTTTCGGGTAGCTTGACCTGAGGTGTCTGTACTTTACGTATTTGTTTTTTTTTATGAGGTGATCAAACTGAGAACCAAATTAGTCTGGCTTTCAGAATAAGGGAAATTTAGGCACTTTATGTAAATTATTTCACCACCACTGCTCTCAAAACGGTGAAGAAAAAAAACGTGAGGAAACCGGCATGTCCTAGAACCAATAATTCGTAGACATGTGACATCTACCAACCCGCACTGGGCCCGCGTGGTAGATTACAGCCCACTCCCTCTCACAGAGAGGAGGCCTGTGTCCCAGCAGTGGGAACATTATAGCCTGATTATCTACAGACACCAGTAAATCAAGCTACTACAATCTGTCAAATTTCTTTAATAGATTTTCAACTTTATCGCTAACGCATTAAGAGGGTGCACACAGGTCCACTAGCGCCACTCCTTTAAAAAAATATTATCTCGTGACTGACAAGGAATTATGAAAATCCGTTCAATCAGCGACCTCGGTAAATGTGTCTAGAATTTTCTAATACCTTTTATAAAATTTCATATTGAGACACGAAGCAACAAAATTCGATCTAAAGAAAAGCGGCCACATTCCTATATGTCGTATTTAGTTGCTTCGTGTCTCAATATGAAACTTAATAAAAGGTATTAGAAAATTCTAGACACACTTACCGAGGTCGCTGATTGAGCAGATTTTCATAATTCCTTCTCAGTCACGAGATAATATTTTTTTAAAGGAGTGGCGCTAGTGGACCGTTGTACAGGCTCTTAAGGTTCAAGGTTGATTGGGAAAATTTGACAGTTTCGGGTAGCTTGACCTGCTGGCGTCAGTACATGCCGAAGATGCCTCAGTACGATACCTCGCAATCGCGGTTTTGAGAGCAGCTGTGATTATTTGAACAAAGTAAAGCGCCTGTCTAGGTTTGAACCTACGACCTACAACTCGTAAGTCGCTGCCGTTACCACTGGGCCACTGTGCTCTCATAAAACACATTATTTGACTTATCTCTGTTCTATAGCAGAGAAATAATAATAATAATATCCCTGGACATTTCACACAGCGCCATCTAGTCCCAAGCTAAGCAACCTAATGCTTGTGTTATGGTAACAAGATGGCTGATAAACTACTTATATACATTTTTTTTTTGTAAATACATACATATTATAGATAGAAAAACACCCAGACTCAGAACGAATACATGTAAGACTTACAAATATTTGTTCTGTGCGGGAATCGAACCCGCGACACGCAGCGCAGCAGTCCGATCGCTGAGCCACTGCGCTAACCGTGTCGTCAAATCCCAATACAGTGCAACCTTAATATAACGTACCTCAATATAACGAATGAATTCTTCGTAATCCCCTTGAATTGTCCATGAGAGTCAATGTAAAATATACCTTTACATTGCGAAGATTTTTTATAACGAATTTTCAACTAACAAAAAAAAGTGTAAACCTTTCTTAAAACGAATTTTGTCAACCCAAAACCTTTATACAATAACGTTCCCAATAGTATGTGATTCAGTCGCGACAGGTTTCGACACGTTTTTACCTCTCTATAACAAACTAGCTTCTGCCCGCGACTTCGTCCGCGTAGATTTCGGATTTGTGACAGGATTGCGTATCTCAAAAGGAAATCAAAATAACCCATAACCCATAAAGATACAAAATAACTTTTCTGGTTGATTTTTTACACCTTGTGTCCGAAAAACCCAAATATCTTACGGAACCCTATTTTTTTCCAAAATAAAATTTACCCTATGTTACTCGTGGATAATGTAGCTTTCGAATGGTGAAAGAATTTTTTAAATCGGTCCAGTAGTTTTTGAGCCTATTCATTACAAACAAACAAAGTTTTCCTCTTTGTAATATTAGTATTATAGATTTTAGATCAACCTAATCTCAATATAACAAACGTCAATTTAACGAATTACTTGATATAACGAATATTTACTTGTTCCCTTCCGATTTGTTATATCGAGGTTGCACTGTATTTTGTTATGACGCCATTTGCTCTGGGGCTGCAGTCTCAACATTCATAGCGATCGCTTTACGACCGAATTCGGTCGCAAAGTCCTGTCACTCCATACATTACACTTGTCAATCCGGGACTTTGCGACCGAATTCGGTCGTAAAGCGATCGCTATGAATGTCGAGTCTGCAGCCCTTGTGCGAAGCAGGCTGTGGTCGTTAATTTTGAAGTTATAGAATAACAAACTAAATGTCATGCATAACAAAGTTTAAATTCCATTGAAGCCAAAAACTTATGAGAACTTTTTGCTACAAATCGTCACTCAAAAATCAACTTTGAATACATTACGTTAAAGTAAATAACTGATTAATTGGGGATGGAACGTAAATTGTCTGAGATTTTGAAAAGAAATTCAACAAATTCACACCTGCCGGAAGATTCTGTAAAAATCTCACCGTGAAAACTCAAGTGAAGTGAGCTTGATGTGAGTTGTCAGTAGTGACAATCCCTAGCATTATTTGGAATGACAGCTCACTCCACGCTCACTTCACCTAAGTTTTCACGGTGATTTGGTTACAAAATCGCACTGCTGTTTGTTCCCAGTGCTGCAGCTCATGATCCTGCAACCCGGAGTAGTCCGCCAGGAGTCGGAGCCACCTTCTTTGAAGGCTCTCGTCTGCGACCCTTACATCCTGATCGCAGCAGGTTTGTACCTATTCACTCTTTTGTTTTCGTTATTTTCTTTTGAGGTGTGGAACTCTAAAAATAAGCTAGACGGAGTCGGCATTTCACTATCTCAATGCTGAATGAGAAGAAATTCCGAAACAAACTCAGGGGTTCAAGTCTCTTTTAAAGTCCAGACATAATCTTGGTCAGATCATTTGTGAGGACCATGTAGATGTCAGAAATGGTCTTTTGAGGAAAGAACCACACAGATTTCAGTGGACCTATCCAGTCAGTGAAACAGTTGTCAGTAATCGTGAAGCTCAAATCAGAACTTGAGGAGCTCAACGACTCGACGAACAATACCAAAGAAAGGACATTTGGGTAGACCGCATAAAGTACTACTTAAACTGCCAGACCAATATCAACTCTAGCAGAGAAAAGAAAAAAAAGAATGACCCACATATTCTTCATATTCACAATAAGTAAAATAATACTTTAATAAGTAAATATAAAAAAAACGAAAAAAAAATAAAAATCTAAAAAAAAAACTATGTAAATATTCATATCATTTTGTATACAATATTTATCAATTCAATGTGTATACAAAAGAGGATGATGGTTTTGCATGATAATTAATTAAAGTGTCAAGTTTTATGCACCGATGACATAGTTTTATGTCGACATATATAGCTCACAGAATGAGCAAGCTGATGTGGCAATGTGCCGGCCATATTAGCCGTAGAACCGATGATCGTTGGGGAACGTGTTCTTGAGTGGAGACCGCGAATCGGCAAACGTTAGGTAGGACGCCCTCAGGCTAGCTGGAGCGATGATCTTCACAATATGGATGGTAGCAGTTGGATGAGAGTTGCCGAAAATCAAGTTGAATGGCGTGCAATAGGAGAGGCCTATGTCCAGCTGTGGACTGTAGGCTGATGATGATGGGGATGGGGATCAATGATCGGTGTAGAACAATGTGTTGAACCGACGATCGTGTGCCAGCTGCAAGTTAGGGTCTCCCCACATTTATCGACGCGGAATCGGCTTAAGCCGAGTGCGTATCATCACCCTACTCGACTTATCGCCGACCAGATACGATCAGCTAATCGACAAACGGCTCGTTTCGCCGTCGGCCGGCGTTGCGACGCGTTGTCCAAGCCGAGCCGATGCGAATGGTATTAGTAACACCCGTATTACGTAGACATAAAGGCTTTTTTGACCGGTGTTAGCCGATTCCGCGTCGATAAATGTGGGGAGACCCTTCGAAGAATTCGACTTTCTTTTGTTTTTCAGGAGCCATCACCTTCGCTAACGTGGGCATTGCAATGCTGGAACCAAGTCTGCCAATCTGGATGGCTGATACTATGGAAGCCCGACGCTGGCAGCAGGGCGTCGCCTTCCTACCTGCCAGCATCTGTTATCTTATTGGTAAGTAGCCATTAACGGAGTACGAAAAAACTGGCTCAGTTAACAGTTGGTTTTAATCGATGTCCGTGGTTAGAATAGAGAAAAATATATCATGAAATCATTTACACAATGCCCACTCCCTCTCGAAGAGCGGAGGCCTGTATCCCAGCGGTGGGAACGTTATAGGCTGATTATTGGAACGAAGTTCCTTATCGCGCGTTGCGAAAGGGGGCTAGACGGAAAAAATTAAGACCAAAAGTTGGAACGACACTTTTTGCTATAGTTGTAAGCCGTGCGGCGTGCGCGTGTTTCTCTGTCTGTCTCTCTCTCTCTCTCTTATAGAAAGCAAGTCAGTTATACTTCGTTCCATCCGGGTGTCTCTTGACACCTCTCAAGTTTTATTTATACAATGAAGGCGACCTTTTTTTTTGTTTTCGGGGGCAACCTTCAAAAGGCACAGACCTCCGGGGAGTGAGGTCGGGGAGTGTGGGATTTTTACCTCACTAAAACCACCCTGGTAATCACCATCCACACATAGGGGTGGTCCCGGTACCTCTTAAAAGACCAATTCCGGAACCACCCTGCGCAACGCCTGAAAGGCACATCTCTGGGGAGACTGTAAAGGGGCCTCCCGTAAGCCTCGCTATGCACGGCAGCACGTGACCACTGTGCCACCGTCTTGTCTTGGGTCACTTGGTATGCGGACAGAGTACCCACTCTATGCGCCCGCGACCCCAAAGGTCCACCTACCTTGATTGGTAAGCGGGTTTTGGCGTATTAGGCGCCAAGGCGGTTGCCTCCCCGACGCCTCCTTCTCCGAGCAGGATCAGCCGTCTCCCGATCCCGCTCGGCGGCCTACAATGATGACGACCTTCAGCTCGTAAGTCGGGGACGTTACCCCTGACCAGCACTGCTCACAAAAAAACTATAGTTATTTAAAAAATATTAAATTTTCAGGTACCAATCTGTTCGGACCTCTGGGTCACAAGATGGGTCGCTGGCTGGCAGCCTGTTCCGGACTAATCATCATTGGGATATGTTTGATTCTGGTAAGAGCAACATTATTGGACCAACGTCGACTGCTGAACATGTAAATTTTGGACCATTCCAATAACGGTTCTTAGAGTAATTACATGCCGAAGATTCCTGACTGCGATACCTTGCGGTCGCGGTTTAGCTCGCTACCTGGATGTGACGTCCATTTTAATTCTGATCCAACCTGTCCCTTGCTACCCTCTCCCAGCGACGCCCTAAGCCGAGGTCCGTACCCCACAGGGGGTGCCCTTAGGGTGTAGTCGGTTAGTTTTTAAGTTTTATAAGCCCTGGCTGGAGGCCTTAATTTATTGAGGCATCTGGCAAGCCCGGTTAAGCAGACGACAACCTCATAGATTGAACTGCGAGATGCCATACATAAAAGAAAAAGTCACCTCCATGTACAGTCACGAGCAAAAGTATGTATACACTCGGCACTATTCAAAAGCGATTTACTCCTTTATTTTTTAATGAAATTTTATGTTGTTACGAACATAGCATTTTCGAATCCATAGCTTTATGTAATGTGTCATATTTCATCGTTGCATTCGTTATTTCACGAAAAAATTGCAATTGAACGTTGCCAAGTGTTGACATATTGGTGCTCGTGACTGTAAAAGAAATGCGTGCTAATAGAAACGCACGCACGCACGTTGACTGAGAACCTATGTTATTTATTTACGTATTTATTTACTTAAGAGCTGATTTTTCTGTCACCAGATAACTTTTTTATTCGAGTAGGTAATAAAATTGACGTTTCACAGTTTTATCCTACTATAATAATAAAAACGCGAAAGTTTGAATGGACGGATGGATGTTTGTTACTCTTTCGTGCAAAAACGACTGAAGGGATTTGGATGAAATTTGGCACACAGATAGTTTATAACCTGCCAATCGATTCTGTAAAAATCTCACCGTGAAAAGTTAAGTGAAGTGAGCTTAGAGTGAGCTGTCAATAGTGTCAATCCCTAGCATTAGTTGGAATGACAGCTCACTCCACGCTCACTTCACCTAAGTTTTCACGGTGAGATGGTTACAGAATCGCACTGCTGTCAATGGTGTCAATCCCTAGCATTAGTTTGGAATGACAGCTCACACCAAGGTCACTTCACCTAAGTTTTCACGGTGAGATGGTTACAGAATAGCACTGCAGGATTAACACATAGGATAGGTACTTTTTATCCCGATATTCCCACGGGATCAAAACTTATGCGGGTGAAACCGCGGGGCGCAGCTAGTATGAAATAACTATCAAAATGTCAAAATTATTCCTCGAAGAAAGTTATCAGATGATTTAAAAATTAGCCCTAAGTCACGCTTTTTTGTAAAAATGGACTACTTAAGTCACAGATAAGCGTAACTCAAATGCGGGCTTAGGTCACATAGTGCTATAATGTACTATTAATAATAAATAAATATCCCTGGACATTTCACACAGCGCCATCTAGTCCCAAGCTAAGCAACCTAATGCTTGTGTTATGGTAACAAGATGGCTGATAAACTACTTATATTCATTATTTTTTTTTGTAAATACAAACATATTATAGATAGAAAAACACCCAGACTTGGAACAAATACATGTAGGTCATACAAATATTTGTTCCGTGCGGGAATCGAACCCGCGACACGCAGCGCAGCAGTCAATCGCTTAACCACTGCGCCAACCGTGCCGTCAAACGTATTTTTTAACTGTAACCCAATTTAACCCCACAGATCCCCATGGCCCGTAAACTGGAGCACCTGATCATTCCCAACGCTGGCCTCGGCTTCGCTATCGGCATGGTGGACTCCTCAATGATGCCTGAACTCGGCTTCCTAGTGGATATCCGACATGCGGCCGTCTACGGTTCCGTATACGCTATTGGAGATACCGCCTTCTGTCTTGGATATGCTGTTGGTAAGTTCTGCATACTTGGTCATCATCATCTGCCTAGCCTTTTCCCAACAATGTTGGGGTCGGCTTCCAGTCTAACCACCATAGATGGATGCAGTTGAATACCAGCCGGTTGATTCTGTAAAAATCTCACCGTGAAAACTCAAGTGAAGTGAGCTTGATGTGAGTTGTCAGTAGTGTCAATCCCTAGCATTATTTAGAACTAGCTTTTGCCCGCGACTTCGTTCGCGTGGAATAGTGACTTCACCAATAGATGACACCGACTCTTGACCAATAGATGGCGCTGTATGTCCGGAATCAATTTTATTTTTTATTTTATTTTTTGTAATAAAAACTATCCTATGTCCATTCTCAAGTTCCAAACTATGTCTGTGCCAAATTTCACACAAATCGGTTCAGTAGTTTAGGCGTGAAGCAAAGACAGACAGACAGACAGACAGAGTTACTTTCGCATTTATAACATTAGTTTGGATGACAGCTTACTCCACGCTCACTTGATCTAAGTTTTCACGGTGAGATGGTTACAGAATCGCACTGCTGTATTTTACATGGAGCGACTGCCTGTCTGACCTCCATAACCCAGTATACTAGACAACACGACACTCCTTGGCAAAACTGCGGGGTAGTTGCGTAACAACAATCAGTAGCAATGGCTTTTAAGTTGACAGTTCAACAACATTCATTGCGTTATTGACGTTGTTGAGCAGACAAATTTTTCGAACATATGAAGCAATGGATTAGCAATAGCCTTCGAAATGATTCAGATTGAGCTTGATGGTTTGTTACGCAAGTAGGGTGCAGGCTGTCAGACTTTTGGTCTTCTGACTACCCGCAAGGATTGTCAAAGTCGTTTCGGAAGAGGTTCTATCATGAAAACAGGGGGCCTACTCCGAAGTGCAAAGTGCGAATCTTCGGATCGGACCGACACATGGCCGAACCGAATATTATTGAAAAATGCGAAAAAAGTTCGGATCGGCTCAGTTGGGTCGGGACCATAGTCAATATTCGAAAGAGTGTAGGAGTGTAGGATCGGAACCGACCGAACCAAATAGGAACTTCGTAGCAGGAAACGGCCGAACATTCGCCCGATACTACTTCGTAGTAGACCACCAGCCATATTTTCGTCGTACGGAAGTCATCTCTTTCTATTTACTAAAGCTAAAGATAAAATCAGCCTAAAATGTTCCCACTGCTGGGACACAGGCCTCCTCTCAGAGAGATGGATTAATGATATACTTGTACCATTTCAGGACCGGCTCTTTCCGGCGCCCTGATGAACAGCATCGGCTTCGAGTGGATGCTGGTCATTATCGCGGTCCTCAACTTTGCCTACGCGCCCTGTCTGCTGTTCCTGAGGTCGCCACCAGCTACCAATGAGAAACAGGTAGGCACTGCTTAGGTACCCACGATTAACACGCTCAGCGCCAAGCCCCATATGCCAATACCACTACACCAGGAAAATTCCCTAGGCCAGGGCAACATTTTTTGTTTACAAAATGTATGGAAAGTGTGCGCGTTAGCGATACACGGCGCTTAGACTGGAATGGTGCTTGTGTATCAAAAGGGATACACAAGTGTTTAGACAGTGTGTATCCCAAAAGATACACATGGCGCTGAGCGTGTTAACAACCATACCAGACAAGCAGACGTGTCTGTCTGTGAATCGTGTTGTTTCTCTATACTACGTAAAGAATTTTGATGCAGTTTTCGTTGTCAAACCTTCAAATTCTTACAGAATTTATTCCGAAAGGTTTGAGTCATCATCTTCCTGCCCTCATCCCATGTTACTTGTGGTCGGCGCAACACGTTTTCTTCTTCCATTCTCCCGTCAACCGTCACGCTATCATTCACTCCCTTCTCTTTCATATCATTCCTCACACAATCCATCCATCTTTTCTTCGGCCTTCCTCTCCCTCTCCATCTATCAACATGTATATTCATCACTCTTTTAGTTTATGAGTATAATACATTTCATTAAACTTTCATATTTTAAAGAAAACTCGATTTAAACTAATTTAAAAAAAATTGTTTGTATGTAGGGGATAATCTCTGAAACTACCAATGCGTGATCGAAGTCAATTCAATTCAATATTTGTTTATATATTTATGGCTGGTCTGGGTAAATAAATGAGTATTATATTTAGTCCGTCAGTTAGATTATCGAAAAATAATGGACACTTATTTTTCCTTTGGCAATCAAACAAAAAATGACTAAGATAAAGCGCGTCAAAATTTGGGAGTAGGGGGTCGTGACGTCACGCCTTGCTAAAAAGTGTAGCAAGGCGTGACGTCACGCGGAACTTTAACGGGCGATATCTTCATCATGTTTTATATAATTGACAAAAGAAAAAATACGGGTCCAATATTTTTTGATAATCTAACTGACGGACTAATTAGATTTTTTTAGGCATCTAGCCTATTGTTAGTAACATTGTTCTTAAAAACTATTGTTACTAGTAAATAAAAACAGAGACAAAAAAAAAATTGTAAGATACTGCATAGACATTTTAGACGTTATTAAAAACATGACGACTAAAAATACGTCAATTTACGTCTGGCGCTGACTAATTTGAAAGGAACTAATATTTATCTTCTGTCCTTTTCTTAATGAAATATGCACTGTACTTAAATTTTGTTTAGTTTGTGAACAAGGGAATCGGCGCCAATAGCTATCTTCTGTGATTTGACATTTTGATACTTATTATTTTCAGAGCCTCATAGCAAGCGACAAATCATCTGTCCGCTACGTGAGCTATCAAAACGAGGAAGAAGAATAAATGCACCACTTTCCGCCATCTTGTTCCCGCCAATGACACCCGCCATTTTGAATTTTAAAACTCGGGAGTTTTTTTTTAATGGGGTTTGCTTAAAACGTCCTAGAAGTCAGTTTAAGACGAATAAGGAATATAATGTTTATATGTATACTGTAGATTATTGCCCAAAAAAATGTATATTTAAATCATATCGAATATACATATTATATTAGATTATATTTTATGTCTATCCATATACAATGTATTTAGATACTTCTCTGTAATCTTCTGACCAATTTTGCTCTGTGACCTGTTGATAAATGTGTGTATATTTTGTGTATAATTATGGCTTGTATGTATATGTATAACTTATACATGAATACGAGGTTGTTAAAAGAACTATATCAATGATCAGGCCTGTTGATGATGTAATTTAAATCAAAATATTGAACTGCATTACATTGAATGAGATTGAAATCATCTTCTAATATCTTACATGGCTCTATATGGCTTAAGACATGCTGTCATTAATGATAGCTAAGTATCAAAATGTATGTAAAGATGAAAAGTAAATAAAATTTGCAAGATTCTGTCAGCCTCGTATTTAAAACTGTTGTAGTAAAAATATGTATGTGCCAATATACTTAGATCAGGGTGTACATTTTTAGCTAAGTGAGTACGTATTTAAAGAAATGTTTATATATTTTATGTATACTCAGTAATGGTTCTACGAAACGTGCGACCCATATGATTTTAAAATTACAAAAACTATTATAGTTCTTGATGTATACATTTTTAATCAAAATCTAACAAATGCACTCCTTTTTATTGCTAAGTATGTATAAGGTAGTTTACTCTTAAATTCATTTTAAATACATACACTTTTGTCATTTTTTAAATGACTAAAATCTGTAAACGCTAATAACTGACTTTACCTAATTTTACTTAGCTAAGTGAGTTCTTATTTACTAACTGGAAGTCAAACTTAGAACTTAACAAAACAAAAAAAATCCATTGAATTATAAAAATAAACAAAAATGTCATCTCAGCTTTTAAATGATTCAATAATAATTATAATATACATGATATACTATGTGGCTTTTAAACTATACATTTATATATAACATATATGTACCTACGTAAGTATAATCATATACATTTATTTCGCGAAGGTGACTTTGACAATATTTTTGATTGTACATTTTTTAACTAAAATATGTATACCTACAATATGTTTAGACAATAATGACAATATTTGACATTGACACGTTTGATTAATAAAATAAAAATACTTTTAATTTGTCTCAAAAGTTAACTGAAGATGATTTAAAAAAAATAATGCTGTTATGTAAGTTACACATTTTTCAGTTTGATAGCAAATTAACAGACAAAAATAGAATCTCAAACTCAAACTCAACTCAAAAACAACTTTGGCCTTATTACAAAACAAGGTTTATCTTTAGACCAAAGGTTTACATCGAGCCATTTTGAAATTTCGAACTCTAATCTGACAAAGTTAAAGTTCTTATTACAAAAACTGGCGTTAACCCCGAGTCTAAGTTGTCAATTTTGCATTAGGAACTTTACGTTTATTGGAATAAAGTTCAAAATACAGTAACTGGCTCGAAGGTTTAGGCTAGAATTTGAGTTTTGAGTTGAATATGTCAGACATTTATTTAAAACTTATTTTATTGGGTAATGGACCAAAGGAATGTAGACTTTTGAAATCATTTTTAATACGAGCTTAAAAATGTCTTGTAAATAATGCAATAATGATTTTTACGACAATATCTATCACAATAATAATAATAATATGCTTAAATATAATATATAATGTACAGACGCCAGCACATCAAGCTACTACAATCTGTCAAATTTCTTTAATAGATTTTCAACTTTATCGCTAAAGCGTTAAGGTTCAAGGTGGATTGGGAAAATTTGTCAGTTTCGGGTAGCTTGACCTGCTGGAGTCTGTACATACATAAATGGTTCGAATTTTGAGAATTACTGGTTATTGTCTTTTTTTAACAGATATAAAGGATAAGAGCAGTGGTGGCCCAGTGCTAACGGCCGCGACTTACGAGTTGTAGGTCGTAGGTCCGAACCCAGACAGGCGCTTTACTTTGTGTAAATTATTTCATCACCACTGCTCTCAAAACGGTGAAGGAAAACATCGTGAGGAAACCGGCATGTCCTAGAACTAAAAAACCAAAGACAATGTGACATCCGCCAACCCGCTCTGGGTTCGCGTGGTGGATTACGCCCCACTCCCTCTCACAGAGAGGAGGCCTGTGTCCCAGCAGTGGGAACATTATAGGCTGATTATGCATCTGGCTATTAGTCTGCCAATACTCCTACCGTCTCTCGGCAATCATTCCGTAAAGGCTCTTGCTCTCTTTTGTGATAATGACTGGTAATTCTAAAAATCTTGAATATACTAACAATGTTTTAGTAGATAATATATAAATATATGTATTGCTTCGATTTTATAAACTTTACTTTAACGAAGTAATGTATAATAAAAAAATATATAATAATTTAAGACTTTTGTGTATCAATAATTTCTTTCTCATGTAAATATTGCGAATATGAATGGTTGTAAAAATATAATTCGGTAAGTATATGGATATTACAAAAATAATCAAATCATTAAATTTTACGTCAAATATTTCATTCTGCTGTATCTCTTACTTATTTTATTGAGTAATTATCTTGTAGCCAAATTATAATTATAATTTAAATATAATTAAACATTATTTTGATGTAACTTAGTTTCAAAGAATTTTGATTCGTGGTAAAGTTTTAAATTAATAAAATCGGCATTATTAGCAATAATTAATTATAATGTCATAAATATTATCACTCATTCAACAACAATTTTAATAAAGATATCTATTTCAATAGTCATATCTATTCGAAGTTCTTACATTGTTACTTATTAGGAGCTTAAATAAATATATTATCAAATTAAAAGTAGAAATATCAAATTAATACTGTTTCTAAATCATAATCTTGAATTCGATGGACATATTTCTTCATTTGTGTCTTCAGTTAAAATAATAATTATACCTTACTGTATTTTATTTTAAAGAACCTATTAATTATTATTTAATAAATCTTAAATCTACGGGGTTTTTATGTTAAATCCTGTCGGTATATCCTTAATTTCACTGCTAATATATTACAACTTGATTTCTTCTTGATTTTTTTTGCTGTTCCACAAACGATGGGACCCGTAATATCATGTTCTGCGTGTCCTGTCAGCTGGACGTTACAGGTACTGATAGACGCTGGTGATGGCGCCAAACACGTAGCGAAATTCTGGGCCGAGTCCATTTAGATTGCCATGGATACGCTAAGAGGAGACTGGATTTATTTTAGACAGTTTCCTCCCCTTTGCCTTTAAAGAAGTTCGACCATTCATAGGTTCAACCCCTAGGGGTTTATTTATGAACAGTATTTAAAGTTAAGAGACGTTTAAACGTGAAATGTATGGTTCAACAAAAAGTTAATCAGTAAAAATTTTTTAACTTTATTTTCTCAGGGAGACGCTAAAGCAAATTGTGTATGGCTGCATAGTTTGTTTGTGAAGTGATGAAAAATGTCCATTTCATTCTTTTTTCTTAATAAAATTGTCCAATCTTTAAATTATTACAATTTTTGATGCCATAAAATTCACAGTAGATAAAGCATTAATATCATAATAACGTACAACAAAAAAACTGAAATATGTAATCACATACTCTTCCAGTGTTAGAAATATGTATACATAAAATATACATATGTACATATTATATTATCTTCTTATCTTGAAACATTTGGGGAAGGCCTGTCCTCAGCAGTGGGGCGGTATAGGCTAACAATATATATATGTATAAATATATATAATATGTACGCTATAAGCATTGGATCTTCTTATATATCTATTCATCTATGCTTAAAGTTGGACATTAAAATATAAAATAACAATTTAGTAAATGTATAGAATATTCAACGAATACATTTATAGTCCACTTTCATATAAATTATTCGTATATTTGTAGGAATAATAGAAAAAAAAACTGTTATCCGTAGGGAAATATAGAATTAATCTTTTGTAGTATTGTAGGGATATTTATTAACTTAATGTAGTATTAGGATTATTATATATAATTATATATACAATCATTCATATTTGATGATGTTTTATTAACTTTTGCAATAGCTGGGTTTGGGTCCTGTAACTGAATTGTGTATTTTTAATCATTGGTCGTATAAAATTAACTGACAAATAATTTAAATTATGTTAAATGTTTAAAATAAATAGTTTTTATCTGTTTTTTTTAATGTTTAATTAGAATTGTAGTGTTACTAAGTAATGTTATTTTTTTAAGTTATTTTTGTTAAAAATAAATTGTTGTTTATTTTTTGTTAAATATCAACCAAATAAATATATTATAAAAACGATTAGAATTTTAGAAATGTTTATAGATATTTAATTATTTACAGTCACAATAAAAAAATAATTCTTACATTTAATAAATAGTTAGTATTTTACAATAATAACTTTGAAAAATAACATTTATATGTAATAATAACAAAAAAAAACTAAATATTAGTACTGTACAAGAGCCTCGAGCTGAAAGTGTATCCTAGTAATAATTCGAAAACTTTGTAAAATAACAAACAATATATTTATATAACATTTAATATACATATATATTAATATCATAAATGATATACATTTTACCGGGTAATGTGCGAAGTGCTGTGTTTCACGAACTGGCGAAAATGGAACTAGTAAAAACTTAGGATAGAAATGTATTAAGAGTAGGTATTAAGCGAATTTATAGGATGCCAAAATGTTAATAATTTAATGCTTATTAATGGTAGGTATTTTTAGTAATAATTTACACTGTATTATTAAATGTTAACAGCATTAAAAAAACATATTTTGTATGCTTCAGAAAGTTGACAACGTTTAATAGCTGTCAAATATTTCGTTGTTTTGATTAGTTTGTTTATATTACTGAATGGCATTATGACAAATCTCCTTGTAGTGAACAAAAATATTGATTAGTGACTTATGGGGGAAGCATCAGGGTAGCCCGCGAGATTCAAATTTTCTTACGTTTTTTTGCAATTTGCTGGTCATTTCAGGTAGAATGTTGATCAAAATATTATTACAAGCCTCTAAGTTCATAATATAATCCTATTAATTCATATTTCAATGAAATAGACATTCAAAAGGATTATAATTATGAACTTAGAGGGTTGTATTGATGATTTTAATGATTATAATTCTGTAAAGTCATATTTTGTTCATCATACAACCTGACACTGACTTGCCAATTGCAAAAAACGTAAGAAAAATTGAATTTCGCAGGTTACCTAATAATAACCCCCTGGACATTTCACACAGCGCCATCTAGTCCCAAGCTAAGCAACCTAATGCTTGTGTATGGTAACAAGATGGCTGATAAACTACTTATATACATTTTTTTTTGTATTTTTTTTTTTTTTGTATATTTTTTTTGTTTTCGGTTGTTACCTTCAAAATGCACCTGTGAGGAGGTCGGGGAGTGTGGGATTTTTACCTCACTAAAACTACCCCGGTGATCACCATCAGCAAGGGGTGGTCCCGGTTCCTCTTAAAAGACCGGAACTCCCCCTGCGCAACGCCTGTAAGGCACATCCCTGGGGAGACTGTGAAGCGCATATTAATCAAAACAGCAAAATATTTTTGACAGTTATTTTGACGTTGTCACCTCATGTGTCCTTTTTATTATTAAAGGCACTTCGCACATTAGCCGGATATTTTGGTAAGCGAAACCCTGTCACTATTTCGCTAATAATATTATAATCCATAAATGTGATAGATTAGTGATATTTTCTGCTTTTTCATTTTTAAAATAGGAAACTAATAACTAACTATAATTATTTTAAATATTATATTTGTTAGATGAATGTTAAACTATAGAATATTGTTTAAAAAAAAATGCAATTTGATGTCCGTTACTCATATAATTGATTATGGAGTTCTGGATCTTTTTATATACGTTTTCGATATCGATTAATTTGTCGCCATTTTGAATCTTTTTTGACTCCTGTGATATATTACTAAGCACATTTTAATAGTATTTATATATTTTAAAACAAAGTCAAAGAATGTCATTTGAGACTGTTTTAATATGTTTTTCCTATAATCAAAACAATTCCTATTAAAAAAAAAAACATTGGAATAATTTTATTTCAATGTTTTTACTTAAGTATAATTATTTTTAATATCATCATTCATTTCATTTTTTGCTATCATTTAATATCTTGTACTCTGAAAAGGTTGAGAATTCCAATACCTATGTTATGTAAGTAGGTAATGTTATGTTATGTGGTTTTTGTAATAATGTTAATTTAATTAATGTTATTTTTAACTGTGTTATTTAGGTATAACATATCTAGTCCTGCCCTGAATGTCTAAACATAGATATAAGTTTATATTTAAAAAATCTTACTGCGCTTGTTCTGATTTAACTTGGCCGTACTTGGCTCTAATTTTCGCGCATTTTTCATCAAACTTTCAAAAAAACTTGGCCAAATGTCAAAAATCTTGGCAACATATCAAAATAAGCCAAAATACCACCCACTTGGCCAAAACTTTATCATCATCGATATACTTGATCAGATTTTCACGTCATTAAAATTAAGCAATGTTTTTAAGAATCTTGGCCTATCTGACGACAATATAAGAACTTGGCCACCCGGCCAAGTGTGACGTCCAAGCTATGGAGACAATAATAAGCGCAGTATTGAACGTGTTGGACTATAATTTATTAAAAATGTGGGTATATGAACTAATTTATGGCGTTTTATTTCTTATTTCCTTAAAAACCTATTAACACTTTCAAGGGCACTATACGGATATAGCTGTCATAACAATAAAAGCCCTCTCCCACAGGCACGTTATTATCGAATGCATTATTGCGATAATGCGTCTCGAGAAAGCTCAGCCTATCGAGAAAGCCTTCGACTCCATCGATGGGCAGTTTTGGCCACTCTGGCAGTTCTGGCGCTACATCGAAGTGTTGAGATGTTTGTATGACGCTGCCGCGATGACTGTCCAGATCCAGGATCAGAAAACCAGTCCCATCTAACTACTATATTTATCCCCATTCAATTGCAATAATATAATTATATTAGCGGAATTTTTCAAGTAAAACAATTTAGTCATTTTAAATATTGTCTTTATTACTCGTACTTAATTCTTATTTAAATAACATTTCAATATTGTGGGTTAAATTATAATTTTACATAATACTAAATTCACGAAATTGCCCCAGTTAATCACTTTAAAAGAAGTTTTTTTTCATATGCTTAAAATATACCATAATATACCCTGTCCATTTTAGGTTAACAGTTTGTTGACAGCTGTCTTAGAACGTACATATTTCAGATTACGTAAAAGTTAACTTTAAAATGAGTAATAAAATAAATATATAAACTGTCTTATCTTATTGAATTATCTTATTTATGGCTTCTTACAGACATTATAATACCGTACGTGTATCAATCAATGTATTGTGTGTTGCTGCAATCACTAGTTCCATCTGTCAAAAAACGGTTTATCTAATGGACAGGGTATACAGAACTTTACTGACTTTTAACATTTACATAAAGAACACGACACCCCTTGGTCTGGCTAACGACTGATTGTCTTACCAACCCGGGTATCGTGTTACCCACTATAGGCCAACTGCTGAACTGAGACATTACCTCAAGTAGCTGCGCGGGCGACGGACTCAGAGACGTCCGTAGTCCCTACACACCAGGCCCCGAGGTGTTCCACGCGCGCCCCGAGCCGACGTCAGGGGGGAGTCTAACACCTCACTCCCCCCCTGACCCGAGGAGAAGGCATCAGTCGGGGGTTGCGGAAGGATCGTACGTACCCGCGACCCCCGGCGTGGTGTTAGATGGAACAACGGGGCGGTTTTATAGTCAGGAAGAGTCTGACATCCATGAGGATTTTCCAACCAGGGAAAAAAAGGTACCTGCGCGGTACGGAGGGGTGATAGTTGTCACAAAATGACGAATCACTGAGCTTTCGCATCACGTCTCCACACCCCTCACGTACCGCGCTGCCACCTCAGGCAACGTCTCAGTTAAGCGGTTGGCCTATACCTGGATTGTGGAGGTCAGATAGGCAGTCGCTCCATGTAAAATACTGGTATTCAGCTGCATGCTGTTAGACTGGCAGCCGACCCCAACATAGTTGGAAGAAGGACAGCACATGATAACTGCTTCATCATTCGCTGGGCTGGCTCGGAGTGGCAGCTCGAAGGGATTTCTCTAAACTTCTCAAGGAAGGCGTGATACTGCTTCCTAAGTCTTCTACAACACTTGATAGGTATACTGCAAATAGTAAAATAATCATTAGGTAGTGGATAGAGAAAGATTGGTCCTTGGCTCTGGATCTTCGATCAATAATAGTACTAGATTAAGGATCAAGAACAAAAGTCAGTCGCTCAAGTGGCCACGTTTGCACACACATAAACATCTACATTTCTTAGAAAAAAGTTTATTAATATTAACAACTTCAGTTTATTATAAACCTTAATGCTAAAAAATAAAGTTTAATTACCATTGCAAAATTTATTTAAAATGTCGTTTGAAAATAAAATCATTCTATTTTTAAATTTTCAGTCATTTATTCTAAAATGAAACTTAAAGTTAAAGTAATAAGGTTAAAAACATACTAATTTGAAATAAGACCACAAAAGTATTTGTGGTCTTATTTTTCGGGCCGTTTTTGAAGCGCTTATCCGGAATCTAGTACTATTATTGATCGAAGCTCTGGACAGATAGAGGTGGAAGAAGAGTAGGGAGGCCTTTAACCAACAGTGGGATAGTAACGGCGAATAAAAGAGAGCCGGAGAGAGGCGGCGAGAGAGGCCAATGAAACCTTGGAATAATGATTTAGATACTTTTGTGGCGACATCTACATCGCCATATGCGAACTAAGAAAAAACTGGCGTCACGCAAAAAAAGATTCGCTAGCAAATTTAATTTGATTCAGGGTCAAATTAAATTAGTTAGCGAAACTCTGATGATTTAGAAATCTCTTTCTGATGATTTTCATGATTTTGAAATGCGTTTAAATGTTTCGTCGGTTGGTTATTAGCCCTGCCATACATTTTGACCACGAAGGTATTGTACTTTTCTATGAAAAAGCTGTTTTTTTTTTAACCGCCGAAAATATTTTACGCTAGGGGATCTAAAGTCTATTCAAACGAATGTTTCAAATTGATGTTATTTCAAGTTAAACAAATAACAACTTTATTTTAATGGCAATTAAGTTGATTTCAGAGTGACTAGCAATATTGAAAAAGTTATAAAAATGTTAGAAGTTGTAGCGTAAACTGAACTTTATTGTGTAGGAATTAAAGTTGTTTTTAAATAAACTCATATTTGTTTACATTTTTGGCAAATAAATCGCGAATGCAGATAGAATTATGTGCTGAATTCATGGTTACAGTTTGCACAATGGTTATAAATATATCCTATATAGAAAAAGTCATGGAACGGTCAGCCGTTACGGGTAGTCAGAAGCCCGAAAGTCTGACAACCAGTCTTACCAAGGGGTATCGTATTACCCAGTAGTGGAGGTCAGATAGGCAGTCGCTCCATGTAAAATACTGGTATTCAGCTGCATCCGGTTAGACTGGAAGCCGACCCCAACATAGTTGGGAAAAGGGTTGGCAGATGATGATGAGAAAAAGTCATGGAATAAAGTTTTAAACAAGTTTAGTAAAATCTTACCGATATCATTGAGACATCGCTTCGTCCCCAAAGCGTCCATGTTCCTTATATTCAGGATCTTCTCAGCATATACTTCACAAGTATGTGTGCATACCTGTAAATAATAATAAGCATAATCAGCTTATAATGTTCCCACTGCTGGGACACAGGCCTCCTCTCTGTGAGAGGGACTGGGCTATAATCCACCACGCGGGCCCAGTGCGGGTTGGTAGATGTCACATGTCTTCGAATTTTTGGTTCTAGGACATGCCGGTTTCCTCACGATGTTTTCCTTCACCGTTTGGAGAGCAGTGGTGATGAAATAATTTACACAAATTAAAGCGTGTCTGGGTTCGAACTTACGACCTACAACTTGTGAGTTGCGGCCATTAACACTCGGCCACCATAGCCCTTTAGAGGTATGAGGAACAGGGTGTAAAGTTCACTCATCCTCCATAGAAAAGGGAGGATCCTCCGACCAGACGGGTGTTGTGTCTGGCGGGCTATTGCCCAACGATTGATGTTGGGAAATTGTATCTATGCTAATTGCGCGGTAAACTCTGCTTGCGAGATGCAGGATTTGCGTGACGTCAGTATGACGCGTTGTTCGCAAGTGGCGTTGTAGATACCGCTACAGCCCTGAATACGACTCACTGAAATGGAATCATTGAAAAACATAAAATACGCTAGATTAGATCTCTCATTTACTGAATAAAACCTCCATTGACTTAAATTACTCCATAGAATTAAATACGCAAAAATAAAATAAGGTTTTAAAGTTAAATTTTGGAAATCTCATAAATTGGCAACAAATGTTGATATAAATAAAATAAATAAATAAATATCCCTGGACATTTCACACAGCGCCATCTAGTCCCAAGCTAAGCAACCTAATGCTTGTGTTATGGTAACAAGATGGCTGATAAACTACTTATACATTTTTTTTGTAAATTCATACATATTATAGATAGAAAAACACCCAGACTCGGAACAAATACATGTAGGTCATACAAATATTTGTTCCGTGCGGGAATCGAACCCGCGACACGCAGCGCAGCAGTCAATCGCTTAACCACTGCGCCAACCAACTTTGATATGGCAACGCAGTTAAGTTAGTAACTTTTCAATAGGTGACGATTGTCACCGACTTCGGCTTACAAGCTGACCAGCATGATTGAAGTCACTTAACTCACTAATAAATGATAACACACAAATCGTCAAAATACGAATGATGACATTTTATTTTAAACTCAAAAAAACATTTCTTTGCAAACAGTGCAAACAATTCTACAAAAAGTGTAAAAGCTTAAAAAATTGCCAAGTTATAAACGTTTTAAAATAACTGCTAGCTTGATACTAGCGCCATACATTGTCAGTACCGCGCGACAAGGACGGGAATAAAAAAATCCATCGATTTTTTTCATTTAACCGTCTTCTAAAAAAGGACGAGGTTCTCAATTCGGATGTTTGTATCTTTTTTTTATGTTTGTTCGCGCATAACTCAGTCGCTTGCCAACCGATTTGAAAAATTCTTTTTTTGTTGGAAAGGGTATACTTTCCAAATGGTCCCATAGAAATTTCATCAAAAACGGTTCAGTAGTTTGGTTTTTAAACCAAAAAAAAAACAACAACGATGGCAAACAACGAAAATGTGAACCCAACGACGCCGTCTTCCGAAATTAAAGATATTTTTCACTTTGTAGTGTCGTTTTTGGAAGTCGGTTGATTTTTTTTTTTTTGCAAAAAAGTTTTTTTTCGATAAATGTTATAATTCCAATGTTGTACACACTAAATACATTACATTTTCTAGATCCTTCAAATAGTTTTAAAAATTATATTGTAACTTACCTCAGATAAGAACTGTAGTGGCGCCTGTTTTTCTGACAAATGCATCTCAAGATGCTGTGGCAATGTCATCAGGTACTGCCCAATCTGTCAAAAAAAAAAAATATTAAGAGCGAATCCGAATTGTGGCCAAGGTTAAGCCAAAGAAACCCCATCTCCTGTAATAGGGGTGAACCGCGAGCCGTTATTTTTTTTTCAGGATGGGAAATCATCAAATGACCCCTCCCGCTCTGGCTGGAGCAGAAGGGAGTGTCAGACTCTTACTGACTAGAACCCACCCGTGTTCCTTCCTTAGCCCTTTATGTTCCAGGGCAGCGGTAACCCTTTCGGACGATCCCGCTACCCTGGCAAGCCGCGAGCCTTCAACCGGGCACAAAGAGTGTCCTTGGAGTTTCTTGTCCGTTCTTCTCCATAGAGATCTACGTTTTGGAATGGGCAACTACCTTCAAGTTTCTGACTAACTGACCGACTATTTAATTTTGACAATTCAAAAGTGCCTGTAAATGGTTTAATTGAAATAAATGATTTGAGTTTGCACAAATCCATACTCCGGGCTGGTACTTCATCTACATAAATAAAAAAACCGGTCAAGTGCGAGTCAGACTCGCGCACCGAGGGTTCCGTACAAATTTGTAGGTATGTAACTAAAAATTTACGGTTTTCGTAATTTTTCCTTTAACTGTGCTATAAGACGTTGCTTCGTACCAAATTTCAAGATTCTGAGTTCACAGAAAGTACCCTGTAGGTTTTGAATTCCTTGCGTGTCGAAAATTTGCGGAAATTTGCGGCATAAACGGCTGTATCTTTTGGTTGCGTTGGCTTAGAAGTTTGATTTTTTCACAGCTCCAAGGGTCAGTAGACCTGAGTATTTGATATAAATTCCAGCTTGATACCTCCACGCGTTTCTGAGAAAAAGGGTCTTGACAGACAGACGGACGGACAACAAAGTGATCCTATAAGGGTTCCGTTTTTTCCTTTCGAGGTACACACGGCTACACATCAAGCTATGCAAAACCAGTATTGGCTGACCGTTCATTGTGAGAAAATATCATACAAAGTGAGGCCAAGACAAACTGGTTTTGTATAGCTTGACGTATAGCTGTGTGTACGGAACCCTAAAAATGAAATGCTGTTCGTTAGTAAGCACAACACTTGAGGACTGACCCGAGGCTGGACCGATTTGGCAATTTTTTATTTTAAATGTTCTTAATTGTCCGAATTTGTTTTTTATGGAAAGAAAAATTGGAAAACAATCCCGGTAAATTTTAAAATTCTGGAAAAACTGATAGTCCTTTTTTTGTATAGCATAATCAGCATATAATGTTGGACTTCTGGGACAAACCACACTTGGATCGGGGATTATAGGAACTTGCACGATCACCAGCTGGTGCTCCTCAAGTCCAGGGAGTGGGGGGGAGGTATAAGACTCGTGTAGACATCATCAGACGGGTGTTGTGTCTGGCGGGCAATTGCCCAACAACTGATGTCGGGAAGTTTGTATGTATGCTAATTGCGCGGTAAACTCTGCTTGCGAGATGCAGGATTTGCGTGACGTCAGTATGACGCGTTGTTCGCATGTGGCGTTGTAGATACCGCTACACGTGGAACACTACGCGCCGCCTCTTCGGGCCTTGTTTATGAGGCACGGCGGCCGTCTCCAAGTCCTTCAGCACCAGTTCCTTTCGGCAGGAAGATGGCGTCGCCCGCCCTACGCCGACGCGCGGCACGTCTGCTGCGGATCGGACCTCCACCCCTCCCTCCTCCTCACTTACCTCAGTAATATATTCTTGTGGAGACAAGGCGAAATCCGGCAGATCCGTCGACAACGCGTCGTTGTTGTTCCAAACAGATAACTGTGGTATTTTCTCTGTAACGATCAAATTTGTGTGTTAATTAATAGGCTAGATGCCTAAAAAATTCTAATTAGTCCGTCAGTTACGTTATCAAAAAATATTGGACCCATATTTTTTCTTTTCTCAATTATATAAAAAATGATGAAGATATCGGCCGTTAAAGTTCCGCGTGACGTCACGCCTTGCTACACTTTTTAGCAAGGCGTGACGTCACGACACCCTACTCCCAAATTTTGACGCGCTTTATCTTTGTCATTTTTTGTTTGATTGACAAAAGAAAAAACACGTGTCCATTATTTTTCGATAATCTAACTGACGGACTAAATATAATAATTTTTTTTTTACCCAGGCAAATTCCCTATTAATACACTGACTGGATAGGTCCTCTCAATCTGTGTGAAGAACATATGATGACCATGTAGATCGATGTCCGAGATGGTCTTTTGAGAAAAGAACTCTCAAAAGACCATCTCGGACATTGATATACATGGTCCACTTCTCGGCATTTAATTTCCGAGATACAAGAAGTTTTGTATAGTTGGATGAAAAAATTGCATGTCGCGATTTTAATTAATAATAATAATATCCCTGGACATTTCACACAGCGCAATCTAGTCCCAAGTTAAGCAACCTAATGCTTGTGTTATGGTAACAAGATGGCTGATAAACTATATACATTTTTTTTTTTTTTGTAAATACATACATATTATAGATAGAAAAACACCCAGACTCGGAACAAATACATGTAGGTCATACAAATATTTGTTCCGTGCGGGAATCGAACCCGCGACACGCTGCGCAGCAGTCAATCGCTTAACCACTGCGCCAACCGTCAGTTCTCAGTCAATTGATTTAATAATAAAAGATAGCTCGGCGAGGAGACGGCGACAGAGACAAAAAAGTGACTGGACAACTAAGTTGCTCATGGGCGCCCTCCCTAAAACCTTTTTCATAGCCTTACCTAGTTGAACATCAATAGGATTCCTCAAGATAGCTCTGGCTAAGCTCCTGAGCTGTTCCTTAGTGCGTCTGAGGACGGCAGCGGAGGCTGGGGGCTCCGCCCTAAAGGCAGACAGGCGCTGTCGGACGTCCGCTTCCAGTAGGAGGGTGGGCAGGTCGTGTAGAGGATCCGGGTCTTTAGATTCTAGAAGAAAATTTGAGATAGTCGTTAATCTACTAAAAAAGCTTAATTAATGCATTCATTTTGGAGCAGTAGCGGTCCAGTGGTAAAAGTCCAGACTTGCGAGTTGTAGGTCGTAGGTTTGACCCAGCCCGGAGCTATAATTTGATCACCACTGCTCTCAAAATCTAAATAATAACAGCCGCACAGATCGATCGGTCAGGTTAAGCTACGCTTGCCGCGGTTGGTCTGTGGATGGGTGACCATCTTTACATACCGAGACCCCTCCGTGCCTCGGAAAGCACGTTAAGCCGTTGGTCCCGGCTGTCATTCGTAGATCTTTGACAGTCGTTACGGGTAGTCAGTAGCCCGAAAGTCTGACAACCAGTCTTACCAAGGGGTATCGTATTACCCAGTGACTGGGTTGTGGAGGTCAGATAGGCAGTCGCTCCATGTAAAATGCTGGTATTCAGCTGCATCCGGTTAGACTGTGTTAGATACGGGACACGGGACAAGTGAAACTCTCGCTGGCTGTAAACGCACTGTCGTTTATTTGAACATGCAACTGTTACAAGTATGTGGGGGGGAGGCGCGCGGGTGTGCGCGGGCGATCGCCGACCGATGTCTCGCTCTCGCTCGGCCACGTTGCAGGGCGCGTTACCTATGCTTGTACACAACAGACTGGAAGCCGACCCCAACATAGTTGGGAAAAGGCTACGCAGATGATGAAAACCTGACACTACCCTGAAAATTGCAAAAAACGTAAGAAAATTTGCATTTCCTCCCTAGGTAGGTATGCATATTGTAGCATTGGCAAATGCTACATTATACTTTTTTCACGAATAACCTTCTTTTATAACAAATCCTACCTTTTTTGTAACCAGAAAGGTTTTTTCTTCATATTGTTTTTTTTGAATTTTGAATCAAAAAGTGTCGTCTTTTCTCTTAGTGTTTTTTTTTCTTTTGAAGCTTTTATTTGGGCACAGGACGGACGTCAATATTACTATTTTTCCTGGTTTTATCATATAATTATTTGCCACTATAAAGATTTGAGCGTCCGAGTTTGTCCGTTGTGCGACCAGACCAAAGGGAACTGTTCCCGAAATTTACAGCATCTAAAAACTTTCGAACGAAACACGAAAACGAAATCTAAAACTTAGTCAGGTTTCATCTTTGAGGACTTGATTTGTCCGAAGACTGTAGGCGAATCTTAATTCGCCCCCCCCCCCCCCCCCCGCTAGCCTGGGACCTGGCGACTGCGAGCTGCGTGTTGGGATCCGTACCCTACGCTGGTGATTCCAAGTACCAGCCAGCCAGCGAGCCCTCTGACTGACATCCTGGAGGCTAGGACCGGATCTACGTATTTTTTGAAGACTATTTTTTTAAATTTCTAGTAGATTCTCTAATATCGTCGTATTTTATGTAAATCAGCTATATCAATTTTATTGTTGCCTCGCTACCTGACAGATCGACTTGGTGCGCAGTTACCCATTTAGGATTACCGATTTTTTATTTATTGCGGAAGTTAGGAACGTTTGCAAACGTATCGTGACCGACGCGTAATTGTAATTTTTTCTTTGCGTAATTGTCAAATTTATAGGGCTCTAACACCAGGGGCGTCGCCTCAGAGCTATTACCATCCTTTGAATCGTGCTGTGCCCTTCATTAAATTTTTGATAAGTTTTTTTGATTTATACAAAATTAAACGTGTACTAGTGAAGATTTGGTTTTTATTTCGCTACAATATGGCGCCCGAACTTAAAGTAAGTACTTTTCTTTATTCCTAAATAATGATTTAAATATTTTTTTCATTATTCCGTGTGTGGTTGCTCTTTCCGAGCAAACTATTTTAATCATCATTTCTTTGTTGACATTTTCAGGTTCTAGAATTTGACAAATGGTGGATTTTTTTTTCGTTCAGTCAAACAAGATGGTTACCATGGATACGATGGAGTAGTCAACCTTTTCAATGCTGTTGGAGTTATTTTTTTAATGTGGTGTTGTTGTGCAATTTAAAAAAAAGCTTTGTAATTATTCTAAATAATTTTCTGTCTTATTTCCCTCCCCAAAAAATATAATTTTTTTCCCGAGTTTTATTTTAATCCAATAGTTAGTAGTAGTTAGTACCCCGTAGTGTGTGCTCGGTGTGTGAATGTGTTTAGGCGTCGTGACTAAGGTAAGCGTTCTTTGCGCGGTTGTTTGCTAGTTTCTATTTGACTTATTTTTGATTTCTAGCCCATCTGTTCGTTTCTTTTTGCGCAGTTGTTTGCTAAGTATCTCTTTGTTCTTTGTTTTTGATTCTTAGCCCAGCTGTTCGTTTTTTTGCGCAGATGTTTGCTAGTATCTATTTGTCTCTTTTTTGATTCTTAGCCCAGCCGTTCCTGTGATGTCGCGTCGTTGTACTATTCCTCTACCAGCCATATTACTCCGTTTCTAACACTTTTTTGCTACGTGGAATCTTACTCATATATTTTTTGGATTTGTTTTTATTATGGTAGTTGAAGGTGTGATTATTTGGTCGGTTTCGAGACTGTTTAGGTTTGCTATTTGTTTTACAGCCTTGCAGTCCATTTAGGGTTTGTTTGCCTTTCGATTCTCGATTAACTATCTTTTCCTTGCTGTTATGTTGCCGTACAATTCTCCATCAGATTTATCACTAAATTTCGAACTCTTTCCAATTTCATACATATTGGCAGATTTTGTATTTAATTTCGTTTTATCTTTATTGTATTCTAACATAGCAGATGAAGGGTTATTTCTATCGACGACATCGGTCCATTGCCAATTGTTTGTTTATGGTTAGTTAGTTTTTTTTTGGTTGGTGGTATTTAGTCTGATGTATTTTTAACCGACTTCGAAAGAAGAGGTTCTAATATTTTAAATTAAAATTTTCTTTAGCTATTCTGTTAAAACGGTGGTTTGTAACCAGTTGTTTTATGAATCTTCAATTACCGTTTTTCCTTGTATGTAATCAGTTTTTAAATTTTCTTACATTCTTTCATATCGATTTTCCAACACAAACTGGTTGTTACTTATAGTCCTCAAGCCAACACGGTTGAACGCTTCAAAGTGTCGTTACGTGTTTGAGCATATTAGTCTGAGAAAGCCAAAGAAACTGGGCAAAACTTTTACCCAAAGTCAAACTCTATCTAAACTCTTGCATTAATTTAGCTACAGGTTTCACTCCTATTTTCCTAATGTTTGGTAGGGAAGTTGTTACTTCTGGTCGTGCCAGTAATCAGACTCAAAGCGTAAATTTAGCTGAAAGTCGGGTTCAGCACGCCTCGAATCTTTCTTCCCTTGCCGAGGTTTACGCAAAAGTCGCTGATAATCTTTCTATGGCTTTCCTCCGTAATTTTCGAGCGTATAATAGGAATCGTTCCCCTGTCACTCAACGTTGGTGACACTGTATGGAGACGAAACTTTTCTAGATCCTCTGGAGCAGATTATTTTTCAGGAAAACTTGCTCCACGCTTTATTAAATTTCGTGTAACTAGGGTTATCTCTAGGACCACATATGTTCTTCAAGATTATTTATTAGGTTAGGCTTGTCTTATTTGGATTTATTAGTCTCTGGTTTTCATGTAATTTCTAGTTTTAGTCAACGCATCGGGAGTTTGCACTGATAGAAGCCGTTTTCGTATTTATTCTGTATCCGTTGCACTACGATGTCGTTTATTTAGGTTTAATTTCGATTAGTTACTTATTAACTTAGGCCTAGCAAGGTTAATTCTTACAGAACCCTGTAAGATTTGTTCTTACCTTTGATTATTATTACTTTTTTCTTCTATCACTTCATTGTTTTTTCTTGGAAAGGGGGTACTGTAGCATTGGCAAATGCTACATTATACTTTTTTCACGAATAACCTTCTTTTATAACAAATCCTACCTTTTTTGTAACCAGAAAGGTTTTTTCTTCATATTGTTTTTTTTGAATTTTGAATCAAAAAGTGTCGTCTTTTCTCTTAGTGTTTTTTTTTTCTTTTGAAGCTTTTATTTGGGCACAGGACGGACGTCAATATTACTATTTTTCCTGGTTTTATCATATAATTATTTGCCACTATAAAGATTTGAGCGTCCGAGTTTGTCCGTTGTGCGACCAGACCAAAGGGAACTGTTCCCGAAATTTACAGCATCTAAAAACTTTCGAACGAAACACGAAAACGAAATCTAAAACTTAGTCAGGTTTCATCTTTGAGGACTTGATTTGTCCGAAGACTGTAGGCGAATCTTAATTCGCCCCCCCCCCCCGCTAGCCTGGGACCTGGCGACTGCGAGCTGCGTGTTGGGATCCGTACCCTACGCTGGTGATTCCAAGTACCAGCCAGCCAGCGAGCCCTCTGACTGACATCCTGGAGGCTAGGACCGGATCTACGTATTTTTTGAAGACTATTTTTTTAAATTTCTAGTAGATTCTCTAATATCGTCGTATTTTATGTAAATCAGCTATATCAATTTTATTGTTGCCTCGCTACCTGACAGATCGACTTGGTGCGCAGTTACCCATTTAGGATTACCGATTTTTTATTTATTGCGGAAGTTAGGAACGTTTGCAAACGTATCGTGACCGACGCGTAATTGTAATTTTTTCTTTGCGTAATTGTCAAATTTATAGGGCTCTAACACCAGGGACGTCGCCTCAGAGCTATTACCATCCTTTGAATCGTGCTGTGCCCTTCATTAAATTTTTGATAAGTTTTTTTGATTTATACAAAATTAAACGTGTACTAGTGAAGATTTGGTTTTTATTTCGCTACAATATACATGAGCGACACCCGTCTACAACAGAGGCAACTGCATCCGTCGACACGAGTCGACGGCAGCCGTCGGCAACGTGCAGCTCGTGTGTATGCACACTCATCTGCCTAGCCTTTTCCCAACTATGTTAGGGTCAGCTTCCAGTCTAACAGGATGCAGCTGAATACCAGTATTTTACATGGAGCGACTGCCTATCTGACCTCCACAACCCAGTTACTGAGTAATACTAAGTGTTGTCCCGAAATTCGGGACAACACTTTTAAATACATTAAAAAAATATGTTATTTGGAATAAGTAATTCGTCTATATTTATCTAAAGTTTGCGACTAGACATAACATTTATAATTTATAAATCCATAATAATAACTTATCCTCTATGGGCTCTAAAGGAAAAATAAAACACATTAAATATTGTTGTAAGTTATAACAATATTCTATGTTTTTTTTTTCGGGACAGATGTCCCGGAAAAAATTTAGTCCTAAGGAAGTCTCCGTTTCTTGTCTCTGTTCTTCGAAGTTTAGGCAAATAGGCACTACCTATTCCTATCACTGATAATGACAGTCAAAGATCCAGGAATGACAGCTGAGAACAACGGCTTAACGTGCTTTTCGTCGCACGGAGGGGTCGTATGTCAAGATGGTCACCCATCCACGGACCAAACGCGGCAAGCGTAGCTTAACCTGATCGATCGAGCCGTGCGGCCGTTATGACTTAGCCACGAGACAAACTAAGACGGACGATGTGGATTTTAAAGAGATGGTATTTAGGACTGTTTTAAAATTAGGTTTCTGGACTGACCTTCCACATCCTTCAGCTCAGCCAAGGTCTTCAAGATATTAGCCGCAGCCGTTTGCAGCATCAGCGACGCGGGGAAGCTGGTGGATAGGACGCCGGTGACCTGGCCTGCCGATGCCGAAGATAGGAACGTGGACTCAATGCGGCGACTGTGTGCCGATATTAGGTTTGATAGGGAGGACGTGAAGTTCTGGAAAAGAAGGCGTACAAGATTAAAGTTGACTAACTATCGGTCAACTATCGGCCAACAGTCTGTCAACTAAAGCGCAACTATCGGGCAACTATAACCAAGCTATGGGTCAACTGTCAGCGACAGCCGTCAACGGATGTCGGCGGCAGCCGTCGACGCGTTGTCTGCACACTAAGGGTCATCTATCACTGAGCTATGGGTCAACTGCGACCCAACTATGGATCAAAAAATCAAAATCAAAAGTCATTTATTCAAATTAGGCTGAGAATCAGCACTCGTCGAACGTCCAAATTACAAAAGACAGTCCCCCCAAAACGCCCGCCCTTCACCACTTCCTAGTGCTTTCGCTGGGAAGAAGTGGCGCAACAAACTCCCCAGCATGATCAACTCTCAAAATCAAAGCATTTATTTCAATTAAACCATTTAATTTTGAATTGTTAAAGAGTCGGTTAGTTTGGCAGAAAGTTGAAGCTAGTTGCCCATTCTAAAACGTAGATCTCAATGGAGAAGAACGGGTAAGAAACTCCAAGGACGTCTTTTAAATCAAGATATTACAAAATCCTGTTTAACTGCCACCCAATCAATCAATCAACTCATCCTATCGCAGTCCACTGCTGGACATAGGCCTCTCCCAGGCTGCGCCACAACACCCTGTCCTCCGCCTTCCGTATCCAGTCTGTCCCAGCCACCTTCTTTAGGTCGTCCGTCCATCTAGCTGGGGGGCGTCCCACACTACGCTTGCCGATACGCGGTCTCCACTCCAGGACTCGTCTGCTCCACCGACCATCGGTCCTTCGACAGACATGGCCAGCCCACTGCCACTTCAGTTTGCTTACTCTGCAAGCTATGTCGGTAACTGCTTTTGTTGTTTCTGTTTTTTCCGGATAGTTTCTTTCCTGCCGGGTCTATGGCTTAACTGTCACCCAACTATCGCGCAACTGACGACACGGTTGGCGCAGTGGCTGAGCAATCGACTACTGGACTGCGTGTCGCGAGTTCGATTCCCGCACGGAACAAATATTTGTATTGCCTACAGGTAGTTGTTCCGGGTCTGGCTGTTTGTGTAGTATGCGAGTTTAAATGTTTGAAACGCACCCACGATACAGGAGTGATTCCTAGAGTGGGGCAAAGTACAAAAAAAAATTACACACCTCAACGGCCGGCATATAGAAGACGTACAGCGCGTCGCCCGCGATCTTCTTAGCCCTGCTGTGCGCGGCTGATAGCCAACCCTCACAGCGCTCCGACACTGTCAGGATAGCTCTCGACAGTTCTAGAAGATCTTCCTGTAACAGTTGGGAAAGATCTTTAAACCCTTTTGGTTTTTTTTTTTCAAATTGGGGGCCACGTGTTTAATCTAAAGTCAAGTCAGGCGTTTATAATGTCAAAATATTAATAGTGAAATCAAAAATATAAGTCATAATGTCGAAAATATAGATCATAATGTCAAAGAATAAATCATAATGTCAATATCTAAATCATCGAAAATATAAATCATAATGTCAAAGAATAAAACAATGTCAAAATCTAAATCATCGAAAATATAAATCATAATGTCAAAATCGAAATCATCGAAAATATAAATCATAATGTCAAAATCGAAATCATCGAAAATATAAATCATAATGTCAAAATCTAAATCATAGTGTCAAAATGAAAATTACAATGTCCAATTCATAATAATGTCAAAGTTATAGTTTTAAAGTGTTTTTTTTTTTGCAGCATTGCCAATAAACGCATTCTTTTTTTATTTCTTTCTTTCTTTTACACCCGTTACGACATACCTGGTTTAGTTGTGGGTCATTTAGATTATCAAGTAGCAGTTGTGTTTGTAACTCGGTGTATTTCGGTAACAGCTCTCTGAGCGGCGCGTACGCAGCCCGACCGAACTCTCTAATAGTCGCCGGCAGTAGAGTTTCTGTAATAGATATAAAGAACATAACGACGTTATGACGTTCCCAGACGTGTTTTATGTCGCTACGAATTTTTTGATAATTTTCGTACGGAAGGGTGCCTTAGAGTTGATTTTTTATATTATTTGTCGATATATCCGTTTTTTTTTTGTCTCCGTTCACCTTTTATACCCTGTTTTTGTCCAGCCAGCAGGCGGTAAAAAAAGTCAGCAAGTATACAGGATAAATTACTAAAGGTGTCGTTTTGCATCCTCGTCAAATTCAAGGAGGTAACTATGCTACTGATTCTCGACACGAATCAATAATAAAATAAGTAGCACGACAACACCGCGTGACCCTGAACGCGCCGATCACGCGTCACACCGAGCCCCACTCGAGCGCACGCCCGCTGCCCCGCGCGCCGCCTCTCGCCGCCGATGACTATTTAAGGCCTTGCACGCGCTCAGTTCGTCAGTTCGGCTCGCACGGACACGCTTCCTTTGGAACGGGTTACGGGCAGTCTAACGCTCTCCGGCTTGCACGGTCGGCTTCCATCGTGGAACCGATATCGGGCGGTCACCATTATTTTAGAACTCTTCAGTTGTCATAGTGTATAGTGTTATTATAAAGTTGTAAAAGTGTTAGTTAGTAGAACAATAAATCTTCCTTATTGAACTTTGGGTTACGAGTGGTTTCATTGGAAGAACCCCCTTTACAAGTGGCGCCCAACGTGGGGCCGAAGATAAAAAGTATTTAAGGCCCCGGCCCACCCGTAAACCGGTTCGATTTGGAAGCCCGATTCCTTCAGAAGAAATGGCTATCAACATGTCAGACAGTCAGTTCAAGGAACTTATCCTCGCCATAACTACCGGCACACGAGGGAGGAGTACCTTAGCACAATGCCCAGCAAAATTTGGAGGTTCAAAGGCGGAAGTTGAAGCGTTTTTAGCTGCGGTGACAGTGTTTAAGGAGGTAGAAAAGATATCCGACGCGAACGCTCTTGAAGGTCTACCATTGGTTCTGGTCGGTGATGCAGCAATTTGGTGGCAAGGTGTTAAAAACAGTGTGAAGACATGGGGACTCTTTAAGGAACGCCTGCGCCACACCTTTGCCCCAAAGAAAGCAGATTATGTAATCTATCAAGAAATAGTTGGTGTTCGACAAGATGACCAGACCCCGACAGAGATTTTCGTTGCAAAGAAACGAGCGCTTCTGGCCGAGATGTCAGAAACACATACGGAGCAGCAAGAAATCAACCTCATTTTTGGACAGATAAAATTCGCTGTAAGAGAGAGGATTTCTAGAGATTCTATAAAAACTTTTGACGACTTATTACAAAGGGCAAGAGACATAGAAAAAACATTAGTAGAGAAGTGTAGTCAAAAGGAGGAATCACAGCACACATTAAACAAAGAAACTACACAATTTAAAACAAATAAAAAGCAAAATAAGGTACGATGTGGATACTGCCGTCTTCCCGGTCATGCAGCCGAGGTATGCAGAAGGAAGGCACGAGACGACGCAGAAAAACAGGATGTAGTTGTTAAGATGGAAACCACCTCAAGTTCCCAAAATGAGGACAAACCAAAGTTTGCCTGTTATGGTTGTGGGGAGCCAGGTGTAATACGCAGCCGTTGCCCTAAATGCAAAAACAAGCAGTCTGTAACGGCAGTAGATTTTTGCTTCTGTGCAGCCAACATGACTGCGGACGTTCGTCCACGCCCTACAGTCCCTGTCAGTATAGGAGGTATGAATGGCATAGCGTATATAGACACATGCGCCAAGTCAAGTATCGCCTCCTACCAGTTGTACAAGCGACTCGAGCAGAGCGGGGTAAGCTTTGAGAAGGAAGTGATGTATATCACGCTTGCCGATGGAGTGCCAAAAAAACAAAACGTACTCACAATGAGGACAGCTGTCACTCTTTACGGCCGAGACGTAGTTACCTCATTTGTAGTATTTCCAGATGCCAGAACAAATAGGACGCTGCTTGGGGTAGGATTTATTGAAGACGCTATGTTGGCCCTAAACCTACCCCAGCGGACTTGTAGCTTCGTCGATGAACCAAATAAAGAGTACGACCTAAATCCAGAGAGCATCGAAGAATCGATGGATATAGCGGGTGTTCTGTCCAGCGTGTGCTTACCAGACATGGAATCCCCGTTGATGAGCACACCCAGTTGTGTGCAGTCGCCTGTCGATATGGTGGAAGTCGACCCGAAGCAGCCCCAGGAACCGCCTCCGCAAATGATGACGCCTCCTCATTCCCCTCACAAGACTGACTTAATGGTACCTGGCGCAACAGAGCAAGCCCTGGAACGACCTTATGGGCCACTGATACCCATAGGCTTCTCGACTCCTCCGAAGCGACCACGAACAGTCCTATTCGATGGGTACTCACCAATTATTGATGCCTTGTACAGAGACGCGCGTACAAGCATCGAGAACGCGGACGTCGAGTTATCCCCAGACTCCGCTAATTTATTCCCAGGAACCGAGATAGCTTCTGTTTCTGTGTGCGGCCCCGAGTGCCTACTGACGGAAGAAGAGGCAAAGCGCTTACAACATTTCCTTGAGAGGAATGAAGCGGTGTTTGTATCCAATGGCAAACCAACAACAGAAATTGAGCACGTCATTGATACAGGATCTCACAAGCCTGTTTCTGTTCCACCCTATAGGCTATCACCCATTAAGACGCAGACCCTGAGGGTGGAGATACAGAAGATGTGTGAGCAGAGAGTAATTGTACCATGTTCCTCACCTTGGTCGGCGCCTGTCGTACTTGTTCCGAAGAAAGACGGAAGTACTCGAGTGTGTGTTGACTACCGTCAATTGAATGCGATTACGACTGCAGATGTCTATCCTCTGCCACGCATTGACGATGTCCTACATAGTGCAAAACCTACGCGCTACATGAGCACTATCGATCTCCGCGCCGGTTACTGGCAGATTCCTGTTAGGGATGGAGACCAAGATAAGACAGCCTTCATCACACCTTTCGGTATGTATAAATTTTTAAGAATGCCATTTGGATTACGAAATGCACCTGCTACTTTTCAGCGCCTCATGGACAGGTTTCGCATATCCCTCAGTCACATTAAGCTTCTTATATATCTAGATGACCTAATAGTAATGTCTGCCAGTCTAGATGAACATTTTAGAGACCTGCAAGATGTCTTCAATCGCTTAAATGAGTACAACCTCACAGCAAATAAGGACAAATGTGTTTTCTTCTGCTCTAAAGTCAAATATCTGGGACATTACATAACGCCTGACGGTCTTCAACTGGACGCCGACAAAGTTGCCTCAATAGTGGATATGGCCGCACCAGTAAACATAAAGCATTTAATGTCATTTCTACAGATGTGTTCGTGGTATCGGCGCTTTATTCCTAATTTTGCAAAGATAACCGAACCTCTTTCTCGTTTGATGAAGAAGAATGCCGTTTGGATATGGAAAGATGAACAGAAGAAAGCGTTTGAAGAACTTCGAAAGCGGTTAGTCACCGCTCCGGTGTTAATACAGGCAGACCACACCAAACCTTTCACAATTAAAACAGACGCAAGCAACTATGCCATCGGTGCAGTTTTGGTGCAGGGGGAGGGGGAACGGGAACATCCAGTTGAGTATGCTAGTCGCCTCCTTACTCCAGCTGAAAGAAATTATTCAACCACAGAGCGAGAAGCACTAGCTGTAATCTGGGCGATGAACAAATTTCGTGGGTACATTGAAGGTACTGATGTTACTGTGCTAACCGATCATCAAGCCCTGAAGTGGCTTATGTCATTAAAGACCCCAACAGGTCGTCTAGCACGATGGGCCCTGCAACTGCAACCCTATAACCTGACGATAAGATATATTAAAGGAAGAACAAATGTTGTCGCCGACACCCTGTCACGACCAAATTGTGATCCTACAACGGGACAAGACTGTGGAGTATGCAGTTTAATAGTCGACATGCCAAGGAAGAAATCTAAAGAAATAAGAGATGAACAGTTAAAAGATAAAGATATAGAGAAAATAATTAACGAATTAGAAGGAGACCAATATGAAAGCGGAAGATACTGGAGTACAAAAGGGTACCTCATGAATCAGGGACTACTCTACAGGTACAAGTCCGAAAATGATAATGATAACGCTCAACTAGTTGTTCCCAACCATGAGCAAGAAAAAGTTATCAGCACGTATCATGATGAAGCTTCCGCTGGTCATTACGGAGTGGAGAAAACCATTGAACGCATTGCTAAGCGATATTTTTGGAAGGGTATGAGAGCCCAAATCGAAAATTATATCCGGAACTGTGTCCATTGTCAGCGGTACAAACCAAGTAATCTCAAACCCGCGGGCTTGCTCCAAACTACGGCCCTTAACCAGAGATTCGAAGTCGTTTCTTTCGATCTGTTCGGGCCTTTGCCGAAAACGGCTAGAGAAGAGACATGGATCTTCATCATAGAGGACCTGGCAACTAGATGGGTTGAACTATTTGCATTGAGGCAAGCAACCTCTGAGGAATGTGCCAGAGTACTATTGGATGAAATCATTTTACGGTATGGTACACCAAGACGGTTCCTTAGTGATAACGGGTCTCAATTCGTAAGTAGTGTGATGCAGCAACTGACATACTGTTTGGGTATTGAACACGGGTTTACCCCTGTTTATCACCCCGAGACCAACCCTGTTGAAAGACGAAACAGGGATCTGAAAACACAGTTGGCAATACTGGTGGAAGACCATCATACTAAGTGGTCAGAACATTTACCAAGCATACGTTTCGCCATGAACACCGCTGTTTGTTCGTCTACTGGCTACACGCCAGCCTACTTAACCTTTGGCCGAGACCTTCGCACGATCGACGACGTGAATCATGATCTGCGACAAATTATACAAAATGAAAATTTTGTTCCTGAGATAACTCCGAAGCTATTGATGATGGCCTCTACATTGAAAAGAGCCCATGAGATACAGGAGATGAAGGAGGAGAAGCGAAAAGAATACGCTGATAAAAGACGCCAATCATGTCCTAACTATCAGCCTGGCGATCAAGTCATGGTTGACGTTCACGCTTTAAGCAAATCATCACAAGGTTTCAGTGCTAAACTGGCACCTCGCCGAGATGGCCCATACATTATCAAAAGTATTCATGGACCATCTTCATTTCAGATTGCTGATCCCGCCACACCAAACAAGACAGCGGGGCTGTACCATGCCTCAGCCCTACGTCCCTATCGAGGGGAGCCAGCAACCGCCCTGCCCGAACCGGTCCTGCCTTTGCGACGGCGAGGCCGCCCGCGGAAGAAACAAACAACCCCGCCGACGGCCCCACCGACCACAACCAAATCTCGTCCTCGTGGTCGACCGCCAAAGAAGCAGCAGCCTACCTAAGTCCTGTCTTCCTCACCGGGACGTCTTCGGAGACAGAGGGGGAGACTATAACACGACAACACCGCGTGACCCTGAACGCGCCGATCACGCGTCACACCGAGCCCCACTCGAGCGCACGCCCGCTGCCCCGCGCGCCGCCTCTCGCCGCCGATGACTATTTAAGGCCTTGCACGCGCTCAGTTCGTCAGTTCGGCTCGCACGGACACGCTTCCTTTGGAACGGGTTACGGGCAGTCTAACGCTCTCCGGCTTGCACGGTCGGCTTCCATCGTGGAACCGATATCGGGCGGTCACCATTATTTTAGAACTCTTCAGTTGTCATAGTGTATAGTGTTATTATAAAGTTGTAAAAGTGTTAGTTAGTAGAACAATAAATCTTCCTTATTGAACTTTGGGTTACGAGTGGTTTCATTGGAAGAACCCCCTTTACAGTAGGTATTTTTTTTCTAATTTTCGGAAATCGGCATGTATAAAAAAACACACATAAAAACGCGGCCGCTTTTACGATACAATAACGCGATTCTGTTCTTTGACAGTGGTATATTCTGAAATACTGTCAAACTTAAATAACTAAAAAAAGAAGTATGTATGTATTCATTATTTAGGCAGGGATCGTAATTTTATTTGATTATTTATGTATTTCATAACAGCCTCCTGAAATTTGACGAGGATGCAGAGCAACAGCTTGTATAATCAACCAACGTCACCTGCGTTGAAATATTTCGTTAGTTTTTTTTTGGAACGAAGTTCCTTATCGCGCGTTGCGAAAGAGGGCTACACGGAAAAATTAAGACCAAAAGTTGGAACGACACTTTTTGCTATAGGTACAACTATAGCAAAAAGTGTCGTTCCAACTTTTGGTGCCGTGCGGCGTACGCGTGTTTCTCTGTCTGTCTCTCTCTCCCTCTTTGAACTTCGTTCCATCCGGGTGTCCCTTGACACCTCTCAAGTTTTTTTTTTAATTTGCTCTGTCATACTTTTTGACCGCGTCGCTATTGCACTTTACTATGAAACGTTTTTTTTTTTTGATAACCAACCAATTATTTCTACACAAGGGCCTCTAGAATCATATGCTGAATTCATGGTTACAGTTTGCACACTGGTTAAAAATGTATCTTGTATACATACTTACTAACTTTAACCTTAACTAATATTATATATGCGAAAGTACGAGTAACTATGTTTGTTTGTTTGTTACGCTTTCGCGCTAAAACGGCTGAACGGATTTGGATGAAATTTGGCTCACGGGTAGACCATGCCCTGGATCAAACTCAAACTCAAACTCAAATCATTTAATTCAACTAAACCAATTACAGGTACAGACAAGAGAAGAAAAGAGGCATAGGAGGTAAGAACATAGGCTACTTTTCATCTTGGATCCCAGACGAAGTCGCTGGCAACAGTTAGTATAGAAATAGTTTTTAAATCACGAATGTTTTTCAATAATATTCGAATGCCTGACCTTTGTTCTGCCTAGGCGCATCGATGGCACTTTGAATGCAAGTGATGAAGTCATCTATATCAGTCCTCAAATCCGTCAGCAACAATATGCCTTCCTCTGGAGACGAACACAGCTTCAGATTCGCTGAAACGACCTGAAAGGGGATTGAAGATTTTTATATGGAGGCATATCTAATGTCGCGCCATTTTGTTTTTTTTTTCCAAATGTCGGCCACGCATGTAACCTAAAGTCTATTAAAATTTGTTTCAAATTGATGATATTTCAAGTTAAACAAATATCAACCTTATTTTAATAGAAATTAAGTTGATTTCAGAGTGAGTAGTACTGTTGAAAAAGTTATAAAAATGTTTGAAGTTGTAGCGTAATCTGAACTTTATTGTGTAGGAATTAAAGTTATTTTTTCATAAACTCATATTTTTTTACGTTTTTGGCAAATAAATCACGAATGCAGATTATATCATATATGCGCTATTATTATATATGCGCTCACGAGTGCGCTCCGCACTCTCAACCTCATTGCTGAGGACATAGATCTAATCTGTTGCGCTTTCGGTGAATTTACAAGAACAGCTATGTATAGAATTTGCTATGCTAAAAACAAATAACTTGAACTGTGTATGTTAATTTTAAGTGTGCTACAACATCGCATTGGGTCTAGCCTGTAAGGATATTACAAAAAAAAATGTACATAAGTAGTTTATCAGCCATCTTGTTACCATAACACAAGCATTAGGTTGCTTAGCTTGGGACTAGATGGCGCTGTGTGAAATGTCCAGGGATATTATTATTATTATTAATCGGTTTCATTTTGACAGAACAACAATATTCATTGCGGTTTTTACGTGTTGACCTGAAAAATGTGTACGAGTGTATTATGTACCAACTTTATCAGACTGATCTCAACAAAATAAAATGTTGTATTTACCTATAAAAATTGAATGTTAATAACATATTTTAAAGATTGTAGCATAGAAGTATTGTTAATTTGTGTCCTAAATTTATTTTATTTTAATAATTAATTTAAAATTTTTGCTGTGCCCTACAGGGTCCATAATTGTACCTTAGCTTTAAGCCATTGTAACACCTCTACAACATTATGGAATGCAAATAAATATATGAATATGAATATGAAAATTTTTCGTACTTATGAAGCAATGGATTCGCAATTTGCTTCAAAATGATTATGATTCCGATTGATTGTGTGTTACGCAATTAGGGTGCTGACCACCGTAAGGACTATTTCTGCTTGCAGCTCATATCATTAGTCGACCTAAAAAGCATCCTCTTTTGTTTTACTTACGGACGCAGCTGTGGTCATCATGTGCACGGGATTTTGTTCTCAAAATGGTCCGATATGGGTTTTAGCGATAGTACAGTCAACAGCAAAAGTAGATGATCAAAATCAGAAATCCAATACTAATGAACGGAGTTCGCAGCTATATGGCAGCTGTACTATTAGTAAATGTTTGGTTTACAATCACATACTTTTGAATCACTTCGACGCCACACAGTTCTGACGCGAACTCCGTTCATTAGTATTGAATTTCTGATTTTGATCATCTACTTTTGCTGTTGACTGTACGCAAGTTCGAAAAATATGAATGTCACATGATCAATGTTAATATCTCGAAAACGTGACACTACGGGGGTCGGTCTATTTTCTGTATGCATTGATGTCAGCTATCGATTTATATAGGATTCATGCGTGGCAGCCATTTTGAAAAAAAAAAAAACAAAATGGCGGACAAGTAGTATGCCACGGACTTTCAAAGCACTTTTTCTCGGAGATCTAAAGGGAAATTCTCGCAATTTTAAGAACGTTCGCAGTCAGAGGTGCAATTCTCGTAATGTTAAGAACGTTCACAGTCTGATCAGTCTCAATCTGTCAAAAATATCTCTAATTTCCCTACATTTACATTTTCGACGGCACGGTTGGCGCAGTGGTTAAGCAATTGACTGCTGCCCTGCGTGTCGCGGGTTCGATTCCCGCACGGAACAAATATTTGTATGACCTACATGTATTTGTTCCGAGTCTGGGTGTTTTTCTATCTATAATATGTATGTATTTACAAAACAAAAATGTATATGAGTAGTTTATCAGCCATCTTGTTACCATAACACAAGCATTGGGTTGCTTAGCTTGGGACTAGATGGCGCTGTGTGAAATGTCCAGGGATATTATTATTATTATTGACAGCTCTTTGAAATTTGTTTGTCGCAGAGATGAGACATTTTAATTACAAGAATTGACCTTCCGTAATCTTCATTATTTACCTTAGTTGGGGCAGGTTCCAAAGAGAGAAGCAAATCCGTATATAGTCTTATTAGTTCTGCTAGCGGAGTTTCCGATTTCAATACATTTGTCAACCAATCAACCTGCAAGAGAAACTCAACTTTATTTCTTTAAGCATAAGGTGTCACACAAGGGGGACCGAGGACCTTGTTAAAGCCGCAGGAATCCGTTAAATGCACAGAACTGGTCAAAGTGGAGGTGCTTAGGGCTTAGGGGAGCCCTATGTCCAGCAGTGGACATCTTTCGGCTGAAATGATGATAATAATGAAGGTGCAGTGATGTGAAAAAATTTAATGGAAACGTTGAATATGGCAATTTATTCAATATTTAGACTATAGTTTCTCAACGTGGGCGATAACACCCCCTTGAAACTATTTATTACGAGTATAAGATAAAGGCAACACGTTTTGTACGACACTACAATAGATAGGGTAGTTGCCTGGGTAAAAATATAATCATCATATTTAGTCCGTCAGTTAGATTATCGAAAAATAATGGACACGTATTTTTTCTTTTGTCAATCAAACAAAAAATGACAAAGATAAAGCGCGTCAAAATTTGGGAATAGGGGGTCGTGACGCCACGCCATGCTAAAAAGTGTAGCAAGGCGTGACGTCACGCGGAACTTTAACGGGTGATATCTTCATCATTTTTTATATAATTGATAAAAAAAAAATAACGGGTCCAATATTTTTTGATAATCTAACTGACGGACTAATTAGATTTTTTTTAGGCAACTAGCCTATTATTGCTGGTGGAGTGGGGGGGGGACTAAAACACCCCTCATGTTTTGAACAATTTTTTGCCGTATTCTACTGACCTGTCTCCCAGCTTCGCTCGCCAACAGCCTGGTAAGGGCAGACAGCGTGTGCGCATCAAGTCGTCTCCACGCTGTCGCGAGTCGAGCGGCTGCCGCGCGACGCCAGCAACGGCACACTGACACCGCTCGGCCCATGCCACTGAACACTGCCACGTACGTCGCTGTGCGCTCTAAAGACATGACAAGACATTTAACAGATCCTCTAAAACTTTTTTTTTTTTTGGGAATTGCATCTCGCAGTTCAACCTATGAAATTGTCGTCTGCTTAACCGGGCTTGCTTGTGCTTGCAGGCAGAGCTTATCAAAATCAACGGGTTCGATTCCTGGCTAGAAATCTTGTTTTTAAAAAAATCCAATGATGCAGTTTTAGTTTTCATCAAAATCGAGCACGAGACTTCTTTGAGTACTTTTCGCTATTCCTCATAGTGTATAATTTGGCCATCCACGCCCACTTGAAAAATTCACCCTGTATATACTAGTTGCGCGGTAAACTTCGCTTGCGCGATGCAGGATTTTGCGTGACATCAGAGAGATGCGTAGTTCGCATGTGGCGATGTAGATGGCGCCACGATCAATCTTCTGTGCTCTCTATGGTGTCCGGTCTGCTCCTCAACGGTCTACACCTTCTGTTCCAATGGCAATAACTTCTGCTGAAGCATGGCACGCTAAGAAGAGGTAAAATAAATATTAAAGGACGGTAGACTTCCTTACCGGGGTCCATTTGTGTAAGAGCCTCTATCAGAGGCGGGCTTATGGCCGCTTCAAGTCTGTTGTATAATGTCTCAAGTTGTAAACGCTTATTTTCGTAGTCAGGCGCGTCACTCAGTACCTGCAGAACATTAAAAAAAAAACTAAAAATTAAATCATTAAATAAATAATAATTATTAATTAAATTAACATTTTTGTGCCATTTAATTCATTTGCCTGCCTTTTCCCAACTATGTTGGGGTCGGCTTCCAGTCTAACTAGATGCAGCTGAATACCAGTACTTTACATGGAGCGACTGCCTACCTGACCTCCAAAACCCAGTTACTGGGTAATACTGGGTAGAAAGTCGTAGCACACAATCAGTAGCAATGGCTTTCATGTTAACAGTTCAACAACATTCATTGCGTTATTTACGTTGCTAAGCAGACAAATTTTTCGAACATATGAAGCAATGGATTAGCAATATCCTTCGAAATGATTCAGACTGAGCTTGATGGTGTGTTACGCAAGTAGGCTTCCAGACTTTTGGCTTTCTGACTACCCGCAAGGATTGTCGAAGTCGTTCATTATGTAAACAGCCCAACAATGTAGGGGTCGGCTTCCCGTCTAACCGGGTGCAGCTGAATACCAGTGTTTTACATGGAGCGACTGCCTACCTGGCCTCCACAACCCAGTTACTGGGTAACACGATGTCACTTGGTAAGACTGGTTGTCAGACTTTCGGGCTTCTGACGTCCCGTAAACACTATCAAAGATTTACGAATGACAACCGGGACCGGATTCTTTCTTTTTTTTAAGTTCTCACCTCAAGACTTGCAGTCATGGCAGATACTTGTTCTGCCAATTCAGCTAACTTGTCTCCTTGTGTGGGTACCCCTGACTCCAGGATGTCTTCTAAGGAAGAGGCTAGAGCCGCCCATTTGTCAGCCTCGCGAAGTGCTGATGCTGCGTTCTGTGGAAGGTGCTCTTAAGCTTTTAGATAGATAGAACGGTAATGGCGGAATTAAGTCATGTATTTCCCGCGCACTCTCTCCAGAATGCATCCTGTAGAATACCGCAAGGCTGGCTACCCTACGTCTGTACTCCAGGCTTTGTAGACTAGCCTTAACCAAATCTGGATCACCAATTAGCCTCTTCGCACGCCTCTCTACTGAGTAAAAAGCTGCTTGATGGTATTTTGCACCAGCCCATATGTGGCTGCAGTACTCCACACACGATCAGACCTGCGCTTTGTATAATATTAGAAGCTGTCCCGGTGTGAAGTACTGCCGGACCTTTGCAAGAACGCCAAGTTTCCTAGCAGCCATCTTGGCTTTGGACTCAATGAACCGCCCAAAGTTTAGGTTTGAGAAAATTTTAACTCCCAAGAGCTGAAGGCGGTCGGTGCACTCCAAGGATACATTCCGAAAAGCAGGAACCAAGGTAAACGGGCTCCATTTGACAGTAAACAGACACGCTTGTGTTTTGGCGGCGTTGAATCCCACAAGGTTGGCTTCGCCCCACTTGGAGACTGCCTGAAGTGTGACATTCGTACGCTCTAGGAGTGGTGTGGTCTCCTGGAGTGGAGACCGCGTATCGGCAAGCGTAGTGTGGGACGCCCCCAGCTAGATGGACGGACGACCTAAAGAAGGTGGCTGGGGTAGACTGGATGCGGAAGGCGGAGGACAGGGTGTTGTGGCGCAGCCTGGGAGAGGCCTATGTCCAGCAGTGAACTGCAAGGCTGAGTTGATGATTGATGTTGTACATGGCGCCACAGGTGTTAGCAATATATTCCTTACCTCCAACCGACTCTTCAGCTGATCAATCTTCTGCAAGCTCTCTATAGAGTGTCCGGTCTGCTCCTCAACGCTCTGCACCTTCTGTTCCAAAGACAGTAACTTCTGCTGAAGCATGGCTCCTTCCAGTTGAAGAGATGACGCATCTTGCAGGATTCTAGGGACGGAACTCACTATCTGAAAAGGGGAATATATCTTGCACAGATGTTTCCAACAGGCTAGGAGACGTAATCAACTTCTGGAAGGAGGTGGGCACCGACTGTCGCCATGGTCCACTTGAAGGACTAAGTGCGCAAACCTAACCTTCTAACAGAATAAAGAAGGGGAATATTCATGGAGGTTTCACGAAAATAAAGACTATAAGTCTCACGAAAAAAAAGACTATAAGCCTCAGGAAAAACAGACTATAAGCCGCGCGAAAAGCTAGTCTATAAAAATAAATGTATAAAATTAAATGCTGAAAGAAAAAAAAACCGGCCAAGTGCGAGTCGGACTCGCGCACGAAGGGTTACCATACCATTATCTATAAAAATCATGTGTTCTATGGGGGCCTCCCCCTTAAATATTTATTTTAATTTAATTATTTATTTTTAAATTGAATATACAACTAAATATTCTGTGAATATGTCAAGCGTCTACCTGTTGCCGTTATTAAAAGAAACTTTGGCGGTTTTTGCTATCAAGCAAAAACCGGTAAAAAGTTTCTTGTACCATAAACAGACAATTTAAAAAAAAATTGGTTGGTGAATGGGAAGGAAAAATTGGAAAAGTTACTCAGAAAATTGGAAAATTAAAATTGCTTTTCTATAAGATTTTTGTGTATTTTAATTTTGACATTGTCAGTCGGGTCAGCTAGTAATAAAAAAATGTATAACAAACCTGTGTAGTGGTCTCATCTAATGAGTTAGTCAACTGTTTCATGTATAGTTGCAATCTTGACACTGTGTTGGCCACAAATATCTGTAAAAAGACATCTCTTGAAACATATCATCATCTGCCTAGCCTTTTCCCAACTATTTTTGGGTCGGCTTCCAGTCTAACTGGATGGAGGTGAATACGATCCCGCCTGGTAAGACTGGTTGTCAGACTTTCGGGCTTCTGACAACCCATAACAACTGTCAAAGATCCACGAATGACAGCCGGGACCAAGAGCTTAACGTACTTTCCGAGGCATGGAGGAGGCTCGCTATGTAAAGATGGTTACCCATCCACGGACCGACCGCGGCAAGCGTAGCTTAACCAGTAACCTGATCAATTGACCCGTGCGGCTGTTATTACTTAACCAGGAGCCCCTCGAGCAGACTGCAGACAATAAAGTAAAAAAAACAAGGGAATTTCATGCGTTTCAAAGAGATTTATTTTCATTAGTATACCTCTTTTTCTTGATTGCCACTAGAGCTCCATGCTTTGTTAATCCATTGTTTAGGATCGAAATTATCCTCCCCGAATGTTTTCAAGTCCTAAAAACACATACGATGATCAAAAAAAATAATAAAAACAAAACTTTTGTCGCCGATAACATTTCGAGAAAGCATCATGTTTTGCATAGAATGCAATTGCAAGCTGTTGTAAATAGATTATTATGTCAATAATTTACCATGTTTCTCTATTATATTTTCACAAAACAGCTTAGATATTTTGAAATTTAATTTAAAAAATATACCAATTTTATCATTTGTGACGTGCCAATTAGCTGTCAATTTACAGTGACACTGACAGATAATGTTTTGTTTAGATAACAAATCTGCGTTTAGTTACACCATTTGACCATTCACAAAAGTTACATTCAATCTCTTCTTTCTCTAAAATTCTTCTATGAGAGAGTGGGTCTGAGAGAGGTCTCATTAGTCTCCCACTAACAAATGTCCACCACCGCCAATCACCACCACCTTTGCCCGATTTTATTTTATTTAATTAAAATAGTTACGCCAACAGCATGGTATTATAGCCTTTAAATAATAAACGCATTATCAAATAAATTAACTAAAAAGTTACGGCGAAACCGAGAAATCGATACACCTTAAAGTGCTCTTTTAATACCTTAAAATAGTAAAAATAACAACACAAATTTTACTAAGCACAAAAAGTATTATGAACAAAATCATTATTAATAGACCGACATATCCATTTACAATCACCATGTTCGGCAAGCCGATCCCATAAGAAAAGCAAGCCAAATACCTAGGTGTTATCCTCGACCAAAACCTCACCTTCTCAGAGCACTTAAAGACGGTTCATTCGCGCGCCGCTTTCGCTCTCAGCTGTCTCCACTCCGTCCTCAATGAACGCAGTAAGCTGTCACTTAAGTGAAAAATGCGTCCAATAGGCGTAGGCTTGTATAGTCTTACACGCAAACGTCATATCCATAGGATGCAGACCCTTCAAAACCGCTTCCTCCGCAAGGCCACAAAACCCCCTTGGTTCGTTCGAAATGAGATTCTTCTTAGTGACCTCAAAATCCCCACTATCCAGCAGTTTTTGAAACGCCTTTCCAAGCGTTTCTTCGATACAACCGCCAAACATTGCAACCCTCTGGTGGTCGCGGCCGCTAGTTACACTTACACCCCCTCCAAAATCAGTAAACTTCGCCGTCCAAGGCACGTTCTCGCTGACCCCGATGACCCCATCACCATCCTCCAAGAGAGCAATAGGGCAACCAGTACAGCATACAAAAACAAAAGACCGTCATTCCGACCTCACCGCCAAGGTCCCTCGCGACGTCCCCAACTAAATTCATTCTCCCGACCCTTGCTCGTTGAAGTGCCAGCCCGCGCCGTAGCTGAGCCTGTAGCTTTAAATCCCCGACTGTGACCTCTGAGTTGGTTTCAGCATTTTGTTTTAAAAAAAAACGCCGTGCTCATCAAGGCTTAAATAAACAGTGTGTCCCATTTTGCTGTCCTCTCCCCAGCGACGCTCTAAGCCGAGGTTCGTACCCCTTCGCGTGTATTCGCTTAGTTTTAATTAGTTTTACGCCCCTGGTTGGAGGCTTTGAGTTCTCTTAAGGCAACCACAGGATAGACCGGTTAAGTAGTCACGCACGACCTCTATAGGTCAACAAAGAGATGATACCTAAAAAAAAATAAAAAAAATACCAGCTGGCAAATAGGTACTGGCAATTCAACGACGAACTGTCAATAGTGTCAATTATTGAAAGAAAAAAATGAAGTGAAAAAAAATGAAGCTACGAATGCAAAGATACATTATAACCGATTTTAACAATGCTAGTACATATTTCTTACAAGTAATAATTTATTGTTAAGTGTAGAATTTAATAGCCGCAGAGAATTTATGATAATTCCTTATTTGAGGTTACGATTTCAAAAAAGGTAAATAACTTTACGGTTACACTTTTTCTTATTCGTTTTCTATTTTAACTTGGATATTATCGCATGCATTGATGGACAGTTATCATCATCATTCTCTTGCCGCAATCCCAATTTAATTGGGGTCGGCGGAACGACGTTTTCTTCCATACTTATCATCACGTCACGTCACAACAGTCACTCAATTTCTACTTTTCTAGCCCTAACATCTTTCACAGATAGTCAACTAACCTAGCGAGTGTGAAAGAGTAATATAAAGTTTACATGATTCATTCTATGGAGTATCTTATTACCATTTTGTACAGTATTTTTTACTCACAAAACTTTTCTGGTTACCACCAAGTGTACACACGGCTACACGTCAAGCTATACAAAACCAGTTTGTCTTGGCCTCACTTTGTATGATATTTTCTCACAATGAACGGTCAGCCAATACTGGTTTTGCATAGCTTGATGTGTAGCCGTGTGTACAAACACGCTGTGAAGTGTGTGCGTGAAGACGAATAGCATCAGAACGTAACACACACACAGAGACACTTCTGGTAACATCATTGTCTTGGACGGTACCGAGACAGATGGTGCGCTTATCACACTGCTCCGGTGTGCGGTACTGCGGTGTTTACCTTTATCTGTAAAAACTTGATTTGTATACAAAAACGGCAGGGATTAATACGCTGACACCTGAAGGCTAATTCTCATAATTTAAAACATTCAAAACCTAGTCTCAGTCTCATCTCGGCAACAAACAAATGTCAAAAACTTGTCAAAGGGAAATTAGAGGAATTTTTGACACATTGAGACGGATACCAGCCTGTGAACGTTCCTAAAATTATGAGAATTGCCCCTCGCATCTCTGTGCGGTCTATAGTTTCAGAAAAAAAATGCAGCACTGCTCACCGGAGAGGTGTCCTATGCAGTGTATAGGCTTCTTCTGGGCAAGCTCGTTCCACCGTAGATCTCATTCCTGCCTCTGGGCTGGATTGAGGTCAAGAGTGAGCCAATTGTCAACAAAAAAAAAAAAAAAGTGTGATAACCGCCTTACACACATATTCACAACATGTACACTTGGTTACCACAAATAAAGCACGCGTCGTTTCGTGAGACAAGTGTACTATAACTAGGTCTGAATGTTTATCACAGATTTTTTCGTTGCATCTGTATCAAATTGCAGCTTTCATTTTTAATTTAATCAAGTCAATATGGTTTAATGTATCGTAATTTAAGTCGCCCATCATCTGCCTAGCCTTTTCACAACTATGTTGGGGTCGGCTTCCAGTCTAACCGGATGCAGCTAAATATGAGTATTTTACATGGAGAGACTGCCTATCTGCCCTCCACCACCCAGTGACTGGGTAATAAATACAATACCTCTTGGTAAGACTGGTTATTAGAGTTTCGGGCTTCTGACGACCCATAACAACTATCAAAGGTCCACTAATGACAGCCGGGATCCACGGCTTAACGTGCTTTCCGAGGCACGGAGGGGTCTTGGTATGTATAGATGGTCACCCATCCACGGACCAAGCAGCAAGCGTAGCTTAACCGGATCGATCAACCCGTGTGGCTGTTATTGCTTAGCCAAAATCCCCTCCCTACTTCGTATTACTGTGATAAGGAAATTATAGACTAACAACTCTTATTGCAATTCCTAAAAACATTCTCATTCATATTTTCAGGAAAAATGAGGGTTAAAACTATCAGCATAAGCAGTGACAGTTGCAACGAAGATGATGTTCCATTGAAGACATTAAAAAATAATGGTTTTGAGGAAGACATGAACCATTACGACAGCCTCTGCAAGCACAGTCTTCATCCATGTGAATTCTGCGATAGAATCTCCAATAATAGGTGAGATATTACATTCATCATCTGCCTAGCCTTCTCTCCCAACTATGTTGGGGTCGGCTTCCAGTCTAACCGGATGCAGCTGAATACCAGTATTTTACATTGAGCGACTGCCTATCCAACCTCCGCAACACAGTTACTGGGCAATAAGATAACCCTTGGTAAGACTGGTGAGTTGAGATATTACATTTAACACGCTCAGCACCATGTGTATCTTTTGCGATACACTGTCTAAACCATGCCCAACCAATTTTGAAGGTGGGCCATAATTTTAATTCCGTGCCAGCAGGCAGGCCATCTAGTGAATAAAACTTGCCTACAGTTATGGTAGATACAAAAATTCGTCATGTCTGTCTGTCTGTCCGTCCGTATGTCACAGCCGCTTTTTTCCGAAACTATAAGAGCTATACTGTTGAAACTTGGTAAGTAGATGTATTCTGTGAACCGCATTAAGATTTACACACAAAAATAGAAAAAAAAACAAATTTTGGGGGTCCCCATACTTAGAACTGAAACTCAAAAATTTTTTTTTCATCAAACGCATACGTGTGGGGTATCTATGGATAGGTCTTTAAAAATGATATTGAGGTTTCTAATATCATTTTTTTCTAAACTGAATAGTTTGCGCGAGAGACACTTCCAAAGTGGTAAAATGTGTGTCCCCCCCCTGTAACTTCTAAAATAAGAGAATGATAAAACTAAAAGTGACCATGTTTAAGAAAAAGCTGACAAGTTGGTTACTGGATAATTGTTTTTATGACATTGGTGAATATATTGAATATTGTAAAAATTCAAGATGACATGTACTTAATTTTGACATTGATTTTAAATTATTATAATAATTCATATTGGACATATTTTAATCATTAAATCTTATAATTAATTCCTACTTAGTTATATAAAATGACATTTTAATATTTGTACACCATATGTTATGGTAGAATGTATAGAACTTAACAAAAAATTGGTTGCCTGTAAAGTCGGTATACGGGCGAAAGTTTTACGTGACAACGACTTTGAAGGGACGCGTGCCTTTCACTTTTTATGTCTGTCTCTCTCGCTCTTAGGCGGGCTAACCATGCCCGAGTGGAAGGGACGCGTGCCTCTCACTCGCTCTCATTGTGAGCGCATAACGTGAGCGGAGCGTAACGCAGTTTCTTGAAGTGTCACCCGGCAAACCAATTTATAAGACGTTGTCACGTCAAAATGTTACCACCATACTATGTAAAACTACATTCTTACAAATAAATAAATTCAATTCAATTCAATAAAAAAAATATATGATGTACATTACCATATAAACTTCCACCGAAAATTGCTTTGAACGAGATCTAGTGAGTAGTTTTTTTTTAATACGTCATAAATTGTAACGTAACGGAACCCTTCATGGGCGAGTCCGACTCGCACTTGGCCGGTTTTTATAGATAATGGTACGGAACCCTCCGTGCGCGAGTCCGACTCGCACTTGGCCGGTTTTTTTCTCTGTTAGAGTTAACGTTGATCTGGCAGTTAGGAGTACTTTATGCGGCCTACCCAAATGTCCTTTCTATGGTATTTTGGTCAATGAGTCGTTGAGCTCCTCATGTATTGATTGAGCAGCAAGATTACTGACAAATGCGTGCACTGACTGGACAGCGGGGTAATTGCGTAAAACACTATCAGTAGTAACGGGTTTCATTTTGACAGTTCAACAACATTAATTGCGTTATTTACCTTGTCGAGCAGACACATTTTTCGAACATATGGAGTTGTAGCGGTATCTACAACACCACACGCGAATAACGCGTCATACTGACGTCACGCAAATCCTGCATCTCGCAAGCAGAGTTTACCGCGCAATTAGCATACATACAAACTTCCTGACATCAGTCGTTTGACGTCAATCCCACCAGACACAACACCCGTCCGGTCGGAGCATCCTCCCTTTTCTATGGAGGCTGAGTGAACTTTACACCCTGTTCCTCATACATCTAAAACTAATGACAAACCTTTTATTTTCCAGATACTCCAGCCTAATTCATAATGTTAGCCATATTATCATACCTTTGCTTAACCAGGCGATCTACCACTGTCCCACCTGTCTGCACAGCTTCACAAGTGAGAAAGAGTTACGAACTCATAGTCGGAAGAAGCATCCAGATGTAACGCTAGCTTGGAAACCCCTAATCAATGATTTTCAAAGTCCACCTCGCAAATCACTGAATTCAAGCCTTAGTCGAAGTAATACGAAGGTAAGACACGCATCATCTGCAATGAGGGGCTTGTGGCTAAGTAATAACAGCCGCACGGGTCGATCGATCAGGTTAAGCAACGCTTGCCGCGGTTGGTCCGTGGATGGGTGACCATCTTTACATACCAAGACCCCTCCGTGCCTCTGAAAGCACATTAAGCCGTTGGTCCCGGCTGTCATTCGTAGATCTTTGATAGTCGATACGGGTCGTCAGTAGCTCGGAACGTCTGATAACCAGTCTTACCAATGGGCATGGTATTACCCAGTAACGTGGTTGTGGAAGTCAGATAATAATAATAATATCCCTGGACATTTCACACAGCGCCATCTAGTCCCAAGCTAAGCAACCTAATGCTTGTGTTATGGTAACAAGATGGCTGATAAACTACTTATATACATTTTTTTTTGTAAATACATACATATTATAGATAGAAAAACACCCAGACTCGGAACAAATACATGTAGGTCATACAAATATTTGTTCCGTGCGGGAATCGAACCCGCGACACGCAGCGCAGCAGTCAATCGCTTAACCCCTGCGCCAACCGTGCCGTCGATAGTAGATAGGCAGTCGCTCCATGTAAAATACTGGTATTCAGCTGCTGGTTGTTCGGTTAGACTGGAATCCTAACTTTTTTGATGCTAGCAACCCTTACATCAAGAAGTGGTTCGTGGCAATCCTACACAACACTTACGACCGTGCATAAACCGTAGTTTTTTCACGGCAAGAAAAACTTGTGTACAGTCAACAGCAAAAGTAGATGATCAAAATCATAAATTCAATAGTAATGAACGGAGTTCGCGTCAGAACTGTGTGGCGTCGAAGTGACTCAACAGTAAGCGATTGTAAATTATACCAAACATTTACTACTAGTACAGCTGCCATATGGCTGCGATCTCCGTTCATTAGGATTGAATTTCTGATTTTAATCATCTACTTTTGCTGTTGACTGTACAAAGGGCTTTAGCCAACCTTGCACGTTTTCAAATACTTTAATTTTCTTTCAGGAATCACTGTTGAAGCAGAACGAACGGAATGTAATATCTGTAGGAACAAAAAAAAATGAAACTAAAAGTAAATGCATGATGAAAAGTCGCCTGGTTTTCGAAGATGATGACCTGATCTACGTGGACTGCACGAGTGACCAGTTACTAAGTGATTTGACCACAGACTGCAAAGTTAATATAGAATTGTTTGACACACCCTGGTTGAACGGCGAACAGGATGAGTTCAATGGTAAAAGCGTACATTACGATGAACTGAAGAAGCCTGGAGTTTATCGGTGCAAGAAGTGTGGCAAGAGTTTTCCTATGAGGTGAGGTTTTGTATTATTATCTTTGCGACCGCGTACCGGAAGACGTAGTGTTGGAAGGCCTCTCCAAGGTAGACGGACGACCTTGTGAAGGTCGCAGGGACCCGTTGGATGCGAGAAGCACAGAACCGGTCGAAGTGGAGGCCTATGTCCAGCAGTGGACGTCCTGCGGCTGAAATCATGATGATGATGATGATAGTGCTAGCTTTTGCTCGCGACTTCGTCCGCGTGAAAGGAGTTTGAAGATCCGTGGCCTGTCCGCCATTTTGTTTTGTTTTTCTTTTTTAATGGCGGCCACGCGTGTAACCTGTACAAATCGATAGCTCACATCAATGCAGACGGAAAATATACAATGTGGGGATGACAATATGATCATAAATGAAACTTCGTATAAGTCATGATATTCCCAACCTGCACAAAAAAAATCAAATGAATATAATATCCAGTAGTTTAGCCACAGGACATTATTTTTCATTTTAAGTATTTTCTACATGATGTATTGTAAACAGGAAAGCACGCGACAAGTTAACGACACACGTTGCCAGCTCGCTACCAAGTAATCTGTGTCGCTACTTCAAAAACCTACGCCTTTTCTTTAAAATTTATTTTCTCAATGCAAATTATACTTTATGCCTGAGCCCTAAGAGTCATAAAAGCGTATCATCACAACTAGATAAAAAAATGCATGCGGAAGTCATAACTTTCTGTTACGCACTCATGTCAATCGCAAAATATGTATGTGCGAAAGAGATAAGTAAGTTTGCTTGTTTCTACTTTGCCTACTTGTCGAAACCTGCAGGTTACGCGGTCAGTGTGTCACCGGACTTCCTTACTGCCTGTGACGCGTTTTGTTCCGCTCTGGAATTTCGGATGCGCCCGCGCCCGTTTGAAGTCGCCGCGCGAGTGTTATCGTATCTTTGTTGTTGTGTTGTGTTGTGCGAAATTTGACGCTTTGTTTTAATAGTGACAGGACACATAACGTATTATAGGTACTTAGTTAAATAGCTAAGTAAACTTTGCGAAATTAGACGCTTAATACTTGGTGTTTAAAGGTTTTATTATTAAATAACCATGCCTCGTTACAATTACACAGCTTCGGAGTACACCGATATGATTTTAGTGTATGGGGAGTGTCACGGAAATGCCGCTTTAGCTGTACGGACATACCGTGAGAGGTATGGGAACACCCGTATGTGTCCGACCCACGGGCGCACTATTGTACAAGCTGTCCAGAGGATACGGGAAAATCAATCCTTGATCCCGCACGTAGATGGTGCTCCTCCACGTGCAAATGTGATTCCAGACGAAAGAGTTATTAATTATTATGATCGCAATCCGACGTCCAGTCTGCGTAATGCAGGTCGACATTTTCGAGTAAATCACAAAACTATTCAAAAAGTTTTGAAACGTGACAAACGCAGACCTTATAAGTACAAGAAAGTACAAGCATTGTTACCGAGAGATAAACCAATAAGAGAAACTTTCTGTCGCTGGTTAGAAACCAAACATCTCGAGAATCCTGACTTCCTGTACAATGTGATGTGGACTGACGAGAGTACATTCACAAGGAATGGTTTATGGAACCGACAGAACCTTCGGTACTGGAGCCGCGTGAATCCGCATCTAGTACGGGAGACTTCGCACCAGTACAGATTTGCTGTCAATGTGTGGGCTGGCATACACAGAAATACCATTATTGGTCCGATATTTATTGATGGCAATTTAAATGCTGTAAAGTTCATTGAACTCCTCGACAGATCTGTTTCCGAGTACACGGACGAACTTTCGCTGGACGTGTACAGACAGATGTGGTACCAGTTAGATGGAGCACCAGCTCATTCAGTGGTGTCTGCAAGAGAGCGTTTGACTCAAATGTTCGGACAGCAGTGGATTGGCCGTTTTGGACCAGTGCGGTGGCCAGCGAGGTCACCAGATCTCACGCCCCTGGATTTCTTTCTGTGGGGTCACATAAAGAATGAGGTATACTCAACAGAAGTTAATACCGTTGAGGAATTAAAAAATAGAATAATTATATCCTTTAATAAATTGAAAGAAATGGCTGCTAATGGTGGCCTATTATCAAGAGTGAGAAATAACATTATACGTCGGTGTAGTTTGTGTATTCAAGAACACGGCGGACATATTGAAAATAAAAAAATTTAATGACTGGCGACATAACTAACTGGTCGAAAAGTGATTGTGAATAATAAATTGATTAGTGAATAACTCGCGGGTGAATGATGCCCGACTATTTGGTTAATAATCTGTGATTTGATATAATTGAGCATTACCTAATAATAATATTAATAATGGCGCCAAAACATTCCGTCGCTGCGTCGCCGCGCAACCCCGCGAGCGGCCGCGCGCTGCCTCGCGCTTTATAATGAATGAAACCACGCGGCGTTGCCATTCTTACCGCAGGTCAGTGTACCAATTTTATAAATGGTGTTTTATTTTGTTTGCAGTTTTAAGCTATTTAGTTTGTTAGAAATTTTTGTTTTTTTAATTTCGATGTTCGGATATATTTGATAGTTGACAAATGTTTCTATAAACCAGTATTGCCAGTGTTTTCATTTAAAGTCATATTGTCATCTCCACATTGTATAAGGACCGAACTCCGTTAAATATCACGTTTCCTGGATATTAACGTTCAAAGTTGATCACGTGACATCCATATTTTTTAAATAACTTACATGTTGAATAGGTTGCTTGAAATAATGACTGAAATTTTAAATTATATCTTTTTTTTTTTTTGAGTAACCTTTCCGAGGCACGGAGGGTTATCGATATGTGGTAACCAATAGAGAAATGAGGACCAGGGTGTAAAGTTCACTCATCCTCCGACCAGAAGGGTGTCGTATCTGGTGGGTAACTGCCCGACGAGTGATGTCAGGACGTTGTATGAACGCTAGTTGCGCGATAAACTGCTTCCGGGATGCAGGATTTTTGTGTGACGTCAGTATGATGCGTAGTTCGTATGTGGCGCTGTAGATGCCGCCACACACCGATCCACGAACCGACCGCGGCAAGCGTAGCGTAACCTTCGATCGACTCTTGTGACTGTTATCCACTGACCTATATTATACAAGTACGCTGGATTAAATATGCTATTCGAAATGACAGTTGTTTTTTGTGCCGATTCAAAGCGCCCCGCTCGAGCGTCTCAGGAACTAAATTTGATACATTGTTGCAAATGGCCGTCGTTTTGTTTTGGTACGTCTCTGACTACTTAGGTCTAAATCGTGGAATAAGATTTTTTTGTGTATTTTGTGTTTACTACGAGATATTTAGAACATTTTTATCATGAGAGTATGCACATCTTGTAAAATTCGCTATCAAAAACATTAGTTCCACGGACGTTCACGTTGCTGTCAGCGCCAAAATGGCGAAAATCAAATGTGTTCATTTTGTCATCGATAGTACGAAGTCCAGCGTACTTGTTTATTATAATGTCAGTACTGCTATCACTTAAAAACAAGCCCTACTAGATTAATGATACATCCTAATATTTTAAATGCGAAAGTAAGTTTGTTTGTTACCTTTTCACGCCTAAACCACTGAACCGATCATCCTGAAATTTTGCATATACGTTGTCAGGTGTACAGAAACGGACATAGGGTACCTTTCATCCCGAAAAAAAGTGATGTTCCCGAGGGAAACAATAACGTTATTATGGTAATAGATGGCGCCACGAGTCTTTGGAATCATGATTGTATTATATTAGAAACTTTAAAGTTTAGGTAATACTTTTCCGTGGGATAATTTCCGTGGCAAAAGCTAGTATTTCATAACAAAATCTTTATTTTTACAGATATAGATAGCGCTGGGGCTCTGTCTTGCATAGGGTCGCGGCATAATGCTGAGCGACAGCCGTTTTGCGTGGATGTGACGCATGTCAACCATTTCTCATTTTTTTTTTCTATATTTTGTTTTTATGTTCTTTTTTGCGTCATGTTTACCGCAAATAAACGTTTTTTCTTTCTTTCTTTCAGATACGACGCCATTGTACACGAGTCGTCGCACATTACATTTAAAGATAGTCAAGTCAGCTTATGTGTTATATGCAAGAAATATCTTATCGGCGGAAGAAATGACTTGAGACATCACTATGTAACGTTTCATAAAGGGGGCATAGACAAGAACCAACAAACGGAAACGGAATCCTCCCATAAACTATTATTCGAAGAAAACATTGAAGAGAGGAAGACTTTCGACTCAAAAATTCTAAGTTTGTGCGACCTTTGTTTTTCATTTTGTAAAAATACGTCGTCTTTGTATTACGAATGTATAAAAACTGTTTCGGAAATAGGAAAAAGGTATGAATGTGAAAAGTGCGCGCAACTGTTCTTCGAGATTAATCTTGTGAAACGGTCATTGCAGCGCAGAGCGTTATATGGGAGCCAAACCCAAAAAAAAAGGAAAAAAACTAACCAAGACCGTTTGAAGACTATAGCTAATCGATTTAAAATGATGAAACACTGAGTTTTTGTTTTATTTATTGAAATCTCCTTAAAACATACAACTCCCGTCATAGATAAAATTGTGCTTCTTCTTAGCGTGTCGATAGAAATCTAAATGGACTCGGCCCAGAATTCGGCCACTCGTTTGGCGCCATCACCAGCGTCTTATCAGTTCCCGTAATGTGCAGCTGACAGGAAACGCAGGACACGAGGACAATGCTTTGTCATAAACGTCGTGGTTGTGGGTGACTAACTATGTAGGTGAAGTAGGCGTTCCTATAAAATTCTTGAAATAAGTGGTGTTAATCGTTGTTTTGCCATATACGTGCTCCAATTTGAGTGGACCCGAGTCTACCGTACCGAAGGAACGATCGTCAAATGTTTGACAGGAAAGTAGGTAGAACAGTTTTATATGGGAAAATGAAATTGTGGTTTTTACTATGTTCCTCGCAATGTTTCCATATTTTCTCACCGTTTAAACCTTCCCTGGAGTACGACAAACATTTCAAAACCAAAATCAGCTAAATCGGCCCAGCCGTTCTCGAGTTTTAGCGAGACAAACGAACAGCAATTGATTTTTATATATATAGAAGATAGATTCTACAACTGGCTTCCTGTCTAATCGAATGCAGCAGAGTTCCAGTATTTTACATGGAGCGAAGGCCCATCTGACCTCCACAATCCAATTACTGGGTAACATTATATAGTGTACATCGCGTTTCAAGACAAGTTATTAAAAAAAAAAAAAAATTTGCATTTAAGTTCATTCCTGCACCACATCACTCTCTTTTTTTGTCAAAATCTGGTAACCTGTCAAGTTACTGAATACAATTATAAGACGAAGGATAGTAAGTTGTGCATTGGGTGACGTGAACGGCATGTAGCTACGCCCTAGAGGCGGTTAGCGGCGGCTAAATGATTTATTTCTGTTGGGGTCTCCGCCCGACCCTTGCTCGAACCAGCCCGCGCCACTGCTGAGCCTGTAGTTTTAAATCCATCCCTAAATAATTTTGATCCAGCCTGTCCCTTCCTGCCCTCTCCCTGCGACGCCCTAAGCCGAGGTCCGTACCCCACAGGGGGTGCCCTTAGGGTGTAGTCGCTTAGTTTTTTTTAAGCCCTGGCTGGAGCCCTTAATTTATTGAGGCATCCACAGGCAAGCATGGCGTCAACCTCATAGGTTGAACTGTGAGATGCAATTTCAAAAAAAAGAATAAGCTAGGGCTAATATTTTAATCGACAGATAATTTTTCTTCGAAGAATAGAATTTTTTTTATTTTTTATTATTAGATTATTTAGGTATATCTCGGTTAGTTTCATCTATATTATGCAGGGATGTACCTACTTCCTCGCAATTTGGGGCACATCTTCTTTAGATGCCCGTCTTTGTTGCACACTCTACAAACGTACATTTTGAATTTGCACGTATTTTCTTCGTGAGTGCCACCACACACGTTACATTTCTGACCAGCTGGTCGATTCTGTAAAAATTTCACCGTGAAAACTCAAGTGAAGTGAGCTTGATGTGACTTGTCAGTAGTGTCAATCCCTTGCATTATTTGGAATGACAGCTCACTCCACGCTCACTTCACCTAACTTTTCACGGTGAGATGGTTTCAGAATCGCACTGCTGTGCTCTTTTTATTAGTTCGACTTTTGTTCGCTCCGTATTTACCGTTTTTCGCTCCGCTTATGCCGCTTGGGCCACCAACGCTGCCGCCGGCCGGATCACGCAGCGCTTGTGTGACGTCGGGCTTTTATTCTTGCCTTTTTTATCCCGTCCCATGAAATTTACTGTAACATTTGGTACGCTGTCACCTGCATTTCTGGCCCTGGTACAACCATCAACCAATGCTGCATTTGTTTTCGCCGCTTCCATGGACATAGCTATCGTCAAGGCTTTGTCAATCCGGGCGTCGGGAGCCGCGTGACGACTCCCGGCCACCGTAGGCGCGGGCCTGCGGGCGGAGAGTAATGGGTAGCTCTCCGTCCGATCAGGACTAGGCCCGTGCCGGACGGCGTGTACGTGTTCCACGCGCGCCTCAAAGAGATGTCAGCAAAAGCGACGGGGCCCCATAGGGCCGAAGCCTGCCAGGGTAGCGGGAACATCCGAAAGGGTTTACCGCTGCCCTGGAACATAAAGGGCTAAGGAAGGAACACGGGTGGGTTTTAGTCAGTAAGAGTCTGACACTCCCTCCTGCTCCACCCAGAGCGGGAGGAGTCATTTGATGATTTCCAATCCTCAAAAAAAAAAAAAGGCTTTGTCAAACGATATGCTGTCGTCTTCGGTGAACAATCTTTGACGAATATCTTCCTTAGACAAACCGCATATAAATTGATCACGGAGATTCTCTGCCAAGTCCCGAAACCCACAGTTTTTACTTAGTTTTTTCAATTCCGAATATACCTACTGCTACGGATTCATCGTTGTGTTGAACGCGTTGGCGAAATTTAAATCTTTCTGCTAGTGTTGACTCGGTTTTGGGTTTAAATGGTTTTTCATTAATTGTACCAACTCATCTAAGTCTTACTAGCGGGTTTGTTGGGTGTACACAAATTAATCATAAGCTCGTAAGCTTCACTCCCTATTACTGTGATCAATGTAGCTATTTGAATCTCGGTCTTCACATCGTTTGCCACAAAATATTGTTCCAACCGGTCAATATACGCCTCCCAGTTGTCTTCAGGTCAAACGGTCCTATTTTGCCGATGCCCATTTTTATTAGAGTATGTGGGACACCAGAGAAAGAAAGTGTTTATTTGGAGAAACCTTTTATTTAATTTAAGCAACACAACATACCGCTATACAACGCAACCGCCATTGTAAGAGAGAGTGACCATAGTCAATGTGGAAACCACAGACAAAATACTCATTATAGTGATGTCACATTGCAATCTCTAATAATTTTGTACACAACGCGGTCGGTATTGTTATTGTTTCACCTTACAGTCACTCAGCACTCTACAAAACAATTACGCGTGATGTTTGTTTCGAGTCCTCGTCTCCACTGAGATTACTGAGATATAAGTCGCTAAGCAGTAAAACACACGTCCGTTCTTTAAGCCTCGTATCCACTAGGCAACATTTGGCGCGCGACACGTGAATTTCAACATGTACGGCAACGCTGCACAACAGCGCGCGACGTCGCCAGCTGCCGCGCAACATGACGCGCGGCTTGTTGTTTGTTTAAAGTGCATCGTTAGTTGAGCATCAATTGTTGTCGAGTGGAGACGTGACGCACAACAATGTCCGTAGTGTGGTGTAACGAACGAGTGCTCCAATTAATCGAACTGTACCAAAACTATGTGTTTATGGGATACTGCTCACAGAGACTATAAGCGAAAACACTAGATGTGTCTGTGAAAGAGGTTGAAAGCAAGGTACATACCTACTCTTCGATCGCAATTCACTCGCGAGAGGAAGAAATTTAAATGTTCAAAAAAAACAGGAAGTGGCAGTGAAGATCTTTTTAGCAGTAAATGGTTTGCATATGAACCTTTGCTGTTTTTGATTTTTGATAAAAGGTGAAACAACAACTGGAAATAAAGACACAATTGAGAATCATGTAAGTTTTTTATTATTATAAAATACTAACCTAGCTACATAATTGTTTTATTTAAGCACGTTCATTTTGCCAAGATACCCTCCCTTGTTCGCTAATGAAATAGTTAGAAAAGTTATCTCTTATAATAATAATAATAAATACTTTATTTCAGACCATGGAGTCCACTTTGTTAGTAACAATGTTCTTATAGACTAGTGTTAGTAATACTTAAAACTACCCACCGCACCAAACATATAAAAGAAAGTACAACTCGACAACAATCACTACTGCACCATTCCATGACAAATGGTGCAGCAATGATTGATGTACTCACAGTCCAGCCGACTAGCGATCATGCTGAGGATGCTGTTGGCGCTGCCGCGTACTCTACGCACCAGGGATGCGCATCTTTTACGCATCGTAGCGTAAAAGCAGTCTACGCGATGTTCAGCAAACATCCCTGATGCACTACAGAATCGCCGCAGCCCCATCAGCACCCTGAACGCATTATTAAATTGGACTCGGAGGGCACTGTAAGACTTTTGAGTATAGTCGGCCCACAGGCTGCACGTGTATAGTGATGTACAATAAGACCTAAAAAGTGTGATTTTGACTTCTGTCGAACAACGTGCAAACCTGCGCGCCACCATGCTCGCCCGCACCGCCAGCGCCCTCCGTTCCCTCTCGATGTCATCATTGTCCTTGAGGTCAGAGGTCAGCATAATGTCCTAAGTACTTAACTTTAGACACCCTACGCAACGCTGTACCATTAAGCGTAATGTCGGGAAACACATTACCTGTACTGTTACCTCTGGCCTCAAAGACCATGACTTCAACGGATTCAACGGATGGTACCAGAGACGTGTCCACATTTTCATTCTCATCTTCTAAAGGATGTAGATTATTTTCTGTTACTTCATTACGCCAAGTGCCGTTTATTACATTAAATTCAGAATCTTATTAATATTAAAGAATAATTATACAAAGTTTCATCGTAATCGAACCGGTAGTTTTTGCGTGATGCCTGAACAAACAAACCGACAGACAGACAGTCAGACAAAAACTTTTTTAATCACATTTTTCAGTTCGGTGTCGGTCTAGTAACACCCCCTGCCATTTATTTTTTTTGATATTTTCAATGTACAGAATTTTCACTTCTACAGATTTATCATAAGTATAGATATTTTGTAACTTTGTTCGCGTGCATTCATGGGTTTTATATTTTTTGCGTGGAACCCTAATTCTTTTTCTAAAATAAAAGTAAGTATCTGCCAGGGAAATTCTCATCAAAATCGATCCAGCCGTTTCGGAGATGAAAAAAAGTTTTATTCCATTACAAACAAAGTTCGTTCAACAGTGTTGAGGTTGACCTCTCCTTTTAAGCGTGAAAACACTTGTGCCAGGAAAGGTCGCTCTCCCTTAACTTGATTACATTTATATATATATTTATTTATTTATAACTTAGATATTAAATCTATATGATAAGCAAAAGAAAACTAGGTACCTAAATCTAAAAAGTAAGTCTATGTGAGCACGCATGCAATGTGCGCACATGTGTGTAGAAGTGTGAGTTATGGTGCTTGTGCTTGTGTGTGCGACTGTGTCTGTGGGTGAGTTTGCGCACAGAGCGTGTGACTGTGACTGCGTAGTGTGTGTGAGTGTGTGAAAAAAGATTAGCCGGAGCAAACAGGCATACAGACAGTCAAAACGACCACGACCAATATTGAGTGGTCCGGCGAGTCGGACTCGCGCACCGAGAGTTCATAAACTTCTATTACATAGAATAATTTCAGATTTTTCTCTATGCAAACTTTGCAGATAAAGGGGGGGGGGAGGGGGGGAGTATTTTTTTACATTTTTCATCAAGTCATTTTATTACATTAGGTTTTATTTTGACCGTAACGTGACATGATAGCATTCAGTTCACAGTCAAACATATATTCACGGCGATGTTTATATAAAACGTTATTGCATATTTCTGCAAAATATCTCAGATGCCCTGGCGTTATGTCGTCTGGAAAACATGACATTCTGTCATCAAGACCGCTGAAGGTCTTCACAAGTTTATTTTTATATTTGATAAACTTAAAATTACGGCCAGCAGTATCTGACTGCATTTTTAAAAAAATCAAAAGCAGCACGTTTGCTCTTAAGCAGTTGTCTTGTCTGTTTTCACATCCCAATGTTTTTTGTACATCGCTTATATATAAATAAATATTCGGGCTTCCCCTGGCGAAAAAATTCTTCAAAAATTTGTCTAATAATCTGTATAAGTAATTGTTCTGTTCATAGGGAGAAAAGTTTTCTAACTTGTACGATGGTCCGAACTCTTGTTCAATTATATTCAAGGATCTGCCTGTGATCCAGATTTTATGCTTACGAGAATAACTCCTGACCGTCTTCAGTAATGACATGAATGGTGTTTCTTTCCGCCAAAAGAATTCGTCACAATCATCAAAGAGAAATATCAGTTTTCCTCTGTTGTAAAAAAGAAGGAACATTTGCAATTGAAATACCATTGGCTTGAAACCTGAATATTTTTTAAGGAAGACAGTTCCGTTTGGTGATTCTTCCAAATCAAATAATTCTTTATCTTTACCGCTGTTATAGTAACGTACCAAGTTATACCGTATTACAGAAAATACCACTGACCCTTCGTAGGTTATAGGCGATACGAAGTCTAGTTCGAGTGCAAGTACACTCAGAAATTTTAAACTTTCCAAAGTATTGATGGCTGTATTTTCGTCCTGCCAATTATTATATTTTCCATACCTTGCCACGTCCTGCGGTATGATCCTTACAATCCAAACATTAGGATCGATTTCCTTTGTCTTAAGTGACAAGTGTCTAAGTAGAGCTGACTTACCCATTCCCGCATCTCCTGTTATAAGTACAACGTCGTCTTCTAAATCGTACAACGATTTTAAAACTTTGTCTTTGACATCAACAAACTTATCGTGTTCCTGTATTTTGGTGCGACTGACCCGTCTATCAATATAAAACATATCATTATCATTATAAATAGCCTCATTACAAATATAAATTCGCATAGCATGTTGGAATTTCATAAGTTCACAAAAACACTCTTCTTCAATACAATTCACATGCACATCATCAAGCTCATCGTGTTCCTGTATACGTATATTGGTGCGACTGGCCCTTCTGTAAAACATAGCATTGTCATTATAAATAGCCTTATTACCAATTTGGATAGTTTCGTTATTGATAAGTTTACTAAAAACCTCTTCGTCAATAAATTGCACATCATCATCTTCGATTATATCTAAGCTAATGTCTTTTCCTTGAAGATTTATTGAAGAAGTCGCTATTAACTTCTTCCGTGATTCAACACTTAGGTCGGTGAAAACTGTTCTTTCATCGTTTAATCCAATGCTTGCTTGTGAGAAATATTCAGTCATAATGTCAACTGAAATAATGTTGTTCGTAATGATTATTATTTGCTTGCCATCAAGAGCTTTCGCGATATTTTCAAGCCTTTTACAAGAATTTTTAGATTTTTTGAAATTATCGCAAACAATAATAAATATCTTCTCCTTAGTTGTGTTCGTCAATTCTTTACATAAAGTGTTGTGGTTCTTCAACGGCAGGTTGACAATGGATTTCAAGTCTAACGCTACACGGTCTTTATTTCCCAGATATTGTTCCACCTTAGCAACTGTGAACTCAAATCTCTCCGTAACAATAACAGTTCCTATAATCTGGCCATGCAACTCGATTGGTTTTAAAACGTTTTCATTAAATGTGTAGTCTTTATACTTAATCTTATGCATTGTGTTTAAAATACTCATTAATGACTCGCTCATGGCATTCGATACTGCATTTTCATATATTTTGCTTTTCTTTGTAAGATATGATCCCACTTTAGGCGTCATCCACAGTTTTTGTATTTCATCATGATATTTTAGAAATATCACGTCAGATCGAACTCTAAAGTTGTTTACGTCACTGCACGGAAAATCTTCTATTTCTCCTCTCAAAATTTTCTCTACACCATTCTGATCAGCTTGGTTTGTGTAAAACAGTAATTTGTCATAGAAATCTCTCACCAAACTCACGTCGTATTCTCCTCGTTCGAATGACAGCTTCGGAAAGTTTTTAACTTTTACATCCAATTTATATTCGTGCAAATTTTCGATTTTACTCTTCAACGATTCATACCATCTTCTGGCAAGACTTCCTAGTGATTCACAGTTGTCTGTAAACTTTAAAAGTTTAGAACTTTCGTCGAAAACTAGTATGTTGCCGACAGCAGAAGCTATGCCTCCATTTAACTGAAGAAATCCATCTCCCAGAGACTCATCTATAGCGACGATGTTATTGGGATTCGATTTTTCTAATATTTCTTTAATTTTTGATGTCAAGTAGTTTAGTCTCTTTTCGACTTTCTCAGGTTTGCCTCTTATTGCTAAATCTTTGTTGCCAAAGAAAGCTGGGACTTTAATCTTCAGAGATAGTAAATACTCTTTAGCAGCCATTTCTGCTGCTTCATAGACAGTTGATTGTGAGACATTTGCTTTATCCAGCTGTGGCTTTAGATCGTCTCTCATCGATTTGTTTACAAATTCAAGCTTATTGTTTTTATAAGTAAGCACACTTCCTATCAGTTTACTTAATGTCGTCACTAAAGAGGGTTCGCTAAGGAACTTCAACAATAAACTCTGTACATCAGTCTCTTCCGACTTTCGCTTTTTGACAACCTCTAAGCACAGTATGTTTTTGAACAGTACGAGAAATTCTTCGTTGGTTGTAAAGAAGTCTGGTCTGAAGCTGGCAATCCGATGTCCTTCAGGTTGGATTTCAGACACGTGTAAACCGTTGTGTGCTAGAATAACATGGTAGCGCAACATCAGATCATGATTCATCCGCATTACGCTATCAGATTCTTCACATATAAGCTTCGCTAACATTTCAGCTAGTGTTGTGATTTGTTCTTTCATTACTATTTTACACAAAAAGTCCAAGCCTTCATCTGTGTATGATGGCTGTGTGCAACAACCTCCTGTTCCTATGAGTTCGTTCAAATAGTCAGCAAAACAGCTTTCATATATTTTGTTATTGCGATCGTCCTTTGCTGTAGTATACATAACGAAAAAGCTTTCAGTTTCATCAAACTTTCCACCAAAAATTCCGTCTTTACTGCTCGGTTCAAAAGTGCGTCTAATTTCTAAGTAACTATGAAAATATTTGGCCAAATCAGTTTCACTAGTAAACGCTAGAAGTTTGTCGTTCTCCCTGTGTTTAGCTTGAATGAAAACACTGACTGGTTTCTCAAACCCCTTTATTTTTGCTTTAAAACAAATATCATTGAATGCACCTATGTCATCTCTATTGGTGGCCAAAGTAAACTGCTCAACACTGTCATCATGTTTCATTCTAAAATATATTAGACTAATTAATTTAGTCTCATAAAGCTGGCCCTGGATGCCCGATGTGCCTGCACGCTTTTTATACGTTTCACTCTCCATGGTTTGATGGTAATTGTTTCTGTTTCGTCACTAGGATGCAACCCACGATGTCAAGAATTGAAGTCACCGTTTTCTTCCTCCTATTGGTCGTTTAGCATCGCGCGTCACAACTCGCCTTCGAGCCTCCTTGTGAGAATGAACTTGCTGAAGTAGCGTGTTTTCTACTGATGATTGGTGATCTGTAAATATAAGTTTATCTTGTATTTGTTGTTACGTGAAGTTACTTCGCGTAATTAAAATTTCCTTAAGGTTTTTGCAATTTTCGTGTCAGTAACAAATACGTAACAAAATACTATATTACTGAATTTCTTTTATAGAATGCCGTGGGCTAGCCTGGCGCCAATTAAATACTGCTTGTCAAGATTTCGAATTCGAGAATTTTTTTGTAGACTTTTAAATGGTGAACTTCGAGTTGGTTTCCTACAGGGTCATGTGCTAAAGTTACCGAGTCAGAGAAGTTAATGACACTATTCCTACTATTCCTTGCATTATTCAATACTCAATGGCGCCGATTCCCTTGTTCACAAACTAAAGTAAATGTAAGGTCAGTGCATCTTTTTCTTTCTATTTCATTTAGAAAATGACAGAAGATAAATATTTGTTTAGTCCCTGTCAAATTAGTCAGCGTCTGACGTAAATTGGTAGCCATGTTTTTAATCACGTCTTAACTGTCTATGGAGTATCTTAATTTGACAGAACTAAACTAATAGGTACCTATTTATCTTCTGTCCTTTTCAGAAAAAGATGCACTGAACTTAAATTTAGTTGTTTGTGAACAAGGGAATCGGCACCAATATCTTTATTGCTTTACCATAATGTGTACTTAGGTGGTAACTATACAGGATGGAATTTTGTAATGCCACCTGAAGGGAAAGTACTCTTAACACTGTAGATAGAAAATTTTACTCAAAGAAAATATTCCTTTATTTTTGAATGGAAAGAAAACTGCATTCAAAGATTTTCGAAAATTCGCTTGCCACACCAGGGAATCGACTAAAATCTCTAAAAATTACACCCTGTAGGTACTTTTATTGCATCGATCGTTAGGATCAATTATTATAAGGATGAAATCTGGACTTATAAATTCAATGAGTCAAATTAAAGCTCTTTAACTCAAAGATCCATCTGTTTACTTATGTTAGTAATTGATAATTATCATTGACGTCATTTTTCCATTAAAATGACGAATTACTATTTAGATAAGACGATTGCAATTTGCACGTGTTTGTAATGCAGACTCTTTCTTAGATGTGACATAACTGCGTGAGGTAGTTTAAATATGGAATGTTACATTTGAAAATAGATTGTTATATTTGATAGTCACATTTGATTGTTTTTACAAATCATTTCAGTGTCTCATGGTAAAAATGGCTTATCAAGAACATTTTGATTTAGTGGAAGCTCATTTTTTAAATAATAAAAACGTGAATCTAGTTCTGCGGTGGTATGGAGAGAGATATTCAGACCAACTGCTACCAACTCGGTTCGTATTGAAAAGAATGCTAGAAAATTTAAAGAATGCGGCCAGTTTCAAAAACTTTCCCTTTAGGTGGCATTACAAAATTCCACCCTGTATAATTTGGATCATTATGGACCCTGTAGGGCATAGCAAAAGGGTAGAAGAGAGGAACCCCTGTTTTAGGAAATGTACTTAAATATTTTAGATAATTTTTATATACCTGTACTATAAAACTCTAGATAGCTATGGTCTAACTGCCAAACTGAAAATAGGTCCGTGGGCAAGTACGTAAGGCAGTCGGCGTCGTGAAATAAAGACCAAGCATGAAATCAATGAAATGTGCTGGATTTAAACGATTTCTGCACCTTTATAACAATCATCATGTAGGTTCATGTTACATTGTAATATTATCTTGTTTATTCAGAAGCTTATTAATAGAACTCTGACGTAACCGAACGGGTAATGCCTACAGGCGCGATCATATTAGGTTGGGGAAAAAGTCTTTTCGCATTATAGTATGGATGAACTTGTAATAAAATCTCTTTAGCTATACTATTTGTATCTGGCTGGTTTTGGTATCATTGAAAGTTCAAATTTTAAAGAACATAATTCCAAATTCAAGTTAGGAAAATGTGTGATTTTCATTTGTTTTTCGTACTGTCAAGATTAGTGAATCTAATGAAGAAATTCGATACATTTTAAAATTTTACGACAAAAAAGGTAAAAATGCAAAGCAAGACGCGAAAAAAATTTGCGATGTTTATGGACCTAGAGCAGTGTCTGTGAGAGTAGCACAAATTTGGTTTAAGCGTTTTCAAGCCGGAAATTTTGATGTCAAAGATGCACGTCGCTCTGGTCGCCCTATTACGGAAAAATGGATGCCATTTTTGAAAAAGTGGAGTAAGATCGGCCATATCAGTAGTTACGACGTAGCTGAAGAACTGGAAATTGACCACAAAACAGTTTTGGCGCATTTGAAAAAAACTGGGTACACAAAAAGCTCGATATTTGGGTACCTCACGAGCTCACTGAAAGAAACCTAATGAACCGTGTACTAATTTGTGATTCGTTATTACGATGTAATGAAACCGAACCATTTTTGAAGAAGCTGATAACTGGTGATGAATAGTGGATCACGTACGACAAGAACGTGCGAAAAAGGCCGTGGTCAAAGGCCGGTCAGGCTTCACAGACTGTGGCGAAACCCGGGTTAACTCGCAACAAGGTGATGCTGTGTGTGTTCATTATCAGCTGTTACCACCAGGCAGGACCATCGATTCTGAACTCTACTGCGAACAACTGATGAGATTAAAGCAAGAAGTTGAGAGAAAGCGGCCGGGATTAATCAACAGAAGGGGTGTGGTTTTTCATCATGATAACGCTAGACCTCACACATCTTTAGCCACTCAGCAAAAATTAAGAGAGTTTGGCTGGGAGGTGTTAATGCATCCGCCGTATAGTCCTGACCTTGCACCTTCAGATTTCCACCTGTTTCGGTCTCTTCAGAATTCTTTAGGCAGTGTCAGGTTAACGTGTCATGCACTGCCGCAGAGCCACCATTTTAGAAACCGATCAATTATATCTTAAAATGATGTACTTCTAACGTACATAATGTACGTATACCCTTTATCGCTGTACGTGCTTTAGGTAATGATAAAATAGACATTGATTGTGGCTGTGCTGGAGAGCATACTCCCTAGCAGAGCCACACAGAACATGTACTCAGGAAAGATAAACGCCACTGTTTTTTTATGAAAACTGTTGTACGAATAGTGTATATTGTGTACGTGTTGGTAAATATCATTATTAGACGGTGGTTTACTTTAACTTTACAAAAATTTTCATAGAAAGCGCCCAACTATAAATATTATGAACGAGGAAAATTAGTTAAATAAGGTATTAAATTAGTTATTTATTACGTAATACTACAATGATAGCTAGTTTTACTTACAAAATGTTAATAAAAATAAGTGTTGGCGATCACTGCGCTCTCTTTGTCTTTACAAAGTTAAGAGTGACCTCACCGGAGCGGCATGGTGGCTCACGGCGCCGCCGCTGCTGTATCCTGAGCCGGCAGACGTAAACACCGATAGACAGGGTCCAAATTCAGCATGGGAATATAAACAAGAGCAGCTTTGCGTGGCGACCATTGTTATATTCGTATTAAGATTTTATAGTGACTTAACCGAAGACCTTTGTAAGAGGCGGTCGATTCTTGTTTTAATAACCTAATATGTCTTTATTATATTCTTGTTTTAATAACCTAATATGTCTTTATTATATTGAGTGAAAATATTATAAATTGTCAAACTATAAAGTTGTTTTAGTTAATGGTTAGTGATTTAAGTGCACAAATAGTTATTATAAGACTCAATAGCATTTTTCTGTTGTGATTTTTCATTCAGCTTCGTTGTGCACCGATTCCCAGGATTTGCCATGAAAGAGAATGACCGTGTCGTCAGAATTGTACTGGAAAAGTATGCACAGAATATTTAATTTGTTTTTTTTTTAAAATTAGATTTGACTATGCGCCTATGCGACTTTCCAACGGAATCGCTGCTCTGCGACAAAAATATTTGAATTAGCAGCTGTAGTTGAATTTATTCCAAATTCTGGAGGTGTTGTTCATTATAAAACTGTCTACGGCGTAATTCTGAATGAGAGTGCTACGACGATATGGCCCGGTTGTTCCAATTTATTAAATACGACATTGTAGATACTTCCCCTCTGTTGCTAGACGACGCTGCAGAGCATAGAACTATATTTCATTGGTTTCTAAAATGGTGGCTCTGCGGCAGGGCATGACACAGGTTAACATCACGAGAGGACTGCCAAAACCACTTGTCGCGGTATTTTGATCAGAAGTCCCAAAATTTCTATAGATCATGTCCCTACCTACAAGATGGCAAAAAGTTATCGAACAAAATGGTACCTACCTACATACATACTTTAGTTAAATGTAAATAAACTATATTAAAAAATGTTTTGAATTTTCTTAAAAAATGCGAAGAAACTTTTTCCCCTACCTAATATTATGTTTACTAATGATAATGTGAATTTATCGCTAATGACGACGTTATTATTATTTTATTAGCAACGGAAATTTACCCACGGGAACGTGCTAACAGGATAAAATGTATGTGCTTCCCCAGAATGCCATCTATGTATGTCGCGGGCCCTTTGTGGCTAATTACAATAGAAAACCAATTGTAATAAATAATAATATCCCTGGACATTTCACACAGCGCCATCTAGTCCCAAGCTAAGCAACCTAATGCTTGTGTTATGGTAACAAGATGGCTGATAAACTACTTATATACATTTTTTTTTTGTAAATACCTACATATTATAGATAGAAAAACACCCAGACTCGGAACAAATACATGTAGGTCATACAAATATTTGTTCCGTGCGGGAATCGAACCCGCGACACGCAGCGCAGCAGTCAATCGCTTAACCACTGCGCCAACCGTGCCGTCAATTGTGTCTCATTAGTGGTGATTAAGAGGGTACCTATATGATATCTTTACCTAAGTACCTAACTAATTTAAAAAAAAACTCAATAACAGAAAATTAAATACCTACCTACCTAAATAAACCTATTTCTGATGATAACTAATCTAAACTCAATAAATAAGCAAAATCCCTAAAAACTAATATCTATACGAATGACTAAACCTACCTAACAGTATTATAAAATAACCTACGGTCACTACGTATACTATCAAATATACTACCTATACTTTAAAATTAAAATCTATACCTACGACTCATATAAAAATAAACCTAAATAACTCTAAAAACTAAAAGGAATAAAAATGAACTCCACTGCGGGTGACCCAACCTTCGACAAACTTAGTATTTGCGGTTGGTACAGTACAGACAGTGGTAATCGGGTATAGGGATCGAACCGCAAAATTAAGTTTGTTTTTTATTGTATATACTTTTCCGGGATAAAAAGTACCCAGTGTGGTGCCCAGGATATTAAAGAATAATTATACCAAGTTTCATCGTAATCGAACCGGTAGTTTTTGCGTGATGCCTGAACAAACAGACAGACAGACAGACAGACAGACAAAAATTTTTTTAATCACATTTTTGGGTTCGGTGTCGGTCAAGTAACACCCCCTGCCATTTATTTTTTGGATATTTTCAATGTACAGAATTTTCACTTCTACAGATTTATTATAAGTATAGATAGCTTCTGCCCGCGGCTTCGCCCGCGTGGATGTCGGAAATTTACCCACGGGAACGTGCTAACAGGATAAAATGTATGTGCTTCCCCAGAATGCCATCTATGTCGCGGGCCCTTTGTGGCTAATTACAATAGAAAACCAATTGTGTCTCATTAGTGGTGATTAAGAGGGTACCTATATGATATCTTTACCTAAGTACCTAACTAATTTAAAAAAAAACTCAATAACAGAAAATTAAATACCTACCTACCTAAATAAACCTATTTCTGATGATAACTAATCTAAACTCAATAAATAAGCAAAATCCCTAAAAACTAATATCTATACGAATGACTAAACCTACCTAACAGTATTATAAAATAACCTACGGTCACTACGTATACTATCAAATATACTACCTATACTTTAAAATTAAAATCTATACCTACGACTCATATAAAAATAAACCTAAATAACTCTAAAAACTAAAAGGAATAAAAATGAACTCCACTGCGGGTGACCCAACCTTCGACAAACAAAGTATTTGCGGTTGGTACAGTACAGACAGTGGTAATCGGGTATAGGGATCGAACCGCAAAATTAAGTTTGTTTTTTATTGTATATACTTTTCCGGGATAAAAAGTACCCAGTGTGGTGCCCAGGATATTAAAGAATAATTATACCAAGTTTCATCGTAATCGAACCGGTAGTTTTTGCGTGATGCCTGAACAAACAGACAGACAGACAGACAGACAAAAATTTTTTTAATCACATTTTTGGGTTCGGTGTCGGTCAAGTAACACCCCCTGCCATTTATTTTTTGGATATTTTCAATGTACAGAATTTTCACTTCTACAGATTTATTATAAGTATAGATGATATTTTAGTAAACAGATATGTTATGAGCGCGCAAATCGTGAAGACTAGAAAACGTCCTAATTGGGACGTATTGCCTTTAATCTGTGTCACGCACGTCTACGAGATAGACGGTGCGCGCTATTACGTAATTATCATCCAAAATGCCATCTTGTGTATATAAAAAGTATACCAATTATGTTACCAAAGTTAATAAAACACAAGGGATCTCATACCACACAGAAGTACACAATATACTTCGATTTATTAATATATTTCAATTATTTTCCTAATATTCTGATATTTGGAGGTTAGAAAAAAGAAAGAGATGGAAAATACATTTTTTGTCGTAAGAACGACATGGATGCGTGGACATAGAATAAAAGTACAGATGCGAATATTAGGCAGTAGGCCTTTTAATAACTTTTCTTTATACTCAATACTTTATTGCATTCCATAATGTGTACATAATTATGATAGTTGTTATGTCAAAACATCGAATCAATTATGGACCCTGTCGGGCACAGCAAAGTTAGTTTTCTATAGGAGAGAGGATGAAGGCGCTTTTTGTTAAGAAAAACATAAATAAATATTAAATTAAAATAGTATCATTATAATACTTTCTTTTATGGTATTTATATTTTATTTACTTAAACTTATTTATATATTTGGTTTTAAGTTATCTATATTTTTATATAATATATTGCACGATTTACATTATTCTTTATTTTTCATTATTATTATAGACTGTAAATTATAATAAAACTAAAATATTTACAATTTTATTGAATCTTGTATAATGTTATTATTATTAAATGTGCACTGCTTAGCACATTCATTTTTAAATTAACAGTGTTTTAGTATTACTTTATATTTAAATTGAAATTTAAAATGAAATGTTTTAATATACGCTAAAAATATTTTTTATTATTGTTGAAATTTATCGCTAAAATATTCGTCAATAGTGTAGTAGGTTTTGATTATCAGAAATTGTTTTAATTTATTAATAAAGATATTATTTTTGTTTATATTTTTGATGTATTCCGGTAACTTATTGTATATTTTAATAGACATAATTTATATTTTGTTTGATAGGTATATTTAAATTATAAATTAAACAAAAAAACTATAATTGATAAGTATACAACAGTTCGCCTCCATTCCGCTCACGAAATAAAAAGCTCTTTATGAGACAGAAAAGAAATAAATTAAATCTTTTCGAAGGTGTATGATTTTTTTTACAATATATATATTTCTTTCTTCTTAAAACGTGTTTTATTTTTCACCTACCTACCTTTTAATAGTGTTTATTCGTTGCATAGGCACAAATCCCGACTGCAAATTCTGTACACGCGGTTTGTACTTTCTGCGTAGTTAACCTTTTCGCCGCCAACGTACACAAAACGCAATGCCTCGCCGAGCGCCAAGCTATAAATGTATAACTAAATATACAGTAAACAGTAGTGATGGGAATATCGTCATATCGATGAATAAGATTTGTACGCGTAAAGTTAAGATTTAAAGTTGATTTTACGAATATAAATAAAAACTGATTAAATATTTCCAGATTTATTTTATTTCACAGTATCCTTAATAAGAAAAAACAGTATAAATTATGAGTATCAAAGAAACTAATACATAACTCAATTAGAACTATAAGGAATGGGGTACATCTCTATTTGTTTCATGATCTCATTCTTTAACTTCATATCAAGTTATTGGCACTGAGGGCACGTTGAATTCGATTCTGATCAGGGATGGGGTCTATGGTCTTTCTTTCTTCTATTTTTGTTTATTCCTGTGTTTTTTTAATAACTTCAGTCAACGTTTTTTACCGTAGGTATCTAAGTGGCAGAATTTTTAATTGCGTTTCTCTATTTACCCACGACGGAACGGAGCAGGTATATGCGTTTAGGGTGAGAGATGTTTGTGTGTTTGTGTGTGTGTGTTTGTGCAAAGTAATGTTCCCACCTATCTTCTAAACTAATGATCCGATTTTGATGCGGTTTTCAATAATAGGTTTGTGTTTGATGAGTTCATGTTCTTAGATAGGTGTCATGGCTGTAACTCACTAGAGGGCGCTACAATATTAGTGCAAAATAATATTGCAATAATATTAAAACGAATTGTCCGATTTAAATGTGGTTTTCATCAGCAATTACAATTCGTATATGCTCTCTAAAAAGTCAGAAATAAAATTAATCAAAATTAAAAATTTTGAAAAAACCCACGACGTTTAAAGTTCGTCCGAATCAAGTTCTTCACTCATTTTTCTATTTGTTTCGTAGTGAAAGAAAGAAAGATGCGTGCGCGCGAATCCGATTTTGTGCTGCACTATGCCAAAGTGACCTTGACAGCCGCACGCCTATGACGTCACTGACCAACTTCTATAGTAGTTCGTGGCACTCGGTGGCGCACATTGACCTAGAAAAGTATGGACTGGAAATACCTACGAAAAAAGGGTGCATACCTACAACTCATATTGTCGCATAAAATGGCTGCCATTGCTAGGGTTGTGTCAATCAAGGAACAACTGTTATCTCGTTGTTACTATAACGAGTAACGATACTTTATACGAGTTTTACTAGTTATCACGTTTGGATCACGATGGATTTTGGTGCTGTGAAGTGTGAACCACAGGCCGGACCTAGCTAGGTCACTCGGACCGAATAAGACGCAAGATTATTTATGTTAACATCACAGAATATACGGATATCGTTTCAGCGGAGGAACTAGTTTCGGAAACTATTACGGTAAGTCGGCAACGGTACAACACTATTCCATTATGACATCTGTTTGTAAACAAACGAATGAATTAACAAATATAATAAAAAGGCCTGTTATATGGAAATGAACCCAAATATCAATACTTTAGCCATAAATTCATGATCGCGTTACAATTGTATCATCGATTGTGTATTATTGTATGTATTAATGCATAAAAACCGGCTACTAACCTGTGCAAAGACAATTGAGGTTGATTTTCATTCTTTCTTGCACCACACTTCACAATACAACACACAGGCATGTTGAACTTCTGTTTTCCAACATTTACATACAGTTTTAAAAGACAAAATCCTCGTAATTTTCTCGCAAATCTCAATAATACAAAAAACAAACAACCATTTGACAGCCAAACTACCATGAAACTCGTAGCTTAAGATGGCTGCTACGGCACTTACCTACAACTGTCACTACGTCAAGACAAAATGTTGCCATAATTAGCAACAACTTAAAATATAGTTGTCTCTTTTATCAAATGAGATTATCTCACTAGAAAGAATGAGACATAACGATATTTCAAATTCTGAATCATATTTCACTCATATTTGTATAAGCAAATGTATGTATAGAATAACGCGGCATCTCCATGTTTTTTCCTATCTCAATGGTGGCGCACAGGGGCATAGACGACCAATTGTTTTGTAGAGATGGGAAAATAACTATCGACAAGAATTGGTAACAACTTTATAATTACGTATCGGCATCTACCTGAAGGTCGAAATTCATCTACTATCCTTTGTAATGAAGTAGATAACTAAGTTCATATTTTATTGACCTCAAATTGTTTTCGATATTCGTAACTTTCTGTATTTATAAATATTTCAATGGTGAAATCAACCTTTCACGGCACATCACTGGCCAACTTGATATGAAGTGATTGGCGTTCTGAGGAAAGTAATAAAATTCGGAGTTTCTGTTTTTGCCGATTTTAGGACAAACTAGGGCTTATTTTGTGTAGAAAAATAAAAAACAGGGTAGTAGACAGTGCTATCTTATGAAACAAAGCTTTTAATCACAGTAAATTTATTTTAATAAGATAGTTAAAATGAACAACTTCTATAGAAGTTGTGGCGCTGGTGGCACGAAAATCCCGAACTTCTATAGAAGTGCTTGGCGGTGAAAAGGTTAATTTGTTAGTCTATGATGCCAACGTGCGGTGATTGGTGGCCCGAATAATGTTTGTTTACATTCACGTGCAATTGACAACATCTAGCTGTCACTTTTTTTCTTATTGGTTTTATCGAGCTATCCTTTTTACTTGTAGTGAAATGTAAAATGAATGAAAAGTGTGTATGTGTGCTAGACATGCGAAATGTAGCTCACTGAAAAGAAAAGAGAGATAATATAGCTCTTTTGATCAAAAGAGCTATATCACTCTTTTAGCTCTTTAGCTCACCGAATAACTCTTTTAACTCTTCAGCTCAATTGACTTACTTGCGAGCTACAGATCAAATTGAGCCGCGCAAGTCAAACGAGACAACTAGCTCAGTGGCTCTTTAACTTAGTTGCGAGCTATCTATAAAATTAGATTCAATATGTTGTTTTATTTTTATTACAAATAAATATTAAAATTATGAAAGCCAATGATTTTCCTTCATACTTGAACAGGCTTAGGACTGTCAATCTAGATGAATAAATATTTAAAAAAGCTAATTAATTGACAGTATAATGTAATGAATGGACATATATCATTTCAAAATCACAAACTATTATTCCCTAAGGATTATAATACTTATATAAAAGTGCTAAAGCATTTTTACCTTTATGACTAAGAACATAAGAGTTATTTTACTATGACGTATTGAGCCGAAGAGTCGGTCAAGTGAGCTACACAATGCGAAATCGTTCACCGGCGAAGTTCGGGCATTGTCGGCCGCTGTCGGCGTGACGTCGCGTCGCCGTCGGTATCACTCTTTACTCGCATAGAGTGTAGAGTCAATGAGCTAAATGAGCTAGTGAGCTATTCCGTGATCCACTGAGCGACGGAGAGCTAGATTGTGATTAAAGAGCTAGTTCAATTTTATCTCTCATTCGCGAGCTACCCATGTTTAATGTGTGCTGCCTCTCGGCGCGGAACACTTTTTTCTGTTGTTTTGTAAGTGTATAACATATCTGTTTACTAGAATATCATTGTTTGTTAGTGAAACTTAGTACTCACCGGTCGTCCTGTAAGATTAGAAGAGATTACGAATTGTTCAAAAGATACAGAATCCTTTGTGTGTGACACAAGTTTTATCGTATTATACCCACAGAACACTAATACCCTAAGCCGGGATTATACCAATGTGTATAGATTATGATTTATGAATATAATGATTCATTGTCCAACAGAGTATGTCACAGTTTTTAATCAATTGATAAACTGTGGTATTGCCATGCTAATAATTAAAAAAAAAAAAACAGCTGATTATGGATGATGCTTTAATTTCGGATGTCGGTGGCAAACAACAAAAATGTGAACCGAACAACACCGAAAACCGAAACTAAAGTTATTTTTCACTTTGTAGTGTGTCATTTGGAAGTCTTAAATAGTAATTTTTACCAGTAATTTTGGTTTAAAAACACAACTACGGAACCGTTTTTGATGAAATTTCTATGGGATTAGAAAGACGAAACGTGTTTTTTTTAACCGATCGAAATTAAAGTTATTTTTTACTTTGTAGTGTCCCTTTGGAAGACGACGTTTGTTTTTTTTTAAATTAATTTACATATAAGTAATTCCGATCAGTTATTTGCATGGCAATACCAGTTTAACATGATTGAGGGACTTTTTGGCGGGAAGTCAATCGAGATCGAGGCGTTGATTTTGTCTCGTTGTTTTTGAGGCCTATTTCCAAATACTCTTCAAGGTAAATAGGACAATAATGTGTATTTTGTGTTAGATTCACTTAGCTAGTGCGAATTAAGTGTAATTATTTCATTGTAAATCGGTGACAGTTACCGGCACAAGTGAATCTTGCATTGTCATCTTGATATCAGGTACAATAGGTACATTATATTTTACTTGCTATTGGTTTGTTTACGTACTTCAATTTCATCAGGAATTGCTTTGTTCAGTTTTAGTAAGGCTACTTATTGATGCCAATGACCTTTGAACGTAAACATAACCTTACTTTAGTTTTGGTGACAGAACTCCTTTTCTAAGTTGTAATTTCATTTTTCCTTTCAACTAATCATCTTACCAACTTCTACCACAACTACCTTCTCTCTTCTAATTTCTTGTCGCTTCCTTACTAGTCTTAATCATGATCATGACTCGTAGCGCCCGCGTTCGCCTCGAAGAGTCCAAACTCAATGAGGCTTTGAGCGCATTAAAGGCGTCAAAGGAGTCCTGTGACCAACTAATTAAGGAATTGGATGACAATGAAAGGGTGCTCTTTGATGCCCATGAAAAGAATAGGAAGTTAAAAGTTGAAATGGCTCAGATATATTCAATATACTGATGCCATAGATGAACGGGATAGACTTCAGCTTATTGTGGATGGGTTCAGCCAGTGTAGCATAGAGTACGAACAAGCTCTTAGTCAAAAACATATATTACAACGGCAGCTACATGAGGCTCAAAGTCAAATAACGCAACTTGAGACAAGCAACCTTAACGTCACCGCCTCACTGAATCAGACTGTTCAATGAGTTGATGCCTATTGCCCCATCAATGGTTTCTGCCATAAATCCCACATACACTATTGATTTGACAGGTGATGAATCTAAAAAATATAATTCAGTGAGGGTAGTAAGCAGTAAAAATAAACTTAAAAAATACATCAAAATTAATAAGTACATTGTTAAAACTCAAAAAATGGTAAAAAGACAAAGGTTCTTTATCAAAAATGTCAAATTGAATAGAGAAAGGTTGAATTTACTTAAACAATTAGACATGTATTCCTATAACTTGGAGCAGAGTACTAGGAAGTACAATATTGACACAGATGCCTTGCAATCAGAACTTGACCATCTACAAGAGAAACTTAGTTCAATGACCAGCAAGTATAATACCTCTGAAGACGTAATGAGGGAATATGTGTTGGCAATGAATGAACTGGTAAACTCACAAAAAAACAACTGTGAGCTTTGTCTAACACCATCCAATGCGCTTACACCAGATCATTCATTGACAACATGCAACACCTCCTTACTGCAGCCCTGTTGATTTGAGAATTCCTTCTACTAATAGTTCCGATAAATCTTGTAAAAAAAGTTTAAATGATAATATTGTGTTATTTTGTGATGAGATAGGTAAGGACTTAGGTCACTTGTTGACAGATGAGTATCCGGGACACTCAATATTAAATTACTGTATGCCTGGTTGTTCTTTGTTTCATATTATGAAAGAAATTACTAAATGTAACTTTACCCAGCATACAACATTATTAATTTTTATGGGTAATAGGGGAAATGTAAACAAAGGAGAACTGCTTGAGTATCATAGAACATTATGCAATCTTAGTTTAAGAAAAGTTGTGTTGTTTACATTCCCTTACAGTAACAGTTTGCCACAGGAAGAAAATAGCTTAAGATTTGAATTGAATATGACAATGCATAACTTGACATTTAATAATAGCATGTTCCATTTGATTGACATTAACAATTATGTTAGTAATAATTTATATAATCTGACAAAAGATATAACATTGTCATGTACTATCTTTCTAATTATTATAAAAGACTAGCTGTGTCGCTATCATATTTTTTTTCTATCACAGCCAAAAATTTGGCTAAACAACAGTGGCGTAACTATACCGTTCTAGGCCCGTGGCAAATTCATCGGATGGGCCCCCCCTCCCCCCAATATAAAGAAGCTGAACCAACAGTAATAATATTTTTTTAATTTTATAATACCTACTTATTTATACACTTTTACTCGTAAGAGTACAATATTAAATCACTACGTTAAGTAGGTCTGTACAATACAAACTTTATAATTATACCTAGGTACTTGATTATCTAATAATTCACTTTAAATTAAAAGTACCTAACTTAAAGTACAGTCAGCATCTAATTGATACATAGAGTACCTAGTCAAAATGATATGAAAAACAAAAAAAAAATTTGATCCGAATCATCATAAATCAAAAATCCGAATCATCCTGTCAAATTAAGATACTCCATAGACAGTTTAGACGTGATTGACATGGCTACCAAAAATACGGCAATGGCGCGGATTCCTTTGTTCACAAACTAACTAAATTTAAGTTCAGTGCATCTTTTTCTTTCTATTTCATTATGAAAAGGACAGAAGATAAATATTAGTTTAGTTCTGTCAAATTAAGATAGTCCATAGACAAATTAGACGTGATTAAAAACATGGCTACTAAAAATACGTCAATTTACAACGTCAGGCGCTAACTAATTTGACAGGACTAAACTAATATTTATCTTCTGTCCATTTCCTAATGAAATAGAAAGAAAAAGATGCACTGAACTTAAATTTAGTTTAGTTTGTGAACAAGGGAATCGGCGCCAATTTACGTCAGGCGCTGACTAATTTGACAGGACTAAACTAATATTTTATCTTCTGTCCTTTTCTTAATGAAATAGAAAGAAAAAGATGCACTGAACTTAAATTTACTTTAGTTTGTGAACAAGGGAATCGGCGCCATTGTCAACCTATTTTCCCAATTGACTAATGAAATATATCCTCACTTGCAACAAACACCCAATTCTTACAACAACAAAACGGCTAACTGCTTGCGTAATAATAGGATAGTGGAGTCTTTCTTATAAACAAACTTGAATCAGGGATTCCCTGTGAGCGTCAAATTGGCGGGACGCGCAGCGGGAATTCCCCGAATATCCGCAGTAATACCAACGGCCTGTGGCCTGTGGTGTGGCATCGGATACGTTCTAAAACTGGGTTACAACTTTTTTTTTACAAATGCTTTGAGTTTTTTACTTGTGTATGCAACTGAGTACCTAGGTAACAAAAATAAATCAAAGACAAAACTTTTTTTTACTAAACATGTGATAAATTATAAATGTTAGGAGTTGGGATTCTCCTCTGACCGGGGGCCCCTTCCGGCTGGGGGCCCGTGGCATTTTGCCGACTTGCCACCCTGTAGTTACGCCACTGCTAAACAACTTGCTTCTTTTGAGCAATGCAATGACATTGTCAATAATTCGGCTAATAATTTGGTCACATTTCATGACATCTATATCTATACTTATAATAAATCTGTAGAAGTGAAAATTCTGTACATTGAAAATATCAAAAAAATAATTTACAGGGGGTGTTACTAGACCGACACCGAACCCAAAAATGTGATTAAAAAAAATTTTGTCTGTCTGTCGGTCTGTCTGTCTGTCTGTTTGTTCAGGCATCACGCAAAAACTACCGGTTCGATTACGATGAAACTTGGTATAATTATTATTTAATATCCTGGGCACCACACTGGGTACTTTTTATCCCGGAAAAGTATATACAATAAAAAACAAACTTAATTTTGCGGTTCGACCCCTATACCCGATTACCACTGTCTGTACTGTACCAACCGCAAATACTAAGTTTGTCGTAGGTTGGGTCACCCGCAGTGGAGTTCATTTTTATTCCTTTTAGTTTTTAGAGTTATTTAGGTTTATTTTTATATGAGTCGTAGGTATAGATTTTAATTTTAAAGTATAGGTAGTATATTTGATAGTGTACGTAGTGACCGTAGGTTATTTTATAATACTGTTAGGTAGGATTAGTCATTCGTATAGATATTAGTTTTTAGGGATTTTGCTTATTTATTGAGTTTAGATTAGTTATCATCAGAAATAGGTTTATTTAGGTAGGTATTTAATTTTCTGTTATTGAGTTTTTTTTTTTTAATTAGGTAGGTACTTAGGTAAAGATATCATATAGGTACCCTCTTAATCACCACTAATGAGACACAATTGGTTTTCTACTGTAATTAGCCACAAAGGGCCCGCGAGATAGATGGCATTCTGGGGAAGCACATACATTTTATCCTGTTAGCACGTTCCCGTGGGATAACTTCCGACATCCACGCGGGCGAAGCCGCGGGCAGAAGCTAGTTGTTAATAATTTAAATTAGAAATTAAGACAATAGAGGCAATCTCTAGCTATAATGTACAAAATTGCAAAAACAGCTCACTAAAAAGTTTAGAAACAGTAAATAGTATCAACCTGGTGCATCAAAATATTCAAGGATTTATGAACAAAGATTTAGAAGTAGAATTATTTATGAATTTTAATAGTATTGATATTCTTTGTATAACAGAACATTGGCTGATAAGTCACCAGTTCTTGTTCAATTTTAATAATCACCAGGTTGGTAGTTCGTTCAGCAGAATAAATGCTATCCATGGTGGCTCTTTAATTTTAGTAAGTAACCAGCTCAAATTTAAAGATCGTAACGATATTGTGAGCCTATCTGTTAAGCGTACAGTTGAAATTGCCTGTATAGAATTGGAGCACTTGGTTGTATTAAGCGTGTACAGACCCCCTTCAGGATTGTATGACTGCTTTGAAAAGGTAATGGATGAAGTGTTACACAGGATTTGTAACTCAAACAAGTCGTTATCATTTGCGGTGATTTTAATGTCAATTTATTAGAAAACTCAGGTTCTTGTAGTAAAATTATAAGTCTGTTTCAGTCCTACAATCTTGTAAACCTATTTTTGGAGCCCACAAGAATAACACCTACTAGTGCCACATGCCTAGATAATATTTACACAGATATTATACCAAGCCACAAAGAAATTATAAATTTACTAGATTCTGATCATTGCGGGCAAAAGATTACTATTCAAAACCAAAACAAAAAAGTGGCTAAAAAGGTTATCACTGTTAACCCCAAAACTGCAAGTCGCTTGGAGGCTTTTAAAGTTAAACTCATTAATAAATTACCAGTTTTGTCAACTCATGCTGATCCTAATCATCTATATGATACTTTTTTTAATATATATTGTAAACAATTTGATTCTACCTTTATTCCCAAGAGTATCTCGGTTAATAGTAACGCATCTTTCAGTGATTGGGCTACCATTGGTATTCATAAAAGTAGAACACGGCTCTATGAACTGTATAATGAAAGGTCTTATGTTAACACTGATGAATTTAATTTGTATGTTAGAAATTATTCAAAATTATTTAAAAAAGTCTGTTATATGGCCAAGTCACGTTATTTGGGTGCAAAGATTAAAAACAGCAGTAATGTAATTAAAACGGCCTGGACTATTATTAATAGTGAAGCGGGAAGATCTAGTAATCGAGATACTGACTACAGCCTGTCTATTAATGACAACATAATAAAATCAGACTCACAAGTCGCCGAGGCATTTGAAAATTTCTTTTCAGATATTCCCGTTTCAACTACTAAATCCCTAAACTCATCACCTTCTGTTGCTGAGTCTTTGCTTAAGGAAAATGTTAATGGTTGTGATTCGGAATTTCATTTTGAACATATTAACTGAAGAGATATAATTAAAACCTTTCACACTTTAAATGTTAAAAAGACTGCAGATCTGTGGGGTAATTCTGTAGAAGTTGCTAAGTCTATTATTGACATTGTAGCACCTACTCTAGCTCTTATCTTTAATAGTTGTATTGACAGTGGGGAGTTTCCTGACCTTATGAAAAATAGTAAAATAATACCTTTGTTTAAATCAGGTAGTATGTACAGTCTGCAAAGGAGTTAAGTAACCAGTTTTGTAGTGTTTTGTAGTGTGCGTGACACTACAAAACTATATCGCTACTGTACGTACTGCTCACAATGTCAGCCACGCACACATCGCATTCGTAGAGTGAGTGAGCTAACGTCTTCTAAATGATAGTATAACATAATTTCGCATTGAAAACCAAAGCGTTGGTAGCCCAACGCAAAACCCATATACTCCTGAATCCAACGGTGTGAGTTCGAATCTCGGAAACGGTGAATCTTTTTGTGATTTAAAATTTCAAGCTAATAAGATTTTTTTTTGTTAAGGAATGGTTTTATTTATTTAAAATAGCTTAAATAAGCTTAATAGCTTTTTTTTATAAGTAAAACCATTTTTAATAAAAATCTTTAATTAAAAAAATAAAAGAACATCACAAGTTCGGTCATAACTTTATTTCTCATTAAGACAATCGTCACTTACATCAGAACAATAAATCTTATTGCTAATTATATTATATCAGTGCGGGTAGAAGAAAACAAAAAATTTAAAAAGTATGATCATTGTCAACAAAATCGGAAGCGAGTTTACCGCATTCCTAAGATAAGGCGGTGGCGCAAGTTAAAAGATGTTGCTGTTTTGGACAAAAATAAACACAACACAATTAATATAGTGTTTCGTCGTTGTAAATAAAAGTAAATAATTTCTTTTTAATTATATGTTGTATGTAAATATATGTTGAGTGCAGTCAATTCTTTTACATTCTTTGGAAGTTTATACAATTATGGGCGGAGTGAATAAACATGTCACAGATGAAAAATATACCAGTAACAATAACATCACTCACACTCCAGTACCGCCGACTTATTTTATTATGGCTAAATATGCTGTGAAAGTATTGAAGATGTAATAGTATTAAGTATTTCGTTTATTCAGTTATCAACCATCCGGTATCGGGAACAGTATTACCAACACAGTTTCTAGGAAAATTATAGATTTATATATGTTAAAATGTCTGAAATTTAAAGGTTATAAATGTTACAATAAGTCGGCGATGATTTTCAATATTACACTTTCTCAAGATGATCCGTAATTAATAATATTAGTGGATATTTTATATAGTAATAATTATTGTTATTATTACAATAATTATTATTTTTTGTTGTTATTTTAATAATGAATGGGTGCCCCTTCGCTGTCTATGACAAGTTGCAAACGTCTGCTCATACTAGCAACCATGTTGTTACATACGTCACTACCACGTAACGACTCCCAAGTCGAAGTTACAACGTCATTCAAATTAGACTTTGTTCTAACTTCAGATGGGTCCCAATTCAACACCATATGACCCCATAAATTTTCTATGGGGTTTAAATCTGGACTCTTAGCCAGGCCAATCAATAACAGTCACATCTGTTTGTGATTGTAACCAATCTTGCACAATATGTGCTTTGTGCACTGCACAATTGTCGTGCACAAAATAAATATGCTCGTTTGGATAGGCAACTCGTACTGTGGGCAGCATAACATTTTTTTAAATATCTAAATACCCGTGACTATTATTACGAGCTCCCACTTCAACGAGCTCACCGGGACCCATCGATGACATCCAGCCCCAATACCCGAGTGTAATGCGGCCACTAGTCCTAAGTGGCAAAATATTAATTTCGGTGTATCGGTCTCCTTTTTTTCGCCATAGTATCTTTCGTCCATCCTTATCTGATTTAAAACATTTTTCATCAGTAAATATGACGACATTGTTTTGCCAATCGAAGTGCCGATATTCCATCGCGAAGCGAACGCGATTTTGACGGTGCACGGTAGATAACAAAATTTTCCGCGCCGGTCTGCAACATGCCAAACCGTCCGCTCGCAGGTGGTTCCGTACAGTTTGCTTAGTGATGTTGTATGCTGCTGCTGTTATACTGGTCTTAGCAAATGGATCAGATGTATGAGTGGCAACAATCTCACGGTGCCGAGGCGAAGCATTTGTGTAAGCTAATGGTTTCGGTCCAGAATGGCGACGGTTTATTTCACCTGTGTCAGCGTGACGATGCACCCACAGTCGAACGGTTTTTCTCTACAAACAAAGGGAAAATATTAGCACTAATAATTAAGAAATAAAAATGACACAATATAAATACAATGCGGAGAATATTTTTTTATATATTATATATAAACACAATTCATATAGTAGTATATAGTAATATATATTCATATATACAATTCATATTATATATTCATATATATAAACACATATAGGTATATATAGTTTATACAAATTATGTAATACATATATAAAAAAATGTAATATTTATATAATATGATTATTATAACACTTATTATTTACTTTATTTGCACATATATTTTTTTTCTTTTTTCTAATAAGTATTAATCATTATTTAGAGTTGTAATTTTATTATTATCTCCTAATCATTTACAAACATTATTCATTATATTTATCAATATTTCATTTAAAAATACAGATAAAAAAACTATTATCATAATACTGTGTAAAAGATAATGGTAATTATTAAATATCGATACCTATAGTGAGTGGCTTTGCAGTTAATAAATAAATACTCCGGTGTTATTTTATATTATTTTCAACTATTCATATCCACAGAAAATCTCATTGGAATTACTGGGTCACGGTGACATAATAAATTAATACATTATTATTAATAATAATTTTACTCACCGATATCATTAGGCGCCTTGCGATTTCACTAACAGAAATATTCTGCTCATACAAAACAATAATCTGAGCTTTTTGGAATATTGTCAAATGATGCATGGTTATTCAATTTATCACAATAACAAACTTCATAAAAGTGCAAAAGATGGAGTATTAGAGGTGTGTAGTTGCTAATGCAGACTGACTCATACACAAGCTCACAATTAAAGGCAGGAATATAGTTTTAAAGCAGGTAGTTAGTTTCTAAACCGGCAAATAATTTTAAGTAATCGAGAAACTTGTGGTAGTTTCTCAAACCGGTCAGAATATCACTTTATTCAGTTAGTATATTAAATCTAAATTACAAAATCTCAAAAATAATATTGTCGTAAACTCGTGACTCGAACTCAAATCATTTGCCACTGCAGGTTGAATGCTTACCAGTTGCGCCACGAGAGCAATTATCCTATAATGCGAAATAATGTTGTACTATCATTTAGAAGACATTAGCTCACTCACTCTACGAATGCGATGTGTGCGTGGCTGACATTGTGAGCTGTACGTACAGTAGCGATATAGTTTTGTAGTGTGCGTGATTGGTTACTTATCTCCTTTGCTTTGTGTACATCAGACCTTACAAATTATAGACCTATTTCTGTACTACCTACCTTTAGTAAAATTTTTGAGAAATTAATTTTAGATAAAATGCAAAGATTTTTTAATAAACACAAACTATTACATAGCAAACACAAACTATTACATAGCAAACACAAACTATTACATAGCAAACATTTCATGTATTATTTTAATTATTGTGAAGGTGAAGACTATGTGGTATTTATATTATTTTTCTCTGTTCTCTTAGTTTTTGTCATGGTCTGGCAGTTTGAGTAATTAATGTGGCCTACCCAAATGTCCTTTCTTTGGTATTGTTCGTCGGATCGTTGAGCTCCTTAAGTTTTGAGTTGAGCTGCACGATTTCTGACAAATGCGTGCACTGACTGGACAGGTCCTCTCAATCTGTGTGGTTCTTTCCTCAAAAGACCATCTCAGACATCGACCTACATGGTCTTCATATGATCTGACCAAGATTATGTCTGGACTTTAAAAGAGACTGTGGCGTCTGAGTTTGTTTCGGCCTTTCTTCTCAGACTAGTCAGATAGGAAACGCCGACCTCATCTAGTTTTAAAATATGATTGACGTGTAAAAGTGTTTGTACAAACCTACTTACAAAAATAAAATCATTTATCATTTATTCCGAGTTAAAAAATAATAAAATTTGTTCACCCGCTCTTCTTAAACTAAAGCCATTTGTAGATGGCGATGATTTAATCCGCGTTGGGGGTCGATTAACTCATTCGGCTGAGGCCTATAGTACTAAACACCCTGTAGTGTTGCCCAGGCATGATCGCATAGTTGAAATTCTCGTAGACTATTATCATAAAAAATATTTACATGCAGGTCCAGAACTCACTATGTCGCTACTACGCCATAGGTATTGGATCTTGTCCGCTAGACGAATTATTCGTCATAGAATCCACAAGTGCAACGCGTGCCACAGGTGGTAACCGCGACCTCATGATCCGCCGATGAAGGGCGATCTCCCTAAATCTAGAGTAAATGTTGCTACTAAAGCTTTCTCTCATACAGAGTGTGATTACGCTGGTCTTATACAGTACGTGCCCGTACGCACTCGAGGTGCGAAGAGTCGCAAGAGTTACTTATGTATCTTCACCTGTATGACCACTCGCGCTGTTCACATCGAATTAGCTACAGATCTTACAACGGTTTCGTTCATAGCCGCGTTGAAACGTTTTTTATCCCGCCGCGGACCGGTACAATGCTTATATTCGGATAACGCGACCAATTTTTGAGGAGCTAATTCGTTTTTACGCGAATTGTATACTTTCATAAATAAAAAATACCGCACGCGCTTGGAAGAGGAGCTCGCTGAGCATCGCATTAATTGGCAATTTATTCCGCCTGCATCGCCGCACTTCGGTGGATGTTGGGAGTCTATGGTGAAGACCGTAAAGACTCACCTTTTCAAGGCAATAGGTCAACAACTCCTCTCTTATGAAGAATTGGTTACAATTCTTTCTCAAATAGAGTGCCTGTTGAACTCTAGACCTCTTACTGTTCTTAGCGCTGATCCAGTAGAGCCTAAAGCTCTTACTCCTTCGCATTTCTTACATACTGTGCCCCTTAACTCATTACCTGCCGCGGAAGTAGGTTCATTGTCTGATAACCTGCTTCAAAGACACTCTCTTATGGATAAATTAGTCCAGTCGTACTGGAAAAGATGGCGAAGCGAGTATCTGCATAGTTTACAATCGCGCTTAAAATGGAATAAACCTGATGGAGACATGATCAAGGAAGACACTGTAGTAGTGATTGTTAATGATAATGCGCCTCCTTTATCCTGGCCTCTAGGTGTTATTGATAAATTGCATACGTCTAAACACGGTAGCACGCGAGTCGTTTCTGTACGTACTCCTAATGGGATTCTTGTGCGACAAGTAGTGAACATAGCACCGCGCCGCGCCTGTAGGCATTCCCCGTTCGGTTACGTCAGAGTTCTATTAATAAGCTTCTGAATAAACAAGATAATATTACCTACAATATAACATGAACCTACATGATTATTGTTATAAAGAAAAGAAAGAAAATGCTTTTATTTGCGAAAAGTATGACGCAAAAAGAACATAAACACACACAAAAAAATAACAAGTTGGGGGTAAACATGCGTCACATTCACGCAAAACGGCCATCGCTCAGCATAATGCTAAGACCCTATACGAGGCAGAGCCCCAGCGCTGGTGCAAAACTTGTTCAAATCCAGCACATAACGGCTTTAGGGGGGGGGGGGGGGGGGGGGGGCGACCGGGGCGGCTGCCCGGGGCGCCAGGTACTATAGGGCGCCGCGCGTGCTAGCTTAACTATACTACTTGATTTGAATACCTATTTTTATCGATCTAAAGGAAAACTAGACTCAACGTAATAACTTTTATAGACAATTTTATCTCGTAGGAGTGAGTATCAGTATTCTATGTCTAACAAATACGACCTGTCATTTTGTTCTTTGTGGTATCCCTCACTAAATAGTGTAGAACGAAATATAGCTACCAGGCCTAGAAATCGCAACTCTTATTAGGCCCGCATTATACATACTTTTTTTCTTTGCTTTTTACATACTCGTAAGTTCACAAGCATATCAACAAAACCTTTTTATAAAATCTGTACGTTAGAAAAAACCTTACATACGAATTATTTATTTATTATTTGCATGGTAGCTAAATTAAGATAATAGGTACTTAGGCCTACCTAAGTACCTATTATCTTAATTTAGTCTTGTTTAAAAATCTTGTTACATTTTGTAGTCGGGTAAGTCCCCGTAAATAGAGCGCATGAGCGATTGTGCTGGTTGTACAATTATATTTTAGTAAAATATCATTGTGGTTGTAGTTTTCTATTAATTCAATAAAAAATATGGTACCTAAAAATCCTAAATAAGTTTTTTTAATTGTAAAATGAAATAAGTACCTAGGTATACCTAAAAGGGCGCCAAAGGCATGACTCGCCCAGGGCGCCTAGATGGCTAAGGCCGGCCCTGAGCACATTTCATGCTTGGTCTTTATTTCACGACGCCAACTGCCTTGCGTACATACGCCAGCAGGTCAACCTACCCGAAACTGTCAAATTTTCACAATCAACCTTAATGCTTTAGCGATAAAGTTGAAAATCAATTAAAGAAATTTGACAGATTGTAGTAGCTCGATGTGCTGGCGTCTGTACTTGCCCACCGATCTATTTTCAGTTTGGCAGTTATAATATAGCTATGTAGACTTTTGAATAATGCACGGAGTAGTAGGTATAGTGCCACTAACTTATCTAGCTTTAGCATATGGAAAGCCCTTTTAAGAAACCAACTCCTGTCTCCCATTACCTACCATAGTGTACCATTCAAAAGTCTACAAACTTTTCTCGAATTCGAAATCTTGGCAAGCAATATTTCATTTGCGCCAGGCTAGCCCGCGGTATACTATAAAAGTAATTCAGTAAAATATACACGAATTTGTATTATTATTTTATTTGTATTTTGTTAAGTATTTATTACTGACACGAAAATTGCAAGAACCTTTAGGAAATTTAAATTACGCGAGGTAACTTAGGGCATACCCCTTGACCAGTTATGATTAAGGCACGTAACAACAAATACAAGATAAACTTATATTTACAGATCACCAATCATCAGTAGAAAACACGCTACTTGAGCAAGTTCATTCTCACAAGGAGGCTCGAAGGCGAGTTGTGACGCGCGATGCTAAACGACCAATAGGAGGAAGAAAACGGTGACTTCAATTCTCGATATCGTGGGTTGCGTCCTGGTGACGAAACAGAAACAATTCCCATCAAACCATGGAGAGTGAAACGTATAAAAAGCGTGCATGCACATCGGGCATCCAGGGCCAGCTTTATGAGACTAAATTAATTAGTCTAATATATTTTAGAATGATACATGACGACAGTGTTGAGCAGTTTACTTTGGCCACCAATAGAGATGACATAGGTGCATTCGATGATATTTGTTTTAAAGCAAAAATAAAGGGGTTTGAGAAACCAGTCTGTGTTTTCATTCAAGCTAAACACAGGGAGAACGAAAAACATCTAACGTTTAGTAGTAAAACTGATTTGGCCAAATATTTTCATAGTTACTTAGAAATTAGACGCACTTTTGAACCGAGCAGTAAAGACGGAATTTTTGGTGGAAAGTTTGATGAAACTGAAAGCTTTTTCGTTATGTATACTACAGCAAAGGACGATCGCAATAACAAAATATATGAAAGCTGTTTTGCTGACTATTTGAACGAACTCATAGGAACAGGAGGTTGTTGCACACAGCCATCATACACAGATGAAGGCTTGGACTTTTTGTGTAAAATAGTAATGAAAGAACAAATCACAACACTAGCTGAAATGTTAGCGAAGCTTATATGTGAAGAATCTGATAGCGTAATGCGGATGAATCATGATCTGATGTTGCGCTACCATGTTATTCTAGCACACAACGGTTTACACGTGTCTGAAATCCAACCTGAAGGACATCGGATTGCCAGCTTCAGACCAGACTTCTTTACAACCAACGAAGAATTTCTCGTACTGTTCAAAAACATACTGTGCTTAGAGGTTGTCAAAAAGCGAAAGTCGGAAGAGACTGATGTACAGAGTTTATTGTTGAAGTTCCTTAGCGAACCCTCTTTAGTGACGACATTAAGTAAACTGATAGGAAGTGTGCTTACTTATAAAAACAATAAGCTTGAATTTGTAAACAAATCGATGAGAGACGATCTAAAGCCACAGCTGGATAAAGCAAATGTCTCACAATCAACTGTCTATGAAGCAGCAGAAATGGCTGCTAAAGAGTATTTACTATCTCTGAAGATTAAAGTCCCAGCTTTCTTTGGCAACAAAGATTTAGCAATAAGAGGCAAACCTGAGAAAGTCGAAAAGAGACTAAACTACTTGACATCAAAAATTAAAGAAATTTTAGAGAAATCGAATTCCAATAACATCGTCGCTATAGATGAGTCTCTGGGAGATGGATTTCTTCAGTTAAATGGAGGCATAGCTTCTGCTGTCGGCAACATACTAGTTTTCGACGAAAGTTCTAAACTTTTAAAGTTTACAGACAACTGTGAATCACTAGGAAGTCTTGCCAGAAGATGGTATGAATCGTTGAAGAGTAAAATCGAAAATTTGCACGAATATAAATTGGATATAAAAGTTAAAAACTTTCCAAAGCTGTCATTCGAACAAGGAGAATACGACGTGAGTTTGGTGAGAGATTTCTATGACAAATTACTGTTTTACACAAACCAAGCTGATCAGAATGGTGTAGAGGAAATTTTGAGAGAAGAAATAGCAGATCACCCGTGCAGTGACGTAAACAACTTCAGAGTTCGATCTGACATGATATTTCTAAAATATCATGATGAAATACAAAAACTGTGGATGACGCCTAAAGTGGGATCATATCTTACAAAGAAAAGCAAATTATATGAGAATGCAGTGTCGAATGCCATGAGCGAGTCATTAATGAGTGTTTTAAACATGATGCATATGACTAACTATAAAGATTACACATTTAATGAAAACGTTTTAAAACCATTCGAGTTGCATGGCCAGATTATAGGAACTGTTATTGTTACGGAGAGATTTGAGTTCACAGTTGCTAAGGTGAAACAATATCTGGGAAATGAAGACCGTGTAGTTAGTAGAGTGTTAGACTTGAAATACATTTTCAACCTGCGGTTGAAGAACCACAACACTTTATGTAAAGAATTGACGAACACAACTAAGGAGAAGATAATATTCATTATTCTTTGCGATAATTTCAAAGATTATGAAGAAAATTCTAAAGATTGTTATAAAAGGCTTGAAAATGTCGCGAAAGCTCTTGATGGCAAGCAAATAATAATCATTACAAACAAAATGTCAGTTGACATTATGACTCAATATTTCTCACAAGCAAGTAATGTATTAAACGATGAAAGAACAGTTTTCACCGACTTAAGTGTTGAATCACAGAAGAAGCTTTTAGCGACTATGTCAATACAATTTCAAGGAAAATACGTAAGCTTAGATGTAATAGAAGATGATGATGTGCAATTTGTTGACGAAGAGGTTTTCAGTAAACTTATCAATAACGAAACTATCCAAATTGGTAATAAGGCTACCAATGACGAAATTATCAGAATTTGTGATAAGACTATTTATAATAATATGTTTTATATTGACAGACGGGTCAGTCGCACCAAAATACAGGAACACGATAAGTTTGATAATGTCAAAGATAAAGTTTTAAAAACTTTGTACGATTTAGAAGACGACGTTGTTCTTATAACAGGAGAAGAGGGAATGGGTAAGTCAGATCTACTTAGACACTTGTCACTTAAGACAAAGGAAATCGATCCTAATGTTTGGATTTTATGGATCTTACCGGAGGACGTGACAACGTATGGAAAATATATTAATTGGCAGGACGAAAATACAGCCACCAATACTTTGGAAAGTTTAAAATTTCTGAGTGTAGTTGCACTCAGACCGGAAAAGGAAACGTCTTTGCTCCCCAAAACGTTGCGTGGGTACCGTCCCAAAGAAAAACAACCATTTTCTAAACTATGGGAAAACTTGCAAATTTATTATACAAGCGGTAAAATTATGGAATTAATTGATTTTGAAGAATCACCAAATGGAACTGTGTGCCTTAAAAAATGTTCAGATTTCAAGTCAATGGCATTTCACTTGAAAACATTCCTTCTTTCGTACAACAGAGGAAAACTGATATTTCTCTTTGATGATTGTGACGAATTCTTTGGGCAGAAAGAAACAGCATTCATGTCATTACTGAATACGGTCAGGAGTTATTCTCGTAAGCCTAAAATCTGGATCACAGGCAGGTCCTTGAACATAATTGAACAAGCGTTCGGACCATCGTACAAGCTAGAAAACTTTTCTCTCTCTGAACAGGACACATACGTAAACAAATTAATGACGAACTACCTTCCAGTGAAGGCGTCGTTTTTTTCCAAAGGCCATACCCTGGACATTGATTTATTTATATTCATTGTACAAAAAGAATTTAGACGAGACAACTGTTTAAGACCATACGTGCTGCTTTTGGATTTTTTAAAAATGGAGTCAGAAGATTGTGGCCTTCCTTTTACGTACGATAAATATTATAATAACCTGATGAAGAACTTTAGCTGGTCTGATGGCACAATCTCATGTTTTCCAGACGACATAACTCCATGGCATCTGAGAAAATTTGTAGATGAAAGCTATGACTTTTTATATAATAATATAGGGTACACTCATTTTTTTAATGGAAAAAAATGAATCTTGATGAAAAATTAAAATAATGTAATCTATTGACATGCCTTTATTGATTGTACCTTATTATTATTATTAATTCCTTGTTTACCTATGTTAATTTTGTACGCCATATATTGGCAAAACATAGTGCACATATCTTAGACATTATAATATCTGTAACCATACCTATGTTTAACAAAATAAGTGATTGATTGATTGAAAATGTATACTATATCCGCGAAGTTTGCATAGAGAAAAATCTGAAATTATTCTATGTAATAAAAGTTTATGTAAAGATTACAGGAAAAATAAAAAAATGTCTCTAAAAAGCACACTTTTTCAGAAATCATCAGAATGGTACTGAACTCTCGGTGCGCGAGTCCGACTCGCTCTTGACCGGTTTCTTTAACGGGATTGGCCTTCAGACAGAGGATTGCCCCACTGCTTTCCGTATTTAAATCGATTCTACTAACCACTCAATATTGGTCGTGGTCGTTTTGACTGTCTGTATGGCCGTTTGTTCCGGCTAATCTCCAAAACGGCTGCATCAATTTTGATGGGACTTTCCCTGGCAGATACTAATTTTTATTTTAGAAAAAGAATTAGGGTTCCATAAAACCCATGAATGCACGCGAACAAAATATTTAAACAACGTGGCGCTACAATGGCGACATTAATTTAACACACGGGTAGGGCTAGTAGCCAGTAATCATAAAAATTATGACAACATAAAAAAAATCGTAACTTGAAAACTTCCACCTGCGCCGCGCGCCGACATAGGGCTCTCTCTCTTTCCTTCAATTCGCCTTCTCTTTGCTCGTTAATTGTTTTAATTACATTGCTGCGATGTTATGATCCATGAAATGAATCCTGCGCTACAGTTCTTTAAGTCAGGTTGCTCTAAGATGCTATTTTATAAAAAATTTAATAAATAAATAATTATTAATGTTCAATTAAATTAAAATATATTCATAAAACTACAACGCGAAACCGTATACGTTTGTTAAATTAATGTCGCTGTTAAAGCGCCATGCTGACCCAGACAAAGGATTAATAGGTAATAAAGTTTTGTGTTTTTGCGGTGCAGTCCGAGGAAGCGAGTTGTTATCCGAGTCGTGTCACCGCTACGCCACGTCTCAACTTGCCGATGACGCGTCTGTAGTGGTATTTACAAAAACGCCACATGCGAACTATGCGTCATACTGACATCACGCAAAATCCTGCATCTCGCAAGCAGAGTTTACCGCGCAGCTAGCATATATACAATGTCTCTACATCAATCGTTGGGAAATTGCCCGCCAGATACAACACCCATCTGGTTGGAGGATCCTCCCTTTTCTGTGGAGGGTGAGTGAACTTTACACCCTGTTCCTCACACCCTTTATACGTCGATTACGCCACCTGCCCAAGCAGACCCCGCGCAAGGTGTTGGGTTCGATACCAAACTGGAACTGTAGAACTTCGTAAGTGTGCATGCACACGAGCGACACGCGTCGACGATAGAGGCAACTGCAAGTTCCGTCGACGCTTGTTGGCGACAGGCGAAGGCGACGCGTCGTCAGCTACTGCTGACACGTGCTGACGTGCGGAGGAGCTTGTAGCTAAGTAATAACAGACGCACGTGTCGATCGATCACTTTTCGAACGTCAAAATTACAAAAGACATTTCCCCAAAACGCCCGCCCTTCACCACACACACCACGCAACAAACTCCCCAGCAGCACCTGTCTATTCAGTTAGAAATTTAGAATATACTTAATTGTATACAATACTTAATGTGCAATAGTAGATTATTAACCAAGGGGATAAAGCAGTGTCTTCTGTCGCGGGTGACGATTTAAATCGCGAGCGTAACGAAGGACTCGAGGTTTACTCCCGAGCGTAGCGAGGGTGTTAAAAACTTAAATTACGAGCGAAGCGAGGGATTTAAGACCGAGTCCTGAGTGTAGCGAGGTATTTAAGTTCACCCAAGACTAAGACAGCTTTATCACCGAGGAAAATACTCTACTTTTCGTACCATTTGCGAAAAAATTAACACAATAATAATATGAGATAAGCATTTATTAAAAACTAGCTTCTGCCCGCGGCTTCGCCCGCGTGGATGTCGGAAATTATCCCACGGGAACGTGCTAATAGGATAAAAAGTATGTGCTTCCCCAGGATGCCATCTATATCTATGCCAAATCAGAAGTTCAGTGGTTTAGGCGTGAAAATGTAACATACAGTTTCAAGTTCAAGTCCTCCCCTTAAAAACCGAATTACCCGTTTTTGTCCCGTCAGTGGTAAATTTTCGACAACTTTACATATTTATTATTAATTATTTTCTGTCAAAAGTATCAATACTGAGTTTCAAGTTACTCAGACCGCGAATTCAATTTCTTCGACATAAACTTAACACCCCTACATCCCCCTTTGAGGGGTAGTTTTGAATAACTTATAATGATAAACTTTATTACTTACTTAGGCAAATTTCAAGTTTATTAACTAAATGAATAAGATTTTTCATATAAACGGTATCCCCACTTTTCACCCCCCCAAAAAAAAATCGTTTGGGATGTATTCATAACTTGACTCAAAGATTATTTATACTAATTTTCGAGTTAATCAAGCCATGCAGTAAAATCCTCCACTGAAAAATTTACTACCCCATTTCAGCCCGTCAGGGGTAGATTTTCAAAAAACCCTGATACACATTATTCTTTACTTTCAATATTAGGTATAAATACTGAGTTTCGAGTCAACCGGACTGCGCGCTAAAATTCTTCCATACAAACTTTGAAACCCCCCAATCCCTTATTAGGGGGTAGTTTAGAAGAAAAAAAAACTGACAATCTTCATAATTTACTTAGATAAGTATTCGTGCTAAGTTTCACGTTTATTAACTCAAGGAATAAGATTTTTCATACAAACTTTCATCCCCTATTTAATCCCCTTGGGGGTAGAATTTATCAAAATCCTTTCTTAGCGGATGCCTACGTCATAACATCTACCTGCATGCCAAATTTCAGGCCGATACCTCCAGTGGTTTGGGCTGTGCGTTGATAGATCACTATGTCAGTCAGTCACCTTTGAGTTTTATATATTTAGAAGATACTTTTCTGGCATAAAAAGTACCCAGTGTGGTGCCCAGGATATTAAAGAATAATTATACCAAGTTTCATCGTAATCGAACCGGTAGTTTTTGCGTGATGCCTGAACAAACAGACAGACAGACGTCTGTCTGTCTGTCTGTTTTGTCTGTTTGTTGTTGTCTGTGAATTTTTGTCTGTCTAGACAAAAAAAAAATTTATCTCATTTTTGGGTTCGGTGTCGGTCTAGTAACACCCCCTGCCATTTATTTTTTTGATATTTTCAATGTACAGAATTTTCACTTCTACAGATTTATTACAAGTATATAGATGATAACTAATCTAAACTCAATAAATAAGAAAAATCCCTAAAAACGAATATCTATACGAATGACTAATCCTACAGACCTAACAGTATTATAAAATAACCAACGGTCACTACGTACACTATCAAATATACTACCTATACTTTAAAATTAAAGTCTATATCTACGACTTATATAAAAATAAACCTAAATAACTAAAAACTAAAAGGAATAAAAATGAACTCCACTGCGGGTGACGTAACCTACGACAAACTTATTATTTGCGGTTGGTACTGTAATCGGGGTCTAGGGATCGAACCGCAAAATTAAGTTTGTTTTTTATTGTATATACTTTTCCGAGATAAAAAGTACCCAGTGTGGTGCCCAGGATATTAAAGAATAATTATACCAAATTTCATCGTAATCGAACCGGTAGTTTTTGCGTGATGCCTGAACAAACAGACAGACAGACAAAAATTTTTTGAATCACATTTTTGGGTTCGGTGTCGGTCTAGTAACACCCCCTGCCATTTATTTTTTTGATATTTTCAATGTACAGAATTTTCACTTCTACAGATTTATTATAAGTAATATAGATAATGACAATTAAAAGTAAAAGTTAACATTCGAAACATTGGTCCAATTATTGATAGAGAGAGTTACATTTTTGTTTGGTACATTTTTATTGTTGATGTGTTGATTTGAGTATTTCTCTGTTCTTGCGTCTGAGGAACTTGGCAAATTCCTAGACTAATATTTTTTTGTCGGAAAAGCAAAGGCATCAAGCTCATACGGCCTCGTCGGTTTTCGTAATTTTATTTAATAATCATAACTGCATAATAAATGCGTATTCCTTTTTCAAAAAGATGTATAATGATACAAACTCAATGGTGTAAAAACAGATGTAGTTCAGTATAAATTTTGGTAAGTATTCCAAATATAAATCACATTCTCCCCCTAAAGGATTAATGAAATTCAGTACAATTTTCTTTCCGTTTTTAACAGATTAAAAATGACTATTGTTATGTTCGCTTTTTGTGGCATAGAATATCACTTTTTTGAGCAAGTGGTATGAAATGTAATTAACATTACAAGACACAGAATATTAAATTAAAATATTCACCATATGTCAGCTAGCCACACCAATATACCAAAAAATACAATAAAAACTACGTACTCAAGCAAAAAAATCGTACTAATAATATTATAAACGTGAAAGTTTGTATGGATGGATGGGATGGATGTTTGTTACTCTTTCACGCCAAAACTACTGAACGGATTAGGATGAAATTTGGCACACAGGTAGTTTATAACCAGGATTAACACAAAGGATAATTTTTATCCCGATATTCTCAAGGGAACGAAACTTATGCGGGTGAAACCGCGGGGCGCAGCTAGTAATAAATGAAAATATAAACTAAACTTACTACCTAAATAAAAGCCTCCGGGTATTAAGGGCGTGCACACAGCAGTAATATTAATGTTGTATTGTATGTGTTTATATGGGCCTTGATGCCTGAAATAAATGGATAAATAATTAAATAAATAAATAACGCTAGATAATATTGCATAACATTTGTTGTCTAACTTTTTTTAACAAATTGTAACAAAAGTTATAAATTGCTAATGATGTTGTAGCGGTATCTACAACGCCACATGCGAACAACGCGTCATACTGACGTCACGCAAATCCTGCATCTCGCAAGCAGAGTTTACCGCGCAATTAGCATACATACTGTGCATGACAGCGACGTAAACCCAAGCAGCGTCGCCGCAAAACCTAGTCTATAAGATTAATATACATGAATCCCTTGTTTTATTACCAATACCTACCTAGTTTGTAAGGAAAATGTACGTATATTACTTATCAGATAAATAGTATGTAATAACAAAGTATAGTCCATAATAAATGGAAAGTAAATAGATGTTGTCGCTAAGAACGGTCAAATTGAAATGGAGCTACCATTTCAATTTGATCGTTCCCGGCCCTCTTTTTTTTTATGAATGGCATCTCGTAATTGATCTTGAGAGGTCGTGACTACTTAACCGGACTATCTCCCGGCCCGCGCACGTAGGTTATATTTATAAGTTTAGCGTTAAGGAAAAACATGTCGCACCGCGGAACCTGACCGTCGCACGCTGAGAAAATATATGTCAAAGGTCGTGCAATAACCCTATTGTTATTAATTTAGCTAGAATAGAGACTAATCAATGTTAAATGTATAAAGTTTATCTAATAAAATAAAGGGGCGGAGACTTAAAGTATCCAATCACAAGCGTAATGAGCTTAGACGCGAGTTTGCCGACAGAAAATTCGTGCAAATCAAATTGAGCCACTGGCCAGCTTAATTTGATACAGTATAAAAGAGCGCACGCTAGTTAGTCACAAAACCAGTAGAATTCCACCAAATCGAGACGTCACTATGCCCTTCAGGTTCCGGAAAAAGTTGAATATTCTATGTCTCAACCCCATTTTACATATTTAAAACTGCATATTTATTTAAATAAAACCCCAAAGAACCCTATAGAACCGCTGCAGGAACAGGTTTAAAATCACTGCCGTCCAGCGGCCCTAAGTTTGCTATTTTTATAAATTCGTCATTCCAACACGATCCCATTCCCATCCCATTGTCATTTTGCTATCTGCTAAATTCTTAATGGCGATCATTGGTCGGTCAATGCTCTCGTAATAGAATTGTGTCATAATGACATTGTCGTATTGCCTTTATTAGAAAACCCGGTAGTACTGTATAATGATTTTCGAAAAACTACCTACCGCTACTTTATTTATGCCAGATTTCATTTAGGTATATATATTTTTACATTTTATTTATTAGTGTTTTATACAAGTCAAGTGTTTTATGTAAGGCAGTCATTCATTTATCATTATGTACGAGATTACCATTCTATGCCATTTCTTTCAATGGAGTGTCAGTGGTTGACCTCTGGAAAGTCATAATGACGCCACAAAGACATGAAATTATTTACTGACGCCATTATTTTAGTAGATTACCAAACTTATCGAGATGATAATAGAGAAGCATGGAAGAAAAATAATGTTGCGCCACAAATAAATTGAGATAAGGGCGATTATAATTATAATATAATTATGATAATGAGATTGATACCTACATCTCCCGGCCCGGTCCATATGTCCATATTAATTAATTATTATTTAGGTATTACATTGTACGAGTAGTATTATATCAACAAATACCATAAAAACTACGTATTCAAGCAAAAAAAATCCTACAAATATTATAAACGTGAAAGTTTGTATGGATGGATGGATGGATGTTTGTTACTCTTTCACGCAAACATTACTGAACGGATTAGGAAGTTTTGGCACACAGATAGGTTTAAAAAAACAAAAGTCATTTATTCAAATTAGGCTGAGAATCAGCACTTTTCGAACGTCAAAATTACAAAAGACAGTCCCCCAAAAACGCCCGCCCTTCACCACTTCCTAGTGCTATCGGCTCGCTGGGAAGAAGAAGTGGCGCAACAAACTGTCCAGCAGCACAGCTGTCTGTTCAGTTAGAAAATACTTGATACTCTATTGTATACAATACTAGGCGTTAAGTAATTAACATTACAAGGCACATAAAATAAAATTAAATTACTTGCAATATGTCAGCCAGCCACGCCAATATACCAACAAATATAATAAAAACTATATGTACTCAAGCTGAAAAATAATTAATTAAAATGTAAATAAAAAGTTACTACCTAAATAAAAGCCTCCAGGCATAAAGGGCGTGACAGCTTACATATTTATGCATTGCTGGGTTCTGGTCGCATAGCTGTCACTTGAAGTCACAGATGAAAAACTAGGACCATCGAAGTAAAATAAATAAATAAATAACAATAACCTGTCAGTAAGCTAATTCTGGAGAAAGAACATGAACATTGTCTTGAGTTAATTAGGGCGACCAACTATTCTTAACGGGATAAAAAGTATCCACCAGGCCAGGCCAGTTATAACCAGGATTAACACATAGGATACCTACTTTTTATCCCGATATTCCCACGGGATCGAAACTTATGCGGGTAAAACCGCGGGGCGCAGCTAGAATTGTTGTTTTCTATGAACAGTCTTTTATTTATTTATTATTTATTTATTTATCCTCACACTGGAACGCCTTATGGCAATTACACCAATGGAGCAAAAAATCACTTTATGTGCTGCATTCAATCCATCCTTTATAATTTGGTTTAGTGAAATGTTATAAGTACTTATTCTTTGAGTGAGAGATTTTTGTTGTACACACGGTTACACATCAAGCTATGCAAAACCAGTATTAGCTGACCGTTCATTGTGAGAAAATATCATACAAAGTGATAGCTTGATGTGTAGCCGTGTGTGCTTTCGTTTTTTCTTATCTCCCGGCTCTGGCAGTTCCTCACCGCCACTGGTGACACTCATGTTTACTCGAGGTCTTATCAGATATTATGAATGTGGGATTTCTGTGCAATTATTTAATTACTAGCTTCTGCCCGCGGCTTCGCCCGCGTGGATGTCGGAAATTTACCCACGGGAACGTGCTAACAGGATAAAATGTATGTGCTTCCCCAGAATGCCATCTATGTCGCGGGCCCTTTGTGGCTAATTACAATAGAAAACCAATTGTGTCTCATTATTGGTGATTAAGAGGGTACCTATATGATATCTTCACCGAAGTACCTAACTAATTTAAAAAAAAAAACTCAATAACAGAAAATTAAATACCTAGGTACATACCTAAATAAACCTATTTCTGATGATAACTAATCTAAACTCAATAAATAAGCAAAATCCCTAAAAACAACTACTTACCGTAGGTTATTTTATAATACTGTTAGGTAGGTTTAGTCATTCGTATAGATATTAATCTATACGAATGACTAAACCTACCTAACAGTATTATAAAATAACCTACGGTCACTACGTACACTATCAAATTATACTACCTATACTTTAAAATTAAAATCTATACCTACGACTCATATAAAAATAAACCTAAATAACTCTAAAAACTAAAAGGAATAAAAATGAACTCCACTACGGGTGACCCAACCTACGACAAACTTAGTATTTGCGGTTGGTACAGTACAGACAGTGGTAGTCGGGTATAGGGATCGAACCGCAAAATTAAGTTTGTTTTTTATTGTATATACTTTTCCGGGATAAAAAGTACCCAGTGTGGTGCCCAGGATATTAAAGAATAATTATACCAAGTTTCATCGTAATCGAACCGGTAGTTTTTGCGTGATGCCTGAACAAACAGACAGACAGACAAAAATTTTTTTAATCACATTTTTGGGTTCGGTGTCGGTCAAGTAACACCCCCTGCCATTTATTTTTTGGATATTTTCAATGTACAGAATTTTCACTTCTACAGATTTATTACAAGTATATAGATGATAACTAATCTAAACTCAATAAATAAGAAAAATCCCTAAAAACGAATATCTATACGAATGACTAATCCTACAGACCTAACAGTATTATAAAATAACCAACGGTCACTACGTACACTATCAAATATACTACCTATACTTTAAAATTAAAGTCTATATCTACGACTTATATAAAAATAAACCTAAATAACTAAAAACTAAAAGGAATAAAAATGAACTCCACTGCGGGTGACGTAACCTACGACAAACTTATTATTTGCGGTTGGTACTGTAATCGGGGTCTAGGGATCGAACCGCAAAATTAAGTTTGTTTTTTATTGTATATACTTTTCCGAGATAAAAAGTACCCAGTGTGGTGCCCAGGATATTAAAGAATAATTATACCAAATTTCATCGTAATCGAACCGGTAGTTTTTGCGTGATGCCTGAACAAACAGACAGACAGACAAAAATTTTTTGAATCACATTTTTGGGTTCGGTGTCGGTCTAGTAACACCCCCTGCCATTTATTTTTTTGATATTTTCAATGTACAGAATTTTCACTTCTACAGATTTATTATAAGTAATATAGATAATGACAATTAAAAGTAAAAGTTAACATTCGAAACATTGGTCCAATTATTGATAGAGAGAGTTACATTTTTGTTTGGTACATTTTTATTGTTGATGTGTTGATTTGAGTATTTCTCTGTTCTTGCGTCTGAGGAACTTGGCAAATTCCTAGACTAATATTTTTTTGTCGGAAAAGCAAAGGCATCAAGCTCATACGGCCTCGTCGGTTTTCGTAATTTTATTTAATAATCATAACTGCATAATAAATGCGTATTCCTTTTTCAAAAAGATGTATAATGATACAAACTCAATGGTGTAAAAACAGATGTAGTTCAGTATAAATTTTGGTAAGTATTCCAAATATAAATCACATTCTCCCCCTAAAGGATTAATGAAATTCAGTACAATTTTCTTTCCGTTTTTAACAGATTAAAAATGACTATTGTTATGTTCGCTTTTTGTGGCATAGAATATCACTTTTTTGAGCAAGTGGTATGAAATGTAATTAACATTACAAGACACAGAATATTAAATTAAAATATTCACCATATGTCAGCTAGCCACACCAATATACCAAAAAATACAATAAAAACTACGTACTCAAGCAAAAAAATCGTACTAATAATATTATAAACGTGAAAGTTTGTATGGATGGATGGGATGGATGTTTGTTACTCTTTCACGCCAAAACTACTGAACGGATTAGGATGAAATTTGGCACACAGGTAGTTTATAACCAGGATTAACACAAAGGATAATTTTTATCCCGATATTCTCAAGGGAACGAAACTTATGCGGGTGAAACCGCGGGGCGCAGCTAGTAATAAATGAAAATATAAACTAAACTTACTACCTAAATAAAAGCCTCCGGGTATTAAGGGCGTGCACACAGCAGTAATATTAATGTTGTATTGTATGTGTTTATATGGGCCTTGATGCCTGAAATAAATGGATAAATAATTAAATAAATAAATAACGCTAGATAATATTGCATAACATTTGTTGTCTAACTTTTTTTAACAAATTGTAACAAAAGTTATAAATTGCTAATGATGTTGTAGCGGTATCTACAACGCCACATGCGAACAACGCGTCATACTGACGTCACGCAAATCCTGCATCTCGCAAGCAGAGTTTACCGCGCAATTAGCATACATACTGTGCATGACAGCGACGTAAACCCAAGCAGCGTCGCCGCAAAACCTAGTCTATAAGATTAATATACATGAATCCCTTGTTTTATTACCAATACCTACCTAGTTTGTAAGGAAAATGTACGTATATTACTTATCAGATAAATAGTATGTAATAACAAAGTATAGTCCATAATAAATGGAAAGTAAATAGATGTTGTCGCTAAGAACGGTCAAATTGAAATGGAGCTACCATTTCAATTTGATCGTTCCCGGCCCTCTTTTTTTTTTATGAATGGCATCTCGTAATTGATCTTGAGAGGTCGTGACTACTTAACCGGACTATCTCCCGGCCCGCGCACGTAGGTTATATTTATAAGTTTAGCGTTAAGGAAAAACATGTCGCACCGCGGAACCTGACCGTCGCACGCTGAGAAAATATATGTCAAAGGTCGTGCAATAACCCTATTGTTATTAATTTAGCTAGAATAGAGACTAATCAATGTTAAATGTATAAAGTTTATCTAATAAAATAAAGGGGCGGAGACTTAAAGTATCCAATCACAAGCGTAATGAGCTTAGACGCGAGTTTGCCGACAGAAAATTCGTGCAAATCAAATTGAGCCACTGGCCAGCTTAATTTGATACAGTATAAAAGAGCGCACGCTAGTTAGTCACAAAACCAGTAGAATTCCACCAAATCGAGACGTCACTATGCCCTTCAGGTTCCGGAAAAAGTTGAATATTCTATGTCTCAACCCCATTTTACATATTTAAAACTGCATATTTATTTAAATAAAACCCCAAAGAACCCTATAGAACCGCTGCAGGAACAGGTTTAAAATCACTGCCGTCCAGCGGCCCTAAGTTTGCTATTTTTATAAATTCGTCATTCCAACACGATCCCATTCCCATCCCATTGTCATTTTGCTATCTGCTAAATTCTTAATGGCGATCATTGGTCGGTCAATGCTCTCGTAATAGAATTGTGTCATAATGACATTGTCGTATTGCCTTTATTAGAAAACCCGGTAGTACTGTATAATGATTTTCGAAAAACTACCTACCGCTACTTTATTTATGCCAGATTTCATTTAGGTATATATATTTTTACATTTTATTTATTAGTGTTTTATACAAGTCAAGTGTTTTATGTAAGGCAGTCATTCATTTATCATTATGTACGAGATTACCATTCTATGCCATTTCTTTCAATGGAGTGTCAGTGGTTGACCTCTGGAAAGTCATAATGACGCCACAAAGACATGAAATTATTTACTGACGCCATTATTTTAGTAGATTACCAAACTTATCGAGATGATAATAGAGAAGCATGGAAGAAAAATAATGTTGCGCCACAAATAAATTGAGATAAGGGCGATTATAATTATAATATAATTATGATAATGAGATTGATACCTACATCTCCCGGCCCGGTCCATATGTCCATATTAATTAATTATTATTTAGGTATTACATTGTACGAGTAGTATTATATCAACAAATACCATAAAAACTACGTATTCAAGCAAAAAAAATCCTACAAATATTATAAACGTGAAAGTTTGTATGGATGGATGGATGGATGTTTGTTACTCTTTCACGCAAACATTACTGAACGGATTAGGAAGTTTTGGCACACAGATAGGTTTAAAAAAACAAAAGTCATTTATTCAAATTAGGCTGAGAATCAGCACTTTTCGAACGTCAAAATTACAAAAGACAGTCCCCCAAAAACGCCCGCCCTTCACCACTTCCTAGTGCTATCGGCTCGCTGGGAAGAAGAAGTGGCGCAACAAACTGTCCAGCAGCACAGCTGTCTGTTCAGTTAGAAAATACTTGATACTCTATTGTATACAATACTAGGCGTTAAGTAATTAACATTACAAGGCACATAAAATAAAATTAAATTACTTGCAATATGTCAGCCAGCCACGCCAATATACCAACAAATATAATAAAAACTATATGTACTCAAGCTGAAAAATAATTAATTAAAATGTAAATAAAAAGTTACTACCTAAATAAAAGCCTCCAGGCATAAAGGGCGTGACAGCTTACATATTTATGCATTGCTGGGTTCTGGTCGCATAGCTGTCACTTGAAGTCACAGATGAAAAACTAGGACCATCGAAGTAAAATAAATAAATAAATAACAATAACCTGTCAGTAAGCTAATTCTGGAGAAAGAACATGAACATTGTCTTGAGTTAATTAGGGCGACCAACTATTCTTAACGGGATAAAAAGTATCCACCAGGCCAGGCCAGTTATAACCAGGATTAACACATAGGATACCTACTTTTTATCCCGATATTCCCACGGGATCGAAACTTATGCGGGTAAAACCGCGGGGCGCAGCTAGAATTGTTGTTTTCTATGAACAGTCTTTTATTTATTTATTATTTATTTATTTATCCTCACACTGGAACGCCTTATGGCAATTACACCAATGGAGCAAAAAATCACTTTATGTGCTGCATTCAATCCATCCTTTATAATTTGGTTTAGTGAAATGTTATAAGTACTTATTCTTTGAGTGAGAGATTTTTGTTGTACACACGGTTACACATCAAGCTATGCAAAACCAGTATTAGCTGACCGTTCATTGTGAGAAAATATCATACAAAGTGATAGCTTGATGTGTAGCCGTGTGTGCTTTCGTTTTTTCTTATCTCCCGGCTCTGGCAGTTCCTCACCGCCACTGGTGACACTCATGTTTACTCGAGGTCTTATCAGATATTATGAATGTGGGATTTCTGTGCAATTATTTAATTACTAGCTTCTGCCCGCGGCTTCGCCCGCGTGGATGTCGGAAATTTACCCACGGGAACGTGCTAACAGGATAAAATGTATGTGCTTCCCCAGAATGCCATCTATGTCGCGGGCCCTTTGTGGCTAATTACAATAGAAAACCAATTGTGTCTCATTATTGGTGATTAAGAGGGTACCTATATGATATCTTCACCGAAGTACCTAACTAATTTAAAAAAAAAAACTCAATAACAGAAAATTAAATACCTAGGTACATACCTAAATAAACCTATTTCTGATGATAACTAATCTAAACTCAATAAATAAGCAAAATCCCTAAAAACAACTACTTACCGTAGGTTATTTTATAATACTGTTAGGTAGGTTTAGTCATTCGTATAGATATTAATCTATACGAATGACTAAACCTACCTAACAGTATTATAAAATAACCTACGGTCACTACGTACACTATCAAATTATACTACCTATACTTTAAAATTAAAATCTATACCTACGACTCATATAAAAATAAACCTAAATAACTCTAAAAACTAAAAGGAATAAAAATGAACTCCACTACGGGTGACCCAACCTACGACAAACTTAGTATTTGCGGTTGGTACAGTACAGACAGTGGTAGTCGGGTATAGGGATCGAACCGCAAAATTAAGTTTGTTTTTTATTGTATATACTTTTCCGGGATAAAAAGTACCCAGTGTGGTGCCCAGGATATTAAAGAATAATTATACCAAGTTTCATCGTAATCGAACCGGTAGTTTTTGCGTGATGCCTGAACAAACAGACAGACAGACAAAAATTTTTTTAATCACATTTTTGGGTTCGGTGTCGGTCAAGTAACACCCCCTGCCATTTATTTTTTGGATATTTTCAATGTACAGAATTTTCACTTCTACAGATTTATTATAAGTATATAGATTAAACTTTTTGTGAAATTAAAATTACCGCCTGGTTTGAATTTCCGCCAAAAAGACGTTCCCCAATCAATTGTTAAACTGTGGTATTGCCATGATAATAACTCTGATCGGAATTACTTAAATGTAAATTGATTTAAAAAAAAAATTATAAACAAAACAACCGTTTTCCAAAAGGGACACTACAAAGTGAAAAATATCTTTAATTTCGGGTGTTGTTCGGTTCGCATTTTCGTTGTTTGCCACCGAAATCCGAAATTAAAGCATCATCCCTAATCAGTTGTTTTTTTTTTAATTATTAGCATGGCAATACCACAGTTTATCAATTGATTAAAAACTGTGACATACTCTGTTGGACAATGAATCATATTCATAATCTATACACATTGGTTTAATACGTTATTAAAACTTGTGTCACACACAAAGGATTCTGTATCTTTTGAACAACAATTCGAGTGATCTCTTCTAATCTTACAGGACGACCGGTGAGTACTAAGTTTCACTAACAAAATAATAATATCGTCGTCATATGCGATAAATTCACATTATCAGTAGTGAACATAGCACCGCGCCTGTAGGTATTCCCCGTTCGGTTACGTCAGAGTTCTATTAATAAGCTACTGAATACACAAGATAGTACAATGTAACATGAAACTACATGATGATTGTTATAAAGAAAAGAAAGAAAATACTTTTATTTGCGGCAAACCTAACGCATAAAAAAAGAACATAAACACACAAAAAAAAATAACAAGTTGTGGGTAAACATGCGTCACATTCGCGCAAAACGGCTATCGCTCAGCATAATAAATAAATAAATAATATCCCTGGACATTTCACACAGCGCCATCTAGTCCCAAGCTAAGCAACCTAAGGCTTGTGTTATGGTAACAAGATGGGTGATAAACTACTTATATACATTTTTTTTTTGTAAATACATACATATTATAGATAGAAAAACACCCAGACTCAGAACAAATACATGTAGGACTTACAAATATTTGTTCTGTGCGGGAATCGAACCCGCGACACGCAGCGCAGCAATCCGATCGCTCAGCTACTGCGCTAACCGTGTTGTCAAAATAATCATCAATCATAATCATAATGCTAAGACCCTATACGACGAGAGCCCCAGCGCTGGTGCAAAACTCGTTCAAATTCAGCACATTTCATGCCCACGGACCTATTTTCAGTTTAGCAGATAGGTCATAGCTATCTAGAGTTTTGAATAATGCACGGAATAGTAGGTATGATGCCACTAACTTATCTAGCTTTAGCATATGGAAAGCCCTTTTAAGAAACCAACTCCTGAAGTCTACCATTTAAAAGTCTACAAACTTTTCTCGAATTCGAAATCTTGGCAAGCAGTATTTAATTTGCGCCAGGCTACCCCGCGGTATTCTATAAAAGTAATTTAGTAGATACACGAATTTGTATTATTATTTTATTTGAATTTTGTTAGGTATTTGTTACTGACACAAAAATTGCAAAAACCTTTAGGAAAGGAGGATGGCGAGATTGCATGTACAATGGGACCCACTGTTAGGAGTATCGTACAGTATGGAAACTTATAACTAGTTGTAGAACTAAGTATATAAAACTAGCAAAAAAGCAAATGGGCAGTAAGTCGTAGAGGCTGGGAGAAAAAAGATATGCAATGTAAAAGATTATAACCTTAAACGAATCTAATAGTGCTTATTTAATAATACAATATCTTTTTATGTATTATATAGTTCCAAAAGGATAAAGCCAAGTCGTCAAGAATCCACAAAATCGCATAGAAAATAATAGATATCCCACGTTAGCCGTTGAAAACAAACAATGAAATAACACTACTTAATTGTTTTGACACTGACAGCCAACTCCAATTGACAGCATAACGTTCCATTCTACGTTATCACAAATAATCTTAATAATATTGTACATTTTTGTATAAAAATGTAAATGCATTTTTAATATTAACTTTTGTATATTTTTCTCATACTTTTTGTTTATAAAAAAAATTCACAAACGTAAAAAACTGTAAGAACGTAAATCATGTAGGTTATGAAAGAGTAGGTTGGAATTTGTTGAACCATGAAGGTTTTAATGTAATGTTCTAGAAGTATCTAATCATCTTATGTTGTTGTTACCTAGCAACGGTTGTGTTAAGTCATCTTATATCTACCAGTCATCTTGTATCTACCTTTATCTTATAACTGATTTTATTAAAACCACTGTGTTACAATGATACAATTGTTTCATTGAAAGCAAGCTCAGCCAACAGGTTATGGGCCCAGACGTGATCTGGTGTAATATCTGAGCAAAATAAAAGGAGTATCTCAGTTTCGAATATGGAACAAGCTGTTGCAAAAAGTGTTGAGAGATTGGCAGGCCAAGCCAATTATGGTACGTGGGCTTTTGCCATGGAAATGTTCCTCACCGACCTTGATCTATGGGAGTGTGTGAATGATGATTTTGTGGCAGACTCTGCGGAGGCTAAAAGAAAGGATGCCAAAGCACGGAGTAAGATCTGCCTCATGTGCAAGGAAAATATTTATCCTATGATCATGCATCTCAAGACAGCGAGAGATACTTGGCAAGCGTTGCAAAAATCTTATGCTGACGGCGGGTTACTGCGACGGCTGTATCTGTTGCGGAAATTATTCAACGCCAAATTGACAATGTTTTCGTCAATGGAGGAATATCTCAATGACATCCTGTCAACCAACCAGTCATTACTTAGCATAAAGGCAGGTCTGGATGATGAATTTCTTGGGATCATTATGTTGGCCGGTTTAACTGATGCATACAATCCTCTGGTGATGACATTGGAGCATTCAAGCATGAAGATTACAACAGAGTGTGTGCAGGCAGCGTTGCTCAAAGAAAGCTTGAGGAAAAGCAGCTCAATGAACACGGTAGAAGATGACACGGCAACGGCACTGATGTCAAACTCCAAAAAGGGAGTTATATGCCATTTGTGTAAGAAGAAAGGGCATTATAAATGGCAGTGTCAACGTCGTAAATCAGGAAACAAGTCTGAAGACAACAAAGGCAGTAAAGAGACCTCGGGTCTAATGGCCGCTCTATCTATGACGGTTGGTGAGGGCCATTGGGTCGTAGATTCCGGAGCTACATCACACATGACGTCTGACGTGCATATTCTAGAAGATAGACAGTCCACTTTTTCTAAGCTAGTGACGACCGCGAACAATAATAAAATTGTATCTAGTGAACAAGGGAATGTGTATGTCATGGGGCGCTCTGTGAGGTTCGAAGATGTACTTATGCTTCCAGGTTTGACGACAAACTTGCTGTCCGTTAGCAAAATGTGTGCTAAGGGTTGCACTGTTGTTTTTGATGAGACTTGTTGTAAGGTTTACCAAAAGGATTACAAGGTAAAAGTAATTGGAAAGCCAGTATTGACAGCACCACTGAAACAAGGGTTATATGTTTTAGGTAAAGAAGCAGCAATGGTTCTGACGTGTTCTCCAGAAGAATCTTCTCGTGCTAGTTTTGACTTGTGGCACAGAAGACTAGGTCACCTGAGTGGAGCTCTGATGGTGAAGTTAAAAAGTTTGGCAGATGGGCTGACTTTTAAAGAGGTGAGCACGGAACCTTGTGAAGGTTGCTGTAAAGGGAAGGAGTGCGTCAAAATGTTTCCAAAAGGTAAAAGTAAGAGAGCAAAAGACTTTCTTGAACTCGTGCATTCGGATTTAGCAGGCCCTATGGAAGTGGAGTCCTGGGGAGGTAACAGGTACTACCTGATTTTTGTGGATGACTTCAGCCGAAAAACATTTGGCTATTTGTTGAAATCCAAGACCGAAGTTTTCACAAAATTCAAGGAATTCAAGGCACTAGTTGAAAATCAGACGGGAAAGAAAATAAAGAAATTTCGTAGCGATAGTGGCACAGAATTTACCAATACAGTATTTCAGAGTTTCCTGAAGAAACAGGGGATCCAACACCAGAGATCAGTACCTTACACTCCTCAACAGAATGGAGTGGCGGAAAGAACAATCCGCACAATAACTGAGAAGGCTAGATGTATGGTGCATGAGGCTGGTTTGGACAAGAGATTCTGGGGCGAAGCTGTTGGTTGTGCCGTGTACCTGAAGAACAGATCTCCAACAATGGCCCTTAAGGATAAAGTTCCAGAGGAGGTTTTTACAGGAGAGAGAGTCGATCTATCGAATCTGAAAATATTCGGATGTAGAGCTCAGGTTCTGGTAAAGGATCATAGTCGCAAGAAGTTTGATCCTAAAACGATTCAAATGATAATGACTGGGTATTCGACCAATTCGAAGGCGTACCGATTTATAGATTTGAAGGATGATCCAACGAGGATTGTCATCGCTCGAGATGCTACTTTTATGGAAAATGTTCCCATGGTTATTAAAGGAAAACAAGAAGCTGCTGTTCCTGTTTCTAATAAGGATGCTGTGGTCATAGATTTACAGTATGACATTCCAGGAGTTAGTTGTTCCACTACTCAACCAGAGGTGCCAAGTATTGCTGGTCCTGTTGCAGTGGGGGTTCCGGTGGCTAGTTCGAATGAAGAAAAATCTGGAAGTGCATCTAGTACAGCGAGGGCTAGTTCACTGACGAGATCGGATTCTGGAGAAATTTTTTATGACTCTATTGACGTTGAGAATTTGCAAAGTTCAGATTCTGCCGACTTAGAGCGTCCTGTGGCAGAAGACTTGCAAAGTTCAAGACGGTATCCTGCTCGAAATAGGGTTCCGAAGCGGGAAAAAGACATGGTGTATAATTTCCATGTGTCAGAAGGTCCTGATCCTATTTCTGTTAAGGATGCTATGGAACGTTCTGACAAGAAGTTTTGGTTGGAAGCGATGAAGGACGAGTTCAATTCCTTGAAGGTGAATAAAACCTGGGAATTAGTTGATCGACCATTAGACGCTAATGTTATTCGCAAAAACCTGGTGAAGACTATTTTGAAACATTTGCACCGGTAGTCAAAATGTCGTCGATTCGTCTTCTACTAGCACTGGCAGTTGAGAAGAACCTGAGCGTTCATCATGTTGTACAAGACCTGATATATCGTATGCAGTTACGATGCTGAGTCAGTTTAATAACTGCAACGATTCTACTCACATGGCGGCACTGAAACGTGTGCTTAGGTATTTAAAGGGGACAGCGGATCTATCGCTGTGTTAGAAAAAATGTAATAAGCCTTTAGTTGCCTATGCAGATGCAGATTGGGGAAATGGGCCTGATGGGAAATCTTTCTCTGGTTATTCCCTTATTTTCGGTGGTGCTGCGGTGTCTTGGCAGTCCTCGAAACAGCGTTGTGTTTCGTTAAGTACTGCTGAAGCTGAGTACATCGCAATCTGTGAGGCCGCTAAGGAAGTGATATCAGTTAACGGATTATATTCTGAACTGACTGGCTATAACACTACTGTTACTATTTTTAGTGATAGCCAAAGTGCCAGTAAGCTAGTTTATTCTCCTGCTATTGGAAAACGTTCCAAACATATAAATATAAGATATCATTTCATTAGAGAGCTAGCAGAGCAAAGGGTTATTTGTGTTGAATATTGTGAGACTACCCTTATGCCTGCTGATATGATGACTAAGGGAGTTGGTAAGCAGAAACATGTGTTCTGCACACAACATAGTGGATTAAGTGGGGGTGTTGAACCATGAAGGTTTTAATGTAATGTTCTAGAAGTATCTAATCATCTTATGTTGTTGTTACCTAGCAACGGTTGTGTTAAGTCATCTTATATCTACCAGTCATCTTGTATCTACCTTTATCTTATAACTGCTTTTATTAAAACCACTGTGTTACAATGATACAATTGTTTCATTGAAAGCAAGCTCAGCCAACAGAATTTAATATGAAACACGGTGCGTTTAGTAACTGCATGATGACTTATTTTTATATAATTAAAAATCTTTTTTTTTCAAAACCTTTTAATTCCCATCACCTAGTGACTCAATATTTTTTATATAATCCTCTTATAAACTCTTAATTATAGTAAATATAAACTTGCAAGTGAACGACACTTAGTTAATTTATAAATAATGTGGGTCCAAACTCGCCATCCTCCTTTAAATTACGCGATGTAACTTAGGCCCTTTGACCAATTATTATTAAGGCACGTAACAACAAATACAAGATAAACTTATATTTGCAGATCACCAATCATCAGTAGAAAACACGCTACTTGAGCTAGTTCATTCTCACAAGGAGTCTCGTAGGCGAGTTGTGACGCGCGATGCTAAACGATCAATAGGAGGAAGAAAACGGTGACTTCAATTCTTGACATCGTGGGTTGCGTCCTGGTGACGAAACAGAAACAATTACCATCAAACCATGGAGAGTGAAACGTATAAAAAGCGTGCAGGCACATCGGGCATCCAGGGCCAGCTTTATGAGACTAAATTAATTAGTCTAATATATTTTAGAATGATACATGACGACAGTGTTGAGCAGTTTTCTTTGGCCATTCTAGCGTTTACTAGTAAAACTGATTTGGCCAAATATTTTCATAGTTACTTAGAAATTAGACGCACCTTTGAACCGAGCAGTAAAGACAGAATTTTTGGTGGAAAGTTTGATGAAACTGAAAGCTTTTTCGTTATTTATACTTCAGCAAAGGACGATCGCAATAACAAAATATATGAAAGCTGTTTTGCTGACTATTTGAACGAACTCATAGGAACAGGAGGTTGTTGCACACAGCCATCATACACAGATGAAGGCTTGGACTTTTTGTGTAAAATAGTAATGAAACAACAAATCACAACACTAGCTGAAATGTTAGCGAAGCTTATATGTGAAGAATCTGATAGTGTAATGCAGATGAATCATGATCTGATGTTGCGCTACCATGTTATTCTAGCACACAACGTTTTACACGTGTCTGAAATCCAACCTGAAGGACATCGGATTGCCAGCTTCAGACAAGACTTCTTTACAACCAACGAGGAATTTCTCGTACTGTTCAAAAATATACTGTGCTTAGAGGTTGTCAAAAAGCGAAAGTCGGAAGAGACTGATGTACATAGTTTATTGTTGAAGTTCCTTAGCGAACCCTCTTTAGTGAAGACACTAAGTAAACTGATAGGAAGTGTCCTTACTTATAAAAACAGCAAGCTAGAATTTGTAAACAAATCGATGAGAGACGATCTAAAGCGGCAGCTGGATAAAGCAAATGTCTCACAATCAACTGTCTATGAAGCAGCAGAAATGGCTGCTAAGGAGTATTTACTATCTCTGAAGATTAAAGTCCCAGCTTTCTTTGGCAACAAAGATTTAGCAATAAGAGGCAAACCTGAGAAAGTCGAAAAGAGACTAAACTACTTGACATCAAAAATTAAAGAAATATTAGAGAAATCGAATTCCAATAACATCGTCGCTATAGATGAGTCTCTGGGAGATGGATTTCTTCAGTTAAATGGAGGCATAGCTTCTGCTGTCGGCAACATACCAGTTTTCGACGAAAGTTCTAAACTTTTAAAGTTTACAGACAACTGTGAATCACTAGGAAGTCTTGCCAGAAGATGGTATGAATCGTTGAAGAGTAAAATCGAAAATTTGCACGAATATAAATTGGATGTAAAAGTTAAAAACTTTCCAAAGCTGTCATTCGAACGAGGAGAATACGACGTGAGTTTGGTGAGAGATTTCTATGACAAATTACTGTTTTACACAAACCAAGCTGATCAGAATGGTGTAGAGGAAATTTTGAGAAGAGAAATAGAAGATCACCCCTGCAGTGACGTAAACAACTTTAGAGTTCGGTCTGACGTGATATTTCTAAAATATCATGATGAAATACAAAAACTGTGGATGACGCCTAAAGTGGGATCATGTCTTACAAAAAAAAGCAAAATATATGAGAATGCAGTATCGAATGTCATGAGTGAGCCATTAATGAGTGTTTTAAACATAATGCATAATATTAAGCATAAAAACTACACATTTAATGAAAACGTTTTAAAACCATTCGAGTTGCATGGCCAGATTACAGGAACTGTTATTGCTACGGAGAGTTGTGAGTTAACAGTTGCTAAGGTAGAACAATATCTGGGTAATAAAGACCGTCTTGTATTAGATTTGGAGCACATATTCAAACTGCCCTTGAAAAACCAGAGCACTTTATGTGAAGAATTGACGATCACAACCAAGGAGGAGATACTTATTATTGTTTGCAATACTTTTCAAGATTCGAGAAATTCTTGTAAAAGGCTTGAAAATATCGCGAAAGCTGTTGATGGCAAGCAAATAATAATAGTTACGAACAAGACTATGGTCGACATTATGACTGAACATTTCTCACAAGTAAGTAATGTATTGAACGATGAAAGAACTGTTTTCGCCGACTTGAGTGTTGAATCGCAGAAGAACTTCTTAGCGACGTCTAAACTAAAAGTTCAAGGTGAAGACGTTATCTTAGCTGATATAATCGGAGAGGATAACTGTGACGAACTTATTGACGAATATGTTTTTAATAAACTTATCAATAATGAAACAATCGAAATTGGTGATACAGCAACTTATAATAATTACAGAAAGGAGTTTTACATTGACAGACGGGTTAGTCGCCCCGAAAATCGAAGACTTGGTGTGTTTTATGATGTCAAAGACAAGGTTTTAAAAACGTTCTACGATTTAAAAGACAACGTTGTACTTATAACAGGAGAACTAGGAATGGGTAAGTCAACTCTACTTACTCATTTGTCACTTAGGACAAAAGAACTCTATCCTAAAGTTTGGATTGTGAGAATAAACTTACCGGAGCACGAAATTATAGTCAAATTATTAAACGAAAATTCAAACAATACTTCGGAATTTTTTAAGTTTTTTTGTCAAGCTGCACTTGGCGAGGAATACGATAAAAGACAGAAAGAAGGTTGGAGGAAGAAAGAAGGTGAATTAACATTAAAGGTGGTAGATAATATAAATGGAACAGCTTTCCTTATGAAATGTTTTGGTGGTGAATCAAAAGTATTTCAGTTGAGAATGTTCATACATTATTACCAAACAGGAAATTTGATATTTCTTTTCGATGGCTTGGATGAAATAAAGATTTCATCAAAGTGGCAGCTTGAAACAGCAGTCTTATCATTACAGACGTTAGTCAGGAGTATTTCTCGTCGACATAAAGTATGGATCACAAGCAGATCCTTGAACATCATTGAACACGAACTGGGACCATCGTACAAACTAGAAAACTTTTCTCGTCTTGAACAAGATACACACTTAAATTCATTGTGGAAGTTCAGCTTACAACTTAAAAATGTTTACTTCAAAAAAATCCTGGAACATGATTGTTTTGTAAATGAAATGCACTGGTTTTTGCAAAGGAACCTCCACAGAGCCGATCACTTGAGAGGGTACGCGCTGTTTTTGGAATTTTTAAAAATGCAGTCAGCGTCTGCTTGCATTGATTTTCCGTATGATAAATTTTATCATAAATTTATGATCAACTTTGACCTTTGTGATACCACAATCTCATGTTTTCCAGACGACACAATGCCGTGGGATCTGAGCGCGTTAGCTTTAAGATTCCAAGTTCAATTGGAAAACATGCGGGCAAATATTTTTCCTCTATGGCAATGGAGACCAAACATTTAGTTAGTATACATTGATACCTGCTGAGGGGCTTGTGGCTAAGTAATAACAGCCGCACGGGACGATCGATCAGGTTAAGCTACGCTTGCCGCGGTTGGTCCATGGATGGGTGACCATTTTCACAAACCAAGACCCCTCCGTGCCTCGGAAAGCACGTTAAGCCGTTGGTCCCGGCTGTCATTCGTGGATCTTTGACAGTCGTTACGGGTCGTCAGTAGCCCGAAAGTGTGACAACCAGTCTTACCAAGGGGTATCGTATTACCCAGTCACTGGATTGTGGAGGTCAGATAGGCAGTCGCTCCATGTAAAATACTGGTATACAGCTGCATCCGGTTAGACTGGAAGCCGACCCCAACATAGTTGGGAAAAGGCTAGGCAGATGATGATGACATTGATACCTGCTGTCTTGTATGGAAAGGCAATTGCATGTAGCTGAGACAAGAATGCTAAAAGGTTGTGTGTGGTGTTACACGAATGGATAGAATAAGAAATGAGTACACAAGGTGAAGTCTGAAAGAGACACCGGTAACTGAAAAGTTGTGTGGATTTATTATTGGATATTAGTGGATTATTAAACTTTTTGTGAAATTAAAATTACCGCCTAGTTTGAATTTCCGCCAAAAAGACGTTCCCCAATCAATTGTTAAACTGTGGTATTGCCATGATAATAACTCTGATCGGAATTACGTAAATGTAAATTAATTTAAAAAAAATATTATAAACAAAACAACCGTTTTCCAAAAGGGACACTACAAAGTGAAAAATATCTTTAATTTCGGGTGTTGTTCGGTTCGCAATTTCGTTGTTTGCCACCGACATCCGAAATTAAAGCATCATCCCTAATCAGTTGTTTTTTTTTTTTAATTATTAGCATGGCAATACCACAGTTTATCAATTGATTACAAACTGTGACATACTCTGTTGGACAATGAATCATATTCATAATCTATACACATTGGTTTAATACGTTATTAAAACTTGTGTCACACACAAAGGATTCTGTATCTTTTGAACAACAATTCGAGTGATCTCTTCTAATCTTACAGGACGACCGGTGAGTACTACGTTTCACTAACAAAATAATAATATCGTCGTCATATGCGATAAATTCACATTATCAGTAGTGAACATAGCACCGCGCCTGTAGGTATTCCCCGTTCGGTTACGTCAGAGTTCTATTAATAAGCTACTGAATACACAAGATAGTACAATGTAACATGAAACTACATGATGATTGTTATAAAGAAAAGAAAGAAAATACTTTTAATTGCGGCAAACCTAACGCATAAAAAAGGAACATAAACACACAAAAAAAAATAACAAGTTGGGGGTAAACATGCGTCACATTCGCGCAAAACGGCTATCGCTCAGCATAATAAATAAATAATATACCTGGACATTTCACACAGCGCCATCTAGTCCCAAGCCAAGCAACCTAATGCTTGTGTTATGGTAACAAGATGGCTGATAAACTACTTATATACATTTTTTTTGTTGTAAATACATACATATTATAGGGGAGAGTGGTACAAAATGATCCCCCTAAGGGAAAATAGATATAAAAAGTAGGTACATAGACAATGAATTTTGTGAAATTAATAAGTTTTATGTAAGGCTAGTATATCGGCCTCTAATTTAGTAAGAGTAGAATACATTTCTATTCACAAGATTTATTATTATTTAAGTTTTTGTCAAGCTACAGTAAAGGATCGTTTTGTACACCCGGGTGTCTAAAATGATCCCTGGGGTTGGGGTAATATGATCCCTGGGATTATATAACCCCGCTATTAAAGTTAGGTAAAATTAAAAATTAAATTTCAAGTAAAAGTGGTTTATTTTAGCAAAAATGTAAACCTTACAAGTACAAAAATTTTGTTATAAAACTAAACTATGTTTCTAATAATTAAATCTTTTCACTCCAATTTTGGCGCGTAGTTTTTCTTACGTAATTCCGCGGCATTGTTCCTGAAATAAAAGAGAATCAGCGGTGCTATTCTGTAAAAAGATCACCGTGATAACCTAGGTGAAGTGAGATTAAAGTGAGCCGTCATTCCACCTGAGGCTAGGGATTGACACTATTGATAGCTCACTTTAAGCTCACTTCACTTAAGTTTTCACGGTGAATAGCATTACAGATAAGTTACTGATGTAATTTTATATAAAAACACAACATCTATTATTGATAGTTGTTACAAGTTATTGTTAACCAGTTCATTAAAAACGAATTGTAAAAATATTACAATCAATAAACATAACAATGTGGGTAAACGGATCATTTTGCCCCCCTACGAGAGGATCGTTTTACCCCAAATGCATAACTCTATAAAAACATCAAATCATAACCTCATGGTATTCATTTACAACAATCGATCATTGCTAATTATATTGTTAGATAACATTGGAAACTAACGCAAACACTCCTATTACATTATAATTACTTAAACTCAAACAACATCATATTGAATTATTGCTTACCTTACATCAAAACACACTATTTTTATTTTGTTTCAATAAAATCTTCCGTAATGCTCACACCGCCTTGACACTTTGACTGAATGCTAAAACCACTGTGGCGAAGACTATTTTCACTCAAACAACTAGATTGCGCTACTAATTTCGGTAAAACTGTAGATAATCGTTTTACCCCGAGGGATCGTTTTGTACCACTCTCCCCTAGATAGAAAAACACCCAGACTCAGAACAAATACATGTAGGACTTACAAATATTTGTTCTGTGCGGGAATCAAACCCGCGACACGCAGCGCAGCAGTCCGATCGCTGAGCTACTGCGCTAACCGTGTTGTCAAAATAATCATCAATCATAATGCTAAGACCTATACGAAGAGAGCCCCAGCGCTGGTGCAAAACTCGTTCAAATCCAGCACATTTCATGCCCACGGACCTATTTTCAGTTTAGCAGATAGATCTTAGCTATCTAGAGTTTTGAATAATGCACGGAATAGTAGGTATGATGCCACTAACTTATCTAGCCATATGCTTTAGCATATGGAAAGCCCTTTTAAGAAACCAACTCCTGAAGTCTACCATTTAAAAGTCTACAAACTTTTCTCGAATTCGAAATCTTGGCAAGCAGTATTTAATTTGCGCCAGGCTAGCCCGCGGTATTCTATAAAAGTAATTCAGTAAATACACGAATTTGTATTATTATTTTATTTGTATTTTGTTAGGTATTTGTTACTGACACGAAAATTGCAAAAACCTTTAGGAAATTTAAATTACGCGATGTAACTTAGGGCATACCCTTTGACCAATTATTATTAAGGCACGTAACAACAAATACAAGATAAACTTATATTTGCAGATCACCAATCATCAGCAGAAAACACGCTACTTGAGAACATTCTCACCGGGAGGCTCGACGGCGAGTTGTGACGCGCGATGGGATGTACTTGCTTAACGACCAATAGGAGGAAGAAACGAAGACTTCAATTCTTGACATCGTGTGTTGCATCCTAGTGACGAAACAGAAACAATTACCATCAAACCATGGAGAGTGAAACGTATAAAAAGCGTGCAGGCACGTCGGGCATCCAAGGGCAGCTTTATGAGACTAAATTAATTAGTCTAATATATTTTAGAATGATACATGATGACAGTGTTGAGCAGTTTTCTTTGGCCACCAATAGAGATGACATAGGTGCATTCGATGATATTTGTTTTAAAGCAAAAATAAAGGGGTTTGAGAAACCAGTCAGTGTTTTCATTCAAGCTAAACACAGGGAGAACGACAAACTTCTAGCGTTTACTAGTAAAACTGATTTGGCCAAATATTTTCATAGTTACTTAGAAATTAGACGCACCTTTGAACCGAGCAGTAAAGACAGAATTTTTGGTGGAAAGTTTGATGAAACTGAAAGCTTGTTCGTTATGTATACTACAGCAAAGGACGATCGCAATAACAAAATATATGAAAGCTGTTTTGCTGACTATTTGAACGAACTCATAGGAACAGGAGGTTGTTGCACACAGCCATCATACACAGATGAAGGCTTGGACTTTTTGTGTAAAATAGTAATGAAACAACAAATCACAACACTAGCTGAAATGTTAGCGAAGCTTATATGTGAAGAATCTGATAGTGTAATGCGGATGAATCATGATCTGATGTTGCGCTACCATGTTATTCTAGCACACAACGTTTTACACGTGTCTGAAATCCAACCTGAAGGACATCGGATTGCCAGCTTCAGACAAGACTTCTTTACAACCAACGAGGAATTTCTCGTACTGTTCAAAAACATACTGTGCTTAGAGATTGTCAAAAAGCGAAAGTCGGAAGAGACTGATGTACAGAGTTTATTGTTGAAGTTCCTTAGCGAACCCTCTTTAGTGAAGACACTAAGTAAACTGATAGGAAGTGTCCTTACTTATAAAAACAGCAAGCTAGAATTTGTAAACAAATCGATGAGAGACGATCTAAAGCGGCAGCTGGATAAAGCAAATGTCTCACAATCAACTGTCTATGAAGCAGCAGAAATGGCTGCTAAAGAGTATTTACTATCTCTGAAGATTAAAGTCCCAGCTTTCTTTGGCAACAAAGATTTAGCAATAAGAGGCAAACCTGAGAAAGTCGAAAAGAGACTAAACTACTTAACATCAAAAATTAAAGAAATATTAGAGAAATCGAATCCCAATAACATCGTCGCTATAGATGAGTCTCTGGAAGATGGTTTTCTTCAGTTAAATGGAGGCATAGCTTCTGCTGTCGGCAACATACTAGTTTTCGATGAAAGTTCTAAACTTTTAAAGTTTACAGACAACTGTGAATCACTAGGAAGTCTTGCCAGAAGATGGTATGAATCGTTGAAGAGTAAAATCGAAAATTTGCACGAATATAAATTGGATATAAAATTTAAAAACTTTCCAAAGCTGTCATTCGAACGAGGAGAATACGACGTGAGTTTGGTGAGAGATTTCTATGACAAATTACTGTTTTACACAAACCAAGCTGATCAGAATGGTGTAGAGGAAATTTTGAGAGAAGAAATAGCAGATCACCCGTGCAGTGACGTAAACAACTTTAGAGTTCGATCTGACGTGATATTTCTAAAATATCATGATGAAATACAAAAACTGTGGATGACGCCTAAAGTGGGATCATATCTTACAAAGAAAAGCAAAATATATGAGAATGCAGTATCGAATGCCATGAGTGAGCCATTAATGAGTGTTTTAAACATAATGAATAAGATTAAGTATAAAGACTACACATTTAATGAAAACGTTTTAAAATCATTCGAGTTGCATGGCCAGATTATAGGAACTGTTATTGCTACGGAGAGTTGTGAGTTAACGGTTGCTAAGGTGGAACAATATCTGGGAAATAAAGACCGTGTTGTTTTAGACTTAGAATCCATTATCAAACTGCCGTTGAAGAACCACAACACTTTATGTAAAGAATTGACGAGCACAACTAAGGAGAAGATATTAATTATTGTTTGCCATAATTTCAAAAATTCTAAAAATTCTTGTAAAAGGCTTGAAAATGTCGCGAAAGCTGTTGATGGCAAGCAAATAATAATCATTACGAACAAAATGTCAGTTGACATTATGACTGAATATTTCTCACAAGCAAGTAATGTATTGAACGATGAAAGAACTGTTTTCGCCGACTTGAGTGTTGAGTCACAGAAGAAGTTTTTAGCCACTTCTAAAATAAAACTTCAAGGAAAAGACGTAAGCTTAGATATAATCGGAGATGATGAGTCTGTGCAACTTATTGACCAAGAAGTTTTTAGTAAACTTATCAATAACGAAACTATCCAAATTGGTAATATGGCTATTTATAATAATAACGATATGTATTACGTTGACAGACGGATTAGTCGCACCGAAATACAGGAACACGATAAGTTTGTTGATGTCAAAGACAAAGTTTTAAAATCGTTGTACGATTTAGAAGACGACGTTGTACTTATAACAGGAGAAGCGGGAATGGGTAAGTCAGCTCTACTTAAACAGTTGTCACTTAAGACAAAGGAAATCGATCCTAATGTTTGGATTGTAAGAATCTTACCGGGAGACGTGACACCGTATGGAAAATATATTAATTGGCAGGACGAAAATATAGCCATCAATACTTTGGAAAGTTTAAAATTTCTGAGTGAAATTGCACTCGAACAGGAATTAGAAGGAGGAATCATTTCTAAATTATGGAGTCAATGTGTAAATTATTATACAAGGGGTAAATTTAAGGAATTAATTGATTTGGAAGAATCACCGAATGGAACTGTTTCCCTTAAAAAATATTCAGGTTTCAAGCCAATGGTATTTCACTTGAAAATGTTCCTTCATTTTTACAACAGAGGAAAACTGATATTTCTCTTTGATGATTGTGATGAATTCTTTTGGCGGAAAGAAACACCATTCATGTCATTACTGAAGACGGTCAAGAGTTATCCTCGTAAGCATAAAATCTGGATCACAGGCAGATCCTTGAACATAATTGAACAAGAGTTCGGACCATCATACAAGCTTGAAAACTTTTCTCTCTCTGAACAGGACACATACATAAACACATTATTGAAGCTCAACATACATGTTAAGAATCTATGCTCCGAAGGAAGCCTGGATATTGATTCTTATATATATGTTGTACAAAGAAATTTTGAATATCACAACAGACGAGAAAACTGTTTAAGAGCATACGTGCTGCTTTTGGATTTTTTAAAAATGCAGTCAGAAGCTGCTGGCCTTAATTTTACGTACGATACATATTATAATATACTTATGAAGACCTTTACCCGTTCTAATGGCACAATATCATGTTTTCCAGACGACACAACGCCACGGCATCTGAGAAAATTTTTAGTAGTGTGCAAAGAAGATTTACTTTACCATCACTATCGAAATAAAAAATATTTTAGCTAAGTTTTTTATTTTGTTACTGTCGATAGTGGTAAAAGCCTCCACCAGTTGATTCCAAGCTGTTTAGAGTAGCAAATAGCAATTTCAATAAATAATACAGCAGTTATATAACGTTAGAGAATGTTGCATAACATTTGTTGTCTAACTTTTTTTAAACGAATTGTAACAAAAAATATAAATTGTTAGTGATGTTATAATACAACTCCATGTAACAAAAGGTTCTCTGTTCTCTCGCTTTCAAAGTTCGACGCATACAGTAAGAGCGCTATTTCTTTTGTTTTTTCAAACAAAAAATAAAAGCCAAACCAATAAGCACTTCTTCTATTTAGAGCTGCTACCAGCTTCCTCGAAAGGCAGACCCAAGCTGATGGTTGCAGAATGTTATACAACGAGTTGATCCAGTGATGTTGTAGCAAAATGTTACACACTGTTATAAAATGTTATCGTGCTACACAATGTTTTATAACGTTATACAGGCTGTTAGTGTGAACAGTGGCAATATTTAAGGAGGTGCATAAGTATCATGAGTAGATTCTAAAACCGTTGAAAAAATATGACCCTATTTTTTTCTAAGTTTTTCTTCTAATATCCCGAAAAATAAAAAATCATAGTCACATTACTGTTAGGCCTCTGCCCCGCATGTACCGGCGCCGCGCCGCCGGCGGGCACGCGGTGGCCGGGGGAAAACCCGGCCGCTTCGTGCGTTATCGTCGGGTGCGGTCACTTCGCGTAAAATTTCGGAATTAGAAAACTGTAAAATTCGCAAAAAAAAAATTGCGACATACATTTAAAACTTTTGTAATATTTTTTTATTTAAGATTATCTATCCGTCCTTTGAAAGTTGCCACTGTTCTCCCTTCCACCCTGTATAACTGCTGTGTGTGAGCACCTGTGGAGGTCAGATAGGCAGTCGCTTCCTATAAAATACTGGTAATCAGCTGCATCCGACCCCAACATGATGATGATGATGATTCGTAGCAGACATAATTTTCGTCACGTTATTAACGGAAAGAGGTCTGACACAATGTTTGACTAATTTGGTCAAACGCGTAATAGTAGATATGTACAGACGCCACCGCATCGAGCTATTACAGTCTGTCAAATTTCTTTAATAGATATTCAACTTTATGGCTAAAGTATTAAGGTTCAAGGTTGATTGGGAAAATTTGACAGGTTCGGGTAGCTTGACCTGCCGGCGTCTGTACAAATAATTATTCGCGGGCGGACCGCCAAGATAACAGTTGTTCTAATCATTAGTCATATTTAATTACCTACTAGCAGTACCCCGCGGTTTCACCCGCATAAGTTTTTTCAGCTGCATCCAGCTGAATACCAGTATTTTACATGGAGTGACTGCCTATCTGACCTCCACAACCCAGTTACTGGGTAATACGATACCCCTTGGTAAGACTGGTTGTCACACTTTCGGGCTACTGATGAAGCGTAACGACTGTCAAAGATCCACGAATGGCAGAAGGGACCAACGACTTAACGTGATTTCCGAGGCACGGAGGGGTCGTGGTATGTAAAGATGGTCACCCATCCCCGAACCAACCGCGGCAAAAGTAGCTTCACCTGATCGATCGACCTGTGTGGCAGTTATTATTTAGCCACGGGACCCTCACATCTATTCATCTATGCATCGTGTCCTGTCAGCTGCACGTTACAGGAACTGGTGGACGCTGGTGATGGCGCCGAACAAGTAGCTGAATTCTGGGTCGAGTCTATTTAGACTGTTATCGACATGGTAAGGGCTGATTTTTCAATCGATAGATCCTGTCATTTTTATTCGTGGAATAAAATTCTCATCTGACAGATTCGTCTGTCTGTCTTTCACCAGGCTGTATCTCATGAACCGTGATAGCTACAGACACGACTAAAAACAGAATAAAATAAATATTTGAGTGGGGCTATACAAGAAACGTGATTTTGCCGTTTTTTGCTCGATATTAATAATCGCTTGAAATATTCACAGAATATTTAGTTGTATATTCACTTTAAAACTAAATAATTAAAATAAAATAAATATTTAAGGGGGGATACTACAGACGTGATTTTTATATAATAACTAGCTGACCCGGCAAACGTTGTTTTGCCATATACGTGCTCCAATTTGAGTGGACCCGAGTCGATGGGACGATCGTCAAATGTTTGACAGGAAAGTAGGTAGAACAGTTTATATGGGAAAATGAAATTGTTGTTTTTACTATGTTCCTCGCAATGTTTCCATATTTTCTCACCGTTTAAACCTTCCCTGGAGTACGACAACCATTTCAAAACCAAAATCAGCTAAATCGGCCCAGCCGTTCTCGAGTTTTAGCGAGACAAACGAACAGCAATTGATTTTTATATATATATATAGATAGATGGTACGGAACCCTTCGTGCGCGAGTCCGACTCGCACTTGGCCGGTTCTCATGCTTAGATATACATACCCATTACGTCTGTGGTGTTTCGCTAGCTAATTTTATTTGACCCTGTTCTCTCTGTTTCACGGTTAACCTGACCTTGGTAGGTGTTAAAAAATCTAGACATTCTTCCCTCCCGCGCATTCAAAAAGTGTAATATATTATTTTCGACAGCTTAACAGTGTAGAAAGACATTGAATTTGTTTATTTGTAGAAACAGGTGTGTTCTGAGAGTGTCCGTGGAGTTTCTTGCCCGTTCCATAGGAACCTACTACGAGGATGATTTCCACCAAACGGCTCGCATCGTATCGGATTTTACAATCTTTATACGATATTAAATCGTGTACTTACACAGTATTGTCTTTAGTACCAACCAAGCCACGCACAGCCAGCTTGACCGCGGGCGTCTTGTGTGACACGCGATCGTAGCCGAAATTATGCTGCGACGCGCGTTCGGCTCCGTTCACCTATCGCGTCGTATCCGATCGGATACCCGATTACTGTACCAACCGCAAATAATAAGTTTGTCATAGGTTACGTTACCCGAAGTGGAGTTATTTTTATTCCTTTTAGTTTTTATAGTTATTTAGGTTTATTTTTATAAGTCGTAGGTATAGATTTTAATTTTAAAGTATAGGTAGTATATTTGATAGTGTACGTAGTGACCGTAGGTTATTTTATAATACTGTTAGGTAGGATTAGTCATTCGTATAGATATTAGTTTTTAGGGATTTTGCTTATTTATTGAGTTTAAATTAGTTATCATCAGAAATAGGTTTATTTAGGTAGGTACCTAGGTATTTATTGAGTTTTTTTTTTATTAGGTAGTTACTTAGGTAAAGATATCATATAGGTACCCTCTTAATCACCACTAATGAGACACAATTGGTTTTCTATTGTAATTAGCCACAAAGGGCCCGCGAGATAGATTGCATTCTGGGGAAGCACATGCATTTTATCCTGTTAGCACGTTCCCGTGGGATAATTTCCGACATCCACGCGGGCGAAGCCGCGGGCAGAAGCTAGTTTGAAAAAATGAAAATGAAAATCTGCTCAATCAGCGACCTCGGTAAGTGTGTCTAGAATTTTCTAATACCTTTTATTAAGTTTCATATTGAGAAACGAAGCAACTAAATACGACATATAGGAATGTAGCCGCTTTTCTTTAGATCGAATTTTGTTGCTTCGTGTCTCAATATGAAATTTTATAAAAGGTATTAGAAAATTCTAGACACATTTACCGAGGTCGCTGATTGAACAGATTTTCATAATTCCTTCTCAGTCACGAGATAATATTTTTTTAAAGGAGTGGCGCTAGTGGACCTGTGTGCACCCTCTTAATATACATAAATGTCCTAAAAAGCAGTGCAGTTGCATACGGGCGATAATGAAGAAAATAGATTACTGTTGAGTGCACCGAACTGGGCGGCCATTTTAATAATAGAAACGTTCTCGTTGACAAGAATAGAGAGGGCGTGGAGTGGCTGTTGCAACAAAAAAAAATTATGACGCATGTTTACCCCCAACTTGTTATTTTTTTGTGTTTGTGTTTTTTTTATGCGTCATGTTTCCCGCAAATAAATGTATTTTCTTTCTTTCTGCCTTTCAAATAGCAAGTAAAGCTCTTTGTGAAGGATCTCATCCTGGGAAGTAAGTACAACCAGCCACCGTTGACCATACTTACGTTGACCAGGCCCTATCAGAATACCTGCACTGCGGTATTTATTTAAGGTGGATGCTCCAAGGTAGCCCGCGAAATTCAAATTTTCTTACGTTTTTTGCAATTTGCTGGTCAATACTAAGTTGTACGTTGATTAAAATATGATTCGCGGCCGTAACAAATATGTATTTACAGAATTATAATCATTAGAATCAGTAATACAACTTGTTAAATTAGCATAATCCTAAAATGTCAAGATTTCATGAAATAGTCATTCAGTAGGATTACTTGATCTTAGAGAGTTGTGTTGATGACTTTAATGATTATAATTCTGTAAATATATATTTGTTACGGCCGCGAATCATATTTTAATCAACGCACAACTTAGTAGGTACTGACCAGCAAATTGCAAAAAACGTATAAAAATTTGAATTTCGCGGGCTACCTTGGAGCATCCACCTTAACCTAACCTGAGTAATCATCCCGTGCGACTTTTATTTCTTAGCCACGAGCACGACCTTCAACATCCTTTCTGTTCCGTACAAGTTTGTAGGTATGTAACTACAAATTTACGGTTTTCTGATTTTTTCTTTTACTTACGCGACATGACATTGCTTCTTGTCAAATTTCATGATTCTAGGTCAACGGGACGTACCCTATAGGTTTTGATTCCCTTGCGAGTGTCAAAATATGCGGCATAAACGGAACATAAACGCCCGCATCTTTTGATTGCGTTGACTTAGAAGTTTGATTTTTTCACTGCTTCAAGGGATTGCAGCTTTGTGTATTTGATATTAATTTCAAAGTGATAACTCCACGCGTTCCTGGGAAAAAGGGTCTTGACAGACACATACGGAGAACGAAGTGATCTTATAAGGATTCCGTTTTTCCTTTTGAGGTACGAAACCCTAAAAAATAACATACATAACGCCTTTTTTTTCCGGGGTGGGTAGAGGTGTACACACATTTTACTAATTATGTTTAAAAAACCATGTAATAGGGGGGGGGGGGAGGGGGGGTTCGGACGTGATGGCAGGATGAGCTGGACTCCTTTAATAAAGATTGATCCTTTGCAGCTCTGGACAAAGAGACGTGGATGGGGCCTTTGCCCAGCAGTGGGACATATCATCATCTGCCTAGCCTTTTCCCAAGTCTTTCAGTCTAACCGGATGCAGCTGAATACCAGTATTTAACATGGAGCGACTGCCTATCTGACCTCCACAACCCAGTTACTGGGTAATACGATACCCCTTGGTAAGACTGGTGGTCAGACTTTCGGGATTCTGACTTTCCGTAACGACTTTCAAAGATCCACGAATGACAGCCGGGACCAACGGCTTAACGTGCTTTCCGAGGCACGGAGGGGTCTCGGTGTGTAAAGATGGTCACCTATCCACAGACCAACCGTGGCAAGCGTAGCTTAACCTGACCGATCGACCTGTGCGGCTGTTATTATTTAGCCACGAGCCCCAGCAGTGGGACATCATGGCAAAAAAAAAAGTTGGGGCAAGTCTAAAAAAAATTACCTGCAAAACAGCTCCATGCCTTCCTACGTCGCGTGGTCAATGTAAAACGAAGAACATGAGCCAGTTTGAGACTGCACGTTAACAAAACCAGCGCGTAATACGAAATAATAAAAATAATACGCAGAGATACTATTAATAATAACAAACGGCTATTTAGGAACTAACGAGCCATTCGAAGTTGTATATTTAAAAGTTTTTATCAATATTTTTTGTTACATCCGTAATTTGGTGTTTTTTTCGTCTTGTAACTGAGTATTATTTCATTCAAATCACAAAACTTTTTCTTATAATTATTTTACTGTCAAAATTTCCCGCGTTCCTAAATTTCACGTTTTGTTGTCATAGCTGAATAAAAGAAACTTTATGGTGAATTAAAATAGTGAAGTGCTTCGTAAGGTCAGTGTGTGCACAGATGAAAAAGAATTGACGGTTTTACGGTTTTTTTTGGTGTTTTTTTTTTTAAATAGGCCGTAAATTTTGCGTGAAATTCGATTTACTTAATAGGTGAAGCGTTGTGTCAGTTATTTACCGTCAAGCTTATTGTCCTACAGGGAAAGTAGTATTAATCCTCATATGCGATTTGCTGATTTTTTTTAGGGTTGACTAAATTGATATATTATACAGGTCAAACTAAATTAGCTAGTGAAACTCCGGAGATGTGAATGGTATCGTTAACTAAAGATAAAATAAATTAATTTGATAAGTTTTTTTTCCGGGTCATTAATCGCCTGTAGTGTAGTCACTTGCCGTATCAGTTTAAAAAATCTGTTTTTTGTTTATGTGTAAACACAATTAAGTGATGACTTTCGTTAGGTCATCATCATCTGCCTAGCCTTTTCCCATCTACGAGTATGTTGGAGTCGGCTTCCAGTCTAACCGAATGCAGCTGAATACTAGTATTTTACATGGAGCGACTGCTTATCTGACCTCCACAACCCAATTACTGGGTAATACGATCTGGCTATCGATATGTAAACACATGTACACAAAAAAAATCACATACTACACGACCAAAGATCGAAGACCCAAAAAAAAATTTTTCAATCATCTTTAGACGTCGATACCCCCACGTCTGTAAAGTTTCGCTAGCTTATTCAATTTGACCCTGTAGTAAACGTAGTATTTGATATTGTGGTACATACATACATATACATGACATAAAATCACGTCAGTTACACCAGGGCTACAGTTGAAGTTTACGTGTAAGAAACGGATTGATTTTTTCCGATAAAACTTAATTTATTTAATAAACAACAAACAGTTAATTTATCAAACTAAATTTCATTTAAAACATTCATCGGTTTTTTACTAAAACTTGAACTATAACCGACGATCCTGGGGGTCTACTCCGAAGTAGTATCGGCCGAATGTTCGGCCGTTTCCTGCTACGAAGTTACTATTTGGTTCGGTCGGTTCCGATCCTACACTCCTACACTCTTTCGTATATGGTCCCGACCCAACTGAGTCGATCCGAACTTTTTTCGCATTTTTCAATAATATTCGGTTCGGCCATGTGTCGGTCCGATCCGAACATTCGCAATTTGCACTTCGGAGTAGGCCCCCTGGTTACTTATCTCCTTTGGTGACTGTACAGTCACGAACAAAAGTATGTATACACTCGGCTTTATTCAAAAGCGATTTACTCCTTTATTTTTGAATGAAATTTTATGTTGTTACGATCATAGCATTTTCGAACCCATAGGTTTAAGTAATGTGTCGTATTTTATTTAACGTTGCATTCGTTATTTCACGAAAAAATCGCAATTGAAAGTTGCCAAGTGTTGACATATTGGTGCTCGTGACTGTACCTACTAAAATATTTTTGTTTATTAAACAAAATACCCTGTATACCATTATCTTTGAAAAAAGTTCTCAAGCCCAAAAAAACATGATTTTGAAAAAAAAAGAAAGGACGATGGGCGTTCCCAAAATTGCAACTTAGTCAACAGACTTGAGACGCATCTTATTTAAAAGGTCTTGGTTTACTGATCATTCTATATGGAGGCGACAACCGTCAAAAATATGGGGTTTGAGCGGAAAAGAAGGAAATCTAATGGTACAGACGCCAGCACATCAAGTTACTACAATCTGTCAAATTTCTATAAAAGATTTTCAACTTTATCGCTAAAACTTTAAGGTTCAAGGTTGATTGGGAAAATTTGACGGTTTCAGGTAGGTTGACCTGCTGACGTCTGTACAAAGTACAAAATAAAATGAAAATCAAAAATCATTTATTCAAATTAGGCTGACAATCAGCATTTTTCGAACGTCATAATTACAAAAGACAGTCCCCCAAAAACGCCCGCCCTTCACCACTTCCTAGTGCTTTCGCTGGGAAGAAGAAGTGGCGCAACAAACTCCCCAGCAGCACAGCTGTCTGTTCAGTTAGAAAATACTTGATTGTAATTACTTACAATGCATAAATATGTAAGCTGTCACGCCCTTTATGCCTGGAGGCTTTTATTTAGGTAGTAAGTTTTTATTTTTATTTTAATGAATTATTTTTTAGCTTGAGCACGTATAGTTTTTATTATATTTGTTGGTATATTGGCGTGGCTAGCTGACATATGGCAAATAATTTAAGTTTCTTGTAATGTTCATTACTGAACATAGGTTCCTAGTATTGTATACATGCAACTATATTCTAACTAAACAGACAGCTGTGCTGCTGGGGAGTTTGTTGCGCCACTTCTTCTTCCCAGCGATAAGGAAGTGGTGAAGGGCGGGCGTTTTTGGGTGACTGTCTTTTGTAATTTTGACGTTCGAAAATTGCTGATTCTCAGCCTAATTTGAATAAATGACTTTTGGTTTTGATTTTGATTTTACAAGACACAGAACATTAAATTAAATTATTTGCCATATTTATGTCAGCTAGCCACGCCTATATACCAAAAAATTGTTATAGCATTAGATAAGGCAATCAAATGGCTAGAATTAAATAATTTAAAAATAAATATGACAAAAACAAATATAATACAATTCCAAGCATCCAACACAAACACAGATAATTTAGTTATTCAGTATAACAATTCCGTCTTCCGTCCGTCAAACGAATTGTTATAGCATTAGATAAGGCAATCAAATGGCTAGAATTAAATAATTTAAAAATAAATATGACAAAAACAAATATAATACAATTCCAAGCATCCAACACAAACACAGATAATTTAGTTATTCAGTATAACAATTCCGTCTTAAACACTGTGAATGAATGTGTATTTTTAGGTATAACCGTTGATAGAAACTTAAGCTGGAAACCACACTTAGATAAGATACTTAAAAAAATAGATCGATTTGTATATGTCCTGAAAAGAATAAGACAAACGGTTAACTTAAATACTGCAACGGTTGCTTACCATGCATATGTAGCATCTTTACTGAGATACGGTCTTATTATTTGGGGCAACTCAGTAGACGTGGAAAGAGTTTTTAAAGGACAAAAAAAATGTATTCGGGCAATGTGTGGAGCTCACTTTTTAGATAGCTGTAAACCGCTATTCCAAGAACTTAAAATACTGTCTTTACCATGTCTTTACATATTTGAAACTTGCATGGTTGTAAAAAAAAAATATAATTTATTTGAAAAAAGCAGTTACAAAATAAATAGTCGACTACGTCACAAAGACAAATTGAAACGGCCCCAAATAAAATTAATGTTATACAAAAGAAATAGTTACTGCATGGCAATTATTATTTTTAACCATTTGCCAAATAACATTCAAGATTTGCCATCGTCGCTGTTCAAAAGGGTGTTATTTAGACTGTTATTGGACAAAAATTATTACAGTGTTAAAGAATATTTAGAGGATAAGTCGCTAGTAACAAATTAAATAAAAATTATTCTACCATATCCCACACTAACATATCTTTAATATTATATTCTTGACATAATTATTCAATATTAATGACATGACTAAACACACATACAATTTCCATCTTTATTACAATAATATTTATATTTTATTAAGTGATTCATGTTTACTAATTCAAATATTAATAAATAAGACTTCATTTTACGAGAAATATTTGTACGCCATAGTATGGCAGGATATGCTGGAACCAAAATTGTAACATCTATTGTACCATATTCTGACAAATAAACATTTTTGATTTTTGATTTTGATTTTGAAAATATAATAAAACTATACGTAGGTAAGTACTCAAGGCAGAAAATAATTAATTAAAATGTAAATAAAAAACTTACTATAAAAGCCTCCAGGCATAAAGGGCATGACAGCTTTACGTATTTATGCATTGCTGGGTTCTGTTCACATAGCTGTCAGCTGTCACCAATAATTGTTTGATTATTATAAACAAGTGAAAATCGTATTGATTTTTACTTAGGGTACTTCATATTGTATTGGATTTTTCGTCACATAACATTCACGCTTGTAAACCCCGTAGGCGTAAGCAGAGATTCCCCCCCCGACCGAGAACCCGGACAACCGACAACCGGGCACAACCCCGGACAACCCGGGGACAACCGGGTTGGCCGACAACCCGGTTTCAAAACTTAGTCAACAGACTTGAGTTGAAATGTTTTTTTCAGGAAACCCCATAAGCATATTCACGATTTGAAAAAAAATGTAGGAAGATTAGAGGTATTTTTGACAGATTGAGACTGAGATCAGACTGTGAACGTTCTTAAAATTACGAGAATTGCCCCTTTGATCTCGTCCATTCTTACAACATGTCCTACCCGTTGAAGACATCCTATTTACAGGTGAAACACCCCCACCAACCTTTTACTGACTACATACAATACAATACTACAACACTTACAACAACAACTACAACAACACTTCAACAACAAACAACTCTCTCTCTTCTACAATACTTTTTCTTTCTTTCTTACATATTTGGAATCGGATTCCAGTTTAACCGGATGCAGCTGAATACCATTATTTTACATTGAGCGATTGGCTTTTGACCTCCACAACCCAGTTACTGGGTAACACCTTTTCGTGAGACTGGTTTAAAATACCAACCACAACCAAAATTCTAAGATCTTAGAGCATAATGCTGAGCGATGATCGTTTTGCGTGGATGTGGCGCAGGTTTTCGCTCCAACTTGTTTTTTTTTTAAACGAAGTTCCTTATCGCGCGTTGCGAAAGGGGGCTAGACGGAAAAAATTAAGACCAAAAGTTGGAACGACACTTTTTGCTATAGTTGTAAGCCGTGGGGCGTGCGCGTTTTTTTCTGTCTGTCTCTCTCTCTCTCTTTGAACTTCGTTCCATCCGGGTGTCCCTTGACACCTCTCTAGTTTTTTTTATGTTTTTTTTTTGCGTCATGTTTTCCGCAAACAAACGTATTTTCTTTCTATCATACATTCTTCTAATTAATAAAAGAAAACGAAAAATAAACTAAAAAAAACCAACGAAAAACAAGTTCAAAAGTACCAGGCGCTCATGAATTCGAGAAAGTTATTGCTCAAAGCTCAATCAGCGATCAATCAACCAGGAAGCCGCACATTCTCTATGATGAACAATCGATTGAGGTCATTATAAATAAGTACTGGCCGGGTCGGCTGGCTACTCTTGGCGGGAGACGCTCAGTTTAAATGTCAAAGTATGGTTGCCAGCTAGAAATAAATATCGAATTTTGAGGGCGCGGCGAAGAGAGACGGGTTGGCTTTGTTATCTATGAAACTTATAATATATAATATGATGTAATTTTGACGTGGCATGTCGTAAGATAATCAGTCTATAATAATAATTATAATGTTCCTTCCTACTACTGGAACACAGACCTTCTTTGTGAGATTCCTCGCACAGGAGTCCTGTGTCTCAGCAGTGCGCGCGGGCCCAGTGCAGTAGTAGGGCACATGTCTTTGAATTTTTGGTTCTAGGACATGCCGGTTTCCTCACGATGTTTTCTTTCACCGTTTTAAGAGCAGTGGTGATGAAATAATTTACGCAAAATAAAGAGCCTGTCTTGGTTCGACTACGACCAACAACTCGTAAGTCGTGACTTTTTCCACAACTGCTCCTGGCTCCATTTTTTTTGTATGTACAAAAAAAAATGTATACAAAGTAGTTTATCAGCCATCTTGTTACCATATCACAAGCATTAGGTTGCTTAGCTTGAGACTAGATGGCGCTGTGTGAAATGTCCAGGGATATTATATTATTATTATATTATATTTTGACGTGTCTTCCGGCACCATTTTGAATCTTCTCCAGTCCTTCTCATACGTCTGACTTTGTTCATTCTTCGTTTCATATTCAGTCCATTCTTCTTTGGAATGCGCTTCTTCTTGATATCAGGACGGCCACCAGTCGGTGTGCATCTAAGCCAGGGATGGGGAAACTACGGCCCGCGGGCTATCTCCGGCCCGCGAAGGCTTGAAATCCGGCCCGCGACCATCAAACAAAAATCAAGAGAATATTTCGTATTGTTAGTAATTTCATTCTCATTGGCAATGGCCAGCTTGCATAGAACAGTTCACATGTCACATGTCCCCACAAAGACCAGCGCTCCTCAACCTTCTACTTCGCGGCTAACTTAAAAGTTTAATTTAATTACAATTTCCAATTTCTTTTTTATTCCAATAGTTATTTTGTAATATTGCACAATAAATTAGTGTTTCAAAAATATATATCAATATTTTTATTTCAGTAATTAACATAGCCAAAAACGAAACAACTTGGCCCGCCATATATTTCGTTAGTATTATATTGGCACGCGAAGGAAAAAGTTTCCCCATCCCTGATCTAAGCGGACATTGCAAATTTATTTTCGAAACAAATAGCGTAGAGTCATCTCATCTCCCTTGAATTTGTATAAATCTATATACAGGGTGTCCCAAAAGGTTACGTAGCTGGGAAGGGGGGTGATAGGGGTGGTCACAAGGGTCACCAGAAAAATAAAAAAATAAATCCCCTCTGGGTATTAAAAAAAATAAATGGCATTTTTTTTAAAACTAAAAATTTAAATAATTTTTTTTTTTTTTTTTTAATATTGCTGTATTCAAAAAACAATGCTGTTATGTAATCGTCAATAACATGCCATTTATTTTTTTAAATACCCAGAGGGGATTTATTTTTTTATTTTTCTGGTGACCCTTGTGACCACCCCTATCACCCAGCTACGTAACCTTTTGGGACAACCTGTATACTTATGATAAAGCTGAAGAGTCTGTTAGAACGCGCGAACCACCAATCGTATTTGGAAAAATATTTTTTGCTCTAGATAGCCCAATTCTTGAGGAAGGCTATATGCCACGTAACATCACGCTAAGGCCATAAGGACCCGAGCAGGAACAAAAGAACGTGACAACGTCATAAGAAAATACTGATGGAATGGTTTCATTTTTCAAAAGAAAATTTTAATGGAACGCCTCAGAGCGAGGTAACGCCGCATACGTCATGTTTTTTCGTGCGTGCAGCCGACTCCATTGAATTATAAGACGTTGTCACGTCAAAAGTAAGAAAACACAATAAGCCCAAAAATGAGCGCAATGAGCGTAATAGTGTGTGTAAGCTGGAATGACGTCACCCCAGCTGCTCATGTCATATCTTCCAAATTAAATAAGATATGATTATGTATTAAAGCTCAAAAGATAAGGCGTAATAGCTGCCATCGGGAGCAAAATTTTCAAATTTGGCCTTGTAGTTTCTAATAATAAATAAGAAAAACAGCCACACAGGTCGATCGATCAGGTTAAGCTACGCTTGCCGCGGTTGGTCTGTGGATGGGTGACCATCTTTACATACCAAGACCCCTCCGTGCCTTTGAAAGCACGTTAAGCGGTTAATCCCGGCAGTAATTCGTGGATCTTTGACAGTCGTTACGGGTAGTCAGAAGCCCGAAAGTCTGACAACCAGTCTTACCAAGGGGTATCGTATTACCCAGTAACTTGGTTGTGGAGATCAGATAGGCAGTCACTCCATGTAAAATACTGGTATTCAGCTGCATTCGGTTAGACTGGAAGCCGACCCCAACATAGTTGGGAAAAGGCCAGGCAGATGATGATGTTTAGATGTCGATACCTACCCATCACACCGTGCGATGTTTCGCTAGCTAATTTAATTTGATCCCGTATATGAATACTGTTGGTGATTCATTCTTAGTAGAGCTACTAAACATTAATAAAACTTATTTACATTATCTGCTCCGACGATGTTTTCCTTACTAACTACATAGTGTTAAATTGATTCGTTTATTTGTTCAACGAAAAACAATTCAGTAATATATTTTGCGTTGTATGTTGAAACAAAAAATTTAACCAGAACATAATTATATTTTCTATAATTATTTACTTACTACCCGCATAAGTTTCGATCCCGTGGGAATATCGGGATAAAAATTATCCTATGTGTTAATCCTGGTTATAAACTATCTGTACCTTTCATCCAAATCCGTTCAGTAGTTTTTGCGTAAAAGAGTATCAAACATCCATCCATCCATCCATACAAACTTTCACGTTTATAATAATACGAATAGTAGGATACGAAGTAGGATTCGTACGATAGTCGAAGAAATCCGTGTTTCGAATTCACGTCAGTGCCGGCTGCCGCTGAAAACCAGCGCTGGGGCTCTGTCTCGTATAGGGTCTTAGCATTATGCTGAGCGATGGCCGTTTTGCATGAATGTGACGCATGTTTACCCCCAACTTGTTTTTTTTGTGTGTTTATGTCCTTTTTTTATGCGTCATATTTGCCGCTAATAAATGCTTTTTCTTTCTTCTTTCTTTCTTTCAATTGGTGTTTCTTCAATTTTAACGAATTCAACTTTACGAGAGTGCAATTCGGGTTGATTTCGGGATGAATGTGCTATAGAAGTCATTCAAATGTTTGTAGTTGTAGTGGAAACTGAACTTTATGCGAGCGTGTTAAGGTGGTTTTTCCAAAAACACATATTTGTTTACATGTTTCTAAAGAAAATCGCAAACGAAATATAGGATTATGTGAAATGAATTAAATTCACTTTTTAAACTATTCTAAGGGTCAAATTAATTAAGGCCAAACACGGGTTTTCATTAATTCTAAACTAAACTAAACAATTTTTTGAAACTCTTAATTTTACTAAATAATTCATTCAAAACTTGCCAAAAAAAAACTTGAGATTCCATCCGGGTGTCCCTTGACAAGGGACACCCGGATGGAACGAAGTATAACTGGTTTGCTTTCTATAAGAAAGAGACAGAGACAGACAGATAAACACGCGCACGCCGCACGGCTTACAACTATAGCAAAAAGTGTCGTTCCAACTTTTGGTCTTAATTTTTTCCGTCTAGCCCCCTTTCGCAACGCGCGATAAGGAACTTCGTTCCAAAACCGGAACACAACAAAACCGTAAAAAAAACACCGTAGATTTTCCGAAGAATAACCCAGGTGACAAGAATACTGGTGGCCCAGTGATAACGCCCCCGACTTACGAGTTGTAGGTCGTAGGTCCGAACCCAGACAGGCGCTTTACTTTGTGTAAATTATTTCATCACCACTGCTCTCAAAACGGTAAGCGAAAACATCGTGAGGAAACCGGCATGTCCTAGAACCAAACATTCGAAGACAAGTGACATCTACCAACCCGCACTCGGCCCGCGTGCTAGATTACAGTCAATAGAGCCAGAGTATCACTCCCAGGGAGTAATACTCTGGCTCTGTTGATACTTGAGCTCCATGTCAAGAAGATGAGGCCTTTTTTTTGGGTGGGAAATCATCAAACAACTTCTCCCGCTCTCGGCAAAGCGGGAGCAATGTCAAACAGTTACTGACTAAAACCCACCCGTGTTCCTTCAGTTGCCTGTGCCAGGAGCCACGGTAACTCTTTCGAACAACCCGCGACCCTGGCAGGCATCGGCCCTAGCGGAACCCATCACTTAGTGCTGACATCTCTTTGAGGCGCGCGTGGAACACAACGCGCCGTCGACCCGGGCCTGCCGCTCGATTCTGTTAAAATACTCACCGTGAAAAGTTATTTTGTCAATAGTGTCAATCCCTAGCATTAGTTGGAATGACAGCTCACTCCACGCTCACTTCACCTAAGTTTTCACGGTGAGATGGTTACAGAATCGCACTGCAGGTCCTTACCGGACGGCGAGCTGCCCATTGCTCGCCACCCGCAACCCCGCGCCTACGGTGGCCGGGAATCGGCTATCAATTCCCGACACCCAGGGAGTCTCCTCCGGCACCTAGAGGCGTGAAGGCTCAAATATTGCCTAGGAGATGAGGCCTGTATCCCAGTAGACATAGTCACTAGTATAATTCCATGAGTAGAACATAATAGGCAGTTGGGTAGCATAATCACTACCCAGCTGCGTGAACTCGAAACCACGACGTACGTCTGTCGCATACAAATGAATTTCACCTGTGAATCGATGACACATATTTAATTGGCTGCTGTCCTAATTATACATCGTTGGCTGTCACGGCAATATGTTACGCAATTAAAATGAAATCAAATATGTATACTTGCATAGCTGTTCACACCATCCAACAAGCTATTGTATTCAAAATCTTCTTAAGGATGATTTCCACCAAACTTCTCGCATCGGAACGGATTTTAACTACAATCTTTAAACGATATTAAATCGTGTACGCAGTATTTAAAGTCTATATTACCAAGCCGCCCACAGCAGCTTGACCGCGGGCGTCTTCCGCGACACGCGATCGCAGCCGTGATGCGCGATCGGCTCCGTTCGTCTTTTGTCGTATCCGATCGAATCCTTTCGGCATTAGAACACGTCAACACAGTAGGAATAAAACTATTTGACTAGGCGCAGAAACGGATACGTTCGCAAGCGACGGTACGGAGCCGATCGTATGCGTCGACATCCTGCCGGATGCGATCGGCTGTCCAGGATAAAATTATCCAGGAAAGAACCGGAGTTACTGACATAGCTTGCAGAGTAAGAAAACTGAAGTGGCAGTGGGCTGGACATGTTTGTCGATAGACCTATGGCCGATAAAGCAGACGAGTCCTGGAGTAGAGACCGCGTATTGGCAAGCGTAGCGTGAGACGCGTCCCAGCTAGATGGACCAGCGACCTTAAAAAGGTGCCTGGGACAGACTGGATGCCGAAGGCAGAGGACAGGGTGTTGCAGCGCCCCCTGGAGAGGCCAAGGTCCCGCAGTGGACTGCGAAAGGCTGAGTTAACTGAGTCACAAATAGTCGCTCTATTTTCGTTGTAATAGGTCATAAACCTTTTTTTCCCTCCTGTTTAGAATAATAATAATATCCCTGGACATTTCACACAGCGCCATCTAGTCCCAAGCTAAGCAACCTAATGCTTGTGTTATGGTAACAAGATGGCTGATAAACTACTTATATATATATATATATAGGTGTTTATGTACTTGTAGTTGTACACACGGCTAAACATCAAGCTATGCAAAACCAGTATTGGCTGACCGTTCATTGTGAGAAAATATCATACAAAGTGAGGCCAAGACAAACTCGTTTTGTATAGCTTGACGTGTAGCCGTGCGTACGTATATTTTATTTCTGAATTTCGATTTTTGAGGGGCAAGAGCGCAGGTCTTTTCAACTTCAAGTTTGTTTCTATTTTGTTCATAATTACCAGTTGTGATAAGTAGGTACAGTGCAACCTCGTTAGAAAATCGGAAGTAATTCTCAAGTAATTCGTTAAACAGAGTTTTGTTATATTAGGTTGGTCTAAAAAATTTTATAAAGAGGTAAATACGTGTCGAAACCTGTCGCGACTGAATCACATACTATTGGGAAAGTTATATAAAGGTTTTGGGTTGACAAAATTCGTTAATTACAGGTTTACACTTTTTTTGATAGTTGAAAATTCGTTATAAAGAGGTTGTTCGCAAAAAAATCAATGCAATGTAAAGGTATATTTTACATTGACTCCTGAACAATTCAAGGGGATTACGAAGAATTCGTTAAATCGAGGAATTATTGTAGTTATATTAAGGTACGTTAATAATAATAATATCCCTGGACATTTCACACAGCGCCATCTAGTCCCAAGCTAAGCAACCTAATGCTTGTGTTATGGTAACAAGATGGCTGATAAACTACTTATATACATTTTTTTTAAATACATACATATTATAGATAGAAAAACACCCAGACTCAGAACAAATACATGTAGGACTTACAAATATTTGTTCTGTACCGGAATCGAACCCGCGCGTTATATTAAGGTTGCACTGTATTAATAAAATATCTTGACCAACCTCTGTAGAAGGTACCTATATCCCTAGGAGATCAACTGTAAAGGGCACTTAGTATTTGACATATTGTTTTTCACTACAGCTAAAGTGTACCAGTAGCTTAAACCGTAAAAAAACACCAAACCAAAAAAAACCGTAAAATCAACAAAAACCGTAAACCACACCACATCACTACGAGTGTGACCGCCATTTTGAAAAAGTGACACTGGCGCCGATTCTCTTGTTCACAAACTAAACTAAATTTAAGTTCAGTGCATCTTTTTCTTTCTATTTCATTAAGAAAAGGACAGAAGATAAAATATTAGTTTAGTCCTGTCAAATTAGCCTGACGTAAATTGACGTATTTTTGGTAGCCATGTTTTTAATGACGTCTAAACTGCCTATGGAGTTTCTTAATTTGACAGGACTAAACTAATATTTTATCTTCTGTCCTTTTCTTAATGAAATAGAAAGAAAAAGATGCACTGAACTTAAATTTAGTTTAGTTTGTGAACAAGGGAATCGGCGCCACTGTCTATGCGATGAATAACCCGCGCTTGGACACGGACAGCGATAGTGCGTCGAGTTCGGAAGAAGATGTTGATTCCGGAATAGCTGACGAAGTAACACCACAGACAAGAAAGGAGGTCGATTGTATGGATCTTTCAGAGTTCTTCGGTTATTGGTAAGTGCATAAATTCACTTTTTTAAATGGCTAAATGATAATAATTTTTATAGCAATAAGGAATACTTTGAACATGAAGTTGTGTTAACCAACTTGCATGCTTTAGTCTTAAGCAAAACATGTATGATCTTATCCCTAACTCAGGTAACACCTTTGTATACCATGTTTTACGCAAATAAATAAATATGAATAAAGTTCGCTTTGTGATTGATAAAGCGCGTCCCCTCTAGGGCCGCGCGGCCTTTTGGGGCCCCGGGCCCCTAGACTATAATAACAGTACCTATAACTCGCATCTCAGACCACTCTGATTTTCTCTGGTTTCCAACGGAGATCCAACATTCTATAAACCGGTGCATAGCAAATGAAACATTTGAGTTTCAGTTCAGTCATTAGAATTCAGTGCAATTCAATCTTCCACGATCGGCAGGTTTGTTTTTTTTTTTTTACAGGATAGAAGCCATCTCATTTGGGAAAGGTCTTGTGGCCTCATACAAGGCCACTTGCAGAATATAATTACAGAAACGTTTATATATACTGGAAAAGGTGTATTAATTTTATTACTTAACTTTTTAAGCAACATTCTTAAATGTTTATAAGATAGATTTTATCCTAAGGACTGGGGTCAATCCTTATGATAAAATATATCTTATCAGCCCCTTATTTAAGAATGTTGGTGCTATTAAATACGGTTGTTACTTATTCGCGAGTGGGTTCAATTTCAGGTTTAAGCAAGCGACTTCTCAAAAATGTTGAATTAAAAAAATTAAACGTGTGTGGTCGACCGAGTTCAAAATGAGTATCCAAGATGGCGGCTGCGAAAGATTAAAAAATATTCGTAGCGCCCATCTTGGATTTTCATTTTTGACGTCACTGTCGGCTTCAGCACCCTCGGAAACCATGAAAATTATTCCCATGATGAAAAATCTGAACATTTTTGCAGCCGCAGTTTTGGATTTTCATTTTGTGCGTAAACGTGAGTTGATTCTATAATTCGTGGTTCTTTGACAGGCGTTACGGGTTGTCGGGTTGTTCGTGACAACCAGTCTTACCAAGGGGTATCGTGTTACCCAGTAACTGGGTTGTGGAGGTCGGATAGGCAGTCGCTCCATGTAAAATACTGGTATTCAGCTGCATCCGACTAAAAGCGGACGCTAAAAATAGTTGGAAAAAGGATAGCCGGAAACGACCAATTGGAACCACCATAACATGGGGTCATATTGTTTTATGTATATAGGTACATTTCCAGTATAAGCTGACTTCAGATTGTACGAAACACCTATACAATGCGAGGTCAGCTAAAACTGATAAAGTATAGCTTGATGTGTCGCCGTGTGTCCCTACACACTTAGAAGTTATAAGGTCATAGAGAGAACAGGGGCTGCAGTATCGACATTCATAGCGATCGGTTTACGACCGAATTCGGTCGCAAAGTCCTATCACTCCATACATTATACCTGTCAATCCGGGACTTTGCGGCTGAATTCGGTCGTAAAGCGATCGCTATGAATGTCGAGACTGCAGCCCCAATATGGCTCTCCTCTAGCGACGCATGTTTTGTCTATGCCCTTCCGCAATAAATGCTTTACTGAGAGCACGTGTTTTAGTCAACACTTATAAAACGACAGAAGCTATGCACATCATCTGACGTTTCCTAAGAGCCCATGAAGGTTTATGTGAAATAAAATATTTTGAATAGAGTTAGAAACAGTTTTACTTAATAGGTAATGTAAATTAAATCACATTAGTAAGTTAGGCGCCTGTACATTTAACAATAACTATCAATACCATGGTGAAGATATGTTGCTATTGTTTTTTTGGTAGGCGTTTGTAAGGAAAATTATTACTTGATGAATTTTTTTATTAGAGCTCATAGTTTTAGTTCTCAGTATATATTAGCTAAGATATTTATACTATGAAATGTCTAGAAATTGTCAGGATGGTTATCGTGGACTATGGTTTATTTTTAGTTAATCCTCCATCCACTATGAATCATCCAGTCAAACTCAAACTCAACACATTTATTTCAATTAAACCATTTACAGGCACTTTTGAATTGTCAAAATTAAATAGTCGGTCAGTTAGTCAGAAAGTTGAAGCTAGTTGCCCATTCCAAAGCGTAGATCTCTATGGAGAAGAACGGGCAAGAAACTCCATGGATGTATCAATGAATTCCTAGATGACATATGACATTGTAACTTATGATTGATTTTATTACTTTATTTATGATCTTGAATTCTTAACTGACCTTTATTGTTTTTATTTACTTCTCTAAATGTGTTTAATTAATTTTATTTTAATTGCAATTGTTTATCTAATGTTAGTTTTTAATTTTTCAACACAATGTATCTGTAGTGTTATGAAATAAATTACTTATGACTTATGACTGTATCTTGTTTCGTTGACGTTTCGGGCAGTTGAATGACGTAAGCATAATATTTCATGATACACATAGTTCTAACTAACCCGCATTCGCAACGCCAAAAATGTAAACAAATATGAGTTTATGGAAAAATAACTAACTCCTACACAATAAAGTTCAGTTTACGCAACAACTTTAAACATTTTTATAATTTTTTCTGAAATCAACTTAATAATCATTAAAATAAGGTTGTTATTTGTTTAACTTGAAATAACGTAAATCGCGCACGTAAATAAAATTTGAATATAAACTAACCGGACTAAATCAGACAAAAATAAAAGGTTTTAAAACATCCCGTAATTCCTGAAGCGTTAGGCAGAAGTGTCCCTATCATACTTAACGGCACGGTTGGCGCAGTGGTTAAGCGATTCACTGCTGCGCTGCGTATCGCGGGTTCGATTACCGCACGGAACAAATATTTGTATGACCTACGCACCCATGGTACAGGAGAAATTCCTAGTGTGGGGAAAAGTTAAAAAAAATACTTGAGAGGTATTAAGGGACACCCGGATGGAACGAAGTATAACTGGCTTGCTTTCTATAAGAGAGAGAGAGAGAGACAGACAGAGAAACACGCGCACGCCGCACGGCTTACAACTATAGCAAAAAGTGTCGTTCCAACTTTTAGTCTTAATTTTTTCCGTCTAGCCCCCTTTTGCAACGCGCGATAAGGAACTTCGTTCCAAAAACCGTGTTTCTTACCGGCTCCATAGGAAACGACCAATTGGAACCGTGCACCTAGCTTCTGACGTTTCATAAGTGCCCATGTTGGTTTATGTGAAATAAAATATTTTGATACACCCCGCCAGTTGTGTTAAGTCCCGTAATGGGGGCCAGCCTATTATATATTTACAAACCAGGCACAAATACAAACTCCGGGCTGCTACAAAGAAATTCCAGTGGGACAACCCAAATAACACTTTACTCGGGAATCGAATCCAGGACGGAGCTTGGGTAGCGGGACCATCCGAAAGGGTTTACCGCTGCCCTGGAACATAAAGGGCTAAGGAAGGAACACGGGTGGGTTTTAGTCAGTAAGAGTCTGACACTCCCTTCTGCTCCACCCAGAGCGGGAGGAGTCATTTGATGATTTCCCATCCTCAAAAAAATAAAAAAAAAAGGACGGAGCTTGCGACCGGCGAGGCAGTCAGTCAGATAAAAAAGGTAGTTTTGAAAAAATTAACAAAAGTTTATTTATAATTAATTATTTTTTAGATTAGATTCCGATTCAGCCACACAACGTTGATCTGCATGATATCTGTTTCCTTTCTCTGTAACAAAAGAAAATAAAATTAAATTAAAAATATGTAGAAAGCATGGCCATGAAAGAGCTTATGAAAGGAAATCTTGCCTTTGACACTAAAGCGAAAAATCATAGACATTTGTGCATCCTTGCCATTCTGACCAATGGATCCCAGACTTGGTCTTTAACAATAAGTCCAAACTCAAGGTTTGCCAACGTGCAATGGAGCGCAGTATTCTAGGCGTCAAATTGACAGACCATTATTCGCAACACCACACTGCGCTCCAAAACACAGATTACTGACATTGCTCAAAAAGCCGCTAAGCTAAAGTGGGACTGGGCTGGCCACGTCTGCCATATGCCCAATAAGCTGTGGGCCAGAACAACCACCACGTGGAGCCCTGACACAGCTAGAAGGCGTCGCGGCAGACCCCGTAGAAGATGGCGCGACGAGCTGGACAAAACAAACGACCAGTGGTCTACTTTAGCCCTGGATCGAAAGAGCTGGAAGTCATGGGATGAGGTCTTTGCCCAGCGTGGGATGATGCAGGCTAACAGTAACAGGAAGCATGCTGATCAGTTTTTGTGCTGTGATGTAGGGGGAAGGAGGGGTTAAGTAAACAACATGATGTGTGGTTCTCCAAGAGTCAACTGGCAACTGACTGCCTTGTTCCTTTAATTGGTAACGTATATACACATAGCTCGTATGTGACATTATGCAAATACTAAGACTACGAACACAGCATATCTATCTTAACCTAAACTATGTGCTATACGTGATGAGCTGATGTAATTGACTTCACACCACATCACCCCGCTTAAAGTTAAAAAAAAACTCAAAGTCCTCTTCTCTGCATGAGAAGAGGACCACCGTTGTTCTCTCGTTCCACCGTAGATCTCATCCCTGCCTCTGAGCTGGATTGAGGTCAAGAGTGAGCACATCCAAACTAATATTATAAATGCGAAAGTAACTCTGTCTGTCTGTCTTTGCTTCACGCCTAAACTACTGAACCGATTTGTGTGAAATTTGGTACAGACATAGTTTGGAACTTGAGAATGGACATAGGATAGTTTTTATTACAAAAAATAAAATAAAAAATAAAATTTATTCCGGACATACAGCGCCATCTATTGGTCAAGAGTCGGTGTCATCTATTGGTGAAGTCACTATTCCACGCGAACGAAGTCGCGGGCAAAAGCTAGTTGTCAATAAAAAAAAAAGAAGAGGACTTTGTCCTGCGGTTGGACAATAATAGGCTCTTATTATTAGACAGCATGACGTGGTCAGGTAGCAGCTGGGTGAGAGTTGCTGAAAATCAAGTTGAATTGCGTGCAATAGGAACCTATTTCCAGCTTGGACTGCTGCTATGAGCTGATGATGAAACCCGACTCCGCCTTGGAGTGTAAATGTGGTGCTGTTCCACAAACGATGGGACACTTAAAATCGTTTCCTGCGTGTCCTGTCAGCTGCACGGTATAGCAGTGCGATTCTGTAACCATCTCACCGTGAAAACTTAGGTGAAGTGAGCATGGAGTGAGCTGTCATTCCAAATAATGCTAGGGAATGACACTACTGACAACTGACATCAAGCTCACTTCACTTGAGTTTTCACGGTGAGATTTTTACAGAGCAGGAACTGATGGACAGTCACGAGCATAAGTATGTATACACTTGGCTTTATTCAAAAACGTAAAAAGGAGGAAAGTAAAGGAGTAAATCGCTTTTTATGTTGCTACGAACAAAGTATTTTGAAACCCATAGATTTTTGTAATGTGTCATATTTCATTGTAATTTCACGCAAAAATTGCTATTGAAAGTTTCCAAGTGTTGCCATATTAGTGCTCGTGACTGGACGCTGGTGATAGCGCCGAACAAGTGGCTGAATTCTGGGCCGAGTCCATTTAGATTGCTATCGACAAGTTAAGAAGAAAAAGCTGATGTTGATGAAGTGGTCCAAAAGGCTGCCCAACGTAAATGGGTCTGGGCTGGACATGTCTGGCGCATGCCTGACAAATTGTGGGCCCAGATAGCACAGAACTGCAAAGAAATTGCGTAACACGTCATCAGTAGGAATGGCTTTCTTTGACAGTTCAACAATATTCATTGCGTTATTTGCATTATTGAGCAGACACATTTTTCGAACATATGAAGCAGTGGATTAGCAATATTCAAAATGATTCAGATTGAGTTTGATAGCAGTGAGGGGGTGTAAAAGCTAACTATTATTATTCAGAAAATTGTGCTGACCCTAGAATTAACTAATGCATTGAAAATTGAGTCTTATTACTTAAAAATATGATTTAATTTTCATTGGCCTAATCGGCGGTCAGTGTGGCAAAATAAATATTTTAGAAAAAAAAAACCTATTTTAAAAGTTACTGAAATCTATTCAGTAGTTACTAGTGAACAAACTACTTTCAGGACTAGCGTAAAAAAAAAAAAATTATATAAGTAGTTTATCAGCCATCTTGTTACCATAACACAAGCATTAGGTTGCTTAGCTTGGGACTAGATGGCGCTGTGTGAAATGTCCAGGGATATTTATTTATTTATTTATTTACGTATATTTTGTTACACCTTGTATAGGACAGACTTACCTTAGCTCAATCAACAATATGTACGCCACCGCCATAGTCAGTGCCACCGACGACGTGTACTCCCCCGCCGTAGTCCCCATCTACGACGTGCACTCCCCCACCGTAATCAGCGCCATCTACGACGTTCACGCCCCCACCGTAGTCAGTGCCATCAACAACATGAACTCCGCCGCCATTGTCTCCGTCAACAACATGTACTCCGCCGCCGTAGTCAGTGCCATCGACAACGTGTACTCCCCCGCCGTAATCAGCGCCATCTACGACGTTCACACCCCCACCGAAGTCAGGGCTGTCTACTACATGTACTCCGCCTCCATAGTCCCCGCCGCCATAACTTCCGTCAACAACGTGAACGCCCCCACCGCAATCCCCGTCAACGACGTGAACGCCCCCACCGTAGCCCCCGTCAACGACGTGAACGCCCCCGCCGCCGTAGCCCCCGTCGACAACATGGACTCCCCCACCGTAGTCCACACCGTCTACGACGTGGACTCCTCCCCCGTCTACCTGAAATGGAAAATATTTAAAGATTAAATTGGAAAAAAAAAATAATAATTTAATAATTATATTAAATAATATTATAATTTAATAAAATAATAATAAAAAATAAATTAATAATAAATATATATATTATTATATATATTTTTTTTATTTTATTATTATTTAATAATTTTTTATTTTATATTTAATAAAAAAAATTCAATAAAATTATCAATCCATTATCAGGTTAGACTGGAAGCCGACCCTAATATAGTTGGGAAAAGGTTGGGCAGATGTTGATGAGATACGATTTAAGAGGCTTGTGGCTAAGTAATAACAGCCACTCGGGTCGGAAACGAAACTTATGCGGGTGAAACTGCGGGACGCAGCTAGTAACTAATAAATTAAAATCGAATCCGCAACAAGGTGATCCGGCAGAGAACCAAAGTTGTCGACTAGCTCACGGAATAAGCAAGCTAAAGTGGCAATGGGCCGGCCATATTAACCGTAGAACCGATGACCGTTGGGGTAGACGTGTTCTTGAGTGGAGACCGCGAATCGGTAAACGTAAGGTGGGACGCCCTCAGGCTAGATGGAGCGACGATCTTCGCAGGATGGCTGGTAGCAGCTGGATGAGAGTTGCCGAAAATCGAGTTGAATGGCGTGCAATAGGAGAGGCCTATGTCCAGCAGTGGACTGCTAAAGGCTGATGATGATTACGATGAATAAATTAAATAAAACGTACGTGTCCTCCATCGACGAATGTAACTCTCTCGTCGCCCATTTTAAATTACTTTATATCACAAACTTTTAAATCAAACTGTTTTGTCCAATGCGACGTTTTTAACACAATGACACTTTAAATCGCACTGTCCAAGTACCTACTGATTGTGTTATCAGTGCTATCTTCACTTAGCCTTTGATGTCAGAAAGATAGCGTAAGTACCTACTTTGATAGATAACTAACTATTTATACTATTCTACTTTCGCGATTAATTTGCCAAACATGTAAACAAATATGAGTTATTGGAAAAATTACTTTACTTCCTACACAGTAATATTTAGTTTACGATACAACTTCAAACATTTTTAAGTAATGTAGTAAGTCACTCTGACATCAACTTAATAACCAATGCAATAATGTTGATATTGGTTTAACTGACGGCACGGTTGGCGCAGTGGTTAAGCGATTGACTGCTGCGCTGCGTGTCGTGGGTTCGATTCCCGCACGGAATAAATATTTGTATGACCTACATGTATTTGTTCCGAGTCTGGGTGTTTTTCTATCTATAATATGTATGTATTTACAAAAAAAAATGTATATAAGTAGTTTATCAGCCATCTTGTTACCATAACACAAGCATTAGGTTGCTTAGCTTGGGACTAGATGGCGCTGTGTGAAATGTCCAGGGATATTTATTTATTAACTTGAAATAACTTAAATTTAAATAGACCTTAGGTACTAAATTAAAAGACTAAATAACTAACATGCAGACTGGTTAGGATTTATCAAAAATGCATTATTTATAATGTCAAAATATTAATAGTTAAATCTAAAATATAAATCAAAATGTCGAAAATATAAATCATAATGTCAAAGAATAAATCATAATATCAAAATATAAATTATAAAGTCAAAATAAAAATTACAATGTTCAATGTCCAATTTTGTGTGTGTGTATGTAATTAGTACTTTGGTACTAATGTCATTATTAAGATCTTAATTAAAATGTCAAAAAGTATGATTTAAAAATTCATTGACGGAATAAAAACACATGTGTAAGAGCCAAGCAACATTTACATTTAAACTTATTAATTGGTAACATTCTCAGGGCAGCTGGTAATTTATTATAAATTTTAATTGTTATTCTAAGATAATTTCCCGGCATTTTTTTCTTGTTGTTTTTGGTCTTTGAATGGCAATGCTAATTCTTTGGCCAAAGAACGACCCTCTGAGGGGTAATACGCAAAATATGGCATCCCTACTGTTGGTAGTACTATTTTGACAGTTCAGCAACATTCATTGCGTTATTTACGTTTTAGAGCAGACAACATTTTTCGAACTTATGAAGCAATGTCTTAGCAATACCCTTCAAAAATCAAATAATACTAATATATACTATATACAAGTATATAATACGAAAAAATATAGAAAAAGGCAGGAGCTCATTGGGCATCAAAAAATTCGTCCGCATCACTGTCATTGGGATAAGTGCCCAAAAGGCTGGCAGCATTACCACGTTGGATGGCAATGCTGATTCTTTGGACTAAAAATAGACCAGCCTTCTGGTCACGTGAAGAGTCAAGCAACCGCTAGGCGATGTCACAAAAAATTCGATGAGCACTCGGACCCCAAGACCCTAGTGTTTCAACCCCAAACGGCTCAAACATATAGCTCCCAATAAGGTTGTTATAGCGCCGTTTGAGGTTTTCTGCTCCTGCAGCAGCCGCCCCAGCACAGCCCACCGTGCTAGGAAGACGGGATAGCGCGAGGGTGTCGACACAGGTTGCATCCCACACCAAAGGCCTACCCAACTTCCAAGGCATTATGGTTATAATGATTCAGATTATAATCGACAGCTTCAACTTTCTGACAAACTGATCGATTATTTAATTTTGATAATTTAAAAGTGCCTGTAAATGGTTTAATTGAAATAAATGCTTATGTTTGAGTCTTACCTGTGTTCCTGAACGTCTGATCACTTCACAGAACTGTGAGAATATAATGTGACAGTTCTGTAAAACCAATTCTTGAAGCGCAAAACAAATACGAACCACAAAACTTAGAAACAACCACAGTGAATTCTTAGCACTTCCACTTTCGGGAACCGAACGAAACATACCTACTGTCATGGAAAATACTGTGTCAAATTTAATTAGCTAGCGAAACTTCGCAGACGTGATGGGTATCGATATCTAAACATAATGAAACAAAACCAAAAATATTTTGATGATTTTTAAGGTTCCGTACCTCACCTCAGAAGGAAAAACAGAATCCTTTTTTTTTTTTTTTTTGAGGATGGGAAATCATCAAATGACTCCTTCCGCTCTGGGTGGAGCAGAAGGGAGTGTCAGACTCTTATTGACTAAAACCCACCCGTGTTCCTTCCTTAGCCCTTTATGTTCCAGGGCAGCGGTAAACCCTTTCGCATGTTCCCGCTACCCTGGCAGGCTTCGGCCCTATGGGGCCCCGTCGCTTTTGCTGACATCTCTTTGAGGCGCGCGTGGAACACGTACACGCCGTCCGGCACGGGCCTAGTCCTGATCGGACGGAGAGCTACCCATTACTCTCCGCCTGCAGGCCCGCGCCTAGGGTGGCCGGGAGTCGTCACGCGGCTCCCGACGCCCGGAGCGTCTCCCGCGGCGGCTGAGGCGTGAGGTGCGCAAGGTGCGTTCCCTCGCCCACCCCGCCTCCTCCTTCGCTAGCATGACTGTTTCGCAGAAGGAGGTGACTGTCTCTGAAAACAGAACCCTTTTTTTTTTTTTTTTTTTTTTGAGGATGGGAAATCATCAAATGACTCCTCCCGCTCTGGGTGGAGCAGAAGGGAGTGTCAGACTTTTACTGACTAAAACCCACCCGTGTTCCTTCCTTAGCCCTTTATGTTCCAGGGCAGCGGTAAACCCTTTCGGATGGTCCCGCTACCCTGGCAGGCTTCGGCCCTGTGGGGCCCCGTCACTTGCTGACATCTCTTTGAGGCGCGCGTGGAACACGAACACGCCGTCCGGCACGGGCCTAGTCCTGATCGGACGGAGAGCTACCCATTACTCTCCGCCCGCAGGCCCGCGCCTACGGTGGCCGGGAGTCGTCACGCGGCTCCCGACGCCCGGAGCGTCTCCCGCGGCGGCTGAGGCGTGAGGTGCGCAAGGCGCGTTCCCTCGCCCACCCCGCCACCTCCTTCGCTAGCATGACTGCTTCGCAGAAGGAGGTGACTGCCTCCCACTCCCTCTCACCCCGGACCATGGCTTGAACCAGGGCCGGGCGCGAGAGGTCGCAAAAACAGAACCCTTACAAGATCACTTTGTTGCCCGTCTGTCTGTCCGTCCGTCTGTCAAGACCCTTTTTCTCAGGAACGCGTGGAGTTATCAAGTTGAACTTAAGATCAAATACTCAGGGCTGCAATCCCTTGAAGCAGTGAAAAAATCAAAGTTCTAAGTAAACGCAATCAAAAGATACGTGCGTTTATGTTCCGTTTATGCCGCATATTTTGACACTCGTAAGGGAATCAAAACCGATAGGGTACTTCCCGTTGACCTAGAATCATGAAATTTGGCAAGAAGCAATGTTATGTAGCACAATTAAAGGAACAAATCCAAAAATCATAAATTTGTAGTTAAATACCTACAATCTTGTACAGAACCTTCGGTATGCGAGTCCGACTCGCACTTGGCTGGTTTTTTTTGTGGGGTCGTCTACCGCAGTTCACTTCACTCACTCACTTGAAATATCAGCCAATCGATTCTGTAAAAATCTCACCGTGAAAAGTTAGGTGAAGTGAGCTTAGAGTGAGCTGTCAATAGTGTCAATGCCATAGCATTAATTGGAATGACCGCTCACTTCACCTAAGTTTTCACGGTGAGATGGTTACAGAATCGCACTGCAGTTTAAAATCGCTTTTTTTTGTGTATATTTCACAGACGTGGTTGGTATCGATATCTTAATACGATAAAACGTATTTTCTCAACTCATACTTCAAGTAAAAATACTATCAGCGATAAAAAAATCCATCTAAGCTTGTTATTTTTATTTTACTGTGTTTAGATACCCATCATGACTACGGAGTTTCGCTAGCTAATTAAATTTTACCCTGTATACGAAAATTAGGAGTCTCTTAAACTGTGGGCTAAACTAAATCGGTCCTTTCCTTTTCATAATGGAATAAAAAGATGCACTGAACTTAAATTTAGTTTGCGAACAAGGGCATCAGCGCCTTTAGCACGATTTTGCGAGCCGAAATTCGCTTAAATAATAATCTCACCGTGAAATATTAGGTGATGTGAACTGTCATTCAATGCGGAAGATTTGCAAACTTTTTATTAGCAGCCGGTCGATTCTGTAAAAATCTCACCGTGAAAGCTCAAGTGAAGTGAGCTTGATGTGAGTTGTCAGTAGTGTCAATTCCTAGCATTAGTTGGAATGACAGCTCACTCCACGCTCACTTCACCTAAGTTTTCACGGTGAGATGGTTATAGAATCGCACTACAGCTGGTCTATTCGAATGAGGAAGATTTGCAAACTTTTTATTAGCTGATTACCATACAAACAATAGAATTTTAGTATTCGCTAGTAAATATTTAAAACAATTTTAGCAAAGACACAACCATTACAGTATACAAGCTAACTCTAAAATTATATATAAAACCATTAAAGTAAAAGGCAGGAGCTCATTGGGCATCAAAAAATTCGTCCGCATCGCTGTCAATGAGTTAAGACAGTGCCCAAAAGGAAGTGAGCTGTCAATAATGTCAATCTAGGTGGAATGACAGCTCACTTTAAGCACAGCAGTACGCTTCTTAACCATCTCACCATGAAAACTTAGGTGAAGTGAGCGTGGAGTGAGCTGTCATTCCAACATGCTAGGGATTGACACTATCGACAGCTCACTTTAAGCTCAGCAGTACGATTCTATAACCATCTCACCATGAAAACTTAGGTGAAGTGAGCGTGGAGTGAGCTGTCATTCCAACATGCTAGGGATTGACACTATCGACAGCTCACTTTAAGCTCAGCAGTACGATTCTATAACCATCTCACCATGAAAACTTAGGTGAAGTGAGCGTGGAGTGAGCTGTCATTCCAACATGCTAGGGATTGACACTATCGACAGCTCACTTTAAGCTCAGCAGTACGATTCTATAACCATCTCACCATGAAAACTTAGGTGAAGTGAGCGTGGAGTGAGCTGTCATTCCCACATGCTAGGGATTGACATTAATGACAGCTCACTTTAAGCTCAGCAGTACGATTCTATAACCATCTCACCATGAAAACTTAGGTGAAGTGAGCGTGGAGTGAGCTGTCATTCCCACATGCTAGGGATTGACATTAATGACAGCTCACTTTAAGCTCAGCAGTACGATTCTATAACCATCTCACCATGAAAACTTAGGTGAAGTGAGCGTGGAGTGAGCTGTCATTCCCACATGCTAGGGATTGACATTAATGACAGCTCACTTTAAGCTCAGTTCACCTAAATAGATTTTTACAGAATCAATCGGCAGTTCACTAAGGTTTTCTCGGTATGATTATTATTTAAAAAAAAAAACATATTTTTTAAGAAGTTTCATTTCTATCACATGTAACACTTTTTTTTCACGTTAGCGGAGGTTCACTACCTAGTCTAATTTAACCTTGTACAGGTACTAAGTTCTTGGGAGCTCAGGTCATCCCACCAGAGAGCCAAATAGCAGTTCGCCCGGCAACGGTTCTCTATAAACTACATGCATTTTCAAGCTGTATGAAGACTTCGCGAGACAGTCAACAGCATACAACGTCGGATGTCGTATTGTTTTTTCACAACATTTGCAGTTGAATACTTACCTCCGCACTCACAGACGTCGTTTTGAGTAAGATTGAGGCCACAGGGTGTTGCCGGTGCGTTACATCGTCGCTGCGTCGTTTTCCAAATATTTTAAATGACATGCATGACATAGGATCCTTTTTATCCCGATATTCCCACGGGATCGAAACTTATGCGGGTGAAACCGCGAGCACAGCTAGTAGGTTAAAATCTATAACACACACACACATTGAAGGTTTAAATAGAAACTAAAATTCGTTTTACATAAAAATGTATTCAAATGTTCTGCAGATCGTAGCAAATTAACTACATGAGCGAATGAATTACTCTTCAGTCCCTACCAAACAGTTTATGTAAGTAATAAAAATTACTAATTTAAAAATATATTAATCGTAAAAAAATATTTCTCGTTTCCAATACCTGCAACAAAGATAAACAGGTGATTAGCGAACGTAATCTACGCATTCAAAATGGCCGCCCACTTGAAATTATCGTACACTCCTTACAGATTTTTTTTACATAGGTCCCTCTGACAGGCTCAACCTAATAACAACTTCATTATAACGGGAATAGAGATCATTGTGAGTTTAACAGACTTGTCAGTAGCAGCAATCGGTCAATACCACTGACAAGTCTGTTAAAATCACAGTGATCTTTATTCTCGTGAAAATAAGGTTACTGTTGAGTTATTACTTCGGCGTGATGAAGTAGCCTGTTATAGCCTTCCTCAAGAATTGGGCTAACATATGCAAATATATATTTTTTAAACCTTCTGGGAGTTCCAGAGATTAACGCGTTCAAACAAAAAAAAATACTCTTCAGCTTTATTCTAGTATAGATTATTATTAGTATAAACTAGCTTCTGCCCGCGGCTTCGCCCGCGTGGATGTCGGAAATTATCCCACGGGAACGTGCTAACAGGATAAAATGTATGTGCTTCCCCAGAATGCCATCTATCTCGCGGGCCCTTTGTGGCTAATTACAGTAGAAAACCAATTGTGTCTCATTAGTGGTGATTAAGAGGGTACCTATATGATATCTTTACCTAAGTACCTACCTAATTAAAAAAAAAACTCAATAACAGAAAATTAAATACCTACCTAAATAAACCTATTTCTGATGATAACTAATCTAAACTCAATAAATAAGCAAAATCCCTAAAAACTAATATCTATACGAATGACTAATCCTACCTAACAGTATTATAAAATAACCTACGGTCACTACGTACACTATCAAATATACTACCTATACTTTAAAATTAAAATCTATACCTACGACTCATATAAAAATAAACCTAAATAACTCTAAAAACTAAAAGGAATAAAAATGAACTCCACTGCGGGTGACCCAACCTACGACAAACTTAGTATTTGCGGTTGGTACAGTACAGACAGTGGTAATCGGGTATAGGGATCGAACCGCAAAATTAAGTTTGTTTTTTATTGTATATACTTTTCCGGGATAAAAAGTACCCAGTGTGGTGCCCAGGATATTAAAGAATAATTATACCAAGTTTCATCGTAATCGAACCGGTAGTTTTTGCGTGATGCCTGAACAAACAGACAGACAGACAGACAGACAGACAGACAGACCGACAGACAGACAGACAGACAAAAATTTTTTTAATCACATTTTTGGGTTCGGTGTCGGTCAAGTAACACCCCCTGTAAATTATTTTTTTGATATTTTCAATGTACAGAATTTTCACTTCTACAGATTTATTATAAGTATAGATAGATATAGATTTCGGAATATCCCGTCGGATCGGATTCAGTGCGCAAGCAGTGTATGAACGTCCAAAAGTTAAGTATCGTTTGAGAATACGGGTGTAAGTCAAGTGTGGAATGACAATGTGGAATCACCATTCACCAATGTCCAGTTGTACGTATAGTCAACCTCGCATTTGCATTACCACTTTTGGCATTTGTAAAAGAGTAACCGTGGAGTTTCTTGCCGGCTCTTCTCCATAGGAAACCAATAAGGGGTTATCAATTTTGTGCTCACCAGTTGGCGCCACTGGCCAGTAAGGTCCTGTCAGTACTTTTATTTATTATTTTAAATATCATCTGCCTAGTCTATTCCCAACTATTTATGTTGGGATCAACTTCCAGTCTTACCGGATGCAGCTGAATACCAGTATTTTACATAGAGTGTCTGCCTACCTGACCTCAACAATCCACTAATTGGGTAATACGATACCCCTTGGTAAGTTAGTAAACGTTTACCAATAGTATGCGGCTCACATAATTTCTCACAACTAAGAAGTGTATAGCCGACCTCGTAATTGGTTTAGCACCCAAAGGTCTCACTGTCTCACTTCAACCTAACCTATCGCAGTCCACTGCTGGACATAGGCCTCTCCCAGGCTGCGCCACAACACCCTGTCCTCCGCCTTCCGCATCCAGTCTGTCCCAGCCACCTTCTTTATGTCGTCCGTCCATCTATCTGGAGCACGTCCCACACTACGCTTGCCGATACACGGTCTCCACTCCAGGACTCGTCTGTTCCACCGGCCATCGGTCCTTTGACAAACATGGCCAGCCCACTGCCACTTCAGTTTACTTACTCTGTGAGCTATGTCGGTAACTCCGGTTCTTTTCCGGATAATTTCATCCCTGACTTTATCATTGAAAGAAACTCCGAGCATAGCCCTTAAATTTATGGAACAACCTAACTGTCAGTGTTCACGTTTCGGAACCGTACGTCATAACGAGTGACACTTACACGTCTTATATTCGTCTTCAGCTATGTGAACAGAACCCAGCAATGCATAAATATGTAAGCTGTCACGCCCTTTATGCTTGGAGGGTTTTATTTAAGTAGTAAGTTTTTATTTACATTTTAATTAATTATTTTTCAGCTTGAGTACGTATAGTTTTTATTATATTTGTTGGTATATTGGCGTGGCTAGCTGACATATTGCAAGTAATTTAATTTTATGTTCTGTGCCTTGTAATGTTAATTACATAACACTTACATAGTATTGTATACAATCAAGTATCAAGTATTTTCTAACTGAACAGACAGCTGTGCTGCTGGGGAGTTTGTTGCGCCACTTCTTCTTCCCAGCGATAGCACTAGGAAGTGGTGAAGGGCGGGCGTTTTTGGGGGACTGTCTTTTATAATTTTGACGTTCGAAAATTGCTGATTCTCAGCCTAATTTGAATAAATAAATAATAATAATAAATAATAATAATTTATTTATTTCGGACAATGTCCATAGTCCTTAACTATTACATAATTAAAATCAAATTATAAAATAAAAAGCATTAAAATTAATCAAAAAACAAAAATTAGACAAACATTACATTATCATAATTAAAAATAATCAAATATAAATAAAAATACACATAATCAATTACAAAATAAGATAAACAATACATACACACAATGTCAAATAATACGAGGAGAAGCGCGAACATGAAGCTGCATCCACCTCTGTATCAGGGACAGGTCCCACCGCTCGGACAAAACCTTCAGGAGACTGTTCGAACTGCTTTGTAGGCGACATAATAGAGAAGCGAAACGACTTTTGATTTTGATTTTTGATTTTATACAAACAAATACCATTTTGGTCCGTGTGACAGTTACTTATATTCAACTTTAATGAAGTTTAAATTAACCGGGTATTGTTGTCAAATAAAAATATTTTATTTCACACGACTTGTGACCGCGACTTCATTCGCGTGCATGTCTTAAAACAAATTGGATTTCAATCAATTACGAGGTCGGCTATACACTTCTTAGTCGTGAGAAAGTAATGTGAGCCACATTCTATTGGTAGACTTTTATATAATATTTATATAAGTATTCATTTAAATGTTCACGAACGATTTGTTATTTATTTGAATCAATTAATTTAGCATGTTCATTGCCATTCATCGCATGCAAGCATATATCGACCATTTTAAGTTACTAATGCATAATCAGCCCAAAATGTTCCCACTGCTGGGACACAGGCCTCTCACAGGACTCTCTGTGAGAGAGGTGGGCCGTATTCCACCACGTGGATCTAATGCGGGTTGGTAGATGTCACGTCTTCGAATTTTGGTTCTAGGACATGCCGGTTTCCTCACGATGTTTTCCTTCACCGTTTTGAGAGCAATGGTGATGAAATAATTTACACAAAGTACAGCGCCTGTCAGAGATCGAACCTACGACCTACAACACTTAAGTCGCGATCGTTTCCACTGGGCCCCCACTTCTCCACATATATTGCAGTCTCTAGTAATTATTCAACTTACCTTCACTCTACAACATTGACTCCACCGTCTCCATCAGAGAACTGTACTCCACCGCCATCTCCATCAGAAACCTGAACACCACCGCCGTTATCGGCGAAGTTCACTCCCCCGCTGTTATCGGCGAAGTTCACTCCCCCGCCGTTATCGGCGATGTTGACTCCCCCGCCGTTATCGGCAACGTTGACTCCCCCACCGTTATCGGCAACGTTGACTCCCCCGCCGTTATCGGCGAACTGGACTCCACTACCGCCGTCATCGAACTGAAAAAGTTTTTTTTTTCCTTCAGACTATAAGGTTTAAAAATAAATACTAAGAAGATGGACACAAAAACAGCCAGGCTGATGTGGACGAATTCACCTGGAGTGGACGGGACACGTCTCACGAATGCACCCGGAGAGATGGGCAAAAATCATCACTCACTGGAGTGAGTGATGATGTTTGCCCATCTCTCCCATCTCTCAGGCGTCCACGCCTGAAGGAGGTTTAGAGGTATGAGGAACAGGGTGTAAAGTTCACTCATCCTCCATAGAAAAGGGAGGATCCTCCGACCGGATGGGTGTTGTGTCTGGCGGGCAATTGCCCAACGATTGATGTTGGGAAGTTTGTATTGTATAATAATTGCGCGGTAAACTCTGCTTGCGAGATGCAGGATTTTGCGTGACGTCAGTATGATGCGTTGTTCGCATTTGGTGTTGTGATACCGCTACAGAGGACATCGCCGTCGAGGTAGATCACGGCGAAGGTGGTGTGACCATCTGATGACGTTTGCAGCGCCAACATGGCCAGAGATCGCAAACATGGCCAGAGATCGCACAAGACAGGGAGGTTTGGAAGAAAGTTGCGTTTGCGACCACAAACGCAACCGCTGAGTATACATATTCTTATTAATTTTTTGTTCGGCTATATTGTGTCCCACATCTGGGCTAAGTCCTTCTTTTTCCTTCCTGGGGGCCTACTCCGAAGTGCAAAGTGCGAATGTTCGGATCGGACCGACCATGGCTGAACCGAATATTATTGAAACTTGCGAAAAAAGTTCGGATCGGCTCAGCTGGGTCGGGACCATAGTCAATATTCGAAAGAGTGTAGGATCGGAACCGACCGAACCAAATAGTAACTTCGTAGCAGGAAACGGCCGATACTACTTTTTTTTTTGTTATTGACAATGGGCTCACTCTTGACCTCAATCCAGCCCAGAGGCAGGGATGAGATCTACGGTGGAACGAGCTTGCCCAGAAGAAGCCTATTCACTCTCGCCTTGAAGAGATAGTAGACCCCCTGTCTTGAGCGATCTTTGGCCATGTTGGCGCTGCAAATGTCATCAGATCGTCACACCACCTTCCACGTGGTCTACCTCGACGGCGATGTCCTCCCTCAGGTTTCCAGTGAGTGACGATCTTTGCCCATCGCTCCGGGTGCATTCGTGAGACGTGTCCGGCCCAATTCTACTTCAGCCTGGCTGGTTTGTCCAACATCTGCTACTTGAGTTATGGAGCGCAGCGTAGCGTCTTCTTACGGGGTCAAATTAAATTAGCTAGCAAAACTCTGCGAACGTGATGAGTATCGATATCTAAACACGATAAATGCCTAGCTGACGTAGGCATCCGCTAAGAACAGATTTTTGGAAACATGACCTTTAAGGGGGTGAAAAGAGGGGATTTTGTTTGTATGAAAAATAAATAATAATGTAAAGAATCGCGACATAGGTATTCGTCAAAAATGTAAGCAAATATGAGTTTATGATAAATGATTTTATTTTGTAAGTAGGTTTGTACAAACACTTTTACACGTCAATCATATTTTAAAACTAGATGAGGTCGGCGTTTCCTATCTGACTAGTCTGAGAAGAAAGGCCGAAACAAACTCAGACGTCACAGTCTCTTTTAAAGTCCCGACATAATCTTGGTCAGATCATATGAAGACCATGTAGGTCGATGTCTGAGATGGTCTTTTGAGGAAAGAGCCACACAGATTGAGAGGACCTGTCCAGTCAGTGCACGCATTTGTCAGAAATCGTGCAGCTCAACTCAAAACTTAAGGAGCTCACCGATCCGACGAACAATACCAAAGAAAGGACATTTGGGTAGGCCACATTAATTACTCAAACTGCCAGACCATGACAAAAACTAAGAGAACAGAGAGAATAATAATATAAATACAATGACCCACATAGTCTTCACATTCACAATAATTAAAATAATATAATACTTTACTAAGTAAGCAAATGTCATAGTATATATAAAATTCATTAATGTCAGTGTTTATAAAAAAAAAACAACAACAAAACAGAGAAAAACAAAATAAAAACATTCAATACGTAAAAAATTTAAAAAAAATTGGAAGCAGCTTAATCCCAAGCCTTTTTGTCGTCGATATAATCCTTAACGGTATAAAAGGCTTTCTGACACAACTTACGTTTAATAAATGATTTGAATTTATTAAGGCTTAGATCTTGAACTGGGCTTGGAACTTTATTATAAAAGCGTATACATTGGCATCTGAACGAGCCACCTATTTTCTTGAGCCTTGTTGCAGGTACAACAAATTTGTGTTTGTTCCTAGTATTTATATCATGGATATCACTGTATTTTTTAAATAATTTTATATTTTTATGGGCATATAAAAGATTTTCATAAATATATTGAGAAGGCACAGTCATAACATTAATCTCTTTAAATTTGTCTCTGAGCGAGTGTCTCGGACTCAGTTTATAAATTGATCGAACAGCTCGCTTCTGCAAAACAAAGATAGTCTGAATATCAGCGGCATTTCCCCACAATAGAATACCGTATGACATTACACTATGAAAATAGCTAAAGTACACTAAACGGGCTGTCTCTACATCAGTTAAATTACGAATTTTTCTAACAGCGTATGCTGCGGAACTTAGCTTTTTTGACAATTTATCTATATGTGGACCCCACTGAAGCTTAGCATCCAAAGTTATGCCCAAGAATACTGTGTTGTCTTCAGGATTCAATTCTTCGCCCTTTACCAACACATTAGTTTTCACCTGCCTAACGTGAGGTAGCGTAAACTTAATGCATTTGGTTTTTTTCTCGTTTAAAAGTAAATTATTAACATTGAACCAGTGGACTACTTTAGAGATCGCGCTATTTACATCGTCAGTAACCTGCTGCTGACGTTTAAGTTTAAACAAAAGTGAAGTGTCATCTGCAAACAACACTATATCATGATTATCCTTTATGAGGTACGGCAAGTCATTTATATAAATAAGAAACAAGAAAGGACCAAGAATTGAGCCCTGTGGGACTCCCATTGTTACTATAGATCCGGGAGATCTTTTTCCATTAACGTCAACGCTCTGAATCCTCTTACTCAAGTATGAAGTAATAACTTTAATTCCTACACAATAAAGTTCAGTTTACGCTACAACTTCAAACATTTTTATAATTTTTTAAATAGTAATAATATAATAATAATATCCCTGGACATTTCACCCAGCGCCATCTAGTCCCAAGCTAAGCAACCTAATGCTTGTGTTATGGTAACAAGATGGCTGATAAACTACTTATATAATTTTTTTTTTTTTTTGTAAATACATTCATATTATATGTAGATAGAAAGACACCCAGACTCGGAACAAATACATGTAGGTCATACAAATATTTGTTCCGTGCGGGAATCGAACCCGCGACACTTAGCGCAGCAGTCAATCGCTTAACCACTGCGCCAACCGTGCCGTCAAAAAGTAATAGTGCTAGTCACTCTGAAATCAACTTAATTGCCATTAAAATAAATATGATATTCGTTTAACTTGAAATAACGACAATTTTAAACAAATAAAATTTGAAATAGGTACTTACATGTACGCCACTCATGTTGTGTTTTTTTTTTTAAAGGAAAAAATACAAAAATAATATTCTACAATGCGTCCAATTTTCACCAGGACGGATATGGCACTGAAATTAGCACTGATTGTCGATTTCACTATCTATACTTAGATTTAATAAGTCCATGTAAGTTTTATCTGCAGGTTCGTAGGTAGATACAGTCATACTTTATCTAAAAATACTATTTTCAAAGTAAGCTTACGCTGATAACGAATACTGCGAAGTTGAGATTACAAAAATAATACTCATCGTTTACACGTGTTTTTTGAAAACTTATTATACAAGGTTATTTTTCAAAGACCAGCCAAATTTAAGGATATGGTACAGACCATCAAACTGAACAACTTTCTCCGTGGGACAAATACACTCGAGAGCAATGAATCCGGGTCACTTAAAGAATGTTAAAAATCTCGGAAACTAAAAATGATAGGTTAATGCAATAAATTGTATTTAATAGACAATGTAATACTCCTTAAATGAAAGTAAAAAAAAATATGATTCACCATACATTTTATTAACACAAAATTACATAAAGAAAAAAACTGCTGATCTCTCCTTAAAACAAAAATAGGAAACATGAAATTTTTGAACTTTATTACGATTTTCTTGAATTTTAATACTTCGTATTGCCTCCTCGTGCTTCCATTACTGCGTTTACGCGGTTTGGCATGCTGTACACCAAGTTCCTTATACGATTTTGGGGAATATTCTCCCATTCCTCTGTGAGAGCAATTTTGAGCTCACGAAGCGTGATTGGGGGAGGGTTTCGTTGTTTTACGCATCTGCCTAGCTCGTCCCAAGCATGCTCGATCGGGTTGATATCCGGGCTGCGCGCTGGCCACTCCATACGAGTAATGTTCATCTCTTGAAGGTAGTCATTCACAATCCTACCTGTATGAGGTCGGGCATTGTCATGCATAAATATAGCATCCTCACCTAAATTGACCATAAATGGACCAACGTGATCATTGAGGATTTCTTCCACATATCTTACGCTAGTTAAAGAGCCGTTTTCTATGATCACCAGCTCTGTGCGACTTTCAGAAGAAATTCCGGCCCACACAAGTAGACCCACCACCGTAGGCTACTTTTTCTTCGATGCATGCTTGCTTGAATCTTTCCCCTGGTCTTCGATACACTCTGTGTCTTCCATCGTGCTTGTAGAGCATAAATTTTGATTCGTCGGAGAACATAACTTTTGACCAATCTTCAATACTCCAATTTACGTGGCTCTGGGCATATCTTAGTCTTGAAATACGATGCCCACGCTCCAGTTTAGGGCCGTTTGCAGGTCTAAGGGGTTTTAAGTTAGATTCAGCAAGCCTTTAAGTTAGATTTTTTTATGATATAACTTTACAATAACTAAGAAGTTTTAATACCTTCATTTAAGGAGTATTACATTGTCTATTAAATACAATTTATTGCATTAACCTAGCATTTTTAGTTTCCGAGATTTTTAGGATTCTTCAAGTGACCCGGATTCATTGCTCTCGAGTGTAGCTTAATCGCGAAAATTTTATCAACTGTCCCATAGAAAACTTCAATACCTACTCGACCTAAATGTATGGGACGGCTGAATTTTTATTCGCGATTACGATGTTAGTCCCATGGAGAAAGTTGTTCAGTTTGATGGTATGTACCACTTCCTTAAATTTGGCTGGTCTTTGAAAAATAACCCTGTATGTACTAGCTGACCCGGCAAACGTTGTCTTGCCATATAAATTATTTCTAGCTGCCCGGCGCTACTTCGTTCGCGTGGTGTCCTACCCCCTACCCTACTCCTACCCTACTCTTACCCTACTCCTACTCTACTCCTACCCTACTCCTACCCTACTTCTACCCTACTCCTACCCTACTCCTATACTACTCCTACCTTACTTCTACCCTACTCCTACTCTACTCCTACACTACTCCTACCCTACTCCTACCCTTAACTTTCAAGTTTATAATATCAGTAGGATGTAGGTATCATCCTTACAAGTATAATTACAGGCCTTACCCTAATGCGACAGTGTAGTTATCAACTTAAAAATAACTTCTATCTAACCTTACATACCTAACAACAAATAATATAACTTTTTACCTTACACTGGCGCTGATTCCCTTGTTCACAAACTAAACTAAATTTAAGTTGAGTGCATCTTTTTCTTTCATTAAGAAAAGGACAGAAGATAAAATATTAGTTTAGTCCTGTTAAATTAGTCAGCTCCTGACGTAAATTGACGTATTTATAATAGCCATGTTTTTAATCACGTCTAAACTGTCTATGGAGCGTCATAATTTGACAGTACTAAACTAAAATTTATTTCTGTTCTTTTCTTAATGAAATAGAAAGAAAAAGATGCACTGAACTTAAATTTAGTTTGGTTTGTGAACAAGGGAATCGGCGTCAATAACTAACTACATTTAATAAAACTCTTGCGAATTCACTCAAAGAGCACGAAAAAATATTCAGTCTCTTTTGGACTTCGTTCACCACACGGATTATTATTGGGTGCTTTCGCCAGTAGATTGGTTTGGGCACGTTTAGCAGTTCCGAGCATCGTCTCCACACGTATGTCACCCAGGACCGACTTCGGCAAGCATTGCTTTAAATTGTAAATCGAAAGAGGAAAAATAAGAAAAAGATGTCTCATTTTTAAATATAAATGTATTTAAAAGTTCTGCAGATCTTGAGGGTCCCACAGCAGCAATTTCTAATGTCATTAGATAAGTTTGCAGTTACAAACTAATTAAAACATTGGGTGGGTCATGGGGTCTGGGTCATCATTTCAGCCGAAAGACGTCCACTGCTGGACATAGGCCTCCCCCAAGCACCTCCACTTCGACCGGTTCTGTGCTTCTCGCATCCAACGGGTTCCTGCGGCCTTCACAAGGTCGTCGGTCCACCTTGTGGGAGGCCTTCCAACGCTACGTCTTCCGGTACGCGGTCGCCACTCCAGAACCTTTCGGCCCCATCGGCCATCTGCCCATTCTGCGAGCAATGTGCCCTGCCCACTGCCACTTAAGTTTGGCAATTCTTCGGGCTATGTCGGTTACCTTGGTTCTCCTGCGGATCTCTAGGGTCTGGGTCACCTTCATTTCCTAGACCTGACAAGCGATTGGTCGAATCTTCACGTGACCAGAGGGCATGGCTATTTTTAACCAACTTCAAATAATAAAAGAGGTTACGCATCTGACTTTTCTTTTTCTGAAGTGATCTTCTTAGACGGCGATCCGATATTTGGACGAGAAAGACGTGGAAGGGCTTTGAAAGTCCGTGGCATACCTACCTGTCGGCCATTTTGAAGTCACGTGACATTTTACGGGGTTTGATCTTATTATATTATCTGTTTGTATTGGTGTCATCCTCTGCTCGCCTTTTCCAAACTATGTTGGGGTCGGCTTCCAGTCAAACCGGATGCAGCTAAATACCAGTATTTTACATGAAGTGACTGCCTGTCTGACCTTCACAACCCAGTTACTGGGTAATACGATACCTCTTGGTAAGACTGGTTGTCAGAGTTTTGGGCTGTTGACGACCCGTAACGACTGTCAATGATCCACGATTGACAGTCGGGACCAACGGCTTAACGTGTTTTCCGAGGAGGGGTCATGATATGTAAAGATGGTCACCCATCCACGGAACAACCGCGGCAAGCGTGACCAACCGCGGCTGTTATTACTTAGCCACAAGCCCCTCCGTTTGCCGGCCGTATGTCGGCTATCGATTTATATAGGTTTCATACGATGCCGCCATTTTGAAAAAAGAAACAAAATGGCGCGACAGTAGGTATGCCAGAACTTTCAAGTATGCGTCACGCTTAGGCACATTTCGTAACATGTGAGAGGGAAGAAAGATATAAACTCTCTCTCTGTCTCTCTCACTAAATCTCATGTTTTTCGATGACAGCTATGCGGATGACTATTTTTAAAGCCTTAACTAAGTTTTTTAGTACAGACTCCAGCACATCAAGCTACTACAATCTGTCAAATTTCTTTAATAGATTTTCAATTTTATCGCTTAAGCATTGGGTTCAAGGTTGATTGGGAAAATTTTACAGTTTCGGGTAGCTTGATGTGCTGGCGTCTGCATGCGATTCTGTAACCAAATCGCCGTGAAAAGTTAGGTGAAGTGATCTTAGAGTGAGCTGTCAATAGTATCAATCCCTAGCATTAGTTGGAATGACAGTTCACTCCACGCTCACTTCACCTAACTTTTCACGGTGAGTTTTTTACAGAATCGATCGGCAGTACAATAACATAGTTTTTTTACATTGTTTTTCTTTTTTTTGGTAGTTTTCAAATTATTGTTATGTACTTTAAATTATTATAAGAATTAAATAAGTGAAAATCATTTTGCCGATGATTTTTTTACATGTGCTTCTAAAAGAGTATTTAAAAACACTTACAAAAATACAATATAAATGTAACTTATTATACTTTATAATACTTTATTCGACAATATCAACGTAGCTTGCATCATTTTGTTTTCCGTTAGGTACCTGTAACAATGAAAAAAAAAATATATGTAACATAAAGATCACGGCTCACCCGAAATGGGCGAATCGTTACGCTTAATTTTTTTTTTTTTCTATATACAATTAATATCTTCGAGGAATTACAGGAGTGATTTTGGTTTCTTAGTCAATTCGCACGAATTTACTCGCCCGAAACGGGCGAATCGTCACGTTTAAATAATATTTAGCGGTATCTACAGCAACGCCACATGCGAACAACGCGTCATACTGACGTCACAAAAAATCCTGCATCTCGCAAGCAGAGTTATCGCGCAACTAGCATATATACAACGACGCGACATGAATTATCGGGCAGTTGCCCGACAGACACAACACCCGTCTGGTCGGTCCTCCCTTTTCTATGGAGGATGAGTGAACTTTACACCCTGTTCCTCATACTTCTATAAATATTATTTATTCTTCCTTTCCTCTCGATGCTTTCCTTCACCGTTTTGAGAGAAAAGGTGTTGAATTAATTTATTCAAAGTAAAGCGCCTGTCTGGGTTCGAAACTACGACTACGTAACACGCGGCCGTTACCACTGGGCCAACACTGCTCTCTAAGTATAATCAGAGTTATTTTGAGAACGTTCAGCCTGAAGGGCAATTCTCGTAATTTTAAGAACATTCACAGTCTGATCTAAGTGTCAATCTGTCAAAAATACCCCCAATTTCACCACTACATTTTTGACAAGTATGATGGTCGCTGAGATGAGACCGCGATTAGATTTTGAACGTTTTTAATTACGGGAATTGGCTTTCAGTTCAGCCTAAATACATAAAGAAAATGATTTTAATTATTACAAACAACAGTTAAATATGTATAATACAACAACTTACACGATATTAATATCTACCACCCCCGCCATAGCCTCCTCCATCAACTACATGCACTCCACCCCCACCGTAGTCTCCCCCGTCAACTACATGCACTCCGCCCCCATAATCGACGCCGTCTGAGACGTGGACACCCCCTCCGCCGCCCCAACCACCCCCTTCGACGACGTTGACGCCGCCACCGCCGTAGTCTATCCCGTCACTGACGTGGACCCCACCGCCCCCACCCCAGCCACCACCACCGCCGTAGTCGACCCCGTCTACCACGTGGACTGTACCTCCCTGAAAAAGAAAATATAATAATGTATAGTAACAAAATAAATAAAAAATCGCATAAGCCTACATGGGCACTTATGAAACGTCAGAAGCTAGGTGCACGGTTCCAATTGGTCGTTTCCTATGGAGAAGAGCCGGCAAGAAACTCCACGGGTACTCTTTTAAAAATAATTGGCTATTATTAATAGTAATTTATTATTATTTATATAATATTATATTAATATTATATTAATAATATTTATTATATTAATATTATAAAGAGGAAGAATTTGTTTGTTTGTATGTATGTAGGGGATAATCTCCGGAACTACCAGTTGGATTTGAATAATTCTTTTTGCATTTGATAACCTTCTTGAGGAAGGTATAAACACATAACTATTAAACATCACGCTACAATCCTAAGAAGCCGAGCAAAAGGAGAAAAAGTCATAAAAAATGCTAAGCGCATACGAAATGGTAGCACGGACGGGCGATGGGATGCGACGCGATGGGTTAGGGGCTAAAATTATACGCGGACGAAGTCGCGGGCAAACGCTAGTTGTATATATTTATTTATTCGCGTTTATCGTGTTTAGATATTTTATTTTATTTAAGTATTATTTATTTATTTCTAAAACACTTAAGAACCTGTACAACGGTCCACTAGCGCCACTCCTTTAAAAAAATATTATCTCGTGACTGAGAAGGAATTATGAAAATCTGCTCAATCAGCGACCTCGGTAAGTGTGTCTAGAATTTTCTAATACCTTTTATTAAGTTTCATATTGAGACACGAAGCAACTAAATACGACATATAGGAATGTGGCCGCTTTTCTTTAGATCGAATTTTGTTGCTTCGTGTCTCAATATGAAATTTTATAAAAGGTATTAGAAAATTCTAGACACATTTACCGAGGTCGCTGATTGAACAGATTTTCATAATTCCTTCTCAGTCACGAGATAATATTTTTTTAAAGGAGTGGCGCTAGTGGACCTGTGTGCACCCTCTTAACCTAATTCATATTCAGTTTTAGCCACACAACGAAAATCTCTCAGGGTTTATCTGCATGTTGGCGAGCCGCTTTAAACAATGTTAACAATTTATGGGTTACATTAATACATACATACATTAGGAGATTTTTTTTGTTAGGAAACGCTTTGATTTGTACTTATAACTTTTCGAACTCGTTTTTATAACGTTATTAGGTCTACCAACAATTGTTCACACTAATCTACAAACAAAATATCGATAGGTATCCATCACGTTGCAGAGTTTCGCTAGCTAATTTAATTTAACCCTGTAGATTATTAAAAATACTAGCTGCTCCCCGCGGTTTCACCCCCATAAATTTCCCGTGGGAATATCGGGATAAAAAGTATTCTATATGTTAATCCTGGTTATAAACCAGGATCTGTGTGCCAAATTTCATCCAAATCCAGTAGTTTTTGCGTGAAAGAGTAACAAACATCCATCCATCCATACAAACTTTCACTTTATAATATTAGCAGGATATAGTATGATTAATTTGTCTAAATTCCATAGTTGACGCAGTGTCAGAATTCGTCACCTAGACTTTATCAACAGATTTGAAACTGTTATCAAAAAAATAATTTTGAAATCTGATAACATAATCTATGTATCGGAAATTTTGATACATAAGACTCAATTAAGCGTTCCATTGATAAATATAATATAGGTATCTATTTTATTTGTATTTTTCCTGTTCAAATACTTTTCTCATTCAACAATTTTCCTGCTCGCGTAGCATGACCGATTTTATCTCTATTCCACCAAGAATACACCTAAATACACACACCAAACAACTCATTATTATAAATTTAAACTCACATGCACTAAAACAAAACCTAAAGTAACAGAATGGCTGCTCCTGAAGGATTAATCTTACACAGAGTCTTTAGTTGCCTATCTTGTGTAATACACCTACCCACACACCCCTTCACACACACACCACTCACACATACAAACACACAACACACTTCTACATTCAATTTTATTATTTTTATACCAGTAGAATAACACAGTCCACTTGAAATAAGTTTTTGTTGATCATTGTAAAAGACAGATTTACTGACTTTAAGATTTACTCGACAGATTAACTGACTTTAAGATTTACTTTTACTGTAAAAGTTGTACAAGTTTCTGCAATAAACCTTTTTTTTTTATTGTAAACCTTGACCGTAAACTACCTCGTAAAATACTAGCTTAAGAGGTGTAGAGCATCATTCTTGTACAGAATTTGCAACATAAACAATAACATATTTTAACCAAATATCAAAACTGTATTTCGAACTCTGTATGTTTTTGGATAAATAAAGATTTCAACTCGACATCTCTTCTGCCCCGAGCACGAGGCGACCCGTAGACTCGCGTTTCTATGAAGACAGAGACATTTATTCTCTCAATAGCAACGGGGAGCAAATTTTACAATCAGTATTTGACACTTGTTGAGAAGAAATGTGTCCCCAAGTGTCAAAAGTATATAAAAAATTGGTCGACATTGCCATGCCGATTCCCTTGTTCACAAACTAAACTAAATTTAACTTCAGTGCATCTTCTTCTTTCTATTTCATTAAGAAAAGGACATAAGATAAATATTAGTTTAGTCCTGTCAAATTAAGATACCGACTCCATCGACATTTTAGTCGTGATTAAAAACATGGCGACTAAAAATACGTCTGTCACTGTCAATTTACTCATTTTGTAAAATTCACTACCAAAAATATTAGTTCCACGGACGCTCACAGCATCAGCGCCAAAATGGCGAAAATCAAATGCCTTCGTTTTGTCATCGATAGTATGAAGTCCAGCGTACTTGTATGATATAGTGAACATATCCGTCAGAAGTTGGCCGCAAAACCCAGCGCGGATTTGCTGGATTCCTTTTCTCCTCTACCGATCATTATTTCTCCTGACAGTTCATTTTGTTTATATTATGTATTAGTATTTAATCTTGTATTTTATTGTCATTTCCAAACTATTTCTATAATAAAAAATAAATATTTATCCCGTACCTATGTTACATCTGCCATGTTTTGTCTCTGTATTAAGGTTGACTGGTAAAAAATGCCTCAATCGTTAAGTCCGCTCATGTACAGTATTTTTGTTTACTTATGCAATTTTTTTTATTATAGCAAGATGAAGTAACAATGGGCCGGCCATATTAGCCATGGAACCGATAACCGTTGGTGTAGACGTGTTCTTCAGTGGAGACCGCGAATTGGCAAACGTAAGGAAGACGCCCTCAGGCAGTGGCGTGCATTTGTTTTCAGAATAGGTAGGCAGGAATTTAATTTCGTCGTATTAACTTGAACGAGTAAACACCAATGACAATGTGCGAATAGTACGGGAGCCGAGCAGGCCGTCTGGCGACTGCCTACTGCCGCGCGAGTTTGTATGAAGATTTTGTTTTTTGTTAGGTATGATAATTTAGTGAGTTTCCTAATTGTGTGGCACACACACTTAAATGTAATTGACAGGCTTATGGTGATTTATCGAGGCAGGCACTGCTTATATGCCTTTATGCAATGCACGCCACTGCCTCAGGCTAGGTGGAGCGACGATCTTGGGTGGCTGGTAACAGCTGGATGAGAGTTGCCGACAATCGAGCTGAGTGGTGGCACAGAGGCACTCCGCGAAATGTTGCTCCGATCCCAAATAAATTGGAATAAGTTTAGAGAATGATGATAAGTTTATGTGTGACTGGAAAAGCCGATATACCATCTCAACAACGAGAACAACTTTTGTGATCTCGACCGAGACAATGATAAGTGCAAGATACGAAGATCTCGATGTGAAAACAAATGGACATCACTAACAAACCCGTCACTATTCTTGTACCATTGTAGCAACATCTATGCCGTTATAGTAATCTGCGGCGAACAGATAAACCAGATACAACTAAGCAAAGCTGGTGTCATTTACTTAGAACCAGGTTGCCTGCTGAAGGGTCAGGATTTTACTCTGAACATTCAGAGGCAGGAGGAAAACAGAATTGATTTGAGCCCGGACATTCTGATACCGGAGATGGATCAATTAAACTTCATCATTAACAGCAGTATGCCTTCAGCAGCAGCAGATTAAATGGAAATATAAGTCACTTACATCGCTACAGTCGCAGAGGGGGATGCAGCAACACGATACACTTTGTATAGAGCCCATGGCGGACACGACTGACTCTGCCATCATTTTCATAACACATATTTATCTGTAACGATATCAATACTTATCTCCTTATCTAGTTTGTGTCCCACTACAGATTGTGGGTGGCAACACAAAGCATAACAGGATAAAGTAATTAGAAATATCATCGCGGGTCTTTCTGTACATCAGCCTGTAACTTTCTGAGACATTGATAACGGAAAACATCGTGAGGAAACCAGAGAATCAATTCCCGTAATTAAAAACGTTCAAAATCTATCCGCAGGCTCATCTCAGCGAAAATCAATGTACAAGTTTATAAAAAGTAGGGGAAATAATCAAAGGGCATAAAAAAATTCGTCCGCATCACTGTCAATAGGAAACGTGCCCAAAAGGCTGGCAGCATTGCCACGTTGTATGGCAATGGTTGATTTTTGAATGAATGGTGATTCTTTGGCCAAAAAATAGGCCAGCCCTCTGGTCACCTGAACGCTTAGCGATCAATGTCAATGTCAAAGTCAAAGTTTTTGACATTGATTAAGTATCGGTGAGATGACAAAAATGTAGCGATTTTAGAGGTATTTTTGACAGATTGAGACTGAGATCAGACTGTGAACGTTCTTGAAATTGCGAGAAATGCCTCTTTGGACTTGTGTCAGTCCTCATCTGCCTAGCCTTTTTTTCCCAACTACGTTGGGGTCGGCTTCTAGTCTAACCGGGTGCAGCTAAATAACAGTATTTTACATGGAGCGACTTAGCTACGCAATATCTTCTCCCGCACACCGCAGTGTCTCAAAATGAAAGACTTTAGTATGGCACTGAAACCTGGTCCCTCATAATGGGCCTTATTAGAAGGCTAAAAGTCATCTATAGGGCAATGGAGAGGGCTAAAAATACGTCAGGCGCAGACTAATTAGACAGGACTAAACTAATATTTATCTTCTGTCTTTTTTTTTGATGAAATAGAAAGAAAAAGAATGCACTGAACTTAAATTTAGTTTAGTTTGTGAACAAGGGAATCGGCGCCATTTTCAGCCTTAGTATTTTGCGTTGTTTGTGGGGCTTGCTTGTGGCTAAGTAAGCCGCTCGGGTCGATTTTTTTATACAAGGTCAAATTAAATTAGCTAGCGAAACTCTGCAGGGGTGTTGGGTATTGATATCTAAACACGACACGTCTAAAATAATTCCCAACCGATTTCAGTCACAGTAGCCAATCTCAACGGAGATTGCAGGTACGCAGGAGATATAATAGTGCACAAGTGTGTGCGCAAACACAGGTGCACTCTCTGTTCCTTTACTCTCATAGTCCGGTGGGACGGCAATCCGACACGACCGGAGAGAGATCAGGCGCAGGACCAACGGCTTTACGTGCTTTCCGAGGCACGGGGGTATTAAACCGCCAACTTCCAAACTCCGGACTGTTACAAAGAAATTCCTAATGCAAAACCCTATAACGGAATTGAATCTAGGCCCCCCTCAGCAGTCGCGCTTGCAACCATGATACCAACGAGGCAAACCCGACAAGTCTATCCTACAATACTATACACAGAAAACGCGTGTAAACACACATAACTATAGCAAAACTTATAGCAAACGCGTACTATAGCAAAAGTGTCATGGCGGTCGAAATGGTCCACTTTTGTCGATCTAGCTCTCATTTACAAGTTACCAGAGTATAACGCCCGCGTGGTCCTGCTGGCCCTGGGCTCGCGTGGTGGATTACGGCCCACTCCCTCTCACTGAGAGAAGGTCTGTGTCCCAGCAGTGGGAACATTATACATAAGCTGATTATGAAGAGTATAACGTGCCAAAAGGAACTTCATTCCAAAAAGGTAGTTAGGGTAGGGCAGGTACGCAGTATTTCAAACCAAAATGAATATATCTATTTAAATTTACTCCCGGGAGTCACACGTGCAGACAGAGATTAGTTATTTCATACATTTATTTCCTTCTTTACAAAACATTCTTCATTATTACATTTACAAAATTGTTTTGTTTTACATTCGAAGAAAAACAAATAAGAAAATCCAACATGGCGGTCGCTTTTGGCGGCAAAACAGTCAGAGCAAAGGAATCGAAATTATTCCACCCGGCCTTTGTGTGAGTCAGATGCAGGGTTACCATTTAATAAGAAATATGAAGACTTATTTATTATGTGTTTTAATTATTTTTTGTCATATTTTGTATTATGGGGTTAAAGATTTTCCTTAATTATACTTATTAATTATAAAATGATTATAGATTATTAATTATAATGTCAAGAATGATTAAATATAATGTCAGGGGTTATTAATTATAATGTCAAGACAAAACGACGACGATGTGTTGAAATACTATGAAAAAAAAAGAAAAGTTTTAATACAAGTCATAGAAATGAAATTCCATTCAATTATTAGGAGGTGGGTCGTTGTCTAATTTAAATTTTGAATCAAATTTTTCATTAACAAATTCATTCGTTGAGTAGTAACATTTTTGCAATGGAAAGTTAAATAGTTTCTTTTTAAATGTCATGAGATTAAGACTTTTAAAAACATTAGGCAATTTATTATAAATTTGAATTGCCATACAGTAAACATTATTCGAAAATAGTTTAATTCTTTCTTGGGGTGCACATAATTTGTGGATATTACGACTTTTCCTTATAACAACATCATTGTGTACTTGAATTAAAGCTAAGTTTTTACGCACAAAGATACAGAGTTCGAATATATGTAAAGATTGGAGTGGTAATATTGGTTGGTTGGTTGTTATTCGATTATTATGCATGCAAAAAATATCTAAGTACCTTAAAATAAAATTATAAGCAAATCATGATATGGCTAAAAAGTTGGTGACTACCGAGATGACGACTAACAGAGAAGTATGGGAGATGAAGACATATTGCGCCGACCCCAAATGAATTAGGATAGGCACCCTAATTTCGTAACTATACTATCGATCTCGATTTGAATCAATCTAAAGGATATTGCTAATCCATTGCTTCATATGGCTTCCGGAGACATCCGTGATGTTTACCGTATTCCAAATAAGAAAGATAAAAACCTTGGAACCCTGTTCATTGAATTATCGAATACTTTACTCAAACAAGATATATTAAACTCGGCAAGAAAATTTAATAGAAACAATGCCTCCAAGAAATTAAATACTGCTCACCTCGGAATCGAAGGAGGCGCAAACCCAATATTTCTCTCGGAAAGTCTTACTGCAAGAGCCAGACGACTCTTTTTTTTGGCACGAGATTTCGCAGCCACCTCGAAGTTTGAATACTGCTGGACATCGAATGGAAGGGTACTCTTACGTGAAAAGGAAGGTATGCCTCATATCTTAGTTAAAAACGAAGACCAGCTGAACACCTTGGCTAAATCTAACTGACTGCATGGCCCCGTTATTTTGTTAAAAAAAAATCGATTTCCTAGCCTTTATTTTTTGATTCTACACACAACATACACACACCCATTCACCCAGTTTCCAAAACTCTCACATAAATCGCTGTTCACTTATAACACAAACCACACAACTCAAATATCACACTACTCAACAAAAACTGGAATAAATTCATTTCTACCCTACAAAACCTTAATTTTACCTTCAGTGCTTACTCATGTCGTTACTAATAGTATTTATAGTATGTACTGTGTTTTTGCATTTTTACACTTGACTATCTGCTTTAGTGTTCCTACTCATCTAACATGTACTCTTGTTTTACTTTATAAAAATCATCAATGGCTCAGAATCTTATAAACCTAATAAGAGAAATTGATAATGGTTCTGTGTCTAGGTCACTTGTTTGCTCCCCAGAGAACATCCAACAAAATATTTCCGGGAAAACTTTTAATGTACTTCACACTAACATTCGCAGTGTTAACTGCAACTTCAATCACCTAATTACTCTCCTAGCTCGAATAAATATGCAATGTGATGTCATTATTTTATCGGAATGTTGGCTCAGTAAAATCACAGGTATACCCGCACTAGAGGGCTACATTCCATATAAGTCAAAACATACAAATCAGAATGACGGTGTCATAATGTATGTAAAATCCAATATCGAACACATAATACAAGAACCCACTCTCCAAGATGCCAACTGCCTCATTATGAAGTCAAGAACTGAGTTAGCAATCGTTGCCGCATATCGTTCGCCATCCTCAAAAAATATCGAAAATTTCATTGATAGTTTAGACCAAATTTTAGAATCACTGTTATCCTTTAAAACTGTTACCCTAATTGGTGATCTGAATATTAATATAGGTACCAATACAAATGACTTAAACACTGACACCTACCTAAATACCCTGGCGTCTCATGGTTTATTAGCAGCCCATACTTTACCCACCCGCGAAAGTGCCTGCCTAGACCATGTGATGCTAAGATCAAATAAAAGCTCAACCTCTATAATCTTGGATTCTCCAATATCCGATCATGCCCCCACACTCTTATGCTCTGAAGCTACAATCAACTATTGCAGAAGACCAAACTTCGTGTCAAGAGTTGATATCCCTTCTGTTGTATCCGAACTATCTAAAACTAACTTCACTACTGTTTTTGAAGCTACTGATGCCAACACTGCTGCAACTGAACTCGCTTCTATAATTACAAATACCATTACAATGCACTCTAAAGTTATAAAAATTCCAAATAGGAAAAGATGTATAAAGCCGTGGATGACTCCGGGGCTCTTGCGTTGCGTTAAACATCGTGATAAATTGCATAGGAAAGCTCTTTCATCTCCAAAAGATCCCGTTGCACAATTGATCTATACCAGATACCGGAACTATTGCAATAACCTCTTAAAGACACTAAAGACAGAATATGATAAGAATGAGATAAGTAAAAATAAAGGTAACACGAAGGGTTTGTGGGAAACAATAAAAAACATAGTTAACCTAAATAAAATAGCTATCCCTCCTGTGGAGCTACTTAAGCTATCCGATGATGAAGTAAAATCCCTTGACCAGGTAAATGATTTCTTTGCCAATGTAGGTTCTTGTCTTGCTTCCAAAATATCTCAAGACGACTCAGATAGTACCCCACATGTAGATACAACAAATATGCCACTATCATCTATGAGCCTGTTAGACACTGATGAGGCTGAGGTAGATAACATTATTTATAATCTAAGGAGTAAGTGCGCTACAGGAGCAGATAATATACCACCTGAGGTATTAAAATCCGCACGACACATCATAGTACCTCCTATAACTTCCTTATGTAACCTGTGTCTGGCCACAGGGGTTTTCCCGGAGATATTTAAAACTGCTCTGATCAAGCCCATATTTAAGGCTGGGGATAGACACAGTGTCAATAACTACCGCCCTATTTCGATTCTTACAGCGTTGTCGAAAATACTTGAAAAAATCCTAAATATAAGACTTGTTAATTACCTTGAAAAGAATACCATCATAGCCAAAAATCAATATGGATTCAGAAGAACACTGTCGACGGAAAATGCGGTGCTTGAACTCACTGAAAGGGTAGTAAAACAACTAGATAGGGGGGCTAAAGTAATAGGCATTTTCCTCGACCTCGCAAAGGCATTCGACACTGTGTCTATTTCCTTACTGGTTGATAAGATGGAACGTTTAGGGATCAGGGGGATTGTGCTGGATATGTTTCGTTGCTATCTGACTAACCGTACTCAAGTAGTGAAAGTAGGTAACTTCTCAAGTAACAAAGCAACCCCGACTTTCGGTGTGCCTCAGGGAAGTGTGCTTGGTCCCACCCTTTTCCTCATATATATTAATACGCTATGCCTATCTGAAATACCAAATTGCAGTTTAATAACTTATGCCGATGACACTGTACTAATAGCACATGGTAAGAACTGGGACCAGGCTCGCCAAACAGCAGAAAATGCACTTGCAAAGGTTATGACATGGCTAAGACATAATCTGCTAACCCTAAACATCGACAAAACTAAATTTATTACCTTTTCCCCCAAAACCCATACTCAGCCTCCTGTTGATACATTTAACATTGTGGCACACGTTTGCAACACCCAAACAAATAACTGCAATTGTCTATCTCTAACTCGAACCAACGACATCAAATATTTGGGCATCATTATTGATAGTACCCTCACGTGGCATAATCACATTAATAGTCTAGTAGGTAGAACCAGAAAGCTATTACCAATCTTTAAAAAACTGAGAAGTTGTTCGGATACCAAAACACTAACTACTGTATACACAGCTCTCGCTCAATCAATATTACAGTATTGTATAACGTCATGGGGAGGATCTGACGCCACATCTATGCTCCGCTTAGAACGTGCACAGAGAGCGGTCCTGAAAGTGATGTTCCGGAGGCCGAGGAGATATTCCACTGCAACATTGTATAGTGAATGTAAGTTGCTGACGGTGAGACAGCTCTTCATCCTCCGGGCCATACAAACAAGGCACTCCTCTCTGCCACCAAATCAAATGTCTCAAGGTCGGAGGGCAGGATTTTGCGACGTTCAACCTCATCGTACCGCGTTAGCAAGACGACAGTTTTATATTGCTGGCTCTCGGCTTTACAATAAAGTTAATAAAACAAAGCAAATCTACTTACTTTCATCTAGTCGTTGCAAAAATCTAATTAAATCTTGGCTACTCACCTGCAACTACCGACACACTGAGGATCTACTAAAATAACACTACACTATGATACACTACACCACTCCATACCTTACACACAAAATACTCACATATACATAAACGCTCACCATAAACATACATACACTTACTCAACTTCCTCTACATGCACACACACACCCACCCTCATACAGCACACAATCAGATAATAGCTGGACACCTTGTCTTTCAATTTTCTTTCATTAATATATTGTTGTTTCATTTTACTTTTTATTATTGTTTACTTATTCTAGTTTTAATTTTTCTATTGTTGTTTGATCTCTTTATTTTTTGTTTTGAATTGTATAAAAGCGCTACTGCTACTCTCATGACGACATAAATATCAGTGTCATTCTATATAAGGTGAAGACACTGGCTCCTGTAATACAGTTAATACTAGCACAGGAGTCAGGGTTCATTAATTCGTTGTAACTACAAAACTTATGTCAATAAAGATTTTAATTTAATTTAATTTAATATGTTCGAAAAATTTGTCTTTTCAGCAACGTAAATAACGCAATGAATGTTGTTGAACTGTCAAAATGAAACCTTTCTTGTTTTGTCTCTATTTACTTTGCTTTAATGAATTTTACTTTTACTGTTTATTTTAGTTTTATATACGTAATATCATTTTTGAGAAAATCACAAAAAAAAACCGGTCAAGTGCGAGTCGGACTCGCGCACCGAGGGTTCCGTACTAATTTATAGGTACCTACAAATTTACGGTTTTCGGATTTTCCCTTTACTTTGGCTACATGGCATTGCTTTTCGCCAAATTTTATGATTCTAGGTCAACGGGACACCCTATAGGTTTTAATTCTCTTGCGAGTGTCAAAATATGCGGGTTAGACGGAACATAAACGCCCGTATGTTTTGATTGCGTATACCTACTTAGAAATTTGATTTTTTCCCTGCGTCAAGGATTATATAAACACTAGCTTTTGCCCGCGACTTCGTTCGCGTGGAATAGTGACTTCACCAATAGATGACACCGACTCTTGACCAATAGATGGCGCTGTATGTCCGGAATAAATTTTATTTTATTTTTTATTTTTTGTAATAAAAACTATCCTATGTCCATTCTCAAGTTCCAAACTATGTCTGTACCAAATTTCACACAAATCGGTTCAGTAGTTTAGGCGTGAAGCAAAGACAGACAGACAGACAGACAGAGTTACTTTCGCATTTATAATATTAGTTTAGATTTAGATAAATTTCAATTTGATAACTCCACGCGTTCCTGAGAAAAGACGGACAACGAAGTGATCTTATAAGGGTCCGTTTTTCCTTCTGAGGCACGGAACCCTAAAACCAACAAACTTTTCAGTTTTAATAAATGATTATAGATTATAATCTATGCTAATTTATTAAAACTGAAAAGTTTGTTGGTTTTAGGGTTCCATGCCTCAGAAGGAAAAACGGACCCTTATAAGATCTCCCATACTTCTCTGTTAGTCGTCATCTCGGTAGTCACCAACTTTTTAGCCATATCATGATTTGCTTATAATTTTATTTTAAGGTACTTAGATATTTTTTGCATGCATAATAATCGAATAACAACCAACCAACCAATATTACCACTCCAATCTTTACATATATTCGAACTCTGTATCTTTGTGCGTAAAAATTTAGCTTTAATTCAAGTACACAATGATGTTGTTATAAGGAAAAGTCGTAATATCCACAAATTATGTGCACCCCAACAAAGAATTAAACTATTTTCGAATAATGTTTACTGTATGGCAATTCAAATTTATAATAAATTGCCTAATGTTTTTAAAAGTCTTAAAATGATAAATGATAAATGATTTTATTTTTGTAAGTAGGTTTGTACAAACACTTTTACACGTCAATCATATTTTAAAACTAGATGAGGTCGGCGTTTCCTATCTGACTAGTCTGAGAAGAAAGGCCGAAACAAACTCAGACGTCACAGTCTCTTTTAAAGTCCAGACATAATCTTGGTCAGACCATGTGAAGACCATGTAGATTTATGTCTGAGATGGTTTTTTTGAAGAAAGAACCAAACAGTTTGAGAGGACCTGTCCAGTCAGTGCACGCATTTGTCAGAAATCGTGCAGCTCAACTCAAAACTTAGAGAGCTCAACGATCCGACGAACAATACCAAAGAAAGGACATTTGGGTAGGCCACATTAATTACTCAAACTGCCAGACCACGCCAAAAACTAAGAGAACAGAGAGAAAAATAATATAAATACAATGACCCACATAGTCTTCACATTCACAATAATTAAAATAATAGAATACTTTACAAAGTAAGCAAATGTCATAGTATATATCAAATTCATCAATGTCAAAGTGTATATAAAAAAAAAAAAAAACATCAACAAAACAAAAATAAAAAATAAACACATTCAATATGTAAAAATTGGAAGCAGCTTAATCCCAAGCCTTTTTGTCCTCGATATAAGCCTTAACGGTATAAAATGCTTTCTGGCACAACTTACGTTTAATGAATGATTTGATCTTGAACGGGGCTTGGAACTTTATTGTAAAAGCGTATACATTGGCATCTGAACGAGCCACCTATTTTCTTGAGCCTTGTTGTAGGTAGAACAAATTTGTGTTTGTTCCTAGTATTTATATCATGGATATCACTGTATTTTTTAAACAATTTTATATTTTTATGGGCATATAAAAGATTTTCATAAATATACTGAGAAGGCACAGTCATAACATTAATTTCTTTAAATTTTTCTCTGAGCGAGTGTCTCGGACTTACTTTATAAATTGATCGAACAGCTCGCTTTTGCAAAACAAAGATAGTCTGAATATCAGCGGCATTTCCCCACAATAGAATACCGTACGACATTACACTATGAAAATAGCTAAAGTACACTAAACGGGCTGTCTCTATATCAGTTAAATTACGAATTTTTCTAACAGCGTATGCTGCGGAACTTAGCTTTTTTGACAATTTGTCTATATGTGGACCCCACTGAAGCTTAGCATCCAAAGTTATGCCTAAGAATACTGTGCTGTCTTCAGGATTCAATTCTTCGCCCTTTACCAACACATTAGTTTTCACTTGTCTAACGTGAGGCAACGTAAACTTAATGCATTTGGTTTTTTTCTCGTTTAGAAGTAAATTATTAACATTGAACCAGTGGACTACTTTAGAGATCGCGCTATTTACATCGTCAGTAACCTGCTGCTGACGTTTAAGTTTAAACAAAAACAAAATCTCATGACATTTAAAAAGAAACTATTTAACTTTCCATTGCAAAAATGTTACTACTCAACGAATGAATTTGTTAATGAAAAATTTGATTCAAAATTTAAATTAGACAACGACCCACCTCCTAATAATTGAATGGAATTTCATTTCTATGACTTGTATTAAAACTTTTCTTTTTTTTTTCATAGTATTTCAACACATCGTCGTCGTTTTGTCTTGACATTATAATTAATAACCCCTGACATTATATTTAATCATTCTTGACATTATAATTAATAACCCCTGAAATTGTATTTAATAATTCTTGACATTATAATTGATAACCCCTGACATTGTATTTGATAGTAGTTAACGTTTTCCTTATTCCCGACATTGTATGGTTTATTATTAGTTTTAATTCTTTGAAATATTTATACGCTGGAAACAGCAGAATATTATGGACATCATAATTATTATGTGTAACACCTATTTAACAACAATATTCTAACAAATAAAATTATTATTATTATTAACGCTGTACGTAAAAAAAAAACAATGCTACTGGCACTTAAACCTGTCAAACTATTTGTTTTGTTCCAGAAATAATAGACGATCTATTTTTTTGAACGAGTTTTTTTTTAAATGTAGGTCATTTTCAAAGTCAACTACTGACAAGACAAATGCGTGCACCGACTAGACAAATCTACTCGAATCTGTGTGGTTCTTTCCTCGAAAAAACATTTCAGACATCAATCTACATGGTCTTCACATGATCTGGCCAAGATTATGTCTGGACTTTGAAAGAGTTTGTTTCGGCGAAGTAGTCTGATACGAAACGTCGGCCTCATCTAGTTTTTAAAATATGATTGACGTGTAAAAGTGTTTGTACAGACGCCAGCACATCAAGCTACTACAATCTGTCAGATTTCTTTAATAGATTTTCGACTTTATTGCTAAAGCATTAGGTTCAATGTTGATTGGGAGAATCTGACAGTTTCGGGTAGGTTGACCTGCTGGCGTCCGTACAATACAAAGCTACTTACAGAAATAAATACAGGCGTGCTCAATCATTGTCCATTTATTAGCTTCACTTGTAACTAACTAATTAAGAATGTAAAAAAATCTTAGAAGTAATTTTTAACATACTTCTATTTGTCGTAACGAAATGAAACTTTGTATGTAAGTATATGTAGTTCGGGAGACAGAACTATAATTTGGTATCTTTGATGGAGCCAAGATTTGGATAGTGGAACTCTTCAGTGGCTACTAGTAAACCCTTCGGATTTTTTTAAAATTATGACAAAAGAACACTAACTCTCTCCTTAAACACCATTTTTCTTGTTCTTTGCACCTGTTTCATGATTATTAGCCCCGCGGTTTCACCCGCATAAGTTTCGATCTCGTGGGAATATCGGGATAAAAAGTATCCTATGTGTTGATCCTGGTTTTAAACTATGTGTGGCAATTTCATCCAAATCCGTTCAGTAGTTTCAGTTTCAGAACCATAATGCTTCAGAAATAAAGTTGAAAATCTATTAAAGAAATTTGACAGATTGTAGTAGCTTGATGTGCTGGCGTCTGTACATTATAAAGAATATTATAAGTATCTATCTTTGTTACTGTCGGATACGAAACACCGACCTCATCTAGTTTTTAAAATAAAATTGACATGTAAAAGTGTTAAATACAAACCTGCTTACAGAAATAAAATCAAATAATAACATTCATTTCTTGCAAGCAACCCCTGATGAGTCAGCGACGTCTTTTGCCCCCATTATAACCGAAGTGCAAAATTCAACCGATACACAGAGTAGAAAATAAGTATTTCTATTTCCGAGTGCCGTAACGTGAAACGGTACGAACCAGTCTCTCGAAAGCCAAGTGACGCGCGGACGCGACCACCGACATTATAAATAACCTCCTTTTTTAATCTGTGCATTGTCAATACCCTATTTTTTTTTAATTGACTCTGTAATGAACTGTCAGATTGTAATTTTCCCGTGAGTTATTTTCCCGAACGCGGGTTGCAGTTGTTTTTTGTTTGTAAACAAATAATAGTGCGGTGTGGCTGTGTTTGAAGTTTTAATTGTGGTTTTCTAATAATTGGATACGCAGTGAGAAGTCGGACAGCTAAAGTGTGATACGTTCGTGAATATTGGTTACTGTTTTTTTTTAAATTTAGTGCGGTTAGTATCGTTTGTTTTTTTTTTTATTTAAATTTCGATGGTTGATTATTGCAGTGCGGTTTGACGGTTTTTACGAAAAGTATGGAAAGTAAAGGAGGTACTATGCGAGCTTTACGAGCTCTCGAGAAGATTAAATAAAACCACAGTTTATCATATTACGCACTTCAATAAATTAGTCCTAGAAGATGATTCTACATTTTTACATCTTTATCCTTGTCACTTGGCTTGTCAACCAAATCTCATTCCCAGCGTTGTTTTTTTTAAGTATTTTTTAAATCAATGTTTGTTTCATATTTCTTCTTGTCAAAGTATTCATAAAAGTTGCAACCACCAAATAGGCCATAATTTCTACAGTACATTGCCGAATTCAATTCTTGATACTCATTAGAAATTACACAATATTAATACACTACACTTTCCTACCTACACATTTGCGGAAATCGAACCCACCTAACCTAACGCTCAGACGGCAGCCTTTCGGCTACGGCGCTATTCGGGACATTTGACAATGTGATTATTTGTTCTTTATAATTCACACGCATAGAAACAAAATTGCGTTTATAAACTTTTTAAAGTTATCAATATTACTGCCGACGTTCTGAATTCCATTTTCACAAAATAAGATGTCAGTTTAATAAAACAACTTCAAAATTATTATGTAGTTACCGACTTCAAAAAGGAGGACGTTATGCAGTTTTTTTTTTTTAAGTGAAAACTTCTTTGGCGGCGTTGTGCACTTTTTTGTGATCGGTAAAAAATGTTAAACTCGCGTCAGGACACGTGACCTGATCGAAAATTCGTAAGACAAAGCTCGCGACAGGACACGTGACCTGGTCGAAAATTCGTAAGACGGAGGGAGAGTAGACCGCATTCCAAAATATCAAAAATGCACAACGTTAATATTCAAGTTCTCACTTCTGCCGGCACTCCCGGAGTGCAACCCGTTTTTTTTTCTTGTATTAATAATAATATATTAATATAAAACGTTTATATTTTCTCTACACAAGTTATGAACATAATGCTAGAGTTTGACAGTAGTGCACGAGCAAGGAGCTAACGTTGTGAGAGACTGGAGCCTGAGATAGGTTTATACAACGTGGCGCTACAATGGCGACATTAATTTAACACACGGGTAGGGCTAGTGGCCAGTAATCATAAAAATTATATCAACATAAAAAAAATCGTAACTAGAAATCTTCCACCTGCGCCGCGCGCCGACATAGGACTCTCTCTCTTTCCTTCAAATCGCCTTCTCTTTGCTCGTTTATTGTTTTAATTACGTTGATGCGATGTTATGATCCGTGACCCCGGCAAATGACCCCTGCGCTACAGTTCTTTAAGTCAGGTTGCTCTAAGATGCTATTTTATAAAATTGTTAATAAATAAATAAATATTAATGTTTAATTAAATTAAAATATATTCATAAAACTACAACGCAAAACCGTATACGTGTGTTAAATTAATGTCGCCATTAAAGCGCCACGCTGTATAAAAACCTGACTTTAACACCTTTTAACCTGTTTTTAACTTAAAAAAAAAAGATGGATGAAATCGGTAAAGTCGTTCTCAAGCTATGACGTGACCAAGGCAATTAAGGATTAATTTTTATATACGAGTATATAGATATCGGTCAGGAAGTGATTGGCGCGCCGATTCCCTTGTTCACATACAGGGTGTTATTGACAGCCCTCCGCAAACTGATAGGGTGGCTTCAGTACATCATATTAAAATGACCGGTACATGTAATTCTTTCAGGAACATTAAGGGAATCCAAAAAACCAAATTTGTTTTATTACCTCACACGCAACGTATCGTTACCGTGGCAAAACGCACGTAGCGGACGGCAGCGCAGCGAGCTTGAGCGAGGCTGTTTTCAGCTGTTTTATTTACATAAATGGAGTGTTGCATACAGAGAACGTAATTTTACATTGAAATAAAGGAATATCAGCAGAAAAAACGGCATAATTTTTTTTTTTCCTGAGAAAATTTCCAGTGGGATATGATTCAGAATAAGGAGCTGAATCAATCCTGTGTTTTTGTGGAGGGCTGTCAATAACACCCTGTATTAAACTAAATTTAAGTTCACTGCATTTTTTCTTTCTATTTTATTAAGAAATGGCCAGACGATAAATATTAGTTTAAAGATACTCCATAATAAGTTTAGACGTGATTAAAAACATGGCTACTAAAAATACGTCAATTTACGTCAGGCGATGACTTGTTTGACAAGAAGAGTAAACTAATATTTATCTTCAGTCCTTTTCTTAATGAAATAGAAAGAAAAAGATGCACAGAACTTAAATTTAGTTTAGTTTGTGAACAAGGGAATCGGCGCCATTGTATAGAGGCTATTCTTTGCCAGAAAACCACGTTTTCAAGTGATATAATGACACACCTGGCAACTATTGTTGCCAATACTTAATATTTACTATTCACTTATATACAGCATGTATTCGAATTGGAAAGGTGTGGTGAAAAGGGCTTCAAGATCCGTGGCATACATACATACCGTCGCGCCATTTTGTCTTTCAAAACGGCGGCCACTGAAACAATAAAAAAATAGATAGCTGACACGTGATAAACTTTGAAATTTATCTCGGAAACGTGACGTTTTACGGGGTTTTTTCCTATTATATTTTCTGTTTGAATTAATGTCAGCTTTTGATTTATATAGGGTTCATGGGAGGCCGACATTTTGAAAAAAAAAAACTTGAGAGGTGTCAAGGGACACCCGGATGGAATGAAGTATAAATGGCTTGCTTTCTATAAGAGAGAGAGAGAGAGAGAGACCAGACAGAGAAACACGCGCACGCCGCACGGCTTACAACTATAGCAAAAAGTGTCGTTCCAACTTTTGGTCTTAATTTTTTCCGTCTAGCCCCCTTTCGCAACGCGCGATAAGGAACTTCGTTCCAAAAAACAAAATGGCGCGACAGTAGGTATGCTAGGCTCAATATAAAAATCTTCAATCCCCATTGATCATACCTTTTTGATGCACGCTGTACATGCTGGCAACTCCAACGTAGCGTTAGAAAAATGGACAACTTTCAACAACCGGTGACTATGCCAAATACGGTTTCTATTTTAGGATAATTATAATGTTTTAATTATAGCCCTGATTACATTATTATTCTTGGATCTAAAAAAGTACAGTAAACATTAGGTACAGACCAGCAGGTCAAGTTACTCGAAACTGTCAAATTTTTTAATGCAGCGATAAAGTTGATAATCTATTAAAGAAATTTGACAGATTGTAGTAGCTTGATGTGCTTGAGTATCTGTGCCTCGGAAATCACGTTAAGCCGTTGGTCCCGGCTGTAATTCGTAGATCTTTGACAGTCGTTACGAGTCGTCAGAAGCCCGAAAGTCTGACAACCAGTCTTACCAAGGGTTATCGTATTACCTAGTAACTGGGTTGTGGAGGTCAGGTAGGCAAGCTCCATGGTAAATACTGGTATTCAACTGCATCCGGTTAGACTGGAAGCCGACCCCAACATAGTTGGGAAAAGGCTGGGCAGATGATGAGAATATTATGTTATACCGTTAATATTTTTATTAAACGACTAACAGATTCGTGCATATTCGCATAGTTATAACACCTAACTGTACTTACAAACAGGCCCAACCGGGTCGCGAATCTTGTATTGGGGTCGAGATAGATCGATTTTATAATTGAAGTTGTTTTTATACCCAAATTTTGTTACTGGTATTGTAATTAAAAATTTTCAAATAAAGGGCAACATCACACCAGTTTTTCCGAAGGGTTAGGCAGAGCCTATAGTACATCCACATTTCACCAGTTATGTGTAGGTCACATGTGATAGGTGGGCCAGCATATTGTCATTAACCGGGACCAAATCAGACTCCAAGGTCATCATTAAGGGATAAAAGTAGATAAATATTAGTTTAGTCCTGTCAAAAGTCAGCGCCTGACGTAAATTGACGTATTTTTAGTAGCCATGTTTTCAATCACGTCTAAATTGTCTATGGAGTATCTTAATTTGACAGGTCTAGACTAATATTTATCTACTGTTTTTTTCTTAATGAAATAGAAAGAAAAAGATGCACTGCACTTAAATTTAGTTTAGTTTGTGAACAAGGGAATCGGCGCCAATGCCTGACGTAAATTGACGTATTTTTAGTAGCCATGTTTTCAATCACGTCTAAATTGTCTATGGAGTATCTTAATTTGACAGGTCTAAACTAATATTTATCTTCTGTCTTTTTCTTAATGAAATAGAAAGACAAAGATGCACTGACCTTAAATTTAGTTTAGTTTGTGAACAAGGGAATCGGCGCCAATGCCTGACATAAATTGACGTATTTTTAGTAGCCATGTTTTCAATCACGTCTAGACTATCTATGGAATATCTTAATTTGACAGGTCTAAACTAATATTTATCTTCTGTCTTTTTCTTAATGAAATAGAAAGACAAAGATGCACTGAGCTTAAATTTAGTTTAGTTTGTGAACAAGGGAATCGGCGCCATTGGCGTGGTTTGAACTGTCAAAATACATGTTTTCCGTATGTCCGGTTGACATTTTGAATCCTTGCCGTTACAACGGGTTTCTACAAGACACGATATTGACGTGGTTTGCACGTGGCAAGATTTCGCGGGGAATATTACTATAGATTTTTTTTTTTTATTGACAATGGGCTCACTCTTGACCTCAATCCAGCCCAGAGGCAGGGATGAGATCTACGGTGGAACGAGCTTGCCCAGAAGAAGCCTATTCACTCTCGCCTTGAAGAGATTCGGGTTGTATGAACTCGGGAATGCAGACGCAGGCAGACGGTTCCACTCCTTAGCTGTGCGCATCAGAAAAGATGACGAGATTTTCATTTTGACCTCATGAAGTGATCATATAAGGGTTCCGTTGTTCCTTTTGAGCTACGGAATCCTAAAAATAACAATTACTTATATTTTACGGCTAATCGTGCACTACCAGGTAATCTGCAACATATAAATTTATCTATGAGTCAGTATTTGATATAACCAGTTAACGAAATTGAGGTAGTTAATATGTTAATGGATGAACAGTAAAACTGGTCGAGTGCGAACGTATTGGCATAAAGTGTTAGCTTATGCACGAGAATATTTTTTTACCAGAGACTAACACTTGATTGGGGCTTGTGGCTAAGTTGGTGGCGCACTATTTTTTTATGAATAATCCTGTATTCTTTTTTATAAATTATTAAAAAAAAGTAATAACAGCCGCACGGGTCAATCGATCAGGTCGCTATGATTGCCGTGGTTGGTCCGTGGATGGTGTAACCATCTTTACATTCCATACATACTATACATAGCTCTGATTACATTATTATTCTTAGATCTAAAAAAATACAGTAAAATTTAGGTACACACGCCAGCAGGTCAAGCTACTCGAAACTGTCAATTTTTTAATGCTTAAGCGATAAAGTTGAAAATCTATTAAAGAAATTTGACAGATTGTAGTAGCTTGATATGCTTGAGTATCTGTGCCTCGGAAATCACGTTAAGCCGTTGGTCCCGGCTGTCATTTGTGGATCTTTGACGGTCGATACGGGTCGTCAGAAGCCCGAAAGTCTGACAACCTTCTGCTGTGATTGGTTGACTAAGTTATCAACGTTTAAACAGATCACTTGACATGAGTTAAGAATTGTAAAAGGATCTTTTTACGCGTCGCCAAAATCGGAACAAACGCCGCCATTTTGTTTTTTCAATACAATTTTACAAAGTGTCAACAGAGCCCTCCTGTCAATGTCATCCTTAATCAGCCTATAACGTTCCCACTGCTGGGACGCAGGCCTCTCATAATCCACCACGCGGGCCCAGTGCGGTTGGTGTTATTTTTTGGTTCTAGAACATGCCGGTTTCCTCACGATGTTTTCATTCACCGTTTTGAGAGTAGTGGTGATGAAATAATTTACACAGGGAAAACGCCTGTCTGGGTTCGTATATATACAGTTCGTAATCACATCATGTCTTCGAATTTTTTGGTTCTAGAACATGCCGGTTTCCTCACGATGTTTTCATTCACCGTTTTGAGAGCAGTGGTGATGAAATAATTAACACAGGGAAAGCGCCTGTCTGGGTTCGCATCTACAGTTCGTAAGTCGCGGCCATTACGACTTGGCCTCCACTGATGTGGCTTGTTTAACAAAACATAACTTTAAAAAATCAACCGACTTCCAAAAACGACACTACAAAGTGAAAAATAACTTTAATTTCGGAAGTCGGTGTCGTTGGGTTCACACTTTCGTTGTTTGCCACCGACTTCCGAAATTAAAGTTATTTTTCACTTTGTAGTGTCGTTTTTGGAAGTCGGTTGATTTTTTTTGCAAAAAAGTTTTTATTTTTCACTTTTAAGTTGTAATTTTTACCAGTAATTTGGGTTTAAAAACCAAACTACTGAACCGTTTTTGATGAAATTTCTATGGGACCATTTGGGAAGTATACCCTTTCCAACAAAAAAGAATTTTTCAAATCGGTTGGCAAGCGAAAGAGTTATGCGCGAACAAACATAAAAAAAAAAAAAAAAAAAAAAATACAAAACATCCGAATTGAGAACCTCCTCCTTTTTTAGAAGTCGGTTAAAAAGACTATCGCATCGCTTGTTTGAAGCTCGCCCTCTGTTACACTATCTACTCTTGCGCCATCCACTCGTACGCATATCGAACACATTTTTTTGCTAATATTACAATTGAAACCTGCTTGTGTAGCAAAATGTTAAAGAATGTAGTCTGACCTCATTTTACTGACTTGACAACTATTCATATTTACATGTTTTTTACATGTCATTATCTTTTTTTATTATTGAGGGTTTATGTCGATCGATCAGGTTAAGCTACGCTAGCCGCGGTTGGTCTGTGGATGCGTGATCGAGATGATCATACATATCAAGTGCCCTCCGTGTCTTGGAAAGCACGTTAAGCCGTTGGTCCCGGCTGTCATTCGTGGGTCGTTGGCACTCGGTACGGGTCGTCAGATGCCCGATAGTCTAGCCACTCTCACCAAGGGGTATCGTGGTATCCAGTAACTGAGTTGTGGAGGTATTCAGCTGCATCTGGTTAGGCTGGAAGTCGACCCTAACATAGTTCGGAAAAGGCTAGGGAGATATATTAGGACATGGCATTGGACATAACTGATGAAACGTGGGAGTGTATGTCGCAGCCAACTGGTTTAATTAGCCGTTTAGTTAACCGCCTAGCCTTTTAACTAAATGGCGGCCGTTCAACTAACGACCTGGGGGCCTAAAAAGGCCACTTTGGCAGAATCATAATAGGATAACAATATGAATCATATTAAAAATCGTAAAATGGTCACAAACTGACAACTCATAATATGATGTGTGTGCAATTCATATCACAATGAAATAACATTGAAACTGTAGAAATAAAAAATAAAAAAACCAATTTAATTAATAAAAACTGTACCTAATGAAAAATTTACCGATAAAATTACGGTTTTTATTTTTTTCATGCGGCAATGTTTACACCAAATATGAAATGAAATTTTACGAAAATTAGAGAAATTGCTAATGATCTGCTGGGAATTCAGGAAATTAATAGCTTTTAGAGGTAAGTATATTGCTTAAAGTGGCCTTTTTAGGCCCCCTGAATGATATTCAATAAATTATAGTATAAGTTGGAACTGTAACCAATCACGCGCGAGCCGAATTGGTCGTAGTAACTAAGCCAGGGCACCCCGACCAAATGGGTTAGGTTAGAACTGTGATCAACCGCGCGCGAGCCGAGAGAGCGAAGCGAGGCGAGCACAAGATTCCAAAGGCCAGGCGGTTGACTAAACGGCTAATTTAACCAGATGGCTGCGACGTGTATATGTAAGCTGTTACACTCTTTATGCCTGGGTTAGGTAATGCGATGCGACGCGGTGGGTCGAAGGAAGAAGCTAGTGTTTAATTTTTGCTTAAAATGCTTGCGTTCTGCGTCATCCACCATATTGAACCAGAACAGACAGATCAATAGAAATCCGTTACTATTAATAAATACACTATTGCGATGTTCCAATCCAGTAGAACTTCAAGTGGAATCTAAATATAATAGCTGCGGCCATATTTTACTGGAATTATTACTTCTGAGGCAGACGTCTGTAGAAACGCTGGGAGGGCAATATACAGGATGAAATTGAATAATAATCAATCTATAATGTTCCCACTGCTGGAACACAGGTCTCCTCTCTGTGAGAGAGAGTGGCTATAATCCACCACGCGGGCCCAGTGCGGCTTGGTAGATGTCACATGTCTTCGAATTTTTGGTTCTAGGACATGCCGGTTTCCTCACGATGTTTTCCTTAACCGTTTTGAGAGCAGTGATGATGAAATAATTTATACAAAGTAAAGCGCCTGTTTGAGTTCGAACCTGCGACCTACCACTGGGCCGCAAGTGCTCTGTATGAAATTGGATAGGCACGCCCACGGTGCGCCAAATTAAAATATTTAAAAAGTGCATTGAAGATTTTTATATGCAGCCTTGAGCCTTATATGACTTCACAGGAGGAACGAATATACCTAGATCATGATTCTTCATAGTTTCCGGCTGTCATTCGAGGATCTTTGACAGTCGTTACGGGTAGTCAGAAGCCCGAAAGTCTGACAACCAGTCTTACCAAGGGGTATCGTATTACCTAGCAACTGGGTTATGGAGGTCCGATAGGCGGTTGCTCCATGTAAAATACTGGTATTCAGCTGCATCCGGTTAGACTGGAAACCGCCCCAACATAGTTGGGAAAAGGCTAGGCAGATGATGATCATTCTTCATAGTTTTATTTGCGTAAACGCTAATTAATTCTCGACTTCCAAATTTTTAGTAGCGCTTCCAGAAGTTTCTTTAACTCGTAAACTACACAACTTTATTATTATTATTATAGTAAAAACTAAAAAGGGCAGGATGCCACAACTCCCGGAATCCATCACGAAACAAGGAAAGAGCCGAGAGCGGTTTCTAAATATATTCCCATTTCCTGCCTGAGTTATTACGAAATATGTATCCTAAAACGGCTTGACGAGATAATTATGTCCCTTCTGGCTGCTTCTGAACTTAAATTTTATAAAAAAAAAAAAAAAAGTTTATTTCATATCATTTTGGCTTACATTGCATGTCGAGGAGTCTCCATTTAGGCATAGCAATGCCTGTTGTTGAAGGCTCTGCTATGCCTAAACATACACATACGCTACAACACAACGCTACATTACAAATAGGTAAGTAACAAAACCAAAAATAAAAAATAAAATAAAGAAAGAAAGAGAATACGATCAATTGTATAAGTGCGTGAGTGTGTTTGTGTGAGTGTGTGAGAGAGGGTGTGTTGGGGTGTGGGGGTGTGTTTGTGTGTGTGAGAGAGAAAGACAGATTTTGAGTGTACATGGTGTGACTAAATAAGCGAATAACATCACTCTAGAGTCTAGATCATATAATATTAAGTCACACGTTGCACTTTACATACCGAATCAGACAATATCTACATGATATACAAGCTGTAGCGGTATCCACAACGCCACATGCGAATAACGCGTCATTCTGACGTCACGCAAATCCTGCATCTCGCAAACAGAGTTTACCGCGCAACTAGCATACATGTGATACATGTATACCCGACATCAACCGTCGGGCAATTGCCCGCCAGACACAACACCCGTCTGGTCGGAGGATCCTCCCTTTTCTATGGAGGATGAGTGAACTTTACACCCTGTTCCTCATACCTCTATACTGGGGTGCTGGCTGGCAGGGCCATTAACTAGATTACCCAAACAAGATCGAATTAATAGTCTTAGAGGGGCTCGTAGCTAAGTCATAACAGCCGCACGGATCGATTGATCAGGTTAAGCTACGCTTGCCGCGGTTGGTTCGTGGATGAGTGACCATCTTTGGATACCGAGACCCCTCCGTGCCTCGGAGAGCAAGTTAAGCCGTTGGTCCCGGCTGTCATTCGTGGATCTTTGACAGTCGTTACGAGTAGTCAGAAGCCCGAAATTCTGACAACCAGTCTTACCAAGGGGTATCGTATTATCCAGTAACGTATGGCAGTCACTCCATGTAAAATACTATATTCAACTGCATCCGGTTAGATTGGAAGCCGACCCTAACATAGTTGGGAAAAGTCTAGGCAGGTGATGATACAGGGTCAAATAAAATTAGCTAGCGAAACTACACAGACGTGTTAGGTATTGATGTCTGAAAACATATTTTCTCAACTCATACTTCAAGTAATAACACTACCAGCATCGTTGACCCCTAAAAAAACCATAAAATTTATTTTAGCGTGTTTAGTTATCAGTACTCAGCACATCTGCAGAGTTTTGCTAGCTAATTTAATTTGTATAAGAAAGGAGGGAAAAGAATCACAGAGCGTCAAGAAATTCGTCGAACCTAGGACCTTATGCTCAACAGTAGAGTTTTGCGACCAGTAGAACAGCAAGCCAGGACAATTAGTTTTAACTTTATTGCTCAATCAAGCAACAACAGCGAACGGATTTGGAAGCAATTTAGCACCGAATTAATATACATCCTAAATTTCAACATTGTAACTTTTTTCCCCGGAATTTGAGAAACTATGTATGCCTCGTGGATCTAGTGGTCGCAAGTATAACAGCTGTACGTACAGTCACGAGCAAAAGTATGTATGTATACATTCGGCATTATTCAAAAGCGATTTACTCTTTTATTTTTAAATTAAATGTTATGTTGTTACGAACATAGCATTTTCGAACCCATAGGTTTATGTAATGTGTCGTGTTTCAACGTTGCATTCGCTATTTCACGAAAAAATCGCAATTGAAAGTTGCCAAGTGTTGACATATCGGTGCTCGTGACTGTTCAGACACAGCACATCAAGCTACTACAATCTGTCAAATTTCTTTAATAGATTTTCAACTTTATCGCTAAAACTTTAAGGTTAAAGGTTGATTGGGAAAATTTGAAAGTTTCGGGTAGGTTGACCTGCTGGCGTCTGTAACCTACGATCGATATCCGGGTGGGGTAAAGTGTAATAATTGTATTTTGCATCAAAAATCTGTTACAGCCTGGATTTGGACTTACTTTAGCATAATGACTTTAACAACAGCCTGTAATGTTCCCACTGCTGGTACACAGGCCTCCTCTCTGTGAGAGGGAGTGGGCTGTAATCCACCACGCGGGCCCAGTGCGGGATGGTGGATGTCACATGCCTTCGAATTTTTAGTTCTAGGACATGCCGGTTTCCTCACGATGTTTTTCTTCGCCATTTTGAGAGCAGTGGTGATGAAATAAATAGTCCATAGTAACGTACATGCCTAACTCGGGACGGGGGTATTGTAATGATTGTATATTTATGATAGAAACATCACGGGCACAATGTTGATTATAATATTGGAACGAAGTTCCTTATCGCGCGTTGCGAAAGGGGCTAGACGGAAAAAATTAAGACCAACTTTTGGAACGACACTTTTTGCTATAGTTGTAAGCCGTGCGGCGTGCGCGTGTTTCTGTCTGTCTGTCTCTCTCTCTCTCTCTTTGAACTTCGTTCCATCCGGGTGTCCCTTGACACCTCTCAAGTTTTTTTATCTAATTGATTGTTTGTAGTTCTCATCTCGTTAAGTTATGATTTGTTTGTATTCCTAATGGTTGTTGTTGTGACCCTTGAACATTCATTATTGACAAATTGTGTTATCGACACCATATATAAAGGACCCTCATTCCCATTAAAAAGAGAGTTCTGTCCGATCTGTTGAGCTAGCACCATCTCGGTTACGTCCGAACATTAAATCAGTCTTAGAGATACTTAATTGCTGCTTTGTCTGCTGTTTTATTCTTCGTAAACACCCCTCCCACCCGAACATTACAGTATTACCCAGTAACTGGGTTGTGGAGGTCTGATAGGCAGTTGCTACATGTAAAATACTGGTATTCAGCTGCATCCGGTTAGACTGGAAGCCGACCCCAACATAGTTGGGAAAAGGCTTGGCAGATGATGATTGGCGTGGCTAACTGACTATGGCAAATAATTTAATTTAATGTTCTGTGTCTTGTAATGTTAATTAGGTACTTTGCATACCTACTATTGTATGGAAGCAAGTTTTTCTAACTGAACAGACAGCTGTGCTGCTGGAGAGTTTGTTTCGTCACTTCTTCCCAACGAATGCACTAGGAAGTGGTGATGAAGGGCGGGCGTTTTGCGTTTTTTTTTTGTCTTATGTCATTCTGACGTTCGGAAAGTGCTGATTTGTTTTTGATACTATACAACTCTGCCTACCCGTCGCGTCGTGTAATACAGGCACAATGTTAATAAGTTATGACTTATGCTTGAACACCGTTTTACAAAACGGGACTTCATTTGCTTCGATTAAGACTAAACTATGCTAATACTAATAAAAACTCATGATCAAATCCATAAAAAATAATGCATTTATATAACCGATATAACACCAATCCAATCATAAATCGAATGTTATTTCGAATATGGAATATCAAAAGCCGTTGGAGTGTTGCCAGCATATAAAATGACCGCAATCATAGAATTTGATGGAGGATAGTTGTTATTAAAGTTTTGATTGCTTTAAAAAAAGTATATGACTGGAGTTTATAGCATGGGAAGTTTGCGTGTCAGATGCCTTAGTGGTCACCAAGCAGTCTGGCAAGCTTTGCGGCTTACAATTTAGTATAATCAGGCTATAATGTTCCCACAGCTGGGACACAGGCTTCCTCTCTGTGAGAGAGAGTGAGTACACTGTAGAGACATCTACTACGAACTACGCATCATACTGACGTCACGCAAAAATCCTGCATCGCGCAAGCAGAATTTACCGCGCAACTAGCATATAATTATATATAACGTCCCGATATCAATCGTCGGGCAGTTGCCCACCAGACACAACACCCGTCTGGTCGGAAGATCCTCCCTTTTCTATGGAGGATGTGTGAACTTTAGACCCTGTTCCTGATACCTCTATAACTCCATTACACGGGCACAGTGCGAGTTAGTTGATTCATCTGCAAAAAAAAAACTTCGCAGCAAGGTCAACCTCCACAAGTGGGGGTTCATAGAAGGCTCTAACCTCCGCTCCAGGGTGTATGCGGTGTCTCTCCACAGACAATGGCGTCGATTCCCTTGTTCACAAACTTAACTAAAAAGCTCAGTGCATCTTTTTCTTTCTATTTCATTAAGAAAAGGACAGAAGATAAATATTAGTTTAGTCCTGTCAAATTAAGATATTCCATAGACAGTTGAGACGTGATTAAAAACAGTCATGGCTACTAGAAGTACGTCAATTTACGTCAGGCGCTGACTAATTTGATAGGACTAAACTAATATTTATCTTCTTAATGAAATAGAAATAAAAAGATGCACTGAACTTAAATTTAGTTTAGTTTGTGAGCAAGGGGATCGGTGCCATTGGCTTAATTGCACCGCATGCCCTGTCACCTTGCACACGTGAGGACCTAATGGCTGCGTCGGCGAATGCTATCCCCGTTAAAAAAAAAATTTTTGCCACCGACTCGCTAAGAAGTACAGATAATAATGTTTTTGAGAAAAACTTCTGTACGACTGTGAATCCTTCACTCCCTAAATAAACAACTTAGCAACTGCGCACACGCATGATATTCTTGTTTACACTCCCACCAATTCATCGCTGGATTATCCGAACTTCTTTTAATTTTCTTTCAATGTCAACCATCTTGTTTTTACGCGATGACGTCAGAAGCACTTCCTCTCGACACTCGCATGTCGAGTTGTTTGCGCTGGATTAAATTAATTTTATGTTTACGTTTTTGCGAGATGATAAATGGGCATGTTTTTTATTATTAGTTTTATTTCATTTCATTTGTCCTACTAACTCATTTTTTTTAACGAAATTCCTCGTCTCTCGTTGGCGCATGAGAGCTAGACCAAATAAAAGTGTCATTTTTTGTCCAGTACGACACTTTTGCTATATTGAGCGGTTTGTGGCTAAGAAATAACAGCCGCATGGTTCGATCGATCAGGTTAAGCTACGCTTGCCGCGGTTGGTCCGCGGATGGGTGACCATCTTGACATACCAAGACGAAAGGGTCTTGGTATATCAAGTTGGTCACCCATCCACGGACAATAACTGGGTTGTGGAGGTCAGATAGGCAGTCGCTCCATGTAAAATACTGACATTCAGCTGCATCCGGTTAGACTGGAAGCCGACCTCAACATAGTTGGAAAAAGACCTCCACAACCCCAGTCATTGGGTTATGATACTATACCCTTGGTAAGACTTGATGTCAGACTTTCGGGCTTCTGACGACTGCCAAATGACAGCCGGGCAAGAAGAGGTTTTTATTTGTAAAAATAGTCATCCATCCACGGACCAACCGCGGCAAGTGTCGCTTAACCTGATCGATCAACCCGTGCGGCTGTTATTACTTAGCCACAAGCCCCTCTTTAATATTACTTAGATATAAAAACATATTTTAACAAATAAAAAATCTCCATCGAAAGTACCAGGAGCGCATAGCGCGCCAAGAGATTCAACTCAATAACCGCACCGCAGACGAAGTTTTTTTTAAAAAGAGAAACAGTATTTAAAACCGGACGCCGGACGCGCCGTCTTTCCGTTAGATCAGCTGTTATTAGTAGCCTAGTGATGTGCGTTATTTATCGATACTTCTCGGTTTTATTTCAGGGAAATTGTTGTGTTTCCGATTTGTTAGATTTGACGCTTTCCGATCGTTATTTTTAATAGGGGTGGTAATAATTTCGCGTTTCTATGATTTGAACAATATAAGGAAATAACAAATATATGTTCTGAAACCTAAAAGAGAGAGAAGAGAGAGAGAGAGAGAAACGAGTTGAAGGTAAAATTTTCTTCAAATTGCGTTTATCAATATTATCCACTGAGCGGCCAGGAATAGCACAGTTTTTTTCTTAAAACTTTGCTGTGACACTAATTGATTAAATGTCGATCAAAATAGGAGCCTTTTGGCCTCGTAGAGGACTTTCTGTTTCACTTTTCTTTTAGTTATTTTGTGTCCGCAACAGGCGCGAGAGGGAGTCACTTTTGGAAGAATTAGACTTAAATAGACTTGACGTAGGATTAATATAATCAATTTTATCCCAACCAACTTCAGAAGGTGCCAAAAAGTTAAGTCATTTAAGCAGTCCTTCATCAGTGACGTCTATCCTTACTCCGTGTTTTATATAATTGTTTAACTGGTTAGTATAGTTTATCTGTTAATTAACAATAGTAAAATGCACGATGGGGTTGACATGTCTGTTTAAATAAAAACCCCAAAACAAATAAAGAGAGAAAAAAAAAACATTAAAAAAATATATAATTTTGTTTATTATTTTTGACTGTGTTTAGTTAAGCTTGTGATCTTTCTGTGCGAGTCGCAATAAATATTTTTTCTTTCTTTCTTTATTGCCCAACGCCAGTGACATCTCAAGTTTATTTTGTTTACTATTTTTAGTAAGTAATATATTAAATTGTGGAGTACAGACGCCAGCACATCAAGTCACTACAATCTGTCAAACTTCTTCAATAGATTTTCAACTTTATCGCTAAAGCATTACGGTCCAAGGTTGATTGGGAAAATTTGACAGTTTCGGGTAGCTTGACCTGCTGGCGTCTTTACAATCAATACAAAACTGTCAAAGCATAGATCGAAAGCGTCGTAATAAAATTAAACATTTTAGTTTTTGAAATGCCTACGCTGACTGTTTCGAGGGTCAAAACGAGCTAACTACTGAGAGTCGTGTCTGGAGTCTGGGGAATTTCTCAGTAGCAGCCTGGTGCCTGATGTTTTGCCCAGTTGATGACAATAGACTCGCCAATACAGGATGTATCAGAAAGGTGTGGTACAGACCATTAAACTGAACAACTTTCTCCATGTCCTGCCCCTTGCTGCTTGCCTGCTTAACCTTTTGAACACCATTGTCACATATACGTGACAAGCAAGCGCGTGCCCTGTACGCCAACGACACAAATATGTGACAAAAAATGCGGTGTTCTTTTATCACTAAATAAACAATTAAATCATTTTGGAATCCCTATTCTTTTTGTATGTATTTGCGGTGAAATTGTGGCTTGGCGTGGAGGGCACGCGCGTGCGTTTAAGCTCTGGCGTTCAAAAGGTTAACCGGGCTATCCTGTGGATACCTTCATAAATTAAGGCCTCCAGGCAGGACATAAAACTTATCAACTAAGCTAACTTATGAAATTGCAACTCAACAACTCAACTTCGGCAACTTCATAAGTTTGTAACTACTTCCTAGAGTTACAAACTTATGCAGATGTTCCTACATACCTTCAAGAGTTTGTATTTTCATTGTCAGTGTGTCTGTCAGTACCTAAGTCACGGAACTGCTGTATTTATATGGATGCGATACTCCGCGTGTCGCAGCCACGCGTCTAGGAGTGCGTAGTAAATGATGGCTGATATAAATAGATACCATACGTATAACATAAATAAAAACTACAAGAGTATTGCCATTTCTCACGTGTGTACGTTGAATTTATGGCATGTGTTCATTAATCTAAAGAAAGTTCTGCTTATAAAAACGAGAGAGAGAGAGAGAAATAGTTACGAGTTGTAGGTCGTGGGTTCGAACCCAGCTTTACTTTGTGTAAATTATTTCATCAGCACTGCTCTCAAAATGGTGAAAAATAACCTCGTAAGGAAACCGGCATGTCTTAGAACCAAAAAATTCGAAGACATGTGACATCTACCAACCCGCACTGGGCCCGCGTGGTGGATTATGGCCTACTCCCTCTTACTGAGAGGAGGCCTGTGTCCCAGCAGTGGGAACATTATGGTGGCACATGACGGTAGCATAATATATCTTGATCAAAGCCCTCATTAAATTAATTAAGAAACTAGAAACATGGGCCTAAGTGTGCCTACATTCGAGCGACAAGTAAGTGTCTACGACAGAGGCCGCCGGCGACAACGTGTAGCTCGTATATTTAAGTCATCATCTGCCTAGCCTTTTCCCAACTATGTTGGGGACAGTTGGGGTTGGCTTCCAGTCTAACCGGATGCAGCTGCCCGGACTGGCTGGGACTACCCGTAACGACTGTCAAAGATCCACGAATGACAGTCGGGACCAACGGCTTAACGTGCTTTCCGAGGCACGGAGGGGTCTCGGTATGTAAAGATGGTCACCTATACACAGACCAACCGCGGCAAGCGTAGCTTAACCTGACCGATCGACCTGTGCGGCTGTTATTATTTAGCCACGGGCCCCTCGTAGCTAGCTCGTATATTTAAGTACAGTGCTTAAATCGAGCGCCATGTTGTTGCGACACGCGTTCACGGATGTCGCAGACAGGCGTCGCCGGTTGCAGTTGCCTGTATCGTCGACGCGTATCGCTCGTGTGTATAAGCACTTACATTCTCTCGTCCCTCTACATTTAAATCGATTACAACACGACTGTGGCACGCAAACGTGTCCGCCACGTGGTGTTAGTGCGTATCACTCTGATGTTATACTACGCTACGATCTCAAGGGATAAAAATAAGTCTCATTTGGCAGACTGCTGATTTAATGCTAAGGTGAGATGGTTAATTACTGGAAAAGGTGATGAAGTATTAATGGGCTAAATAACAGCTCGATCTTAAAGGTCGAATCAATCAATCTGCCTTTTCCCAACTATGTTGGGGTCGGCTTCTAACCAGATGCAGCTGAATGCCAGTATTTTAAATGGAGCGACTGCCTATCTGACCTTCACAACCCAGTTACAAGGTAGCATGATACCCCTTGGTAAGATTGGTTGTCAGACTTTCTGGGCTACTGACTACCCGTGACAACTGTCAAAGATCTACGAATGACAGCCTTGAACTACGGCTAAACGTGCTTTCCGTGGTATGCAGGAGTCTCGATACGAGTATGTAATGTATGGTCACTCATTCACGAGCCGACCGTGGCAAGCGTAGCTTTATCCGATGACCCATGTGGCTGTTATTATTTAGCCACGAGCCACCTTAAAGGTCGAATCACAGGAGAAACATACAAGGTGGAGATGACAATATGACAGTAAATTAAACGTCGTATGTCTAATGACGTTCCCTATTGGATATATTTAGTTGAATTTTTGTATGCAGACAGCATCCAAAAATTCAACTAAATATATCCAATAGGTTTAGTCGCTTTAGCTAGTCAAATACCGGCAAAACATAGTCGGCCCATCACTAATTTATCATAATAATCACTAAAATCTAATCGCAGCATTATTTTTTTGCAATTTACTGTGTTATTTTTAACGTTACAGCAGTCCGATTCTTAACTCTTTATGAATAATCATTTAGTATCTAAATTAATGTGGTCTTCAATCAATCAATCAATAAATCCCCTACACACACTTCGAACCGTAAATATCGAAACTTTACAACACTACCTCGACCCAACATCGAGATTAATTCACCGTAACAACTATCGATAAAAGTCGGTAAATTATCATAAATCACCGCTGCACGTCTCTACGGCGGACTTTCTCTAAATATATTCGTCTGACTGTGTATAAACACGTGGATCTTGTGAATATTTATATTTAATTGAGGCACTGACCTTTAATTTGGCAGTAGTGGCTTGAAACGTAAACATGGAAGATAAAACAACGAAGTTTGCAGTAGTAAAAAGATTTTTATTTTTTGCAAGACCTTTTTTTAGTTTTATACTTTATGAAACGTTACAGTCCGATTTATTTATTGATTTCAATTAACTCAGCCTATCGCAGTCCACTGCTCGACATAAGCCTATCCCAGGCTGCGCCACAACACCCTGTCCTCCGCCTTCCGCATCCAGTCTGTCCCAGCAACCTTCTTTAGGTCGTCCGTCCATCTAGCTGGGGGGCGTCCCACACTACGTTTGCCGATACGCGGTCTCCACTCCAGGACTCGTCTGCTACACCGGCCATCGTCGTTCGACAAACATGGCCACCCCACTGCCACTTCAGTTTGCTTACTCTGCAAGCTATGTTGGTAACTCCGGTTCTTTTCCGGATAATTTCATTTATGATTTTATCCTTCAAAGAGACTCCGAGCATAGCTCGCTCCATAGCGCGATGAGCGATCTTGAATTATTTATTGAATTATTAACATTAAATTCTCAGCTAGTGCTGCGCATTTGTGTAAGTGACGAATTCACAATACTTACCTAAAAAAATATAATCAAATAAACAAAACAATTTTTTTTTTTGTTTTTTTTTTTGTAAGAACATGTTTTAATAAACCATTTTTTCTTTCTAAAACTGTTATCATTTTGTTTGTGTATGTTTTAGTAAAAAGTAAACTGTTGAAATAATCAATAAATAAATAAGGTCGTATTCAATAAATTAAAACAAAATATTATTTTTAAAACATGCTTAACATTTTTCTTTGTTGTGAAAAACCATAATTATGTACTCATTCAAAAACTACGCTACCCTCTATCGATATGCGTCTAACAATAAATCACTATAGCACATCTCTACACAGACTACTTTCCTTGCGCTCGCGCATACATCGTAGTTATATTTAGTCAAGACATTGACCTTTGCTTTTATGGATGCAAGCGTCTGTTTTTGTTCTAAATGTGCTGCTTTTATTAGGGGCTCGCGGCTAAGTAATAACATCCACACTGCTCGATCGTTAAGGTTAAACAACGCGTGCCGAGGTTGGTCCGTGGATGGGTGAACACCCATAACATACCGAGACCCCTCCTCATTAAATTCATTATTAGATCCCGGCTGTCATCCTATGTAGATATTTGACAGTCGTTACGGGCAGTCAGAAGCTCGAATATCTGACTACCAGTCTTAACAAGGGGTATTACCCAGTTACTGGGTTGTGGAGGTCAGATAGGCAGTCGCTCCATGTAAAATACTGGTATTCAGCTGCATCCGGTTAGATTGGAAGCCGACCCTAACATAATTGGGAAAAGTATGGCAGATTATGCGACGAAAAAAAATGTTTTGTACTCTCTTTTGCGATGGTTTTATCATGATATTATTTTAGTTTTAGGAAATATTTTGGCATAAATCTTTTTTTTTTTTAATATTTTTACAATACACTCAACTTTTTTCTGACTTGTAACTTGTATAGGGTTGCCACATTTTTTGGGACGAATGAAGTATTTTTTTATTTCGGAAAAAAGTTTCACGCCTTACTGTACTACAAAAAACTGAGCGTCTTACGGTTTGGGAGCGCCTTAATTTACACTAGTATAAAGTGGATTTTTATTTATTTGGTACAAACGTCAATTGGAAACAAGGTTTCGAACAGACTTTAATACCCAGTTATAGGTTATGAACGGTTGCCAATACTAATATCGTCTGCGACCTTGCTGAATTTTGTTTACTCCATTCTATCGTTCGAATCTTCTTTATGTAATATCATGAAGATAGAATTAACACATAACATCGCGCCTATAATTTCAAAGGGTTAGCAGAGGTGTACGCTCCCATATCGTCGCTCTAGATGTGACACCTCGTAAATACGAACTTGTAAATTTTCCAGGAGAGGCAAAAAACGGTTTTGATAATTTTTATATGTTGCATGCTTTTGGTTTTTTTATTGAATATTAAAATAAAATACCGAATGTTTTCTTGTATGTACATAAAAAATTACCTTGGCATGCTTGGTGTCTAATAAAGTAATAAACTTACAAGGACCTTACAAAGTGCTTCAAAGTTGTTACGAGACGAGATATCACTAAAAGTCAGTTTTTAAGTTAAGTAAACCACGTACGTATGTACAAGATATCACCAGAAAGATGGAAAGTTACGCGATGGAAAATTTCGCATCAAAATGTAAAATTGACCAATAATTGTAGTTACGAGGTATCACATCTAGAGCGACGATATCTATACTCTACATATACTTTTGTCATTTGACGACATTAAAAAAAACGTTGCCCCACACTAGGAATTACTACTGTATCGTGGGTGCGTTTTCAAACATTTAAACTCACACAAACAGCCAGACCCGGAACAACTACCTGTAGGCAATACAAATATTTGTTCCGTGCGGGAATCGAACCCGCGACACGCAGCGCAGCAGTCGATCGCTCAGCCACTGCGCCAACCGTGCCGTCGTCTTTGCACGCTCCGCGAGACCACGAGATGACGAGACCAACAAAAGTTACTAAGTCAACGTTCGCACGGACGGAAGAATATCGCGGCGGGATTTTATCGTGCACTCGATTTTCAACTCTCGATGTTGAGACGAGCGTTGACAATTCAACAGAGCGCATCCCAGCGCGTCCAAAAAAACACACTGTTGCATTTTCAACTCTCGACGCTAAGCAGAGCGTTGAAAAGCTAAAACTATTATAGATGTATGAGAGACAGGGTGTAAAGTTCACTCATCCTCCGACCAGACGGGTGTCGTGTCTAGTGGGCAACTGCCCGACGATTGATATCGGGACGTTGTATATTATGCTAGTTGCGCGGTAAACTTTGCTTGCGCGATGTAGGATTTTGTGTGACGTCAATATGATGCGTAGTTCGCATGTGGCAGTGTAGATGCCGCTATATATCATCAATATCAATGAAATGTTTATATTACGAGACGGTTACAAAACACAGATATTTTAGTTACATGACATAGATCGGCAATGCCAAGTTTTTTACGTAAAATACCTGTGTGGTAATAATAGATGCCAATTAGTTCTGTGTGACTCAAAAATGTCACACTGTTCTACTAGTTATCATGTGCTTGCCTTTTCCCTACTATGTTGGGGTCGGCTCCCATTCTAACCGGATGCAGCTGACTATCCGACCTCCACAACCCAGTCACTGGGTAATACAATACCTATACTCCTTGGTTGTCAGACTTTCGGGCTTCTGACTACCCGTAACGAGTGTCAAAGAAATACAATTGACAGCCGGGGCCAACGGCTTTCGGCGACAACGGCTGTCCGAGCTGACTCCCGCACCCTAATTACGTAACACGATCAATAACAATCTGAATCATTCTGAAGGTTATTGCTAATCCATTGCTTCATATGTTCGAAAACTTTGTCTACTCAACAATGTAAATAACGCAATGAATGCTGTTGAACTGTCAAAATGAAATCCATTGCTGCTAATAAATAATAATAATAATATCCCTGGATATTTCACACAGCGCCATCTAGTCCCAAGCTAAGCAACCTAATGCTTGTGTTATGGTAACAAGATGGCTGATAAACTACTTATATACATTTTTTTTTTGTATATACATACATATTATAGATAGAAAAACACCCAGAGTCCCAGACTCAGAACAAATACATGTAGGACTTACAAATATTTGTTCTGTGCGGGAATCGAACCTGCGACACGCAGCGTAGCAGTCCGATCGCTCAGCTACTGCGCTAACCGTGTTGTCAAAAATAGTGTGTTTCGCAATTACTCCGCTGGCTAGTAGGTACAGTCAACAAAAGAGATAGGTATGTAGGGTCGTCGGATATAGTTGAAGTTTCGTAAGAAACCGATGGATGTTTTCGAATGAAAGGAGTTGTTTCAAAACAGGCCCAGTATATGTACAGTACCTCGAAAAATCGAGAAAAATCACTGGAATTCGGGAAAAATACAGATAAATTGCATATGTGCATATTTTTCTTGATCATTTGATATTTATCAATTATTTTTATCGACTTTCAATATGGCTTCTCGCCAATTTAGGTACTCTGTGGTTAAAAAACAATGACAGTATACCATAGATCGACCATTGATCATAAATCGTGAACAGTCTACTGTCACATCTTGTCAGACTAAAAGTACGGTAACGTATTGATTCTCTTTGACAATGTAATATGACAGAAATAAACATATCAAACGTCAATACTCAATCAACATGACAGCTTACCGCCATGACGGGTTTTTGTTGTGTTGCAATTTCAAGTGTACATTCTTGTAATTGGATGATTGAAAACTGTTTTAATTATATTTCCCCATTTTTTTGTATAGTGTACAAAGACCTGGCCGGGGCTCCATACATTTTGAAACATCTCCTTTAGTTTGATAAATGAACTGTTTGCTTTCTATTAATTTAATAAAATTTTATCCGAAAACATCAATCCATTTCTTACTAAACTTTAACTATATCCGACGACTCTGCATACTTATCTCTTTTGTTGACACACCTCTTCAAAACTTTCCTATATTCTCCTGTTACATTAATTAATACTAGATATGACTTAAAGCACGTAATTATCATTAATCATTATATTAATAATCTCAACAATGATCTATCAAAACAGAACAATGCTCCATAACCAATACTCTTTATATATACTCTTTATAGATTTACTGATGAGCAATCGCAATTTATAATATACTTATTATTACTCTGTTATTGTGACAATTTTTTCCTTATGTCACACAAATTTACACACACTGACTGATTTTTCAAACGCCAGATAATTTTATCCGTGGAATAATTTTGAATTCTTGACAGTTCTTCCATATAAAAATTGTCAGACGTCAATTTTATGCCACGAATAAAAATTATTTGTCGATTGAAAAATCAGCCAATCATAATAAAGTAAAATAAAAATCCTATTTAGTACAAATTAATTATTCAAAATGGCGAAATTTTTTGACAGCCATTTCCGATGCTGCCAACATTCAGAAAAAAACCCCTTTTAACTGACTCTTGAAACTTGTATACGAGTACATTTTCTTGTACAAATCTTAAGGCTGAAATATGTAGTAAATATATAAAAGTCTGCACGCACATTTTAATCAAACTTTTCGTTAATTATCAAACTTTTATCCACAATATATTGTTTCAGTTTGTAAGTTTTTTGCCAAAACACCTCGGTAATGTTTAAAACATTTAGTTAGAAGTACCAGGAGCCTATAAATTAGGTAGAGTGTTTATAAGTACTGATCTGATGAAATTGAACAGGTGCGCCAAATCGAAATATATAATTCAACGTGTTATAAGGAAAATTTAGACAGGAGACTGACCATCTTTACATATCAAGACCCCTCCGTGCCTCGGAAAGCACGTTAAGCCGTTGGTCCCGGCTGTCATTCGTGGATCTTTGACAGTCGTTACGGTTAGTCAGAAGCCCGAAAGCCTGACAACCAGGTATTGAATTACCCATTAAATGGATTGGAGGTCAGATAGGCAGTCGCTCCATGTAAAATACTGGTATACAGCTGCATCCGGTTAGACTCGAAGCCGACCCCAACATAATTGGGAAAAGGCTAGGCAGATGAGAGTCCCACTACTTGCAATGGCAAGGAGGGGCCTTTGTATGTAAAGATGGTCACACATCCACGTACCAACCGCAGCAAGCGTAGCTTAACCTGATCGATCGAACCGTGCGGGTGTTATTTATTACTTTATTTACTTAGTAAACAGTCAATCAAATAAAAAAAATCAAAACAGACGCCGCACTGCATTGAATCAACCACAAAACATATACATAATGATATCAATATAGACTATCCTTTACAGTATTTCACCGAACAGTCGGTGGGACATTGCCGCGGCAGGCGGTCATGACAACACAGGACCGCCATGTTTAATTTCTTCAAGAGGAAAGGCGGGAAGCCCGAGGCCGCGCCGGCAACAGCCGACGACGCCCGAAAATTCCCGAACCCCGACCAAACAAAATTAACATCAGTTACCGCGCGCGCGCAACGAAACGACACAGAGCACGAAAAATTCAACACACTACGGAAAGATGTAGTAAATTTATTATTACCTGAAACTGATTACAACAACCAGAAAACTGGCGTCGGTGCCATACTGCAGATTATGGCGGGGAAAAGGAAGAAGGGGAAACGGAGGAACGCGCGAACAGAGTCTTGCAGAATAAGCCCCCCGAAAGAGACAAATGTATTGCAAAGGAGTAACTCTGATCGGAAGGCGAATGACGTAGTCGTTCCCACACAAGCCAGAAATACATCAGACGACGCGGACTTCGTTAAAGCTTTGGTGTTGCAGAAATATTCAAAGAGCCACGAAAACAAGGAACACGTGTCCCTAGTGTACGTAAACGAACCAGATTTGGAAGAAAAAAAACATGCGGAGGCATTACTACGGGAGATCGCGCGCACTATAGACTGTACCGTCGACAAATTAAATGAAAGCAAACAAATGGGAGGTACTGACAGCAAGAGCGATAGGAGTGAGCCTCTATACGAAAGTATCGACGAACGAAATTTAAATTATAGAAAAGAATTGAAAGGGGAATTAGATAAATTATTAAACACAGATGCGGATACAAATAGTCTGGAACCCGATGGTGACTCACCGGGGATATCGAAAAAATCCAACTTGAAACCTCCGAAATCTGACACTGAAGGATGTTCTGACGACGACAGGTCAGACTGCGGGAAGAAAAGAGTTACCTTCAGAAAGCACATAGTCTTCGATGATGGAGAGCAACAAACTGACGAAGAAATCTGCTCCTCATTCGAATCCCTTTCCTCGGAAGACGAGGAATTTCTCGAAGATGCTGACGACATTATCTTCGCTGATAACACAACGGTTATTAACGTAAATGATTGTGATAATGACAATGAAGCAGTGACAATAAAAGTTGAAAGTCCGGAAACTTTAAAAAGAATCTCTAGCGATAATAGTGACAGTGGTTTTATTGAAATAGGAGATAGGAGTGAAGTGACTGACAAACTAGAGGACTGTGAGGAGAGTGAGAGTGAGAGTGAGGCGGAAGTGAGCGGGAGTGAAACTGAAGAGGAGATCATAGAGGAGATTATAGAAGAGATCACTGTCAGTGAGCCGTTCGTCCGTGAAACTGAGGTCAAACCTTTGGATGAGCAGTAAGTAGTTTTAACTTTTATTTTTAATCTCTGATAATAAATATCCAACCTTATTTTCGTCTATGTAAAAAGTGACAAGAAGATAGACAGTGTCTTCCTGTCTCACAGATCTGAGGGGCAATTCTCGTAACTTTGAGAACGTTCACAGTCTGATCTCAGTCTCAATCTGTCAAAAATACCTCTAATTTTTGACATTGATTGTTGCTGAGATGGCGTCTAGATTTTGAACGTTTTTAATTACGGGAATTAGCCTTCTGATTCACATTCACAGCCCACTCCCAGTCACAAAGTTGAGGCCTGAGTCCCAGCAGTGGAATATTGTTGTAGTATATCTGAGGGGTAATTCTCGTAATTTTAAGAACGTTCACAGTTTGATCTCAGTCTCAATCTGTCAAAAATACGTCTAATTTCCCTACATTTTGACAAGTTTTTGACATTTGTTTGTCGCTGAGATGAGACTGCGACTAGATTTTAAACGTTTTAAATTACGGGAATACGGGCTCTGATAATAATCCTACAAGTGGGTAGGCTTGTCAAGCAGTTGGTTGTCAGCCATTACACGAGTCTATGTGATTACAGTGTTTGATTGACATTTGGCGACGAGGCGTTATTCACGTGTGTTAGTATTGTCTATGTCACTAGTGATTGTGATTTCAATGAACAAGGAGCACGCAAAATCGTTTAATATGGGGTTTGGGGGCAACCTAGTAATGTAGTATGTGTATTTCCGTCTGTTATTCACACAAACAATATGTATTATATTCTATAGAGTTCACTTCAAACCTCACTCAAGTGAGTGCACACAATTCGAAAGCGAACTCATTTGTTTTTAAAGTATGCAAATCACAATGAGATACCGTTCGAAGTATGAAGTTAGTGATATCTACATGGTCTTCACACGATCTCACCAAGATTATGTTTGGACTTTAAAAGAGACTGTGACCTCTGAGATTGTTTCGGCTGTTTCTCATAGATAGGACACGCCGACAACATCTAGTTAAAAAAAATATGATACACATGTAAAAGTGTTTGTACAAACCTACTTAGAGAATAACATTTTTGCTCCTTTATTGTAAAATTGCTTCAGTGTATAGCATCGCATCGCCCGCGCTATTACTACGTTTTTGCTGAGCGTTCTGCGTGACTTTTTTTTCGTTTTGCTCGGCTTCTGAGATTCGTAGCGTGATGTTAAATAGCCTTTATGCTTCCCTAAGAACTGGGCTATTAATAGCAGATTTTTTTTTTCAAATCCGACTTTTATTTCATGAGATTAACGCGTTCAAACCAACACTTCAGCTTTATTTTGTTACTGGATATTTTACCAGCCAGTAATATTCCTACTGCAGTACAAAGACCTCTTCATATACAAAGAAGGAATAAGCGTGGATCACAACGCTTGCTCACCGGCTGTTGGCAACCACACACACTTTTGTTGCAATATTTTTCTTTTGTCATTTTTTAGGGTTCCGTAGCCAAATAGCAAAAAACGGAACCCTTATGGATTCGTCATGTCTTTCTGTCTGTCTGTCAGTCCGTATGTCACAGCCACTTTTTTCCGAAACTATAAGAACTATACTGTTAAAACTTGGTAAGTAGATGTATTCTGTGAACCGCATTAAGATTTTCACACAAAAATATAAAAAAAACAATTTTTGGGGGTTCCTCATACTTAGAACTGATTTTTTTCATCAAACCCATACGTCTATTAAACTTCCACCGAAAATTGGTTTGAACGAGATCTAGTTAGTAGTTTTTTTTTTTAATACATCATAAATTTTTATAGATAATGGTACGGGACCCTTCGTGCGCGAGTCTGACTCGCACTTGGCCGGTTTTTTTTCCTTTTCTGTCGACTATTACAAATTACGTTATACCAAAGAACATTTGTGCGGTATTTGCCAAACCCACTAACAGTAGCAAAAGGTTTAATTTTGACAGTTCAACAACGTTAATTGCGTTATTTATGACCTTGACGGCACGGTTGGCGCAGTGGTTAAGCGATTGACTGCTGCGCTGCGTGTCGCGGGTTTGATTCCCGCACGGAACAAATATTTGTATGACCTACATGTATTTGTTCCGAGTCTGGGTGTTTTTCTAACTATAATATGTATGTATTTACAAAAAAAAATGTATATAAGTAGTTTATCAGCCATCTTGTTACCATAACACAAGCATTAGGTTGCTTAGCTTGGGACTAGATAGCGCTGTGTGAAATGTCCAGGGATATTATTTATATTGTTGGGCAGATTAATTTTTCGAACATATGAAGTAATGAATTAGCAATGTATCCTTCAGAATGGTTCAGCCGGTCGATTCTGTAAAAATCTCACCCTGAAAACTCAAGTGAAGTGAGCTTGATGTGAGTTGTCAGTAGTGTCAATCCCTAGCATTATTTGGAATGACTGCTCACTCCACGCTCGCTTCACCTAAGTTTTCACGGTGAGATGGTTACAGAATTGCACTATTGTGATTGATATGTGTTACACAATGAGGCTGCTGATTTGTTTCTGTTTTTCTCATATTTCTGAGTAGATCATATTATAACTTAAAGTCGCTTTTCTACTACTTTATATATGTATTTATTGCATTATGTAAATGGTACACCACAGACTACCTATATTCAAATTTTATTTATGTTTCAAATTGGCGTTATTTCAAGTTAAACAAATATCAACTTTATTTTAATAGTAATTAAGTTGATTTCTGAGTGACTCTATTGAAAAAGTCATTTTTTTTTTTTTTTAATCGTTGCCTTGCACTAGTAATTTTTCCTGTATCGTGGGTGAGTTTACAAACATTTAAACTCACATACACAAACAGCCAGACCCGGAACAACTACTTATAGGCCATACAAATATTTGTTCCGTGCGGGAATCGAACCCGCGACACGCAGCGCAGCAGTCAATCGCTTAACCACTGCGCCAACCGTGCCGTCATAATTATGTATGTGACCGCTTTTTTTTCCTAAACTAAACAACAGATTTAGATGCGGTTTGCACTATCATTTAGAGAATTTATTCCGAAAGGTTTTCGTGTATAATACGTTAAAATGAATCTTACATTTAATAAAGAAATCTAAATGTTTTGTCAACTCGTAAAACCATGTGCAGCAGGGGCGGGTCGCTAGTTTATTTATTCATCATCTGTTAAGCTACACTTGCCACGGTCGGTCCGTGGATGGGTGACAATCTTTATATCCCGATTTTTTTTCTCCTACTTAAAATTTAAAATAAAACAAAATATTTCAGACATTACAGTCCATAGATTGTTAGTAAAAAGTTAGTAACAATTTGTGCTTATCTGAAACTACTGATTAAAATGCATCTGCTATTTAATATCCCATTCTCTTCCATTTATAATTTTTAATCTCTGTTTCTTTTTTAATACTTACATGCTATCCTGTGCTTAAACATCAGGGAGTATAAGTTATTAATGTTAGTCGATAACTCTGAGTTTATTTATCATATTAAACCTAAAGCCACCACCAACTTGCCAACCAGACTGTCTCATCAAGGTGCCCCTGGATGAGACAGTCTGGTCTCGCAACAATCATCTTCAGGATGCCATTCCGACTGTTACGTAAACGTTGTAGTAAGGACAACCTTTCATTATTTTTATATAATTATGCTCATATTTTAATTTTAACTTTTATTTTAATATACTGTTTCCTTTTGTTATTAAGCCCATACTTGCATACCCAGTCCGAGGGCTTGAGGCGCTGCGTGCTGAGACACAGGCTATAAACCTAGTTCAGCAGCAGATGCTAATAATTAGTCACAATTATTGTAACTGATTTACTATCAAGCATAATTCTATGTAGCTAAGACAAATTGTGTAACCTGTATATTCTTTTGGTCTAATAAATATACAGGGTGTTATTGACAGCCCTCCGCAAACTGATAGGGTGGCTTCAGTACATCATATTAAGATGACCGGTACATGTAATTCTTTCAGGAACATTAAGGGAATCCAAAAAACCAGATTTGTTTTATTAACTCACACGCAACGTATCGTTACCGTGGCAAAACGCACGTAGCGGACGGCAGCGCAGCGAGCTTGAGCGAGGCTTTTTTCAGCTGTTTTATTTACATAAATGGAGTGTTGCATACAGAGAACGTAATTTTACATTGAAATAAAGGAATATCAGCAGAAAAAACGGCATATTTTTTTTTTTTTCTGAGAAAATTTCCAGTGGGATATGATACAGAATAAGGAGCTGAATCAATCCTGTGTTTTTGTGAAGGGCTGTCAATAACACCCTGTATATTATATTATATTAAGGATGCCGCTTTCTTGCGTATAATGGCATGAAAGACATCCGTATGTGCTTCCGCAAACATGGTCTACGCACTACAACGCCACGGCAGCCGCAATAGCATCCTGAAGGCGTTGTTACTTAATATCATTAGTCGAACTGGGAATCAACCCGGAACTCCACGCTCAACAATCGATCTTGTGACCACTAAACCAGAGAGTCAGTCAAGTTTTCTTAATCCTTTTAACTATAATCTATTAATTACACAAGTATGTTGATTGTCTAATTAATTAATCACTGAGATGATTTGTATAGTTAATAAATTGTAAATCCGTAATTGGCTGTAAGACTAGCTTATATATTTTAGGCAAAATTTCAGAGAGCTGTGGATTTTGTGAATAATATGTCTTGATTTAAAAGAGTGTACGTGGAGTTTCTTGCCCGTTCTTCTCCATAGAGATCTACGCTTTGGAATGGACAACTAGCTTCAACTTTCTGACTAACTGACCGACTATTTAATTTTGACAATTCAAAAGTGCCTGTGAATGGTTTAATTGAAATAAATGATTTGAGTTTGAGTTTGAATAAACCAGCAACAACAACAACCCAGTTACTGGGTAATATGATACCCCTAGGTAAGACCAGCTGTCAGACTTGCAGGCTTCCGACTACTCGTAACGACTGTCAAAGATCCACGAATGACAGCTGGGACCGATGCGATGGCTTACCGTGCTTTCCGAGACACGGAAGGGTCTTGATATGTAAAGATGGTTACCCATCCACGGACCAACCGCGGCAAGCAACGCCCCTCTTAATCCTTTAAACTATAATATATTAATTACACAAATATGTTAAGTTGTCTCATTAATTAGTCAATGAGGAACAAGGAAATGAAGTCTCGCAGTAAACATACGAATCTTCAACGCAATATATAATTTAATTGCGATGACAATTCTTGGCTGAACATCGCATGTTCGTAACTTGTAGGTACGCACTTGATTAAAAAAAAAACTAAAACGCACATCAAAAAGCATGTTTGGATGTGTGTCAATATTGATTTATTAGACTCGTGTGCATTCTATTACTATTTAATTAATTACTAGCTGCGCCTCTCGGTTTCACCCGCATAAGTTTCAATCCCGTTGGAATATTGGGATAAAAATAATAACTCCTCCTCCTGCTCTATAATATCTCCTGCGTACCTGGCTAATCTCCGTTGAGATTAGCCACCGCGACCGAAATTGGTCGGGAGGCTATTAAACCTCAACATCATCTTCCACACAGTCCAACCATCGTTTCTTTGGTCTTCCCCTACTCTGTAGCTGTCGACATGGTTGAAAAAAAATTACGGGGAATAAATGCCGAATTTTACATTGTTACTATTTTATATTTGCAACACAAATATAAAACCTTCGATCAATAATAGTACTAGATTAAGGATCAGGAACAAAAATCAGTCGCTCAAGTGGCCACGTTTGCACACACGTAAACATCTACATTTCTTAGAAAAACGTTCAATAATATTAACAACTTCAGTTTATTATAAACCTTAATGCTTAAATATAAAGTTTAATTACCATTGCAAAATATATTTAAAATGTCACTTGAAAATAAAATCATTCTATTTTTAAATTTTTAGTCATTTATTCTAAAATGAAACTTAAAGTCTAAGTAATAAGGTTAAAAACATACTAATTTGAAATAAGACCACAAAAGTATTTGTGGTCTTATTTTTCGGGCCGTTTTTGAAGCGCTTATCGGGAATCTAGTACTATTATTGATCGAAGTATAAAACAGAGTTCCATGAGAACCAACAACGTCAAACATCTGAGTGTTATCATAATGTCCTCTATTTCGTTCGTAGACTAAACAAAATAACAACTCGTGTCGCAAGAATTCATTAAAAAAATTGCCCGGGGAACAGAATACCAACTCCCTTAATTAAAAACGTTCAAAATCTAGGCGCAATCTCATCTCAGCGACAATCAATGTCAAAAATTTATCAAAAATGTAGGGAAATTAGAGGTATTTTTGACAGATTGAGACTGAGATCAGACGGTGAACGTTCTTAAAATGACGAGAATTGCCCCTCTGTTAGCATAGTGCCTATAATTAACTAAGCGGGTGCCAAATTAACATGTGTAGAAGTTTTTTTACTAATTTGAATTTGTATTTATACACTATATTTTACAAACAGGTAATTTTTTTTTTGTTTGTATGTAGGGGGTAATCTCAGGAACTACCGGTCGGACTTGAAAAAAATCTTTTTGCATTTGAAAGCTCATTTCTTGAGGAAGGTATTTATCATTAACAGCAATTGAACACTACGCTATGACACTTAGGAACCGAGCAAAAAGGAAACAAAGTCAAAAAACGAAGTGATACCGCGGGCACGTGAGGCGATGCGATTTTGATTTCGCGACGCGAGTCGAGCGAGCGTTACATCCAAGTTGGTAGTATTTTTAGGATTCATGTAGGTTTATGAGAAATAAAATACCGGGTGGCAGGGACATCGACGCGCATCCTGTACCATGAATTCAGCACATGATTTTTGACCCCTTATCGTAGAATTTTTTTGTCGATTATCAAAAAAAAATATCTGCTATTTCATAGGAAAGTGCAATACCTATCAGTCAAAATGTAATCTGTCAAATTTCTTTAATAGATTTTCAACTTTATCGCTCTGTTGTTGGACCCGGCTGTCATTCGTGGATCTTTGACAGTCGTTACGGGTCGTCAGAAGCTCGAATGTCTGACAACCAGTCTTATCAAGGGGTATCGTATTACCCAGTAACGTGGATTGTGGAGGCCAGATAGGCAGTTGCTCCATGTAAAATACTGGTATTCAGCTGCATCCGGTTAGACTGGAAGCCGACCCCAACATAGTTGGGAAAAGGCTAGGCAGATGATTATAGTAGAGATAGATAATTTCAAATAAACCTAATGGGCGCTTATGAAACGTCAGAAGCTAGGTGCACGGTCCTAACTGGCAATTCCCTATGGAGAATAGCCAGAAATTCTTTTACATCATTCTAATGAGTCTGCTTGTTAGCTTTTTAGAGGGATGAGGTACAGGGTGTAAAGTTCACTCAACCTCCATAGAAAAGGGAGGATCCTCCGACGAGACGGGTGTTGTGTCTGGCGGGCTATTGCCAAACGATTGATGTTGGGAAATTGTATCTATGCTAATTGCGCGGTAAACTCTGCTTGCGAGATGCAGGATTTTCGTGACGTCAGTATGACGCGTTGTTCGCATGTGGCGTTGTAGATAAAAGATGTTACGCACATGATATAACTGACTATGATATGAGTTACCGTAATAGCTTGCAGAGTAAGCAAACTGAAGTGGCAGTGGGCTGGCCATGTTTATCGAAGGACCGATGGCCGGTGGAGCAGACGAGTCCTGGAGTAGAGACCGCGTATCGGCAAGCGTAGTGTGGGACGCTCCCCAGCTAAATGGACGGACGACCTAAAGGTGGCTGGGGTAGACTGGATGCGGAAGGCGGAGGACAGGGTGTCGTGGCGCAGTCTGGGAGAGGCCTATGTCCAGCAGTGGACTGCGTTAGGCTAAGTTGATTGATAAATGACTGCCTTGAGGTCTAGTGGTCGCAAGCACACTACATTCACAAAAAAAATAAGGAGTAATAAGTCCGGGTGTGACTTTAAGTAATTACAGAATGTAAAACAATGTCAAAGTAAAAAAATTATATATATATACAATAACATTAGTAACCAGTTTGATTTTGTCTAGACTCTAGAGATTGTCCTAAGGAGCAGTACCAGCCATTTTAAGCCATTTATTCAAATTAGTTTGAGAGTCAGCACTTGTCGAACTTCAAAATTACAAAAGACAGTCCCCCAAAACGCCCGCCCTTCACCACTTCCTAATGCTTTCGCTATCAATATAATATTTGTTAAACCAGTACACTAACTGCGTAACATCACTACGCACTTATGATACTTAGTACACTAACTGCGTAGCATACTAAGTATCAATCTCAATCATTTTGATTTATATTGCAAATCCATTGCTTCATATGTTCAAAAAAATTGTCTGCTCAGCAACGTAAATAACGCAATGAATGTTGTTGAAATGTCAAAATGGCAGCCATTGCTACTGTTAGGCTCAATCATTGCCGCGGAACGGATTGGAGGCAAGTTTTCGTAACGATATTATACATAGTAAAATGAACTTTATGTCAATTGTCTAACGTACAAACTAGATACGAGCTTTTACTGTGGGAATTCCCGAGAATGCGCGATAATTCTCCAGAAGAGGTGCGGCCTGTGCGTATGTGTGTATCTAATTTATGCGTTACACTATTGATATAAAGTCCATTACGCTTTGTAAAAAAAAAATCGCTTCCTTTCCGTTCCACGGCAATATAAATTGAACCTTAGTGTGTGTGGTAGTCGTAGGCATTTCGTAGCAGGCGTAGAGGGTCTACGCAATGCCTGCAGCTACGAAAAACCTACGGCTACATCAAATACCTTAGTCACTGTACTTGTTTTTCATTGCATACGAGGGTGACACTGAAAGTTCTTAGAAAATCAAAAACTGAACAAACTAGCAAGTTATATTTATTTATTTAAGGACTTTGGAAGACTTACAGCTAAATACAATAGTGATAAATAACAGTATGATAATCTGACAGCCAATTACAGCCGATAGATTCTGTAAAAATCTCACCGTGAAAAGTTAGGTGAAGTGAGCTTAGAGTGAGCTGTCAATAGTGTCAATCCCTAGCATTAGTTGAAATGACAGCTCACTCCACGCTCACTTCACCTGAGTTTTCACGGTGAGATGGTTACAGAATCGCACTGCAGGTCTCCACGTCTAGAGCTTGTCTGTTATAAAAGTACTGTGGAACAAAATATTAAATAAAATGCAAATATTGCCAAAAAAATATATTTATAAATAAAAATAAAAATTTCCAAGTAGATCATCACCTAAAATATGTCAAGACTAATATAATATAATTGCGGCAGGTTATTTCCCATCAAACCAAGATGTTGTTGTTTATTAGTTTTATTATATCTTTTCGAAATAGCATCCAACAATGGCATCCGATGGAACCACTGAGAAGAGCATTTTGCCCACTCGTCCGTAGGGGTCTCATCGACGGCATTTTGAAACGCAGCCACTGCTTCCTCGGCGTCCATAAAACGTTTTCCTCAAAGTTTTTCTTTTATTTTCGGAAATAAATAAAGATCGTCGAAGAAGAGTTGCAGCCAGTTAGACTAGAAGCTGATCCCAACATAATATAGTTGGGAAAAGGCTAGGCAGATAGATGATATAGATTTGACGACACGGTTGGCGCAGTGGCTGAGTGATCGACTGCTGCGTCGCATGTCACGGGTTAAATTCCCGCACGGAACAAATATTTATTTATTCAAACCTTACCTACAACTACCATTACAGACAAGCGATCCAATGCGATAGCGAGGCCTTACATCCTTACATGCTAAATCCTTAATCTACATCCTATTAAATTAAATACAATATCCTAAGTCTTAAATCTTAACCTACATCTAAATAACATATTACATATAATGCAACTTTTGCGAATTCACTCAAGCTGCACCACAATACATCAACTCTCTCTTGAACCTCGTTCACCACACGCATGGCTCTAGTGAGAGGAGTTCTCGCCAGTAGGTTGGTTCTGGCTGCAGGCACAGCAAGCAGGGGCGGGCGTCGCCGCCTCCACACGTACCGGTCTGGCACGCAAAGCTCCAGGTGCTGCAGCACTCCCGGGTTATGTGCCCCGCCACGCAGTAGCTTCACTACATACGCTGCGAGTGCAAAGTCCCGTCGCACCTATAATGCGTTGTACCCTACCATACCCAGTACAAATAGTGTAGGGTACATCATCAATTAGGGTGCAACATAGCTATGCACAACCATCCGACGGACTATCGTATCGAAAATGACACATTTTGGTAACCTGATTTTCCTTGCCCCCGAAAGCAGCAACAGCTGTCGGAAGCATAGCAGTCGTATACAGGGTGTTATTGACAGCCCTCCGCAAACTGATAGGGTGGCTTCAGTACATCATATTAAGATGACCGGTACATGTAATTCTTTCAGGAACATTAAGGGAATCCAAAAAACCAGATTTGTTTTATTACCTCACACGCAACGTATCGTTACTGTGGCAAAACGCACGTAGCGGACGGCAGCGCAGCGAGCTTGAGCGAGGCTGTTTTCAGCTGTTTTATTTACATAAATGGAGTGTTGCATACAGAGAACGTAATTTTACATTGAAATAAAGGAATATCAGCAGAAAAAACGGCATACAATTTTTTTTTTCCTGAGAAAATTTCCAGTGGGACATGATTCAGAATAAGGAGCTGAATCAATCCTGTGTTTTTGTGGAGGGCTGTCAATAACACCCTGTATTTGATTTAAACTGACAAAATTTTCAAGTTTTGGACTTGTGAACAGCGTTTAGACGACTCCGACGATAACATTGATTGATTATCGATACAGTACGGAAACGTATCGAGTGTGAATAAATATGCAGAGGGTCTACTCCGAAGTAGTATCGGCCGAATGTTCAGCCGTTTCCTGCTACGAAGTTACTATTTGGTTCGGTCGTTTCCGATCCTACACTCCTACACTCTTTCGAATATTGACTATAGTCCCGATCCCGACCCAACTGAGCCGATCCGAACTTTTTTCGCATTTTTCAATAATATTCGGTTCGGCCATGTGTCGGTCCGATCCGAACATTCGCACTTTGCACTTCGGAATAGGCCCCAAGGTTTCCTCACGATGATGTTTTCCTTCACTGATGCCAGCGATGTCCAAGATAAACTTAGAAAGTAGTTACTACAAAAGATATTTCATGAATTCTATTAGTTAACGTTTTCTTAACTCCGCAATTCTCCGCTTCTCCACACTCAAACGCACAGACAGCGTAAAGTTGCACTGACACGGCCAATTAATTGTGCAAATCTTGGTAATTAAGGATAAATATGACGACAGCAACACTGCTCTGAAAATGATGAAGAAAAACATCGTGAGGAAACCGGCATGTCCTAGAAACAAAAATTCGAAGACATGTGACATCTACCAACCCGCACTGGGCTCGCGCGGTGGACTACAGCCAAAAGGTCATGCAGGCCCTGTTTAGTTTGTTGTCCAGATGACTACTCCAGTTTAACTTACTGTCTAGTATGACTCCGAGGTACTTGATTTCGCTGGTCAGCTGGAGTTCAGTCTCGAACAGTTTTGGTAGGCGAAAAGGGCCTAGTACTCGTTTGTGGGTAAACATGACTAATTCAGTTTTAGTGGGGTTCACTGATAGGTCAAATTCCCTGCACCATCTTTCTACGATACGTAGCGCTTGCTGAGTGAGGTTGCAAATCGTGCCCGTCACCTTCCCCGAAACAAGGATTGCGAGGTCGTCGGCATAACCTACTGTGTAGTAGCGGCTGGCGTTGAGTTTGGTGATGAGGTCATTAATCACCAGGTTCCACAGGAGGGGAGACAGCACCCCTCCCTGGGGGCAGCCTCTGGCTATCATGACCAACAGCTGTTCATCCTCAAGGCACCACTCGTTTGCTTAACATGTTTGTAATCCAGTCCGTTAGTACCAGCTTCGGAGCTGCATCTGGAGCGGATGATCCGCCTCCACCGGTTTCCGTCCAGCGCATCCCTTACTATCGTGTATAATTTAGAGGACGATGATTCCTTCACCTGATCGGTCCATCGTGTTGGTGAACGACCGCGCGATCCCTTGCCTTCGGTGTTCCCAACCGCAATCAGTTTTTCCAAACTTTCATCGCCTCTGCGTACTATGTGACTGAAATAGGAGAGAATCCGTTATTGTCATAATAATTATATTATATGGTCGACAAGCGGGTTTTTATTCGAAGCTGGGTTTTTTTTTTTTTTTTTTTTGAGGATGGGAAATCATCAAATGACTCCTCCCGCTCTGGGTGGAGCAGAAGGGAGTGTCAGACTTTTACTGACTAAAACCCACCCGTGTTCCTTCCTTAGCCCTTTATGTTCCAGGGCAGCGGTAAACCCTTTCGGATGGTCCCGCTACCCTGGCAGGCTTCGGCCCTGTGGGGCCCCGTCACTTGCTGACATCTCTTTGAGGCGCGCGTGGAACACGAACACGCCGTCCGGCACGGGCCTAGTCCTGATCGGACGGAGAGCTACCCATTACTCTCCGCCCGCAGGCCCGCGCCTACGGTGGCCGGGAGTCGTCACGCGGCTCCCGACGCCCGGAGCGTCTCCCGCGGCGGCTGAGGCGTGAGGTGCGCAAGGCGCGTTCCCTCGCCCACCCCGCCACCTCCTTCGCTAGCATGACTGCTTCGCAGAAGGAGGTGACTGCCTCCCACTCCCTCTCACCCCGGACCATGGCTTGAACCAGGGCCGGGCGCGAGAGGTCGCCGCCGCTGCCAATCGCCTCTACGAGGACACGGCGGTGCTCTGCCCAAGCAGGGCAGACCTCCACCGTATGCTCCACCGTGTCCTCTGGGCGATCCTGACAGTGGTGACACCCGGGCGTCTCCTCCCGCCTGATGATGTGCAGGAACCTCCCGAAACAACCGTGTCCGGAGAGGACCTGCGTCAGGCGGTAGGTGAGAGCGCCGTGACGTCTCTCTAGCCACTCCTCAAAGAGGGGTCTTACCGCCGCTATCGTGGCGTGCCCTGCGCTGGGTTGCGATAGTCGCTCCTTCCATGCCGCCATGAGATCGCGCCGGAGGTTCGTCCGCTCCGCCGCGGTTTGCCGCGGATGCGGAGTTTCCCCCCGGCGTAGTGCCTCCGCGCGCCAATCATATAGGCGCGCGAGGACTATCGCCTCCAGATCCCATGGTGGCAGTCCGGCAAGGAGGCTTGCTGCCTCGCCTGAGATCGTGCGGTAGCCCCGGATCAGCCTTACGGCTACCACCTTTTGGGGCGCGTTCAGATAGTGTGCGGCTCGAAGCCGCAGTGAACGCGCCCATACCGGGGCCCCATATAGGGCCATGGACCGCACGACCCCCGCGTAAAGCCTCCGGCAGGAGGCGTTTGGCCCCCTCAGGTTGGGCAAGAGCCGCTTTAGGGCGGCCCCGGCCCGTTCCAGTTTGGGGGCCAAACGTCGGAAATGCTCGACGAAGTTCCATCGGCTGTCGAGGACGAGACCCAGGTACCTCATCGTGGTCTCGACGCCGATGTGAACCCCTCCTACCACTAGTTGGGATCCCGGAGGTGGCCCGTACCGAGGCCCATGAAAGGACATGGCCTCGGACTTGTGCAATGCCACCTCGAGACCCAACCGCCGGATCCTTTCCACGACTATCGCAACCCCGCGTGTCATCGCGTCGGCCGCCGCCTGATGCGACCTCCCCTGCGCCAGGACCAGCGTGTCGTCAGCGTAGCAAACTACGCTGACGCCTTCAGGGAGGTCGGCCCGCAGCACCCAGTCGTAACCGATGTCCCACAGGAGCGGCCCCAGAACCGATCCCTGTGGGACACCGCACGACATCTCTCGCCGGTTCCAGTTCCCGTCGCGACCGGGGTAGATGACGGCTCTGTCCGTCAAATACGCCCCGACTACTCGACGGAGGTAGGTCGGCACCCGGTGGTACCGGAGTGCCTCCCCAATGCAGCTCCAGGGCAGGGTGTTGAACGCGTTGGCGATGTCGAGTGACACCGCCACGACCACCCCACCCCGGGACACCGCGTCCCCCGTCGTGAGGGCTCTTACGCGCATGATGGCGTCCACCGTAGAGCGCCCCTTGCGGAAGCCAAACTGGCAATCCGCAAGATCCGGCCCAGTCCCCACAAGGTGCCCGACGAGGCGGCCCGCAATCACTCTCTCAAAGAGCTTGTCAACCTCGTCGAGCAGCACTATGGGCCGGTATGCGGACGGAGAGTCCGCAGGGCGCCCCGGCTTCTGAATTCGAAGCTGGGTTAAGATCGATGCATTGGTAGTATATTGTATATCATGATCAGCCTATAATGTTCCCACTGAAAAGAAAGAAAGAAAGAAAAATGCATTTATGGGACACAGGCCTCCTCTTCAGGAGCTATAATCCACCACGCGGACCCAGTGCGGGTTGGTAGATGTCACATGTCTTCCAATTTTTGGTCCTAGGACATGCCGGTTTCCTCACGATGTTTTCCTTCACCGTTTTGAGAGCAGTGGTGATGAAATAATTTACACAAAGTAAAGTGCCTGTTTGGGTTCGAATCTACGACCTACAACACGTAAGTCGGAGCCGTTACCACTGGGCCTGTCCTGCTCTCCATATTGTAAATATTGGAGGCGTCACTTTCAGGCTTAGCCAGGCTAGCAGATTTTGGAAGTCGAGATAAACTTCACAGCATTTGTAACAAATGACCGACCAGAGTTCAAAAATGCGATCCTACAATATTTACAGTATCAAATAACCAGATATCGTGAACAAATTACAAACTTACAAGTATATTTATTTTCGCGCGCATTTTTGACGTTTCAAGGTCGCCATATTGGCGTTTGACGCACGGAGTGAGTCATGCGCGTTCTAAATTTGAAACAAAGAAAGTTTGCGGAGTTCGTTTTAGTAAAATACTTTTGTTTTTAAATAATTACCTATAGGTTAATGAGTTTAGACAGTGAACTATTCAGTAGGTGACCCTATAAATATAACATTGTAAATTTTATTTGTATACAAGGTCAAATTAAATTAGCTAGCGAAACTCTGCAGACATGATGGGTACCGATATCTAAACAGAATAAAATTAAAATAATTTGATGGATTTTTGGGGTCAACGACCGCTGGTAGTCTTGTTGCTTGAAGTATGAGTTGAGAAAATATGTGTTCTTTTGTGTTATCGTATTTACAATTAAATAGATCGGCGAAGGAAAACATCGTGAGGAAACCGGCATGTCCTAGAACCAAAAATTCGAAGACATGTGGCATCTACCAACCCGCACTGGGCCCGCGTGTTGGATTACGGCCCACTCCCTCTCACTGAGAGGAGGCCCGAGTCCCAGCTGTGGGACCATTATAGGCTGATTATTTAATAAGACGCCAGTCTGCACGTAGATTTAACAATACATGAACAACCGTTAAATGTTGCTTAAACATCGTCAATCTTCCCATGCTCTAATTCTGCCCAGAATATCTCATAAACCAACTCCAGTAGCAAAGAAATTACGAAACCAACTCTCTTATTTTGTGAGTCGTAAAAATGTCCGCAAGAAGATAACTAAGATGAAATGTTATGTTAGATATTTTTGACATACTTCTTTGAAATAATCTTTTTATTATTTGACACTAGCTGTTGCCCGCGACTTCGTCTGCGATCCAGATTGAAAAGTAGCCTATGTCCTTCTCCAGATCATGGTCTACCCATGTGTCAAATTTCATCTAAATCCGTTCAGCTGTTTTAGCGTAAAAGCGTAATTCTTAAATTTTCTAATTTTCTGCGCAACTTTCTTATTTTTTTCCGTAAGAACCTTCTACAAAGTATAATATTCGAAAAATTAAAAAAAAAAGATTGATGATATCGATAAATCGTTCTCAAGTTATGGCGTAACCAAGGGAAATAGGGATTCATTTTTATATAATTATTAAATATATAGATTACATACATCATCATCATCAGCCTACAGCAGTCCACTGCTGAACACAGGCCTCTCCTATTGCACACCATTCAACTCGATTGTTACCAGCCATCCTGCGCAGTTCGTCGCTCCACCTAGCCTGAGGGCGTCCTGCCTTGCGTTTGCCGATTCGCGGTCTCCACTCAAGAACATGTCTAACGGTTATCCGTTCTACGGCTAATAGCGCCGGCTGATTGCCACTTCAGCTTGCTTATTCTGTGAGCTATGTCGACAACTTTGGTTCTCTGCCGGAACACCTCGTTGCGGATTCGATCCCTCAGAGAGACTCCAAGCATAGCCCGTTTCATAGCTCGCTGAGCGACCTTGAATTTATGGACCAGCCGTACACACGGCTACACATCAAGCTATGCAAAACCAGTATTGGCTGACCGTTCATTGTGAGAAAATATCATACAAAGTGAGGCCAAGACAAACTGGTTTTGTATAGCTTGACGTGTAGCCGTGTGTACAATAGTGTCCACGTTTCGGCTCCATAAGTCATAAAAGCTCTGTAAGACATTATACGTCATACGGCTCACACATACGTTACGACATCATAAGGCTGGTACACAAAAACTTTTTGCAAAAAAAAATCAACCGACTTCCAAAAACGACACTACAAAGTGAAAAATAACTTTAATTTCGGAAGTCGGTGTCGTTGGGTTCACATTTTCGTTGTTTGCCACCGACTTCCGAAATTAAAGTTATTTTTCACTTTGTAGTGTCGTTTTTGGAAGTCGGTTGATTTTTTTTGCAAAAAAAGTTTTTATTTTTCACTTTTAAGTTGTAATTTTTTACCAGTAATTTTGGTTTAAAAACCAAACTACTGAGCCGTTTTTGATGAAATTTCTATGGGACCATTTGGAAAGTATACCCTTTCCAACAAAAAAATAATCTTTCAAATCGGTTGGCAAGCGAAGGAGTTTTTTTTTTTTTTTTTTTTATTGTTCAAAAAGTATATCGCAGAGTTTAAATTTTTATATGCTAAAAACCACAGAAGCCTTTGATGGCTTATATATGGCTAGTGAGTTCGGAAAAATATATCTAATATAGGTACTACAAAGAAACAAATTTAGATGCTAAGTTAGTTTTACATTGTAAAAATATTTTAAGTCTTAACTAACAGTTATGCGCGAACAAACATAAAAAAAAAATATATATATATACAAACATTCGAATTGAGAACCTCCTCCTTTTTTAGAAGTCGGTTAAAAAACTCCGTAAGACATTATACACAGACAATTCTAATTTCAACTCTTCATTAGGGGCTTGTAGCTAAGTAATAATAACAGCCGCACAGTTCGATCGATCAGGTTAAGCTACGCTTGACGCGGTTGGCCTGTGGATGAGTGACCGTCTTCACACGCTTGCCGATGAGTGACCTTCTGTAGCGGTATCTACAACGCCACATGCGAACAACGCGTCATACTGACGTCACGCAAATCCTGCATCTCGCAAGCAGAGTTTACCGCGCAGTTAGCATAGATACAATTTCCCAACATCAATCGTTGGGCAATTGCCCGTCAGACACAACACCCGTCTGGTTGGAGGATCCTCCCTTTTCTATGGAGGATGAGTGAACTTTACACCCTGTTCCTCATGCCTCTAAACTTCTTTACATACCAAGACCCCTCCGTGCCTCGGAAAGCACGTTAAGCCGTTGGTCCCGGCTGTCATTCGTAGATGTTTGACAGTCGTTACGAGTCGTCAGAACCCCGAAAACCTGACAACCAGTCATACTTACAGGTAGAAAATTAAAGGGGTTTTAATACTTACGTCGTCGTCGTGTGCGGCATTAGTTTGTAGACTCCTACTTCATTATAATATGACAAAGTAGATACCAAGGGGTATCGACTATCGTATTACCCAGTCACTGGGTTGTAGAGGTCAGATAGGCAGTCGTTTCATGTAAAATACTGGTATTCAGCTGCATCCGGGTAGACTGGAAACCGACCCCAACATAGTTGACTGACTTTGACTTCAAGTGACAGCTATGTGAACAGAACCCAGCAATGCATAAATATGTAAGCTGTCACGCCCTTTATGCCTGGAGGCTTTTATTTAGGCAGTAGTTATTAGTAGTAGTAATTTCGCTAGTTTTGATTTACATTTTAATTTTAATTAATTATTTTTGAATATACCAACATACCAACCCAACATGCCAATATACCAACAAATATAATAAAAACTATACAGTTTTTATTGTATTTGTTGGTATATTGGCGTGGCTAGCTGACATATGGCAAAAATTTAATTTTATGTTCTGTGTCTTGTAATGTTAATTACTTAACACAATTATTGTACACAATCAAGTATCAAGTATTTTATAACTGAACAGATAGCTATGCTGCTGGGGAGTTTGTTGCGCCACTTCTTCCCAGCGATAGCACTAGGAAGTGGTGAAGGGCGGGCGTTTTTGGGGGACTGTCTTTTGTAATTTTGACGTTCGAAAAGTGCTGATTCTCAGCCTAATTTGAATAAATGACTTTTGATTGATTGAAGGTTGCAGATGAGTGTGTGCAATTAGGGTGCTGTACGTTAAAGGCATCGACGTGTTCTCTGTGGTGTCAGCTGACGGCTCCCTTATTAAATTAACTAGTATACATTGCATAAACTTTACTAAATAATATTATAACTTCAGTTTCCTGCAAAATACGTGCCTATATAGTTATATTTATACAATGTTTTAGGAAAACAATGCATGTTGCGAAAATAACGGCGATATATGTAATATCTAAGTTAATTTTAGATTTTCAGAGTATATAATGTTATTACGATTATAATAATATTGCTGCAATACAGGGGGTCTACTCCGAAGTAGTATCAGCCGAACGTTTGGCCGTTTCCTGCTACGAAGTCACTATTTGGTTCGGTCGGTTCCGATCCTACACTCCTACACTCTTTCGAATATTTACTATGGTCCCGACCCGACTGAGCCGATCCGAACATTTTTCGCATTTTTCAATAATATTCGGTTCGGCCATGTGTCGGTCCGATCCGAACATTCGCACTTTGCACTTCGGAGTAGGACCCCAGGGAACAATAGTTTAACCGATTTTGATCAGAGAGGGAATTCTCATAATTTTAAGAACGTTTACAGTCTGGGGGGCAATTCTCGTAATTTTAAGAACGTTTACAGTCTGATCTCAGTCTCAATCTGTCAAAAATACCTCAAATTTTCCTACATTTTTGACGAGTTCTTGACATTGATTGTCGCTGAGATAAGATTGCGACTAGATTTTGAACGTTTGAATGTTTTTAATTACAGAAATTGGCGTTCTGGATGTACTTTCAGGCCTCTAGACCCTTTGGGGGAACTAAGTTTTTAAGCACATCAGCACAGCTATACACAACCATTCTATTCATTAGTGGTTGTCGTATCGACAATGATACATTTCGGTCACCAGCACTCTAATTGCGTAACACACGATCAATCGGAATCTGAATAATTTTGAGGCAAATTGCTAATCCATTGCTTCATAAGTTCGAAAAATTTGTCTGCTCAACACGTTAATAACGCGATGAATGTTGTTGAACTGTCAAAATGAAACCGATTCCGATTGATCGTGTGTTACGCAATATTTGTAAAAATCAATCATGAGTTGATTGAATGAAAGGTAAATTGCAGTTTATGATTTATGACGTATTAAAAAAAAACTACTTTCTAGATCTCGTTCAAACCAATTTTCGGTGGAAGTTTACATGGTTATGTACATCATATATTTTTTTTAGTTTTATCATTCTCTTATTTTAGAAGTTACAGGGGGGGGACACACCACATCATTCTCTTATTTTTTTATTCTCTTACATTTTACCATTCTCTTATTTTAGAAGTTACAGGGGGGGGTTTACCACTTTGGAAGTGTCTCTCGCGCAAACTATTCATTTGGCTACGGAACCCTAAAAATGATAACCGCTAAGATATCCAGATGCACTCGAGGCGTACATAAATTAAACCAGGCTGAAATTCAGGCGTAAACAGGGCTATGCCAGGCCGCCTGGATGTTTCAAGTGGAAATATTAAATGGTCTAATTTTAGCTTTGTACGGATGATGGTTTTGAAATATTTTGTTTGATAGTTTTCAACAATGAGTAGTAATTCAACCAAATGGAAAAGTACCCAACCTTATTGAATTGTATATTTTTTATCTATAAGAAGCAGTGGTGGCTCAGTGGTAACAGCCGTGACTTACAAGTTGTAGGTCGTAGGTTCGAACCCAGACAGGCGCTTTACTTTGTGTAAATTATTTCATCACCACTGCTCTCAAAACGGTGACGGGAAATACCTTGAGGAGACCGGCATGTCCTAGAACCAAAAATTCGAAGACATTTTTTTTTTTCGTATGTGACGTCTACCAACCCCCTGGGCCCGCGTCGTGGATTACGGCTCACTCCCTCTCACAAATAGGAAGCCTGTGTCACAGCAGTGGGAACATTGAACATTCAAGGCTGATTATGCTATGCTGTGTTTTTTATCATTACATTTTTACCGCGTAGGACTTTTCTATGAAACAGATAATTTTTGATAGCTGAAGAAAAATTTCTACGCTGGGGGATCTAGAATTATGTGCTGAATTCATGGTTACAGTTTGCGCGTCGATGTCCCTGCCACCCTGTATAAAATCGATACCCTGATGGACGGTACATATATTATACAGTAATCAGTTTTTTTTTCTTGTAAACTTCATAGACGAGATCATCTATGAAGATTACAAAATAAAACTGATTTTTTAACTGATATTTCAAGTAATTAAACAACTTGTTGTCATTGACCCCCCAAAAAACAACCTATTATGTTTTGTTTTATCATGATAAGATATCGTTACCCATCACAGCTGTGAAGTTTCGCTAGCTAATTTAATTTGAACCTGTGTTGAACAATTTCATGGATTTTCATTTCTTCGAACTTCGGGGCCCATGGCTAAATAATAACAGCCGCACAGGTCGATCGGTCAGGTTAAGCTACACTTGCCACGGTTGGTCTGTGGATGGGTGACCATCTTTACATACCGAGACCCCTCCGTGCCTCGGAAAGCACGTTAAGCCGTTGGTCCCGGCTGTCATTCGTGGATCTTTGACAGTCGTTACGGGTAGTCAGCAGCCCGAAAGTCTGACAACCAGTCTTACCAAGGGGTATCGTATTACCCAGTAACTGGGTTGTGGAGGTCAGATAGGCAGTCGCTCCATGTAAACTACTGGTATTCAGCTGCATCCGGTTACACTGGAAGCCGACCCCAACATAATTGAGAAAAGGCAGGCAGATGATGACTAAACTAACTTTGAAGACATGTGACATCTACCAACCCGCACTAGGCCCGCGTGGACTACGGCCCATTCTTTCTGACCGAGTGGACTCCTGTCTCCCAGCAGTGGGAACATTATAGGCACTCAAACTCAAACTCAAATCATTTATTTCAATTAAACCATTTCAGGCACTTTTGAATTGTCAACATTTTAAATAGTCGGTCAGTTAGTCAGAAAGTTGAAGCTAGTTGCCCATTTCAAAACGTAGATCTCTTTGGAGAAGAACGGGCAAGAAACTCCAAGGACACTCTTTTAAATCAAGATATTATTACAAAATCCTGGGTACATTATTCTTATTGCTTCTATATGTGAGAACAATGAAAAAAGAACAATTTAAAATTAAAAATAAGCCCTGGCAGTTAAGAGATGACCAGTCTCAACAGACGGCGCCCGTTCACGAACATGACGCGTGGATCAGCACCACCCAGCTCAACCATTTCGTAGGGAACCGAATGATCCAACACACGCGCCACCACCAGTGAGACATTTAAGTGAGCATGACATATTCTCAACTGCCATGCTCTTTCAAGTCAACATCAAAATATCATAAACGTTGACTACCAGACCTCAGACACTATAGAAAATCTATTGTTGGCGGTCACCGGTGACCGCGATGGCAGTCAATGCCTTATGTGTGTTATGTGTAAACTAATTACAACGTTTTCTAATTCTTTACAGGAAGACCCTCGTCACCCAAGAGTCAAAGTTCCAGACGCAGGTAGCATCATTAACAGAGCTAGCTGACACCAGATGTGATGAGGCGGCGAGTGCGAGGGAGCTCATCTCCGCCTACAGGAAGGAGATTGAGGAGAAGGACCAGGAGATCGAACGTGAGTTTGAGAGTATAATAAAAATAGTTGTTAAGTTAACAAAAGCGGCCAAGTGCGAGTCGGACTCGCACCGAATTGGATTTGTACACACGGCTACACATCAAGCTATGCAAAACCAGTATTAGCTGACCGTTCATTGTGAGAAAATATCATACAAAGTGAGGCCAAGACAAACTGGTTTGGTATAGCTTGACGTGTAGCCGTGTGTACCATTGCCATTATAGTTAATAATAATATTACGATCAAACAAAAAACGCTGTCGCGCCATTAGGTTTTATTTTTTCAAAATTGCGGCCACGCATTTTATTAGGTACGTCTGCCTCAAAAAGACTGCCAGCAAGCTAGCCACAAATTGCAGACAATTAAATCCATCGACCTGGGTCCTCCGTAAGTTCATCATGAACTGTCAATCAATCTAAATCATTATGGTGCCCATTCCCTTATACACAAACTATACTAAATTTAAGTTCAGTGCATCTTTTTCTTTCTATTTAATTAAGAAAATGACAGAAGATAAATATTAGTTTAGTCCTGTCAAATTTAGATACTCCATAAAAAACATGGCTACCTACTAAAAACACGTCAATTTACGTCAGGCGCTGACTAATTTGTTTGTCAGCGTGAACTTACTTGTTGGCTAGTCAATGACGAATTAAATCCATCGGAAAATACGTTTATAAAAACACAGAACCAGCCTAGCCTTTTCCCAACGATGTTGAAGTCAGCTTCCAGTCTAACCGAATTTAGCTTAAATACCAGTATTTTACATGAAGCGACTGCCTATCTGATCTCCACAACCCAGTTACTAGGTATTACGATACCACTTAGTAAGACTGGTTGTCAGTCTTTCGGGCTTCGGACGACCCGTAACGACTGCCAAAGATCTACGAATGACAGCCGGGACCAACGGCTTAACGTACTTTCCGAGACACGGTTTCAATTATACCATTTCAGGCACTTTTGAATTGTCAACATTTTAAATAGTCGGCCAGTTAGTCAGAAAGTGAAGCTAGTTGCCCACTTAGCCACAAGCACACAAAAGCCCTTCAACACTTCTAAAAACACAGAATGAACTATAGTCTAACAATTTCGCAACGCCCCACAACCGTATGCACGAACACGAACTTTGTTTCAACGAACCTGGCGTATCGCCAGACGTCCCCCGCTTTCTCCTGCGTGGGTCACTATCAGTCCATTGCATCGTGTGTCATCCTGACTCATTTCTCATTACAATGATGAGTTTTATTCTTTGTTTACGGACATACAGTATGTGATCTGTTGACGAAATTCTTTGAATGAGTATTGGCGGTTATTTTCGAGAAAGATACGATTATTTTTTTATAAATATTTTTCTTTGTTTTCATTGATAATAATTAATTAATTAATTACAACGGCTTGCGCCAATGACAGTAATTAACAGGTAAAACTAAACATAAAACTAAAACTAAACATATTACATAATTGACGCAATTAAATTAAAAAAAAACAAATAACAAGTCAGAGATCAAACATACATAATAATAAGAAGAGAAAATAAAATAAAATCGAATAAAGTGATAACAAGATACAAATTATTATGACAATTATTGATATACTTATTATGACATCACTGCGTCTGTTATTGTGTTCCAGAAAGTTCAACTATCCTGTAGCTTTTTGCTTATTTGTGCTTGTTATAGAAAGGGCGTTCAGGTCTAATGTCGCGCCATTTTACAAAATGGCGGCCACGCATGATACCTGTATAAATTTTGACGACACGGTTGGCGCAGTGGCTGAGCGGTCGACTGCTGCGCTGCATGTCGCGGGTTCGATTCCTGCACGGATCAAATATTTGTATTGCCTACAGGTAGTTGTTCCGGGTCTGGCTGTTTGTGTATGTGAGTTTAAATTTTTGTAAACGCACCCACGATACAGGAGTATCGTGGGTGCGTTTAACCTAATGTGGGGCAACGTTCCTTAAAAACCAAAAAAAGAAAATTATAGCTGACATCAATGCAAACAGAGGGGTAATTCTCGTAATTTTAAGAACGTTCACAGTCTGATCTCAGTCTCAATCTGTCAAAAAATACCTCTAATTTCCCTGCATTTTGGACAAGTTTTTGAAATTTGTTTGTCGCCGAGATGAGACTACGACTAGAGTTTTAACGTTTTCAATTACGAGAATTGGCCTTCTGAAAACATTATTAAGACCTAGCCCCTAAAGTGTCACGTTTCCGAGATATTAACGTTCAAAGTTGATTGAGTCACGTGATCAGATCAACAGTTGGTATACCACGCTCCTTAAAAAAATCTTCAAACCTCTTTAAACCCATAGATATGAAACTAAGTACTGCGGGCTTTACACAGGTGACTATAGCCAATCACAAGTTCCAAAGTGCATAGAGTTCTATATATAATACCTATGTATGAATTTACAAAAAAAAAAATGTATATAAGTAGTTTATCAGCCATCTTGTTACCATAACACAAGCATTAGGTTGCTTAGCTTGGGACTAGATGGCGCTGTGTGAAATGTCCAGGGATATTGACAGCACGGTTAGCGCAGTGGCTGAGCGATCGGACTGCTGCGCTGCGTATCGCGGGTTCGATTCCCGCACAGAACAAATATTTGTAAGTCCTACATGTATTTGTTCTGAGTCTGGGTGTTTTTCTATCTATAATATGTATGTATTTACAAAAAAAATAATGTATATAAGTAGTTTATCAGCCATCTTGTTACCATAACACAAGCATTAGGTTGCTTAGCTTGAGACTAGATGGCGCTGTGTGAAATGTCCAGGGATATTGACAGCACGGTTAGCGCAGTGGCTGAGCGATCGGACTGCTGCGCTGCGTATCGCGGGTTCGATTCCCGCACAGAACAAATATTTGTAAGTCCTACATGTATTTGTTCTGAGTCTGGGTGTTTTTCTATCTATAATATGTATGTATTTACAAAAAAAAATGTATATAAGTAGTTTATCAGCCATCTTGTTACCATAACACAAGCATTAGGTTGCTTAGCTTGGGACTAGATAGCGCTGTGTGAAATGTCCAGGGATATTATTATATTATTGCCGACTTCCCATGCCTTATAATAATCTACCTGGCACTCGTCCAGTCAGTCCTTGGTTACTGCATTACAGTATGGGGAGGTACTCACAAGACGTCAATTCTGCGTTTGGAGAGAGCACAAAGAGCAGTGCTAAAAGTGTTGGCCAAGAAACCTGCCAGATTCCCAACTTCGGAACTTTATTCGCTCTGCAACGTCCTCACTGTTAGACAGTTATTTATACTTCAAACTGTTATTAAGAAGCACGACCTCACGAAGTACGACCAACAATATCTCTCTAAGAAGCGACGCTCCTACATAATTTGCAAGACACCTTTCTCCAGATTGGCAGTAGTAAGACGCCACTTTAACTACTTTAGCCCTAAACTCTACAATAGCATAAATAGAAACCTTCAAATTTATCCTTTAACAAGAACTCTAGTTAGAAAAAAAACTGTCAGAATTGCTTAAATCCTTCTCCTATGAAGCAACAGAAAAACTTGTGGTAACATAACACTTACATTCCTGTAACATAAACCTTATTACATAAACACCCTCAATCACGCTCAATACTCGCATACCCCACAACACACACACACCCTCACACTCACCCCCACACACACACGCACACACCCCCACACACGCACACCCCCACACACCCCTGTTTGTACAGACACCCTTACGAGGACCTTGTTAGTCCTAGAACGAACCGAGGACCCTCCAAAAAACTGGTTTAAATACCTCGTAGGCCTTTCAGAGTAAGATAGAAAGAGACAGGTGAGTAAATCTATAGTGATGAGCTTATTGGGATAATGCTATCTCAACATTTTTCTGTATGAATTTCGGCTATCATACCGAGGACCTGAAATACACTGCTAAATGTGACCAGCGATGCACATACGAGGACTTTGTGTAAGCCAACCGAGGACCTCTGACGTATGCCCTGCGACGCCCTTCCGAGGACGTATTTTTACACAATATTTCTTATAGCTTGTACAAAGTGCGGACGTTGTGTTAGACTTTATATCACTAAACCGAGGACAGTTTTCCGCGTAGAACTTGTACAAACCGAGGACCTGGAAAATCTACCTGCCTAAAACATTTTTCGTGTAAGATAATAATTGTATCAATGTTAGTAGAATGTTCCGATTTACTTCTTACACACTTTTTCTAAAACGAAGTACCAAGCGAGGACGAGTCGATGTCTTTACGTTTGTCGTTGATGCGGACCGCGAATAAGATGGGTATAATCACTGTGGAGGAAAGGTAAGTTTTTAACTTTATATAAACAACTTTAAAATGAGTATATTATTATAGTATCAGATGCTGCAGCCAGTGTCGTCTCTACATGACGTTACTCCTCAGCACTTGATAGCATCGTCTTCAAAATTGGCATACGCATTATCGCATTATCTAGTAACACTAAATTAATTACCAGTTTGTGCTGATGCTGCAGCTAGGGTCGTTTCTTCATGAGGGAAGTCCTTAACAGTTAATAGCATTGTATTCAAATCTGGAATACGCGTTAGGTTTATGTAGTAAAACTAAAATAATTACCAGTTTGTGCTGATGCTGCAGCCAAGGTTGTTTCTTCATAAGGGAACTCCTCAAGTCTATCTAGTAACACCAAAATAATTACCTGTTTGTGCTGATGCTGCAGCCAGGGTCATTTCTTCATGAGAGAACTCCTCAACAGTTGATAGCAGCGTCTTCAAATTTAGCATACGCGTTAGGTTTCAGTTGTAAAACTAAAATAATTACCGGTTTGTGCTGATGCTGCAGCCAGGGTCGTTTCTTTATGGGGGAACTCGTCAATAGTTGGTAGCTTACGAAAATGATAGGTATTCAATACAATACAATTCTCTGATTCGTAAGATGGAAAGCATAGGAATCAGGGATATTCAGCTCAAACTCTTTGAGGACTATCTGAGTGAGCTTACCCAGTGCGTTAAGATAGGGGATGCCACCAGTGACGAGCGCACTGTCACCTACGGCGTGCCACAGGGTAGCGTAATCGCCCCGACACTCTTCCTCATATACATTAACGAGCTGGGTATGCTCACTCTTCCCAAAGGCAAAATTATAACTTTCGCAGACGATACTGTCCTTCTCTTCAGCGCTAGTACATGGCACGATGTATATATGCAAGCTCAGTCGGGTTTCAAAGTCGTGACGGAGTGGTTGCGTGATAACGTCCTCACTCTAAACGCGGAAAAAACCGTATACATGCCCTTCTTTCTGAAAAACAATGCGTCAACTACACACATGAACTCGTCGTATTCCATAGTAGCCCACACTTGCTCCAAACAAAACAATAATTGCACGTGCACCACCCGCATTCAGAAAACAGACAGTGCAAAGTACCTAGGGGTAATAATAGACAGTACCCTAAGCTTCAAAAAACACATCAATACTCTTAGCAGTAGGTTACGTAAACTTATATATGTCTTCAAGACCCTACGACATGTGGCGGACGAGAAGCTAAGGAAATCGGTGTACTTGGCTCTTGCTCAGTCCCTACTAACATACTGCATAACGTCCTGGGGTGGTGCTCCAAAAAATACTATGTTAGAGCTCGAACGAGCGCAGAGAGCCATCCTGAAAGTATCATTATTCAAACCCTTCCGACATCCAACGGTTACGCTATATAAGGAAGCAAAAGTGCTGACTGTTCGTCAGCTGTTCATATTGCAAACGGTTATAAAACAGCATGGCCTCACTACCTTCAACCACTCACTCTCCCACAGAAGTAGACGATTCGATCCCATAGACCGCCACCACATCCGGCTCTCGACTACTTCCTCCCGCCGATTCTTTTGCTATCTTGGCTGCTTTCTATATAATAAAATAAATAGGATACTCCCAATTTATAGCCTCTCCAAAACCAAATGCAAAACCATACTAAACAGCTGGCTCGGGGAGTTAAATTATGAAGAAACAGAAAAACTACTTGCTGTCTCAAAATAGCCAATCTAAATGATATATGATTTTATTTTGTAAGTAGGTTTGTACAAACACTTTTACACGTATAAAATATTATATTCCCACAACCCCCCCCCTCCCTACACCCTACCCTCACACATGTACACTACTCATTCACAAATACACAAACATACAAATACCTACTAAACATACTAACACCAAGTACCAGTAATTGCAACTAATCTCCTTTTTTCTTTATCTTTATTTTTAATCCTAAAAGCCTATGATTTATCTAAATTCTTACCGCATTGATTTATTGAAAGTACATTAACATTAAAATGTAAGCACTACCCAAGGGTTGGAGACCTGGTGACCTGAAATACAGACCTCACGTCTAGTTTAGGCACCAGTCTCCCACAGTATAATTACTGCTGTTACGTATTTTGTATCGATACCTACCTCTCTAATGTACATATATTGTGGTGAGAAAAATAAATTATTATTATTATTATTATTATAATATCAAGTTATTAGGTATTTCGTTTCTTTCAGATAAGCCGGGTTAAGGAAGAGACAATTCTAGATCTCAAAGATGCTGGTATTGATTATTCCAAAGAATGTTTGCTATTTTGTTTTATTAAACGTGATGTAACTAATAGTGTTGATTATACCAAAGATAATTATTTCTTTAAGGTACATGTCACATATCAGCTCACCTGCCTTTTTTTCTTTTCTTGCGTTTTTCGCTACTTACAACTAATAAATACGTTGATCAAAACTGATGATACAACAATTAATCCTTTTTATTATCAGTTTCCATGATCCCGCATTGTGTTATTTAGCGAAAAAAGCAATAACTTTTGAATTTCACAAGCCGTTGACATGAATGATTTATCTTTAATCATTTTATAACTAGTTATTAAGTTTCATGCTTCCCAAATTATTTTGATCTCACTTGATAATATTTCTTTGATAATAATACTAATGGCGTCTGACAAACGTCGATATTGAGTCTGCGTGGACGTCAACCAGGTCGCTGCGTTTTTTTATCAGTTTGCACATTTTTCTAAGGTTATAGAAAAAATTATTTATAGCTCTGTTAATAATTTCCTATCCAAATATAATGTTTTAAGTGCGGAACAAAAGGGTTTCAGAAAAAATAAGGGTATAGATACAGCGGTTTACGTAATAAATGTCATATTGCAAAATGTGGATAAATAAGTACCAGTTTGCGCAATTTTCACGGTCATGACAAGGGCATTTGATTGTGTTGATCATGAAATTATTTCAACAAAGCTAGACATCATAGGCATCAGAGGAAATGTATAGACGCCAGCAGGTCAAGTTCCCCGAAACTCTCAAATTTTCCCAATCAACCTTGAACCTTAATGCTTTAGCGATAAAGTTGAAAATCTATCAAAGAAATTTGACAGATTGTAGTAGCTGGACGTGCTGGCGTCTGTACTTAATCTCTTAAAATCATACCTTAACAATCGTAAGCAGCACACAGAAATATCTAGAATATGTTTAAAAAGTAAGCACGAAGAAAAATATTTATCTAAAGCAAGAATTATTAGGTACGACGCACCACAGGGCAGTGTCCTGGGCCCTTTATTATTTTTGCTATATGTTAATGTTTTACCTCGCCACATTGAACATCCTATGGTCTTATTCGCTGATGATAGTAGTGCCTTAATTAAATATATTTACAAAAAAAAAAATACGAACATGATATAAATGAAACGTTAATAAACATTATACGCCGGCTTGACCAAAATAATTTAATGATTAATATACCAAAGACTAATGTAATGCATTTTTATCAATGGATTCCACCAGAAGTCTTACATTTACACTATAATGGACAAAAAGTTGACCAAGTACTACATAGTTGCCAAATTCCTTGGCATTATGATAGATAGCCAATTAACTTAGAAACCACAAGCAGAAGAAATATGCAAAAAACTTAGTGTAGATGCGTATGTACTTTTTAACCTAACGCTGTATGTGTGCAATTTAATAGTAACAGATAGCTGCGTACGTATTTAAGTCCCTAAAATTATTAACATTCCCATCACTTTATACTATTGAGGTGGCCGTTTTTGTTTAATAAAGTGTCCGCAAATAGAAACCGGACAATCAGGAGACAATATAAAAATTTGCTAATTGTTAGTGGTTCCGATACCGCCCTATTAAAGAAAAGTATTTAATGTATGTGTCCGATCATTTTTAGCTAAAACTGTTTGCGTGCCCTAGTTAAGGTAGTTTAAACTTAACATCTGTAACTTGTACCTACTTTCTGTGCAAATAAAGATCTATTCTATTCATTTTAAAATAAACTTACTTCTATTTCAGTAAAGTTTATGTTGTTTTCTTTAGTACGTTCATATTCTTTATTTCTTTTTGTTTGCTTCAAATCTTGCTGCTGACATTTCGCCTTGGAAGACATTTACTTTAGGTTCTTTATGAAGAGCACACGTATTCAGCTCCTGCCAATATAATATTTTATGGTGCAAATCATAATGTTGTATAATCTAAGCAGGCCTAGGTACTTAGCACATACTGCAGAAGAAGCCTGATTATTCCTCGTGCACCTAGTAGCTACTAACGATTTGTTTAAGGATTCAGTCTACCTTCGCTTTTCTCCTTCATAATTTTATTTAAATGATAGCACTCGTCTTCTACACACGAGGAAAATTGTCGAAACGAGGACTAGAATACACACTGTTCGGAAAATCTAGCAAACCGAGGTCTTAAATACACATTGTGTGGAAAAGCTAACTAACCGAGGACTTTTGTGTTAAAGTTAACACATAGGTCCTCGGATAATACAACAAACGTGAAATGAGTGTAAAGAGCCTGTGTATGAGGCGAAAGTGGCACCATCTGGTGGATACACAATGTTTGTGTATGCGTATGAATATTTTTGATCAAACCGAGGTTCAGACAACTTTTTCGTAATAAGTATATAGAAAGACTCAAAATCGCTTGCAGAATACGAATCTTTGGTCAAGTCAAACCGAGGACCCTCGAAAAGGTCCTCGCTTTGAAAAGGTCCTCGGTCGTGCCTTGTGTATTCATACGCACGTCCTCGGATGGTACTTAAAACAAACACACACACTCATTTCATAGTTATTAACTTTTATTTTAATAATTTTCTTTCTTTTTAATTATTAGTCTAGAACAAATGTACCATATTTTTGACCTGGGCGTTGATAGCTGCGCCACAGTTTTAACTTTTGTAGCTATCTTCGTTTTCTTTTGTAAATTTGTGTCCTGAAACTTGTTCCAAATAAACGTTTATTATTATTATTATATTATTAATAAAAAAAAAAGAGTATGTTTCGACTTTTGTTGTGCGACGGCAGGTCGCATGTGGCAGGTGACTAAAATCGACGTCGCAAGCGGTCGCCCGCCGCCGCCGCATGAATGTCGATATTGGCGCCGATTCCCTTGTTCACAAACTAAACTAAATTAAAGTTCAGTGCATCTTTTTCTTTCCATTTCATTAAGAAAAGGACAGAAGATAAATATTAGTTCAGTCCTGTCAATTAGTTAGCGCCTGACGTAAATTGACGTATTTTTAGTGGCCATGTTTTTAATCACGTCTAAACTGTCTATGGAGTATCTTAATTTGGCAGGACTAAACTATTATTTATCTTCTGTCTGTTTCTTAATGAAATAGAAAGAAAAAGATGCACTGAACTTAAATTTAGTTTAGTTTGTGAACAAGGGAATTGGCGCCAATGCTGGGTCATGTTCAAATTTACGTTACGACGTATACTCCTCCCGTTCGTGCTAAACCATAAAAATTTACTACTCACAGTCTTCATTATTCCCCATTTCACCAATCACCACAAAATGAGAAGCGATTTCTTTAACTAGCAGCTTTATCTTTTATTGCGGCTATCAATCTTCCACAATGGCGTCGTCCCGAGACAAAACTGTCAAACAAATTGTTGGGAACGTTCGGAATCCGAAATAGCCGCCATCTTTCTTGTTCGCTCATCAAATGTCAAATTACGATTATTTAAAATTGGAGCCAATGGATTTGTTGGCTTATAATGGATTGGTAGGATTTTTATTAGTTTCGAATTCATTTATGAAATTAATAATAGAATGTATAGAATTTGGGGCTTAAATAATTATCTAGAAAGCACACATCGGTGCCCATAGTTACTCTATCCATCCACCCGAACAATAGTTCACATATACTTCACCTCAATCAAATCTTTAACGGTCGGTAGTAAAAACTTTATTACAAAAATAAAACCGACTTCCAAAAAAAAACACTACAAAGTTAACTTTATAACGTTATAACTTTAATTTCGGAAGTCGGTGTTTTTGTTTTGTATTTTCATTTTTTGCCTATTCCTAACTATGTTGGGGTCAGCTTCCAGTCTAACCGGATGCCGCTGGATACCAGTATTTTACATGAAGCGACTGCCTATCTGACCTCCACAACTTGGTAAGACTGGTTGTCAGACTTTCGCGGGCTTCTGACGACCCGTAACGACTGTCAAAGATCCAGGAATGACAGTCGGGACCAACGGTTAAACGTGCTTTTCGAGGCGCGGAGGGGTCTTAGTATGTAAAGATGGTCGCCCATCGACGGACCAACCGCGGCAAGCGTAGCTTAACCTGATCGATCGATCCGTGCGGCTGTTATTACTAAGCCACAAGCCCCTTAAATACCGATGAGAGTATGTTACTTAATACCGGTATCAGTAACTGAACCAGCACAATTTTTTTAATTAACTTGCGTCCACAACACAGTTGACCATTGATAACAAACTATGCAGGTCAAAGTCATTGGATAACTAATTTTAACGACAAAAAGTGAAAACCGGTCAGATAAGTTATGATTTTCAAGTGAAAGTTGGTAAATATTTATGAAGTAGCTGCGCCCCGCGGTTTCACCCGCATAAGTTTTGATCCCGTGGGAATATCGGGATAAAAATTATCCTATGTGTTTATCCTGGTTTTAAACTATTTGTGTGCCAAATTTCATCCAAATCCGTTCAGTAATTATTGCGTGAAAGAGCAACAAACCTCCATCCATCCATACAAATTTTTGCATTTATAATATTAGTATCATATTAATTATCATAACGGGCGCCGTCAATAGGGACTGGTCAACTCTTTGCTGCCATGGCTTATTTTGATTTAATTTAATATGTGAATTGTATTTTTTTTTATCTCTTCATCACGGACGCTTTTAACGTTCTGCATCGTTCTCACATGCATAATTTTGAACATGAATGATGTAACCTATACTTTGTAACAATATTATTATGATTTAAAAGAGTGTCCATGGAGCTTCTTGCCCGTTCTTCTCCATAGGTACCTACTACGCTTTGGAATGGGCAACTAGCTTCATCTTTTTGACTGACCGACCTTGACAATTCAAAAGTGCCTGTAATTGGATTATTTGAAATAAATAGTTTGAGTTTGAGTTTATCGTATTCTCACTTTTTCCCACTGCTGTACACACGGCTACACGTCAAGCTATACAAAACCAGTTTGTCTTGGCCTCACTTTGTATGATATTTTCACACAATGAACGGTCAGCCAATACTGGTTTTGCATAGCTTGATGTGTAGCCGTGTGTACCTATATAACTTAAATTAAACTTATAATTTAAATTTCTAATTCCCATTCGCATCATCAGAAGTTGTGGACATAGCTCACAGAATAAGCATACTAAAGTGGCAATGAGCCGGCCATATTAACCGTAGAACCGATGACCGTTGGGGTTGACGTGTTCTTGAGTGGAGACCGCGAATCAGTAAACGTAAGGTGGGACGCCCACAGGCTAGGTGGAGCGACGATCTTCGCAGGATGGCTGGTAGCAGCTGGATGAGAGTTGCCGAAAATTGAATGGCGTGCAATACGAGAGGCCTATGTCCAGCAGTGGACTGCTATAGCCTGATGATGATGATGTTGATCCCTTCACCTATCCGCGGCATTACTTCGTTTTCAATTGAGGCCATGAGAGCCACAGTGGCCTAACTGAAAAAAAATGAACAAATTTTTAGGCCACTGTGGCGCTATGTCTTCTTCAGTTTAGAGCAGAGAGCCACAGTGGCCTAACTGAAAAAAATTGAACTAAGTTTTAGGCCACTGTGGCGCTATGACCTTTACAGTTTAGAGCAGAGAGCCACAGTGGCCTAACTATAAAAAAATTAACTAATTTTTAGGCCACTGTGGCGCTATGACTTTTACAGTTTAGAGCAGTTTTTTCAAATGAAGTCAGTATTGAAAAAATGACAGTTAGGCCACTGTGGCTCTCATGGCCTCAATTAGCGTTCTTTCTTTTTTCTTTTTGCTCGTCTCCTTTGGATCATAGCGTGATATTAAGCCTTCTTTAAGAATTGGACTAAAATTTAATGCAAAAATATTTTTTCAAATCCAACCTGTAGTTCCAGAGATTACCGTATTCAAACAAACCTATTTTAAATTCAATAGCTCAATTCAAACTGAATTTTAATATATGCGGTTGATAACCCCAAAAAAAAACATCAAATCGATTTCTTTTTTGCTGTATCACGTTTGCGTAGTTTCACTAGCTAATTCAATTTGACCCTGTATACACAAAATATTAATGTAAAATACTTAAGCCGGAGGGGCCCGTGGCTAAATAATAACAGCCGCACAGGTCGATCGGTCAGGTTAAGCTATGCTTGCCGCGGTCTATGAATGGGTTACCATCTTTACATACCGAGACCCCTCCGTGCCTCGGAAAGCACGTTAAGTCGTTGGTCCCGGCTGTCATTCGTGGATCTTTGACAGTCGTTACGGGTAGTCAGAAGCCCGAAAATCTGACAACCAGTCTTACCAAGGGGTATCGTATTACCCAGTAACTGGGTTGTGGAGGTCAGATAGGCAGTCGCTCCATGTAAAATACTGGTATTCAGCTGCATCCGGTTAGACTGGAAGCCGACCTCAGCATAATTGGGAAAGAGGCTTATGATAAAGTACTAGGAAGTGGTGAAGGGCGTTTTGGGGGACTGTCTTTTGTAATTTTGGCGTTCGAAAAGTGCTGATTCTCAGCCTAATTTGAATAAATGACTTTTGATTTTGATATACAAAATATAAAACTAAACAACATTGATAAATTATACAAGGATGTTTTTGACGCCAGAAACTTCTCGATCGCTTCCCGTAATTAAACTCTATTCGCGAAGCTTCCATCAGAACTAAATATAAACTGATGCAGCCGGATTCTGCCCACGCTGTCAAATAACTTCACGGATTATATTCTGATGAAACTGTTAAAGGATTCCTGGGATCAGTTAAAATACAGAATATTTACCTACGGCGTCGTACGCAAAATACGTACATTGACGTGGAGTTGCGGACACCAGCCCGTAATACCTGTTACCTACAGAGTTAACTATCCATTCAGTTCATGATTCTGATCCCCCTGCGGTGAAATTTTTCGTCAATTTTTTATTTTTTTTATTAGTTCTACCATAAATTTTGAACGCGCCGATTTTTTTTTTTTTTTTGATCACCGAAAAAGATGATGTATATAAAATTGTAGTGCAAAGACACATTCCGCGATGTAATGATGGCAAGCAAATATTTAATACATGAAGTATGGTACGTAGCTTCGATCAATAATAGTACTAGATTAAGGATCAGGAACAAAAATGAGTCGCTCAAGTGGCCACGTTTGCACACACGTAAACATCTACATTTCTTAGAAAAAAGTTTAATAATATTAACAACTTCAGTTTATTATAAACCTTAAACATAAAGTGGAATTACCATCGCAAAATATATTTAAAATGTCGCTTGAAAATAAAATCATTCTATTTTTTTTAAATTTTCAGTCATTTATTCTAAAATGAAACTCAAAGTCTAAGTAATAAGGTTAAAAACATACTAATTTGAAATAAGACCACAAAAGTATTTGTGGTCTTATTTTTCGGGCCATTTTTGAAGCGCTTATCGGGAATCTAGTACTATTATTGATCGAAGGTACAGTCAGCATCAAAAGTCAATTAACACTGTTACTTTTACAAATCATCTAAATTGATACAAAATGATGTGATACATTGGTTTTCTCTATTTCATGTAATAGCAAAGAGTTAATTATTCTTAAATATCTTATTAATATAAGCTTTTTAAGAATATTTTTCTCAATAATTAAGATTTAAACCATTAAAGTGTTAACCGACTTTTGATGCTGACCGTACGTAGTAACATACAGTAATATACTAACTCCTAACGTAGTTAACTAAGTTAGTAGTTAAATAAAACAACAAAGGAACATAAATAATTAAAAATTACTGACAATATTTTTTGCTTATCCTGTATATAGCAAGCAAACAAACGTAACATAATCAGCCTATAATGTTCCCACTGCTGGGATTCAGGCCTTCTCTCTGTGAGAGGGGTGCGCGGGTTGGTGGATATCACATGTCTTACGAAGGATACCTCACTGCGATACAACGCGGGCTGCTTTGGGATGCCTGGCATGTGGTGCGTGTCTATTAACATGCATTTGTTTTACATGGAGGTGACATTGAGGTAGCGAGACAAAACCGCGACCGCGTGGTATCGTAATGAGGCATCTTCGGCATGTAATTACCCTATAGAGGTATGAGGAACAGGGTGTAAAGTTCACTCATCCTCCATAGAAAAGGGAGGATCCTCCGACCAGACGGTTGTTGTCTGGCGGGCAACTGCCCGATGAATCATATTAGGCTGTTGTATATATGTTAATTGCGCGGACAACTCTGCTTGCGCGATGCAGGATTTTGCGTGACGTCAGTAGTTCGCATGGCGTGGCGTGGCGTTGTAGATACCGATACAACCCTTAGAAAGAACCTGTCACACAGTTATGAGTTTCAGAAACGATGCTCTACAAAACCAAACATTTTCTAAAACTCAATGTGTACTTTTTACTATATTTTCTTCTTAATCAAACTTTCTCTTTCTCGTTTCAGAGTTAAAATGCGAGCTTGCGTCAGCATACAAGGAGTCGGAGCTGATCCGTCAGAGAAGCCGGTCGCTTGAAGAGGAGCTGTCTGCAGCCAGGACCTGTTCATCTAACTTAGCCGAACAACTGCACAGGCGAAACGGTAAGACAAATTGATCTTCCCCTACTAGGAAACGAATAGTTGTACACCAGTTTAGTAGCAGCTTATGTCAATTAAAATCAAAATTTATTTATTCAAATTAGGCTGAGAATCAGCCCTTTTCGAACGTCAAAATTACAAAAGACAGTCCCCCAAAACGCCCTTCACCAATTCCTAGTACTTTATCATCTGCCTGTTTCCCAATTATGCTGGGGTCGGCTTCGAACGTCAAAATTGCATTAGACAGTCCGACACGCCCGCCCATCACCATTTCCTAGTGCTTTCGCTGGGAAGAAATGGCGCAACAAACTCCCGAGCTTGAAGGCCGTTGTAGAAATACGAGACGCTTTGTAAGCGATTGCTACTTGCTAAGACCCTATGCGGGGTAATTGCGTAACACACCAACCAGAGGGGTTATTTACGATGTTGTTCGAACATGAAGACGTATACTGCTAATCCAAAATGTTACAGATTGTGTTTGCTAGCGTGTTACGCAATCAGGGTGTTGGTCACTATATTCTTTTCTTTCCAGATGAGTCACTACGTCAGATCCGAGCAGAGTTGGAGGATGCTCTCGGGCAGAGAGCAGAGCTCGAGTCACGAGTGCTCGCACTAGAGCGAGACAAGGATAGACTCGAGCAGGAGAAAGTTATACAGGAGCAAAAAGCACAGGAGGTAAGATATTTCTTGCAAGTTTATGATCGTACTACTGAAAATAAACGGTGTAAGGGGCTCGTGGCTAAAAGATTAACAGTCGCACGGACTGGCTACGCTTGCCGCGGGCCGTTATCTACCACGTGGACCCAGTGCGGGTTGGTAGATGTCACATGTCTTCGATGTTTTGGTTCTAGGGCATGTCGGTTTCCTCACGATGTTTTCCTTCACCGTTTTGAGAGCAGTGGTGTATAATAAGTGCCTGTCTGGGTTCGAGCCTACGACCTACAACTCGTAAGTCGTAGCTGTTGCCACTGGGCCACCACTGGTCACTGCTGGCGGTCTACTCCCTAAGTCCGAAAGCCTTAGTTAATACCCAATCAATACGTTTTCTTTCTTTCTTTTCCGTTCTTTCAGTTCCGGCCGAAGTTCCGGGCGTTCCCTACTCCTTATCACCTACGGTCATAAGATTCGTTTGGGGCCCGATCTAAGAATATGCGTTTGCCCGTCCGAAAAAGTTAATTAATCGAGAGTAGGCTACAGTCCGAAGTATAGAATTACTTTCGGATGGACCCGTATCTTCATTGACGGACTTAGAAAGTAGGTGAGCCACCACTGCTCACTGGTGTCTTGTTCACCAAGACGATATAAATCTGAAATCACCAACCGGTCTTGAGCAAATTGTAATATGATGATGATGTTTCTGCTCCAGGCGTTAGCAGCAGCAGAAGCCTGTACATCAAAATGGCGCGCAGCACACGAGTCGGCGCGGTCACAAGCCGCCGCGAGGGCGGAGCGCATGCTGGCGGACTGCGAGTGGAAGATGAGGGAGCTGGAGAAACGGGCCAGGGAAGCTGACAAACAAAATAGAGAGGTAAGCTGCACTGGTTGACGTTATCACGTCAACGCCGGCTGTTGCTGAAAACCAGGGTCTGCCTCGTGTTGGGTCTTAGCATTATGCTGAGCGATGGCCGTTTTGCGTGGATCCAAATTGTTTGTTTTTTGTGTTTGTGTTCTTTTTTATGTGTCATGGTTGCTGCAAATAAATGTATTTACTTTATTTATAAATAGCTGTGTGTGTTTCTGTGAGCCTAGTACTTCATCCTGCCCGGTCTCGTGGTCGCAAGCGCGACTGCTGAGCGCGGGGTCCTGGGTTCGATTCCTGGGTCGGGCAAAGTGTTATTAGGGTTTTGCCATTGGGAATTTCTTATCAACAGCCCGGAGTTTGGAAGTTGGTGGTTTGATATCCCCGTGCCTCGGAAAGCACGCTAAGCCGTTGGCCCTGCGCGTGCAGTGCGATTCTGTAACCATCTCACCGTGAAAACTTAGGTGAAGTGAGCGTAAAGTGAGCTATCATTCCAAATAATGCTAGGGATTGACACTACTGACAACTCACATCAAGCTCACTTCACTTGAGTTTTCACGGTGATATTTTTACAGAATCGACCGGCTGATCTCTCTCCGGTCGTATCGAATTGCAGTCTCATCGGACAATGAAAATGGGGGAAAAGAGAGTGTACCTCTATCTGTGTCTCACACACTTGTTTAATATAGTATCTCCCGCGCTGTTGGCTAGTCTCCGCTGAGATTGGTCGCCATTTCCGAAATTCGGTCTGGAGAACTTTACTTTTTTTTTTCTTTTTTTGTTTCTTTTTATCTTCTTTTTTTTTATATATATATTTACAAAAAAAAATGTATATAAGTAGTTTATCAGCCATCTTGTTACCATAACACAAGCATTAGGTTGCTTAGCTTGGGACTAGATGGCGCTGTGTGAAATGTCCAGGAATATTATTATTATTTATTTATTATTATATCAACTGCTAACTTCATAAAAATTTCTTCCACAGCTCACAGCAACAGTAGACCAATTGAAATCCGACCCGAAGCCCTCGCCAGCTCAGGTAGCGGAACTCCAACAGCTGCGAGGTCTGATCACGGAGCAGCAGCGGTCGGTACAGTCTCTGACTCTTCAGCTACAGAAGGTGGAGACTAGGGAAGAGGCTCTGAAGCTTGAGGCGCATCGGCTGAAGGAGCTTTTGGAGAGGGAGACTGTCAGCGGGAAGGAGAAAGAGGAGAGGTATCGTAAGGTTGGTAATCCTTTATCTATGGATATTTTTCTTTTCGTGTCGATGGTACTCTTAATCGTACATTTATGTTCGTATAACTCGTCAAAATGTAGGGAACACCAGATTTTTGTTTCGCGATTTCGGGTTTGGTTCCATAGTAAAAGTTGTTCATAATGATGAGTAAAATGACCCCCTAGAGTTATGAGATATAAAAAAAACACGTTGCATAGATGGCCACGTTGATTGCGGCATCACTGGCATTCTTTAGGTCATCCGAGGTGCAGGTGAACGGGCAGTTAGGACACTCCAGCAAGTGGGGCATGGCCTGATCAGAAGCACCCCACTCTGTTATTCTATATGGAAACAGAGAATAACAGAGCTAAGAGTCGGTGTCTATGGTTCTGTGTTTTCGTTTTTGCCACCGACTTCCAAAAAATGTATGTTATTTATTACTTTGTACCGTTTCTTTTTGGAAGTCGGTTGTTTTTTTTTTTGAATGGTTTTTTTTTACACGTTTGCCCTAAAAACGGAGGGTTTCTTTATTCCACCATAACTTCTAAACGGCTTAACCTTAACCGATATCAATGTATGTATGGTTAGAAGCGTTGCGTTATTCCGGGTAACATAAGCTGGAGAAAATTTTAAAAAATATAATGGGGTAGCCATGGTTAATTTTTTTTCTTATGTTTTGTTACTTTTTGGTTGTGGTATTTACCCCACATCAAGTGTACATCATTTTTAATCAACTTTATTTGCACACCACTCCAGGAAATTCAACACCTAGAACAGCAACACTCGAAAACAGTTGAATCCCTTCGCTCCGAGCACGCGGCGGCTGCAGCATCCACTCGCGCGCTGCTGGAGAGGAACCACGCCGAGAGGACGAGGAACGCGCTCGCACAGCTCAGGGCTGAGGCCGACCAGGATGCCAGGAACGCGGACAGGAAGCTAAGAGAGGTCACTACTAGGGTGAGTGGCAAAAATTTATCATTATCATCAGCCACATAGCACGGATTTGCCGCACCGGCAGCGTCTAGTATTCTATTCTATTCTAGAGACGGCAGCACTAATTTATTTATAAAGTTTAAGCTACGCTTGCCGCGGTCGGTCCGTAGATGGGTTACCATTTTAGCTTTAAGCTACGCTTGCGCCAATCAATGGGTGACCATCTTTACATACCGAGACCCCCCCGTGCCTTGGAAAGCACGTTAAGCCGTTGGTCCCGGCTGTCATTCTTGGTTCCCGGCAGTCGTTACGGGTCGTCAGAAGCCCGAAAGTCTGACAACCAATCTTACTAAGGGGTATCGTATTACCCAGTCACTGGGTTGTGGAGGTCAGATAGGCCGTCGCTCCATGTAAAATACTGGTATTGAGCTGCTTCCGGTTAGACTGGAAGCCGACTTCAAGTCATCTGTCAGCGCCAAAATGGCGAAAATCAAATGTCTTCATTTTGTCATCGATAGTATGAAGTAGAAGAAGACCTATAATAAACAAGTACCCTGGGGGTCTACTCCGAAGTAGTATCGGTCGAATGTTCGGCCGTTTCCTGCTACGAAGTTACTATTTGGTTCGGTTGGTTCCGATCCTACACTATAACACTTTTTCGAATATTGACTATGGTCCCGACCCAACTGAGCCGATCCGAACGTTTTTCGCATTTTTCAATAATATTCGGTTCGGCCATGTGTCGGTCCGATCCGAACATTCGCACTTTGCACTTCGGAGTAGGCCCCCAGGGTACTTGTTTATTAGGTAGGTCAGTGATTTCAGACAGATAATCAAATCCCTTTTCTCTTTCAGTACGAGAACCTGAAAGAAGTTCTGGCGAGCAAAGAGACTCAGTTCGAGCATGCCATCTCGGAGGCTCACAGCAAAGCAGACTGGGATATCATGCAGCTCAGACATATGCTGGACAAGGCTGACATCACATACGCCAACAAGTGCGAGGAGATGAGCGAACGATTTGAAGCAGAAAAAGGTATATCTAGCTTTAAGAGAGTTATTTCTGGAAAGGAACGTAAATTCAAGCTGGCTGGACACAGATTTTTGCATTTTTCTACTAAACCGCTGTACGTATCACAAAACTTTTAGCTCGATGCCTGTTACTGTAACGCCCGTTGATATGCAAAAAGTTGCCAAAATCACTTCCGTTACCGAGATTGAGAGACCAGCGAAAAGTGGTTTTTCAAGCTGGCTGGACACGTTTTCGATCGATAATCTAAGATTCTGTAGCGTTACAAATTCTGAAGTAGGAGTGTTTAGCCGTCACATAAAGTGCCCTATTCACCTAGTTAAATGCGAGCTATTTTGAAGATTTGTCCAGCCAGCCTGAGTCACATCAATTTTTTCCCGAAGAGAGAGAAATGGAAAGAGAGGCTTTCGCCCTGCAGTAGGACATCACAGGCTAATAATAATAAAACATAAATCTAAAAACATGAGATTCTTTATTAAATACACGAAAAATATTTACCTATCTATTCATTTGGGTTTTCAGAAAGTCTTATAGAAGAATGGTCAGAAAAGGTAAGAGATATAGAGGAACAAGCTGCCACAGCAGCAAACGAGGCTAAGAATCTTCTAGACACCACTAGACTGAAGCTCATAGCGGATAGAATGGAACAAGTCAACAAGCTCAAAGAACAGCATCGACAGGAAATGGGTGAGTAGAGTTAGGATCGTGATTCAGCTCGCTACCTCGACGTCACCTCCATGTAAAACAAATGCATGCTAATAGACACACACGCACATGCCGAAAGATACCTCACTGTCCTAGAACCAAAAAATTCAAAGACATGGGACTTCCACCAACCCGCACTGAGCTCGCGTGGTAGATTTCAGCCCACTCCCTCTCACAGAGAGAAGGCTTGTGTCCTAGCAGTGGGAACATTATAGCCTGATTATGCTTATGTATGTTATGTTGAAAATTTATATTTATTTATCTATTATTTAGGATGTGTATATACATATTTCAGTTAATTTTATAGTTATTATTTGCACCAACAACAGCCCCATTTTGTCCAGGCAAATCACTGTCCATTCCAAGGTTGCCTGGAAGAGATCGCAGAAAGTGATAAGGCCGCCCATTGTATATTCTGTAGTGTTCGATTTATCTATAAAATATATATAAATAAATAAAATATTAGCGAGGCAGCAAGGTGGTGTGGTTATCACCACACATGGAGGTTATTATGTTGCACCTAAATTCTAGCCACCATCTCTGTCTAACGCTCGGAAATCACAGGCATGATGTTTCGTGTAATGCAAAATTCTTTCCAAGTACTTGGTAAAAACTTGTCCCGAAAATTACTTCCCATGCTCATTTCAATATACAATACCTTTACAGATGACCAATGGGAACAATTTATGGAAGACAAAGAGAATTGTCTCGCGAGAATGAAGACGGAGTGTCGTCAGGAGGGAGAAGAAGATAGAGTTAAAAGGGAGAAGGAATTGATAGAAGAAATTGCTGGTAAGTGATTTTATTTATCAGCCTGATGTGGCCAGCTTCTGGGTAAAGGACTCCCCTTTTTCCTTGCAAATCTCTTTTTTCAGTGCAACTGTTTGTTTTTTTTTTTTTTAATACATATCTTAGATTTCATTTAGGACCAAAGCGAATCAATTAATAATTATTTGCTCCTATTAATTATTATACCTTATATTATTTATAGCACTTTGTGACCTAAACCCGCATTTAAGTCACGCTTTTCTGTGACTTAACTCAATTTTTACACAGAAAATCGTGGCTTAAGTGCGCGTTTAAGTCACACGAGCTATAAAATAGTATACGATACATGTGACTTAAGAGTCTATTAATGCACAGCGTTTAGCACCCTCGCTACGCCGAGGCGCTAATTTCATGCCGTGCAATAATGGATTACTTAAGTCACACTTGTCGTAATGTACTATTTTCATATCGTGCAAAAGCAAAGTACGACCTAACCACAAATTCTAAGACATGTGAGATCTATCAACCCGCACTGGGCCGCGTGGTGAATTATGGCCCGCTCCCTCTCACAGAGAGGAGGCTTGTGTCCCAGCAGTGGGAACATTATAGGCTGAATGCTATGTAATGCAAAAGACTTGGCCGCCGGTTACCATCAGATCCCTATTTCAGAATTAAAGTCACAGTTGCAGTCGCAGTCAAGCGAATACGACAATTTATCTATAAAAGCAGCTGCTTGTGGAAGAACGTTAGCTGTCACTGAGCAGGAGTTAAGGTCAGTGTACATTTGAGACTAATATCATTAGACTCATAATTTTTGTCTATATAGATTGTCTATGCATGTTTGCAAACCTTAAGTTTTGGTAAGACCCGTATTCAAAGATGTATCTTATTGTTTTTGGGATAAAGTTTAATTTTGAAGAAGGTAAAAAATATCTGGTCATTGAATTCTTAACTGTGTTATATATTATATAAGTAATTTTGAACCAAAAGCTAGAAATGTTTACTAAATAAATAAATATTTATTTATATAATATTTTTTTAAATATTATTATTGTAATTTTTTTTATTATTATTATATAAAAAAAAATGCGCTTGACTGAGCCTGAATATAGCTTAATGTCTGGTCCTTCGAAAATCCTTACTTTTATAACTTTCCCTTAAAATATCCTAATCACCAATCTTTGAATACGGGTAGAAATAGTCCCTCACATAAAAAATAATCTTTAATTCAACCAAACACAATTGGTAGCGAAATTTGTTCCTTAAAACCTTTATTTTTTTTTATTAAAACTAATGATTTTAACACTAATTTTATTGAAATATAGTCTTTTGGACAAATTTGGCTACCATGACCGCATGTCAAAATTCACCCATGGAGTGTTAACTACCATTTTATTTAAATTACATGGTCATTAACATTATTTTAATTAAAATACATTATTTAAAATCATTAATATTGAAAGATGCCTGTATTTTGGAGGTTCTCTGGAGGTCTCTTAGAGGTCTCTGCATCTACTCATATAAACACAAACAATGATACAGAATTGAGATATTTAGTCAACGTAAAATCCACGCGGTCTTCATTTAATTATATTTTAGTTTTTCTCATGAATTTCTTCTCTTTATTTGAGAATCTCTAAAGGTTTGGTTTTGAGAAGGTAATATCAGAAATATGTGAAAATTAAAAATTTCGTCGTCATTTTATTTTTTAATTTACCCATTTCCCTTCTCATTAATGATATTGTAAGAATGTCTGTGTGTATTGGACCCGTCTTGTCCACACTTGCGGAAATCGCTCAAAATCTTTGTACAATATTTTCTTTACTTGCAAAAGAGGTAATCGTTGTAACATTATGTTCATCAACGAAATGTCCTGTTACTTCTTCAATCGTTATCACTTCGATTTTGGTCAAACCATTTAAATGAGAAATAGTGTTATATATCTATCAAATGTAATCGTTTGGTATTTTTATCCTGTGGGCATAATACTCATTCAAAGGGATTCAGATCTATTTTATCCCTAAATCACTTGGCTTATTCAAGTCTCTCAATATCTTGTAACTTGACCCAATCATTAAAAGGCATCTTTCAAATTCTTCACACAATTTCACCTAAGTACATACCACAAAAACATCATTTACATTTTAGTATCATTAAAAAAAAAATATGTCCAAAAGGCAATATTTCAATAAAATTATATAGAGGAAAACACTAAATAGCAAATGCGTTATAAGGAACAAATTTCGTCATTCACTTTAATAGTTGGAAGTTGTCATATATTTCTCCAAATCTGGCTAACTTTTTCCCAGCTATGTTGGGGTCAGCTTCCAGTCTTATCGAATACAGCTGAATACCAGCATTTTACATGGAGCGACTGCCTATCCAAGGGGTCATTCCCGTAATTTTAAGAACCTTCACAGTCATCTCAGTCTCAATCTGTCAAAAATACCTCTAAATTCCCAGCATTTTTGACATTGATTGTCGCTGAGATGAAATTGCGACTAGATTGTGAACGTTTTTAATTACGGGAATTGGTCTTCTGACCTCTACAAGTCAGTTACACCATACCCCTTGGAAAGACTGCTTCTTAGACTTCGCCAAATAGCTTTAATACGCCTTATTCTGTAATACTCGTAAATTACAAAATGGCAAAAAAACAAAACTTTCTTGCCATCCATCCATTTCTAAACCTAGATTCATACCCTATTCTCCCGAAAAACATTACTGGTTCCGTCTTGAAGGCATGGTGGCACAATTACAGGCACATAAGACATTTCAGCATTGTCCCTGAAACTGTGGAACTCTCTGCCAGTGTCTGTGTTGGATTCCACATTCAACCCGTCTGCATTCAAAGCAAGAGTGAACAGGCATCTTCTGGGCACGCTCGTTCCATCATATACCTTATCCATCGTTTTCCATCAGACGTGATCGAGGTCAAGAGCAGGTCCATTCTTTTGTTATTGGTCAAATGTCCATAGACGACGGTAACCGCCAAGTTTGCCGCCAGTATGTTCGTTACCAATGTTAGAATCAGCCTCATTGTTACACAGTGTCGGCATCATCGTGGTATTGCTGTGTGCGTGGGGAGGCTGTTCTCTGCGGGTGACACTCATCGCCACTCTGCTAGCCGTCACCGTGGCATTAGCAGCCAGGCTGTTGCGTCGAGCTAAACGACATTACTAACCAATATTAGATTTTAATTTGAAACTTGCTCCACATTTGTAGACAAGTCCCCCGAAGCATTTTTCTTAATTTATAGAGGTTCACCGACGGTCACTATTGGTCAGAACGAAGGGTAAAAGGAAAAAAAAAACTTCTTAATTCAGACTTCGAAATCCATAAAATGTTAGTACAGTAAAACTCACGAAACTAGTTTTAGTATTTAGTCTTCTTCTTCGCGTCACTGGCACAGAGGGCAGGATATGAGGTGGAGCTTAGTTTGTGACATAGCTCCATAATCACACTCTACTGCCGTTCAGTCAAGGTAGCCCCATTTTACCAAGTTAAACTTACATCTTCCTACTTGTGTCCGGAGACGGTTACGGTTAAAAAAATAAACATTAACGGTGAATCATTAACAAGGGTCTATTTTTATCTAGGTACAGGCAGACGCCAGCATATCAAGCTAAGTCTACAATCTGTCAAATGTGTTTAATTGATTTTCAACCTAAAGCAGTAAGGTTCAAAGTTGATTGGGAAAATTTGACAGTTTCGGGTAGCTTGACCTGCTGGTTTTTGTACTTTAAAATCTTGCTATAAAGTGCACACTGAATATGCACAGTTGTCATTAAAGAAACATACACAAATATTGAACGCACGCGAGAATCGCTTTATCTATGGTAAACTTGCAAATGTGGAGCTGGGTTCGACTGCGTAGCCAAGATCCTCAAATGAGACGTAGAGTCCGTCTCACGAAAGACGTCCCACGGCATTAAATGGAACTAAATAATTAATAAGTGAAACGTGTCACATGACATATGTCAAACGTCAAAGAAGTCTCGTGAGACCATTGATGCGTGAGACGGACTCTATACCCTGTCCATTAGGTAAGCCGTTTTTTGACAGATGGAACTAGTGATACACGAACACACACAATACATTGATTGATACACGTACGGTATTATAATGTCTGTAAGATGTCATAAATAAGATAATTCAATAATATAAGGCAGTTTACATATTTATTTTATTACGCATTTTAAAGTTAACTTTTACGTAATCTGAAATATAAACTACCTACAGTATTTGTCTCTCCTTCCCCTTTTTAATCCATCCAAAGGTTGTCTTTAAAAGATCACTCTTAGCGATAAGACCACCCTTTGTAAAATTGTATATATTTATCTTCTGTAATTTGTATGGTGTACATAAGAGTATTTTATTCTACGTTCTGTGACAGCTGTCAAAAAACGGTTTACCTAATGGACAGGATATAGATATACCTACTTGCAGCGTGACCTAGCATAGCTCATGTGGGATGCTAGAAATATTTTTTTGACATGCGTTAACGTGTGAAAGCTTTTGAAAAAACACGTTTCAGTAATTGTAGAGTTTTAGACCCATATATTTATTTGTGATCCCAGGACGGATCTATGCAAAGTAATGCTAGCTTTCTCCGGAACAGAAACCTTAATTATCAAAATTTTCGAATTCAAAACGGTCAGAAAACAGGTAGGTATCATCAATACTGAAAGAATCCTGACTGAGCTTATTTAAATACCAAAAATATTATACCAATAACATTGAAACAGCGCAAATAAAGCATAAAACTGAGCGCCTCTGGCGGCTAAATATGGAACTAACGGTGTGGAATGTCTCTGCGTTTTAATTATTTTTTCTGACTTTGAGTTTTTTATGTATTTAATTCAGTTTTAAACCGATTTTCTAATGTATCTCAATAATTATACCACTTTTTCGTGTATTCTATATTACTAGTTCCATAATACTTCTACAGAGGCGCTGCTGTCCTAAATACCACAGATAACATAAAATTAAAATTGTTGCTAACATTTCAACTTTTTCTTTGTATAATTTTATTATTCAAATACTGCCAATTGGACTGAAATCATATCATTTACACATAACAAAACATCGCGCCAGCATTTCCGGAAAGGGAAGGCAGATATGTATAGTATACCCACATTTCACGAGTTATTTTATCATCACGTTCATATTTTCATATGTTATTGTATCAAATCATGATAATTATCTAGTCATCATTTAGTATATTTGTTTGTTAGAAGCAGCAATGTGGTTAAGGGTGTTTGACAGGTAATTAATTTATTTAAATACTATTTTTAGTCCAAAAAAATCCTGCAAATTGCTAAAAACGTAAGAAAATTTGATTTTCGCAGGATACCCTGGTGTTTCTCCTTAATTTCGAAATGCTATGGGGTCGTGACCTCTAGGGATAACAAAAAGGGTACCACGTCCTTCAGTTAGGGCAAAGAGTCACAATAAGACAGGATAATGATATAAAAACTATATCAATCTGTTTGCAAGTAAAATAAGAGAAAAAACTATGTTCAAGCGGTTCTCGGTAACAGCTAGTAATATTTATACAGGATGTCAGGAACATCGACGCTCAACCTGTAGCCATGGATGCAGTTCATGATTCTGAACCACCCCTGCGGTGAAAATCGTCGGTTATTCAAAAAATAAATTTTATATAAAAATATTATAAGACATGTGACATCTAACAACCCGTCGGGCCCAAGACTTAAATTTACCAACTCGCACTGGGTTCGCGTGGTAAATTACAGCCCACTCCCTCTCACAGAGAGGAGGCCTGTGTCCCAGCAGTGGGAACATGCATTGTTAGTGATTAAAAAAAAAATTGAATTTAAAGATTTTATAAGTCACTAACTATGCGTTGCAATGCCTTTTTTTTTTATTAGAAAACTTCTTCGGCGCGCACACAACAACTTGCCAAAGTTTCATCACATTCGGTCGAGCCATTTTAAAGTTTTTGTGAGACTTACGAACGGCAATTGATTTTTATATATAAGACTAGCTGCGCTCCGCGGTTTCACCCGCATAAGTCTTGATCCCGTGGAAATATCGAGATAAAAAGATCCTATGTGTTAATCCTGGTTATAAACTATCTGTGTGCCAAATTTCATCGAAATCCGTTCTGTAGTTTTTGCGTGAAAGAGTAACAAACATCCATCCATACAAACTTTCGCATTTATAATATTAGTAGGAAGGAGGATAATGCATTGTTGTGATCAGAAAATGAATTATTTAAATAAGAATGCATACTTAATAAATCATTTCCGTAATATTTTTTGTAATTTTTATAAGTGCTGTATCAATAATCTAATCTAACTTGGCTGTATTGTCCCATTACAAGGCAAAGGCCTGCCTCTCTCTTTTCCACACAATAGGGTAGTTGCCTGGGTAAAAAAATGATAATTATATTTAGTCCGTCAGTTAGATTATCGAAAAATAATGGACACGTATTTTTTCTTTTGTCAATCAAACGAAAAATGACAAAGATAAAGCGCGTTTACATTTGGGAGTAGGGGGTCGTGACGTCACGCCTTGCTAAAAAGTGTAGCAAGGCGTGACATCACGCGGAACTTTAATGGGCGATATCTTCATCATTTTTTATGTAATTGACAAAAGAAAAAATACGGGTCCAATATTTTTTGATAATCTAACTGACGGACTAATTAGATTTTTTAGGTATCTAGCCTATTCTGTCTTTTGCCACTCCTTACGGTAGGAGTCAAGCTCGTCCCACCATCTTTGTCTCGGCCTGCCGTGATGGCGTCGTGCGTTTAGTGGGAACCAATCGTTGATTCTCTTAGCCCAATTGTCACAACAAACTATAATTATTTTCTGTTGAATACCCTTCATCATTGCTGTTATCATCGTTTTTAATATACATACTTCATTAATCTAGCTCATCATTGCTCAAATTTTTATCATTCATTCAATAAGTGTTCACTCGTTTTTCTATTTTTATACGATTTTGAAAATTATTTTGTGTGAAAAATAAAAAAAATACAAAAATAAATCTTTTTGGTTATTGCCGCCAAAATTTATTTACACATACACAGTTAGGTGTTCTTTTTCTTGTGTTGCTATTCTAAAAATATCTTTTAAAACAGGAATATTGTTAAATTCTTTGAATAATATTAATTTTACTAAGATACTAAACAATTACAAAGATTGTTCTTAACTACTTACTTAAAAAAAAAACACTTTTGAGTTATCCCTTTTTTTACCTATTAATTTCCTTTTAATAAAACTGGCAACACCAATATCACAACATAGGGTGAAACCCCCAGTTATCGGCAATCCAACACAAAACGTAGGGTGAAAAACCCAATTATCGGCATAGCATATAAATTAATTTCACACACAATTTAACTGTCTTTCCTTAACCGACTAACGATAGAGAGGCATTGGCGAGGGAGAAAGAGTTACGAGAGAAGAGATCAGAGGATGCCACGAAGATCAAGCAAGTGGAGCATGCTTCGAAGGACCAGATTGAGCACCTGACCAGAAAGTGTGCGTGTTTGAGGAAGCTGTAAGTACCTACGCTTGAAGTTACTGCCATTGATTTTTATAATATCCAGCCGGTCGAAACTTAACAACTGCAGTAACGTTGAAGTGAGCTGTCACTAGTGACAGCTCATTTCAACGTTACTTCAGTTAAGGTTGTACGGTGAGATTTTAACAGAATAGATCTGCAGATTCTCTGAACGATTCTCACCTATGGTGCAGATAATAAATTTAATCTCCAACAGAACAACGATATGGAAATGAAACGCAACCATTTTTCAGCTCCATTCGTCACCGGAGCATTTACAGAGTACGTTGTTAATATAATAAGCTTAGAGGTTTAGTGTTCTATAATCAACTCTAGTTTTAAACCGACTTTCATCTTGAATGCTGGCCTCAAAGATTTTTTGAGGAAACCCTTGATCCAGCTGCCCAACGAGAGCCTCCTCAGGTGTTGGTTGAGGCTCTTGCCTATTAATGTTATTATTATTAAGACTGGTATAAAATAAAAAGACCAAAGATAAATAAATCAAGTATCTTGACTGGTAAACTAATCAAGTATCTTGACTTGGCTCACGAGGTTGTCGACATGTAGGATGTGGACTCAGCGATCATTGTGCCGATAGTTGTGACAGCCAATGCATTAACTACTAGTTTTTAAATTTTTAATGTTTTTTTTTATGTTTTTATTTATAAAAATATTTAAAAATGTAGTTTTTAAGTAATTAAATGAAATTAAGGCTGGTATTATTATTAATGTTCAAATCAATCATTCTCCAGTTTCGATGACATCCGAGCGCGCCTCACTGCGCGGGAGAGGGAAGCTGAACAGGAGTCCAAGGCGAAGGACAAGGAGCTCCACCACCTGAGGGGCGAAGTCGCCAGGCTCACCAAGATACTCTTCGAACAGAAGTTAGTAGACATTCATAATAGGGTTGCAGGGACACTGACACCTGCTGCCATGGGTTCAGTACATGATTCAAGACCCAGGTGGGGTCTAAAAGTTGTTGAAATTTTTAGTCGGTTATAATAATATACAATTTTAAGGCAGTTGTACAGACGCCAGCAGGTAAAGCTACCCGAAACTGTCAAATTTCCCCAATCAACCTGGAACCTTAATGCTTTAGCGATAAAGTTGAAAATCTATTAAAGAAATTTGACAGATTGTAGTAGCTTGATGTGCTGGCGTCTGTACTTACCTAAACTAGAAATCTTATTAATGCTTGAGCTGGCAACACTGCACAAACTCACGCGCGATTTTTATCTCAGCACTCCAAAATTAGGTGCACGCACGAGGGCTGACGGTTGTGAGACTCTGACCCCCGAGGAGACGCCAGCGGAGCCCCGGCGTAAGGGTATGTCACCCTGTATATAGGTGAGCACTCTTGTCGCTATTGTGTGTGGGTTGTGCGCCGGTGAACACTCTGTATTATGGTTAGAGCTGGACATGTTTTGATATGTGCAGAATCAGAATTATAATCATTAAAATTATCAATACAACCCTCTAACTTCATAATCCTATTGAATGACTGAAATATCAATCAATAGGAATAAATGAACTTAGAGGGTGTTGATGATTTTAATTCGGTAAATACATAGGTACTTGTTACGCTCGTGAATCTGAATTTGCTCAACATTCATCCTGACACTGACCTGAAAATTGCAAAACGCGTAAGAAAATTGAATTTCGCGGGTTACGTAGCGGACAAAGTTTGCCAACAACGCCGCTGTCAGTGTCACTCAGGCGCCAAAAGATCCTTACCCAAAACACTTGTGTTATTGTAGCACAGATAATAGTTTTAAATCATAGACATTTAAATCAAAACATCAACAGCCCAGCTCTGGCTATATTCACAGGGGTCGTGTTAACAAAGGTAATTGAACTACTGTGGTAATGTCATGTTGAACCTATCTGTTGGAAATAGTTGGAATGCACTTACTTAATACTACTCCACTAAGGGCTGTTTTTTCAATAAGTACACAGATAATTTTTATTCATGGAATAAAATTGACGTATGATAGATTTTGTATGAAAGAACTATCAAAAACTCAAAATTATTCCTCCGACAAAATTATCTGGCGTTGAAAAAATCAGCTCTAAGACGAAGACCTTTATTCATAAACTAGCTGCGCCCCGCGGTTTCACCCGCATAAGCTTCGATCCCGTGGGAATATCGGGATAAAAAGTATCCTATATATGTTAATCCTCGTTATAAACCATCTATGTGCCAAATTTAATCCAAATCCGTTCAGTAGTTTTTGCGTGAAATAGTAACAAACATCCATCCATCCATACAAACTTTCATGTTTATATAAAATATAATATATGGTAGGACGTTGCTTAAAATTAAGTAGTGATCAGCGACTGTTTAACCATACATTTTTGACGTTTAAATTTCACTTAACTTTAATCATCGTTTATAAATAAACCCCTTAGACATCAGCCGATCTATTCATCAAAAATCTCACCGTGAAAACTTGAGTGAAGTGAGCTGTCAAAAGTGTCTAGCATCAGCCGATCGATTCTGTAAAAATCTCACCGTGAAAAGTTGGTGAAGTGAGCTTAGAGTGAGCTGTCAATTACTTAGCATTAGTTGGAATGACAGCTCACTTCTCCTAAGTTTTCACGGTGAGATTTTTACAGAATAGAGCCGGTCCTGTAAAATTTCAGGCCAGTCAGTTGTGAAAAAATATTAATTCCACAAATCAATAACGGTGCCCAAAACACAGGCTGTGCCTGGTTTGGGACCAACGATACCTTCATTATCATTGTAATTTTGAATATTGAAATAAACGACTTTACTTTTACTTTACTTTACAAAGGACTATGGGCGTTAATGTATAAGAGAACCCGATTTCGAGATCGAGTTTGATCCGAATTAGAAATATTCTAAATTGACAGGGAAAGAATTCGGTTCTAGTGCACAATACTCTACTATGAGCTACTTTTGATCATTTCTCGAACTCTGATGGGATTCGGTGCAGTGCGTAAAACGCTCAAGGTGCAAAAATACTTATTTCACTTTTTCTATCCGCATAATTTTCTTAGGACGGATTTCACCAAACTATAGTTATAGCTAGTTATACTTAAGATGTGTTATCCTGAGAATAAATTTTGAATTTTTGTAAAAATTTTTCATACTTGTACTATCAGACGTCAGTTTTATTCCACGAAAATAATTTCGAAAGATATCTGACCTTGGTAAAATCAGCCCTTAGTGGAGTAGTAGGAAGGACAAATAAGTGGTTTTGCTAGATAGCCTCGACTCCACTCAACTTGAACAACGTTATTTTTAGTATAATGCAAACCTGAGAGACATTCGAATTAAAAAATACTACATTACAATACACGCGTGAGACTTAAGTAGTTCATTATTCCACGGCATGAAATTAGCGCCCAAGCGTAGCGAGGGTGCTAAACGCCGTGCATTGAGACTTCTTAGGTCACACGTATCGTATACTATTTTATAGCACGTGTGACCTAAGCCCGCACTTAAGTCACGCTTTTCCGTGTAAAAACGGACGACTTAAGTCACAGAAAAGCGTGACTTAAGTCACAGAAAAGCGTGACTTAAGTCACAGAAAAGCGTGACTTAAGTCACAGAAAAGCGTGACTTAAGTCACAGGAAAGCGTGACTTAAGTCACAGAAAAGCGTGACTTAAGTCACAGAAAAGCGTGACTTAAGTCACAGAAAAGCGTGACTTAAGTCACAGAAAAGCGTGTCTTAAATCACAGAAAAGCGTGACTTAAGTCACAGAAAAGCGTGACTTAAGTGCGTGTTTAGGTCACACAGTGCTATAAATAAGATTTTGGAGCAACAATTCGATTTTTCTCTATACCAAAAATAACGTTGTACAAAAATAAAAGATCGATTTGTTTTTATAGGTATTCGTGTGAATTGTATGTTGTATATCTTCAAGCTAAGTTCCCTGCTAGGTATGCAGGGAAGCTTTCAATATTAAGTGTGTAAAATGTTATGAAATAGTTTGTTGTTGTAAATAAACTGTCATTAAAACATAACTTGAAAATAACGAGTATTTGTAAATATTTTTTGTTATTTGTTTTTTTTTTTTTTTTTCTTATAAATAAATAGTACATTATGATTCGTGTGACTTAAGTAAGTTGTCCATTATTGCAAGCCGTGAAATTAGCGCCCGAGCGTAGTGAGGGTGTTAAACGCCGTGCTTTAATAGACTACTTAGGTCACACGTATAGTATACTATTTTATATAGTAGCTCGTGTGACCAAAACCCGCAATTAAGTTACACTTTTCTGTTTAAAAATGGACTACATAAGACACAAAAAAGTGCGACTTAAGTACGGGTTTAGGTAAAAATAGTTGGATATTAGCGGAATGAAAATTAGTAATTGAATATTTTCTAAATTAACTTGAACATCCTTTTCTGGCCTAAATCTTTGCTTCTCTCTCTTTATTTAATCTTTAAAAGAACACACGTAAATAAATTTGTAAATATATGAATAAATGGTTTTCATAAAAATAAACCTATACACTACCAGACACAAGCGGTTCGGAAGCGGTCTCGACTAAAGTTTTAAGTCACACATATCGATAAGACACAGTCAGAATAATACACAGTCCTATATATTTTTCCTTGCTAAAAATGTATTCATACAGATTTTAATTATTAAAAGTGTATTGGAACGGAATGGTTAGGTTCAAGAGTATCTTATACCTCACCATTCGGATAAAAAGCAGCTAAGAATGTGAGATAAAAGGATTGCCAGTATCGTCATTCTTTTGTTTAATACAACATAGACACTGCAATTACCAACGCTATAACTTTATCCAATTATAACTTAAATTATCTTTTTCTTAATGAATTCCATACAAAAAAAAAAACTCCGAACCGCTACCTGTAAAAAAAGAAACAAGTAATAATTTCTATCTACCCTTCGCAGGTGGGACTCTTCGCACGCCCGAACTAGTCCGGAAACACTCGATGATCCCCGAACTCGCACCAGTACGTCTAACGCCCGCAGAAATACAAAATGGCCGGCGACGAGCCAAAAGCGTGGACCTACCAGCGGTACAAGTGCCAGTTAGAATTAAACAATTGGAGGAGAGGAATAAATATTGAATGGATAGTTTTCAATACATGTTGACTGAACGAAATATGTATAGATTTATTCGAGCGGCCTATTCACTGTAATACCAGTACTAGCTTTACTAATATCTGTACTATTGATACCGGTACTTTTTAGTCCCCTAGTTAGGGCCCCAATTCTGTATGGTAATTATTATTCACCGCGTATCCTTACCATGTGCAAACCACGTACGGTTGTCAAGCGCAGTATTTTGACAGTTCAATCCTCGCCAACTTCGCGGTATCGTTCATTGTGTCATAGAGAATACGTTATTAGCAGATGTCGCGATTAACTAAGGAATTGATGTGGTTCCGAAGTAAGGAATCATGAAGTGGTCATAGCGAATTAGGACCCAGTATGGGTATTGTAACAGCACCAAACAAATATATCTGTAAGTTAGAGTGAGAACACAGATACAATGGCAACATCGCTCTAATTCAGTACGTATGAGAGTGTCATTGCCATTTCACACGCGGCGGGTAGGTGAATTTGGTACCGGTACCCGTCTGGGACCCAGGTACTGAAATACCAAGAACCTAAGTACCGATACAGAACCTATCTATTGGTACCGGTTCCAAGGCCTGCCTGCATTATACCACATTAATATGAAAATTAAACAAAATAATACATTCACCGTGATGGATCGCCATCGAATTTATTTTTATGAGATTCCGCGTTTGCGACCATTCCTTCGTTCACTCACGATCATCCATAAATAATGTCGTTCAGTCAATGTGTACTTTAGCTATTAGTTTTAGTAAATGACTCTCAGTTTAGTAATTTAGTCGTTAGTCGATTTTGAAGTCGTTGTGATGGTGATTTAGTGTCAATTTTAGTACAGACACCAGCACGTCAAGCTACTACAATCTGTCAAATTTCTTTAATAGATTTTCAACTTTATCGCTAAAGTATTAAGGTTCAAGGTTGATTGGGAAAATTTGACAGTTTCGGGTAGCTTGACCTGCTGGCGTCTGTACATGCCTAAATATAAAACTTTTATTTTGAGCTCACTTGTTAACGTCCGACCAGTCGTAAGACTTTTGACCAGCTGTAAGCAAGCATAATGCTTACAAAAACAACTTACAACAGACTGGTTACAAAAGTTCAAAATTAAGGGCATTATTTTATCAGTGAGTATGATTTTTTAAACCCCAACAATCTTTTTAAAGTCATTATTTAAATATTTCATTACAAATCAATGATGCAAACAAAATGTTTTAGCCTTTTGCTTGTTAACTAGACTAGCCTCTTCCAAGTGAATAATTTTAGCCTGTAACTTGCCTACTGTAGGTCAAATGTCTCTTTTCATTCAGAGACCAAACGAGCATTGAATCAGCACGTTTGCTAAATGCGTGTTGACGATCAGACCATAAGATTTCCTCATGTAGTTTGTCTTTATGCAGCATGCCAGGTGTGGAACCTACAACTGGGAAACTCACAAATGGAATAAACGTAAAACGACGTTTGAAAAGCAAAATTTACTAAGCGGCATAGAGCTAACTTTACAGAATAACAGTTTAAAGTTTAACTTTTCAGAAAAAAAAACATATAAATTCTTGCATCATCCTACAAGCGTAATTCTTACTGTTTAGAAAATATTATTTTATCATCTGAATCAGAATTATATATAATACCTATGACGCTTAATCAATTTTGCCTTTCAAGCAACGAAATTTAGTTTAGTCACATTGACTCTCCCGACTATTCCGACTGACTAAATGAGCTAAATCATAAGATACTTTATACTCTTTTGCTAATTCGCATCTAATACCGAAGAGAAAGGGTATCAAACGTATACTAATAATAATAAGTGCAATAATTAGTAAGTATTTATGTTTCTCATTATTATTTTTAAGTTTAATGTAATATCTTGGCAAAATGTTAAGGAATTGATGTCTTACTAAAAATATTCGATGAAACGTTTTCGACCATTGTCCTTTTCCAAGACTTCGGTAAATAAAATATCCTCCATCTTTATCTTTTCATATTATTAGAGTAAAGCGTTAGCAGAGTAAAGCGTACAGACGCCATCAGGTCAAACTACCCGAAACTGTAAAATTTTCCCAACCAACCTTGAAGCTAAATATTTTAACGATAAAGTTGAAAAACTACTAAAGAAATTTGACAGATTGTAGAAGCTTGATGTGCTTGGCGTCAGTACATTTAACATCGTCCCTGAGAATATTACGCAAGACGTTTAAAAATATCAGTATCTTATTCGAGCAGTCCATTTTACAACAAAAAAAATAAGTGGTATACGTACTTAATCTACTCTATCGCAGTCTCCTGCTGGACCATTATATTTCTAATCAGCACCCTTATTGCATAACACACTGTAAATCTCAACCTGAATCATTTGAAGTAGGTACCTATATTGCAAATCCATTGCTTCAAATGTTGGAAACATTTGTCTGCTCAACAACGTAAATAACGCAATGAATGTTGTTGATCTGTCAAAATTAAAGCCTGCTACTGACAGTATGCTACGCGATTACCCCGCAGACCGAATCACCGTACTGGGATGGGCCATTAATTTCATTAAATGTCTGAAATAATCATTTTTATATGTAACGCTTCTTTAACCAACTCAATCTAAAAACAAGAATTAAAAGCTAAATGTGTTATTAAAAACCTATTTTAAATAAATTAGGGCCAACGTACATAATTATTCTATAAGTTATAGCTGTGTGTACAGGTCCCAACAAATAAAATAAAGCAAAGTATGAATGAATATGATAGGCTAAAATGGATGATCGAAAAAGTTGTATTGTGTAGTATGCTCCTGGCCTTATCCCAATTTATTTGGGGTCGGCGCCACTTGTCTTTTTCCGTTTACATTAACGTTGTATTTAATCATTGACTCTGTATGTAAATATTATGATTTTTTGTAATAAATATTTTGAAAGTATTATACAGTGTTTTATTTATTTAGAAACAGCAAGATATATTATTTAATATAGGTAGGTATTCCAGGGCTTAGTAAAACATCACAAAAAATACTAAAGGTATCATCAGAAAATCCAATCAAGGTCGCTCAGCGCGCTATGGAGCGGGCTATGCTCGGAGTTTCTTTGATGGATAAAATCAGAAATGAAGTTATCCGGAAAAGAACTGGAGTAACCAACATAGCTTGCAGAGTAAGTAAACCGAAACGGCAGTGGGCTGGCATGTTTGTCGAAGGACCGATGCTGGTGGAACAGACGAGTCCTGGAGTGGCGACCGCGTAGTGTGGGACGTCTCACAGCTAGATCGACCGACGACCTTCAGAAAGTGGCTGGGCTGGTTTGCGGAAGGCGGGGGACTGTTTTGTGACGCTACCTGAGAGAGGCCTATGTCGACCAGTGGACTGCCGTGACTGAAAATATTACCATGATAAAAGTAGCGGTCAGAATCATTGACAAATGCAAAAAATATTATCGTATGAAAAATACAAGACTAGAGAGAATAATAATAATAATTATGACTATTTTCAACTAGAGGTACATACATTCTGATCAAATCAGTAGTAGGTAAATAAAATAAAAGCAGTTTAGAAAGTTATAAACGATGAAACTTGGAAAAAAATATGAAACACTGATTACAACACATTGGAGACTTCACGTAGTGCCTTAAGCTCTAACTTAGAAGTAGCTCAAGAATTTGTAAAGGAGATTGGGCGAATCTGACCTGAAGCCCAATGGAAAGATCTCAACATCAAGGAGAGTAATTCATTGACGATTTCTCTTGATTATTATTCAATAGCCATTACAGCAATTAAAAGAGCTTTTCAAGAAGGTAAATATGGAATAAATGCTTTGAGTTTGCGTTTGAGTTTGATTTAAAGAAGTATTCCTTGGCGGAAAAGAAAACATTCTTGAAAAACCGAGAAGTTTTTTTTTTTTTATTGACAATGGGCTCACTCTTGACCTCAATCCAGGCCAGAGGCAGGGATGAGATCTACGGTGGAACGAGCTTGCCCAGGAGAAGCCTATTCACTCTCGCCTTGAAGAGATTCGGGTTGTATGAACTCGGGAATGCAGACGCAGGCAGAAGTTAATTAATATCATTTTAATTTTGGTAACAAATAATTTCTAAAATACAGCTACAAGGAATGGAACGTAATTTTCAAACCGACTGACAGTACTAAGCGACAACTGTCAATGTCAAATGTCACAACACTATACTATCCTAGCATAACCTCAAAATTAAATAAATAAAAGCGAAGAATTTACAGAATATTCTATTAAAATGTCAGGTAGGAATATGTTCTTGACGCCCGGATTCGTCCGGGCGCCGTTACAGAATGGTATTGGCCGCTATGTGTGTCAGTTGCAACGAGTTGTGCTCAAATTCTGTAAAAGCAATGGATCTAGCCGTGGAATGAGGTAACTTATTAGATTATTTTATTTAGCTAGGTTAACTTTAGGCTCCTACTTCCAAAGCCTTCTAAAATAAATATTCTACCGTTATTGACAAAGATCATCATCATCATCTGCCTAGCCTTTTCCCAACTATGTTGGGGTCGGCTTCCAGTCTAACCGGATGCAGCTGAATACCAGTATTTTACATGGAGCGACTGCCTATCTCACCTCCACAACCCAGTTACTGGGTAATACGATACCCCTTGGTAAAGTCTAACCGGATGCAGCTGAATACCAGTATTTTACATGGAGCGACTGCCTATCTGACCTCCACAACCCAGTTACTGGGTAATACGATACCCCTTGGTAAGACTGGTTGTCAGACTTTCGGGCTTCTGACTACCCGTAACGACTGTCAAAGATCCACGAATGACAGCCGGGACCAACGGCTTAACGTGCTTTCAGAGGCACGGAGGGGTCTCGGTATGTAAAGATGGTTACCCATCCACAGACCAACCGCGGCAAGCGTAGCTTAACCTGACCGATCGACCTGTGCGGCTGTTATTATTTAGCCACGGGCTCCTCATCCTATTACACCAGGTATTACCTATATTTTTCTGGCTATTTTTTTCAGAGATTTCATCGAACAAGACCTAGTGGAATTTGCGAAGGTGAATCCAGGTGTTGTTGTATATTTAAAGCCCCGCAGACACAGAGGACCTGTGATTGTTGCTGAATATTGTAAGTTGACATTACCTACATCAATTTACATTACAAAATCTAAACGCAACACTGCCCGCCCTAGTGGTATATTACAGCCCACTCCCTCTCACAGATAGGAGGCCTGCGCCACAGCAGTAGGACAGTTACAGGCTGATTATGCTATTCTCTACTTTGGGGCAAGTGGAGTATCTTAGCAAGGAGGCTGGATGAGAATATCCAAAGATTGAGTTAGATGGCATGGTGTTATGAGGCCTCTGTCTGCAGTGCGATGCTATAAGCTGATGATGATGATGCTAGATGTGCGCTATGTTACACAACTTCGCACAATGTTTACTAAAAAAACAACAGCCGATGTATTCTGTAAGAATCTCACCATGAAAACTTAGATGTAATGAGCTGTCAGTAGTGTCAATCGCTAACATCAGATGGAATGACCGCTCATTTCAACTAAGTTATCACAGTGTGATTCTTACAGAATAGATTGATGGTCAGATTTTTATAAAATAGAATGGCAGATGTATGAATAAATAAGTTTTTCATTTAAAAGTGGAAGAAACAGAACAAGTCATTCTTATTTTAACAGATCTTCTGCCACCGCAGTCACACGGTGTCAGCCAACAATAGATTTTCTTTTGTGTCTTATGTCTGGCAGTCAATGTGTTAATACCTTTGTTAGAATGATTGATTACATGAATCATCAACATGATGGATGTGAATGGATGATTGATGCAAGAATATAAAACTTATGTCAAAAATACAAAGTTTCTTTTTTAATCAAAAACTTATTAATCAAATTAAAATCTTTCCCAGTAAACGGAGACCGCGTATGGATGAACATGCACAATAAAACGCACGAAGAAATTACAAAATGGATCGACATCCTGCGTACACAACAAGGAGACAACTCCACGACTCGGCTGCGCAAATACCAGTACACTGATTACCCGTCCATCCAAGGACCCTGGACTCCGTTCACATACAAGATACCTGAGCTAAACACTGCGGAGTTGCCAGACACAGCGTTTGGAGCTAATAATAGGCTACCTGTAACGGCTACAGAACAGCTACGATTAATGTTTGAGGCCCAGAAACTGAGTGAAAAGAGTGAGGACTTGAAAACAGCTGAGTGAATGTGATTTTGTTAGTTTTGTAGTGTTCGTATAGTTATATTAAAGTTGTTAGTAAGATTTTTGTATATTTTTTTTAATAAATCCTTTCAGCTGGTTTAAAGGCTGAATATTACAGCCGCAGCGGACCACAGCGCATCACTTTTTATTACAAAAAGTGCGGTGCGGCGCGAATGTACTATCGCCAAGATCTATATCTGACCACTGTAAAGACTATTCCTGCTTGCAGCGCATATTATTAGTCTAACAGGATCCTCTTTTGTTTTACTTACGGATGCAGCTGTGGTCATCATGTGCACGGGATTTGGCTATCAAAATCATGTGTCACGTGTTTTGTTTTGGCGATAGTACGGACGCCAGCAGGTCAACCTACCCGAAACTGTCAGATTTTCCCAATCAACATTGAACCTAATGCTTTAGCAATAAAGTCGAAAATCTATTAAAGAAATCTGACAGATTGTAGTAGCTTGATGTGCTGGCGACTGTACAAGCCAGCAAGAGTTAACTTGAGACCTAAGCGGCCCCTCCCCCGACCCCCGCACTGTTACTGTTCTCACCATCGACGCCTCAGCACCGCGCGTTTACGTCATCCGAGCGATGCCTCAAGGATAAGATGGGATCGACAGCAAGATGATGCTGAATTATGCAACCAAACGCAGGCCAAAGCTAGTAGATTCATAAATAAAAACCAGCCAGTGTTTTCCAAATCGTTTATTTAACAATTAAAACTATTTACAAAAATGTACAACGCTGAAAAGAAAAATTTATAAATTAAATAATAAGAAATTCATCACAAACCATCATCGTCTTTATTTACGCGATTTACATAACAGATAGTTCATATTATTACTTATTACAATTTAATCGTCAATTTCGATTGCACATCTTTTGGGAACAATTATGTTCATAAATAAAAAGTAGCTAACATAATCAGAATTCATGCCAACAACCATTAATCAATAAAAACTACTTATACTAGTCCCTTAAACGTCACACGCTACGGCCAGCGCGTGGTGACGTCACGTCGGACCACCGACACGCCGCCGGTAGCAAAAACATTCGTTGCTGCTGTCGCACCTGGCGGTCACGGGCGGCGTGCGAGCGAGGAGGAGGAGCGAGGAGCGAGGAGCTCGTCTGAGGCTACATACTGTGATGGTTGATATCGCATAGTTTTTACTCAGTCGGCGAATTTCTCAACAAATATCATGTCAGTCAGAGCGTGTGGTCAGAAATGCCAATAGCTCTTCTTTCTCAAAAAAAAAAATGTATATAAGTAGTTTATCAGCCATCTTGTTACCATAACACAAGCATTAGGTTGCTTAGCTTGGGACTAGATGGCGCTGTGTGAAATGTCCAGGGATATTATTAAGAAAAAAAATATATATATATATAAGTTCCTTTGTTGATTTAGTTAACTACGTTATTAGTATATTACTGTATGTTGTTACTACATTACATACCTACTTCATGTATTAAATATTTGCTTGCCATCATTACAAGGCGGAATGTATCTGCACTGAAATTATACATAGGTACTCGTATATCATCTTTTGTACCTACGACATTTTATGCAAATACACGATTTTGATTTGGTTTGAGCTGCTTACCAGAAGTCGAAGTCTGTCGTAAAAATATCAGCTCATAAATCGACAAATAAATACATTTTTTAGGAATGCAGTTTGCAAACTTAAGTAAAAAAATATATTTCGACTAGCGGACCCGGCAGACGTCGTCCTCCCCGGAAAAGCAGCGCCACCTACCGGATCCAATTGTGTTTTCAAACCATCCAGGAAACCATTGAAATATACACACAAAATTTCATCCAAATCGGTGCAGCCGTTTAGGAGGAGTTAGGTGATAAACAAACGTACAGAAGAATTATACATATTATTAAGATTTGCATTAGGCGAAAGTAGATAAAAACATAATTTGTGGTCGGACGTAGCTGACAGTTTAATTTAGATTAATTTCAACAAGCAGTATCTAGGAAGACTGGAAATAGGAAGTATGAGATTATAAAAAAGATCGTGTGAGCTAATAGCCACACGATCGAAAAGCAAACTTACAACTGGAGCCGAGTACACGCGATTTAGCGCCGAGTATACGCGATTTAGCGCAGAGTATACGCGATTCAGCGCCGAGTATACGCGATTCAGCGCCGAGTATACGCGATTCAGCGCCAAGTATACGCGATTCAGAGCCGAGTATACGCGATTCAGCGCCGAGTATACGCGATTCAGCGCAGAGTATACGCGATTCAGCGCAGAGTATACGCGATTCAGCGCCGAGTATACGCGATTCAGCGCCGAGTATACGCGATTCAGCGCCGATTATACGCGATTCAGCATCCCCAACCCGAGCGTGACGGTTTCGTTCACTGTTTAGCATGAGCGCAAAGTGCGCCTAAAGAAGTTTTCACTTCAATAAAAATAATAAAACACGGTCAAATTAAATTAGCTAGCAAAACTCCGCGGACGTGATAGATATTGATAGCTCAATACGATAAAAACAAAAGAAAACAGATTATCTCAACTCATACTTAAAGTAACAACACAATCAGTGACCGTTAACCCAAAAAAAACAACATCAAATATTTTTTGTTTTTATTTTATTGTGTTTAGAGATCGATGCCATCGACAGCTGCGAAGTTTCGCTAGCTAATTTAATTTGACCTTGTATAAAGAACTCAAATAGGAATAACACTTATTTCTAATGTAGTCTAGCAACACTAAGTACTTCGATTCTTTTATTCTATTAGTTAGTCTCACGGACATTATGATGACCGTAATTGTGTAAGACACTATCAATTTTAATCTGAATCATTTTGAAAGATATTGCTTTATACAACATGTCCCGGAATTAACACGCACCACCAAACACCTCAATTACAATATTATGTTTATTAAAAATTCAGTTTATGTATTATGATTACATAATACATAAACTGAATTGAATTATCCCGGTGGGCTGCAAAGCAACCGTGGTGGCGCCACTGTGGCGTTCCTGTGTAATATAGCTCTAGAACAGTGTTGGCCCAGTGGTAACGGCCGCAACTTACTAGTTGTAGGTCGTAGGTTCGAACCCAGACAGGCGCTTTACTTTGTGTAAATTATTTCATCACCACTGCTCTCAAAACGGTGAAGGAAAACATCGTGCGGAAACCGGCATGTCCTAGAACCAAAAATTCGAAGACTTGTGATATCTACCAACCAGCACTGGGCCTGCGTGGTCGCGCTCTCACCGAGATGAGGCCTGAGTCCCAGCAGTTGGAACATTATAGGCTGATTATAGCTCTAGAGCAGGGGCGTAGCTACCGCTGTATCAGCCGTATCAATGATACGGGGCCCCTGAGCTACAGGGGCCCCCGACGTGACGTGTTAGACGACGTATACTTATAAGCAAAAATTTTTTTTAGACAGCCGGGACCAACGGCTTAACGTGCTTTCCGAGGCACGGAGGGGTCTCGGTATGTTAAGATGGTCACCCATCCACAGACCTACCGCGGCAAGCGTAGCTTAACCTTCAATCGACTCGTGCGGCTGTTATTACTTAGCCACGAGCCCCTCGCCTTCTAAGTCAGTATGCTATATTCTTTATTTTGTAAAAACAATACCCTCTGTAGCTTCACAGTTGGGTAAAAAGGGCCCCCAAAAATATTTGATACAGGGCCCCATTAGGATGAGCTACGCCACTGCTCTAGAGCAATCTACCTCGTATGCGAAGCTTTTAAATCATTCTAGCAACTCTAGCTAGACTCTAGTGCATCACTACCGTCTCTTAGAAGATATACGCTAAACTAGCCCGCGATACTCAAATTTTCTACCGTTTTTTTTTTGCAATTTACAGGTGAGTATCAGGTTGTACAGTCACGAGCACCAATATGTCAACATTTGACAACTTTCAATTGCGATTTTTCGTGAAATAACGAATGCAACGTTGAAACACGACACATTACATAAACCTATGGGTTCGAAAATGCTATGTTCGTAACAATATAAAGTTTCATTCAAAAATAAAGGAGTAAATGGCTTTTGAATAAGAGCCTTTTGGCCTCGTATAGGATTTTCTGTTTTTTTTCTCCTTTTGTTACTTTTTTATACAATTTGTTTTATTTTTAACTGTGTTTAGTTTAGTTTATGATCCTGTACGAGTCGGAATAAATACTTTTTCTTTCTTTCTTTCTAGGGTGCTTCCCTTTGACCTAGAATCATGAAATTTAGCAAGAAGCAATGTCATGGAGCACAAGTAAAGGCGAAAAACGTAAATTTGTAGTTACATACATACCTACAAACTTGTACGGAACCGAAACGCGAGTCCGACTCGCATTTGACCGGTTTTTTTTTTATTGTAGCTATGGTTGAGGCGTAGCTATGTCGTATTTTGATGAACTGACATACTTATGTTTGATAATTTAATTAATCATGAAAACCGCCAACGTAATCTTCTGTTACACAGTGTCAACGTGAAATAGCTAGCAAAACTGCAGACATGATGACTATGGATTCAGTACATGATTCAGGGTCCAGGGTCCCTCGACAGCAAATGTTTTTTTTTTTTCAACCAAATTCCTTTATAATTAAAAGCGTACAGACGCCATCGCCAGCACATCAAGCTACTAAAAATTTGTCAAATTTCTTTAATAGATTTTCAACTTTATCGCTAAAGCATTAAGGTTCAAGGTTGGTTGGCGGTTTCGGGTAGCTTGACCTGCCAGCTGGCGTCTGTACTTAATTTATTAAGTACAGTTCTGATCGTATTACAGAACTTTACCGTCTTACATTTTCCCTTAGATCCATAATTTAATTTAAGCCATCGAGCTAGTTTTGAATTTTGAACTTTATTCCTACAAAGTTAAAGTTCTAATTACAAAAAATCACGTCAAACCCGAATCTAATTTTTCAATTATATATTAAGAACTTTACAATCGTCGGAATAAAGTTCAAAATACAATAACGGGTTCGAATTTTCGCGTTTTTAATAGGCATTTGTAAGTTCGTACTTAATTGATTAAGTACAGTTCTGTAGTGCGATTCTATAACCATCTCACCGTGAAAACTTAGGTGAAGTGAGCGTGGAGTGACCTGTCATTCCAAATAATGCTAGAGATTGACACTTTTGACAGCTCACTCTAAGCTCACTTCACCTAACTTTTCACGGTGAGATTTTTACAGAATCGATTGACTGTTTCAACTATAGAGCTTAAAAATCACGAACGCACGACTTGTGACTCTTACATCATTGTCATAAGGTATAAATTGCCTTGACTGACGCGCGTTTTTGACATGTTTTTTAACAACTATACTGTATTGCTAACTAGTGTGTCACGCAGCAGGGCAAGCAAAAACTACAGAACGCCACCTGCCACGATACATACATTCGCCTTTTGCCTCTTTCACTTATATACGTCAGAGGGGAAATTCTCGTAATTTGAAGAACGTTCACAGTCTGATCTCAGTCTCAATCTGTCAAAAATATCTCTTAATTTCCCGACATTTTTGACAAGTTTTCGACATTGATTTTCGCAGTAACTGGGCTGTGGAGGCCAGATAGGCAGTCGCTCCATGTAAAATACTGGTATTCAGCTGCATCCGGTTAGACTGGAAGCCGACCCCAACATAGTTGGGAAAAGGCTAGGCAGGTGATGATTGTCACTGAGATGATGAGATAAAAAACAAGTCAAAGTTTTTTTACAAATAAAAAAACTTTGACTTTGTGACTAGATTTTGAACGTTTTAAATTACGAGAATTGGCCTTCTGGTCATACACACACGCCGGTTGCGAGTACTACGGACCTGGAGGCCTACTCCGAAGTGCAAAGTGCGAATGTTCGGATCGGACCGACACATGGCCGAACCGAATATTATTGAAAAATGCGAAAAAAGTTCGGATCGGATCAGTTGGGTCGGGACCATAGTCAATATTCGAAAGAGTGTAGGAGTGTAGGATCGGAACCGACTGAACCAAATAGTAACTTCGTAGCAGGAAACGGCCGAACATTCGGCCGATACTACTTCGTAGTAGACCCCCTGAGCTTTCTGAAGAACATCACCAATAAGGTCACTCTATGTTCTCCTAGACCCGCCAGTAGGAACAATGGTGCGGTGACCCAGTGACAGCGGCTTACGAGTTGTAAGTTCGAACCCAGACAGGCGCTTTACTTTGTGTAAATTATTTCATCACCACTGCTCTCAAAACGGTGAAGGAAAACATCGTGAGGAAACCGCCATGTCCTAGAACCAAAGACATGTGACATCTACCAACCCGCACTGGGCCCGCGTGGTGGATTACCGCCCACTCCCTCTCACAGAGAGAAGGCCTGTGTCCCAGCAGTGGGAACTTTACAAGGTCAAATTAAATTAGCTAGCAAAACTTCACAGACGTGACGAGTATCTAATCAGAGACAAAAAAAAATCATCAAATTAATTTCTCTTTTGTTTCATCATGTTTAGATATATATACACATCACGTCTGCGGAGCTTAGTTAGATAATTTAATTTGTTCTAGGACAGGGATGGGGAAACTACGGCCCGCGGGCCATCTCCGGCCCGCGAAGGCTTGAAATCCGGCCCGCGACCATCAAACAAAAATCAAGAGAATATTTCGTATTGTTAGTAATTTCATTCTCGTTGGCAATGGCCAGCTTGCATAGAACAATCAATTGTAATATTTTTATAATTGGGCAATATTTTTATTTCAGTACTAAATTAACATAGCCAAAAATGAAACAACTTGCCCCGTCATATATTTCGTTAGTATTATATTGGCACGCGAAGGAAAAAGTTTCCCCATCCCTGTTCTAGGACATGCCGGTTTCCTCACGATGTTTTCCTTCACCGTTTTGAGAGCAGTGCTGATGAAATAATTTACACAAAGTAAAGCGCCTGTCTGGGTTCGAACCTACGACCTATAGCTCGTAAGCGGCCGTTACCACTGGCCACCACTGCTCTATAGCTTCGTCCTCTCAACATGACCAAACCATCATACTCTTTCAACCCTTAATCTAATACTCATCAGCCATGATGAGGACTACTAAAGCCGTCCATCCGTTGAAGGGCTTGCAGCCCGACCCCTTACCGTCTTCGCTTGAATATTGCTCGAACAGGTATCCCGTTCGTTTGTATTCGTTTAGAATGTTACCTGTAGAAAGAAAGAAATTATTACTAATGTAACAAACATACAACGCCATCTAGTGTAAATTATCCAAAGCACTATGATGAGCGGCATCATAAACTAGAAGACAGCAACTGCAAACGATTACTGTAGACAAGTGGCGCCATCTACAATCTTCGTGTGCAACAATTTGCGCAAGCGCTACCCCGTGAGTAATCTGCACCAGCACTACAGAGGACTACGTGTGCACACATGTACAGCCAATCCGCCTTTATAACGCCTTTGACGGCACGGTTGGCGCAGTGGTTAAGCGATTGACTGCTGCGCTGCGTGTCGCGGGTTCGATTCCCGCACGGAACAAATATTTGTATGACCTACATGTATTTGTTCCGAGGGTGGGTGTTTTTCTATCTATAATATGTATGTATTTACAAAAAAAAAATGTATATAATTAGTTTATCAGCCATTTTGTTACCATAACACAAGCATTAGGTTGCTTATCTTGGGACTAGATGGCGCTGTGTGAAATGTCCAGGGATATTTATTTATTTTTATAAGCAGAGCTGTCTTCGAACAAATCGTCAGTCACTAGCTAGAGGTTTCTGAGCTCGATAGCCACGCAGCCAGCTCTGATCCTTAGTACGACTAGTTCCCTGCTTCGAAAGCCTAGCAGTCTTCAGGAAACTAGCCAGCTAGGGGAGGTCTGAAGGGCGAGCTCGGCCGCTCTCACTGCATGCCTCCAACTAGCGTTGATAGCGCAAGGTAGTTCATACGAACCCACCTCAAAAGTACCAGGCTCACATAAAACCAAGAAGTCTTAGTAATACCCACGAACAACATTATCCCGCAGTCTGGCGTTCAGCTCGGCCGCTCTCACCGCATGCGGGCCCTCCAACTAGCGTTGATAGCGCAAGGTAGTTCATACGAACCCAGCTGAAAAGTACCAGGCTCACATAAAACCAAGAAGTCTTAGTGATACTCACGAACAACATTATCCCGCAGTCTGGCGTTCAGCTCGGCCGCTCTCACTGCATGCGGGCCCTCCAACTAGCGTTGATAGCGCAAGGTAGTTTATACGAACCCAGCTCAAAAGTACCAGGCTCACATAAAACCAAGAAATCTTAGTGATACTCACGAATAACATTATCCCGCAGTCTCGCGTTGAGCTCGGCCGCTCTCACCGCATGCGGGCCCTCCAACTAGCGTTGATAGTGCAAGGTAGTTTATACGAACCCAGCTCAAAAGTACCAGGCTCACATAAAACCAAGAAGTCTTAGTGATACTCACGAACAACATTATCCCGCAGTCTCGCGTTCAGCTCGGCCGCTCTCACCGCATGCGGGCCTTCCATACTAGCGTAGTACTTCAGACTTGATAACGCGAGGTAGTTTATAGGGACCCAGATCTGTCCCCTCCAGTATGGCGGGTCATGTTCTGTATTTCTCTTCATGTATAGTGGAGCTGATTTTGAGAGGGATCTGGAAAAATTACATAATATAAAAAATTGTGTGGGGTCGGAGAAGTTTGTATGGATGGGATGGATGGATGATGTTTGTTACTCTTTCATGCCAAAAATACTGAACGGATTTGGATGAAATTTGGCACACAGATAGTTAGATTAACACATAGGATACTTTTTATCCCGATATTCCTACGGGATCGGAACTTGCGGGGGCAACCGCGGGGCGCAGCTAGTTCAAAAATCCAAGATTGCGGCTGCGAAAATTTCTAAATGACGATTTGTACAGTTTTGCAGCCTCCATCTTGGATTTTCATTTTGACCTCACTATCGGCTTCAGCACCCTCGAAAACCATGGAAACTATCTCTCTCTCTCTATTACATAAATGAAAAGCCGTATGGAAAGAGGCATAACGCTTTTTCGTTACGTGACGATTTCTCCCAGTTTACTCCTACCACAAGCTCCGCAAAAGAAGTTCGTTCCAAAAATCATCTGCCTAGCCTTTTCCCAAATATGTTGGGGTCGGCTTCCAGTCTAACCGGATGCAGCTGAATACCAGTATTTTACATGAAACAACTCCTATCTAACCTCTACAACCCAGTTACTGGGTAACAAGATACCTCTTGGTAAGACTGACGAAACGAAACGTTTGAAATATGAAAAAAAAAAAACTTTCCTTGTAATGCTGGACTTACCTTAAGCCATAAGGTGACCACAACAGTTCAGGTTTGTCTAAATCTTGTAATATTTTTCCTAATTTCTCACTGTCTGGCTTCAGGACTTTCAGCAACATTGGAAACAGGCTCACGTATCCTGAAAAATAAATGGCAATATTAGATTTATTTATTTATTTAGATTACATGCGTTGTGCATGTAATCTAAAAAAAATAAAAATCCTAAAAAAAAATATATATACAGGCTGTTAGTGTAAACACCGTTATCCTTGAAACCAGTGGTTTGGTTTCACTAATAGAACGTAAATTCAATGAAAAAAAATATCTTTTTTTTTTTTTTAAGTAAAGTCTTAATTTTTCTTCAAAATTATTTCACCCTATACAAGTGCACGCAAGGGCAAAGTAGACGGAGCGCGGGAAACAGCGCGTCGTCAGTACTTCCCTTATCTATGCAGGGCGTGCCGCAAGTGCCCGCAAGCCGGCAAGCGCATGAATTTACGGACGGTGTCGGACAGAAACTTTCTTACATTTTTGAAATAAAATAACGTTTATTTATTTTTAAATTCAGATAAACATTTTTATAATTAAGTCAACTACCTATGGTTTTAGTGACAACGGTGTTTACACTAACAGCCTGTATACAGCGTGTAACGGAAGGGGGGTATCAACCCTGAAGGGGGTGAATGTGCTCATGAAACTCAACAACTTTCCCCAAAGAACATAGGTCGAAATATGAAAAAAAAAAATTGGCCCTCCCTTACAAAACTGACTACCAGCTGATTGATTTACTATGGGAGGGCCATATTTTTTTTTCATATTTCGACCTATGTTTTTTGGGGAAAGTTGTTGAGTTTCATGAGCACATTCACCTCTTGCAGGGTTGATACCCCCCTTCCGTTACACACTGTATATATATATCCTAATTGCGCTGTAAACTCTGCTTGCGAGATGCAGGATTTTGCGTGACGTCAGTATGACGCGTTGTACGCATGTGGCGTTGTAGATATCGCTACCCGTTTACCCCAAACGAAAAATCATTTTCATCGTGTTTTGACATCGATACGTCACGTCTGTGGAGTGTCGCTATCTAATTTAATTTAACCCTGTATGTCCATCTAGGACGTCTGCTCCCAGCGTAAATACCTTTTGCACGTAGTATAACTTACCAAACGCAGAGGTGACGAGTCTTGGCTGAGGAGGTACAGTAACACTCCTGATCACCCTGGCACCCTCGGAGGGATTCTTAGGTTGCTGGCGAACCAACTTGACGCCGTCAGTGTGAAGTCCTAGAAAGAAACACGTAACATCACTCCAGTATTCCTCGAAGGTAGGCAGAAGTGTAATACAATCGTCATCTGCCAACTGTGTTAGGGTAGGCTTCTGTGCAATCCAACCGGATGCAGCAGAAGTGTGAAGAAATCGCACTCTAATGTCTCGCTGATGGCGCATATTTTGGATAATTTAGTTCCCTTCAAAATGGTTGCGTTAAATGGTGCTGATCCATACGTCATGTTCGTGAACGGGCGCCGTCAGTTACAGCCGTCGGGACTAGTCATCTCTTAGCTGCCACGGCTGGCTTGTTTTAATTATTTTTTACTCTTTAATGTGTACATTTTTTGTAGATCGTTCTCACATAATATATATATAATATCACAAATATTTTTGTAACAATATATTTTAAAAGAGTGTCCGTGGAGTTTCTTGCCCGTTCTTCTCCATAGGTACCTACGCTTTGGAATGGGCAACTAGCTTCATCTTTCTGACTGACCGACCCTTTGACAATATAAAAGTGTTTGTAAATGGTTATAGGAACGCTCTAAACTGACATATCCATACAATACGCTTACTGTCCATTATCGGTAACCCTCCCATCCGTTAGTAACTAGCCGTCAGTAGGTTGTCTAACGTGACGTTTATTGTAGGAACGGTTTTAGCTTACGCCTCGTAGATTAAACTTCCAAATGCTTTCAGTTTGAGTTATGCTGTGAGGATCAGACTTACCAAAGTCAGCATATGTTTGCGTATGTGAGGACCAATGTAAATCGTTCAGTAAGTCCTCGTCGCCGAGCTGGTCTCTAGTAGCCTCATACCTGGACAAGGAAAACAAAAAAAAAACAAATTAACCTGAGAATCAGCACTTTTTGAATGGTAAAGTTACAAAACCCCACCATTCACCACATTGGTGGAACCCCCCACCCCCCTGCTCCCCCACAAAATAACGACAAATATCACCTCTGGGTTAAAAAAAAAACTTGAAAGGTGTCAAGGGACACCCGGATGGAACGAAGTTCAAAGAGAAAGAGACAGACAGATAAACACGCGCACGCCGCACGGCTTACAACTATAGCACAAAGTGTCGAACCAACTTTTGGTCTTAATTTTTTCCGTCTAGCCCCCTTTCGCAACGCGCGATAAGGAACTTCGTTCCAAAACTTGAGAGGTGTCAAGGGACACCCGGATGGAACGAAGTTCCTTTCGATTAATTAGTGAAGGAATTGTAATAATTTTTTTTTTTTTTTTAAAGTTTCGTTACAACTGTTGGTCTTAATTTTTTCCATCTAGCCCCCTTTCGCAACGCGCGATAAGGAACTTCGTTCCAAAAGTACTAGGCTAGCTTATGTTATTAGTGGTGGAACCCGTTACCTGCCCCCCGACCCCTGCAACATGACGATAAATATCACCTCTTCGTTAGCAAAAGTACTAGGCTAGCATAAGTTACCAGCAGTATTCACGTCGTCGACGACGTCTCATTTATCCTGTATCTTCAATACTAGTAGAGAGGAACCCCTTTGACAGACCCCCCCCCCCCGCACTCTACCACTCAAAATAATAATGACAAATGACGCTTTCTCATTGACAATAGTACTGGATGAGCATAAGTCCCTAGCAGTTCTCACGAGCAACACATCTCCGACACTACTTACTTGCTAGAATCCCTGTGCAGCACATCAGCTATGGTCATCATAGCGTCTGCGGCCGCAAACATCCAGCATCTCAGGTCGACATGGCGCTCTATGTCTGATGGATGGGACGCTCTGAAATACAAACAACATTGACATGTATTTCACCGAACCACAAATACGCTTTCCTAAAAAAAATTGAGAGGTGTCAAGGGACACCCGGATGGAACGAAGTATAACTGGCTTGCTTTCTATAAGAGAGAGAGAGACAGACAGAGAAACACGCGCACGCCACACGGCTTACAAATACCTATAGCAAAAAGTGTCGTTCCAACTTTTGGTCTTAATTTTTTCCGTCTAGCCCCCTTTCGCAACGCGCGATAAGGAACTTCGTTCCAATATTATTGGACACTCTCATCATCTGCCTACCCTTTTCCCAACTATGTTGGGGTCGGCTTCTAACCAGATGCAGCTGAATATCAGTATTTTACATGGAGCGACTGCCTATCTGACCTCCACAACCCAGTGACTGGGTAATACGATACCCCTTGGTAAGACTGGTTGTCAGACTTTCGAGCTTCTGACGACCAGTAACGACTGTCAAAGATCCACGAATGACAGCCGGGACCAACGGCTTAACGTGCTTTCCGAGACACGGAGGGGTCTTAGTATGTAAAGATGGTCACCCATCCTTCAGCTACCGGTGCCACTTTCAGACTTCCTCTTATATGTACTCATTTGTTATTCTATCCATTCGTAGAACACCACATCCCTCATAGCCATTCTCATCTCAGCTGCATGCTGCCTGCCTTTCATTCATTCTTTAATTCATTTTGAGGTCCTAAAATTACGAACTGACGGGGTCCGTTAGGGCCGATGCCTGCCAGGGCTGCGGGTTGTTCGAAAGAGATACCGTGGCCCCTGGCACAGGCAACTGAAGGAACACAGGTAAAAGTGGGCAGTAATCCACCACGCGGGCCCAGTGCGGGTTGGTAGATGTCACATGTCTTCAAATTTTAGGTTCTATGACATGCCGGTTTCCTCACGATGTTTTCCTTCACCGTTGTGAGAGCAGTGGTGATGAAATAATTTACACAAAGTAAAGCGCCTGTCTGGGTTCGAACCTACGACCTACAACTCGTAAGTCGCAGCCTTGTACCACTTGGCCACCAGTGTTCTTCTTGTTCTAGCTAAGTAACTGCGCAAGCGCAGCAGGTTGGTACTTTGATGTAGCGCGCTCGCGCTTGGTTGGTTAACTTCTAAGCTAGCTTATAATAATATCCCTGGACATTTCACACAACAGCGCCATCTAGTCCCAAGCTAAGCAACCTAATGCTTGTGTTATGGTAACAAGATAGCTGATAAACTACTTATATACATTTTTTTTTTTGTAAATACATGCATATTATAGATAGAAAAACACCCAGACTCAGAACAAATACATGTAGGTCATACAAATATTTGTTCCGTGCGGGAATCGAACCCGCGACACGCAGCGCAGCAGTCAATCGCTTAACCACTGCGCCAACCGTGCCGTCGAAAGCTTATGTTATCCTAGATTGTAAATGATGATGATGATCACTGGCTTATTACCTTTTTTTTTTTTTTTTATTACCTGGGATAGTCATCAAGCCCTGAGGTCAAGGTCTTGGGGTTCAGTTGCAGCCCATCATCTTCCCGTCCCCTCCATCGGTAGGAAGTTGGTTCATCCCCTCTCTGAGATATCTGGAACCATTGGTACCAGGCCTGCAGAAGTAACAGGAAGGTGAATAAACTAAATTTATAAGCAGTTGTATCAGCTCTTTGTGACATATTTCTTCCGCCAAGAGTTGCTGTATTCCGGTTTGACGAGTATGGATGTCGGTCACTAACCTCTATCTAATAAACAAGTACGCTAGACTAAATATACTGATTGCCGATTCAAAGCGCCCCCGCTTGAGCGTCTCAGGAACTAAAATTGACACACTGTTGCAAATGGCTGTCGTGTTGCGTATTACACTCATCATCTGCCTAGCGCCGCTTTCTATGCCGGTTTCCTCACGATGTTTTCCTTCGCCGTTTTGAGAGCAGTGGTGATGAAATAATTTACACAAAATAAAGCGCTTATCAGGGTTCGAACCTACGACCTACAACTCGTAAGTCGCGGCCGTTACCACTGGCCACAACTGGTCTTGAACAAATAAAACGCTTGATTTCTGGTATTTTTTTCCCTGCGAAGGTACCAGGCTACCATACCTCTGTAGGAGCTTTTGTTTTTATATTGACAATGGGCTCACTCTTGAACTCAATCCAGCCCAGAGGCAGGGATGAGATCTACGGTGGAACGAGCTTGCCCAGAAGAAGCCTATTCACTCTCGCCTTGAAGAGATTCGGGTTGTATGAACTCGGGAATGCAGACGCAGGCAGACGATTCCACTCCTTAGCTGTGCGCATCAGAATAGATGACGAGAAGCGCTTAGTGCGTATATATGGTATATTAACCAAATAGGGGTGGTATCCCGCAGTGCGTCTGGACTCTCGATGGTAGAAAGCTTACCTGAAGCCTGCTAAACATCCTATCAAGCGTACTGCGATACTTAGAACCGCTGACGAACAGCTCGGGCCGAATCTTCACCATGTGCGCAAGTTGTATTAACAGCATAGGAGGGTTGGCAGCAGCGTTGCTTTGCACTACAAACTCTTTTGGAACTCTTGCTAACGCCTCCGATCCTGGTACATGAAAAAAAATGTGTAAGAATATTGACTGCCTTGTTGTTGTGGTCGCGAGAGTCACTGCTGGGCGTGGTATTCAGGGTTCGATGCCCATTTTGAGCAGTGTTATAAGGTTTTTTGTTTAGAGGAAAATTCTTAGTAGCAAGCAGCCCGGAGTCTGGATTTGTGGGCGTTTTGGCAATGAAGACAATAAGGCTCGAAGTAAAAGTAAAAAAGTAAAAATGTTTATTGCAATTACATCCCCGTAACATGTTCTATGTTACGGGGTTGGTTTCCGCACTTAGTCCTTCAGGTGGACCATTGTGCGTGTGCCATGGCGGCCGTCGGTGGTTATTCCAACCAGCCCACCTCCCTCCACAAGCTTATTAAGTCTGGTCTGTTGAGAACATCTGTGTAAGATCTGGGTGTCCCGAGGGTTTCCGACCTACCCTGGGTGACGTCTGTGCACCAAAAGAGCACATGCGCGACGGTTTCATCAGCCTCCATGCAAGCTCTGCACAGGGGGCTGTCCGTTATGCCTATCATGTGGAAGTGTTTGTTCAGAGAGCAGTGTCCCATGATGGTCCCCGTCACCAGGCGCAGGACTTTCCTGTCCAGGGGGAGTGGTGTGAGAGACATAACAAACGGTCATGGAAACTTACCCAATATCTGCTCCCTTGGAATCCAACCCTCAACGTTGATGAGGTCCATCCAATGAGCTGCTATGTCCATCTGAATGTCCGGAGACCAGCGGCCGAGCAGCAGGCCGTGGAAACCTTCGTCCCAGAGGAAACCTCGAGGGAAGAACGATCTGGAAAAATTAAAAAAATACATAAATCATGCAAAAACAGTACTTAACGCTATTGAAATTCGGTCAGCTTTAAAGAATTAGTGGAAATTTCGAGTCCACGGGAAAATAACCCTTACTTCTATTGCGACAAGGGTCAAACTCACCTGCTAGGCACTCCAGTGTATAAGGGCGCTCTCCAGTAAGGTACTGGTTCCTTCGTGTATTGGGACTGCACTCTGCTTGCCCCGAAGAAGTAGCCCACACCACCGACCATGTTGGATAACGCGGCCCGGGCTATAGCCACGTCGTTGGGTGGGTAACTGGAATAAAATAATAATTACTATTTTCGGTTTTTCATTCATTACTATACAACACACACACACACATACATGTATGTCACGACATTTTATTTGATTTTGCATGAGCTTTTCTATAATTCCTAGCATTTAAATGAATTCTCTTAATTTATTATTACGGACACACACTTCCCTGTGTTTGTTATTCCAGCGTATGGCACTCGTGGGTTGCAGCTGAAAATCAGCGTGAGGTGGTACACTTGTGTTGTCATCTGACATTATGCTGAGCTGAGGCCCTTTTGGCATTATAATGTTTGTTTTTGTTTTTGTAGTTTTAAGGTGTCATTTTGTGTAATGCCAATAAATGCATTTTTCTTTCTTCTCTTTACTAACTGCGCCCCGTGGTTTCACCCGCATAAGTTCCAATCCCGTGGGAATATCAGGATAAAAAGTATTCTATGTGTTAATCCTGCTTATAAACTATCTGTGTGCCAAATTTCATCCAAATCCGTTCAGTAGTTTTGGTGTGAAAGAGTGACAAACATCCATCTATCTATACAAACTTTCGCGTTTTTAATATTACTAGCTGCGCCCCGCGGTTTCACCCGCATAACTTCCAATCCCGTGGGAATATCAGGATAAAAAGTATTCTATGTGTTAATCCTGCTTATTAACTATCTGTGTGCCAAATTTCATCCAAATCCGTTCAGTAGTTTTGGCGTGAAAGAGTAACAAACATCCATCCATCTATACAAACTTTGGGACTATACAGACTAGTTAGATTAGATTTTTGACCATAACAAAGGGCTTCGAAGGTCCGTGGCATACCGACCTTCCGCGCATATTATATTTTTTTCAAAATGGCGGCCACATGAAACCTATATAAAACGATAAATGGCATCAAAGGCCTTTTGATTTGATTTTTGATCAATCTTTTTTTTCTTTTTTTTTTTTAATGTTATAAACTAGCGCTTGACTGCGATCCCGCCTGATGGAAAGCAGAGATGCAATCGTTGATGGTAAGCGCACTAATTTATTATGAGCCTATTCACTCTAGCCTTGAAAACACCCAAATTATAATCGGACGGGAAGACCGCTGCAGGCAAATTGTTCCAGTCCTCCATTAAAAGAAAAGCATTTTTTTTTATATGGACTGTTAGACATTTTACGCTGATACGGAACTCTGCGTGTACGAGTCCGACTCGCACTTGGCCGTAAAATGCTAAAGTAAAGAACCTCCTTTTTTGAAGTCGGTTAAAAACTCACCCCTTCTCATCCAGTTTAAATTTCTCCTCAAATTCCAGATCAAACGCCAACTTCTTAGCTTCGAGAGCCTTGGTGTACTTAGCCCCCTTCAAGGGAGGGGTGGCTAGGTCCTCTGTAGTATACACTATGTCTATACAAAATGGAGTCTCAACCAACATCTGTATTGGTACGAAGTTTATGTCTTTTTCCTGTGGAAGAGAAATAATAAATATAATATATATAGGTATATGGAATATATTATATACTAGCTTCTGCCCGCGGCTTCGCCCGCGTGGATGTCGGAAATTATCCCACGGGAACGTGCTAACAGGATAAAATGTATGTGCTTCCCCAGAATGCCATCTATGTCGCGGGCCCTTTGTGGCTAATTACAGTAGAAAACCAATTGTGTCTCATTAGTGGTGATTAAGAGGGTACCTATATGATATCTTTACCTAAGTACCTACCTAATTAAAAAAAAAACTCAATAACAGAAAATTAAATACCTACCTAAATAAACCTATTTCTGATGATAACTAATCTAAACTCAATAAATAAGCAAAATCCCTAAAAACTAATATCTATACGAATGACTAATCCTACCTAACAGTATTATAAAATAACCTACGGTCACTACGTACACTATCAAATATACTACCTATACTTTAAAATTAAAATCTATACCTACGACTCATATAAAAATAAACCTAAATAACTCTAAAAAGTAAAAGGAATAAAAATGAACTCCACTGCGGGTGACCCAACCTACGACAAACTTAGTATTTGCGGTTGGTACAGTACAGACAGTGGTAATCGGGTATAGGGATCGAACCGCAAAATTAAGTTTGTTTTTTATTGTATATACTTTTCCGGGATAAAAAGTACCCAGTGTGGTGCCCAGGATATTAAAGAATAATTATACCAAGTTTCATCGTAATCGAACCGGTAGTTTTTGCGTGATGCCTGAACAAACAGACAGACAGACAGACCGACAGACAGACAGACAGACAAAAATTTTTTTAATCACATTTTTGGGTTCGGTGTCGGTCTAGTAACACCCCCTGTAAATTATTTTTTTGATATTTTCAATGTACAGAATTTTCACTTCTACAGATTTATTATAAGTATAGAATAGATATGGAATATATTACATATATGGAAGAGATATAATAGGACGACACGACTGGCGCAGTGGCTGAGCGATCGACTGCTGCGCTGCGTGTCGTGGGTTCGATTCCCGCACGGAACAAATATTTGTATTGCCTACAGGTAGTTGTTCCGGGTCTGGCTGTTTGTGTATGTGAGTTTAAATGTTTGACGGTAAACGCACCCACGATACAGGAGTAATTCCTAGTGTGGGGCAACGTATTATCATAAAAAAATAAAAAAAATATCATAATCATCGTTACGAAGGAATTGTGCTTATTTTAAGGTTAAAACACCTTTTTGTTTTCTTAAAAATATTAAACACTGAGAGGGATGTGTGGTGTTACACGAATGAATAGAATAAGAAATGAGTACACAAGGTGAAGTCTGAAAGTGGCACCGGTAACTGAAAAGTTGTGTGGAAATCGGTTGTCATGGTATGGGCATGTGTTACGGAGGAATGAGGAAAATGTCGTGAGAAGAGTTTTGAGTATGAATGTCGATGGCTATAAGAGTAGGGGAAGACCAAAGAAACGATGGATGGAATGTGTGAATGATGATATGGTTAGAGAGGAATGTGTGATGAAGACGTTACTATAAGTAAAGCATAATTTTAAAATATTATTTTTATTTTGTTCATATTATACGTCCATATCTGTTAAAACAATTATAATTAAGGTGGATGCGCTGCAGTAGCCCGCGAAATCAGACGAATCCGGAGCAATTCTAACTTAAAGGGATGTATTGATAATTTTTAAGGTTAAAATTGTATTATTACCTACATATTTCTTATTGTCGCGCATCATATTATTTTGATTAAGAACCTTACACTGACCTGCAAATTGCAAAAAACGCAAGAAAATTTGAATTTCGCCAGCTACCGCAGCGCATCCCCCTTAAAATTGTTTTATCATAACTTTGAAATAAAATGTTTTGCATTCCTGCTTCTATGAGCCTCTTTTTTCTAATGCTATTATAAATGGAGTATAGGTTAGTTCATCATCTGCCTAGCCTTTTCCCAACTCGGTCGGCTTCCAGTCTAACCGGATGCAGCTGTATACCAGTATTTTACATGGAGCGACTGCCTATCTGACCTCCACTACCCACTTACTGGGTTTTATGATACCCATTGGTAAGACTGGTTGTCAGATTTTCGAGCTTCTGACGACCCATAATGACTGTCAAAGATCCACGGCAACAGCCGGGTCCAACGGCTTAACGTGCTTTCCGAGGCACGGAGGGGTCTCGGTATGGTATGTAAAGATGTTCACCCATCCACGGACCAACCGCGGCAAGCTTAGCTTAACCTGATCGATCGACCCGTGCGGCTGTTATTCCTTAGTCGTGTCCTAGGTTGGTTACTGCGACCGATTCGACCTTAAATTTCCACATACCTTTTATTTTTTGGGTGGGAAATCATCAAATGACCTCTCCCGCTCTGGGCTGAGCGGAAGGGCGTGACAGACTTTCACTGACTAAAACCCACCCGTGTTGCTTCAGTTGCCTGCGCCAGGGGCCACGGTATCTCTTTCGAACAACCCGCGGCCCTGGCAGGCATCGGCCCTAGCGGACCCCGTCAGTTCGTGCTGACATCTCTTTGAGGCGCGCGTGGAACACAACGCGCCGTTAGTTACTGCGACCGATTCGACCTTATTTCCCACATACCTTAGAGGGGCCCGTGGCTAAATAATAACACCCGCACAGGTCGATCGGTCAGGTTAAGCTACGCTTGCCGCGGTTGGTCTGTGGATGGGTGACCATCTTTACATACCGAGACCCCTCCGTGCCTCGGAAAGCACGTTAAGCCGTTGGTCCCGGCTGGCATTCGTGGATCTTTGACAGTCGTTACGGGTAGTCAGAAGCCCGAAAGTCTGACAACCAGTCTTACCAAGGGGTATCGTATTACCCAGTAACTGGGTTGTGGAGGTCAGATAGGCAGTCGCTCCATGTAAAATACTGGTATTCAGCTGCATCCGGTTAGACTGGAAGCCGACCCCAACGTAGTTGGGAAAAGGCTCGGCAGAAGATTCCCACATACCTTAATATGAAGCTCATCGTCTTGTCCCAGGACAGCCAGTTTCCCGAACAAGGAGTGTCTTTCAATCTTCAGTAAAGAATAGAACTTCTCCTTGAGAAGATGGAGCCCTGGTGCGTTGGCCTCTGAATATGATGTGTGGAGGAGCTTCCCTGAAAAAAAGCGTCAATTCACATATATTATCTCTTCTTTGAAGTTAGCTCATCCAAGGCAAGGATGGGAGATGAGAGACTGGATAAGGGCTGGTTTTTCAATCATCTGATAACTTTTTTTTTTTTGACGGCACGGTTGGCGCAGTGGTTAAGCGATTGATTGCTGCGCTGCGTGTCGCGGGTTCGATTCCCGCACGGAACAAATATTTGTATGACCTACATGTATTTGTTCCGAGTCTGGGTGTTTTTCTATCTATAATATGTATGTATTTACAAAAAAAAAATTATATAAGTAGTTTATCAGCCATCTTGTTACCATAACACAAGCATTAGGTTGCTTAGCTTGGGACTAGATGGCGCTGTGTGAAATGTCCAGGGATATTATTATTATTAACTTTATTCGAGGAATAGTGTTGAAATCTTGACAGTTATTTCATACAAAAACTGTCAAACGTTAATCTGGGGGCACGGGAGTGCCCCCGCCAAGACGAGTAAAGCGAAGCGCAAGGGCTAACTCTACAAGCCACATATTTTGACTAAGGTGTAGAGTTTGCGAAGTTAGGCCTTGTAGAGTTAGGGCGTGTAGAGTTAGAAGCTTGGCTCTACATGAGATCTGATTACTTTTTGACAGTGCGAGCTACATGGTCTCGTCTTGGCAACATTTAACATGAAATGTTTTTGTGGGATATTATTCCTCGAGTAAAAGTTATCAAATGATTGAAAAACCAGCCTTTATCCGTAGTTGTATGTTGATTAAAATATGATTCGCGGCCGTAACAACTATGTATTTACAGAATAATAATCATTAAAGTCATCAACACAACTCTCTAAGATCAAGTAATCCTACTGAATGACTATTTCATGAAATCTTGACATTTTAGGATTATGCTAAATTAACAAGTGGTATTACTGATTCTAATGATTATTATTCTGTAAAACATATTTGTTACGGCCGCGAATCCTATTTTAATCAACGTACAACTTAGTACCGACTAGTAAATTTGAATTTAATGATAAAAACGTAAGAAAATTTGAATTTCGCGGGCTACCTTGGAGCATCCACGTCCACCTTAACACTGCTTACCTTTTTGAGGGACTAAGTTGACTCTGAAGTTGTGCAGTTGTGGCGTATGTCCCAGTATGGAACCATCTTCATACCACAACCTGGAATGTGGAGCTGAAGGACCAAGGGACTCATCCAGAGCAGCATACCAAATCAGCATGAACGGTACTTTGGCGTGACCCTGAAATTATAACAATAAATAATCTCGTGAAAGCTGAGGAAGATATAGATTACACACACAGGCCTGTGAGAGGGGATGGGCCGTAATCCACCACGCGGGCCCATTGCGGGTTGGTAGATGTCACATGTCTTCAAATTTTTGGTCCTAGGACATGCCGGTTTCCTCACGAAGTTTTCCTTCGCCGTTTTGAGAGCCGTGGTGACGAAATAATTTACACAAAGTAAAGCGCCTGTCTGGGTTCGAACCTACGACCTACAACTCGTTAAACGCGGCCGTTACCACTGGACCACCACTGCTCACTGATTATAAGTATATTAATAATTAATTCCATTTAAAAAATCCTTAAATTTAAGTGGCAGTGGGCAGGGCACATTGCTCGCAGAACAGATGGCCGAAGGGGCCGAAAGGTTCTGTAGTGGCGACCGCGTACCGGAAGACGTAGCGTTGGAAGGCCTCCCACAAGGTGGACCGACGACCTTGTGAAGGCCGCAGGAACCCGTTGGATGCGAGAAGCACAGAACCGGTCGAAGTGGAGGTGCTTGGGGGAGGACTATGTCCAGCAATGGACGTCCTTCAGCTGAAATGATGATGATGATGATGAAAGAATCCTTACCTTAGTAGTAATATTAATCCTAGCCGTCCAATGACCCCCATGTTCACCCCCGGGGGTCTTAATAAACGAGGTAGTGATGTTGTGGGGGAGGTCTGTGATCAGCTGCTCCCCGAATGTGACCCCGTCGTGTCTGAGCCAGCCGTATGTGGCTAGCTGGTCGTTTTGGTCACACCAATGTCTGTGAAAAAGGTATTTTTTTTTACGTATTTCTTTAAAGCGACTTGCGGTAGGACTAAACTGGGAGAAATCGTCACGTAACGAGAAAGCGTTATGCCCCCTCCATGCGAATTTCTCTCTGTGTCTTTTTCTATTATTTAAGACAAAGACAGAGAAACAGTTTTCATAGTTTTCGAGGGTGCTAAAGCCATAGTGAGGTCAAAATAAAAATACAAGATAGCCAGAACTTTATAAGAGCTTCTAAAAACTAATACCAGATGGCTCTGTACTAAAAACGTCTCTCAAAAATCTCTGCGCTCTCACGCACCTAGTCGCCGCAGGAGACGCCCTGGACGGGAGTCAACAGCCGACTCCCGGCCACCGTAGGCCCGGTAAGGACCAGGTCGACGGCGCGTTGTGTTCCACGCGCGCCTCAAAGAGATGTCAGCACGAATTGACGGGGTCCGCTAGGGCCGATGCCTGCCAGGGCCGCGGGGTATTCGAAAGAGATACCGTGGCCCCTGGCACAGGCAACTGAAGGAACACGGGTGGGTTTTAGTCAGTAAAAGTCTGACACGCCCTTCCGCTCTGCCCAGAGCGGGGAAATCATTTGATGATTTCACATCCAAAAAAAAACAAAAAAGGGCACCCCCTTTGGGGTATGGACCTCGGCTTAGGGCGTCGCTGGGAGAGGGCAGCAAGGGACAGGCAACGTTACTACGAAGAAGACCACGTTGATTGGTGAAAATAGTAGAACTCTTACCGTATTCCTTTGTGGGTTGATGCGGACAGCTCGTACCACATCATACCGAACACTGGCGACCGCGGCTCTCGGCTCTTCATGCCCATGTACACACCAGGCCTGTAGGTACCCCAGTAGCGCTGAGGGATTTGTAGACCAGTTTCTTTTACTACCTAGAAAAATGATGGGAAAGGTTTAAAATTAATAACTGTACTACATGTATAAAGACTTTCTCAATGGCAGCCTGGAATTTGGAAGTTATACCCCCATGCTTTGGAAAGCACGTGTCGCCGTTGATCCTACGCGACTGCGCCTGAAGGCCTATTCTCGTAATTTTAAGAACATTCACAGTCTAATCTCAGCCTCAATCTGTCAAAAATACCTCTAATTTTCAAAGCCAACTCGCAGAGGCCCTTTACACAATTCTAAATTATGAGGAGGCACCAACCGTAGATTATCCCTGTATGCACCATGCAAGTGCACCCAAGGACAACCCCCGGTTGGTGCACAGGACTATTGCAGAACATGGAAACAAAATATATGGGTTAGTTATTATAATTAATTATTAACCCTTTAACTGCTTGTGTCGCACATATTTCCGTGAACCTACCGCTTGTGTCGTATTTCTGTGACAGAGAACATGCATGATTTTTTCGTCCTATTAACTGCGTGGTACAACTAAAACTATTATAAAAAATTTGATTGATTTGTAGCCACACGCTAGGGGCACAGCAATTGATATTTAGCCATAGCCAAGCGCTTAAAAGGTTAAGTATATGTGACTAGCTTCTGCCCGCGACTTCGTCTGCGTGAAATTTCGACCCATCGCGGTGCATCCCATCGCTACCCGTGCTTGCGTTGCGTGCGTTCTTTCTTGCGTGCGTTCTTTCTGACTTTTTTCCATTTTGCTCCACTCCTAAGAGTCGTAGCGTCACCTTCCTGAAGAATTGTGCTATCACATGCAAAATTTTTTTTTTTTTTATCTGAAAGGGTGTTCTGGAGTTTACCCCCTACATACATACAAACAAACAAATTTTATCTCTATGTTACGGGTTTGGTTTCCGCACTTAGTCCTTCAGCAAATTTTATCTCTATAGAATATTAGTATCTCTAAATAATATTAGTATAGAAGACGTCTAGAATAAAATTACTACACTACAATAGGTAAAAAGAAATTAAAAATAAAGAAATGACAGGTAAATTAATTATGCGATAGCTACATAGCACTACCGGTGCTGTTACCGGCTTAAAAATGATCAAACAGAAGGAAAAAAGAATAGTAACACTTTTCTCACCTTATCATCGTCGAATGGTGTGTTAACTCGCGTTTCTAAATACCCCAAAGTGCTGATATATACAGCAATTAAGAAACAAACGAAGCCGACGCCGGTCTTCCAAATAGAAAGAAATTTAAACGTTCTGCTACCGAAAGACGAGGTTTCGCTACTTCCCGAACTACTGCTTGTATCTACCTTATCCGTCTTAAGCGACACTACTTTTCTATGTCTAACCATGTTAAATTATTAACTAATAACTAATCTACAATATGTATGTGGAATTGACACGATTTCTTGTATAATTTTTCTGTAAATTTGTCTAATATTTTTATCGGCGAATGCGAATTGCAATCGTCAATACGCGGTCGCGTTTGACGTTTCGATTTGATAGTGATGTGCATAGACACTAAATCACAGAATATGAGAATACTAAACTCGACTTCCGCATACCATACGAGCAAAATGCACTGAAAAAGTTTTCCATGACATGTTGAGTTTCATGACTATATGAAAATAAAAAGTGCCCATTACAAAATATTGCTAGATTAAGTCGCTATTGCATGGACCTTAGTTTCATTTTTTTCAAAACTAATCGGGACTATTTATTAATAATTCACCGTCCATCGTAGATTGCTATGTCCTCAAAGGGGGCAGAGAGGAAAGTGTCTATGTATACTCTCCATTAGTCCCCTTTGTCTTCGGTTTTGATCCTGAGATTAGTGGTTAATTTCACTCCATGACTTTCCAATCTTCTTCATTAGCCTAAAGAAGATCACAAACTCACTGTGCGTTGCTAGGTTCGTTTGAGATGAAAACACTTTCACAATTCTTAGGAATTCCAATACCAGTTGCCTAATTCCAAAACACGCTCACTGGCTTTCATTTTGGCAAATCAACAAGTACACTTGCGTTTTTTATGCTGTCGACCATTTAAATTTTTATTAAATACATTCGATTTAAATGCAATAAATCAAATCGACCTAAAATAAAGTCAGCTTTTAGCTTAGAGCGGTTAAATCCTCTAAGGCTTTTAGTTGGCATTCAACTGAATTAGTCGATTTTGTTGATATACAAAATTCAAAGGTTAGATTAGGTAACAAATGTCCCATCACTAACATCAATACGTGTGGCTGGTTGACATTTCATTTGATTTGTATTGTTTCGTTCGGAAATTATGTAAGTTAGGTGTCTACTATCATAAATATCACAAAATACGAAAAACATTAATAATATTTTTATCCCCTTTCATTTTTAGTAGTCCATTCGCTATAGTTACTAACGTTCACGCAAATATATGTTTTTTTTTTTTTTTATTTGATAAAGAAGCAAGATCTAAGCCTTCTTGTTTGGTAAACAAACAAATCACGCAATACTTAAAAATAAAAAATTGGTTCTGTTTATTTAGAGAAAATACGGACAGCTATCCAATATTACCTTTATTTATTTTATTGAATACCGAATCATATTCTTTTTTGAAATCGGATAAAAGGTACATACTAGATACGGTGCATACTAGATAATAGGAGCTATTTTTCATACTTCGCATCGATAGACACGAGAGTTATAGGTACTTATAACTGATCTTTTTATAAATTAATTATTCCTCTTGCAAATAGACTAAAAATAGTCAGTCTAGTGGAATGTCTGCAGTATAATGAAAGACAAGCAAAGGAAACGGGTTGGTGACCGCTGAGTACTAGTAGTGAGCAGTGAGGCTCTGAGTGCTCTGGCCTCTGACTGCCGCAGAGACAGTGTCAGACCGCCGACCGATGATAATGCGGTGCCGCTTAACAATCCCAATTATCGTTTTCAAACGCTTGATTACATCCCCACTGACGACTAAGGCACTACTTTTCGCGCGAAAACCTTTAGTGTGTTATTAATATCGATAAGAGCAAAGAAATGTCTCAAAAATTTCTTTCTAAACGAAAAAAAAATAAACAATCTTCGTTCGAGCACTTCAAGCAAAGATACACAAAAGCGCCACCTATTTTACTAGAACAGCAATTTTATTTTTCCTAATTCTATTAATGTTAACGTTACATTATTGAATTTCTGCTTAAACAGTCGATTTAAGTTTCGCTGAGGTCGTAAATAAGTAAAGTCAGGTGTTCTACAAAGCATAATAAAATGTTATAATTTTTTTATTTTTCTCTCCGTGACAAGCGCATCACTGACGTTTGAACATTCAGCCACAAAGCGCTTTATTTCAGCCGATTGTTTAACACGGGAGGGTTATGTTTTGAACCAAAGTAAGTGTATCGTCTATAGAAGCTGCTGAACTATTTTTAACTGTATTCATTTTACTTGCAGCAACAGCACAAAAAACGCTTGGACAGTTTCCATCGTTTTAGAAATTCCGAATTAGTAGCTTACAGACGGGCAATAAATAATGTAAGCTTTCTCTAAGATTGTGATACTTACCGAAATTAAAATTATTGTAAATAACTTAAAAGAGATTCGTTGTTTTTGTTTTATATAATACAATGAAGTGTTAAATTAATATAGGTACTGACAATTATTTATTTACTACCTACTATGGAACTTCGCATTTTTTTACAAAGATTTATAAGAATAATATTATGATATAATTATACCAAAAGTATATATTATAAGATACTTTCAGTATGGAATCTATAGTTCCTAGAATCTGTAGTCACTTAAGTTCCTTTTCATAACCTAAACAAAACAATGAAACAAAAATCATCAATAAAAATCACACTGCTGTATGACAAAAAAAATCATTCGCTTCAAGCGCTTTCTTGCTTCGAGCTACCAACCGCGCCACCTGTCCGTTCCAAATGTAGATAAAACAGTTCAGAAATACCGTGGGTCGGTAAAACAGACGTTCCCCCCGCGGCAGCGTACCCGACCCCCTCCGAGGGCGCACGAAACCAGTGCGATCGAGCGACACGTACCGCGCGTACCTGCTACAAACAGTAAACGCGCCACGCTACGCGATTATGATGAACCGAACACAACATTACACGCATTTATTCAGTGAAATAATGTAAATAATAACGTTAAACAACATTTAGTATAGTTTTAGTGTTGTGTAAAATCCGTGAGCATTGTTTACCGGCCGGCGAACGCACGCGACAACGCTCCCCGAAAAAAAAAACTCCAATGTCGGTGGAAGTGAGGATGCTTGTGTCAGTGTAGTGTATTAAAATAGGTAAATGTATAAACGGCGTGCTATGATCGTATGAGGAAGAAAAGCACAAGGAACATTGTAAGTGAGAGCGTGAGGCTCAGTGTTATTAAGTTGTGTTTGGCCAGAAATGCGGGGTTGCTCGCCCCAAACCACAGAGGTTTTATCCGAGTGGGGCGGCCGCTGATCAAAAACGGAGGTACGGAGGACTATCCCTCATGTCCTCAATGTTTTTTCTAACCGAAACAGGTCCCACGTAACCCCTTTTTTGTGGGACGCGTTTTATTTTGGAGGGAATGTTTACGAATCGATACTCTTGTAGGTTATAAGCGCCTAGTACTTGCGTCCGAGTTTCTACACGCGTTTTCGATAAATAAACACAAAAAAATCGATCGTTCGATAGTTCTTTTTTTTTTCGAAAACAAAGTTTGTTTTTTCCGTTGTCGGCTAACTTCGGGTTTTACCGTTCAAAAGTTTAGGATACCTCGCATCGCATTGGTACGTGTTTCTGTACGTTTAACTTTTGTTCCTCGTATTCAGTATATTTTTTTTTAGCTCTACGAACCTTAGCTTTTAATAAAAACAAATACACATTGAAGGTTATAATATACGTAACTGGTTTTTTTATGGATATGTAAAATAGAAATTCTTAGCAGCATCCTATATTTACTTTGGTGGCACAGACAGAGTTCTATTCTCTCGAACGAGTAATTTTGATTTTCGAACCACAAACTGTTCATTTCAAAACACTCCCTGTTTGATCATGACTGCCTAGTACCTTGAGAAAACCGTGAATTATAAAACTAAACATAAAAATAGACTTTTCCGTAAAGATATTCATTTATTATGCCAAAAGCGGAAAGAATCTCCTAATTTCTAATAGCAACAAACTTTGATCGCCATATCTTTCGGCAATCGTGGTGATTATGACAACACCATGAAGTCTAAATCAAAAAGTTTATTTCAAAAATGGGTATTTTGAATGTCATTTACTTACAAGAAAAAAAAAAGTATTGGATCTATTTTCTCCTTCCAAAAGGTAGTTATGTATGGATGAATGAAGAATGGGCGAGAAACTCCATAAACACAAAATGTAATCAGCCTATAATGTTCCCACTGCTGGGACACAGGCCTCTGTTCGAAAGGAGTGGGCTGTAATCCCCAATGAGGCCCCAGTGTAGGTTTCCTCTCACCGTTTTGAGAGCAGTGGTGATAAAATAATTACGCAAAATAGAGCGCCTGTCTGTGTTCGAACCTACGATCTACAACTCGTCAGTCGCGGCCGTTACCACTGGGCCACCACTGGTCTCAGAAACTCCCAGACCTTTGATGATTATGATTGAAACCTACAGCATGACATCATGCCAGTCGTCCTCGAACAAATAGGCACCATGCATGGTACCTATAGAACATTCTCACTTACCAGCAATCTGGGAGCTCCAATAGGGACCAAGGCTTTGCCACTCAATCAATCTGGCCAGCCTTTTCTCAACTGTGCTGGGCTCGGCTTCCAGTCTAACCGGATGCAGCTGAATACCAGTATTTTATATGAAGCAATTGCCTATTTGACCTCCACAACCTAGTTACTGGGTAATACGATACCCCTTGGTAAGACTGGTTGTCAGACTTTCGGGCTTCTGACTACCAAACGTCTCTAAACTTCTGACTGTCAAAGATCCACGAATGAGTAACTAGGTTGTGGAGGTCAGATACTCCACAACTTAGTTACTTGGTAACACGATACTACGCTGTAAGACTTCTTGTCAAACTTAGGTTTCTGACTACCCGTAACGACTGTCAAAGATCTACGCATGATCGGCGGGACCAACGGCTTAGCGTGCTCTCTGAGCCACGGAGGGGTTTCGATATGTAAAATGGATGGTCACCCATTCACGTACCAACCGCGGCAAGCGTAGCTTCTGTCGAACGACCCGTGCGGCTATTATTATTTAGCCACGAGACCCTCATGCCTTTGCTACTACTGCCGGGCACAAATTCAAACCCCACAGTTTACTAGGAGACCCAAAGCCCGTCCACACAGCAGTTGCGTCATTGTTGCATCATAGAATAAAAGTGTAAACAAAAACCTCCAAGATAGATACGCGTAAAATCAACCGCACTGATAGCACTTGCCTTACGAAAATCACCCTTAGCGCTACGAGAGACTGGCAAATATTTTAGTCAGAGGGTCATCTATGGCTTTTTTGTGGTTTGGTTTTTCTTGAGCTATGCTCTATGGTTAGTGCTGATAAGAAAGTAGAAGGACTCGTTTGAACAATCCGTTTCGTTAGACCGCCAAATTCAAATTATCTTACTGAATTTTATTATAATCATTAAAATCACCAAACAACCCTCTCAAGTTCATGTAATCCTATTGAATGACTATTTCATGAAATATAATAGGATTTTTTAATTTTTGTTTAGGATCGTTTTACGAGTTTTTCGAGATAATGTACACACGGCTACACGTCAAGCTATACAAAACCAGTTTGTCTTGGCCTCTCTTTGTACGATATTTTCTCACAATGAACGGTCAGCCAATACTGGATTTGCATAGCTTGATGTGTGGCCGTGTGTACTGTCGCCAAAACCTATATCTGACCATTTTGAAAAAAAAATCCCGTGCACATGATGACCACAGCTGCGTCCGTAAGTAAAACAAAAGAGGATCCTTTTTAGATCGACTAATAATATGCGCTGCAAGCAGGAATAGTCCTTACGGTGGTCAGATATAGATTTTGGCGATAGTACGTTCTTTGGCTAGGTTTTAAGTATTACGCGTCGACCAGAGATGATGATGAGATCTCGACGATCATCTTGGTGCTGATAAAGACCTACGTGAGTTTGGACTAGGATTCTGACTTACCCTTGACGAATGACCATAAAGACACCCCTCCACAGCAGCCCAGGGGGCCTAAAAAGGCCACTTTGGCAGAATCATAATAGGATAACAATATGAATCTTAATAAAAATCGTAAAATGATCACAAACTGACAATTCATAATAGTGTGCAATTCATATCACAATGTAATATTAACATTTAAACTGTAGAAATAAAAAGTAAAAAACGACTTTGATTAATAAAACTGTAATGAAAATACTATCGTTAAAATTACGGTTTTTTTTTCATGCGGCAATGTTTATACCAATTAGGAAATGAAATTTTACGAAAATTAGAGGAATTGCTAATGATCTGCTGGGAATTCAGGAAATGAATAGCTTTTAGAGGTATTGCTTAAAGTGGCCTTTTTAGGCCCCCAGGATTAATTAATAAAATAATCTGTACTTAGCTATGTCAGACTTCACACGTTAAGAGCCTGCGCGCACTAGCGATTTTAAGTTGGCCGATACTTTGATCGGTCAGAGGATCAATATAGAGTTATATGGCAGTGTGCGCACTTGAAGATTAACAGATGTAGGACTATTACGATTGCGACTGAGCAATCGGCCAACTTAAATCGCTAGTGCGCGCAGGCTCTAAGCCGTTGGTCCCGGCTGTCATTCGTAGATCTTTGACAGTCGTTACGGGTCGTCAGAAGCCCGAAACTCTAATTAATAACCAGTCATACCAAGAGGTCTGGTATTTGCGCCGATTCCCTTGTTCACAAACTAAACTAAATTTATATCAGTGCATCTTTTTCTTTCTATTTCAGAAAAGGGCAAAAGATAAATATTAGTTTAGTTCTGTCAAATTACTCAGCGCCTATTTATAATAGCCATGTTTTTAATCACGTCTAAACTGTCTATGGAGTAGGTATCTTAATTTGACAGGACAAAACTAATATTTATCTTCTGTCCTTTTCTTAATGAAATTGAAAGAAAAGATGCATTATCATCTGCCTAGCCTTTTCCCAACTATGTTGGGGTCGGCTTCCAGTCTAACCGGATGCAGCTGAATACCAGTATTTTACATGGAGAAAGAAAGAAAGAAAAGAAAGAAAAATATTTTATTCTGCACAAACAAAACGCACAATTACAACTAAAAAAATAAAAATAATAATAGCGACTGCCTATCTGACCTCCACAACCCAGTTACTGGGTAATACGATACCCCTTGGTAAGACTGGTTGTCAGACTTTCGGGCTACTGACGACCCGTAACGACTGTCAAAGATCCACGAATGACAGCCGGGACCAACGGCTTAACGTGCTTTCCGAGGCACGGAGGGGTCTCAGTATGTAAAGATGACCTTTACATACACAGCAGGTCAAGCTACCCGAAACTGTCAAATTTTCCCAATCAACCTTAAACCTTAATGCATTAGCGATAAAGTTGAAAATCTTTTAAAGAAATTTGACAGTTTGTAGTAGCTTGATGTGCAGACGTCTGTACATCTTGATAATACAGTTTGTTTCGGCGTTCCATTGCAGTACCATCGTGTTTGAGTTTATAAACATTGGCATGCAAAGCGTCTTTAAGACCTGCAATTGTGAATTGAAAGCAAACAATTCGTAATGAATTGTTTTCTTTCAATCCACAATAAATTTTGAAGTGAGCAAATTAAGGCGTTGCACAAATGTTATTAACGTCCAACTGACCTCCACAACCCAGTGACTGGGTAATGGCGCTAAGTTCAGTGCATCTTTTCTTTCTAGAGCGGCCCGTGGCTAAATAATAACAGCCGCACAGGTCGATCGATCAGGTTAAGCTAAGCTTGACGCGGTTGGTCCGTGGATGTGTGACCATCTTTTCATACTAAGACCCCTCCGTGCCTCGGAAAGCACGTTAAGCCGTTGGTCCCGGCTGTCATTCGTGGATCTTTGACAGTCGTTACGGGTCGTCAGAAGTCCGAAAATCTGACAACCAAGGGGTATCGTATTACCCAGTGACTGGGTTGTGGAGGTCAGATAGGCAGTCGCTCCATGTAAAATAATGGTGTTCAGCTGCATCCGGTTAGACTGGAAGCCGACCCCAACATAGTTGGGAAAAGGCTAGGCAGATGGCAGATAATATACAGATAAACCTTCCAGAATAAACTCTCTAAATGATGAATTGATAATGTAAACTGCATCAAAATCCGTGGCGTTTAGAAGAACTACGCGATCACACAGACACGAAATGCGACTTTAATCTATACATTTACTAGCTGCGCCCCGCGGTTTCATCCGCATAAGTTTCGATCCCGTGGGAATATCGGGATAAAAAGTATCCTATGTGTTAATCCTGGTTATAAACTATCTGTTTGCCAAATTTTATGAAAATTGGTCCAGCCGTTTGAGCGTGAAGAAGTAACAAACTTACAAACACACACAAACTTTCGCCTTTATAATATTAGTAGGAAGTAGGGAAAGAAATAAAATTGAAGTGTTTGTCAATAAAATGTCAAAGTAACAGCTTTTTACTAAATGCATATGAAAGCATAAACGGTACTAATAACAAAAATACATTTGTTAAAAATGTTATCTGTCTGTCTGTTTGTTCCGGCTTATCTCCGAAACGGCTGGACCTATTTTGACAGGACTTTTACTGGCAGATAGCTGATGTTATAAGGAGTAACTAAGACTACTTTTATTTAAGAAATAATTAGGGTTCCGCGTATGAAATCCAATTTGTTTTCCGACAGGCACGCGTTGCGTGCTAGTCAGTCCTACTAGTAATATCAAACTGCTCTAAACCACAAATAATATCAAGTAGGTATCCGGCATACAGTATCGCGAATACATAAGAAATCAATAATTCGCTTAGCAAGTAAAAAAAACTGGAACGTAGACTGTTTAGGTAACCCAAAAACTTGTTTTTACTAAGTACCTACCTACTTCGCACATTGCTATGACGAAATTGTTAGTGTTACGACCGCTTGTGTTTATGGGGTAGGCTGTGTTGTAAGGGCCCACAACTACACCACATCGCAGCGACTAAATTTGGTCAAACTCAACTGTGGTTACGTGTGAATATCGTTGTGGTACAAACGCCAGCACATAAAGCTACCCGAAACTGTCAAATTTTCCCAATCAACTTTGAACCTAATGCTTCAGTGATAAAGTAGAAAATCTATTGACAGATTGTAGTAGCTTGATGTGCTGCCAGTCTGTGCCTACAAAATGTGGATGTGGTTGCATTGTGTTTGTGATGTGGCCGGCCTCTAGATCGCGGTGTCGCTGGTGGTCGCGTTGTTGTTGCGACGTGATGTGGTCGATATCACACACGCGGTCGATAATGTCTACAAAATGTGGTCCGTGTGAACTTAACTATTAATTTTCATACAAATCAGCGCCCGCCCACATGTTGTGGTACACACGGCTACACGTCAAGCTATACAAAACCAGTTTGTCTTGGCCTCACTTTGTATGATATTTTCTCACAATGAACGGTCAGCTAATACTGGTTTTGCATAGCTTGATGTGTAGCCGTGTGTACGTGTAAAACAAGCCTAAGAGCAGTGGTGGCTCAGTGGTCACGGCCGTGACTTACCGAGTTGTAGGTCGTAGGTTCGAACCCAGACAGGCGCTTTAATTTGTGTAAATTATTTCATCACCACTGCTCTCAAAACGGTGAAGGAAAACATCGTGAGGAAACCGGCATGTCCTAGAAAAAAAAATCGAAGACATGTGATATCTACCAACCCGCACTGGGCCCGCGTGGTGGATTACGGCCCATTCCCTCGAGCGAGAGGAGGCCGTGTGAGGAGACTGTCCCAGCAGTGGGAACATTACAAGCTGATTATGTTCATGCCTAAAGCCGGGTCCAGACGGGTGTAACGTGTAATGTAAGATTACGTGTAATTTAGCGTCAACAGTGTGGACGGCACCCGAACTCAAAGCGAATTGTGTACGCGAATCTATTTCAATAGCTGTTTCCACTCCAAACGAGCACTGCGAGCGCCTTTGTGTTCGCGCAAAAAACCGACAGCCGATGGATCAGCCCGAGCGCCGGCGCGAGCGTTACATGCAATGAAAGAAAGAAAGAAAAAGCATTTATTTGCGGCAAACATGACGCATAAAAAAAAGGACATAAACACACAAAAAAAAAACAGGTTGGGGGTAAACATGCGTCACATTCACGCAAAACGGCCATCGCTCAGCATAATGCTAAGACCCTATACGAGACAGAGCCCCAGCGCTGGTTTTCAGCAGCAGCCGGCACTGACGTGTGACGTACAAGTGCAGCATGCAATGCTCGTAGTGCCGTCCACACGTAGAATTCGTGTTACATTACACGGTGGATTACATTACACGTTACACCCGTCTGGACCCGGCTTAAGATGCATCATTACGATACCTCGCAATCGCGGTTTTGAGAGCAGCTGTGATTATTTGAACAAAGTAAACCGCCTGTCTAGATTCGAACCTACGACCTACAACTCGTAAATCGCGGCCGTTACCACTGCTCCACTGACCACTCACCATCAGACAACTTGTTCCATCTAATGATATTAAAAACTCTCATGAACAGCCGATCGATTCTGTAAAAGTCTCGCGGTGAAAAGTTAGGTGAGTGTGCTTAGAATGAGCTGTCAATAGTGTCAATCCCTAGCATTCGTTGGAATGACAGCTCACTCCACTCTCACTTCACTTAAGTTTTCACGGTGAGATGGTTACAGAATCGCACTGCAGCCGATCGATTCTGTAAAAATCTCACCGTGAAAAGTTAGGTGAAGTGAGCTTAGAGTAAGCTGTCAATAGTGTCAATCCCTAGCATTATTTGGAATGACAGCTCACTCCACTCTCACTTCACCTAAGTTTTCACGGTGAGATGGTTACAGAATCGCACTGCTGAGTACAGTAATCCCACGGCAGACAAAGTTATAAGTAACTAGCTCTTGCTGGAGGCCCCCATTGTTTTCATATTAGATAGAAGTCTATCTCTATTGGTTTACACGGCGCACGCCAGTAAAGCTTCCAGACGGTATGGTTTTTTCCGACATCTTTAGCGATCATCGTCATATTTCAGACTCTTCTTCTTCTTCCTGCCCTTATCCCATGTTACTTGTGTTCGGCGCAACACGTTTTCTTCTTCCATTCTCCCCTGTCAACCGTCACGCTATCATTCACGTTCTCTTTCATATCATTCCTTACACAATCCATCCATCTTTTCTTCGGCCTTCCTCTACCTCTCCATCCTTTTTTTTGCATTGCACACCGTCGGGCTGGTGGCGGCAAAGCTTGGGGTGACACTCGACGAAAGGGATATAGTGTTTGCGCAGCGGGTGGGCCTACGTACGGAACGAGACGTGCAGACGAGCCCTGTGGGCGGCGCGAGTCCGGTCGGCGCTGCTAGCCCAGTGGGAGCAGCGGCGGCGACAGCGCGCGGGCGGCGCATCGTGGTGCGCCTGACGCGGCGCGCACTGCGCGACGAACTGCTGCAGAGCGCGCGCGTGCGGCGCGGTGCCACCACCGCGGATTTAGGATTACCGGCGCCCCCGCGTCGCTTCTTTCTGAACGAGAGGCTCACCAAAACAAATAAATATTTGTTTTATCGGGTGCGTGAAGCTGGCAGCCGTCTAGGATGGAGGTATACGTGGACGAAGTTCGGCCGCATTCTGGCTAAGCAGGGTGACGGCAAGCCCACCCACTGCATCCGCTCAGAGGAGGACCTTGCGCGGGTTTTTGGTTGTGAGGTGTCTACTGCAAAAGATGACTGATTACTTAACCCCCGACAATCACTCTACTGTATGTCCAAAACTACACCTATATGTATCTGCTTTGCTCTCACTTAGATTTTTAAGATTAGCTTGTGCGAGGCCGGTCGTTTCCTTGTCTCAGTATGATTTGGTTTTTTCTAGTGGCTATGTACATTATATATGTATCACCCTTTCGCTCACTATTTTCACGTTTTCAATATCTATTATGATATCTTTATTTTTACAGATTTTATATAGTATTACACTGTGGCTGACTATATACACTTATTATATACAATATTTATATACAATACTATACACAATATTTACAATGCTTCCCTTTTTATTTTTACGAATTATATCTAACACCATGTATTTCAGTATATTTACACATCACATTATTATGCAAAATTCCACACTAATTAATACTTCTGACGCTATCTACATTCCAAATATTACTATTACATTCACTACTGTTCTCAAAAATGATTAAGACGACAAAAAATTTAAAAGTTGGGTTATTTAATGCGGGGTCGCTGGGTTCGCGCCATGAGGAGTTCCTAGTTGCTATGGATAGCCTCTCGGTAGACATCATGGCGATAAATGAGACCTGGCTCAGGCAGGGAGAGGAGGGTCGCGCCCCGACAGTACCGGGCTACCGGCTGCGGCACGTGCCGCGGGCGCGCGCCGTGCGCGGCGGGCGCGGGGGCGGCGTGGGCTTCTACGTGCGCCGCGGCGTGCGCGTGCGCTCCGTGCCGCACCCGCCGGCGCCGCAGGTCGAGCAGATGTGGCTCCGACTTAACGTCAACTCACATTCAGTCATTATTGGTACAGCATACAGGCCGCCGTGGCTTGATGTGAATTCCTTCCTGGATGCGGTTACTGATTCTCTCTCCTCCTTTGCTAACGCGGACAGGTTTATCCTGCTTGGCGATTTTAACATTAACGTCTTAAACCAAAGTGACAACAAATGTAAACTTCTGAACAATTTTTTACATTGCTGCAAGCTCACTCAAATTATTACAGAACCAACCCATTTCACAGATCATAGTGAAACTCTAATTGATGTTGTGTGTACTGATGCCCGTGTGTGTGGGGTCTCTGTATCGCACATACCGGAGCTTGGTCACCATGCAATTATATCTGTCGAACTAAATTTCAAATTAGAGAAGCCTTCTCCACACTGGATTACCTACAGACCACTTAGAGACATCCTCCCCGAATTTTTTAGTGAGGACTTAAATAAAATGGACTGGGAATATATTGAAAATCTGGAAGATGTGAACTTAATGGTTTCATTGTTTAATCAGTATATTCTGACGCTTTTTGATTTGCATGCTCCCCTCAAAAAGGTCCTAATTAAAGAGAAATCTTATCCCTGGATAACAGACACAGTCAGGGAAATGATGAGGCTGCGTGATAAGTGCTATTTGAAGTCGAGATCGACAAAATCCGAACATCATATTAAATCCTACAAGGAGCTTAAATACCTTGTTAGAGCTGCTTTTGATAGTGAGAAGTGCGCATATTTTAAAACATATATTAACAACAATATTAAACAACCCAAGAAGTTATGGAGTCATATTAAAGCAACTGTAGCCATCTCAAAAAAACCAGAGCATAGTCTGCCCCATTTCTGTAACAACCCAGAATCTATCAACCAACACTTTTTGGACGTACCAGGCAGTGGGAAGGTCACTGCTGCAGACTTAACATATTTTGACAATCATAGACACGGTAATAGTCATTTCCGGCTTGAGCCAGTCCGGCAGGATGCGGTGCTGAGGATCTTGCGCAGTCTTAAGTCCAATGCGCAGGGCTCTGACCAAATTTCTCTGGAGATGCTGATGTTGACACTTCCTAGAACTCTTGCAGTGATCACAGCTATCGTCAACAGATCCATAGTCAACTCTTCTTTCCCTGATCTGTGGAAAATGGCAATTGTTAGACCGATCCCAAAAGTACCTAACCCCACTAGTGTAAAAGACCTCCGTCCGATAAGCCTACTTCCATGTCTGTCCAAGATTTTAGAGAGGGTTGTCTCTGACCAACTTAGGGCATATCTTGAGCAGCACAATATCTTGCCGCAGGCTCAATCTGGTTTTCGCAAGGCCCATAGCACCGCGACAGCGCTCCTGGATGTAGTCGGTAACATTCTTGAGGCCAGGGACCAGGGTATGGGAACCCTGCTCGTCCTGCTGGACTTTTCGCGTGCTTTCGATTCCATTAACACGTCACTTCTACTCTCCAAGCTGTCTTACTATGGGTGTGAAGTTGAAACTGTTAAATGGTTTGAGAGTTACCTCAAAAATAGATCGCAGTTTGTCCAGGTGACAAGTGACAGTGGAGATTCCATGTCATCGGGTCCGAAGCGCGTGGAAAGGGGCGTACCTCAGGGATCGATCCTGGGCCCGCTTCTCTTCATCCTGTACAGTGCTGACATCACCAACTGTCTGATCAACACCAAGTTCCACCTTTATGCTGACGATCTGCAGTTGTACCTCTCCTTCCGGTCCCAGGATATAGCTGAAACCGTAAACAGGGTGAATGATGATTTGGAAAGGGTCTCAGCTTGGTCCACAAGAAACTCCCTGGTCCTGAATCCTAGTAAGTCCAAGTATATTGTGATGGGATCTAGGGATTTCCTGAACAAAATGCTTGCTTGCAACCTGGACCTCAGGATTGATGGTTGTGGTGTGGAAAGAGTTCTGGAGGCTCGTAATCTGGGTGTGGTATTTGACGGGCAGCTGCATTTTGAAGCGCACATATTGGAGGCTGTGCGCAACTGCTTCTACCGACTCAAGGTGTTGTATCGTATCCGTCCCTACATTAGTGTGGATATGCGTGTCATGCTGTGCGAGTCACTTGTTTTATCCAAGCTGAATTATGCTGACACTGTGTACGGGGCGTGTATTCTCGGTAGAAGCGAAAGACTGATTCAGCGGGTGCAGAATGCGTGTGCAAGATTCTGCTACAAAGTACCACCACGTTCCCACATCACTCCTTTTCTAAATAAGGGTAATTTGATGAGAATGTCAGCACGCAGAAAGCTTCACCTGGCTACCCTACTCTTTGGCATAATTCTCACTAAGCAACCAGAATACTTATATAAAAAATTGTCTTGGTCACGCGATGTAAACAAAATTAAAACAAGAGCATCTTCGTACCTCATGCTAGCCTCTTCGCATAGAACTGCTGCATTCCGTGGTAGTTTCAAATTCGCTGCCTCCCGCTGCTGGAACGACTTGCCACCTCCTTTTCGTGCTATAAAGACAGTTGGTGCTTTTAGATTAAAATTTAAACAGCATTTATTGCAGCTTCAAAAAGATACCAAACTCTGAACCTACCCTTGATGTGCACGCAGGTAGCAATGGTGGTCCGAGCGTTTGGCAGCGATTGTTCACTGAACAGGCACAGCAGTTGTTTCGCATCTTGTTTTTGTGTTCGTTAGGTTAATGTTCGATAGTTAATAAATAAGTAAAATGTTCTTCTTATTCCACGCTTTTACTGGCAGCATCGTTAGACGAATTGTTACTGCCGGCCTACACAGTGTTTTGTTTCGTTGTCTGTCATTTGTTTCTAAAAGCCATAACTCGATAATCACTCTCATCATTAATTTATTACTATTTCTCCATTTCATCCATGCCGTTAATTAACTACCACATTCCACTTTTATTGCATATTCACTGTAACACTGTTCCACTACACAGCCGTAATGTATAGCGTACAAAGAGTACTTTTGATAGCGTATTATTTATTGATTTTCGCCGGTTTTTTATTTTCGGCGCATGCGACCGTTCACTTGTCACAACAATGCCACAGAGTGCTTCTGTCTGACACTCGGGGCATTGACAAGTAATTAGGTTACGTCTAGCACGGATTAAAAATCAATAATATTTATTTTATTGCTAATATTTTACATAATATTATATCTATTTTATTATTTTATTTATTACTGTGATTGCCCGTGACATCACAGCGGGCCCTATCAGAATACCAGCGCTACGACATTTATTTTTTAAATGTCGAAGCATCATGCTGAGATAGGAGCCTTTTGGCCTCGTATAGGACTTTGTTTTTTTTTTCCTTTTTTTACTTATATATACAATTTGTTTTATTTTTAACTGTGTTTAGTTTAGTTATGATCCTGTACGAGTCGCAATAAATACTTTTTCTTTCTTTCTTTCTTTCCATCCATAAACATGTATTTCATCACTCTTTTAGTCACATGCGTTTCGTCCCTTCTCATCACATGCCCATACCCCATACCAAGCCAAACGATTTCCTTTCAACGTTTCTGTCACCGGCGCCACTTTCAAACTTCCTCTTATATGCTCATTTCTTACTTTATCCAATTTACACGACACCTTCATGAATTATACACCTTAACCTTCCTCATGAATCACTCCGTCCATTGGTGAAACCGTATCAAAATACGTTTGGCAGTTTTTGAGTTTATCGCGTTCAGACAGACTGATGCGGTGGGGTGGGGGGGACTTTGTTTCAAAATATGTCGTAGCGCCCCGCGGTTTCACCCGTGTAAGTTTCGATCCCGTGGGAATATCCGGATAAAAAGTAGCCCATGTGTTAATCCTGTCTATAAACTACCTGTGTGCCAAATTTCATCCAAATCCGTGCAGTAGTTTTTGCGTGAAAGAGTTACAAACATCCATCCATCTTCACGAACTTTCGCGTTTATAATATTAAAAGGATGTGAAGTACAGCTCCCGAAAACGTGCTCCTACATTGATTTACAGGTTTAGTCTGCACCAGTATCAAACTAGAATCCTTTGTACGAGAAAGCACAGTTAAGAAAAACTGGAGATACTTTCGTTACCATGAACCCACACGCCCGTAATGTCTTCGTGGATGTGGATGGATTCTTAATTGACAGTCGTTACGGGTCGGCAGAAGCTCGAAAGTCTTACCAAGGGGTATCGTATTACCCAGTAACTGGGTTGTGGAGGTCAGATAGGCAGTCGCTCCATGTAAAATACTGGTATTCAGCTGCATCCGGTTAGACTGGAAGCCGACCCCAACATAGTTGGGAAAAGGCTAGGCAGATAGTCTATAATATGTATGTATTTGCAAAAAAAAAAATGTATTATAAGTAGTTTATCAGCCATCTTGTTACCATAACACAAGCATTAGGTTACTTAGCTTGGGACTAGATGGCGCTGTGTGAAATGTCCAGGGATATTATTATTATTATATTATATGTATAGTGCTACTAATATTATAAACGTGAAAGTTTGTATGGATGGAAGGATGTTTGTTACTCTTTCACGCAAAAACTACTGAACGGATTTGGATGAAATTTGGCGCAGAGATGGTTTATAACCAGGATTAACATATAGGATACTTTTCTTTTTATCCCGATATTCCCACGGGATCGAAGCATATGCGGGTGAAACCGCGGGGCGCAGCTAGTAATAATAGTATAGTCTTATAGATAGATAGATACTATGATTTGAGACCAACAAGGAAGAATGGCTAGATTTTATAGAACAACAAAAAAAGGCTAGTCTGCTGGCGTCTAGTATATAATATCAGTAATTTTAAAATGTTAGGCTACATTTTTTTGGCGTCAGAAAATTGGGCTTGCTTGGGTCAACGGTCGAAAGAGTCTGCAGTACAGTTAGACTGGCTGAATGCCACAGGAACTTCGCTTTATTCACATTTTTTAAACTTACAACACCTGCGGGGTAATTGCTAAACACACCAACGATGACGATGCCTTTCATATTGGCTATCTATTCGACAACATTTAACAATTGACTAAGGAGACAGCAGAAGTCTGATTCAGAGAATTCCGACTTATTTAATTAAAATTATTTTATTTGTATTGTTAATTATGAGTTGACTGTATTAGACATTACTTAATTATTATGACAATACTCTGAAATTACTTACTTATTCATTTGAATTTATGAAAATACTTAATTATTTATTTGTATAATTATGACATTGTACAGTTAACTTATTGATTTCAATTTATGACATATTTTGAATTAATGAAATTGTTTAACGTATTAGTCTGAATTTATGACATAGTATAATTTTAATGATAATTTTGCATTCCTGAATTGGCGCAACACAGTGGACTGCGCTTCACTTGACATCTAGAAATGTTTATTATGTACTGTGTTGAGCAATAAACAATTGAATTTGAAATTTTTAATTCAAATGAAATCTGTACTTACTATAATCCTTCTATCCTATTTTACTAATATTATAAACGCGAAAGTTTGTTAGGATGGATGCATGAATTTTTGTTAAAGTTTCACTCGAAAACTACTGAACGGATTTGGATGAAACTGTAGTGAAATATAACTTATAATTATATCAGAATAACACATAAATAACACATAACTTTGTATCCCGATATTCTAACGGGATCGAGACTTATGCAGGTGAAACCGCGAGGCGCAGCTAGTATTATACTGTATTTGTTCTGAGTCTGGGTGTTTTTCTATCTATAATATGTATGTATTTACAAAAAATATATATAATAATAATAATAATAATAATAATATCCTTGGACATTTCACACAGCGCCATCTAGTCCCAAGCTAAGCAACCTAATGCTTGTGTTATGGTAACAAGATGGCTGATAAACTACTTATATACATTTTTTTTTTTTTTTGTAAATACATACATATAAGTAGTTTATCAGCCTTCTTGTTACCATAACACAAGCATTAGGTTGCTTAGCTTGGGACTAGATGGCGCTGTGTGAAATGTCCAGGGATATTTATTTATTTATTTTATTTATTTATTTATAAACGCTAAGGTTTGTGAGAATGGATGGATAGATGTTTGTTACTCCTTCACCGAACGACCGCACAAACAACCCGCGGCCCTGGCAGGCATCGGCCCTAGCGGACCCCGTCAGTTCGTGCTGACATCTCTTTGAGGCGCGCGTGGAACACAACGCGCCGTCGACCCTGGCCTGCACCCTGATTGCGTAACACACAATCAATCGAAATCGGTTTCATTTTGACAGTTCAACAACATTCATTGCGTTATTTACGTGTTGAGCAGACAAATTTTTCGAACTTTTCATAAGTTCGAAAAATTTGTCTGCTCAACACGACGCAATGGATTAGCAATTTGCTTCAAAATGATTCTGATTCCGATTGATTGTCTGTTACGCAATTAGGGTGCAGAATCATTTTGAAGCAAATTGCTAATCCATTGCTTCATAAGTTCGAAAAATTTGCCTGCCCAACACGTAAATAACGCAATGATTGTTGTTGAACTGTCAAAATGATTGTTACGCAATTACCTCGCTGAATGATGGCCTTTGTTTGTCTGTAATCTCTTTCTGCATTTGATAGCTCAAATCATGAGGAAGGGCTTTTTAACTTCAGGCCCTAAGAAGCCAAGAAAAAAGCGATAACGAACTAACGGGCCACAGGCACACAGAATATATTTTATGTAAATTTTTATTTAATAAGAAATTTCACGCGAAGTTGCGGTCTAGTTAAAAAAAAAATCCTACGATCTAATTCTAGAAATCACGAATCGAATCAATCAAATACGAATAATAAATCTAGTTTCTAACCGAAAAACCTGTTAAAATTAGAAATTCTACCATTTCATTCTTCTTTTATGTAGCCGCCTGCTGGTTATTAATTATTAACAAATTGTTATTGAATACGTTAAAAAAAAAAAAAAAAAATTGGCCGAAGTATAGTTTAGTTGAGCAGTGATTGCCCTGTGGTAATGGCCGCGACTTACGAGTTGTAGGTCGTAGGTTCGAACCCAGACAGGCGCTTTACTTTGTGTAAACTATTTCATCACCACTGCTCTCAAAACGGTGAAGGAAAACATCGTGAGGAAACCGGCTTGTCCTAGAACCAAAAATTCGAAGACATGTGACATCTAACAACCCGCACTGGGCCCGCGTGGTGGATTACGGCCCACTCATTCTCACAGAGAGGAGGCCTGTCTCCCAAGTGCCACTTTTGACAAACGCTAAGGATATTTTGACATTTCCGCAACACGCTCCATTAGCGGGAGATCGGATCCTCACGTTAACGCTTAAAAAAGTAAACAATGATATTTTTGTGTATTTAATTCAAATTAATTAGTGAAAATGATGCATACTATGAAATTATTACGGGAAGCTAATAATGAAGCAGCATTGCAAAGACGTCAAGCAATTATTAATAAATCGTCGTAACGTGGAGCAAGTTGTGGAGATGTCGGAATTTGATTTTTTTTTATCGTTTTAGGCTTAGATAAAGAAAGTTTTTGGCATCTTTGTGATGATCTTCGGCGTTTAACTTGATTTAAAGGCACCCGGGAAATTAGTTTACAAATCAAGGTTGTCACCATAGAAAAAGAGCCAGTAAACATAAAGTTTGCTACTAGCATTCTAATACCCTATCTAAGAAACAGATATTAAGGTTTGGAATCGAGTTTATTTTTATAGGAATAACAAATGTAAGAACCACAATCATATAAGCCCATTGTAAGGTTGTTTACATTATGCATTCCATAATCTCAAGTAGGCCCAATAGAATTAGATAATTATACATACACATAGATGACAGTAACAGTGACACAGTTAAACGCAACAGTGTCACTGTGACACTTGCTAGACTAAATGAAGAGTGTTTCGGTTAACGCTGCGGAATTGGCGTTCTGCGTTACACGTGTCACAGTCACTTGTCTACCCTTTTTCACACGCTAACGTTAAGGCCTTAGCGTGAGCGGAAAACGCTTGGATTTTGTCTAGGCCCCTTATAGGCTGATTATGCTATAGTTTAGTTAGCTGAAGCGACTCCTACTGTCCTTTTATGGGTTCATAAAACTTTCACAGGATATAATAATAGTATTTTGGAGGCATGAGGAACAGGGTGTAAAGTCCACTCATACTCTATAGAAAAGGGAGGATCCTCCGACCAGAGTGTTGTGTCTGGCGGGCTATTGCCCAACGATTGATGTTGGGAAATTATCTATGCTAATTGCGCGGTAAACTCTGCTTGCGAGATGCAGGATTTGCGTGACGTCAGTATGACGCGTTGTTCGCATGTGGCGTTGTAGATACCGCTACAGTATTAATAATATTAGTAGGATAAAGTTAATTATTATTTTACCTCTGAATTTCCATCACAGTGATGTTGTCATATTGTCGGGCTTCCAACGACCCGTAACGGCTGTCAAAGATCTAAGAATAACAGCTGGGACCAACGGCTTTCCGAGGCACAGAGGGGTCTGTGAAGATGGTCACCCATCCACGGACCACCCGCGGCAAGCGTACCTTAACCTGATCGATCGGACCGTGCGGCTGTTGTTACTTAGCCACGAGCACCTCCAGTATCCTGAAACCCGTAAATATCAGTTTCATTGTTAAGAGTAAAAGAATAAACTGATGGTCACATCAGGTACACACGGCTACACATCAAGCTATGAAAACCAGTATTAGCTGACCGTTCATTGTGAGAAAATATCATACAAAGTGAGGCCAAGACAAACTGGTTTTGTATAGCTTGACGTGTAGCCGTGCGTACTAACTTATCGTACTGCAAGTTTAATAAGTCAAACTAATGAGGAAAATGATCGAAATGCTGGACTGGGAAGTTGATAAAATGACTGCTGCTACTGCGCAGTTTCATCCGGCACGTGCCGAATAGCGGCGGCGGGATCCTGTACGAGTCGCAATTAATACTTTTTCTTTCTTTCTTTCTTTAACACAGCATAGTCGGCCTATAACTTTCCCACTGGTGGGATACAGGCCTCCTCTCTGTGAGAGGGCGTGGGATGTAACCACCACGCGGGCCCAGTGTGGCTTGGTAGGTGTCACATGTCTTTGAATTTTTGGTTTTAAACTCCCAAAGGGCCTGTGCACAACACGTTTTTTAAACGCGCCGTCGACGCGCGTTTTAGAAACGCGCTTCGACGGCGCGCTTTTATCCTACAGAGCAGTTTGTTGTCGTCTGACTTGCGTGCGTGTCGCGTCTGTATCGCTACAAACGCGCGTCAACGGCGCGTTTAAAAAACGTCGTGTGCACAGGCCCTAAGACATGGCGGTTTCCTCACGATGTTTTCCTTCACCGTTTTGAGAGCAGTGCTGATGAAATCATTTACACAAAGCACCTGTCTGGGTTCGAACCTACGATCTATAACTCTGTAAGTCGAGGCTGTTACCACTAGGCCATCAATGCAATACAGCTTAGCCGTTGGCCCCGGCTGTCATTCGTAGATCTTTGACAGTCGTTACGGGATCAGGACTCAGATGCCCAAATGTCGGACAACCATCAACAGGTTTGTGGAGCTCAGATAGGCAATCATTCCATGGTGAAAACTGGTATTCAGCTGCATGCGGTTAGACTGCAAGCTGACCCCAACATAGTTGGGAAAAGGCAGATCGATTTAAAGCTCTTGAGATGACCCAAAAAGAAGTGTTTCAATTATTTTCCGACAACAGATCTGGGGGTCTAAAAAGGCCACTTTAAACAATACCTCTAAAAGCTATTCATTTCCTGAATTCCCAGCAGGTCACTAGCAATTCCTCTTATTTTCGTAAAATCTCATTTCATTTGGTGTAAACATTGCCGCATGAAAAAAATAAAAATTTTCGTTACAGTTTTTAATAATCGAATTGGTTTTGTATTTTTTATTTCTACAGTTTAAATGTTATTTCATTGTGATATGAATTGCACACAGATCATTATGAATTGTCAGTTTGTGACCATTTTACGATTTTTAATATGATTCATATTATTGTTATTCTATTATGATTCTGCTAGTGGCCATTTTAGGCCCCCTGAAGGTCAAATATAAATTCTCGTAATTAAAAACGTTCAAAATCTAGTTACAATCTCATCTCAGCGACAATCAATGTCAAAAATGTAGAGAAATTAGAGGTATTTTTGACAGATTCGACTGGGCTCTAATTCACTATGACCACTTAAACGATTCCTTACTTCGAAACCACGTCAATTCCTTAGTCAATCACGACATCTGCTAATAACGTATTCTCTATGACACAATGGCGTGGTTGGAACTGTCAAAAAAAATGTTGTCCGTACCGGTTGACATTTCGATTCCTTGCCGTGAACAAGACATGGTGTTGACGTGGATATGGTTTGCATGTGATAAGCTTTTGCGGAGAATAATACACAATTGGGGCCCTGTCTGTGGAAGTTCTTAAAATTACGAGAATTGCTACGCTGCTTTCCGTATTTATATCGATACGAGTAATCGTATTGGTAGCTAGCGCAGCACCACAAGGTTCGAAACCCGTTTCGGTCGGTTTTTTTTTGTCCCTTCGACCCTTGTTGTTATACATTCTCGAGAACAAAATTGGAATAAATAGGTACCGTTTTTAAAGGTTCCCATCAGGCGCTACGTGACGGTGCGACGCGATTTTGGTAGACCAGTTTTATAGAAATTGTTCTACTAGACTCGTGTCGCGCCTGTCGGTCAGAGCAATTATTGGAACTCTATGAGGAATTGAGAACAGCACTAATTGCGTAACACACTATCAATGAGAATCTGGATAATTTTGAAAGATATTGCTAATCCATTGCTCCATGTGTTCGTAAGAGTGTCTATGGAGTTTCTTGCCCGTTCTTCTCCATAGAGATCTACGTTTTGGAATGGGCAACTAGCTTCAACTTTCGAACTAACTGACCGACTATTTATTTTGACAATTCAAAAGTGCCTGTAAATGGTTTAATTGAAATAAATGATTTGAGTTTGAGTTTTCGAAAAATTTGTCTGCTCAACAACGTAAATAACTCGATGAATGTTGTTGAATTGTCGAAATAAAGCCATTATAACTCTGTTAGTGTGTTACGCATAAACCCCGCTGTTCTTGCCGTGGTAAATTATATTTTAGAGAAATGAGGAACAGGGTGTAAAGTTCACTCAACCTCCATAGAAAAGGGAGGATCCTCCGACCAGACAGGTGTTGTGTCTAGCGGGCTATTGCCCGATGATTGATGTTGGGAAATTGTATCTATGCTAACTGCGCGGTAAACTCTGCTTGCGAGATGCAGGATTTGCGTGTTGTCAGTATGACGCGTTATTCGCATGTGGCGTTGCAGATACCGCTACAATATGTTTGGCCGATCAGCAACTTCACTAAATTGCCGTGGTGGCCCAGTAGAAACGTCCGCAACTTACCGAGTTGTAGGTCGTTGGTTCAAATCCAGACAGGCGCTTTACTTTGTGTTTAATAATTTCATCACCATTAATTCCCAGCATACACGTGCTTATTCCCATCCATCAGCGTCGTCATCATCTGCCTAGCCTTTCTCCAACTGTGTTGGGGTCGGCTTCCAGTCTAACCGGATGGAGCTGAATACCAGTATTTTACATGGAGCGACTGTCTATCTGACCTCCACAACCCAATTACTGCGTAATACGATACCTTATACCTTACCTGGGTATACAGGCCTTTGGTTCTGGTTGTCAGACTTTCGGGCTTCTGACGACCCGTATCGACTGTCTAAGATCCACGAATGACAGCCGGGACCAACGGCCTAACGTGCTTTCCGAGGCACGGAGGATCTTGATATGTAAAGATGGTCACCCACCCACAGACCAAACGCAGCAAGCGTAGCTTTACCTGATCGATCGACCTGTGTGGCTGTTATTATTTAGCCACGGAACCCCTTCACCACTTGTTCCCAGTCTAATTTCAATAATTTATTTTTGATTGGTTTTGACATATTATACCAAAAATAACTTGCACAATTGTACAGACGACAGCACATCAAGCTATAAGAATCTGTCAAATTTATTTAATAGATTTTCAACTTTATTCCTAAAGCATTAAGGTTCAGGGTTGATTGGGAAAATTTGACAGTTTCGGGTAGCTTGCCCTGCTGACGTCTGTACAAAAAAAAATCAAATGTTTAAAATACTTTATCCGCTGTTTTGTCGTTCCAAACGATGAATATATATCTGTTTCTACGGGACTAAAGTTTTTGCAATGCTGCAGGTAGTTAGTGAGTCATATCGACCTTCGAAGTGATACGTATTATTTCTTATTGTTTTAGGTTATGCTAACCAAGGGGCAATTCTCGTAATTTTAAGAACGTTCACAGTCTGCGGGGTAATTGTGCAACAGATTAACAGTAGGAATGGTTTTAATTTTGACAGTTCAACAACATTTATTGCATTATTTACGTTGTTGAGCAGACAAAATCCAACATATGAAGCAATGGATTAGCAATATCCTTCAAAAGGATTCAGATTGTGACTGATAGTGTAACAATTAGGATGCTGATCTCAGTCTCAATATGTCAAAAATACCTCTAATTTCCCCACATTTTCGACAAGTTTTTGACTTGGCAGTTTGGGTCTGGGTATTTGCGATTCATTTTTAACCCGCATACTTATACGGGGTGGCAGGGAAATCGACGCGCAACCTTTTACAATGGATTCAGTACATTATTCTGAACCCCCCTGCGTTGAGATAAATCGTCAAATATTTAAAAAAAAAAATTGCTGGTTCATAGTTTTTGACCGCGTAGGTACTGCACTTTTCTATGAAACCGCTGATTTATATTTTTGATAAAGGACGCAAAATGTCTACGCTAGGGGGACGAATCATGTACAGAATTCATGGTTTCTGTTTTCGCGTCGTTGTCCCTGACACCCTGTATACAGGGTCAAATAAAATTAGCTAGCGAAACTCCGCAGACATGATGGGAATCGATGTCTGAGAGCAGCGCTCACGCATAGATCTACATGTCGATCACAATCAATCAGAAATCATAAATACGAAATAAACACATGTTCTTGTCTCATAGTCATAACTAGTGATGCAACGAATACGAATATTCGTATTCGCCGAATAGTAGACATTTACCGAATAACCGTATTCGGCGAATACTAAGACGAATATTTAAAAACTAATATTTTTGTACGCAACTCTATTTACTGCAGATTTGAAAAACGCGCGTAAAAATATGACGTGTGCTGAGGCCCTTAACCACAACGACGACGCGACGGGGGCTCCCCGGCCATAGTCTATACAGTTCTTGTGACTCCGGGAGTTTCCCTATCATTACGATTACGAACCATGGATTGATTCATTCATTCATTTCCTTTACAAAAATATTTTTCACTGAAGCCATGCACAGTCGCCTCGGAAAGACTTTTTTCAACGACTGAAAAAAGAAATCGCCTAAAACCAGAAAATCTACAAATTTTATGCTTTTTAAATAAAAATTTGCCTGTTGTAAATTTTAATTATTAGAAGAGTAAACATTCATCAAATAAATAAGTCTTTTATTACCATGGCGAGATATTCGTATTCGCCGAATAGTTGGTTTAATATTCGTATTCGTAAAAGTAGTATTCGTTGCATCACTAGTCATAACTATAAGAAACTCGTGATGGCTAAGTGCTTATGGCCTCGCTTCTCATGCACGAGATTGTGGGTTTAAATCCAGGCAAATACCTATGTGACTTAACAAAATCCTTCCTACTAAAAATATACTGACATCGATACAATAGTCAATTATGAACTACTACTAATTATGAATTACTTTCAGGACTTGCGTATATTCTGTACTAATCTTACTAATATTATAAACGTGAAAGTTTGTATGGATGGATGGATGTTTGTTACTCTTTCACGCAAAAACTACTGAACGGATTTGGATGAAATTTGGCACACAGGTGGTTTATAATCAGGATTAACACATATAGTATACTTTTTATCCCGATATTCCCACGGGATCGGAACTTATGCGGGTGAAACCGCGGGGCCCAGCTAGTTGAGTTATAATAACGAGAGCAAAACAAAAATAGTCGACAGCTGCACGTCATGATTGTGACAAGAGGAATTCCACTCAGCATGATGCTGTGGTTTAACCCAAAGCACAGCGCTGATTTTCACTGGTTACCCGAAGAAATAATAATAATATCCCTGGACATTTCACACAGCGCCATCTAGTCCCAAGCTAATGCTTGTGTTATGGTAACAAGATGGCTGATAAACTACTTATATACATTTTTTTTTTTTGTAAATACATTCATATTATAGATAGAAAAACACCCAGACTCAGAACAAATACATGTAGGACTTACAAATATTTTTTCTGTGCGGGAATCGAACCCGCGACACGCAGCGCAGCAGTCCGATCGCTCAGCCACTGCGCTAACCGTGCTAGAAATGTAACTGATCTATAGTCTCATCTCTGCCTAACCCTTCGGGGTAACGAAGCGTGATGTTATGTTAGTTTTTAAATAAAAAATCCGCCGTATAATATGGGTATTAGTCAATTTGTCGAACAACAGTTCCACCTGAACGTCTGCTGAAAGTTCACGCCCTAAATTTAGCACGCGATAAGTTGGCACGCGAGAGATCCTCGATGCAATCACTTCGATCGTTATGCGCTCCTGGTATTTTAATTGCTCTCTCCTGGTTGCGGAAGACGGTAACCTGGCAACCGATTGTTGCTAATCTCTACAGGGTCGAATTAAATTAGCTAGCGAAACCCCGCACACATGATCGGTATCGATATCTAAAGTTAGCCTTTCGTCATCATTCTTCTTTGTTACTTCTCTATTATTCGTCATCTTGGTAGTCAACAATGCCGCCGATTCCTTGTTCACAAACTAAACAAAATTTAAGTTCAGTGCATCTTTTTCTTTCAAATTTCGTTAAGAAAAGGACAGAAGATAAATATTAGTTAAGTCCAGTCAAATTAGTCAGCGCCTGAGGTAAATTGACGTATTTATTGTAGCCATGTTTTTAATCACGTTTAAACTGTCTATGGAGTATCTTAATTTGACAGGACTAAACTAATATTTATCTTCTGTCATTTTCTTAATGAAATAGAAAGAAAAAGATGCACTGAACTTAAATTTAGTTTAGTTTGTGAACAAAGGAATCGACGTCATTGTCGAATAAAAATCAGATTGCACCCGACCTTGAAGACCAAAATGGCTTCCGACCCTGCAAGGGCGTCATAGTACCAGGATAGCAGAAACCGAAGGAGCATAGATCGTAAGATAAACGGCAACAAACAAGTAGCGACAGGTTGCTAGTTCATGGAAACCTGTTTCTCTCACAACACGGAAAGATAAGGCCCTCTGCCTGGTATCTTGTACGTAAAACGCTATGTATATGGATTGCTGCGGCTAAATAAATCGTATACTAGACTAGCTTGGACTTTACAGCGTCGCATCGCATTGTTCGTCCGCGCTATTAGAGCGAGGCCCCACTAGTGCGTTGCGCCGTCGCAGCGTCGTCGCTGCGTCGTTTTCCATATATTTTTTATGACATGCCCCATTAGACCGTTGCGTCGTCGCGCGCGACGTTTCAACGGATCGACGGACAAGAGACGAAGCGGGAGTGTCATGCGCTGCTCTGTCTGAGCTACGGTGCAACGACGGACAGTGTTCAACTACTAGAGAAGGAATCTAGACGAGCGTAACGACATTTTTTATCATACCATGAGTATATCTATCCATTGCGAAGGCTGAACTGAGACGCAGCTGCGACAGCGTGCATACCTTCTTGCGTTGCGTTGTCGCAGCGTCAACGCAACGCAAGTGTAGCATACAATGCGTTGTTCCGTTGCGACGACGCGACGCAACGCAGCGCAACGCACTAGTGGGGCCTCACCCTTAGGGCGCTGCCTCATTAGTGCGTTGCGTCGTCGCAACGGATCAACGCATTGTGCCACAAACTACGTTGCGACGCCGCACGACGTCTGAGGTTCTGACTTTTTTTTCTTTTTGCTCGGCTCCCTAAGGGTCGTGGCGTGATATTAAAATAGCCTTTTAACCTTCCTTAGGGGTTTTCTTGGGCTTGGCCCGTGGCTAAATAATAACAGCCGCACAGGTCGATCGGTCAGGTTAAGCTACGCTTGCCGCGGTTGGTCTGTGGATGGGTGACCATCTTTACATACCGAGACCCCTCCATGCCTCGGAAAGCACGTTAAGCCGTTGGCCCCGGCTGTCATTCGTAGATCTTTGACAGTCGTTACGGGTTGTCAGAAGCCCGAAAGTCTTGACAACCAGTCTTACCAAGGGGTATTGTATTACCCAGTAACTGGGTTGTGGAGGTCAGATAGGCAGTCGCTCCATGTAAAATACTGGTATTCAGCTGCATTCGGTTAGACTGGAAGCCGACCCCAACATAGTTGGGAAAAGGCTAGGCAGATGATGATGGGTTTTCTTGAGCTATTGAATGCAAAAAGATTTTTTCAAATTCGACTGGTAGTTCCAGGGATTAGCGCGTTCAAACAAACGAACAAACTCTTCAGTTTTGTACTATACAGGATTATGTTAAATTAGCTAGCGAAACTCCGCTTGACGTCATAGGTATCGATGTCAAAACTTGTTTTAAAAGAAATTGTGGGAAATAGGTTGCAGGAGGAAAGAAAAGACGTGTGCACTGTTCAACACAGGGTTTATGTGAAAAAGAAAATATTTGAATAATTGACAATGTTGACATCAAGGAATGATTGAAAGAGTGAATGATCTAATCGAGTGATTGAATCGAGTAATTTTTTTAATCAGATAACACTGGGATTTTTGTAGTATTCCAACAGAAATTAATTCGGTGATGTTTTTTTTTTGGGTCATCGACCGCCTGTAGTGTGTCAGACGCCAGCACATCAAGCTACTACAATCTGTCAAATTTGTTTAGTAGATTTTCAACTTTATCGCTAAAGTATAAAGCTCAAAGTTGATTGGGAAATTTTGACAGTTTCGGGTAGTTTGATGTGCTGGCGCTGGCGTCTGCACTTAAAATATCAGCTAAAAAAACATCAAATCTTTTTTTTGTCCTGTTTGGAATCAAAACACGACAAAAATTTAATTAGCTAGCAAAACTCCGCAGACCTTGACTTTGGATATCGATATCTATCAAGTCTGCGGAGTTTAGCTAGCTAATTTAACTTGACCGTGTATATTAGACATTAGTATAGATATAGTTTGTAAAGATCGCTTGAGCTTGTAACTAAGCTAAATGTACGTATCCTTTTAACTACTACGATGCGCAAGAGTCTACGCAAATCATCACCTGCCTAGCCTTTTCCCAACCATGTTGGGGTCGGCTTCCAGTCTAACCGGATGCAGCTGAATACCAGTATTTTACATGGAGCGACTGCCTATCTGACCTCCACAACCCAGTTACTGGGTAATACGATACCCCTTGGTAAGACTGGTTGTCAGACTTTCGGGCTTCTGACTACCCGTAACGACTGTCAAAGATCCACGAATGACAGCGGATTTAGGTTGAACTTGAAATGTTCAGGGGTCTCGGTGGTAATGTCAATTGCTTGTCATCATAATCTCAACTGAAATACGGTTTGCTGCTGGCGAAGGCAGTGGTGGGCGCGACTTACGAGTTGTAGGTCGTGACTTCGAACCCAGGCATTCACTTTACTTCTTGTAGTTTATTTCATCACCACGGCTCTCAAAACGGTGAAGGAAAACATCGTGACGAAACCAAAAATTCGAAGACATGTGACACACCAACCCACACAGGGCCCGCGTGGATGGATTTCGGCCCACTCCATCTCACCGAGCCTGTGTCCCAGCAGTGGGAACATTATAGACTCATTATGATTATGAGAGGATGAATGAAAGGCGACCAACAAGATGTAGGTGGAAACGCCGGGAGAGGAGGACTGCCTATTCTCACGGGTGATACAAGCGTGATGTTATGCTAAATTCACTGAATTTATAATGTCAAGTGCGCGCAAGTGCAGGAAGTGCATTAGACGTTACGCTTTTCAATTTCAGAATGCAGTTCTCTTACATAGCAACTGCGTAGGAATAAAAAATGTTTCGACCTAAATTAATCTATTTAATGTAAAGTACAGGAAGTACCTAAATCTATCCATTTATGCAAAGTACACAAAGAGCTAGAAGCTAGTTCTTAGTGAAATTTTGAGAAATACGCGATCATTTTTTTCGTCGCGTAATTCTTAAAATATTGTGTGTAAAAAGGAATGTAATCATCATCTGCCTAGCCTTTTCCCAACTATGTTGGGGTCGGCTTCCAGTCTAACCGGATGCGGCTGAATACCAGTATTTTACATGGAGCGACTGCCTATCTGACCTTCACAACCCAGTTACTGGGTAATACGATACGCCTTGGTAAGACTGGTTGTCAGACTTTCGGGATCTGACCACCCGTAACGACTGTCAAAGATCCACGAATGACAGCCGGGACCAACGGCTTAACGTGCTTTCCGAGGCACGGAGGGGTCTCGGTATGTAAAGATGGTCACCCATCCACAGACCAACCGCGGCAAGCGTAGCTTAACCTGACCGATCGACCTGTGCGGCTGTTATTATTTAGTCACAGGCCCCTCAAAAGGAATGTAATCAACTAAAGAAATACCTAGAAATCAATCGACAGTCGTGCATTAATTTTTTTATTTTATTAAAACTGAGCTTTCTTTGATAAAGATTGGTCTTTTGCCCAGCAGTAGAACATTAAGGCCCGGTATTATGCCGTTAACCTTGCTCAAATGGGCGTTACCGCTGAAAATGCCCCGCGCGCCCCTCATCGTACTTACGCGCGAAGCGGTCACGAAGTTTCTATTTGGTAGGGCTAGCTGCCATAGTGTCAGACGCGCGACGCTCACATATAGGTAGCTAACAGCATTTATTGCAGAGCAGTGGTGTATATTTATATTTTTTTACGAACAAAGAACTCGTAATATTAATAAAATAGAAAATATTATCAATGTAACCGGGCGGCAGAATTTAGACAGTTATTATTAAATTAGCTTTTCCCTACAATTTCGCTCACAAATAAAAGTGAATAAGTTAGTACCTACTTACTTTTTTTTTTAACGCAGAATAGATCGACTGGAAATTCTGAGCAATATACATATCTGCCGGCCGAAGATCAAATGCCATATTGGGTTCATGGAGCCCATGAACCACAATGCGCCCTATATCGATACCTCGGGGCTCAAAGGATGAACACGACTTTTCACGAAATCCAATAAATCGATAGAGAAAAAAAAACTGAACAAGATGGTGTAAATAACTCTAATTGGCCAAAATGTGCTATATATACGCCCTTTGAGCCCCGATGTATGGAATTATGGTTTGTGGGACCCGTGTATAACCCGTGACCCCCAATTTAATTTATTATCCAGAAGTTTATCTAGAAGCCACAAGCGGTCGTGGGCTCGAAATTTTTTAGTTCAATAAGGCCGGCCACATACGGACGGAATTCCGTTTCAAAATATCGATTCGGCATTTTCGAAGGCAACGAATTCATACAAAATCAAGGAACTACCTCACACGTACTTACAATAGTTCTCCATTCGAAATTTTCTGCCTTCGAATTTATTTTGTATGGATTTGCTGCCTTCGAAAATCCGAATCGATATTTCTGAACGGAATTCCGATTTTGCCAGCCGAGTAAAGACTATACAGGGTCCAATTTTTAGTTTGTAATGAAAGAAAAAGAGAAAGAGAGCGAGAGTGAGAGAGAAAGTGAAAAAAATTGTGAAAGTGAGAAAGAAAAAAAAATCAAAATGAAAGTCATTTATTCAAATTAGTCTGAGAATCAGCACTTTTCGAATGCCAAAATTACAAAAGACAGTCCCCAAAAAACGCCCGCCCTTCACCACTTGCTAGTGCTATCGCTGGGAAGAAGAAGTGGCGCAACAAACTCTGCTGGGGAGATTGTTGCGCCACTTCTTCACGCACAGCTGTCTGTTCAGTTAAAAAATACTTATACAATAATAGGTATGTTAAATAAATTAACATTACAAGACACAGAACATTAAATTAAATTATTTGCCACATGTCAGTTAGCCACGCCAATATACCATCAAAGATACTAAAAACTATACTAAGATTGATGTAGGGATTAATTTTGTTCAGGTAAGCGAACATTGGCGCCGATTCCCGATTCGAATTTAGTCATCAACCTGACAAACGTGCAGATACGATTTCAATTGACTTTAAACCGCAGTCTAAAGGTCCGGCTTGATATTTCTTGGAGTGATTTTAAAAAAATACTGATGTTTACTTTACGTCCACCAATCGATAATTTTTCAGTTTCCCTAAAACAAAGTAAAATATAAAATTCAGTTGAAGTACTGACGGCTTAGAAATATATATAATATTCAAACAGGCAGGTTTTGATCAAACAAAATCCACAATGTTGAAAACTACCTTTTAGCTTCATAGATCGTTTGATCTAGTTCTTCGTGTAAATTTACATCGAAATCAAAATCACAATCAAAAGTCATTTATTCAAATTAGGCTGAGAATCAGCACTTTTCAAACGTCAAAATTACAAAAGACAGTCCCCCAAAAACGCCCGCCCTTCACCACTTCCTAGTACTATCGCTGGGAGGAAGAAGTGGCGCAACAAACCCCCAGCAGCACAGCTGTCTGTTCAGTTAGAAAATACTTGATACTTGATTGTATACAATACTGGGTGTTAAGTAATTAACATTATAAGGCACAGAACATAAAATTAAATTATTTGCCATATGTCAGCTAGCCATGCCAATATACCAACAAATATAATAAAAACTATACATAGGTACTCATAAAATAATTAATTAAAATGTAAATAAAAACTTACTACCTAAATAAAAGCCTCCAGGTATAAAGGGCGTGACTGCTTACATATTTACGCATTGCTGGGTTCTGGTCACATAGCTGTCACTTGAAGTCACAGATGATAAACTAGGACCATCGAAGTAAAATAAATAAATAAGTTAATACTAATAACAATAACCTGTCAGTAAGCCAATTCTGGAGAAAGAACATGAACATTGTCTTGAGTTAATTAGGGTGACCAACTATTCTTATCGTGTAAGTAGTCGTTGATGGAATAGTAAGCCTTTGAACAAAGGTTGAATTTTACTTGATGAACACTTTACTTTGATGATGACATCGAATTCAATAAATGATGATGGCTTTTCAGTAGGAGGACTGCAAAAAAACAACAATTATTTTTGAAAATAATACAATGTATTCTATGATAGGTATGTTTATATCTATTACTTTGTCATTTGTTGTCGGATACTAAGTTCAGATTTTATTCAATAGGTTGATCACTAAATATTTCATTAAACCCTATAATGTCTTAATCAAGATGTTGTAGTGATAGATCACTAAATCCCACAGGACTAGAACAATAATACGAAATTCGAAAAATTCCGTTTTCTTCTTGAAATGCCTTTTGATTTGCTTGAATATTGTGAACAATAGATGATGATGGCTTTTCAATAGTAGAACTGGAAAAATACAATATTGATTTAATATACACTAGCTTATGCCCGCGAATTCATCCACGTGAACGTATAAAAGGTATACGAAGATAAGTCAAAAAAAAAAAAATCAATTCCGAACCGATATTTCGAAACGGAATTCCGACTGTATGTGGCCGGCCTAATATTATTACCCCGTATTTAACAGTCTGGTAGTTATGAGTAATAAAACAATAATACAGAGTGAAATTAAATTAGCTAGCGAAACTATATAATATTTCAACACGATAAAACAGATTTTATCAACTTACACTTCAAGTAACAACAATAACAGCGGTCATTGACCCCAAACAAAACATTTTTTTTTATTTTGTCGTGTTTAGTAGATATCGATACCCATCATGTCTTGAGACAAAATAAAAAAATAATGATTTTTGGGGTCATTGACCCCACTGACCTGAGACCGCTGTTATTGTTGTTACTTGAAGTGTAAGTTGATAAAATCTGTTTTATCGTGTTGAGATATCGACACCCGTCTGTAAAGTATACAAAAAAAAAAAAAACGGATATTTTAATTGACTACACTACCGACGGTGGATGACCCCAAAAAAGTCCTAGCCCAACTAGAAACAACACCTAAAGTTGTTATTCCCCGTGGGAATCGAACCCGCGATCGAGAAGATATCCCTTTCACCACTAAACCAAGGAAGCATTCTATTGTAATGAGTAGGTAGGTACTTACTCAACATCCAATCGAGAAGCAGTATCATCCAGTTCTTGAGTAGCAATTTGCTTATTCGCCAATCTAAAATAATAAAATCATTGAAATACAAAATTGGAAGCACAGCTGACCCTACTGTAGGTACTTACTCTGTGGCCTTCGGTGAGTCTCAAGTCACTCAGGTGATATGATTCGGAAAATCAATTTCAACTTGGTAACAATGCCTATAATATAGTGTACTCTATATCTATAGGCATTATTAATTACTAAGTTAGAAGTATTAAATTCACGAGAAATATATTTATTTTTATCATTCTTTATTTAGGTAGGTACATATAATAAAGTTTCTTACAGTCTTCGTGCTAATATTCTGCACACTCTGGAGTAAACGCTTTCGACGAGCAGCTTTCCATCTCTTCCCACTATTATATTTATTTCCCATTTTTATTTTCACGGTACAAAACGTAAAAATTCCACTGCGGAGCAAAGCGACACAGGTCCGTTCTCAACAACGTTCCAAGGAACACTGGCGCGGTGCAGGCAGCAAGGAAATGAGCAAGCGTATGTCGTAAAAACGTTTATAAAATCGTATAAAATTAGATATTAACTATTTATTAAAAACTACTCGATCACTGGATGCAGTTTGGCATTAGAAATTTTATGGTATATTTTTTATTATAATTATTGTTGTTAATAAAGAGATAAACTGCTTTTAAAAACAAAGAAGAGGTTTGTTTGAAGATTTTTTTGATGCATTAATGTATGTTTAATTATGATTTGGGCTCGATCACTGTATTAAAATAAGACTTGAAAATATCATACTTTTTTTTTAGGTCCTAATTATTTACGGTTTAAGAGATACACTGCTTTAAAAAACAACTTTTTGACCGTTTTCGAGAAATCTGCGCCTTAACAGCAAAAAAAAAATGCAGTATTACTTTTATTTTGGTGGTCATTCGATTCAACATGATCAAACCGATCGCTGTGTTGGACCTTATTTGTTGGTGCGATGCGCTATTGTCAATTATCTCAAAATTTACTTCTTACCACGCGTCAAGAACGTTCGCATTCTAACCTCAGTCAAAGATACCTCTAATTTTTGACACTAACTGTCGCTGAAGTGAGATGGCGACTGGATTTTGAACGTTAAATTGCCTATCAGACCCCAATTCTGTATGGTAATTGATCCCGCGAAATCTTACCACGTGCAAAGCACGTCAATATTGTGTCTTGTAGAAATTTCTGTCAGGTAACGGCAAGGAATCGAAATGTCAACCGTACGGACAACATAGTATTTTGACAGTTCAAACCACGCCAACCTCGCGTTCATTTCGCGCGGTTTCGTGCACTGTGACATAGAGAATACGTCAATAGCAGATGTCGTGATTAACTAAAGAATTTTTAGAGGCACGAGGAGCAGGGTGTAAAGTTCACTCAACCTCCATAGAAAAGGGAGGATCCTCCGACCAGACGGGTATTGTGTCTGGCGGGCACTTGCCCAACGATTGATGTTGGGATATTGTATCTATGCTAATTGCACGGTAAACTCTTCTTGCGAGATGCAGGATTTGCGTGACGTCAGTATGACGCGTTGTTCGCATGTGGCGTTGTAGATACCGCTACAAATTGATGTGGTGTTGAAGTAAGGAATCATTCAGTGTTCATTGTGAATTAGTGCCCTGTGGTGCTATTCTGTAAAACAACGGTGAAGGTGAATTGAACTGTCAATAGTGTTCAACCCTAGCATCAGCAGGATGGTGTACGAGCACGCTCGACGCCCGCGATCACATGTACTTACGTTTATACATTATTACATTCGCATTACTTTAGTTAGTTCAATAAAGCTGCTTGGTGAATACACTTGTCGGTGTTTTCTTCCACATTACACATAAGAATTCCCGGCACACATAGCACCTAAGCGGTAGGACTCCACAGAGGGGATGACTCATGACAGTTCTCTAGAAGCTCACTTCAGCTAAGTTTTCACGGTGAGAATTTTACAGAATACGTTGGCTGGTCCACGGTCCATCTTGTGTTCTACCCTTATAGTAGTAGGGTTCGTAAAGTCGTCGTTGACGGAATTTCCAGCATCTACTCGAAAATTTCTGAAAAGGACGAAATCGAAGATCGATATCATACAAGTCTGCCACGAAATCAATGCCAAATTAATTCGCACACAAAAAAAAAAAACAAATAATACAATTTAATAGACCGTACACTTTCTATATTTAGCAATAATATACAATTTACTGAGCGTATGACGTAAGCTGCGCGTACGCCGCTGCACCAAAGTTGTGTAACAACCACTGTATAGAAATAGTTCAATAAACTCGACACAACACGAGGCGTCGATTGTACCGCTGATTCGCTGTCAGTGATGCTCGAATTTCGAATTTTCGAACGACGATTTCTCGGAAAGCCGTTGGTCCCGGCTGTCATTCGTGGCAGTCGTTAAGGGTCGTCAGAAGCCCGAAAGTCTGAGAACCAGTCTTACCAAGGGGTATCGTAATAAATAAAATGAAGTCCTCCAGACAGCATTTCGGCTACGGCGGCCAATCTCAACGGAGACTAGCCTTCGGCGCGGGAGATAGATAGATATTATAGTGCACAAGTGTGCGCGCAGACACAGGTGCACTCCCTCTTCCCCCGCTTTCATAGTCCGATGGGACGGCAATCCGACACGGCCGGAGAGAGATCAGGCGCAGTACCAACGGCTTAATGTGCTTTCCGAGGCACGCGGGTATCACACCTCCAACTTCCAAACTCCGGTATCGTATTGCCCAGTAACTGGGTTGTGGAGGTAGTCGCTCCATATGAAATACTGGTATTCAGCTACATCCAAGACTTGGCAGATGGTGATGATTACTGATTTCAAAAAAGAGATTCTTTTGTTTAACGTTCCTTCGATTGTATTCAAAATTCGTATTTGGAAAATCCCGGTCGTGAATATGGCACAATTGGGGGCAATTCTCGTAATTTTAAGAACGTTCACAGTGTAATCTCAGTCTGTCAAAAATACCTCTAATTTCCTTATTTTTGACAAGTCTTTGACATTGATTGTCGCTGAGATGAGACTTCGACTGCGACTAGATTTTGAACGTTTTAAATTACGAGAATACGGTAGTTTCCTGGGTAAAAAATTATTATTATATTTAGTCCGTCAGATAAGATTATCGAAAAATAATGGACATGTATTTTTCTTTTGTCAATCAAACAAATAATTACAAAGATAAAGCGCGTCGAAATTTGGGAGTGGGGGTCGTGACGTCACGCCATGCTCAAAAGTACGGGCGATATCTTCTTCATTTTTTATATAATTAACAAAAAATACGGGTCCAATATTTTTTGATAATCTAACTGACGGACTAATTAGATTTTTTTAGGCAGCTAGCCTATTACCCCGCAGCTCAAGGTCAAAGTGTTACTCTCTGCCTTGGTGAAAATCGGTGCAGGAACTTCCCCTAGTTATAGAATAGGTGTTGTTTGAAACTCTTAGTAACCAAGTCATCCTGGTACACAGATGTCGGTGGGGCTGCAGAGGCGCGTGCCGGCGCTGGACGAGACCGGCGGCGGCGTGCCGGCGGCGTGGAAGAGTGGCAACGCCGAGCCGCCGTTCGCGTCGTTCGCGCCGCCCGCCGGATCCCCGGCCGGGCCCGCGTTCGCCGCGTCCCCAGCCCCGTCGACCCCCGGCCCTGGCTTTGCGGGCCCGCCGTATGCGGCGCCGGGCCCGTTCGGCTCGCCGTCGGCGCGGCCGGGCTCCGGCGGCGGGTTTCCGCCGGGCCCGCCGCAGCAGCCACACTTCCCTGGGCCGGGCTTCGCGCCGCCGGGTTCCCCCTTCCACCCGCACCCTCCACATCCGCCTATGCCGCCTCACCCACATATGATGGCGCCCTTGCCGCCGCCTGTTGACAGGTCAGTTTTTTTTTAATTCCTAGACATAAGATTAGCAGACACAGATCACGGAATTACCGGCTCTAGAGTCGGCAGTACTAATAAAATTCGTGGCTAACTTCAGTCACGGTCCGTCATCAATTTGTATACGTGTTTAGTGTCGTAGTGCGAGTAGATGGTGATACGCTTGGTTTGTATGGTCAGTGTTGACGGTGCCGCCTCTAGACGTTGCCAGTGCGTAGCCTTAGGCGGTTCTCACTCGGTGACGCAGGTCAGACGCGTCAGGATTGTACGGAGTCGCATGGCAACGCCCACGGTCGTCACATAGACGTATGTCTCTGCAGCATTTACGTAGCCACTCCGATTTACGTCACTGGGAGTAAACCGCCTTAAGACTCTCGCAGCCAGGCGATGCAGGCCTTAGGCGCTCGATGCTAGAGTCGTGTCGCGTCTTTTTGTGGGAGTTTTTATACCACATATTCAGTTAATAAAACCGCTGATTGAAAAGGGATTCTTTTCCCAAAAAGATGAACCACCTAAGGTCTATTCAAGTCCTTGTTTCCAATTGGTGTTGGAACGAAGTACCTTATCGCGCGTTGCGAAAGGAGGCTAGACGGAAAAAATTAAGACCAAAAGTTGGAACGACACTTTTTGCTATACTGTAAGCCGTGCGGCGCGGCGTGCGCGTGTTTCTCTGTCTGTCTGTCTCTCTCTCTTTGAACTTCGTTCCATCCGGGTGTCCCTTGACACCTCTCAAGTTTTTTATTTCTACTTTAAGGAATATCAACTTTATGTTATTATAAATTAAGTTGATTTTTGGAACGAAGTTCCTTATCGCGCGTTGCGAAAGGCGGCTAGACGGAGAAAATTAAGACCAAAAGTTGGAACGACACTTTTTTCTATAGTTGTAAGCCGTGGGGCCTGCGCGTGTTTCTCTCTCTCTCTCTCTCTCTCTCTCTCTCTCTCTCTTATACAAAGCAAGCCAGTTATACTTCGTTCCATCCGGGTGTCCCTTGACACTTCTCAAGTTTTTAAATGAATAGTACCTACTCTTGTTAGCTTTTCGTAAAAAAACGTCAGTAAAAGTTGGAATTTTGACCTTCAATATCTCCGTAACCAGAAGGGTCCCTGGTATGGTCCAGTACAAAACAATTATTACAATGACTTGGACTACAAGTGGCTCTCGGATTCGATAAGTGTCTTTTACACACGGTATGTATAATATTTATGTATTTGTATAGATAAAGACAGAAAGAAAATGCGTGTATTGGCATTACAGCAAAATAAATACACAACAGAAAACAAAGATTATAATGCCAAAAGGGCCTCAGCTCAGCATAATGTCAGATGACAACACAAGTGTACTGTAGAGGCTTGTCTGCTGAAGGCAACCTCCATGTTGCAGGCCGGATATAATTTAGCGCGAATTAGATTCGAACGGTCAAGCTAGTGTAAAAGATATAGTTACGATTTTGGGTTTAGAATAAGAAGTGATAAATTAGACAGAAAGAATTATAAAGACGTTCTAAAAATATAAACTAAAGGAATCATATTTTATAGTGTTTGATTCCTCCCGTTACCTCAGAGGGCTCGTCTGGCCTTCCACAGTACCACCTGACGTTGATTTTCAGCTGCATGCTCTTCTTAGCGTGCTGACAGCAATCTAAATAGATTCGGCTACTTGTTCGGCGCCATCACCAGCGTCCATCAGTTCCTGTAACATGCAGCAGACAGGACACGATAATGGCGCCGATTCCCTTATTCACAAACTAAACTAAATTTAAGTTCAGTGCGTCTTTTTCTTTCTATTTCATTAAGAAAAGGACAGAAGATAAATATTAGTTTAGTCCTGTCAAATTAAGATACTCCGTAGACAGTTTTGACTTGATTAAAACCATGGCTACTAAAAATACGTCAGGCGCTGACTTTCCACGCAAAACGGCCATCGCTCAGCATAATGCTAAGACCTTATACGAGACAGAGCCTCAGCGCTGGTTATATCCATAGTCAGTCTGTATTAACCCTAGCTAGCGGAAGAACTGAAGGTTTAAAAGGCCAGCAGTCTTTAATAATTGAGGAACATATCGATTGTGTAAACAACGTTTAGAAATTGAAGTTCCGTGTTGCACAGTTGTACTGGCGTTTTGTCCAAAGACGAATGCCATAACGATAATATAATATAGCATTTATCAGAAGGGTGTGATATTTAAGAGTGTGAAACCCACGACGATATATCAAGTTATACAATTCAATTCGCACGAATTTAGTCGCCCGAAACGAGTGAATCGTCACTTTATTTAATACTATCAGCGCCCCGCGGTATCACCCGCATAAGTCTCGATCCCGTGGGAACATCGGAATAGAAAACATCCTATGTGTTATTCTGATGTACACACGGCTACACATCAAGCTATGCAAAACCAGTATTAGCTGACCGTTCATTGTGAGAAAATATCATACAAAGTGAGGCCAAGACAAACTGGTTTTGTATAGCTTGACGTGTAGCCGTGTGTACAAGGTATAATACTGTAAAGTTTCATCAAATTTCTGTTCAGTAATTTTTGCGTGAAAGAGTAACAAACATCCATCCATCCTCACAAACTTTCGCGTTTATAATACGAGTACTAGCTGCGCCCCGCGGTTTTACCCGCATAAGTTTCGATCCCGTGGGAATATCGGGATAAAAAGTATCCTATATGTTAGTCCTGGTTATAAACTATCTGGGTGCCAAAGTTCATCCAAATCCGTTCAGTACTTTTTGCGTGAAAGAGTAACAATCATCCATCCACCTATCCATCCTTGCAAACTTTCGCATTTATAAAGTAGGATATTTAGTAGGATTATTTTTTCTATAGGCGACTAACTAGTTGTAACGGTTGCGACTAACGAGTTGTAGGTGCTACGACCTACCTTCCTGTCAGGTCCTGTCAGAGCCTACCCTTTTTTTTTTTTCTGGATGGGAAATCATCAAATGACCCCTCCCGCTCTGGGTGGAGCAGAAGGGAGTGTCAGACTCTTACTGACTAAAACCCACCCGTGTTCCTTCCATAGCCGTTTATGTTCCAGGGCAGCGGTAACCCTTTCGGACGATCCCGTTACCCGTCAGAGCCTACCCTGACCGGAGTTTTTGTCATCGTCATCATTCACAGTCCGACTTGTCACAACCAGGCATAAGCCTCTTTCTAATAATCTAATCTTTTCTTGTGACAGGCACTTTCATCATCATCATCAGCCTATAGCAGTCCACTGCTGGACGTAGGCCTCTCCTATTGCACGCCATTCAACTCGATTTTTGGCAACTCTCATCCAGCTGCTACCAGCCATCCTGCGAAGATCGTCGCTCCACCTAGCCTGAGGGCGTCCCACCTTACGTTTACCGATTCGCGGTCTCCACTCGAAAACACGTCTACCCCAACGGGATGACCGTTGGGGTAGACGTGTTTGCACAGGCACTTTGCTTTGTGTAAATCATTTCATCACCACTGCTCTCAAAGGAAAAGTTCGTGAGGGACCGGCATGTCCTAGAACCAAAAATTCGAAGAAATGTGACATCTACCAACCCGCACTGGGCCCGCGTGTTGGATCTGTCGCAGCCAACTGGATAATAAACTGAAGTTGTTAATATTATTAAACTTTTTTCTAAGAAATGTAGATGTTTACGTGTGTGCAAACGTGGTCACTTGAGCGACTCATTTTTGTTCCTGATCCTAATCTAGTACTATTATTGATCGAAGGATAAAGGGGTGATGTTATGTTATGTGAATATTTACGGTCCACTCCTTCTCACAAAGAGTAGGCCTGTTCCCCAGCATCATCATCTGCGTAGCCTTTTCCCAACTATGTTGGGGTCGGCTTCCAGTCTAACCGGATGCAGCTGAATACCAGTATTTTACATGGAGCGACTGCCTATCTGACCTCCACAACCCAGTTACTGGTTAATACGATACCCCTTGGTAAGTCTGGTTGTCAGACTTTCGGGCTTCTGACTACCCGTAACGTCTGTCAAAGATCCACGAATGACAGCCGGGACCAACGGCTTAACGTGCTTTCCGAGGCACGGAGGGGTCTCGTTAAAGATGGTTACCCATCCACACACCAACCGCGGCAAGTGTAGCTTAACATGATCGATCGACCCGGTGCGGCTGATATTACTTAGCCACGAGCTCTCCATGCTTATGCCCACTATTAAAGTTAAACCCAGATTTTTCTCAAACAATAGACTACGGTCCATAAAGTCTGCTGGCCGTCTATACTCGTTATCAATATCTTATCAGTAGCGCAAAGTTCATTATGTTTTCTTTAGGGTGCGTCTTGAGTGATAAGCTTTCGCGGACGCTGAGGCGGGCGCGTTTGTAACTTCCCACGAAAATATTTTAAGTTATAGTCTGTTTCAAAAGTCTCTTTTTAAAGTGTAAACAAACACTAAAAGGGGCATTGGTTTTCATTTTGACAGTTCAGCAACATTCATTGCGTTATTTACGTTGTTGATCAGACGAATTTTTCGAAATATGAAGTAATGGATTAGCAATAGCAGATTGAGATCGATATTGTGTTGTGTGGTGTGAGACTTTGAGTTGTCATTGGTCCCTGGCGCTGAAATCAAGCAATAGACAAAAGTGTCAACATTTTTATGCTTGAGCACAAGTCTTTTGAATATGTGAATCTTGTTTTTTTTTTTTTTTAATTATTATCTATCTCCCTATTTCCCTTAGTCACGTCATAACTTGAGAACGACTTTACCGATTTCATCCATCTTTTTTTTTAAGTTCTCTAATACTTTGTAGAAGGTTCTGACGGAAAAAAAATTAAGAAAGTCGCGCATAAAATTAGAAAAATTTGAGAATGACGCTTTTACGCTAAAACAGCTGAACGGATTTAGATGAAATTTGACACATGGGTAGACCATGATCTGGAGAAGGACATAGGCATACTTTTCATCCTGGATCGCAAACGAAGTCGCGGGCAACAGCTAGTTATTTTATAATTGTGCGTTTCGTTTGTGCAGAATAAAATATTTTTCTTTCTATCTTTCTTTTTCTTTGTTACGCAATTAAGGTGCTGGATTTGCGCCCGGTTCATGGCTATAGTCTCGCCCCCTAACCTAATACATGGATTTTAAGGTGGATGCTCAAAAAAAAAACGTGAAATTCAAATTTTCTTAGGATTATGCTAACTTAACAAGTTGTATTACTGATTCTAATGATTATAATTCTGTAAATACATATTTGTTACGGCCGCGAATCATATTTTAATCAACGTACAACTTAGTACTGACCAGCAAATTGCAAAAAACGTAAGAAAATTTGAATTTTGCGGGATACCTTAGAGCATCCACCTTAAATATAACTGCCGAAATGTGGGTGTACTTATAGTCTTTAATTACACCTCTGACCAACCCTTCAGGGATGATATTAGAGGCGTGATGTTATAACGTAATCTTTTTTAAGTTAATGTCTTGAGATGAAGATGTCTCTGAACAGCACCCTAATTGCGTAACACACGATCAAACGGAATCTGAATCATTTTGAAGCAAACTGCTAATCCATTGCTTCATAAGTTCGAAAAATTTGTCTGCTCAACACGTAAATAACGCAATGAATGTTGTTGAACTGTCAAAATGAAACCGATTCCGATTGATCGTGTGTTACGCAATTAGGGTGCGAAAGCTTGTAGCACAAGTAAAGGAAAAAATCAGAAAACCGTAAATTTGTAGTTACATACATACCTACAAATTTGTACGGAACCCTCGCAGGAATCCGACTCGCACTTGACCGGTTTTTTTTTAACCACGACGTTCTTTACTTCTATCCATACTAACGTACTAGCTTATTCTTGATGAAACGAAAAACTATATTTTCTTCAATTAGTCAGTGAGTTAAAAATCAAGTCGTTGCGGGTCGTCAGAAGCCCGAAAGTCTACCAACCAGTCTTAAGTCTTACCAAGGGGTATCATTACCCAGCGACTGCCGATCTGACCTCCACAACCCAGTTAGGTTGTGGAGGTTAGATCGGCAGGCGCTCCATGTAAAATACTGGTATTCAGCTGCGTCCGGTGAGACTGGAAGCCGACCCCAACATAGTTGGGGAAAAAAGGCTAGGCACATGATGATGATCACTTTTTTTCTACCAATACGTACAAAATAGGGTTTATGATACCAAAAAAAAAATCTCAAAAATTCAGCGTCTTCGTAAGAATAAAATAAATGCCTTCGTGTGTGTGGGTACCTCGCTCGAGTCGTGTCGGTGTGAGCTTGTGTGTGTGCGACTCGAGTCGAGTCATAAAATTGTCTCTGTGTGTGTGCACGAATAAATGTAGGCGAATGTAGTATGTACTTATAGCCGGTACCGACAGAAAATTGGGTTTAATTAAATAATAATATTTTTGATTGTTTTTTTTTTTTTTGTGAGTTGTTCTTTTAAGAAATTTGGTAAGTATAACATTTATGTGATAGGAGTCTGGAATTACTTTTGTATGTAATTTTTTTTTTTTTTCAAAATTATCATGTTTGTAATATCTTTGTTAATTACTTACTATTGTATAAAATCAAGTTCTAACTGTACAGACAGCTGTGCTGCTAGGGAGTTTGTTGCGTCACTTCTTCCCAGCTAAAGCACTAGGAATTGGTGAAGGGCGGGCGTCTTGGAGGACTGTCTTATGTAATTTTGACGTTCAAAACGTGCTGATTATCAGCCTAATTTGAATAAATGACTTTTGATTTTGATTAATAAATTGTTAGGGTTTAAATCTTCAAATCACGTTATCGTCATTCGTGGGTATGTTTGAAAAAAATCTTATAACAATTTACACTCTTTTTTTTTTTTCTTTTGCTGTTATATGTCTTGAAGTATTTGCTTCGCTTTGGCTCTCTGATAATCATCATTCTCCTGCCCTTTTACTAATTTTTCTGAGGTCGGCGCAACATGTCTTTTTCTTCCACACTTCTCTATTAGTCGTCATCTCGGTAGTCACCCCCTTTCTAACCATATCATTATTCACACATTCCATCCATCGTTTCTTTCGTCTTCCCCTACTCTTATAGCCAGCTTTTGCTCATTGTTTTTTTTTTTTTTTAATAATTATTCGGCCCTAGCAAATATATAATATATTATATTCTCACATAGAAATAATTCAATAGCTACCATCACAAAAAAAAAAAAAGAATTATTTATTCAGAAAACCTTAAAAAATAATTAAACACAAATGAACCACATTTTCTGTCGGTACCAGCCCACCCCGTACCTACATACCTAAGTATAACATCGGTACCGCTTCGCCCAACCCATCTTGATCCTCGCTGTTACCACAACCGTTACCTCCGAGGGGTCACGCTAAACTGGTTGACGATACATAGCTAGATTGAAACTCCACTTCGCTGGAGTGTCGTCTGCCGCGCGCTCCACGATCAAAACGATTCGAAATTCGAATGAATATTTTTTTTTGTTATATTTTTTTTTTATAAGAAATTATGAAGATTGAATTTAAAAATAGCTTTTTTTTTTTCAAATGTATTTTTAGCAAAATCAAATAGTAACATAATATTATTGGTTTGTATATAGGTATATTTTCTTTTTCAATTCAAAACTGTCTTTATCAACACTATTTTAACAAATTGTAAAGTTCACCTGTGTGGATTAAAACAATACGTTACTCATTGTTTATAAAAGATATAAATACAATACAATACCAACTTGAAGGCGCCTTCATTTACAAAGGAAGATTCGTTTATAAATTACTAGCTGCGCCCCGCGGTTTCACCCGCATAAGTTTCGATCCCGTAGGAATATCGGGATAAAAAATCCTATACGTTAATCCTAGTTATAAACCATCTGTGTGCCAAATTTCATCCAAATCCTTTCAGTAGTTTTTGCGTGATAGAGTAACAAACATCCATCCATCCATACAAACTTTCACGTTTATAATATTAGTAGGACTACAGAAACATACGTTACTCCGCTTGATAACTCCAAATGGTTGAGCAGACCGATGAAATTACTGGCACGTGACTCATTTCAAGTTCGTCTTTGGACTCGGTAACGCATCGGCTAATCCCTTTGCGTTGCAGGTGTCTGTAGGCGGGAACCACCGTCAGGTGAGACGGACTGAATGACTGACTGGTCTGAATGACTTTTATTTTGACAGTTCAACAACATTCATTGCGTAATTGACGTTGCTGAGCAGACACATTTTTCAAACTTTCGAACTGCTTCATAAGCAATGGATTAGCAACATCCTTAAAAATTATTCAGATTGTAGTTGCTATTGGTGGTGCTATTTATCCTTTGATGACTGATGTGATCCTATTGGAATGAAGATCCTTATTGCACATTATACTCTGAACTGTATGAGAGCTAGATCGAAAAAAGTGCACTTTACACACTCACCGACACTTTTTCTTTATTTAGTTTCTCTTAAACGTTGCTTTTTATTTTATTGTCAAAGTATTCATTTCAAATAGGCTAGGAACTATGTTTATGAAACTACTACTCCTACTTCTGTATGTCTTGAATGAGACGTCTGTATAAATGTTGTCCCTTTTTTGAAAGTAAACAAATGTATTTAATGTTTCTAAGCCACGTAGTTCAAGGGCTCCCTGCGACCTTCACCACGACGTCGTCGTTTGACTATCAATCAAGAGATGCACTTAGTTGTTTTAAATCGTGATCTTCAACTGCTAACAGCTTGAACAGAGGCTGTAAATTAACCCTAGGGAGCAATAAATTTTGTATTATGGAAAAACCAGAACCTTTTTTTGAATCTTCAGTACTTTTTCCAAATTAATTTAACAGGAACCAGAGAAAATGAGTGTGGAATTCATATTTTCTGTGGTAGGCTCTAGTTTTGACATTACTCATGCTCTGTCATATTCTGGTCCTTAACATACATTCATTCTGCCTAGCCTTTTCCTAACTGTATGTTGGGGTCGGCTTCCAGTCTAACCCGATGCAGCTTAATACTAGTATTTTACATGGAGCGACTGCCTATCTGACCTCCATAACACAGTTACTGGGCAACACGTTACCCCTTGGTAAAACTGTTTGTCAGTATACAAAGCTAAAGGAGTTGTAACTATCGTAGCACGAAGCATTCTATAGATTCTGCCTAACCCCTTGGGAAAAATGCGTGAGTATACATACATACGTACTTAACCAAGAGTTCTACCGACCCTAAAGTAGAACAACCGACTATAGCTATAGTAACTTCAAAAACGTGGTTAGCAACTCCACACAGTGACAGACAAGCTAACCTATATTTAAGTACATAGTAGTACATAGCTGTAGGTATGTACGCGAGGGTGGCGAGCACGTGGCGAACGAGGGGTGGTTGCAACCCCCGCGGCTCGCTGCGGTCTTGGTACTTTGATAGAGCGAGATATGGGTTTTTTTGATGGCGACTTAATTTTTACCAGATATTATGTAAAGAAAGAATGAAAGAAAAATAATTAATTGCGACTTGTACAGGAAGATCACAAACTAAACTAAAATAAATAAAGAAAAAAAGTAACACAAGAAAAATGAGACAGAAAGTCCTATACGAGGCCAAAACGCTCCTATCTCAGCACGATGCTGCGACATTTACAAAATAAATGTCACAGCGCTGCAGTGCGATTCTGTAATCATCTCACCGTGAAAACTTAGGTGAAGTGAGAGTGGATTGAGCTGGCGTTCCAACTAATGCGAAGGGATTGACAGCTCACTCTAAGCTCACTTCACCTATCTTTTCACGGTGAGATTTTTACAGAATCGATTTGCTGGTATTCTGACAGGACCCGCTGTGATGTACAAGTACATGCAGTGGTTCTAATTATATACACAAGGAAGTTCTATATTCATTTATAACGTTTTTAAATACTTACTTCTTAGATCGACCTTTAGAAATAGTAACAATCTAACTCCATCATTCGGGAACCAGCCGATCTATTCTGTGAAATCTCAACGTGAAAACTTAGGTGAAGACTCCTGATAACATTGATTGACACCAATTGAAAGCTCACTTCACCTAAGTTTTCACGGTGCGATTTTTATAGAATAAAATATATAAATATAGAATAGATTGGCTGGACTGGATAAATATATAATAGATTGGCGTGCGGTGCGGTTCCCGTGCGTTTTCACCTACATAAGTTACGATCCCGTGGGAATATCAGGATAAAAGTATCCTATATGTTAATCCTGGTTATAAACCACCTGTGTGCCAAAATTCCATCCAAATCCGTTCAGTTGTTTTTACGTGAAAGAGTAACAAAAATCCATCCATACAAACCTTCACGTTTATAATATTAGTAGGATATTACTCATAAAATATCCACTATATCGAATCTGTCTAGCCTTTCCCAACGTTGATAGCATGTGTAGAAAAAAAATATTCAATCTAACCTACAAATATATGCGAAACCCCCACGTCGTTATTAACGTTTTGACAACTACTTAGCATAAACTGTCACCATATTACGTGTTAAAACGCATTCATAATAATTTCCCATTCAGATCGCACGATTTCTTGTCAAATTTTGTTAATCTTCATTAATTTCTGACAGTTTTATTATGTTTTCATTAATTTTTGACAGTTTTATTGGTCTGTTAAGTCGTTGCATAGATTATTATAATGAGAGCTACATTCTTTTACTCCAACCAAACAGTACAAGATTTGGGCAACAGAATAATTATAAAAGAAAAAAAGAAAATCGTGTCTTCCGAAAGAAAAGCCCTTTGCGCGGATGATTTAATTACTCAAGGATCAAGATTACTTCATCGCAGTATACGAGATCCCCTCGATCGCGTGCCCCCTGCGAGTACGGTTTGCAAAAATGCTGAGCTACACAAAAAATATTATCATCATTGGTCGAGTCAGCATCACCTGGGCATTGGTGTGTGGCTATGCGCTCCTGGTACATTGTGTCCGAATGAATTTTTTTTTGCACTCTGACAAATTGTAGGTATTAATTGGAGTTTATTAATTAGTGGGATTGGTTCAGTCTTTAACATACTTGATCCAGAATTGGGGAGGAATCATTTTCGTGGACTAATTCATCGTTAGTTATCTATCAAATCATTTGTCGCGTAAAAACTCTCGACCTTGTCGAAGGTTAGACGGGAATAAATTGTAAGTACATTTTTCTTAGTTACTCAATAACATCGTATAATTAGCTAAATCTATTTTCATTATAGTGTAATCTACTAAGAGAGAGAATACTATGGGTGTCTGCCATTTCGCTGACTCGCCATTTTTCTCCTCCGTTCTCACAATTTCTCCGCCCAACTCAGTTCAATGTTTTGACATTTGACGTATCTATGCTACCCTAGTAGTTCACGGCCAACGTGGCAGGTGGCGGCAGGCAATGCCCACCGTCGTTCGCTCCCTTCTGTAACTTATGAGTGCCTGGTACTCGCCGGCAGTATCGATCGCCTTTATGGGGGTAAGCAGCGATCTAGGTTATTTTGTAACACGTGAATAGATAATGTTCATTGGCCTAAATTAGGCAGTACCAGCCCTAATTGCGTAACGCAATATCAATGACAATCTGAATCATTTTTAAGGATATTGCTAATCCATTGCTTCATATGTTCGAAAAATTTGTCTGCTCACCAATGTAATTGTCGCAATGATTGTTGTTGAACTGTTAAAATGAAAAAAAAAAACCATTGCTACTGTAGTGTGTTAAGCAATTAACTTTAAGACTTTCATTTTTTATTTTGCAGTTTTAGCCAAGTCAGACGCTTTACTTTGTGTAAATAATTTCGTCACCGCTGCTCTCAAAACGGTGAAGCAAAATATCATGAGGAAACCATATGTCTTAGAACCAAAAATTCGAAGACATGTGACATCTACCAACCCGCACTGGGCCCGCGTGGTCGATTACGACCCACTCCCTCTTACAGAGAGGAAGCCTGTGTCCCAGCGGTGGGAAACATTATATGTATAGGCTGATTAAGTTTCTTTTTTTTTTCTTTTTTTTTTTTCAAAATTTTTACTGTCCTGAAAATTACGATATTTGCGAAAATGAACACTATTATTTATTTATTTATTTATCCTAACACTGGAACGCCATACGGCAATTACACCAATGGAGCAAAAAATCACTCTTAAGTGCTGCTTTCAATCCATCCTGTGCGCGGTGGACATCGAACGAGTGGCGATGGTTCGGGCACGCTCACGCAGCGTGCAAGTGCAGCATTTAACATCGATCGTATCGTCATTCGTCAAGCCGTTTTGATAATGAATTTATTTCAGTATTTCCTGTTACCAACAAAGGAGTCTACTCCGCAGTAGTATCGGCCGAATGTTCGGCCGTTGCCTGGGAGCCTACTCCGAAGTAGTATCGGCCGAATGTTCGGCCATTTCCTGCTACGAAGTTACTATTTGGTTCGGTCGGTTCCAATCCTACACTCTTTCGAATATTGACTATGGTCCCGACCCAACTGAGCCGATCCGAACTTTTTTCGCATTTTTCAATAATATTCGGTTCGGCCATGTGTCGGTCCGAACCGAACATTCCCTTTGCACTTCGGAGTAGGTGCCTGTCGTTTCTGTAAAAATCTCACCGTGAAAACTCAAGTGAAGTGAGCTTGATGTGAGTTGTCAGTAGTGTCAATCCCTAGCATTATTAGGAATGACAGCTCACTCCACGCTCACTTCACCTAAGTTTTCACGGTGAGATGGTTACAGAATCGCACTGCTGTTCCTTTATGTGTGAGCGCATAAGTTAATGTGGGTTTGGAGGCATGACGCACAGGGTGTAACTTCAACAACAAGGTGTTCACTCAACCTCCATAGAAAAGGGAGGATCCTCCGACCAGACGGGTGTTGTGTCTGGCGGGCATTTGCCCAACGATTGATGTTGGGAAATTGTATCTATGCTAATTGCGCGGTAAACTCTCCTTGCGAGATGCAGGATTTGCGTGACGTCAGTATGACGCGTTGTTCGCATGTGGCGTTGTAGATACCGCTACATGGGGACTATTTTACCCGCACCGATCGGTACAGACTTGTCTTTACCGGGAACCAGCCTATTTCTGCAAACACCCTATGAAAGGAGTCTAGCTCATCCCGCCATCTCCGTCTGGGCCTGCCACGATGTCGTTTGCTCAAGAAATCGGCTATAAAATGCAAAACGGTTTTTTTAAATTCCGCCTGGCAGTACCAGAGATTAGGAAGTTCAAGCAAACAAACTCCTCATTATCTGCCTAGCCTTTTCCCAACTATGTTGGGATCGGCTTCCAGTCTAACCGGATGCAGCTGAATACCAGTATTTTACATGGAGCGACTGCCTATCTAGATAGATAGATAAACCATTTATTTGGCGCACAGAACAGGCAAAAAAGACAGCACAACACACCTGACCACCACAACCCAGTTACTGGGCAATATGATACCCCTTGGTAAGACTGGTTGTCAGACTTTCGGGCTTCTGACTACCCGTAACGACTGTCAAAGATCCACGAATGACAGCCGGGACCAACGGCTTAACGTGCTTTCCGAGGCACGGAGGGGTCTCGGTATGTAAAGATGGTCACCCATCTACTGACCAACCGCGGCAAGCGTAGCTTAACCTGATCGATCGACCCGTGCGGCTGATACTATACTTAGCCACAAGCCGTGTTTCGCAATCACCCCGTTGTTCAAAGTTTACTGTAAACTTGTAAAGTTATTCACCATTTATAATTATAACACCACTCCCAAAAACTTTAAAACTACATTTAAATCAATAAGAGAAAATATTGATTTCAAAAATCGACGTCAATTGACGAGGTGAAGGGTGCGTAAAGTCACCCCTATTAATATAATAAATACACTATCTTTCTCGCACACGAGGCAGCGTTGTATATCTGTCTCAATTGGCATGTAAATGAAAAATCGATGACTGCACCAAGAATGGGGATTAGTATTGAGAAGTTCTACTTGTACGCGCGGTTACACATCAAGCTATACATAACCAGTATATAAACTGACTTCTGATTGTACGAAAAAACTGTATAATGCGAGGTCAGCTAAAACTGGAAATAATAATAATAATATCCCTGGACATTTCACACAGCGCCATCTAGTCCCAAGCTAAGCAACCTAATGCTTGTGTTATGGTAACAAGATGGCTGATAAACTACTTATATACATTTTTTTTTGTAAATACATACATATTATAAATAGAAAAACACCCAGACTCGGAACAAATACATGTAGGTCATACAAATATTTGTTCCGTGCGGGAATCGAACACGCAGCGCAGCAGTCAATCGCTTAACCACTGCGCCAACCGTGCCGTCATTCAAATGTATAGCTTGATGTGTAGCCATGTGTACACACGGCTACACATCAAGCTATGCAAAACCAGTATTAGCTGACCGTTCATTGTGAGAAAATATCATACAAAGTGAGGCCAAGACAAACTGGTTTTGTATAGCTTGACGTGTAGCCGTGTGTACTCAGAGCTGTGAGGCCACCATAGCTCAAGTACAAGTAGAACTTGGAACCGGCCGAACTTACGAGTAAAATGAATAAAAGTTTTTTTTTTTTGTTAATGAATGACAAGACAACACGATTTGACAGTGTTGTCGCTACTCCCGATGTGTTTATTGACTTATTGCCTGTCTGAAAAAGTTGATTAGTCGGGAGTAGGATTCACTGGAGCAGTGGTACTGTAGGCGCAGTGGTAACGGCTCCGACTTACGAGTTGTAGGTCGTGGGTTCGAACCCAGGCAGACATTTTGCTTAGTGGTTATTTCATCACCACTGCTCTCAAAACTGTGAAGGAAAACATCGTGAGGAAACCGGCATGTCATAGAACTAAAAGTTCGAAGACATGTGACGTCTACCAACCTGCACTGGGCCCTCATGGTGGATTATCGTCAACTCCCACTCATAGAGAGGAGCCCTGTGTCCCAGTATTGGGAACAATATAATACTAATACCGCGAAATATTCGCCAAAAATGAGTTTATGGAAAAATAACTTTAATTCCTACACAATAAAGTTCAGTTTACGCTACAACTTCAAACATTTTTATAACTTTTTCAATAGTGCTAGTCACTGAAATCAACTTAATCACCATTAAAATATACCTAGTCGATATTTGTTTAACTTGAAATATGTATCGTCAAATTGAATCTTAAGAGCCTGCGCGCACTAGCGATTTAAGTTGGCCGATAGTTCAGTCGCAATCGTAATAGTCGTACAATTGTTAATCTTCAAGTGCGCACACTGCCATATAACTCTATGACCGATCAAACTATCGGCCAACTTAAAATCGCTAGTGCGCGCAGGCTCTAAATAAAATTTGAATATAGGCTGATACGCTACTTATAACCAGGGGGTCTCCGAAGTAGTATCGGCCGAATGTTCGGCTGTTTCCTGCTACGAAGTTACTATTTGGTTCGGTCGGTTCCGATCCTACACTCCTACACTCTTTCGAATATTGACTATGGTCCCGACCCAACTGAGCCGATCCGAACTTTTTTCGCATTTTTCAATAATATTCGGTTCGGCCATGTGTCGGTCCGATCCGAACATTCGCACTTTGCACTTCGGAGTAGGCCCCCTGCTCCTGCTTACGACTCCGTCCGCGTTAAAATTCTTGGTCTCCCGACCCAGCTCGTCGCATCGCATCGCCTGCGATATCTTCGTTTTAGCTTAGCGTTTTTTCTGATCTTTTTTCTTTTTGAATTTAATTTTGGGTCAGCTTCCAGTCTAACCGGATGCAGCTGTATACCATTAATTTACATGAAGCGACTGCCTTTGGTAAGACTGGTTGTCAGACTTTCGGGCTTACTTAAATAAATAATACCACATGGGTAGACCGTGATCTGGATAAGGACATTTGGGACCTCAGCCCACGCTGTCCCACTTCTGGGCACCTTCCATCTTTCGCGATACTTTTTATCCTGATATTTTCCACGGGGTGAAACCGTGAAACCGCTAGCTGCATATAATTTTGCCAAAAAGTTTCTCAAAGGTAACCCCAGTCCTCTGCTAGCCAGCAACATGTCATGAAGATCATCTGCCTTGCCTTTTCCCAACTATGTTAAGGTCGGCTTCCAGTCTCACCGTATGCAGCTGAATACCAATATTTTCCATAAAGCGACTGCCTGTCTGAACTCCACAACCCATTCACTGGGTAATACGATACCCCTTGGTTCGGGCTTCTGACTACCCGTAACGACTGTCAAAGATCCACGAATGACAGCCGGGACCAACGGCTTAACGTGCTTTCCGAGGCACGGAAGGGTCTTGGTATGTAAAGATTGTCACCCATCCACGGACCAACCGCGGGAAGCGTAGCTTAACCTGATCAATCGACCCGTGTTGCTGTGCCTGTTATTACTTAGCCACAAGCCCTTCCAAAGTGTCATGAAGATTATGTTGTACAAAATCTTTAAAGTTACTCTTAAACTCTGCCACACAAGCGCAGATCGTTTACAATGTATGCGTATGCTTGTGTGTATGTTTGTACTTTATATACTCTACGCTAATTATGTATGTAGTTGTGTGAACACGATAGCGTGGTGAATTTGATTCTTTACGTATTTTTTTTTAACATTTATTCACTTACTAGCAGCGGGCCGCGGTTTCAGCCGCATAAGTATCGATCCCGTGGGAATATCGGGATAAAAAGTATCCTATGTGTTATTCTAATGTATAAACTATATTACTGTAAAGTTTCATCAAAATCCGTTCAGTAGTTTTTGCGTGAAAGAGTTACAAACATCCATCCATCCATCCTCACAAACTTTCGCGTTTATAATATTAGTAGGGTTAGTTAGCATAAATAAAAATGTTGTTGTGTTGGTCTTGAAAGTTAATAATAGTAGATTATTAACCAAGGGGATAAAGTAGTGTCTTCTGTCGCGGGTGACGATTTAAATTGCGAGCGCAAAGAAGGACTCGAGGTTTACTCCCGAGCGTAGCGAGGGTGTTAAAAACTTAAATCACGAGCTAAGCGAGGGATTTAAGGCGGTACCCCGAGCTAAGTGGCGCCCTCATTGAATAAAAAATCGTAGCATAGCATAGAAAAAAAAAATAAAAAAAATGATTCTAGGAGTTTGTTACAAAGAGGATAAAGTATTTTTACGTTGTTAAAACAGGACTCAAAATGTTTAGTATCCAAAGTAGATAGCAAAAGTACCAAAAGCGGCCATTTTTGACAGTTTTGCTATCTACTTTGGATACGAAATATTTTGAGTCCTGTTTTAACAACGTAAAAATACTTTATCCTCTTTGTAACAAACTCCTAGAATCAAAATTTTAATTTTTGTTTTCTATGCTATGCTACGATTTTTTATTCAATGAGGGCGCCACTTAGCTCGGGGTACCGCCTTAAGACGAGTCCTGAGTGTAGCGAGGGATTTAAGTTCACCCAAGACTAAGACAGCTTTATCATCGAGGAAAATATTCTACTTTTCGTACCATTTGCGAAAAAATAAACTTAACGTTTGTGTATTTGAAGAAAACAAAAACGCGGCAAATTCCTAGACTAATATTTTTTTTGTCGGAAAAGCAAAGGCATCAAGCTCATACGGCCTCGTCGGTTTTCGTAATTTTATTTAATAATCATAACTGCATAATAAATGCGTATTCCTTTTTCAAAAAGATGTATAATGCTTTATATACAAACTCAATGGTAGATAATAGATATAACAGATAAATTCAGTATAAATATAATAGTAGTTCAGTATAAACTTCGGTAAGTATTCCAAATTTAAATCACATTCTCCCCCTAGAGGATGAATGAAATTCAGTACAATTTTCTTTCCCTGTTTTTAACAGATTAAAAATAACTATTGTTATGTTCGCTTTTTGTGGCATAGAATGTCACTTTTTTGAGCAAGTGGTATGAAAAACTATTATCAACGTCAAAATGAAAATTATCTATCCTTCTCCTTGATTGTCTCTCTCTATTTTTCGCCGCCATTAATCTAAGACGCATCAATATTCTTCTCCTGTTTTTATCATAAATAAATCCTTGTTTATCTACAAAAAAAACTTGTTTGTTTTATGCTCGTAACTCTTCACCTAGCTCTACAAACCAGCAGTGCGATTCTGTGACCATCTCACCGTGAAAACTTAAGTGAAGTGAGCGTGGAGTGAGCTGTCATTCCAAATAATGCTAGGGATTGACACTACTGACAACTCACATCAAGCTCACTTCACTTGAGTTTTCACGGTGAGATTTTTATAGAATCGACCGGCTGACATCTTGATCAAAATGTACGGCTTTAATAAACCCTTAATAAAAAGCGACTCATCATCATCAGCCTACAGCAGTCCACTGCTGGACATAGGCCTCTCGTATTGCACGCCATTCAACTCGATTTTCGGCAAGTCTCATCCAGCTGCTACCGGCCATCTTGCGAAGATCGTCGCTCCACGTAGCCTGAGGGCGTCGAACCTTACGTAAAAAGCGATTAAACAGTTCTTCAATACTGTCGATTTTTCTAGGGTGGGCAAGAGTTTCTAGGGTAGCCTCTAGGTACACCTCTGGCTACTCCTTCGGGGAATAGCTGCGTGATGTTATGTTATGTTAAAAAGAAAAGTTAAGATGTTTCAATAGCAACAAACTAAGTAATAAAATAATATCTGTAACAATTGGCAGAATTTCCTGAATTTAAAAATTACTTAATGTCATCATCATCATCATCTGCCCAGCCTTTTTCCGACTATGTTTGGGTCGGCTTCCAGTCTAACCGGATGCAGCTGAATAGCAGTTTTTTACATGGAGCGGCTGCCTATCTGACCTCCACAACCCAGTTACTGGGTAATACGAAACCCCTTGGCAAGGCTGGTTGTCAGACTTACAGGCTTCTGACGGCCCGTAAAGACTGTAAAAGATCCTTGAATGACAGCCGAAACCAACGGCTTAACGCGCTTTCCGAGGCACGGAGGGGTCTTGGTATGGAAAGATGGCCACCCATCCACGGACCAACCACGCATGCGTAGCTTAACCTGATCGATCAACCTGTGCCGCTGTTATTACTTAGAATTACTTAAAATCTATCTGCCTATAATGTTCCCACTGCTGGGACACAGGCCTCCTCTCTGTGAGCTGGAGTGAGCAATTCACCACGCGGGCCCAGTGCGGGTTGGTAGATGTCACATGTCTTTGAATTTTTGCTTCTAGAACATGTCGGTTTCCTAACGATGTTTTTTGTCACCGTTTTGAGAGCAGTGGTGATGAAATTATTTACACAAAATAAAGTGCCTGTCTGTGTTTGAGTCTAAAATCAAAATCATAATCAAAAGTCATTTATTCAAACTAGGCTGAGAATCAGCACTTTTCGAACGTCAAAATTACAAAAGACAGTCCCCCAAAAACGCCCGCCCTTCACCACTTCCTAGTGCCATCGCTGGGAAGAAGAATCTACGACCCTACACTCGTAAGTCGTTACTACTGGCTACGACTGCTCTTAAAAATTACTTAATGTACAGTCGCCAGCACATCAAGTTACCCCACTTTGACCTTGAACGCGTTATGAGCAACAACAGCGAGAATCGTGCGAAAGAGATGTATAGCTTTTTGTCTGTTCTTACTTGTAATATTTCGTGCTGCAGCGCGTACATGAGAGTGTGTGCGTGTGCGCGTCGTGGTGTACTTACTATGCGATAAGAAATGCGTAGCAGTTGGGTTGAATGAATACTTTTGACTTGAATCGAATCGAAATAGGTAATGGAATGGTAATAAAAACAGGCGGCCCGCGCAATGCCTCAAATACATACGAAAGCTTATAATCAATTTGTTTTATTGAAATGATATCTTCTTAATCCTTCATTTTTACATATTATTATTTGTTTCTATTACCTATACCTAAGTATTAAGTAGGTATTAGTATACTCATATTACCTACATTTAAACAGGTAGGTAGGTACGGTATACACCGTTACACAATTTTATTAATTATCATCAGGTAGGTATAATCCGATGTGAGAAAAACATTTTTTTTTAAATTTCAAGCAGGTTTAAATAACCTTTTGCGGGTTTTGTTACCTACTTACTGGCGGGCTGGCGGTCAACTGTTTTCGTGCGTTCCTTGCTCTCCTATTCTAAGTATTTTTACGAAATTTAATGCTGAAAACCCATAACACAATTGCGTGAAATTTTGAAAAAAAATATGGATACTTACCCCGTCACGAACCTGTGTAAGGTTTAGCCAATTAATTATACCTATCAAGTCTCTTGTCTGCCGCCGGCCGTGTTTGAGATTAACGTTACGTCCGCGACACAATCTTTTTACTAAAATAATAAGTTTGAACTTAGTAACGGAATTATCTATACCTACCGAAGTTTGCTTTTACATGCAAGTTCTAAGTAATAAGATACGATTTCGAAGATTATGAATTTTCAAATAAAATTCTAATCTATTATTATCGTTATTTCATCATCATCATCAGCCTATAGCAGTCCACTGCTAGACCGATGTCCAGCCGTGGACTATGCCGTCTCTCCTATTGCACGCCATTCAACTGGATTTTCGGAAAGAAAAGGCCATGGGTTCTCGTAGGAACCTATTTCTATGGGAACTCGAGCGGGGTCTTTTACAAAAAGGACAGTGACGTTTTCAACCGACTACAAAAAAGGAGGAGGTTCTCAATCAGACTGTATTTTTTTATGTTTGTTACCTCAGAACTCCGTTATTTATAAGCCGATTTGCAAAATTCTTTTTTATTTGTAAGGATATACTTTCAGGTTGGTCCCATAGAAATTTCATCAAAAACGGTTCAGTAGTTTGTTTACTATTTGTTTACTGGTAAAAGTTACAACTTAAAAGTGAAAAATAAAAACTTTTTTGGTGGCGAACAACGAAAATGCGAACCCAGCGATACCGACTTTCGAAATTAAAGTTATTTTTCACTTTGTAGTGTCTTTTTTGGAAGTCAGTTGTTTTTTTTTTCTCAAAAAAGTTTTTATTTTCACTTTTGAGTTGTAAATTTTACCAGTAAACAAATAGTAACCAAACTAAGTACTAAAAAGTTTTTTTGAGTAAATAAATGTGGCGTCGTCGGGGCCCCGTATAATAGATTCTATACGGCGCTAGCTCCCCCGTGCTTTCGGCGCCTTAGCTACACAACCGATCATCATGGAATTTTGCATACCTACCTATCAGAAAAGGACATAGGAATAGGATAGGTTACTACGGGAACGCGTGTGAAAGCGCGAAAAAATCTCAAAATAAAATGCGGAATAAAATAATCTTAATCTTTTTATTTAATATACCTAATTGAAAACTAAAAAAAACAAATACCTACTCTAAAATTAAATATACTTACCTACAATAAAATTTATAAAACCAAACTATACAATGGATTAAAAATAAGTAGATAATATTTCTTTTTTAGACGCTTTTATTTTTAGAAAGAAAGAAAATACGTTTATTTGCGGTAAACATGACGCGAAAAGGAACATAAACAAAAAAAAAAAACAATTATTAGTATTAGTTTTATTAATATTTGTAACATTAATTATACAGTTACATCTGTCACCAATGGTTGCCAAGCAAAATCAAATGCTGCCGCCAAACAAAAGTAAGCTTTTACCTAGATTAATATAATTGGACTGGGTTGTATAAGACCCGGTACCCACAGGCGGCACGGCACGACAATTTCATTGATATGTCACAGCCTGCTTTGGCATCCTTCGGGACGTTCTGGCATGCCGTGGCATCCCGAAATGTGAATGCTAACCATGATAAAATAAGATCCCAAATCATTTGCGCTAATCCCTTGTCGTGCCATGCCGCCAGTGGGTGACGGCCCTAACTTAAATTATAACCAACAATTAGTAGGTAATGGAAAAATGCTCAAGAATATAACAATGGTGAATACCTTTATTTTGATAAATAAAATAATTACAATATTACAATACAACTTATGGATTGTAAAACTGTGCTACTATTTAATGTGAAAGTTTCTGAGAATGGATGGCTGAATACATAGGATAGGTTCGTACGGAAACCCGGGTGATTGAAGTGCATTATTTACTAGTGCCGTATCATCTAATGGTAAGTTTAGGCTACGACACTATACGCCGTGCACAGTGTCTCTGTGTGTGAACACTTATAAACTCAACGAATACCTACACCTTGCGACACCGAGTGTCTAAGTGTTCAGACACGGTGTCAGACATTGAGTGTACTGCCTATAGTGTTGTAGACTAAACTAAGTTCGATCGGGTCTTATTAGCGCGAAGAATATGACATGACCTAAAAGAGCCCAAACTTGACCTCAGAAATACGCAAGATCGGCCTTTCAGTTGTTATGAAATATAACTACTTACATGGGAGCGTAAATCGTTGCCAAACCAATATGTTATTATTAAATGATAAATAAAAAGTTATTTACATAAATTAAACTCTAATAACTATAGATACCTACTGTAAAATTGTAATAACATAACAATACAAATATAAGCAGATATAGGTATTTATTCAGGCCATGGCAGGCGGATGACGTCATCCTGTGCCGCGAACCACGCCTGCACCACCCTGCAGGTGTGCACGCGGCACGGCGGCAGTTGTCTTCCGGCTTCCCCAAGGCGGGCTGTGTCCATTGAAATCTAAAACAAAGAAAATTTTGTCAATTTAATACTTACCTAGGATTCCTTAGTATGACAAATAGTAGGTACGGGCCAATTTAACTATTATCTGCATTCGCGATTTATTTGCAGATAATGTAAACAAATATGAGTTTATGGAAAAATAACTTTAATTCCTACATCATAAAGTTTAGTTTACGTTAGAACTTCAAACATTTTTATAACTGCTAGTCTAGTAGTGCTAGTCACTCTGAAATCAACCTAATTCCCATTGGAATAAAATCGATATTTGTTTAACTTGAAATCAATTTGAAGCATTAGTTGAATAGACTTTAAATGAGTACGGGACGGTTAAAAAATCTTCAAAATATAAAGATAAACAAATTTGTCGAATTGAGAACTTCCACCCTTGTTGAGGTAGATTGTAAAGAACTGAAGATTTATCTAATACATCATCTGCCTAGCCTTTTCCCAACTATGTTGGGGTCGGCTTCCAGTCTAACCGGATGCAGCTGAATACCAGTATTTTACATGGAGCGACTGCCTATCTGACCTCCACAACCCAGTTACTGGGTAATACGACACCCCTTGGTAAGACTGGTTGTCAGACTTTCGGGCTTCTGACTACCCGTAACGACTGTCAAGGATCCCCGAATGACAGCCGGGACCAACGGCTTAACGTGCTTTCCGAGGCACGGAGGGGTCTCGGTATGTAAAGATGGTCACCCATCCACAGACCAACCGCGGCAAGCGTAGCTTAACCTGACCGATCGACCTGTGCGGCTGTTATTATTTAGCCACGGGCCCCTCTCCACGGGACCTGTGCGGCTGTTATTATTTAGTCACGGAAGATTTATCTAATACATAGTAGGTAATAATGTGAGCGCCGAGCGCCCTTCCAACTACCTACCTACATTTCTATTAGGTAGTAAGTAGGTATCATTTATTTTAATCAATTTTGTTATTCACTTTTTAAGAAAACCATATTTTATGAGTGATGAATAAGTTGAGGTGATATTTATGATTACAAGCTACACATGGACTTACGCTGTACGAAGTTGATGTTATTCGTGTGGTCAGAAAAGGATCGGCAGAGTGTGCGGCGTCTGCCGCCCGGTTGGCGGCGATGGGCTCCTATGGTTCCTCTTTCTTCCCACCGCCAGCCAGAGAGAAGCCAGAAGTAAACAGATTTTTTCTGGAACGAAACAAATAGCTATAGTGTATTTGCCCATAATTACTCAATTACTATGCAAAGATGTATTAATACTTATAATTCCCTACAATAATAGCTTACATAAAGTGATTAAGTTATTTATTTACACACTAACATCGCTACCATTACAGGGTTACACCCAATGCGATAGCGTGGTAACTAGATTCTAACTAAGCAGGGGCTGCAGTCTCGACATTCATAGCGATCGCTTTACGACCGAATTCGGTCGCCAAGCCCTGTCACTCCATACATTACACCTGTCAATCCGGGACTTAGCGAGTTGCGACCGAATTTGGTCGTAAAGAGATCGATATGATGGTATTTTAAAATTATTTTTAAATTATTAGTAATTAAGTAAAATTAAGGTGTAATTTTATGTGTAAACGTAATTTAATTGCATAAATACTCAGGATTATTGTTTTCCTGTTCATAGAAAGAGTAATACACAGTGTTTGTTACACACCGGTACCGGTAACCTAAAACCAACAGCTGACGTTCGTACTGCGGAATAAAACGGGGAGTATTTGTTTACTTTTACTTTATAATAGCACACAATCGTTATTGTAACTCTGTTACATATATCCTCGTGACCTCTTAGCATAAATAGTTCGCTGATTTAGACCTCTGCATTGGGTCTAGATCGCATTGTTTACATCATAGAAAACGAAACTTAGCAAAGATTTTGTTATTCCCATTGTGATCCTTAAGATAATACACAAGAATAAAAAGGTTCATGATCTTTATTTTTGCATTGCTGTTATACCTACTGTAATATTTAAACAAAAAATAACTTTAAAATCTAGGCAACCTACCCACATAAAGAAAAGTAAAATTCGTAAGGCAATAAAATCATCCAAATTTGATAATATTACCTTACTTACTGAATTGGCTTGAGCTGTTTTCAACCCCAACCTAATTTCTTCACTGAACTACGCTAACATCTTTCATTTTCCCTTTCATTTCCAACTTTATTTTATTTGTCTCCTACTTTTTCTCACCGTTTCTCTATTCTACTTTCAGTAACTAATCCTGAAACCATGCCTGTGATGACCCGTAAGGCTACTGCTCAGGAGATCGACCTTAAATTGAGAACGGCCCTCCAAAAACTTGAAGCAAAGAAACTCCAATATGACCAATTGCTACTGGAGAATGATGAAAGTGAGGAGCAGTTCAAGAAAATTGTTGACAAAAACTCAAGCCTTAAACGGGAGCTAGTAGACCTACATCACCAATATCTGAATGTTGTTGATGAACGCGACCAATTGAAGGTGGTCACGGATGGTTTCAACAACTGTAGTCTTTTGTATGAGGAGGCTTTAAGCAAAGTTAGGGACCTAGAAGATGAATTATTTCATGCTAATAGTCGCGTTAACCAGTTAGGAAAACAAATAGAATGTAATCAGGTTAAAGAAAAAAACCATTTATATAATGAATTGTTAAATAGTAATTGTAACCCTCATTCCATAACAACTATTGACCTTACTGAAGATTCCTTGCTGAAACAGAATTATAATTATAGTTATAAAGTTAGTCATAACAAAATGAAAAAATATGCAAGAATGAATAGAATAATTAAAAAATGTAATCAATTTAGGAAACAACAGAAGCACTTTTCCAAAAATATTCCACTGAGGAAAGAACGTGTTGATCTAATAAATAAATTAAACAATCAGCAAATTAAATTAGAAGACAGCAGAAAAATCTATGAAATTGATACACAGCGCTTACAGTCTGACATACAGGTACTTGAGGGCACACTTAGTTCCCTTTACATTAAATACGTGGGTTCTCAGAACCAAATTAAAGAACATATTCTTGCTGCTAGTGAGTTAGTTATGTGTCAGTGTACTTGTCAGGTTTTAAACCCTGTTGTTGTCCAGCCTGAGGCAACGAAGGACCCGTCCCAGACTGAGAGTTTGTCTCAAGACTGTAACCTTAACCAAGACGTACCTAATATAGTGCAAGATCTATCTCAAGTAGTACAGCTTGAGACTGGTATTTGTCCATCTTTCAGTAGTCATGATTCAGTTATGTTCTCAGATCGTATAGGAAGAGGTTTAGGTAAATTAATTAGTGACAACCTGAGTTATTCTACTCAAAATTATTGTATGCCAGGGTCAACCTACAAACAAATAATGACATCAGTAACAGGAAATATATTTAATCCTAAAACCAACATTACTGTATTTGTAGGTAACAGTTCTAATGTCAAAAAATATTAAATCACTGACTGTGTAACTGAGTTGTTAAAGTTAAATTGTAGAAAAGTAATATTGTGTGCTTTCCCATATTTTAAGAAATTAACAACTAGACAGAACAATTATATTCATATGCTTAATAAGCATAATTGCACTTTTTAGCTAGTCATTACAGTGACAAGCTTGTATATTTTGACACCAACAGTTTTGTGGAATCTTTAAAGTCGACTAGCTAGGGATACTGTGTATCTGCCTGTTAGCTTTAGACAAATAATAGCAAGGCTATTAGCTTCTTACATAAACTCAGACATAAGTAGTATGTCGAAGTCTTGTATTATTAACACCATAACAGTTAGTAATAATACTAATAGTAAGGTGGCTGACCTAAATAAGTGTAGCTCAAATGCTATAAATATTTATACAAATTGTACGAAGGAGGTTCCATTTCCCTTAAGCACTATGAGCTCACTGCCTGGTGATGACATTGAAGTCTTGGGATTAACTCCGAATAATCATTTAAACTAGTTTGTAAGACAACAGAAGATACCAGTAATAATATTCTTATACATATCAACAACAAGGTATCTTCTTGCTATAAATTAAGTAAATATCAAAAAGGAGATCAGCAGAATTCCTTGAAACTATTTCATCAAAATATTCAAGGTATGTCTTCCAAATTATTAGAAATTCAAATGTTTTTGGAAAAAACAAAGTTTGACATTGTTTGTTGTAGGTACTGAACATTGGTTAAAGGATTACCAAATGCTAATAAATTAGTTAAGAGAACTATAATGTGGGCAGTTGTTTTAATCGTAAATCTATGCTGCGTGGAGGTTCTATAATCTTAATTAAAAATTGTTTAAAATCCAAAACAACGAAATGACATAGTGGGTTTATCGATTGAACATTGCATCGAACTGTCCTGTGTTGAGCTTGATAAGCATGTTGTAGTGTGCGTTTACAGACCCCATAATTATCAGAACTTTTCGTTATTTGAGTCAATAATGGAAGATGTCCTAGCGAAACTTGATGTCGAGACTGCAGCCCCTGGGGCCCGCTGGGCACGAGAACACATTTGACCCAGCAATGTTTCAACGGACAAAAAGAAAGTGCGTACCTAATTGCTTAGATATTTACTTTAAAATCCAATCACTACCTACTGGATTAACTTTTGTTTAGAATGGTTCATGACTAAACGGAATCAAAAACAATAGTTCATCGAATTCTCGAAAAATAAAACTCTGAATTTACGCTTTACGCTTGGAACAGCGCGTAGCGCTAACTATATTTCGAAAATTCTGTAGAAAAACACCATTGACACATGTTTTCATAGCCTTTCTTTAGTTTAATTCAAAAATTATGATTACAAAAAATATTACTCACCGTCACCGTTATGCCCGTCTGCCGACAAATATCTATCACCCGGCATCCACTCAATCGAAGCACTATGATGCGCCCTCCTTGAATTTGCGTCAACTGAGGTGCCACAATATTATATTTATAAAATGTTTTAAGAAATTTCACAGCACAGCACACAGTACGATTTTATATCACAGAACATAAATACCCTAACGAACGGGTTTCAAATACGTACGCATAGATAAGGATCAAGCGCAACTGACGTAAACGAACGATGTGACTTTCGTTTAATTTCGTAAAGGATCGGGAGAACTCGGAAGCAGCGGCGGGCGCGCAGGGGCGAGTGGGTGTGGCTTATTCCTATTGGGGCATGTTACATTGTCAATAATATCACGATACCGTGGTAATATTGATGGTATAATAGGCCGTATTACGGTATCGTGCTCAATAATTGCGATATCGCGATATTAGTATCGTGATAATATTGACAAATGTGACATTCCCCAGTGAAACATGATGATTGGCTCCCAATTATTAGTATGTGCAACCATTGGGCAATTTTAAAAACGTTGAAAACTCCACCAATCATGCCGAGGATACTTTCTTTCTAACACTCCACGGCGCGTCGTAGTTATATTTATGTATAGAGTTTACGTTGATGTGCTGGCGTCTGTACTTAACTCAAAAATGTTACACTAGCAGGAAAATATTACTTAAAACGCATTTTCCTATAGTATGACTCCCACGTGGGACTAGCGGTTGCAAGCGCGGCTGCCGAGCTTGAGGTCCTGGGTTGGATCTCTATGAAAAATGTTTCCGGGGTATCTATTAGGACATTTTCAATAGTAGTGATGGCGCAGTGGTAACAGTCCCGATTTACGAGTTGTAGGTCGTACGAACTTAAAAAGAGGCTGTATTTTGTGTATTTCATCACCACTGCTCTCAAAACGGTGAAGGAAAACGTCGTGAGGAAACCTTCATGTTCTAGAAGCAAAAATTCAAAGACATGTGCCACCTACCAACCCGCGTGGTGGATTACATAACCAGCCTATAATGTGCCCACAGCTGGGACACAGGCCACGGAGTGGGCCCAGTGCGGGTTGGAAGATGTAATTTGTCATCGAATTATTGGTTCTATGACATGCCGGTTTCCTCACGATGTTTTCCTTCACCGTTTTGAGAGCTGAGGGGTAATTCTCGTAATTTTAAGAACGTTCACAGTCTGATCTCAGTCTCAATCTGTCAAAAATACGTCTCTAATTTCCCTACATATTGACAAGTTTTTGTTATTTGTTTGTCGCCGATATGAGACTGCGACTAGATTTTGAACGTTTTAATTTTTTAAATTACGAGAGTTGGCCTTCAGTTGTGATGGAATAATTTGCACAAAGTAAAGCGCTTGTCTGGGTTCGAATCTAAGACCTGTGACTTGTGACTCGTGGCCGAAAACAGTTGGTTACCTATATGGTAACAATTGTTTTTTTTTAACCTGCCGTTGACTGTAGGATATACCTCTGCCCACCATTCAGGGCATAAAAGCGTGATGTTTTATATTATCCGCTAGTATTATTTTGCCCAAAAACTTTACCCCATTACTATTAAAATAATCCCGCTGGCAAGTATCATAACTGTGCGGTCGCAGTATACATCTAGACATCGCACTCACACATACGTAATTTTATTGTCTTCACTCTTCACACACACGAGACGTTTGCACCTGTGTGTGTGAGTTCAACGGCGCACGACGCATCGTGGTAAGGTTATAAGTGAATTTTCTGATTATTATTTTTTTTTTCGGTTTTTTTTTTGTTTCGTTTCGTGTACGGGAATGGTTGTCATTCGTAGCGTAGATCTTTGACAGTCGTTACGGGTAGTCAGAAGCTCAAAGGCTTGACAGCCAAGGGTTGTCGAGTTTGATTTCGTGTTGTGTAGTGTTTTTTTTTGACATTGGTGATTAAACGCTTGACAGTTGCATAATATTCAGTAATTATTCAAATTAGGTTAAAGAGTACTTTTTGAATGTAAACATTTACAACTCCCTGCCCTCAAAAAGAAAACAAAAACTTATGTAGAGAAGTGGCTCAAAATTCCCTAGGGAAACATCAGTTCTTTAAAATAAATAAGAAAAATACGAAAATTAATTGTTATTTATTATTCTAAACCGAAAACGTAATGCCAGGAGTTTTATTATGAAGGACAATAAAACTCCTGGCATTACGTTTTCGGCTTAGAATAATGAAAAAAGATTCGAAGTTTCTCTACTCACCAGTGTTATTGTTTGGTCTAGGCTTTGTTCTGGCAATATAATCGTTTTTTATTTTATCAATAACTATTAATTATATTTTATTTTTCTGTTACAATTACTTTTCAATCCTCTCATTAAAAACATTCTTAGATACGCAAGAAAACATTTTTCATTTACAGCATTATCTATCTGTCGTGTCCCGTAATAATAATAATTCTTGACTGTGTGCGTGCGACGTAACTTTCCTATGTGTGCGTTCGGCTCGTGCCGCGTTTGCATCCTGTCATTGTCGGAGGCAAGTTGTTAGGCGAGCGGATGGGCGAGTGGAATGTGTAGAACTGTTTCGAGTTTATCTCAGACAATCGTGGAATTAAGATAGTAGACAATCTTGATATTTTTAACCAGATTTTGACTGATTGATAAATTAAGATTAGGTAGAATAGTTTTAAAGGATTTGTATTACTAACGAATCTTAACGGAAGCAACGAATTCGCGTGGGATTGTTGGCTTCCTTAAACAATCGACTATTTTCTTAATAAATTTGAATCAGATTTTAAATTATAGACATAGAGTACGTCTAATTATTTCAGCGTCTACCTTGAGAAATGTCCAACAACAATGCTTTAAAACTTGCATTATACAAATCAAGCTTCCCACATTTCCCATACACCTCGATTTCGTAACAATCTCACACTACCGACTACAACCGCGCACTTGCCACAAAAACCCGTCACAAAAGTATTCAAGTAAAAAAAACAGTTCGAACGCGCACGAAACTGCTGATAGCCCCTTATCTCATCTACTACTACGTCAACAGACTGTCGCTGTCCCTGTCTAGCGCGGGGTAGTAACGTACGTCTGTCTCGCTCGCTCGCCGGTGCCTTTCACTCATTCACTGTTAAGAGGGTTATACACTGTCGAGTTTTGACGTCAAGATTGACAATGCGTGGAATGGTTCAGCTGTTTTTTTTTTTGTAATGTTTTTAATTCGAAACACAATAGTGCGCTCCCAAAACAAAGATAGCTGACGTGGCTCAAAATCTGCCCAACGTAAATGGGACTGGGCAGGCAGGACATGTCTGCCGCTTGCCGGACAAACTGTGGGCAGAAATAGCACAGAATTGGTGCCCTGAGACAGCGAGGTGAGTCGCGGCAGACCACGTAGGAGATGGCGGGTCAAGCTGGATGGGTTCCGACAAAACTGGAAGGAGGACTTGCGGGCTCGCGAAAGATGGATGCCTTTGCCCAGGCGTGGGACAGACAAAAAAAAATATGTTTTTAGTTTTTATGTTCTGGTTGTTTCTGATCTGTGGCTATATTGTTTAAGAAGGCTTGTTCGAGTTTATTACGTTTAGGTTTTACTTAAAGATTGACAGCGGGGTAATTGCGTATTAGACAGAAGCCCCTTTGTTTATACACGTTCCTTAGCTATAAGTAGTGATTAGCGACGGTTTAACCATACATTTTTGACGCTTGAATCATTCGTTAGAAATTAACCTCAGAATTTTTATCTATAATAGTGATCTATCATAGATAAAAATTCTGAGGTTAATTTCGTGAAAACATTGTGATCAATGTTTTTCATTTTGACAGTTCAGACACGTTCATTGCGTTATTAAAGTGGTTGAGCATACGAATATTTCAATACTCAATACTCAATTCTTTATTGCATTCCACAATGTAGGCTTAGGTGGTAAATTTTTATCATAAGAAACAATCATGGACCCTGTCGGGCACAGCAAAAGAAATATATGTGGAGAGGAGGACTAATTATCTTTTACGTATCTATCTTATAATCTAACTTATTCTAAGCATACTTTTGAACAAACAACAACAACATATACAACAATACAACAACAACACAACACAACAACAACACACAACAACATACACAACACAACACACAACATATTTACGGATTACGAATTAAAACAAAACCCTTTGACTGTGATTGAAATTGTGTTTCGCAATTAGAATGCTGCAGGATAATTTCGTAACACTAACAATGACAATGCCTTTCATTTTGATAATTCAGAAACATTAATTGCGTGATTTACGTGGTCGAGCGACCAATTATTCGAACATATGAAGCAATGGATTAGCAATATTTTTCAAAATCTGTTGGATTGTGATTGAAATTAGGGCTACTTTAATATAATTGCCATTGAGTAACAAGTGCAACAGTAAGCCGAATGGCCCGCGATCACGAACGGGATGGCATGGTGAAGGATTAATATAGGGTCAATTTAAATTAGCCAGCGACACTGCTGACGTGATGGGAATCTATAAAATATTTCTTGTTTTTCGTTTTTGGTAGTCAATGACCGCTGGGAGTTACTTGAAGAATGAGTTGAGAAATCTGTGCTATTTTGTTTAGATATCGATACACCTGTTAAGTATAAACAAAAAAAAAAGGATTTTTATACTGATGTTTCAAGTGACTAGGACTACACTAACTGCCGTCGAAGATTCCACAAAAAAAAGTCATCAAATTAACTTTTTTTTTGTTTTGTGTTTAAATATCGATAATCATCTCGTCTGCGGAATTTCGCTAGCTAATTTAATTTCATCCTGTATAACTGTTAAAAACTGAAGTTGAAAAAAAAAAAAAACAAAGCGCCTACATTATCGTATTATGCCGTCCTGGGCCCTAATTCACTATGACGGTTCCTTACTCGAAACCAAAGAAAGACAATACATTTATTTAGCACATACTAAAAGACACACGATACACATCCATACATACATACATCAGAAAAAAATAAAGATCGAATAAAAAGTGTAAAGTCCGATGTAAGAAATTAGCAGGAAAGTGTGCCTCACAACTGCACCAAACAAATACGTTAATTCCTTACCTAATCCCGCCAATCTCGCGTTCATTTCGCGCGGTTTCGTTCATTGTGTCATAGAGAATACGGCCCCTGATGGTGAGAGCCGGCCATAACTGTGACTAATTTAATTAATCCTTTTGACCTTGGCCTATTTTTGAAGTTAAAACTTCTTAGCATTCTTTCTGAACAGTGAACAACGTTGTAATTGCGTAACACACATACAATTACAATTGATCGCAATAGTTTCATTTTGACAGTTGAACAACATTCATTGCGTTATTTACGTTGTTCAACAATTTTTCGAACATATGGAGCAATGGATTAGCAATATCCTTCAAAATGATTCAAATTGAGATTAATAGTGTGTAACGCAATTAGGGTCTGAAAGGACTTGTGGGAAGTCAATGACCAGTAAAAAAATAAAAAGCTACTAATTCGCGCGCGTAAAAATTTCGTCGCGTTTTTCTCCATATGCAGTTATTACTGCACTCTAATTGCGTAACACACAATCAATCGGAATCGGTTTCATTTTGACAGTTCAACAACATTCATTGCGTTATTTACGTGTTGAGCAGACGAATTTTTCGAACTTATGAAGCAATGGATTAGCAATTTGCTTCAAAATGATTCAGATTACGATTGATTGTGTGTTACGCAATTAGTGTGCGTTATACATAATCATACCAAAAACCTGTGAAAAGCCAACGACACAGCCGGACAGTGTACACACCGCTTAACACAACGTAATGTCGCCATCTCATTCGCACGCCGCTATTGCCGTCTCTGTTCCGCTAATGAATTAAATCAACAACCTCGCTCGCTCCCTCTCGATAGATGATCGTTCCATATTTGAATTTATTTCAAAATAGGAATTCGATCTTTTTTTTTTCTATATACTTGGTTTTGTGTTAAATATTCGTTCCTTATGGTTGAACAAATGTTTATTTGTCTTTAAATAACTCACCAATGACTTTACTTAAGAATATCCATCACGCATAGCATAATCAGCTTATAATGTTCCCAGTTCCCACTGCTGGGACACAGGCCTCCTCTCTGTGAGCAATCATCACGCGGGCCCAGTGCGGGTTGGTAGATGTCACATGTCTTCCAATTTTTGGTTATGTTTTCTTTCACAGTTTTGAGAGCAATGGTGTTGAAATTATTAACAAGTAAAGCGCCAGTCTGGGTTCGAACCCACAACCTACAACTCGTAAGTCGGGGCCGTTACCACTGGGCCTACAGTACCACTGCTCCAGTGAACCCTACTCCCGACTAATCAACTTTTTCAGACAGGCAATAAGTCAATAAACACATCGGGAGTAGCGACAACAGCTGTCAAATCGTGTTGTCATTCATTAAGAAAAAAAAAACTTTTGTCATTATTTTTTCAGTCCGTAGAATCGTCCGTAACTTCTGACGAAACTACGGATTTCGTAATTAGTGAGAAAACTTTCAGATCGTTAGATTATCGGCCCTAGCCTGGGGCCTGCGGGGTCATCATCTGCCTGCCTTTTCCCAACTATGTTGGGGTCGGCTTCCAGTCTAACCGGATGCAGCTGAATACCAGTATTTTGCATGGAGCGACTGCCTATCTGACCTCCACAACCCAGATACTGGGTAATACGATACCCCTTGGTAAGACTGGTTGTCAGACTTTCGGGCTTCTGACTACCCGTAAAGACTATCAAAGATCTACAAATGACAGCCGGGACCAACGTCTTAACGTGCTTTCCGAGGCACGGAGGCGTCTTGGTATGTAAAGATGGCCACCTATCCACGGACCAACCGCGGCAAGCGTAGCTTAACCTGATCGATCGACCCGTGCGGCTGTTATTACTTAGCCACAAGCCACTCCCGTTATTCATAATAATACTAAATAATAATAAATTATGGATTTACGGCATATCAAAAAATGATAAATGCATGACAAATTCGATTATTGAGACAAGATATATCACTGTCGTGATAATCTAACTATACTAATAAAATGAAGCTGGAGAGTTTGTTTGTTTTGTTGAACGCGCTAATCTTTGAAAATCCCAATCTTTTTTTTTTTCATTAGCCTGTCGGAGATGGTATGTCTGTCTCTCGTTAGCATCAGGCATATTTTAATTACTGTGGGCGTACTATGGGTAATGTTGGTTATTTCACATTAGAAAAACGGTTTGCAATTCAAATCAGATTACAATTCACGAACAAATCAGTCACACTAGCGAATCACACACTGTAGGTACACATTTAACGATACGGAACGCGACAGTTTCTCAGCACATGTTGTTCGTACGATGTCCAATGTTTCGATGATCCCGAGAGCTCTGCTTACACCGTCCTTTGTAGCGGTCGCTCCCACCACGAACTCAGGCTAGACTCTGTCTAGCGCCACGAGATGGCGCTAGCGTTCCGAATAGTCAAACGAATGACTCCGACAAGCCTATATTACCAGGTACACACGGCTACACATCAAGCTATACATAACCAGTATAAACTGACTTCTGATTGTACGAAAAACCTATACAATGGGAGGTCAGCTCAAACTGGAAATGTATAGCTTGATGTGTAGCCGTGTGTACACAAGTGGGAAGATGAAAGTCAAACTTGGTAAAGTGGGGCTACCTTGACGGAACGGCAGTAGGGTGTGATTGTGGAGCTATGTCGCAAACCATGCTCCACCTCTTATCTAATAGCCTATAGCCGTCCTCAAGAATTGCGCTATCAAATGCAAAAATAATTTTTCAAATCCGACTGGTAGTTCCGGAGATTACCCCCCTACATAGTTACATAGGTACAAACAATTTTTTTTTTTATTAGCCTTCAATGTTCCGCTGCTGGGCAAAGACTTCCCTTAAAGTGATATTAAATAGCCTATAGCCGTCCCCAAGAATCGCGCTATCAAATGCAAAAAGAATTTTTCAAATCCGACTCGTAGTTCCGGAGATTACCCCCATACATACACAAACATTTTTTTCTTGAAGGCTAATAGCCTTCAATGTCCCACTGCTGGGCAAAGACTTCCCTACGTCTCTTTCCACCTCCCTCTGTCCAGAGCTGCCAAGGCCCGATCTTTATGAAAGGACTCCAGCTTATCCCGCCATCTCCGTCTGGGCCTGCCGCGATGTCGATTTTAGGGGGGACACACTGGGTCGTAAGTTTGGCCAATGATCGTCATACAAACAAACATATTTTACCTCTTTATCAAATCAAAATCAAAAGTCATTTATTCAAATTAGGCTGAGAATCAGCACTTTTCGAACGTCAAAATTACAAAAGACAGTCCCCCAAACACGCCCGCCCTTCACCACTTCCTAGTGCTATCGCTGGGAAGAAGAACTGGCGCAACAAACTCCCCAGCAGCACAGCTGTCTGTTCAGTTAGAAAATACTTGATACTTGATTGTATACAATAATTATAATATGAGTATTGATTTAAAATCACGCTACGACCCTTAAAAAATCCGAGCAAAAAGAAAAAAAAAGTCAGAGCGAACACGGGCGAACTCGCGGGCAGGAGTTAGTTCGATAATAAATGTCGATAATTTACACTGTAGACATTTATCGTTTTCACCTTGCTTGACACCTCTAATAGTGTCAAATGTTACCCATTTGTCTCTCGTAAAGTTGTAATCTCGGAAAATTGACTCATGTTTTGTAGACAGCACTGGTGGCCCAGTGGAAACGGCCGCGACATACGAGCTGTAGGTCGTAGGTTCGAAACCAGACAGGCGCTTTACTTTGTGCAAATTATTTCATCAGCACTGCTCTCAAAATTGAAGGAAAAACTTGAGAGGTGTCAAGGGACACCCGGATGGAACGAAGTATAACTGGCTTGCTTTCTATAAGAGAGAGAGAGAGGGACAGACAGAGAAACACGCGCACGCCGCACGGCTTACAACTATAGCAAAAAGTGTCGTTCCAACTTTTGGTCTTAATTTTTTCCGTCTAGCCCCCTTTCGCAACGCGCGATAAGGAACTTCGTTCCAAAAATCGTGAGGAAACCGGCCATCTCTCGGTAAGAGAGAATGGGCCGTAATCCGCCACGCGGGCCCAGTGGGGGATTGGTAGATGTCACATGTCATTGGTTCTAGGGCATGCCGGTTTCCTCACGATGTTTTCCTTCACCGTTTTGAGAGCAGTGGTGATGAAATAATTTACACAAAGTAAAGCGCCTGTCTGGGTTCGAAACTAGCCGCCAGGGCTGCGGGTTGTTCGAAAGAGATACCGTGGCCCCTGGCACAGGCAACTGAAGGAACACGGGTGGGTTTTAGTCAGTAAAAGTCTGACACGCCCTTTCGCTCAGCCCAGAGCGGGAGGGGTCATTTGATGATTTCCTACACGAAAAAAAAATGGGTTCGAAACTACGACCTATATCTCGCAAGTCGCTGCCGTTATCACCACTGCTCCGATGTCCCTGCCAGCCTGTATACATCGCTGCTCACTCCTTCGTGTAACACAGGCGTCATGTTTGTCGTATCCAGAGCACAAGTGATTTGCTCGACAATGGTGAGAAAGTTAGAAAGTTCGACGCCGTTTTGATGCTTCAGTGACGACTGGCGCCGTCGCTCTGTTCAGACATATTTGTTCTTGTTGTGAGCAAAAATTATGATCCAGTAGCTCTCCCCGCGACTTGAGGGGCTCAAATGACCCCTCCCGCTCTGGGTGGAGCAGAAGGGAGTGTCACTGACTAAAACCCACCCGTGTTCCTTCCTTAGCCCTTTATGTTCCAGGGCAGCGATAACCCTTTCGGACGATCCCGCTACCCTGGCAGGCTTCGGCCCTATCGGGCCCCGTCAATCGTGCTGACATCTCTTTGAGGCGCGCGTGGAACACATACACGCCGTCCGACACGGGCCTGGTCCTGATCGGACGGTGAGTTACCCGACTTGAGGGGCTTGTGGCTAAGTAATAACAGCCGCACAGGTCGATCGATCAGGTTAAGCTACGCTTGCCGCGGTTGGTCCGTGGATGGGTGACCATCTTCCAAACACCTCCGTGCCTCGGAAAGCACGTTAAGCCGTTGGTACCATCTGTCATTCGTGGATCTTTGACAGTCGTTACGGGTAGTCAGAAGCCTGAAAATCTAACAACCAGTCTTACCAAGGGGTATCGTATTACCAACTGGGTTGTGGAGGTCTGGGCCCCAAGTCTGCTATTTTTATAAATTCGTCATTCCAACATGATCCCATTTCCATCCTATTGTCATTTTGCTTAAAGTTCGTAATCTGCTAAATCCTTAATGGCGATCATTGGTCGGTCAATGGTTTCGTAATAGAATTGTGTCTCTAATGACATTGTCGTATTGCGTTAGTAGAGATTTTCGAAAAACTACCACTACTTTATTTATGCCAGATTTCATTTATATATATTTTTACATATTATTTATTACTGTGTTAAACAAACAAGTCAAGTGTTTTATGTAAGTCAGTCATTCATTTATCATTATGGTGTACGAGATTACCATTCTATGCCATTTCTTTCAATGGAGTGTCAGTGGTTGAGCACTGGAAAGTCATAATGACGTGACGCCGTTTGAGAATTGGACATAATGCGCCCAAAGGTTATGTTAGTAGATTACCAAACTTGTCTAAATCAACAATTATGAAATCAATGATAGACCATTCTGACACTATTGTAATAGCAGATTTGGGGCCCAGATAAGCAGTCGCCCCATGTAAAATACTGGTACTCAGCTGCACCACTCAACCTATCGCAGGTTACTGCTGCACATAGGTTTGAGGACATAGCCGGAAAAGAATGTCTTGAGTGGCTTTTACTGTTATTCTAGACCTAATAACAACTCAGTCTATCGCAGTATTCGCAGTCCAATGCTGGACATAGGCCTCTCGCAGACTGCGCCACAACACCCTGTCCTCCGCCTTCCGCATCAGGTCTGTCCCAGCAACCTTTAGGTCGTCCGTCCATTTAGCTGGGGGGCGTCCCACACTACGCTTGCCGATACGCGGTCTCTACTCCAGGACTCGTCTGCTCCACCGGCCATCGGTCCTTCGATAAACATGGCTAGTCCACTGTCACTTCAGTTTGCTTCCTCTGCAAGCTATGTCGGTAATTCCGGTTCTTTTCCGGATAAATTCATTCCTGATTTTATCCTTCAGAGACTCCGTGCATAGCTTGCTCCGCGCGCGTGTATTTCCACATCCACACTCTTTATTTTAGCAAATCTTTGCCTTATTTGCTTTGTGATAAGCAGGCCTGACATACTCCAAATTACTCTTACGCTATCTTGTACCTTCTCTACGTTGTTCATTTTAAAGTTAAGAAAGATTGAAAGAAAAACTTTTTTTGCAAAAAAAAAACTACCGATTTCCAAAAAGACACTACAAAGGGAAAAATAACTTTAATTTCGGAAGTCGGTGGCAAACAACGAAAATGAACCCAACGACACTGACATTTTTTTTTGCGAAAAGGTTTTTATTTTTCACTTTTAAGTTGTAATTTTTACCAGTAATTTTGGTTTAAAAACCAAACTACTGAACCGTTTTTGATGAAATTTTATTCTATGGGCCCAATCTGAAAGTAAATCCTTACAAATAAAATAAAAGAATTTTGCAAATCCGCTTATAAATAACGGAGTTCTGAGGTAGGTAACAAACATAAAATAAAAAATACAGTCGAATTGAGAACGTCGTGAACGTTGAGAAGTCGATTAAAAATACATTTATGCTAAAAAATAAATTTATTTTTACACTAAAAGACACAATACACCAGATACATACCTACATCTAATAAAAACAAATAAAAAAATGTAAAGTCCGATGTAAGAAATTAGCAGGAAACAGTGCCTCACAGCTGCGCCAAAAAACCCCTTCAGAAGCAGGTCAAAAATAGAAATAATATTTAAAAAAAAAAATAGGTCTAGCCTGTCCTGCCAGCATCACCTTTCGTAATGGCATGGTTGCAGCAGTTTTCCAACTTATTCCCGATGCGTTAGCCAGAGGTGCACCTATCATCATCTGCCTAGCTTTTTCCCAACTAGGTTGGGGTCAGCTTCCAGTCTAACCGGATATAGCTGAATACCAGTATTTTACATGGAGCGACTGCCTATCTGACCTCCACAACCCAGTCACTGGGTAATACGATACCCCTTGGTAAGACTGGTTGTCAGACTTTCGGGCTTCTGACTACCCGTAACGACTGTCAAAGATCCACGAATGACAGCCACCTATAGGACACAAATTTTCAGTTATGTAATAGGGCGATAGGGGGCGATCTTATCGCCATCAACCCGACAAATCCTGCACCATAGTGGTGTAACATAACCCTCTTAGTTCATATAATCCTATCGAATGACTCTTTATTGACATATCTATCAACATACAACCTGACACTGAGCTGGTTTCATTTTGACATTTCAACACCATTCATTGCGTTATTTACGTGTTGAGCAGACAATTTTTTCTAACTTATGAAGCAATGGATTAGCTGCTTCAAAATGATTCTGATTCCGATTGATTGTGTGTTACGCAATTAGGGTGCTGCACCCTAATTGCGTCTGTTATCAATCTCAATATTCTCAATCAGAATCATTTTGAAGGATATTGATAATCCATTGCGTCATATGTTCCAAAAATGTTCCTGCTCAACAACGTAAATAACGCAATGAATGTTGTTGAACTGTCAAAATGAATCCGATTCCGATTCATACTGTGTCACGCAATTGCCCCGCTGCACCCTAATTGCGTGACACACTATCCATCACAATCTGAATCATTTTGAAGGATATTGCTAATCCATTGCGCCATATGTTCCAAAAATGTTCCTGCTCAACATCGTAAATAACGCAATGAATGTCGTTGAACTGACAAAATGAAACCGACTGCTACTGATAGTGTACGCAATTACCCCGCAGACTCCGGGCTGTTACTGAATAATTCCCAATATCACTTCCCGACCTGGGAATCGAACCCAGGACCTCATTCTCAGCAGTAGCGCTACCACTATACCACCGCGGCAGTGAAAAGAAGTACATAATATAGTTGAATCGAAAATAACTCATATCTAACAAGTTATTTTAATATTTCTGGTCTTTAACTACGATAGTGTACAAGAAACCAGTTTTCCGACCAAATTGTGACGACACTTCATCGTTTAGTTGCGAATAGATTTATCACCCGCTATCAGACGACCTCAGATCGCGGAACCACTTGCCCACCGCCAAAACTAGTCATCCATTGTAAATTTGTAACCAGTCGATGTGATTGACCTAACTAAAACCGGTTTATATTAATCATTTTGACATAATCTAATCGTGTATCCGAACTCGCAGCCTGCCGACGCTACCCGACCGCGCCGCCGAGAGCTCACGGAAACGCCCGAGCGTTGACAGTCCGTCACCCGTCAGAGCGGCACACTTCTGCTATGTACTTTACATAGGTGCAGTACGCCGTCGCGCCGGTAACTAGCTAGTGTGCATTCAAATTTGGAATCGCTTTGTATTACGTTTTTTTTTTACAATCGATTCGTTTGATAATGTTTACGTGTAATTATTAGTGTTGTTGCCGCCGGGTGCAACGCACGCGTGTCGCGATGTTCGATCGGGCTCGATTTCCACCCCGATTTTCTTTCCGCACGTGTATAACTTTACGTGTTACTCTGTACTAGAGTGAAGTCAATGACTCGTCATGACACACATTCTATCCGACAAAACTGCACGTCGCCGGCTCCTCGCGGACGTTTTTTTCTCTAATTTTATTGTTTGAACGTTAAAGTTTCTTGTGTACTGCGACGCGTTGTTTGGTGTTGTTATCAGTGTATCTAGATAACGCTTCAAGGCAACATCCTTGGGTTCGCGATTCGACAATTGTGTGAATTGTTTTTTTATGCTTCGCGTTTACAATGAGGTTTTTTGTAGTACTTAATTGTTGAGACGTCCTTGCTAGTTTCGGACGATGTTTTAGTATTTTTTTCTCAATGTAGGTAAATAAATAGTATCAATTGTTGTTGTTATCGTAGAATTTTAAAGTCAATTTCGTATCAATTCAAGTAAGTAATTACTAGGTTACTTATACATGAACATTTAATAGTAGAATACTGGAAAAAAATGCTACTACCACTAATACTAATACTACACCGACCTAATTATTCGAATTTAGATTTTCAAATTCCAAAACTTTCCCATTCGCTCACTCGACTAAACTCCGTCTGTTTGCAAAAAAAAAAAACTTACACGTCACTATGACGTTCCACCCGCCATTTTCGAATAAATTCGAATTTCATCATTTTCCTAAAACAATCGAAGATGCGCGCGTTTCATGGACACGTCTGCATTTTATTTATAGACACGAATGTTTGATTTGTACAGCGACGTAGTTTACCTACATATCTACCGTCGCGGAATGTACATTATATACCATCTTGCACTATGTACTGCGGATACAACAATATAAACGCTGTCTGTGTGCGTGCCAGCGTAATGAGCGTTTCTATGTGCTAAGAAACAGTAAAAAGTATGGCGCGAACGGTAAGAGCGGCAACGTCGCGTGCGTTCCGAGGCCGCGGTGAAAACAATAGTCTTTTATTATTTAATTTTTCTTGAATAAATTATTTTATATGATAATTTTTACATTGATGAATACTAACTAGATAATATTTGGATGAATAGCCTTACTTTGCATTTGGAAACCGGTTTTTTGGCAATACAAACAACGCTACGGAAACGACGCCGTATGCAGTCTATTATGAAATTCAATACAGACATTCTTGTATGAAAATCGATAACTAAATGCGTCAACCGGAACTCTTTAGCCCATGTTTTTACTCGATGATTTCCAATCCACATTCCAACCCAAAAAAATCAATATATCAATGATAAAAAAACAAACAAAGCCAACGAAAATAGCCGGCGCTGGGATGAAAAAAAAAATAGTAACCGATGTTGACCTTTTCGAACGCGTCTCGCTAGTAGCACGGCCAGCTGACGCGACGTTGCCGCACTTCCTGCCGTGCCCTGAACCGTTCACGCTTATCGCCTCTACTGCCACGCGATTAGGCCCAAACTCGCGCAGCAACACTAAGTATATAAAGGATTTAGGACGTTTCACGGTACTGTGACACTTCCCGCGCGAAAAATTTGAAAAGCTTTATCAGTCGAACTTCGTGGTGCGCGGCGCGTAGTAAATTCTTGGAACGTTTTATTTACCTAAATAATAGTTTTTTCTTTCTTTTAGTCGCTTTTACACGTGAAGAAGTGTTTTAGTAATAAATAAATGTGTTACAAAAACCAAAGTGCCCAAAGTTAGTGTGTTTAAACAAATTATTTATTAATTAAGACATAAAACCTATATTTATTCAAAGATACCTTTACTAATAAAATAAGAGAGACTGTGACTAAAAAAAGTGTGCAATATTTAATTAAAAACTAAGTGAAAAATCTGAAGAAAATTATCTGTGAGCTACCAGGCGGGCATATTGTTAAAGAGTTTTCAACGCCCAACAAGTGACACGAAGATGACTCGGTGACCAAGGTGGCCTACATGCCGGTGGCGCTGGGCTCGCTCGGCGGCGAGGGCGAGTACCGCGAGTACGGCCACCATGTCTCGCCGCACCACCCGGCGCACATACAATACCACGAGTATGCGCCGCCGCCGCCGCCGCCGATATACCATCCTATACCGGACCCCTATTTTAGGTAAACAGTTAAAAAACTGCTTCGAATTATGTGCGCCTAGTACTTTAAGGAAATAGAAACTAGCAAACACGTTTCAGCTTCGTTCACTTTTTCTGTCCGCGACTTCATTTGCGTGGACTTCAGAATGCAAAACCTAGTTTTTTTTTTTCACAAATCGGGTTTTTTTTTTTTGTTACTCTATTTGGTTCCACTGCTGGGCATAGTTCTGAGGGTCCCGTGGCTAATTAATAACAGCTGCACAGGTCGATCAATCACGTTAAGCTACGCTTGCCGCGGTTGGTCTGTGGATGGGTGACCATCTTCACATACCAAGACCCCTCCGTGCCTCGGAAAGCACGTTAAGCCGTTGGTCCCGGCTGTCATTCGTGGATCTTTGACAGTCGTTACGGGTAGTCAGAAGCCCGAAAACCTGACAACCAGTCTTACCAATGGGTTTCAGGTCGATTCGTCGATCTTTGAGGTCAGATAGGCAGTCACTCCATGTAAAATACTGGAAGACTGCTAAAATATTAATTGTTTACACACAAATAACATTTATTGTGCGAGACAATCGTAAAACAAATTAAGGAAGATTTTTACACAGATAAAGTAATGCGGATCTATTCTGTAAGTCGCCGTGACAACTTAGTCGAAGTGAGTTGTCATCTTATAAGTGTATAGTCTATGGTTGTCATTCCACTTGTTGCTAGGGATTGACAGCAGTGCGATTCTGTAACCATCTCACCGTGAAAACTTAGGTGAAGTGAGCGTGGAGTGAGCTGTCATTCCAAATAATGCTAGGGATTGACACTATTGACAGCTCACTCTGAGCTCACTTCACCTGACTATTCACGGTGAGATTTTTACACAATCGATCGGCTGATCTCAGTCTCAATCTGTCAAAAATACCTCTAATTTCCCTAGATTATTTAAAAGTTTTTGACATAGTCGCCGAGATGAGATCGTTAAAAACGTTCAAAACCTAGTGGTTTTGAACGTTTTTAACGCAATCTAACGGCTCCAGAGTTAGGTTAGAGTACCTGTATTTCAGCCGACCCCAACATAGTTGGGAAAAAGCTAGGCAGATGACGAAGATAGTCAGATTCTTGTAGCACTCTACAAGTGACTGACCGGTGACTTGTACTGTAGTACCCAATTAACAAACCTGTAGTTGCTCTCATAATTACACAAACTCGCACAAATGGTATTGTTTTTCTCAATTGGGGACGGACGTAAGGCTTCGACGGGGTGACGTCATTGTGTGATGACGTAATAGACATGTTGAACTGGAGTTGATGGAATAATTGTGGATGTCTGGAACGTTTATTTAGGTTATGTAAGGAGGAAAAAAAATTGTGTGATATATTTTTATAAAGGTGATTCCTATGACAGGGGTAAGGATAATAAAAAAAAGAGGATCTGTGCTTATGACTACACGATACAAGTGAAAACTCATGACTGGAGCCGAGTATACGCGCTTCAGCGCCGAGTATACGCGATTCAGCGCAGAGTATACGCGATTCAGCGTCACCGACCGACCGGGGCCGAGTATACGCGATTCAGCGCCGAGTATACGCGATTCAGCGCCGAGTTTATGCGACTCAGCGCCGAGTATACGCGATTCAGCTCCGAGTATACGCGATTCAGCTCCGAGTATACGCGATTCAGCTCCGAGTATACGCGATTCAGCGCCGAGTATACGCGATTCAGCGCCGAGTATACGCGATTCAGCGCCGAGTATACGCGATTCAGCGCCGAGTATACGCGATTCAGTGCCGAGTATACGCGATTCAGCGTCGAGTATACGCGATTCAGCGCAGAGTATACGCGATTCAGCGCAGAGTATACGCGATTCAGCGTCACCGACCGACTGGAGCCGAGTATACGCGATTCAGTGCCAAGTATACGCGATTCAGCGCCGAGTATACACGATTCAGCGCAGAGTATATACGCGATTCAGCGTCACCGACCGACTGGAGCCGAGTATACGCGATTCAGCGCCGAGTATACGCGATTCAGCGCAGAGTATACGCGATTCAGCGTCACCGACCGACCGGGGCCGAGTATACGCGATTCAGCGCCGAGTATACGCGATTCAGCATCACCGACCGACTGGAGCCGAGTATACGCGATTCAAAGCCGAGTACACGCGATTCAACGCCGAGTATACGCGATTGAGCGTAAAGCTACGTCCTAGAAGAACTTTACTGTCATATTCATAACGGACATCATTGAAAACTGTAATTTCCACCAGTATTTGACATTACAGCAGCTAGTGGCGGTGACCGCTTTTTTAGGACAAGTAACTTAACCGACCTAAGCGTGACGGTGCAGCGTAACACTATTAATCTAAATCGGAATAATTTTAAAGGATATGGCTAATCCATTGCTTCATATGTTCGAAAAATCTGTCTGCGAACAACGTAAACAACGCAATGTTGGCCAGGCCAGGCGGTTGACTAAACGGCTAATTTAACCAGCTGGCTGCGACACACACATAAATAATAAAATATAAATAAATAAATTTTCCATACATTTTACTTCTCTGTATTATCGTGATGCCGTGACGTAGATCTGAGAGGCAATTCTCGTAATTTTAAGAACGTTTACAGTCAGAAGGCCAATTCTCGTAATTTAAAACGTTCAAAATCTAGTCGCATTCTCAACTCGACGACAAACAAATGTCAAAAACTTGTCAAAATGTAGGGAAATTAGAGGTATTTTTGACAGATTGACACTGAGATCAGACTGTGAATTTAAATTCTCGTCTTAAAATTACGAGAATTACCCCTCTGATCTCAGTCTCAACCTTAATCTGACAAAAATACCTCTAAATTCCCTGGATTTTTGACAAGTTTTCGACATTGATTGACGCTGAGATTTTGATTTTTCTCATATCACATCAGCTGACATTGGCAGAATTGTCGACATCGGCACCATTGCCATAGAGAAAAATAGAATAGAATAGATTTTGAACGTTTTTAATTACAGGAATTGGCTTTCTGGACGTTCAAGATAATACCCTCAAGAGAAATCATAAATTAAAGTCAAAAGTCATTTATTCGAATTAGGCTGAGAATTCGAACGAATTTCTTTTCGAACGTCAAAATTACAAAAGACAGGGCCAAAACGCCCGCCCTTCACGACTTCCTAGTGCTTTCGCTGGGAAGAAGTGGCGCAACAAACTCCATAATTATGTCACCCTATGTAAATACCTAAATAAATCTGTAATTTATATGGTGTACGTAATAAAGAGTATTCTGTTCTATTTTATTACATTGCTGCAAGGATCTTTCGGCGCTCGAATGACGTAACCAGAGGGCGCTGTTGGTAACCATTTATGTAAATGTTTAAAAAAACAAGATGGCAGCGTTAGTTCCGATTTTGGCCGCGCGCCAAAAGATTCTTATACAGCTATATTATGAACAGACGCCAGCAGGCCAAGCTATCCGCAACTGTCAAATTTTCCCAATCAACCTTGAACCTTAATGCTTTAGCGATAAATTTGAAAATCTATTAATGAAATTTGACAGATTGTAGTAGCTCGATGTGCTGGCGTCTGCTCGTGATTTGTGTATTCTCTCGCCCATGTCTATAACTTAGCCCAAGATTGTTTTTACCCATAATCAGCCTATAATGTTTCCACTGCTGGAACACAGGCCTCCTCTCTTAGGGAGAGAGTGGGCTGTAATCTACCACGCGGGCCCGGTGCGGGTTGGTGGATGACACATACATAATCAAATCAGCCCTAACGTCCTCACTGCTAAGACACAGGTCTCCTTTCTGTGAGCCCTGGGCCAAAATCCACCTCATGGGCACAGTGGACGTGACACATATCTTAGAACTTTTGATTCTAGGACGTTTTCCATCACCCCGCTTCGATTTGTGTATAAGTACTTTCCCTTATTTATCGTCTCTCCAACTTTACCCAAGATATTTTTACCCGTCTGCAACCAAACTCAAAAAGGAGGGTACTGCCGATCGATTCTGTAAAAATCTCACCGTGAAAAGTTAGGTGAAGTGAGCTTAGAGTGAGCTGTCAATAGTGTCACTCCCTAGTATTAGTTGGAATGAGATAGCTCACTCCACGCTCACTTCGCCTAAGTTTTCACGGTGGTTACAGAATCGCACTGCTGATATTGTTCTTATATTATTTTCGATGCTGATGCGACTGCCTCGTTTTTGCAGTGCCTCAGAAATGTTCGCGGTAACCCATACTGATGGGTTTCATGCCACCATCCGACAGTCTCACTCCTGAGCAGAATACGAGGCAGTCGCAATAGCATCCTGAGGGCTGTGGCACTGATACCTCCTACGCCACAATAAGGCAATTTGTGCGAAGACTTGTTCCTTAGTTGACAACACGTTCTCTATTGACAACACGGTTAGCGCAGTGGCTGAGCGATCGGACTGCTGCGCTGCGTGTCGCGGGTGCGATTCCCGCACAGAACAACTATTTGTAAGTCCTACATGTATTTGTTCTGAGTCTGGGTGTTTTTCTATCTATAATATGTATGTATTTACAAAAAAAACTGTATATAAGTAGTTTATCAGCCATTTTGTTACCATAACACAAGCATTAGGTTGCTTAGCTTGGGACTAGATGACGCTGTGTGAAATTTCCAGGGATATTATTATTATTATTAGTTTCTGGTCTTCGCATTCATTCGTCTTTAGTTTAAAGTTACAAACAATAGTATTTTAAGTGCAAAACTGACTATTTATGGATGTCATAGTTGTCCGAAATTATTTTTTTATTTATTAATTTATTTCAGGCGACGCAGGCCCATAGATATACCTTAACCTAAACATACATATTTTTACTATAAAATAGTACTTCACTAGCTAAGTAGTTCTTGTGCTGTTCTGTGGTACTTGTCCGCGGAAGCGACGGAACACCACGTCCTGCGGCCAGAAGTTTTCTTCCATGACGACGGGCAGTTAACAAGTCGGTACACGCACCACAAACGCCTTGAAGTTGACGTTGCGGTGCGACCCCAGAAACTGCACCCTCGGCGAGTACCTCGTTTTCTGGCGCACGTACTCCACGATGTCCTCCGCCTTAGTGGTGTAGTGTAGGCGGGAGATGTACACCGGTGTGTTCGGCTTTGCGGCACGCGAGCTGACTTCAGGCTCCGTAGGAGCTTTGCCGCAGCGGTTCTTGTTCGTTCGCGATCGGCGCTTCCTCCTTTGCACCGTCACGAAACCCTCATCATCAGCCCTATTCGGTGCCTTTTCTGGCATAGGCTTCATACTTGGAGCACCAGGGGTACTCGCGGTGACGCTAGCGGATTCCAATTCCGCTAAATGATTATTATTTCTGTCTTTGACATATCTCGGGACCCTGGGGTCCCGGACCTTTGAAAGGCGTACCAGGGGCCGAAGCCAACTCGCAGAGGCCCCTTTACACAATTTTAAATGATGAGGAGGCACCAACCGACGATTATCCCTGTATGCACCATGCAAGTGCACCCAAGGACAACCCCCGGTTGGTGCAGGACTATTGCAGAACATGGAAACGAAATAATATACTGAGCTACAAGTATGGCTGTGGGTGGCTCTCTAGTAGATCGGTGACCTTGAACTATGGAAGGTCTATGTCCCCTGCCTGACCAATGATAGTATAATATTCACAGATCCTTATTCAATGATTTATTATTATGTCGTTTATTTATTTAGCTGTCTTATTTTATTACATTTTTTAATATTAATATTAAAAAAATATATAAAAAAATGGTGATCCACCGGTGTAATGAATAGTATAATTGAATTTTTTTTTAAATGTAAAATTAAATAATTTAATGTATAATAATAAAAATTTGTAATATTAAATTATAAATTAAATTTATTTATTTAGTTTTATTAATTAAATTAATTTAATTTTTATTATTTTTCAATGATAGTATAATTTACAGATCCTTATTCAATGATTTATTATTATTATATTAACAGTATCTTTTTTCTGTTATTCCAGGCGGCATGCCCCTTACTTCGGTCAGCCAGATTACAGAGTTTACGAACTCAACAAACGGTTACAACAGAGGACAGAGGTTGGTATCATTTCACTTTATTTTTTACTAGCTTTATCCCGCGACTTCGTCCGCGTGAAATTTTGGCCTATCGCGTCGCGTGAGTCGCGTCCCATGGCTCACCCGTAAAAGTAGTAAAAAAGTTTATTGACCAATACAAATATAATTACGTATGTGGTTATAAATACCTGTGTACGTTATGCGGTTGTTTGAGATTAATTCTCACTGACCTCCGTACTAGTGAAAACTGTATTACGGCAGGTCAGTCTTCCTCGTTCACAAACACACACACTTCCACACAATTACCGATAATTTGCATTTCACTGCACAATAAAACAACGATTTATGAGTATGGTTATAAGAATACAGACCCTTCATCAGCTGCCTAGCCTTTTCCCAACTATGTTGGGGTCGGCTTCCAGTCTAACCGGATGCGGCTGAATACCAGTATTTTACATGGAGCGACTGCCTATCTGACCTCCACAATCCAGTTACTGGGTAATACGATACCCCTTGGTAAGACTGTTTGTCAGACTTTCGAGCTTCTGACTACTCGTAACGACTGTCAAACATCCACGAATGACAGCCCGGACCAACGGCTTAACGTGCTTTCCGAGGCACGGAGGGGTCTCGGTATGTAAAGATGGTCACCCATCCACAGACCAATCGCGGCAAGCGTAGTTTAACCTGACCGATCGACCTGTGCGGCTGTTATTATTTACTTATTTAGCCATGGGCCCCTCTTCTGAAAAGAAGAATACAGACCCTTAGTGGGCATTATTTGATCCTTTGATGATTTGATGACAATAATAACGAGGGTAGTTGTAAAATATTAAAAGCTACCCGTGCTACTACATCGTTTTCGCTTAATGTACTATCTGACTTTTTTTCATTTTGCTCGTCTCCTAAGCGTCTTAGCGTGATTTTAGATAGCCTATAAACTTCCTCATGAATTGGGCTATCAAATGCAAAAAGATTTTTTTTTAATCTGACTGGTAGTTCCGGAGATTACCCCCTACATACATACAAACAAACAAACAAATTTTACTTCTTTATAATAGTAGGCGAGCTTTTGCCCACGGCTTCGCTCGCGTTACACTCTAGCTAGACTCACAAAATGTATCACATACCTATTATTTATTTATTTTACCATTTATGTACACACATATATTTATAAACAGTCAATGAAAAACAGAACAGAAAAATAGGTACAGAGGTGATGCTTATTTCATAAGAAATCTCTTCCAGCATACCTGAGATAGGACATTAGGTACAGAGATGTGTGATGTGATGTTGCGTAGAGCAAACGAGACAAAACATAATACATAGAATCAAAAAACAATTCACTTAAAAACTAAACAAAAATTACGAGAATATACTAACAAACATACATAAATACTTCTAAAAAAAAATTTTTTTTTTTAAATCTTTGCAATCTTTGCACACTACGTTTCTAATATAATACTACGAGTATAATCAATCATGATTCGCAAGACACGTAACGCCATCTAGCGTCCTAAAGCAATTGTGACCGGTAGTTTTCTTTTTTTTATGTTTTTTATTCAAAATACAACCCACTGACCTGGAAATTGCAAAAAAACGTAAGAAACATTAATTACACGGGACTGGGCTGCCCGGCTGGTACGGCTTTTAGGAATAGAATGATATTTTACGGTACAGATGCCAGTACATCAAGCTTGTAGTAGCTTGATGTGCTGACATCTGTCAAATTTCTTTAATAGATTTTCAACTTTCTCGCTAAAGCATTAAGGTTCAAGGTTCATCATCTGCCTAGCCTTTCCCAACTATGTTGGGATCGGCTTCCAGTCTAACCGAAAAAATATAGGTCTAGCCTGTCCTGCCAGCATCACCTTTCGTAATGGTTGCAGCAGTTTTCCAACTTATTCCCGAAGCGTTAGCCAGAGGTGGACCTATCATCATCTGCCTAGCCTTTTGCCAACTATGTTGGGGTCGGCTTCCAGTCTAACCGGATGCAGCTGAATACCAGTATTTTACGTGGAGCGACTGCCTATCTGACCTCCACAACCCAGTGACTGGGTAATACGATACCCCTTGGTAAGGCTGGTTGTTAGACTTTCGACGACACGTAACGACTGTCAAAGATCCACGAATGACAGCCGGGACCAACGGCTTAACGTGCTTTCCGAGGCACGGAGGGGCATTAAGGTTCAAGGTTGATTGGGAAAATTTGACAGTTCGGGTAGCCTTGACCTGCTGGCGTCTGTACGGACGCCAGCAGGTCAACCTACCCGAAACTGTCAGATTTTCCCAATCAACATTGAACCTAATAGTTTAGCAATAAAGTCGAAAATCTATTAAAGAAATCTGACAGATTGTAGTAGCTTGATGTGCTGGCGTCTGTACATTAAAATTTTCTTACGCCTGAAATTTTCTTATGTTTTTGTAATTTGCAGTTTGTATGTTGATTAAAATATGATTCGCGGCCGTAACGTAATCATTACAATCATCAATACAGGCCTCTTAGTTCATATAATCCTTTCGATTGACTCTTTATTGAAATATCAATCAACATACAACCTCACACTGACCCTAATTGCGTAACACACGATCAATCGGAATCGGTTTCATTTTGACAGTTCAACAACATTCATTGCGTTACACACTACAACCTCAATCTGAATCATTTTGAAGGATATTGCTAATCCATTGCTTCATATGTTCGAAAAATCTGTCTACTCGTACAACGTAAATAACGCTATGAATGTTGTTGAACTGTCAAAATTAAACCCATTGCTACTGCAATTATAGTGTGTTACGTAATTAGACATATTTTTTTTTTTTAATCTTTATTTAAAGAGCTTTTGTAGTAGATCGACTATGTCGCTCTATACGTTCTCATATACATAAACAAAAACAAAAAAAAAAAATTAAACAAAAAAAAATTGGTTGCCTGTAAAGTCGGTATACGGGCGAAAGTTTTACGTGACAACGACTTTGAAGGGACGCGTGCCTTTCACTTTTTATGTCTGTCTCTCTCGCTCTTAGGCGGGCTAACCATGCCCGAGTGGAAGGGACGCGTGCCTCTCACTCGCTCTCATTGTGAGCGCATAACGTGAGCGGAGCGTAACGCAGTTTCTTGAAGTGTCACCCGGCAAACCAATTTATAAGACGTTGTCACGTCAAAAAAAAGGGAAAACAATCAAATGAGCTTGAGATTGCAACAATCAACGACTCAACCTCAAGCCCAAATTGACCAGCTTGTACAGCGCCATAGCTGCCCTCGACATCGGAACAGCTAAGGCGCTGTTACATCCACCCACCGTACGAATTTTGGGATATTTGTGTAAGACTTCTGTTCTAAGCGACTCGTTCCGGACACATTCCATCAAGATATGATATACATCTTCAGCTGTATTGCATTCTGTGCAATTTGGTGACTCAATTTTACCCATTAAATGAGCAAATTTATTAAGTGGAATGTGTCCGGAGCGTAGTCTCAACGCTGTGACCAAACTGAACCTATTCAAACTGTTGCCGATCCAGGGACAATACAAAGGCTGTGGTTGTATGGTCTTATACCATATAACCACTTCTCTCGATCTTTCATCGAAGTATTCTTTCCATGCTGAGTAGCATCTATTTTTGACTAACGATACACACTATGAAGAAAGGGAGAGATGAGTCTACGATACACAAATACATGAAATATACTTCGATAATTCTTCAAATTGCAAAAACAAAAGAAAATTGAATTTCGCGGGCTGCACTACCTCTCTATTTTTTTCCCCCGCTGCAGTGTGTGAGTTTCGACTTTTCGAGGTACCAGGACACCATGAACTCACAGTGTAACTTATACATTCCAGGACTCAGATAACCTGTGGTGGGACGCGTTCGCAACAGAATTCTTTGAAGACGATGCGACGCTGACCCTCACATTCTGTTTAGAAGATGGACCTAAGAGATACAGTGAGTACGCTTCGAACTTATGCTCGCCTGGTACACCCGGGCGTTAATATAACACACTTATAGATGGGCAAATGCACCGGATTTAAACCAGAGCTGCAGAGGGGCAATTCTCGTAATTTTAAGAACGTTCACAATCTGCAGTGCGATTCTGTAACCAGCTCACCGTGAAAACTTAGGTGAAGTGAGCGTGGAGTGAGCTGTCATTCCAACTAATGCTAGGGATTGACACTACTGACAACTCACATCAAGCTCACTTCACTTGAGTTTTCACGGTGAGATTTTTACAGAATCGACCGGCTGATCTGTCTCAATCTGTCAAAAAATACTTCTAATTTCCCTACATTTTGACAAGGTTTTGACATTTGTTTGTCACCGAGACTGCGACTAGATTTTGAACGTTTTAAATTACGAGAATACGGCTTCAGTTATTAGTTTTTTTGAGCTAGAGTTGGGTTTAGATGAGCAATTAGGACAAACTGAGGTTTTAAAACCTTTAAGACCACATTTGAAACATGCTTTGGTAAACACCCAGTAAACACCCAATTTTCTCCGTGTTTATGGGTGTTCATCGGGTGTTTACACCAAAGCACCAGGTTTAAACCCGGTGGATTGCCCATCTATAAACACACTGGTCAAACCAGGAATTCGTTTGCCTCGATACATGGTATACTAAGCATTCATAGTATGAATGCTTAGTATGTATGACGCGTCGACAACAGAGGCAAAACGGTGAAGGAAAACGAATCTAAATTTTGACATTATTGTTTTGCATACCATCATCATCTGCCTAGCCTTTTCCCAACTATGTTGGGGTCGGCTTCCAGTCTAACCGGTTGCAGCTGAATACCTTTGTTTTGTATACCATATCAATTTTAAATTCTTTTATTTCCTTCTCCCTCCGGGGAGGGCTTTTTGTGATGGGTAAAAAAAATTCGTAAGACGGAGCTCGCGTCAGGACACGTGACCTGATCGAAATTTCGTAAGACGGAGGGAGAGTAGACCGCATTCCAAAATATCAAAAATGCACTACGTTAATATTCAAGTTTTCACTTCTGCCGGCACTCCCGGAGTGCAACCCGTTTTTTTTTTGTTTGCCCACTGTCCCTCTGCTGGGCAAAGGCTTTTCTCTCTGTTCAGAGCTGCCAAGGCCCGATCTTTATGAAAGGAGTCCAGCTCATCCCGCCATCTCCGTCTGGTCCTGCCGCGATGTCGTTTGCCATTAGGCGGGACCCACTGGGTCATTTTTTTTTTTTTCAGGATGGGAAATCATCAAATGACCCCTCCCGCTCTGGGTGGAGCAGAAGGGAGTGTCAGACTCTTACTGACTAAAACCCACCCGTGTTCCTTCTTTAGCCCTTTATGTTCCAGGGCAGCGGTAACCCTTTCGGACGATCCCGCTAACCCACTGGGTCTTAAGGAGAGATTGGATAATCTCTTTTATCCAACCATAATGACCCTTTCATTCTTAACATAATCAGGGTTCGAACACAGGCAGGCGCTTCACATAATACATAATCAGCCTATAATGTTCCCACCGCTGGGATGCAGGCCTCCTCTCTGTGACAGGGAGCTGGCCTTAATCCACCACGCGGGCCCAGTGCGGGTTGGTAGGTGTCACATGTCTTTGAATTTTTTGGTTCTAGGACATGCCGGTTTCCTTCCACTTCCAGACACTCTTGAATAGAGGAGGCCTGTGAAGCTGATTATGTATTACTAGCTTCTGCCCGCGACTTCGTCCGCGTAGATTTCGGATTTGTGACAGAATTGCGTATCTCAAAAGGAAATCAAAATAACCCATAAAGATACAAAATAACTTTTCTGGTTGATTTTTTACACCTTGTGTCCGAAAAACCCAAATATCTTACGGAACCCTATTTTTTTCAAAATAAAATTTACCCTATGTTACTCACGGATAATGTAGCTTTCGAATGGTGAAAGAATTTTTTAAATCGGTCCAGTAGTTTTTGAGCCTATTCATTACAAACAAACAAACAAAGTTTTCCTCTTTATAATATTAGTATAGATGTAAAGCGCCTGTCTGGGTTCGAACCCACGACCTCTATATAAATCGTAAGTCGGGGTCGACTCGTACTTTCTCTACGTTTACTAATCCATGTGCATGTCCTGTTTCCAGCGATAGGAAGGACGCTGATACCGCGGTACTTCCGCAGCATCTACGAGGGTGGCGTGTCCGAACTGTATTATACGATGCGACAGCCCAAGGAGTCCTTCCACAACACAAGCATCACGCTAGACTGCGACCACTGTACCATGGTCACGCACCATGGGAAACCTATGTTCACTAAAGTAAGTAATAATAATAATCCCTTTTTATATTTTTAAATGTTTTTATACTTTTTGTATTCTAATATTTAAAAATATGATTTATATGATTACATTGAAATAAAGGAGATAAATAATAATAATAATATATTTTTTCAAAAAATTATAAGGCATAAAAATTAGTACAGTTTAAGTGCTCCTATCCTGTCCGACATTTTGCTTTTTTTTTTTCAAAATGGTGGCCACGCATGGAACCTATATAATTTGATAGCTGACATCAATACAAACAGAAAACATTATGAGACCAAACCTCGTAAACTGTCACGTTTCCGAGATATTAACGTGCAAAGTTGATCATGTGACATACATATTTTTTGCGTGGCCGCGTTTTGAAAAAATATCAAAATTGCGCGACAGTAGGTATTTTACAGTAGCCTATCAAACCCTTAGATACTCGCATAGGGTCACCGCTCTTTACTGTGACGAAAAATAGTACTTGTATTGGTTGAAAAGTCCTGACGGACGATTCTGTAAAAATCTCACCGTGAAAACTCAAGTGAAGTGAGCTTGATGTGAGTTGTCACTAGTGTCAATTTGCAATTTGCATAGCATTATTTGGAATGACAGCTCACTCCACGCTCACTTCACCTAAGTTTTCACGTTGAGATGGATACAGAATCGCACTGCTGCTCTCGATAGCTTCAAAGTAATTTTTATTTTTCGGGGGTAGTCCGATAAGAAATGTCGACTCCAACTAGCGCCATGTAAGGGGGCAAAAGTGATTCCGATACCCTATTTACAGAATAATTTAATTTATTACACAACACAACTATCACCCACAGGTATGCACAGAAGGCCGTTTGATCCTGGAGTTCACGTTCGACGACCTCATGCGCATCAAGACGTGGCACCTCGCCGTGCGCGCGCACCGCGAGCTCATCCCGCGCGCCGCCGTGCACCCGCCCGACCACGCCGCGCTCGACGCGCTCGCCAAGAACATCACGCGCCAGGGCATCACCAACTCCACGCTCAACTATCTCAGGGTGAGTGCGAGCTGGCCAGGCTCATCTCGCGCCCGTCCATCGCTCCGCAAGTCGCGTCGCAGTGACTCGTGCCATGTAGGGCCGGATTAGCCAGGTATAGCAATGCTGCTGGCAAAAACTGGTTGCCTGTACCACCGGTAGGTCCAATGGTATATTAAAGGTATACTATGAACGGTCAAAAAAATCTAACCTCTACGAGAAGGGATGGTAAAATGGTGATGGTTTCGGAGAGGTTGCCCTTTAGAGGTATTTTTGACAGATTGAGACTGAGATCAGACTGTGAACGTTCTTAAAATTATGAGAATTGCCCCTCTGGTCTCTCTCCGGTGGTGTCGGATTGCCGTCCCCTCGGACTATGAGAGTAAAGGAACAGAGAGTGCTCCTGTGTTTGCGCAGACACTTGTGCACTATAATATCTCCTGCGTACCTGGCTAATCTCCGTTGAGATTGGTCACCGTGATCGAAATCGGTCGGGAGGACTTTTTAGGGTTCCCTACCTCGAAAGGAAAAAACGGAACCCTTATAGGATCAGTTTGTTGTCCGTCCGTCCGTCTGTCTGTCTGTCAAGACCCTTTTTCTCAGGAACGCGTGGTGATATCAAGCTGGAATTCAAATACTCAGGTCTACTGACCCTTGGAGCTGTGAAAAAATCAAACTTCTAAGCCAACGCAATCAAAAGATACAGCCGTTTATGCCGCAAATTTCCTCAAATTTTCGACTCTCTCAAGGGAATCAAAACCTACAGGGTACTTCCCGTGAACTCAGAATCTTGAAATTTGGTACGAAGCAACGTCTTATAGCACAGATAAAGCAAAAATTGCGAAAACCGTAAATTTTTTAAGTTACATACCTACTTTGTACGGAATCCTCGGTGCGCGAGTCCGACTCCCACTTGACATATTACTAAACTGCTTTCTCCCCTATGTTCCAGTTATGCGTGATCCTGGAGCCGATGCAGGAGTTAATGTCTCGACACAAGGCGTACGCGCTGTCGCCGCGGGACTGCCTCAAGACCACGCTGTTCCAGAAGTGGCAGCGGATGGTGGCGCCTCCTGGTGAGTCAATCATAGAAATAAAGGAAGAAAGTAAGAAAATACGTTTATTTGTGGCAAACATGACGCAGAAAAAGAACACAAACATAACAAAAATAAGCTGGGGAAAAACGTGCGTCACATCCCATACGCAAAACAGCTATCGCTCAGCATAATGCTAAGCCCCTATGCGAGACAGAGCCCCAGCGCTGGCCCTAACATTATGCATTTAAAATTTCTAATTAAATTTTTTTTTTTTTTTAAAACTGATTATAACTGATAACACCGATTGAGCCAAAGACAATTAGTCTTTGGCTCAATCGGCGGTCCGTATGGCTAAATACACTGAAATCGATACAGTAGTCAATTATGAACGAACTACTTTCAGGACTTGCGTATATTCTGTATAAAAAGACCTTACATAAAAAGAAAGTAAAAAAAAAAAAACAGAAAGTCCTGTACGAGGCCAAAAGACACTCAGCATGCATCGAATGTTACTTTGAAAGAAAGATGGAAAGAAAAATGCGTTTATTGGTTTTACAGCAAAATAAATACACCTTAAAACTATGAAAATAGAAAACAAAGATAGTAATGTCAAAAGGGTCTCAGCTCAGCATAATGTCAGATGACAACACAAGGTGTACTGACGCTGGCATCTATATAAAAAAAAAATTGATGTTTTTGTTTGTAATGTTAAAATAATAGCTTTTTACTCTACCACAAAGTGTAAAACCGACGGCCTGGCTCTGCGCTGCCGTCTCTGACTTATGAACAAGTACGCTTGCATGCAACAGTACAGCCGATTGATTCTGTATAAATCTCACCGCAAAAACTTATGTGAAGTGAGCTTAGAGTGAGCTGTCAATAGTGTCAATCCCTTAGCATTAATTGGAATGACCGCTCACTCTACGCTCACTTCACCTAAGTTTTCACAGAATTGCACTGCTGTAGTGCGATTCTGTAACAATCTCACAGTAAAAACTCAGGTGAAGTGAGCGTGGAGTGAGCTGTCATTCCAAATAATGCTAGGGATTGACACTACTGACAACTCACATCAAGCTTACTTCACCTAAGTTTTCACGGTGGGATGGTTACAGAATTGCACTGCAGGGATCGTGGGGGTATTTAAAATTGTGTTATAACATTAAAAACTTGCATTCCTCCTTCCTTTTTGACATTCAATGGAGATATTGAAGGTCAAAATTGCAACTTTTATTGGCAACCAGAAGGTCCCAGAGGGGCAATTCTCGTAATTTTAAGAACGTTCACAGTCTGATCTCAGTCTCAATCTGTCAAAAATACCTCTAATTTCCCTACAGTTTGACAAGTTTTCGACATTGATTGTCGCTGAGATGAGATTGCGACTAGATTTTGAGCGTTTTTAATTACGGGAATTGGCCTTCTGGTATGATCCAGTACAAAAAAAAATATTACAATGACGGGGAGTACAATTGTCTTTCGGCAATCAAAATCAAAAGTCATTTTGTTCAAATTAGGCTGAGAATCAGCACTTTTCGAACGTCAAAATTACAAAAGACAGTCCCCCAAAAACGCCCGCCCTTCACCACTTCCTAGTGCTATCGCTGGGAAGAAGAAGTGGCGCAACAAACTCCCCAGCAGCACAGCTGTCTGTTCAGTTAGAAAATACTTGATTGTATACAAAAGGCTTTGTTAAGAGTCTTTTTAGAGCCGTTATGTTCCTGCCCCGGCCCCTCAGTATAACACCGTGCCCCCCCACAGAGTCCCAGCGGCCGGCCAGCAAGCGCCGCAAGCGCAAGGGCTCGGCGGGGCCCAACGCCGCGCCGCCCGCGCCCGCCAAGAAACGATCTCCCGGACCCAACTTCAGCTTAGCGTCGCAGGTACCTACATTACTACCTATATTTATTATTATTACAACACACCAAGACAACAAGACATACAAGACAACACGGTTAGCGCAGTGGCTGAGCGATCGGACTGCTGCGTTGCGTGTCGCGGGTTCGATTCCCGCACAGAACAAATATTTGTAAGTCCTACATGTATTTGTTCTGAGTCTGGGTGTTTTTCTATCTATAATATGTAAGTATTTACAAAAAAAAATGTATATAAGTAGTTTAACAGCTATCTTGTTACCATAACACAAGCATTAGGTTGCTTAGCTTGGGACTAGATGGCGCTGTGTGAAATGTCCAGGGATATTATTATTATTATTTGTTGCTCTAGTGCTCGCAAGCCCTGGGGGTCTACTCCGAAGTAGTATCGGCCGAATGTTCGGCCGTTTCCTGCTACGAAGTTACTATTTGGTTCGGTCGGTTCCGATCCTACACTCCTACACTGTTTCGAATATTGACTATGGTCCCGACCCACCTGAGCCGATCCGAACTTTTTTCGCATTTTTCAATAATATTCGGTTCGGCCATGTGTCGATCCGATCCGAACATTCGCACTTTGCACTTGAGTAGGCCCCCAGAACACGAGGGTTCGATTCCCAGTGTTTTTAGTTTTTAATTGACTTCTAAAAAAGGAAGAGGTTCTCAATTCGGATGTTTGTATTTTTTTTTTTTAAGTTTGTTCGCGCATAACTCCGTACCTTGCCAACCGATTTGAAAAATTCTTTTTTTGTTGGAAAGGGTATACTTCCCAAATGGTCAGAAATTTCATCAATAACGGTTCAGTAGTTTGGTTTTAAAAACCAGAATTACTGGTAAAAATTGCAAAAAAAAAAAATCAACCGACTTCCAAAAAACGTGAAAAATATTCACTTTGTAGTGCCCGATGGCATTGCCTTTGGCAAAAATATTATGTTGTCAAAAAATAAAAGATTCGTTCTGACATTAATTTGAGAATGCAGGTGGGTCCAGAATCGATGTCCCTGCCGCCCTGTATTGTACTGAATGTACGGTGGCATGGAACCTTTCGTCTGCGAATCGAACTCATACTTGGGCATTTTTTAACTTTGACAAAGTTCACCTGTGCCCTACAACAACAATATTGACCCTGTCTCCTGTCCCCAGGACGTGATGGTAGTGGGCGAGCCGTCGCTGATGGGCGGCGAGTTCGGCGACGAGGACGAGCGGCTCATCACGCGCCTGGAGAACACGCAGTACGAGGGCGCCGACGACTGGAGCGCGCCGCCGCCCGCCTCGCCCGCCAAGACGCCGCCCGGCCACTGACCCCGCGCGCGCCACGCGTGAGGGCTGCGCACTGCTCCGTACGGGCCCGGAGGAACTCCTTGCTCACTCATTCCACCTCTGGTTAGGCATCGCTACCAAAAGTATAGTGATAGTGTTCAGCAAAGGTTGCTTGGGTTGCTGCCTCTGAGCAGGCTGGCAATATCACATGATCATTGAAATAAGGTTACTGTTGGCTTGCTGCTTTCAGAGGTGAAATGACTTTGAAAGGATTGTATCTCAAAAACTAGCCAACGCAGGAGATGTTATAGTGCACAAGTGTGTGCGCAAACAGGTGTATATGTCTTCTAACTAACCGTTTCCCAACTATGTCGGGGTCGGTTTCCAGTCTAACCGTATGCAGCTGAATACCAGTATTTTACATGGAGCGACTGCCTTTCTAACCTCCACAACCCGGTTCTTGGTAATAAAATACCATACGGTTGGACTGGCAACCGTCTAAATATAATAAAATTTGAGTGAATTCCTGCTAATCTCCACGGAGACTAGACAAGTATAGTGTTGCAAGGATCTTTAGACGCCTGGGCGACATCAATGACGCGTTGTTGGTGAACATTTGTAGAAGCTGTCAATGTCACTGTGTAGACAAGACGTTAGTTCCGATTTTAGCCACGCCTCGTAAGTAGCACTGTACGCAAGAGATGTTAAAGTGCACAATTGTGTGCGCAAACTCAGATGTATAAATTATACAGACTTTTAACATTACTTTATTGTACATATAATATAAATAAAAACAATTGTTATAAAATAGAATATGCAAAGCGGGAGTCGCCTCAGTTTGAAGTCCTTTAGGGGTCTATTTATAACTGTTGCATAATGTTAAAGAGACTATAAACGTCAAAAATGTATGGTTAAACAGTCGCTAATCATTATTATCTTTGACATATCTCGGGATCTTGGGGAAGATCCTAGTACGCCTTTCAAAGGTCCGGGACCTTTGCAAGGCGTATTAGGGAGGGAGGCCTTCGCAGAGGCCTTTTACACAATTTGAACTTATTATTATGAGCCTGTGTTGCCTCACTGCCTGGGAAAGGCCTTCCTTCCCTCCTTCCAATTTTACTAATCATTACTTGACTTTAAGCAATGTTTATAAATAAACCCCTTTTTGTTTAGGACGATTTCTGTTACACAAAATGAGACAGCGCGTACATCAGAGTCAAAATAGTTTTGTCTGTCAACACAAAACGGTTTTGGTTCCAGCATGCAGCATGACCAGCATGGGAACGGGTTTTGTCGGCAGAAGAATAGACAAAATGACAGATAGAATCGACAATGTGACAGATAGAATAGACAAAGTGACAGATTATATTGATTTGAATATAATCTGTCACTTTGTCTATACTTCGACTTCCAATTGTATTCAGTAACTTGACAATTCAAAGAAAAATAATGTTGCCATACTAAAACTAATAGTGTTGGGGTAGTGAAGGATATTGGGTAAAGAACGAATGATAGAAATGGTTTAATTTACTTAAAACTATAAACCTTCGTAATATATTCTTTATTCGTCAAATATGCGAAAAATTTATACAATTCCCAAGGTGTCGTGGAAGTAAAAAGACATTCAAGAGTGGCTAAATAATAATCAATACATTCTAACTAAGTTGAACTACTGAGAAACAAAATATGTAACAAATTCTATAATTATTAATAGTGTATATCGTGTTTTTCAGGCAAGTTATTAGATTTAAAAAAAAAAAAACTTGAGAGGTGTCAAGGGACGCCCGGATGGAACGAAGTTCAAAGAGAGAGAGAGAGACAGACAGAGAAACACGCGCACGCCGCACGGCTTACAACTATAGCAAAAAGTGTCGTTCCAACTTTTGGTCTTAATTTTTTCCGTCTAGCTCCCTTTCGCAACGCGCGATAAGGAACTTCGTTCCAATAAAAAGTTGACATTCTTAAGTTCATTCAATTTAGTTCATTCTTGCACCACCTCACCATCTTTTTTTGTCAAAATCTGGTAACCCTTCAACTGTCAAGTTACTGAATACAAATAAAAGTTGAAGTATTAGGAAATCTGTCCTTTTGTCTATTCTATCTATGGCGCTCTTTCTATGGTGGTCATGCTACTTGTGCAGGGAGCTTATCACCAGCTCTTAAAGCAGAGCAGAAGTTGAACTGCACTGCTTTTTTGTTCTATGACTATGTACTAAAAAGCAGTGCAACTTCTACCCTGCTATGAGAGCTGCAGTGCGATTCTGTAACCATCTCACTGTGAAAACTCAGGTGAAGTGAGCATGGAGTGAGCTGTCATTCCAACTAATAGGTACAGTCAGCGTCAATAATATCGCAACTATGAAAATGAAAATATTAACTCAATGACACAAGGAATGTTTCAGAATGAAGACAGTACACGACAACTGTCATTCTGACAAGAACTTTATCCAATTGAGACAAAGTTTAATTTTCTTAGTTGTTAAGATCATTTTGAACAGTCTGTTCGTCCCGATATTTTTGACGCTGACTGTACTAGGGATTGGCATTATTGACAGCTCACTTTACCTAACTTTTCACGGTGAGATTTTTACAGAATCGATCGGCTGGTGGTAAACCCCCAGAGGGCGCAGTCATCGTTTTCAGATTCTTGAGTAAGGTCTGTGCACAGCCTAATAAGTCCATTCTAGATTAGTCTTGTTTTTACCCGACTGCAGCGAAGCCCAAAAAGAGGGTAATGTTTTTAACTTATATGTTGTGTATGTATACTTTCAGAGATTTAGAAAGAATCATATCCGGTACTGTCCGAATCACTGGTTGGTTCAACATTTATTGTATTTTATTGCACTGACTCTGCTGAATAGAAATTTGTTTTTACATTTTTGTATTATACTGCGCCATTTTTATCGTCTTACTATCGCGGCGATGTTAAAGAATGAATAAACAGCCTATAATGTCCCCACTCTGTGAGAGGGAATGGGCCGTAATCCACCACGCGGAGCAGTGCGGGTTAGTAGATAGATGTCACATGTCTATGAATTTAGAAATTTCACGGGAACGAATTCGCGGGAAGTAAATAGTAATATTATAATCGTAAAAAATTTGTATATATTCAAATTTTATTTATTTTTCAAATTGACGTTATTTCAAATTAAACAAATATCAACTTTACTCTCATGGTAATTAAGTTGATTTCAGAGTGACTAGCACTGTTGAAAAAGTTATAAAAATGCTTGAAGTTGCAGCGTAAACTGAACTTTATTGTGTAGGAATTAAAGTTATTTTTCCATAAACTCATATTTGTTTACATTATTGGCGAATATGGCGCCATATTAGATTATTTTTGTTACTCAGTCACGCAAAAACAGTTCCAACGGATTCGGATGAAATTTGGGACACAGATAGTTTATGACCTGAATTAACACATTTTGATCACGGTAAATGACATGAGTCGTTCGACATTCACGCGGGTGAAACCACGACCTGAGTTACAATCGAGAAAAAAGTAAAAAAATAAAAAAGGCACGGTGTTTACAGATATAAATATCGTATTATTATAGAATTACATTAAATTCGTTCTGTTTCTATGGTGTATCGTCACTATTCAGAGTTGAAAGTATTTTTATTATTTAATTATGGAGAATCTACATTATTTTTTTGAGAATGGATTTGTTAAATTGCGCAATTCTAGGCAATTCTGTAAGTCAAAATTAAAAAAATGTCACAGCGGGATTTGGGCGCGCACTGGAATTTCAATTCTCGGCGTTGAGAATTCAACAGAGCGTAGCACAGCGCGTCAAAAAAACACACTGTTGGATTTCCAAATCTCGGCGCTAAGCAGAGGGTTGAAAATTTAGTGCCTGACAAAAAACTGTACATAGGTTTTCCTTCAATTGGTAGGTATCCGACATGTCATATTGACCACAATTGCCAAGAACTGCTCAATGAGAATACCCTTTTCTTTTGGCGTGTGGCCAAAATCGGAACTAACGTCGGCCATCTTGCACAAACTATCGCCCGACCACGTGCGTGATGTCGTTGTGCTGTGTCGTGGTATAAGTGATCGGGCTCTGATACTGCTCTAAAAACACTGACCTTATAATAAACAAGTACGCTGGACTTCATACTATAGATGACAAAGTGAAGCCAATTGATGTTCACCATTTTGGCGCTGACAGCAACGTGAGCGTCCGTGGAACTAATATTTTTGATAACGAGTTTTACAACACGCGCATACTCTCATGATAAAAATGTTCTAAATATCTCGTAGTAAACACAAAATACACAAAAGTCTTATACCACGATTTAGACCTAAATCATCAGAGACGTACCAAAACAAAATGACGGCCATTTGCAACAATGTGTCAATTTTAGTTCCTGAAACGCTCGCGGGGGCGCTTTGAATCGGTACAACAAACAACTGTCATTTCGTATAGTATATTTAGTCCAACGTACTTGTTTAATATAGGTCATTTAAAAGCCACAAAATACCTTCAAACTGACAAGGACAGCATGAGGTTGGACGGCGACTCAAACAAACAGTCAATTTGTCATAGTAACTACTTGATCAACAATAGTACTAGATTTCCGATAAACGCATCAAAAATGGCCAGAAAATCGAAAACCACAGATAATATTGTGGTCTTAATTTGCAACATAGGGTTTTCAATCTTATTGCTTAGAAATTATGTTTTATTTATCCATAAATATTTTTGTTCTTGTTGTAAGAATTGAAGAAGAGAGTTTTGTGCTTTTCAATTAAAGTAATGCAAACGATAATAGACTTTATGTTTGCCAGTTAAGGTTTATAATCAAGTTATATGCAATCGCGGCCAGTTGATGTGTTTTCGTTCCCAATCCTTCATTTAGTGCTGTTGTTGTTCCAAGCGGTTGCTTTAAAGATTCTTGATCAAATGTACACACGCCAGCTGGTCAAGATACCCAAAACTGTCAAATTTTCCCAATCAACCTTGAACCTTACTGCTTTAGGGATAAAGTTGAAAATCTATTAAAGAAATTTGACAGATTGTAGTAGCTTGATGTGCTGGCGTCTGTACTAGGACACCATAAACACGAAGAGATATTAGATTTATATTGTTTGTAAATGTGAATATTGTGAAGTTTGGACTTGTAAAGCGGTTGGTATGAAGTCAGCGCGGCTGTTCTAACGGCTCTCGGATCATTGAACGGGCACACATGGATTATGTCAACAAAATATAAATAAATCAATAAATATAGGCCTTTACGGATAAATTATCATTCTGACTTTAATTTATTTTCCTCTCCTACATAACAACCCTGGAAAGGCAAAGCTGACATTCTCGTAATTTTAACAATGTTACAAATGTACAGTCTGAGGGGCAATTCTCGTAATTTTTTGGACGTTCACAGTCTGATCTCAGTCTCAATCGGTCCAAAATACCTCTAATTTCGCTACTTTATTGACAAGTTTTGACATTTGTTTTTCGCTGAGATGAGACGCGACTAGATTGTGAATGTTTTAAATTCCGAGAATTGACCTTCTGATCTCAGTCGCAATCTGTCAAAAATACCTGTAATTTCGCTACTTTATTGACAAGTTTTGGATATTTGTTTGTCGCCGAGATGAGACTGCGACTAGATTTTGAAAGTTTTAAATTCCGAGAAGAGGCTTTTAGTATAAAGTTTAAATTCAAGCAAAAAGTCATATAAATTCTTGTAATCATCATTTTGTAAATCTTATTTTATCATCTGAATCCGTGGACTTTGGATTGCGATGGTGGTGAATCGTTGTGCCACACAGGCTTATAAGTCGAAACAGTTTTTTAAAGTGTCGTCCCACTCACTGACGAACGATCGCAAGAAAGACAAGCTGTGGCGAGACAGCGCTTCCTTACACAAAACCTTTCGTCCCACCCGCTGAACCTGGACATGAGGGGTAACCTGGAAGTCTTTAAATAGACTCCGGACCCAGGTTGGCCGAAGCAAGGAAATCCTTTTTAGGTGGAGGTTCATAGACGATTCCGCCTTGGAGTGTAAAATGTGGTGCTGTTCCACAAACGATGGGACACTTAATATCGTGTCCTGCGTGTCCTGTCAGCTGCGCGTTACAGGAACTGATGGACGCTGGTGATGGCGCCAAACAACTGGCCGAATTCTGGGCCGAGTCCATTTAGATTGCTATCGACACGATAGGAAGATCTGAATCAGAATTTATATGAATTTATTAATGAAAGTTAAAATTTTAACTGTTCTGTGAAGTTAGCCCTATCTCGCTTATTCAATTTTGCTTTTCAACCGTCGATATGCATGCCCATTAATATTTTCATTACCACTTTCATAAAGTCCTCCAAGGGTGCCGCCAGTTGTAGCTCGCTGCCCGGTAAGGACCAGGCCCGGGTCGACCGCGTGTTGTGTTGGACGCGCGCCTCAAAGAGATGTCAGCACAAAGTGACGGGGTCCGCTAGGGGCCTGCCAGGGTCGCAGGTTGTTCGAAAGAGACCGTGGCCCTTTGTACAGGCAACTGAAGGAACACGGGTGGGTTTTAGTCAGTAAAAGTCTGACACGCCCTCCCGCTCCGCCCAGAGCGGGAGGGTGCCGCCAGTAACGGCCTTAGGGGTGGCGATCATCATCTTGCATTGACCCTACGCACATTGGCGGAGCTAGGAATTTTGTCTAGGGGGGCAGCAGTTCAGCTGATCTAACCACGTGTCGGGGTCGTTTTCATGGTTTTCAATGTTGTTAAAGCCGATAGTGAAGTAAAAATGAAAATCCAATATGGCAGCTGCGAAAATTTTCATATTTTTTATTTTGGGTGTCGTTTTCATGGTATTCGAGAGTGCTGAAGCAGCGAGGTCAAAAGGAAAATTGAAGATAGCGACATTTTGATGAGAGCTTTCAGAAGTAAACTTTTATGGCTATAAATTCACACTTTTTCTGTTTTGTTTTTTTTTAATTTTACATATGACATCTCGCAGTTCAGCCTATGAGGTTGTCGTCGGCTTAACAGGGCTTCCCTGTACATGCCTCAATAAATTAAGGCCTCCAAGCAGGGCTTTCACAGTTTCTCTATCTGTCACATTCTATTTTAAAGTGTGTGTGCGTGGGAGTATCGCGAGTATGTTTTTTGATTAAATATCATAGGTACAGACGACAGCAGGTCAAGCCATTGAGATAGGAAATAACATGGAGATGCCGCGTTATTCTATACATACATTTGCTTATACAAATATGAGTGAAATATGATTCAGAATTTGAAATATCGTTATGTCTCATTCTTTCTAGTAAGATAATCTCATTTGATAAAAGAGACAACTATATTTTAAGTTGTTGCTAATTATGGCAACATTTTGTCTTGACGTAGTGACAGTTGTAGGTAAGTGCCGTAGCAGCCATCATAAGTGACGAGTTTCGTGGTAGTTTTGCTGTCAAATGGTTGTTTGTTTTTTGTATTATTGAGATTTGCGAGAAAATTACGAGGATTTTACCTTTTAAAACTGCATGTAAATGTTGGAAAACAGAAGTTCAACATGCCTGTGTGTTGTATTGTGAAGTGTGGTGCAAGAAAGAATGAAAATCAACCTCAATTGTAGTTGCACAGGTTAGTAGCCGGTTTTCATGCATTAATACATACAATAATACACAATCGATGATACAATTGTAACGCGATCATGAATTTATGGCTAAAGTATTGATATTTGGGTTCATTTCCATATAACAGGCCTTTTTATTATATTTGTTAATTCATTCGTTTGTTTACAAACAGATGTCATAATGGAATAGTGTTGTACCGTTGCCGACTTACCGTAATAGTTTCCGAAACTAGTTCCTCCGCTGGAACGATATCAGTATATTCTGCGATGTTAACATAAATAATCTTGCGTCTTATTCGGTCCGAGTGACCTAGCTAGGTCCGGCCTGTGGTTCACACTTCACAGCACCAAAATCCATCGTGATCCAAACGTGATAACTAGTAAAACTCGTATATAGTATCGTTACTCGTTATAGTAACAACGAGATAACAGTTGTTCCTTGATTGACACAACCCTAGCAATGGCAGCCATTTTATGCGACAATATGAGTTGTAGGTATGCACCCTTTTTTTGTAGGTATTTCCAGTCCATACTTTTCTATGTCAATGGGTCAAGCTACCCGAAACTGTCAAATTTTCCCAATGAACCTTGAACCTTAATACTTCAGCGATAAAGTTGAAAATCTAATAAAGAAATTTGACAGATTGTAGTAGCTTGATGAGCTGGCGTCTGTACGTCATACGTTGCGACTAATCGTTGCGTTGTGACTATCAACTTTCTTGTTTTGCGTGTGTAATCGACCTATAAGCGTGAATTGCTATCAAATCATGCTTTTTACCAAGCACAAAATAAATATACAAGCGCCAAATAATATAATAAACTATTGCAAAAAGGATTATTTTAAACGAACGCGTTCATTGTTTTAATTATGAACGCAACTGAAAGGCCAAAAACATAAACTTGGCATTTTCGTCACACGTCATCGCTGACGTTTGGAAAGTGCGTTCGGAACCAAAATCCTGATAAAATTCAAACTCACGTTGCATAAAATCTAACTTAATGCTATTTACATTTGACAACAATAAAATATCAAAGAACTGAAACCAACATAAAAGAAATAGATGTTTTATAAATTTCATAAATAGTTGCTTTTTTTAATCGAACTTAACTTTAATCAAATTTAAATCGAGGTTCCTTTCTCTATTATGAAATCCGATCCGACGAACTTTTCGAACGCCACATTAAAAACGAAGTACGTGGAGCCGGAGCGAGTGCTATTATTGCTTAACTTTAGTTAAAAATAATAAATTAGTTTCAACAAGTCACAATTTGTTAGTAATTGAGCAAAATGGTCACAAAATACGCGATCTGTTTGTTGGCCATTGCGTCTGTCGCATTTGCGCAGGGCTGCACAAACCCACAAGTTGAGGCTTCATCTTTCACGAGCTTAGACGCGACAGTAGTGACACATATAGCGTATATTACTGAATTTACGCTGAAATGCGACAACCCTCTGCCTGAAAACTACGCATTGTACGCCGAGGTTGAAGGAAAGCCGCTGACTGCCGCCCGTGTCGGCGAAAATAGATACCAGGTAAGCATAACCTTTTTGGTGTATTTTTCACTTTCCAAGTCCCGTTTCCAGTACTGGTGACGCTGGCAAGCTTTTCGTATGCCTTCTGAATTTATGTATTATGTTCGGGGCACTTAATTTCGTATAAAAAGTTACGAAATCGTAAGTAATAGTGTCCATATGTGCTCAATGAAGGGGAAACTGAATGAGACACGAAAGTTTTATTTTTATTACGTCTGGCGGCGTTTAGTGTCCCGCAAAGTGTTAATAAGCCATACTGAAAGTAGTAAGTATAAGTTTGTCTAACACAAACACTGTCTATGTCCGCTTGTCCCAATTGAAAGAACATTCCACATTCTATTTTATTTATGACAGTGCACACTTATTATTTAACGTGCTTTCCGAGACACGTTGGGGTCTTGGTATGTTAAGATGGTCACCCAACCACAGACAACGAAAATTGGTACATTTCTCATCCATTACTTTTGTTATCTTCAGGTATCTTGGACCGAGGAGCCAGCGAAGGCCCGCTCTGGTACGCACGAGGTCCTGGTGTTGGACGAGGAAGGCTGGGCTTCTCTGCGCCGTGCCCGCCGCGCCGACCCCAACGCTGCCGTCGCTCCATTGATCGCCATTCAGTTACATCATCCAGGCAGTAAGTTTTTTTTACTATAATGTATATATCTACCACCGCCGCGCCGCCACGTCCATGTTTTGTGTTTTGGCATAATTTATTAATTAAAAATATATATATTCGCTGTTTCTAAATTATCTGTGGCGGTAATGGCGGCATGTCATCGTAACAGCTGATCGGTTGCTATGGCGCGTAGAGTCCGTTTCACAAACGATGTACATATTATATTATGTCTGTAACTTTTACAAAAGTATACCAGTAGCTTGCAAGCAACAACTTCTGCACTCTAATTGCGTAAAACACTATTAATCATAATCTGAATCACTTTGAAGGATATAGATAATCCATTGCTTCTTATGTTCAAAAATTAGTCTGCTCATCAACGTAAACAACGCAATGAATGTTGCTAAAAATCAGCGTCAGGTGGTACACTTGTGTTGTCATCTGACATTAGGCTGAGCTGAGGCCCTTTTGGCATTATAATCTTTGTTTTCTGTTTTTATAGTTTTAAGGTGTATTTATTTTGCTGTAATGCCAATAAACACATTTTTATTTCTTTTCTTCCTTTGAACTGTCAAAATCAAACCCCGCAGGATTTTAGGCTTAACTGTAGCTTGAGCCCTGTAATCCCTGATTCATTAAAGCACCTGTGACATAGTGAATAATCTACTATCATATACCTATTTCTATTTTGCAGGTTACTCTGGCCCCTGGGTTAACTCAGAAGTGCTGGCAACGGCACTGTCCATCCTAGTTGCATACACAGCTCTTCGTAACAAAAGCAAGATCTTAGCCTAATAGTAAATAATCATAGTAGTTAACTGTTTATTTTTATAATTAAATAAATGAGAAGTTAAGTTATTCATTACATCGTTTTATTTTACACACCTGAAAGATATACCTTGTTTTCTTTTATTTGTGGAATTTCCACTTTGTGCCACTTGAAAAAATACCGGCCCGCCATTTTGATATTTTTTCAAAATGGCTACGCATGAACCTATATAAATCGATGGCTGACTACGCTAGCTAACTGCGCAGTTAGAAATAATCACTCTGTAAGTTTAAAGTAATTAAACAACTAAGCAGCAAGGTGTACGCAAGTTTAAAAAAATATGGATGTCACGTGATCTACTTTGAACGTTAATATCTCTGAGAACAAACAAAAAAAAAAAAAATACAAACATCCGAATTGAGAACCTCCTCCTTTTTTAGAAGTCGGTTAAAAATAAACGCTTTACAGATTTTTTTTTTTCTATAATGTTTTTGAATTTTGTCCTATAATGTTTTCTGTTTGCAATGATGTCTGGTACCTGTCTATCGATTTATACAGGTTTCATGCGCCGCCATTTTGATAAATTCCGCTATAAAATGGCAGGGGGTGACTTTCACACTCGACAATGGGCCCCGGAAACAGTCGCTAGCACATAGTGTCGTAGCAACAAGGGGGCAACATGTCCCCAGGTGCTTGAGGAGCGGGGACGTATTCCACGGCTTTCAGAACAATCCCAGAGCCCGGAAGATTGTCAAGATTCCTACGACGCTTACTGAAATACTTCCTTCCGCCGAGCACGTGCGAATCTCCATTCAGGCCGGCCAATAAAGGCAAAAAAGAAGTGGGAGCTCTGTTCCTCGTCAGTGTTCACTCCAGCCGGCCAATAAAGGCAACCCAGAGCTGAGGAACAAGACTATAATCCTGGGAGATACGGTCCGTGGGGTCCCTACTGCCCAACAGCTCGCCACATGCTGCCCTGCGGGTTTATGTATCTCTCTTGGTCTGGCTCCTCACCCTAGACCTGTTTCCGCAAAGTAAATTCTAGAGTTCGGAGCGCGCAAGCCCCACCACGACGTCAACGTAGAGATACGGCGGTGGGGATATTATTATTATAACAGGCACAATAAAATAAATTCACAACGTTTGAGAGTAACTAAATGAAAAAAATACAACTTATTTTTCACCAGACGAGACAACATAAGCACACTGTAGTTCCCTTTAGCTAAAACTAAAAATGAGAAACGAAACGTTGCTATAACCTGGTTAAATTAAAATACACTATAATATAAGTAGTTACCATAACTTGGTAAGACTTTTTGTTTTAGTAGCATAATACGTCACCTTATCTGCTCAGCTGATAATTTTAGAGGTTAAGTTGTTTTTATTGAATTGTCCCGAGTTGATTAATTTAAAGAACAATGACTGTGAAGCCCCGTGAGAAACCAGTGGATTCCGATGACGATCCAGTAGAGAGCATGTTGAAAAAGACAGGCTGCTTGGAGTTACATTATAAAGTTCAGGTAAGTATCTAATTTACCTACTGTCCAGGGATAATATAATAATACCTACGTCTTGTCTTTTTTATGTTTATATAATAATATAAGTAGGTAGATTTTTACAACGAATACTAAACTTAATAGTCGAAAAATAAACGGTTCGTTTTTGTATAAGTTACTTTAGCAAAACATTTAACTCGACCGAATAGTACCGATAACATTTTCAAATCCTACTCCCTAATAATATTAAAAACGTGAAAGTTTGTATGGATGGATGTTTGTTACTCTTTCACGCAAAAACTACTGCACGGATTTGGATGAAATTTGGAATACAGATAGTTTCTGACCAGGATTAACTCATAGGTTCTTTTTATCCCGATATTCCAACGGGATTAAAACTTATGCGGGTGAAACCGCGGGGCGCAGCTAGTTGCTCTCAAAAACGGTGAAGGAAATCATGTCTTAGGATCAAAAATTCGAAGACATGTGACATCTACCAACACGCACTGGGCCCGCGTGATGAATTACGGACCATTCCCTCTCACAGAGAGGAGGCCTGTGTCCCAGTAGTGGGAACATTATAGCCTGCTTATGATTATTATGTACAGAAGGCAGCACATCAAGCTACTACAATCTGTCAAATTTCTTTAGTAGATTTTCAACTTTATCGCCAAAACATAAGGTTCAAAGCCGATTAGGAAAATTTGACAGTTACGGGTAGCTTGATGTACTGGCGTCTGTACGTACTTTAATTATAAACTTTGTTTTTTTTCAGGAGTGCATAGCAACAACAAAGGATTGGAGAAAATGCCAAACGGAAGTAAATGATTTTCGAGATTGTATCAACAAACATAAGAAACCGGAATTAAAAACTTAAGTTAATCGTTTATATTGTTTTACTTGCTTTTCAGCCACAATTTTATTTAAAATCCCTCGCCCCCAACCCGCGGTGACGAAACCGGCATGTCTTAGGACCAAAAATTCGAAGACATGTGACATCTATCAACCCATCTATCTATCAATCATCTGCCTAGCCTTTTCCCAACTATGCCTATACTTAAAAAAAAAAAAAATTAAAAAAAACTTTTATTACATAATCAAAATAGAGCAACAAGGTGATGATTGGAGCCTCCTTTTAAGCTAAGAAAAAGCCTGTATTAGGAGACTCCGCTCTTTCATAGCTGGATAATTTTGCACCGAATATGTACATATTTTTGAACACAGAATACTTACTTAACAAATCATAACAATTTTATTTTTTAATTTAGGTAATTTAAATTTACATTATTCACCTATGCCTAGTATTTTACATGGAGCGACTGCCTATCTGACCTCCACAATCTAGTTATTGGGTAATAAGATCCCTTGGTAAGACTGGGACTTCTGTCTGTCAGACTTTCGGACTTCTGACAACGACGCGACAGTCAAAGATCCACAAATGGCAGCCGGGACAAATAAAGAAGATAGTCACCCATCCACGGACCAACCGCGGCAAGTATAGCTTAACCTGATCGATCGAACCGTGCGGCTGTTATTTCTTACCCGGGCTATTACCTACATCGTTTTCGGTTAGCGTTCTTTGTATTTTTCATTTTGCTCGGCTCCTAAAGGGTGTTGTGAAGCCTTCCTCAAGAACTGGGCTATCGTACGGAAAAGAATTTTCCAAATCCTTCTGTTAGTTCCAGAGAGTAGTGTAGCGGTATCTACAACGCCACATGTGAACAACGCGTCATACTGACGTCACGCAAATTCTGCATCTCGCAAGCAGAGTTTACCGCGCAATTAGCATACATACAAACTTCCCGACATCAGTCGTTGGGCAGTTGCCCGCCAGACACAACACCCGTCTGGTCGGAGGATCCTCCCTTTTCTATGGAGGGTGAATGAACCTTACACCCTGTTCCTCATCACACTAATATAAAGGCGAAAGTTTGTGAGTGTGTGTTTGTATGTTTGTTACTTCTTCACGCTCAAACGGCTGGACCAATTTTGATGAAATTTGGTATGGACGTAGCCGACATCCTGGATTAACACCATAATACAAGCAAACAAGTAGGCCAACTCAAGCCCCGAGCGAGCGATAATAGCCTAAACTCGTAGGGCTGTCGTCACTTATACTATATTCAATCGTCAAAAATGCATAGTCAATCTCTATACAAAACAATGTTCCCCTGTAGGGTAAGCATCAGGGACCTTTAATACAAAGTTTTTTTTAAATTATTTTTTCTACACACGGCTACACATCAAGCTATGCAAAACCAGTATTAGCTGACCGTTCATTGTGAGAAAATATCATACAAAGTGAGGCCAAGGCAAACTGGTTTTGTATAAGCTTGACATGTAGCCGTGTGTAAGTACATAGACCAGAAGCCGACTACATTTTTTTCATTGCCCACGTCATGTTATCTGTTTAGTTATTTGAAAAATTACGATCGAAATATGACTAATAAAAACGTGGTTTTACTGAATCATGTATTTATTCAAATAAAATGAAATGATTATGAAGTCTTTGTAGTTAAAGGAGGTAGGTAGGTACACGTACAAATTATTTATTACGAGCAGCAAGGCAGCGGCGAAGCGTGCGCGGGCGCGGGCGAAATTACCGGCGTCACAGCCACGACTGGCGCACCTTTAGCAACGATAAATTTTGTCAGTGTGTGCGTGCGACGACGCATACGTACGAGCGCGCTCACATACAAACCGTGCGCGGTGCGAATGTATGAAGATGTCGTATTATTTGCTTTTACTATGTTAACACCTAGGACCCATTTATTTATCCCGATATTCCTACATGCGGGTAAAACCGCGAGGCGCAGCTAGTACCTCTATAAAACTAAGCGACTACACGCTAAGAGCACCCTCTTTGGGGCCTGGGGGCTTACGGCGTCGCTGGGTGATGGCAGCGAGGGACAGGCTGGATCAGATGAGTAAAACACACAAAAAGTGAAACATTCTATATATTTGCCACGTTTATGTACAAAGGATTGCCAAAACAATCCTGGCTCTAACTTACGCAAATAAAAATACAACTTATCTATATTAGAGCAAACAAAAAAAAAAGTACGAAACTTTTTGAATGCCGACCTTACGACCTGGAGATTTGGTTCAAAATCTAAACTCGGTCTGGGATACAAAAATTTCATACACTTTTTTTTTCTCTGGGCTGTCTTTTGACTTTATTTCATTTGTTTGTTCGTGCAAATGTAGGAAACTGCAATTGGCGACAAAAATCTAACATGGCTACTGAGAATTTCTTTCTAAACTTAACCTAGGCCTAGCGCATCGGGCGTTAGGGTGTTTTTAATATCGTGCGGATTTCATCACGCACGCGGGATTGCCCCGCATGCGTAACACCCGCAATGTGTCCTTTTTATACAAGTATTTATTGTAATGCGTGGAATACGCACGCGGGACGCGGGGTGTGATCAAAATAGACTGTATAATCTATGGGCTTGCGTGTCTCACGCTGCGTGAAATTTTCCGTATGCGGGCCAATCCCGCGTGCGTGATGAAATCCGCACGATATTAAAAACACCCTTAGCTCCAAAATTTTCTTACGTTTTTTGCAATTTGCAGGTCAATACGTGTTTGTATAGGCTGGTGCATCCATCTTAACTGGACGTAGAGCTGGGTTTCGTAGTAGTCAAAAGTCAGCCCATTGAACAGGGGCTCATAAAAAAACTTTAATATTAAAATGCACTTTAAATTTGTAATGGCAGAATGGGATCTTATAATAATTTTGTCATTTATTTTTTGACATACCTACCTGTCAAAATGGAATCGTTTAAAATGCTCACGATATAATGCTAGCGAGATTTTGGATGAGCAATTTTAGTTTCAAAACATTGTAAATTGTATAACTTTCAAGTTAGGGGGAGTCAATTCCATTGCAACCAAAAACGTATTAGGAAAGTAACTCGGTATCAACGAAAGCAAGATATACTTGTCTCTTTTCCGCTCCCGATAATCATGACATGCCGTCTTACTTCCACGTGTCATAGTATGACATTACAGTATTAAATTGTTTATGTGCCCACGTTAGCATGGACGTAATATATCGCGGCAGGATTTTCAACTCTTGGTGTTAAGCCGAGCGTTGAGTATCCAACAGAGCGCTTCCCAGCGCCTCAAAAAAACAGACCGTTGGTTCAACTCTCGGCGCCTACGCAAAGCGTTGAAAATCTAGTACCGACGTGAAAAAAAAAAACACCGCGGGAATTTCGTGTGCCGTTTTTGAAGACCGTTGCTTTGGTAAGCTATCAAACTCTTTCTACATTTATAACATCATTGGTAAGTTAAAACGTTCGATTTTGACAGTATAGTAGTGAATATAGTCACCTCAGCCAATCGCAGACATACAAAATACTAACAAATAAAAAATAAACTTCCGATGACTGCCGTACTGTAGCGTCGAACATTGTTTTATATAAAATACTAGCTTATGGCCGCGGCTTCGTACGCGTGTCCATCGACAATTATCCCTTGGGAACGTATTACCAGGATAAAAAGTATCCTATGTCATGATATATCGTATACGCGATTCAGCGCAGAGTCTACGGGATTCAGCGCAGAGTACACGCAATTCAGCGCAGAGTTTAGCGATGCAGATGTTCAATAAGTTCTCAGAAATCATCAATATCTATAAAAATGAAAAGCTGTATTTTATTGGTGCGCGCATCACTCGAGACCGAATGGACCGAATTGGCTATTTTTTGTTTTAAAATGTTCGTAATATTCCGCTTTATTAGGTTTTAATGGAAAGACGGCTCGGGAAATACTGAAGATGCTTTTATCTAAGGGATTTTTTATGAACTCAAGAGACCATATATACATTTTGACAAGATGTCTGTCGTTTCAGCTAGTTTTAAAATAAAAAGCAATGTCTGACGCTCACTGGCTTAAAATAAATGCCTCTTATATTGGAATCATTATTACATAATTCACTTTCTATTAAAAAATAATAAGTATTGGTGGTCGTTGATAAGAACATGACTCTTATAGCTTCGAATTACGGTTTAAAATCGATTAAAACGGAAGTAACATAGTAACTTAACAGACCACCAAAATCTTAAAATTTTGAACACACAAAAACATCTTGTACTATTTTATAATATTAATAATAACTAAGTTTACAAAATGAGAAAAAATATAGAATGAAGTGCGACTAAAGCTAACACAGTCATTTCGCACTCTTTTCCTACAATTCTGTATAGAAATACCATGAGAACATCACGGTTCTATTTCCTGAAGGCATAGGCAGGGGTTCACATGGAGCGACCGCTTATTTGACCTCCACAACCCAGTTACTGGGTAACAGGAAACTCTTTTTTAAGACTGGTTGTCAGACTTTCGGGCATCTGACTACCCGTAACGACTGTCAAAGATCCACGAATGACAGGAAGAGCACGGAGGGATCTCGATATCTAATGGATGGTAACCCATCTACGGATCAACCACGGCAAGCATAGCTTAACCCTCGCCCAACCCCGGCTGTTATTTAGCCACGAGCCCCCCAGGAAAAAGCAGACGAAGATAATGATTATTTCTATACAAAACTGTACTAGAAGGATTATTAAAAAAAAAAAAATTAAATGAAAATTTAAAAACTTATGCTATGACGTGAATACGTCGCGTATTAAAAATATCAACGTCCTATTATGAGGCGTAGTATGAATTTATATATTTTATCAACTTTTTATCCTAATGAATATGAACGCTTTACTGCGGTTATCAAATAATTATAACTTCTAACAAGAATTGAATTAAAAAAAAAAAGGGTTTGAAGATTTATTTGGAGCCTGGCATACCAACTGTCGCGCCATTTTGAAAATTGCGGCCACGCATCAACCTATATAAATCGATAGCTGACAACAATGCAAGCAGATATTAACGTCCAACGTTGATGACTGAGTCACGTGATCAACTTTGAACGTTAACATCTCGGAAACGTAACACTACGAGGATTGGTCTTATTATGTTTTCTATCAGCTATAAATTTTTAGAGGTCTCTTCGGGACGCCATTTTGAAATTGCCGCGACAATAGGTATGCCAATGATTTTCAAACCCCTTTAGTCACACTTGAGCTACGAAAACCGCCCTTACTTCTACAACATAAAGGTGCAGTAAGGCGCACATACGTTTTTCTTACCGTGGAGAACCACCGGTTTGTCGTAAAAAGCTACTGCTGTTTCGCCGTGTGTAGGTAGGCACGGTCCCGGTTATCAGTGTCGCCACACGAGTTCTCTACGGCGTGGTTCACACGCCGTATCGTAAAAACCGTGTCATGTACCGACGCCAGCAGGTCAAGCTACCCGAAAATGTCAAATTTTTCCAATCGATCTTGAACCTTAATGCTTTAACCATAAAGTTGAAAATCTATGAAGGAAATTTGACAGATTATAGTAGCTTGATGTGCAGGCGTCTGTACACACATGTACGTTTCTTTTGCTGTGAAATGCTACGGTCGTTGCGCCGTATAGGCACGGTCGTCAGCGTGAACCTGCATAGCCATTCACAACCACCCGATACGCTTCGTACCATATCGAACCTCAATGTTACCATGGGAGTACCCTAAAACGCTGTTCTAAAGCCCAAACTCCTAAAATTTTGTCAGTTTTAAGGCAGATATTTCCAACGCCAAATTTATCGGAGGAATAATTTTGAATTTTTGACAGTTATTTCATAAAAAAACTATCAAACGTCAATTTTATTCCTCGAATAAAGTTATCAGCAGTGATAGGAATAGGTAGTGCCTATTTGCCTAAACTTCGAAGAACAGAGACAAGAAACGGAGACTTCCTTAGTAGGACTAAATTTTTTCCGGGACATCTGTCCCGAAATTCGGGACAACACTTTTAAATACATTAAAAAATATGTTATTTGGAATAAGTAATTCGTCTATATTTACATTTATAATTTATAACTCCATAATAATAACGTTATTATTATGGAGTTATAAATTATAAATGTTATGTCTAGTCGCAAACTTTAGGTAAATATAGACGAATTACTTATTCCAAATAACATATTTTTTTAATGTATTAAAAAGTGTTGTCCCGAATTTCGGGACACATGTCCCGGAAAAAATTTAGTCCTAAGGAAGTCTCCGTTTCTTGTCTCTGTTCTTCAAAGTTTAGGCAAATAGGCACTACCTATTCCTATCACTGGTTATCAGTTGATTGAAAAATCAGCCTTAAATCAAATAGAGAGCCGCAGTTCTTCCGACAGCTGTTTGCTGGCCAAGGCAAATCAGGTTATAGAAAAGTGTAATTTACGATACGATAGCCTGTCGGGTGTTTGTGAGTAACTAGTGCACTCAAAGTCGATACTTATAGGGAACTTATAAATGAAATACACAACTTAGTCGAATCAATAGCAATAGAAGTATAGTCTATGTGCGGGGTTAACACACAGTTGTTCGGGTCAGCAATTTCGTACTGACAGTATTTGTTGAAGAACACATACACTCGCTTACACTTTACAATACATAATACAGCCTATAATGTTCCCACAACTGGGACACAGCCACACAGGCCTCCTCTCAGTGAGAGGGATTGGGCCATAATCCACCACGCTGGCCCAGTGCGGGTTGGTAAATATCACGTCTTCAAATTTTTGGTTCTAGGACATGCCGGTTTCCTCACGATGTTTTCCTTCGCCGTTTTGAGAGCAGTGGTGATGAAATAATTTACACAAAGTAAAGCGCCTGTCTGGGTTCGAACCTACGACCTACAACTCGTTAGTCGCGGCTGTTACCACTGGGCCACCGCCACACTACAATGTATTTTGTAAAATTAATTTATATAATTGATTAGATTTTTGTTGATTTATATTTTGTTAGTTTCGATATAATTACTTATTATTTTGTTATTTAATTGATCTCACACTGTTGATTTTATTTTGCCTTTTTTTATTTCATTTTAATTGATTTTTAATTGATTTTAGTTTTTGTTTGCTTAGTTTGATCTCACGCAATGTATATTCTAAGTATTTTATTTTAATTGATTTTAGGGCTGTTATCAATCATCTGATAACTTTATTCGAGGAATAATTTTGAAATATTGACAGTTATTTCATACAAAAACTGTCAAACGTCAATTTTATTCCTTGAATAAAAGTTATCTAGCGATGGAAAAATCAACCCTTAGTTTAGTTAAATGTTAGTTTTTGTTTTCCAATTTTGCAATAATCACTATGAGACTGTGTAAACAATGTAACTATCACTTTGAAAATGGCGCAACTCTGTCTCCCAAGATACAGGCAAACGCCTAGTTTGGGGGTCGCCATCTATTCTATTCTTGTACAAATTGTTAATAAAAAATAAATTAGTATTTCAACAAAGCTAATCCGAAACAATTAATATAGCCTGTTCGCGATTTAACTAATTTCAAATCTAATTCGTACACATAAAGTTCAATTTGCGCTACAACGTCAAACATTTTAGTGAAAATTTCAATAGTAGTAATTCTGAAAACAATTTAATTTACATTAGCATAAAGTTGATATTCGTTTAAGAAGATATAACATCGATTGGCAACAAGGATTTGGCCAGACCTTACAAATACATTGTTTTTATTCGGCTCGTGCCGACCTGCATCTACTACCCTCACAGAATCATGTCCAGGGTAATTGCGTAACAATAATAAATAATAATAATAATATCCCCGGACACAAAATAAAATGAAAATTTATCACCTTGGGTTACATTTTGACATCTCAACAACGTAAATAACGCAATGAACGTGGGTTGCGTTATTTACATTGTTGAGCTGACGATTCTTTCAAACCTATGAAGTTAAGGATTAGCGATAACCTTCAAAACTCGGAATGGGATTAAAAAGTGTGTTACACAATAAGGATTGTTTTGTTTACTCAACAAAATTCGATCTGAAACGAACGGTTTTTTTCCCGAACATAATTATTTTCGATTTTGCCGCCCGGTTGTGCCGACAAATGCCGACCCGAACAACTGAATGGACCCCTTAGTATCTTAAAAAAAAAAACAAAGTAAAAAATAAAGAAAAAAAACACATACATTTGTAAAGCGTTCACATCGATGACATTTGACTTGAAACAACAACATTTTTTTTATTTAAAAAAAAATGTCTTAAAAAGCTTTTATAAATCTAATAATTCTAAAGTTTAAAAACGAGACGAAGGGCGATTAAGTTTAAACGCCTTTTGTATACACGCCGTAACCACGGAGCTCTTGGATACGAAGATGTGGCTGTTAAACAGGGTCTGTGCATATGACTACACAATAAGGGCGCGTTCACATATAACGTCCGTTTTACAGGTCCGTTAAAACGTGTATGTTATTAGCATATGTAGTTGTATGAGCGAGTTCACACATAATACAGTATTCCGGATCCAGTAGAAAATATCGATCCGACAAAATGAGCAGCAATCCGTTTTACAGGTCCGTTTTAACGTATGTGTTATTAGCGTATGTAGTTGTATGAGCCAGTTCACACATAATACAGTACTTCGGATCCAGTATACTGATCCGATCTATTAAAATCAGTCCTGTGTGAATACTATCTCCAGTAGCGACGGATCCGTTAAAAAGGATCCTATAAATGCTGTGTGAATACTATCTCCAGTAGCGACGGATCCGTTAAAAAGGATCCTGTAAAACGGACGTTATATGTGAACGCGCCGTTAAAGTGACAAGTTACGACTGGAACCGAGTATACCCTATTCAGCGTCACCGACCCGAACGTGACTATCTTAGATCATCAATAGTACTAGTTTAGCGATTAAGTTGAAAATCTATTAAAGAAATTTGAGAGATTGTAGGCGCTTGATGTGCTGGGATCTGTGCTGTATTAAGTAATAATTAATTTTCTCAAAATTGATAATAAATTAATAAACTTCGTAAGCACGGTTATTAAAAAAAAAACAGCTGCCATAAAAGTGTCATACCAACAACACGATCAAAATGTACAGACGGGCGCACATCAAGCTACCAGAAACTGTCAAATTTTCGCAATCAACTTTGAACCTTAACGCGTTAGCTATAAAGTTCAAAATCGATTAAAGAAATTTGACAGATTATAGCAGCTTGATGTGCTGGCGTTTGTATGAAACAGCATGTTTTTTTTTTACAAACCGACCTATAAAGGGTATTGAAGATTTTTATATGTAGTCTGGTATACCTACTTGTCCGCCATTTTGATTTTTTCAAACATCTATGCAACAAGATGTAAGCTAGTTCACAAGATATGGATGACACGTGATCTTGGAAACGTAACATTAGGGTCAAACCTCGTTAAGTGTCACGTTTCCGAGATTACATTCTTGTCATATTTTTTTCTGTTTGCATTGATGTCAGCTATCGATTTAAAAAAGTTTACAGCGATTCTGCCATTTTGAAAAAATAAATAAAACAAAATGGCGGACATGTAGATATGCCACGGATCAACGCTGGTGGATCTAGAATCATGTACTGAATTCATGGTGAATGGCGTCACAAATCAACAACTAAAAAAATCATAGATTCTCAACCATATTTTGCCCACCACCTTGAGAATATATTTTTTTCTAGAGCTCTCATTTTTTTTTTTACTTACAGACGGTAAGAAAAAAATTGGGGACTAGAAAAAAATAATAATCTCAAAGTCGCGAATCTGAAACAGTTGTTGGCACGATTTTATTTAAATGTTTAATATTATACAGATAACAGATACAGATTGATATATCATTTTCTCTGGTTCTTCTACTGTCCCTCTGAAAGTCTAAAACGCCCACGAGAGGGCGTTATCGTAGTTGAGAATCTATGATTTAGATTATTTGTAAAAAAAAAAACTTTTTTTTTGTGATCTGATTTAGGTATTTCGATGGTTTGACAAAACTCCTATGTACAGTCAAGAGCACTAATATGTCAACACTTGGAAACTTTCAATAGCGATTTTTGTGTGAAATAACAAAAACAATAATGAAATACGACACATTGCAAAAATCTATCCGTCTTATTCCAAAACACGATCTAAATTTAGTACTGGGATTGTTACTAGGTTTAAACCATGACTAAATAAAACGTTATTACAAAATGAAGTTTATCACTAGTTCTTGAACTAACTAAGGTACTAAAGTTAGTCCGCCGAGACCCCTAGTTTAACCATGGATTTGACATCGGTACTAAATTATTTGAGGTTAGCATTGATTATTATTGTGTCTTTTTATTTACAAATCGTCAAAAAAGGATATTGTTATAATTGATTTGATGGATTTGGTTATGCTGGAGACGTCTCGGCGACCTTACAGATGTCGTCATCATGTAAATCCTTTTAAATTGAGTGACGAAGATTTTAAATATAAGTATAGGTTCACAAAACGTTTTCGGGAAAAAATTGTGGATGTTTTACGTGAAGATTTACTCCACGACCCTCGAGGATGCCCATTGAGTCCTGAAGTGCAAGTGGTTTACGCATAGGACACACGCGCACCCGCGTAACAACGAAATAACGCTGTCGGGATTATTATATTATTTTGTAACATTATTGTATTAAATAAACCAGTTCCTTATTGATAATACAGTCCACTTATTCCGCAAGGATCCAAACCCAACACTTACACAACTGGGCTTGCCATGAAGTAAGTACCCTTGGTCAATGCTAACATTACATTAAATAAAATCCAAATAATATCCCAATATTATTGTTTTATTTGTCATATTAAAATAACAGAGACGAGTCTAAAGATCTAATATGCGGTCACTTCTCAGGCGGTTTGTGATGCTGGCCTGAAAATCATGGACATTGTTACCAGATGACGTGGACCATGACTCCAGAATATTCCGAGGATGTAGATTGAAACAGAGGTTTGAGGCTGGCGCTTTATCTGGAATATTATTCGGTGGCTGTGGCTATCACTGCACTCCATATTTATTTACACCATTGCGTAACCCCACAACACCACAAGAAGAGAGGTATAACAGCAGCCATATATACCCGGAAGACGATGGAGAGGTGTTTTAGTTTAATGAAGCAACCAACGGTTTCGTTGCTTATTACGAGGCATAATCGGACACATCCACTCACGAACAAACCATAACGAATAAAAATAAGAATTGTATTATTTGTTTCTTCAAAAGATAAACATTCGCTTCAAATGACGCGGGCTGTCGCCGAATGTAATTTGCTCCATTTCACGTTAGAGGTGTTAAAAATATAACAACTTGATTATGATCAGCGCGCCAAAAGTACAAGTTTTTCTTGTTCATTATATTATAATCCAAACAAAGAACCATTTATGACATATTTTTGTACTGATAAATAATTATTAAATCATTTCAAGTGTTATTATAATATCACTATTTAGAGAAACAGAATGTTGCTTCAAATAAAGCCTGCACGAACGAATGAAAGAATGCCATTTTTATTTCTTATCTGTGGATATTATTTGAACCATGGACTTTCTTTGGTACTAACAGATCCTCAGATAGTCTTCGTTTTGTAATCGGGACACATTTTGATCCTGGTACTAATCTTAATACCGTCACAATCCTAGACTTTTTAGTCTTGGTTTAAACCAGTACTTAAGCAATTTTTTGTAATAAGACCGTATGTGTTCGAAAATGTTATGTTCGTAGCAACATAAAATTTCATTAAAAAATAAAAGAGTAAATCGCATTTGAAAAAAGCCAAGTGTATATGTATACATACTTATGCTCGTGACTGCACTAGTATTGCCAATATTTATTGTCATTTGTTGTCTTACTGCACCAACCTGTACATTATTGTTATGAGAATTCAATTTTGAGAAAATTAATGCGTATACAATTTTTAATTAAAATAATTAAAGTTTATGATGACATAACGATACCCAGTCTGTGAAGTCTTGCTAGTTGATATAATTTGACCTTAATGGACCTTATTTCAGTTAAATAATGCTTGAAAATGTAGGTGATGTCAATGACCGGTATTACATACGGGGAGGAGGTATCTCCAGTAATGAAAATCTTTCGACTGAATTTTAATGGCGAACAATTGTTTCTGATACTCCTTTACGGCTAGGTCTTCGTTAGGGCTCCAGGGCTCCGTCGTCACGTACGTGTGACTGTTTACTCGCGCAGTTTCAGTGCGTGGTCCTTGATGATACCTCCATCTCCCTCAGAGACAAACCTTTTCCGGCCCCTGAGGAGAAAAGTACATTACTAATAAGTATTACAGATTTATTTAAACTTTTCGCACAAAAAAGGTACAAAGGCGTACAGTCACGAGCAAAAGTATGTATACACTCGGCTTTATTCAAAGGCGATTTACTCCTTAATTTTTTTATGAAATTTTATGCTTTTACGAACATAGCATTTTCGAACCCCTAAGTTTATGTAATGTATCGTATTTCAACGTTGCATTCGTTATTTCACGAAAAAATCTAAATTGAAAGCTGCCAAGTGTTGACATATTGGTGCTCGTGACTGTACTAGTCATTGGCGCCGATTTGCATCAGTGCATCTTTTTCTTTCTATTTCATTAAGAAAAGGACAGAAGATAAATATTAGTTTAGTCCTATCAAATTAGTTAGCGTCTGACGTAAACTGACGTATTTTTAGTAGCCATGTTTTTAATCACGTCTAAACTTGCTATGGAGTATCTTAATTTGACAGGACTAAACTAACATTTATCTTCTGTCTTTTTCTGCAGGATACATCGATGGTAGGGAAGGCACGGAGAGTACTCTGCTCTGCACATATCTACACACGCGCAGCCATAGCTCCCATCCGTAGATCAGTATTTGTCTTTTTAAACCATCCAAAGGTTGTATTTAAAAGCTCGCTCTTAGCGATAAGACCGCCCATTGTGTCACCCTTTGTACAACTTCTATATTTATATCTGTAATTTATATGGTGTACTAATAAAAAGTATTCTATGTTTGTACACACGGCTACACATCAAGCTATGAAAAACCAGTATTGGCTGACCGTTCATTGTGAGAAAATATCATAAAAGTGAGGCCAAGACAAACTGGTTTTGTATAGCTTGACGTGTAGCCGTGTGTACAGACGCCAGCACATCAAGTTACTACAATCTGTCAAATTTCTTTAATAGATTTTCAACTTTATCGCTAAAGCATTAGGTTCAAGGTAAAATTTGACAGTTTCTGATAGCTTGATGTGCTGGCGTCTGTACCTACTTGAGATTTTCATTGACGATTCTTATGAGGAAAGGGTAGCCAGACGATGAACTGACCTGGTAGGCATCCGTTTAAGAACGGAGTCTCCGAGACGGAACTTGTGCTGGCAGCGCTCCATGAAGCGATCCAGCATAATATAGGCGAGCGGCACGTCAAGCACTATGTCGCTCATGTCTTCAAGAACTCGGAGGAAACCCTGGCAGAAAAGAACAAGCATAAAAATATAAAATATTTTAGTTTCAGACAACCAGGGCCCATAATGTCAGTTACAAAAAAAACTTTACGTGTTCACTGACTGGACAGTTCTACTCAATCTGTGTGGTTCTTTCCTCAAAAGACCATCTCAGACATCGATCTACATGGTCTTCATATGATCTGACCAAGATTATGTCTGGACTTTAAAAGAGACTGTGGCGTCTGAGTTTGTTTCGGCCTTTCTTCTCAGACTAGTCAGATAGGAAACGCCGACCTCATCTAGTTTTAAAATATGATTGACGTGTAAAAGTGTTTGTACAGTCAGCGTCAATAATATCGGGACGAACAGACTGTTCAAAATGATCTAAGCAACCATGAAAATGAAATATTAACTCAATGACACAAGGAATGGTTCAGAATGAAGACAGTACACGACAACTGTCATTCTGACAAGAACTTTATCCAATTGAGACAAAGTTTAATTTTCTTAGTTGTTGAGATCATGTTGAACAGTCTGTTCGTCCCGATATTTTTGACGCTGACTGTACAAAAATAAATCCACATCAATTAAGGATCTCCTTTCGCGGGCTACACGGCTTTCGCGTTTCGTGAACATACCCTGTCCATCTGATCGGGGGTGACGATGACACATCTCCGGAGCTCTGCGAGGAAGCCGCACAGTTGTTCTTCAACGCTCGAGTTTATTGCCTCAACGGCAAGTAGAACAGTCTGCAAAGAAATACAAAAGTATATATATAGTATGTATGTATTATATTTATAATTTTGGATTATGTATCTATAATTTTGGATATGTATATATTTGTGTATCTATTTTAGTTTTTTGTATACATAATGTTTGCACCAACGACAGTCCCATTTTATGTCAAGGAAAATCACTGTCCATTCTAAGGTTGCCTGGAAGAGATCGCAGTAATGCGATAAGGCCGCCCATTGTATATTTTGTAGTGTGCCATGTATTTTTGTGGTGTACAATAAAGTATATATAAATAAATAAAAGTTTAAAATTAAAGAAAAGAAAGAAAAATATTTTATTTGGAATGCGCACAGGAAATACCACAGTAAAAAAAGGAGCATTTAAAACTAAAAGTTACATTCAAAACAACCATCATCTGCCTAGCCATTTCCCAACTATGTTGGGGTCGGCTTCCAGTCTAACCGGATGCAGCTGAATACCAGTATTTTACATGGAGCGACTGTGTATCTGACTTCCACAACCCAGTTACTGGGTAATACGATACCCCTTGGTAAGACTGGTTGTCCAGACCCTTCCACAGACCAACCGCGGCAAGCGTTGCTTAACCTGATCGATCAACCCGTACGGCTGTTATTATTTAGACACGGACCCATCCACAGACCAACCGCGGCAAGCGTTGCTTAGCCTGATCGATCAACCTGTACGGCTGTTATTATTTAGCCACGGACCCATCCACAGACCAACCGCGGCAAGCGTTGCTTAACCTGATCGATATTTAAAAAAAAAATCAGCTGTGCTGGGATTTTGATAGGGCTTGCTGTGATCATCATCATAGGCTGTTGATGATATTTTCCGTTTGCATTAATGCCAGCTACCAATTTAGACAGGATCCATGCGTGGCCGCCATTTTGAAAAAAAAACAAAAAAATTGGGCGACTGTAGGTGTGCCACGGATTGATCGGCGGCGACGATCTCTCGCGTCCGGCTCTGTTCCAGGCCAGGGTATGGAGCGAGAGTGCATTGGAGGCCGTCACCTCCTTCTGCGAAGCAGTAATGGTCGCGAAGGAGGAGGCGGAGCGCGTGAGGGAGAGGCAATCTCTGCGCCCTCACGCCTCTAGTCGCCGCAGGAGACGCCCTGGACGGGAGTCAACAGCCGACTCCCGGCCACCGTAGGCGCGGGCTTGCGGGTGGCGAGCAATGGGCAGCTCGCCGCCCGGTAAGGACCAGGCCGCGTTGTGTTCCACGCGTGCCTCAAAGAGATGTCAGTACGAACTGACGGGGTCCGCTAGGGCCGATGCCTGCCAGGGCTGCGGGTTGTTCGAAAGAGATACCGTGGCCCCTGGCACAGGCAACTGAAGGAACACGGGTGGGTTTTAGTCAGTAAAAGTCTGACACGCCCTTCCGCTTCTCCAAGAACGGGAAAAGTCATTTGATGATTTTTAATCCAAATAAAATAAACCCTTTATGCCATAAGGGTAGGGTCCTTATGGCATTATAATGTTCGTTTTCCGTTTTTGGAACGAAGTTCCTTATCGCGCGTTGCGAAAGGCTAGACGGAAAAAATTAAGACCAAAAGTTGGAACGACACTTTTTGTTATAGTTGTAAGCCATGCGGCGTGCGCGTGTTTCTCTGTCTGTCTCTCTCTCTCTCTTTGAACTTCGTTCCATCCGGGTGTCCCTTGACACCTCTCAAGTTTTATAGTTTTAAGGTGTATTCATTTTGTATAATGCCAATAAACGCATTTAAGGTGTATTCATTTTGTATAATGCCAATAAACGCATTTTTCTCTCTTTCTTTAAAGCGGACAAAGTCGCCGGCGGAACATTAAAAAATCATTAAAAAATGTTTCAGAAGTCGGTAATTACCTCATACACGACCTCATGATGAAAGTGAGGTACTTCGAGGTCTCGGACGCAGCGCATGGCTTCCGTGAGGTCACTCGAAGTCAGGTACTCCTTGAGTAGCAGTTGTATCTGACGGATGAGGGACTTCACAGGCCTGCAAACGTTATTTTAGATAAAATAAAAAGAAAAAGTGTAAAAAGATCCATCACATAGCCGTCAACGCGCATTCTGTACATCAAACTAAGTAATATTGGCGCCGATTCCCTCGTTCACAAACTAAACTAAATTTAAGTTCAGTGCATCTTTTTCTTTCTATTTCATTAAGAAAAGGACAGAAGATAAATATTAGTTTGCCGCCTAGAAGTGGCTCTCGGCTTCGTTAAGTGTCTTTTTATACCCGTTAAATTTACTTATCCCAACTACGACAAAAAGAGCAACTAAATACAAAACGGCGAAGAAAACATCGTGTCCAAGAACCAAACATTCGAAAACATGTGACATCTACCAACCCGCACTGGGCCCTGGTGGGGATTACGGCCGGGAGAACATTACGGGCTGATTACAGGAAGAACAAGTGACTCTCGGCTTCTAAGCCCGTTATTTAATTTACCTGATGCCGCCTCCAACTCCCCAGATGTTGTCAAGCCGCACCATTCCTTGTTTTAAGGAGAGCAACGTCTCCGCCCTGTGGATGGCTTGCCTGGAACAAAATCATTATTATTTTAGTATACAAGATGTTGTTTTGCAACCTCGTCAAATTCAAGGAGGTAACTATGCTACTGATTCTCGACATGAATCAATCATTTGAAAAAAAAAAATACCTACTTATTTTAAGTAGGTATTTTTTTTTTTTCAAATTTTCGGAAACGTTTGTGGGACACGCATATTAAAACGCGGCCTGTCTGAGACCGCACTGTAACTGCCCTTTTACACACACATAAAAACGCGGCCGCTTTTACGATACAATAACGCGATTCTGTTCTTTGAAAGACTGTCAAACTTAAATAACTAAAAAAAAAGTATGTATTCATTATTTACCAGGGGTCGTAATTTTATTTGATTATTTATGTCTTTCCTAGCAGCCTCCTGAAATTTGACGAGGATACAAAACAACAGCTTTTATAAAATCAAAAGTCATTTATTCAAGTCAAAAGTTATGTATACATATAGCCACTTCATATTAATTATAAGACCTTCATACTGTACTCATGTTTTACAAAATAAATATTATCTTATCTTATCTCAAATTAGGCTGAGAATCAGCACTAAGCTCTCAAAACGGTAAAGAAAACAGCGTGAGGATCCGGCATGTCCTAGAACCAAAATTCCAAGACATGTGATATCTACCAACCCGCACTGGGCCCGTGTGGTGGATTACAGCCCACTCTCAGCCTGTGTCCCAGCAGTGGGAACATTAAAGACTGATTATGTATATAAAATTAGATTCGAGGATCAGCACTTTTCGAACGTCAAAATTACACAAGACAGTCCCCCAAAAACGCCCGCCCTTCACCACTTCCTAGTGCTATCGCTGGGAAGAAGTGGCGCAACAAACTGTCCAGCAGCACAGCTGTCTGTTCAGTTAGAAAATACTTGATACTTGATTGTATACAATACTAGGCGTTAAGTAATTAACATTACAAGATACAGAACATAAAATTAAATTATTTGCCATATGTCAGCTAGCCACGCCAATATACCAACAAATATAATAAAAACTATACATACTCAAGCTAAAAAATAATTAATACAAATTAAAATGTAAATAAAAACTTACTACCTAAATAAAAGCCTCCAGGCATAAAGGGCGTGACGGGTTACATATTTATGCATTGCTGGGTTCTGTTCACATAGCTGTCACTTGAAGTCACAAATGATAAACTAGGACCATCGAAGTAAAATAAATAAATAAGTTAATACTAATAACAATAACCCGTCAGTAAGCTAATTCTGGAGAAAGAACATGAACATTGTCTTGAGTTAATTAGGGCGACCAACTATTCTTATTTATTTATTTAAATGCCTTAAAACTATCATTACAGTACAGTCACGAGCACCAATATGTCAACACGTGGCCACTTTCAATTGCGATTTTTTCGTGAAATAACGAATGCAACATTGAAATACGACACATTACATAAACGTATGGGTTGGACAATGCTATGTTCGTAACAACATAAAATTTCATTAAAAAAATAAAGGAGTAAATGGCTTTTGAATTAGGCCTAGTGTATACATACTTTTGCTCGTGACTGTACAGGTCTTACTTAAGCTAATGCGATAGCCAAGTCACACACAAAATTAAAAATAAGACAACTACATCTCAAGATCATAAAGATCTGCTTCTTCTTTGCCAAAACCTATATCTGACCATTTTGAGAAAATCCCGTGCACATGATGACCACAGCTGCGTCCGTAAGTTAAACAAAAGAGGATCCTTTTTAGGTCGACTAATAATATGCGCTGCAAGCAGGAATAGTCCTTACGGTGGTCAGATATAGATTTTGGCGATAGTACAGACGCCACAGGTCAAGCTACCCGAAACTGTCAAATTTTCCCAATCAACCTTGAACCGTAATGCTTTAGCGATAAAGTTGAAAATCTATTAAAGAAATTTGACAGATTGTAGTAGCTTGATGTGCTGGCGTTTGTACATAAATAGATAAATAAACTCACTTTGCATGCGAATTGATATCGGTCTTCTTCGCAGCGGTCTGCACGAAGCGCGGCGGAAGACAATCGTCAGCGACACAGCGCGCAATGAAGTTGGACAGTAACACCACCGCGTCTGGAGTGTCCAGAACCAGGTCTGGAAGCTTCTCCAGCAGGCGGTCCAAGGCTGGAATGGTACGGTGTTGTTAGAGTATCTAAAGACAATCGTCAGCGACATAGCGCGCTAAGTTCGAAGTTCGACAACACTGTCGCGTCTGGAGTGTCCAGCACGACCAGGTCTGGAAGCTTCCCCGTGTCCAGCGGAACCTACAGGGACGTTGGACCGTCTTCCGGGCTCCGGGATTGTCCTGATAGCCGTCGAACACCTCTCCACTCCTAATAAGCACCTCAGGACATGTTGCCCTCTTATGTCGCTGCGTCACTATGTGCTGGCGACAGTTTTTGGGGGGCCATGATTGAGTCTGCTGAAGTCTGCCACAGGCAAGTTTATTTTTTTTTTAAGAAATAGGTTTCTGTGCCATAGACTTCTACTTCGTTCACCTTTTATACCCTCTTGTTGTCCAGGCGGTATATTATTATTAGTCCTAGCTATACCCTGTCCAATAAGTTAACCGTTTTTTGACAGCTGTCTCAGAACGAACTGTTCCAAATTACGTAAAAGTCAACTTTAAAATGCGTAATAAAATAAATATATAAATTGTCTTATTGAATTATCTTATTTATGGCTTCTTACAGACATTATAATACCGTACGTGTATCAAACTCAGCTCAAAGCATTTATTTCAATTAAACCATTTACATAAATATAAATTAAATAGTCGGTCAGTTAGTCAGTAGTTGCCCATTCCAAAGCGTAGATCTCTATGGAGAAGAACGGGCAAGAAACTCCACGGACACTCTTTTTATCAATCAATGTATTGTGTGTCGCTGCAATCACTAAGTTCCATCTGTCAAAAAACGGTTTGCCTAATGGACGAGGTATAGTTTACAAACTCACCGATTCCTATATCCTTAGCGGAGAACAATCTTCCATAGAGATCGGATATGAGTACTGATGCCATTTCGCAGTGCGACGGTTTGTGGTCCAGAGCTATCTCCACAATCGTCTCGCATACCTGTTGAAAAACATTACACTAATAATATAAAGGCGAAAGTTTGTGAGTGAGTGAATGAATGAATGAATGAGTGAGTGAGTGAGTGAGTATGTGTGTGTTTGTATGTTTTTTACTTCTTCACGCTCAAACTACTCAACGGAATTGGATTAAATTTGGCACACAGGTGGTTTATAACCAGGATTAACACATAGGATACTTTTTATCCTCGCATTCCCACGTAACAACTGTCAAAGATCCACGAATAACATCCGGGATCAACGGCTTAACGTGCTTTCCGAGGCACGGAGGGGTCTTTGTATGTCAAGATGGTCACCCATCCACGGACCAACCGCGGCAAGCGTAGATTAACTTGGTCGATCGATCCGTGCCGCTGTTATTACTTAGCTACAAGCCCCTCCAGTTACTCCTAAATAAATTCATAAATTAACTTCGTGGCATTTGTGTCAGATGTGGGTACTTACCACCTTATAATATACGCGCCGCACTATGTAGGTACAATTTTGTTGAAACTCAGATGTGTCTTCTCGACATCCGGGTGTCACTAACGGGATGCAGCAGAATACCAGCGTCAGGTATTGTACCTGGCACATGCTGAGCTGGACTCCCATTTGGTGCAACCATGAGACACACGCCGCCCAGTAATGATCGACCGTTATAGATTTACTTGTACAGGTGTCTATGGGTCAATTTAGCTTTTTAATTTTTGTTTTTTTTTTTGTTTCACCTTTTTTTTGATGTTTTTGGAACGAAGTGACATAGAGCGCGTTGCGAAAGGGGGCTAGACGGAAAAAATTAAGACCAAAAGTTGGAACGACACTTTTCACTAGGTATAGTTGTAAGCCGTGCGGCGTGCGCGTGTTTCTCTGTCTCTCTCTCTCTCTCTTTGAACTTCGTTCCATCCGGGTGTCCCTTGACACCTCTCAAGTTTTTTGGAACGAAGTTCCTTATCGCGCGTAGCGAAAGGGGGCTAGACGGAAAAAATTAAGACCAAAAGTTGGAACGACACTTTTTGCTATAGTTGCCGTACGGCGTGCGCGTGTTTCTCTCTCTCTCTCTCTGAACTTCGTTCCATCCGGGTGTCCCTTGACACCTCTCAAGTGTTTTGGAACGAAGTTCCTTATCGCGCGTTGCGAAAGGGGGCTAGACGGAAAAAATTAAGACCAAAAGTTGGAACGACACTTTTTACTATACTTGTAAGCCGTGCGGCGTGCGCGTGTTTCTCTGTCTGTCTCTCTCTCTCTCTTTGAACTTCGTTCCATCCGAGTGTCCCTTGACACCTCTCAAGTTTTTTTTATTATTACTTGTATTGTGTCTTTTGTTGCACTGAATAAACGTTTTATCTATCTTTTTATCTATCAATTCTCCTAAGCGCTTAGGTGATTACGACTGCGGTTTCCCTAATCCACTATGATAACGTTCACTTGTCACAACAATGCCACAGAGTGCTTCTGACACTCGGGGCATTGACAAGTTACGTCTAGCACGGATTAAAAATCAATAATATTTATTTTATTGCTAATATTTAACATAATATCTATTTTATTATTTTATTTATTACTGTGATTGCCCGTGACATCACAGCGGGCCCTATCAGAGTACCAGCGCTACGACATTTATTTTTTAAATGTCGAAGCATCATGCTGAGATAGGAGCCTTTTGGCCTCGTATAGGACTTTGTTTTTTTTTTTTGTTTTTTTACTTATTTATACAATTTGTTTTATTTTTAACTGTGTTTAGTTTAGTTATGATCCTGTACGAGTCGCAATAAATACTTTTTCTTTCTTTCTTTATAAGGGCACAGTTATCATAATAAAATGTCTCACCAAGTGGCTCCTCTTCGCCGTAATGAACTCCAGGAAGTCTTCGGCGGCTGCATTCGTGTCTCCATGCTCAAAATACTCCAGAATAACAGGCTCAGCCTTGCGCTGTAAACAAGAGAAAATCTATTTAATAAAAATGTTCAAAACATTCGTTTATTCACTGACAAGAAAGAAAAATGGGTTTATTTGCCACAGATACACGAGCATACAAAAAGATAATTTCATTAACTCTAATAATAAGGAAAAATCATCATCTGCCTAGCGTATTTCCAACTATGTTGGGGTCGGCTTCCAGTTTACCCGGATGCAGCTGAATACCAGTATTTTACATGGAGCGACTGCCTATCTAACCTCGACAATCCAGTTACTGGGTAATACACCCCTTGATAAGACTGGTTGTCAGACTTTCGGGCTTCTGACTACCCGTAACGACTGTCAAAGATCCACGAATGACAGCCGGGACCAACGGCTTAACGTGCTTTCCGAGGCACGGAGGGGTCTTGGTATGTAAAGATGGTGACCCATCTACGGATCAACCACGGCAAGGTAGCTTAACCTGATCGATAGCTTAATAGCCAAGAGCCTCGACCAACACCTGAGGAGGCTCTCGTTGGGCAGCTGGATCAAGGGCTTGATTCAGAAAGCGGTACATCTGGACATGGCTCGCATTATCAGGAGTTTCCTCTCTCTGGAGCCCTGACCGCCGGTAGCTTGGACTCTGATCCCGATACCGGTGGGCAAAGAGAAAAGATTTGATTTGTATACGGCTGAACGGATTTGGATGAAATTTGGGTCATTGGTAGACCATGACCTGGAGAAGGATATAGGCTACTTTTCATCCTGGATCGCAGACGAAGTAGCGAGCAACAGGTAGATTGAAATAAACGAGCTACCCTACTTATAATACTAGTAATATTATAAACGCGAAAGTTTGTGAGGATGGATGGATCTTTGTTACTCTTTCACGCAGAAACCACTGAACGGATTTGGATGAAATTTGGCACACATATAGTTTTTAACCAGGATTAACACATAGGATACTTTTTATTCCGATTATCCGATATTCCCACTGGATCGAAACTTATGCGGGTAAAACCGTGGGGCGCAGCTAGTCATACTGATATTAGAAGCCCGAACGTTTGTATGGATGGATGGATGTTTTTAACACTTTCACGCAAAAACTACTAAACGGAATTGGATGAAATTTGGCACACAGATAGTTTTTAACCAGGATTAACACACGGGATTTTTACTAGACTTTTTATCCAGATATTCCCAAGGGATCGAGACTTACGCGGGTGAAACCGCGGGGCGCTGCTAGTATAAGTAAACATTGTAGTTGTAGCAGATTGTATACAGGGCCACAGAGGTCGTTGACACCACGATAAGGTCATACGTATTGGGTCGCTTGCCAAGTGAAGATACTTGTCAAGGCATCTTTATGTTATGGATGCCTCAGATGGTGCAACTTTATGCAAATACCAGTCATTTTAAGTCGGTAAAAAAACCACGCAATGCGCTGTAAATCCGTATTATACCCCGTCCATTAGGTAAAGCGTTTTTTGAAAACGCGAAAGTTTGTATGGATGGATTGATGTTTGTTACTCTGTCACGCAAAAACTACAGAACGGATTTGGATGAAATTTGGCACACAGATAATTTATAACCAGGATTAACACAAAGGATTCTTTTTATCCTGATATTCCCACGGGATCGTAACTTACGCGGGTGAAACCGCGGGGCGCAGCTAGTATGATTATAATTCTGTAAAATCATCTTTGTTACGGTTGCGAATCATATTTAAAGCAACAGACAACCTGCCACTGACCTGCAAATTGCAAAAGACTTAAGAAAATTTGAATTTCGCGGGCTACCTAGCCTTAACATAATTCATGCAAATGACAGCTTGCCAAAGTCAGCCAAGAATGAATTAATGGCATGTAGGGGGCTCTCAAAACGGTGAAAAAAAACATCGCGAGGAAACCGGCATGTCCTAGAACCAAAAATTCGAAGATATGTTCCATCTACCAACCCGCACTGGGCCCGCGAGGTAGATAACGGCCCACACTCTCTCACAGATAGGAGGCCTGTGTCCCAGCAGTGGGAACATTATAGGATGATTGATTATATTTAGTTGTTATTATTTAGGCTTTTTTTTTTTGGAACGAAGTTCCTTTTCGCGCTTTGCGAAAGGGGGCTAGACGGAAAAAATTAAGACCAAAAGTTGGAACGACACTTTTTGCTATAGTTGTAAGCGTGTGTGCGTGTGTTTCTCTGTCTCTCTCTCTCTCTCTCTTATAGAAAGCAAGCCAGTTATACTTCGTTCCATCCGGGTGTCCCTTGACACCTCTCAAGTTTTTTTTTTGTGGATGGGAAATCATCAAATGACCCCCCCCCCCCCTCCCGCTCTGGGTGGAGCGGAAGGGAGTGTCAAACTCTTACTGACTAAAACCCACCCGTGTTCCTTCCTTAGCCTTTTATGTTCCAGGGCAGCGGTAACCCTTTCAGACGATCCCGCTACCCCGGCAGTTATTATAGGCTCGTGCCTAAATAATAACAGCGACATAGGTCGATGGAAAGTTAAGATGCTTCGTGGCTTCGAAGCGGTTGGTTCGTGGATGGGTGACCATCTATTACGTAGGTCTCAACGTGGTCGATAACGCCCCCTCATGGGCGTTTGAGACTTTCAGGGGCCAGTAGAAGACTCAGAGAGATATAATACTAGCTGCGCCCCGCGGTTTCACCCGCATAAGTTTCGAACCCGTGGGAATATCGGGATAAAAAGTATCATAGATGTAGTAACTATTTAGTAATCTGTGCCTATATGTTAATCCTGGTTATAAACCAATTCTGTATGCCAAATTTCATCCAAATCCGTTCAGTAGTTTTTGCGTGAAAGAGTAACAAACATCCATCCATCCACCCTCACAAAATTTCACGTTTATAATATTAGTAGTGTAGGATTACACGTTTAAAAATATAATCATGGCAATAGATGTTTCAGATTCGCGACAGACGGTAAGTAAGAAAAATCCGGTCAAATAATGCGAGTCGGACCGGCGGCGCACTGAGGGTTCCGTACAATTTGTAGGTATGTAACTACAAATTTACGGTTTTCGGATTTTTTCCTTTACTTGTGCTAAATGACATTGCTTCTTGCCAAATTTCATGATTCTAGGTCAACGGGAAGTACTCTATAGGTATTGATTCCCTTGCGAGTGTCAAAATATGCGGCATAAACGGAACATACACGCCCGTATCTTTTGATTGCGTTGACTTAGAAGTTCGATTTTTTTCACTGCAACAAGGGATTGCAGCCCTGAGTATTGGATATTAATTTCAACTTGATAACTCCACGCGTTCCTGAGAAAAAGGGTCTTGACAGACGGACAACGAAGTGATCTTATAAGGGTTCCGATTTTACCTTTGAGGTACGGAACGCCGGCCCCGGGCTCTAGAAAAAAAAAAAAAAAAACTCAAAGTGGCGGTGGGTGTAATAAGGTTGAGAACCTATGATCAACACAACATACCCAAGACTTCCGTGCCTCAGAGAGCACGTTCAGCCGTTGGTCCCGGCTGTCATTCGCAGATCTTTTAATTTAATTCTTCGATCAATAATAGTACTAGATTAAGGATCAGGAACAAAAAATCAGTTGCTCAAGTGGCCACGTTTGCACACACGTAAACATCTACATTTCTTAGAAAAATGTTTAATAATATTAACAACTTCAGTTTATTATAAACCTTAATGCTTAAACATAAAGTTTAATTACCATTGCAAACTATATTTAAAATGTCGCTTGAAAATAAAATCATTCTATTTTTAAATTTCAGTCATTTATTCTAAAATGAAACTTAAAGTCAAAGTCAAATCATTAAAGGCACTTTTGAACGTCAAAATTAAAATAAGATAAAATTGATTCTAGCCGTAAGTCTAAGTAATAAGGTTAAAAACATACTAATTTGAAATAAGACCACAAAAGTATTTGTGGTCTTATTTTTCGGGCCGTTTTTGAAGCGCTTATCGGGAATCTAGTACTATTATTGATCGAAGATTTAATTAATTTACTTTTTTAGGTAGGTTCCGTACCCAAAGGGTAAAAGCGGGACCCTATTACTAAGACTCCACTGTCCGTCTGTCACGAGGCTGTATCTCATGAACCGTGATAGATATACACAGAAATACAGACAGAACGTTGTCAGACTTGGGCTTCTGACGACCCGTAACGACTGCGAAAGATACACGAATAACAGCCGGGACCAACGGCTCAACGTGCTTGAGGCACGGATGGGTCTTGAAATGTGAATCTGGTCACCCATCCACGAACCAGCCCCGGCAAGCATAGCTTAACCTGACAGATCAACCCGTGCGGCTGTTATTACTTAGCCACAACCCCTCCAGCCAGTCCTGAATAAATTCATTAATTAACTTCGTGGCATTTGTGTTTAACAATTTTCCTAAGCGCTCTTGGTATGAGAATATGGTCAGTTGGTCATCCACGAAACAACCGCGGCAAGCGTAGTTTAACCTGACAGATCGATTCGTGCGGATGTTATATATGTATAAGTTAGCCACAACCGAATAGCGTCTATAGACTTTATATATTCTCGACGGTCAGCCAGTACATGATTCTTGTAAACACATTATACATTATCTCAAGGTCGATTGTCAGAAATAAGCGAAAACAACTCTGCATTTTATGCCTCGAATTCACGCGATTTTAAACTTTAACAACAGAACGGTAGAGCCCATTACAACTTATGTTGCCTAATCATATTATATGGGTGATAAAATAATTTGTTATTGTTATTTAGTTAGAGATAAAATTGTATTTTTCATAATATCGAGGTTTTTGAAAGACTTCCATGGCAATTGGGGCCCGTTTCTTACGGTTTTTCTACGGCCTATCTGACCTCCACAACCCAGTTACTGAGTAACACGCTTTGATTATATAGTTAACACGATACGCCTTGCAGTGGCGTGCATTGCATAAAGGCATATAACCAGTGCCTACCTCGAAAAATCACCATAAGCCATTTCTTTTTTCAGGATGGGAAATCATCAAATGACCCCTCCCGCTCTGGGTGGAGCAGAAGGGAGTGTCAGACTCTTACTGACTAAAACCCACCCGTGTTCCTTCCTTAGCCCTTTATGTTCCAGGGCAGCAGTAACCCTTTCGGATGATCCCGCTACCCATCACCATAAGCCTGTCAATTACATTTTAGTGTGTGTGCCCCACAATTAGGAAACTCACTAAATTATCATACCTAACAAAAAACAAAATCTTCATACAAACTCGCGCGGCAGTAGGCAGTCGCCAGACGGCCTGCTCGGCTCCCGTACTATTCGCACATTGTCATTGGTCTTTACTCGTTCAAGTTAATACGACGAAATTAAATTCCTGCCTACCTATTCTGCAAACCAATGCACGCCACTGACCCCTTGGTAAGACTACCAATGCATAACACAAATCAGTCTATAATGTTCCCACTGCTGGGACACAGGCCTCCTCTTCAAGAAGGAGTGGAGTGGGCATCTATCACGCGGGCCCAGTGTGGGTTGGTAGATGTCACAGTCATGTCTTCGAATTTTTGGTTCTAGGACTTAGGAGGTAGGCTTCCTCACGATGTTTTCCTTCACCATTTTGAGAGTAGTGGTGATGAAATAATTTACACAAAGTAAAGCCTGACTGTTCAGTGCTTCTTTTTCTTTCTATTTCATTTAGAAAAGGACAGAAAATAAATATCGGTTTAGTCCTGTCAAATTTAGATACTCCATAGCAAGTTTAGACGTGATTAAAAACATGGCTACTAAAAATACATCAATTTACCGTCGGATAAGGAGCCGAAACCGAAGTGGCAGTGGGCTGACCATGTCTGTCGAAGGACTGATGGCCGCTGGAATCGACGAGTCCTGGGGGTCTACTCCAAAGTAGTATCGGCCGAATGTTCGGCCGTTTCCTGCTACGAAGTTACTATTTGGTTCGGTCGGTTCCGATCCTACACTCCTACACTCTTTCGAATATTGACTACGGTCCCGACCCAACTGAGCCGATCCGAACATTCGCACTTTGCACTTCGGAGTAGGCCCCCTGCAGTGGAGACTGGGTATCGGCAAGCGTAGTGTGGGACGCCCCCCAGCTAGATGGACGGACGACCTAAAGAAGGTGGCTAGGGTACATTGAATGCGGAAGGCGGAGGACAGGATGTTGTGGCGCAGTCTGCGAGAGACCTATGTCCAGCATTGGATTGCGATAGGCTAAGTTGTTATTAGGCCTAGAATATAGCGATGTGACGAGTTAGATTTTTTTTGACTCGAGTTACCCGAGTTGATATGGGTACTGACTCGAGTCGCAACTCGAGTTGACTCGACTCGGTGTCTCCTGTAGGGAGAAAGAGGGGACTCGGGGAGCTCGAGTCAGCTCGACTCGAGGCTGATTGGTAATGATAATGATGTTGAATCGTTGGTGTGATATGGCTACTCGAGTCCATTCGCAACTCGAAACTTCGAATTGCGAATTGACTACAAACAAAGAAAGTTTCTGTTTTAGTAGTCGGAGCCGCTACGCTAAATACAAGGTGATACAAGACTACAACAATGTAACATTGGATCACTGATCAGGTTTTAATATGTTACGAAAGAAGTTTATCAGGTATTTGAAATTAAAAATATTTAGATATTAATCACTAACAAAGCAACAAGGTCAGGTCGCGCGCGGGTCACCTAAGGCCAACTAATAAAACTACAAAATGTCAATCAAAAATTCAAAATAAACTTTCGCCGCGATTTTTCATTCGCGCAATTCCGTTTCCGATCCTGGCCGAGCGAGCCCGACTCAGCTCGAGTTCTATTTCACGATACGAGTCAACTCGCATAGAGTTGACTCGTAACGTAAACTCGTAAGCCCCCACGCACGTCGTGCGGTGTGCGTTCGATAGACCGAATTGATTCGAGTTGTTAAAAACTGAACTCGAGTTGACCCGTTTACGGTTTGATTCGAGTTATCTCGAATCGAATAACTCGACTCGCACATCGCTACTAGAATAATAGTAAAAGTGACTCACGACAATCTCTTCCGGCTCAGCCTCGACGATGATCTGTTTGAACTCAACATCACCGTTGCTAATCGCCTCCGAGTCGTAGTTGGGGTCATTGGCGTCTTCCACGTATTCCTCCAGCAGCTCCGAGCCCGGCGCGCCCCACACGCCTTTGCCTCCAGCGCCACCTAGGGAAATACTAATGTTTTAGGTTGACTCGTAGATTAAGGAAGCGCCAGAAGCCAACGAAATTCAAATTTTCTTACGTGCAATTTGCAGGTGATTAACACGTTGCGGGACGCACTGCTTTAGCAGTAGATTTGTCGGTGTTGAAAATGACAGTACGGGCACCGCCGGAACTGAGGTACGGGCATTACAGCGAAATTTTGTATAGAGGAACAAGGAAACCCGTTTTTACTGTCATACCACATCAATACGGCTATGAAAGTACTGTCATCTTATATTATTCTTTAGTATTGCTCTAGGGCGGTACGGATAAAGCAGTTGTCGGAACTTGTATGGACAATTTTACTGTCATATCGCATAATTTGAAAAAGTCAGTACCGTCCCGCAACGTGTCAAATATGATTCGCGAGTTTAACAAATGTGACTTTACAGAATTGTAATCATTAAAATCATCAAATACAACCCTCTAGGTTCATATAATCCTATGGAATGACTATTTCAAGAAATATGAATCAACTAGTAGCGTCCCGCGGTTTCACCCGCATAAGTGTCGATACCGTGGGGATATTGGGATAAAAAGTATCCTATGTGTTATTCTCAGTAATATCTAAAAAGCAGTTTAGTAGTTTTTGCGTGAAAGAGTAACAAACATCCATCCATCCATCCATACAAACTTTCGCGTTTATAATAATAGTAGGATATTATTATATGAACTTAGGGTTGTATTGATGATTTTAATGGTTATAATTATGTGAATAGAAACTTGCTACGCTCGCGAATAATATTTTGTACAACATACCTACACAGACTGACCTGCAATTTGCAAAAAACGTAAGAATATTTGAATTTCGCGAGCTGCCTTAGCGCATTTCCTTTTTTTTTTTTTTGGGTGGAAATCATCAAGTAACTTCTCCCGCTCTGAGCGGAGCAGGCGGGCATGTCATACTTTTACTGACTAAAACCCACCCGTGTTCCTTCAGTTGCCTGTGCCACAAAATATTGCTGTTCCCAATGATATTCTAGTAAACAGATATGTTATGAGCGCGCAAATCGTGAAGACTAGAAAACGTCCTAATTGGGACGTATTGCCTTTAGTCTGTGTCGCGCACGTCTACGAGATAGACGGTGCGCGCTACTACGTAATTATCATCCAAAATGCCATCTTGTGTATATAAAAAGTGTACCAATTATGTTACCAAAGTTAATAAAACACAATGGATCTCATACCACACAGAAGTACACAATATACTTCGATTTATTAATATATTTCAATTATTTTCCTAATATTCTGATATTAGAAAAAAGAAAGAGATGGAAAATACATTTTTTGTCGTAAGAACGACAAGGATGCGTGCACTCCGGACATAGAATAAAAGTACAGATGCGAATATTAGGCAGTAAAGTCATCTTTACAGCAGAGTTCTAGTTTTCCTTTTAATAACTTTTCTTTATAATTTTGTTTGATATATTTAATTATAAATTAAACAAAAAAACTATAATTGATAAGTATACAACAGTTCGCCTCCATTCCGCTCACGAAATAAAAAAGCTCTCTAAGAGACAGAAAACAAATAAATTAAATCTTTTCGAAGGTGTATGATTATTTTTACAATATATATATTTCTTTCTTCTTAAAACGTGTTTTATTTTTCACCTACCTACCTTTTAATAGTGTTTATTCGTTGCACAAATCCCGACTGCAAATTCTGTACACGCGGTTTGTACTTTCTGCCTAGTTAATTTGTTAGTCTATGATGCCAACGTGCTGTGATTGGTGGCCCGAATAATGTTTGTTTACATTCACGCGCAATTGACAACATCTAGCTGTCACTTTTTTTCTTATTGGTTTTTATCGAGCTATCCTTTTTCTATCCTTTTTACTTGTAGTGAAATGTAAAATGAATGAAAAGTGTGTATGTGTGTTGCCTCTCGGCGCGGAACACATTTTTCTGTTGTTTTGTAAGTGTATAACATATCTGTTTACTAGAATATCATTGGCTGTTCCATACATTTTGACCGCGTAGGTATTGCACTTTTCTATGAAACAGAAGTTTTTTTTTTTAAATAACCGACGAAAAATTTCGACGCTATGGGGTCTAAACTCATGTGCTGAATCCATGGCTACAGTTTGCGCGTCAATGTCCCTGCCACCCTGTATATTAAAATAACAGCCACGCTTTAACAAAACTCCCCCGACTAACCGCGTCTGCATAAACTGCAAATGCATGGTCTGCCCGCGCTAATAATTAATTCGTTTTCGACTAGTGTTCTATCTGACTTTTTTTTTCTTTTTGTTCGGCTCAAGAATTCATGTGACTCAGGCTGGCTGGACAAATCTTCAAAATAGCTCGCATTTAACTAGGTCAATAGGGCACTTTATGTGACGGCTAAACACCCTTATTTCAGAATTTGTAACGCTACAGAATCTTGGATTATGGATAATCTTGGACTTTACTTTCCATTCCTTGAAATGTCTCCAGGGCCTCTTGCCCCTGAACACCAAAATTTCTCTTGCTCAAACCCTCATTCAACCCATTATTGATTACGCCGATGCCTGTTACTTGGATACCACGGAGGAGCTGTTAAATAAACTTGAGCGTTTGCAAAATATTTGTATTCGTTTGTTTGATCATGTCTCCAACTTTCGCAAGATACTCAAGTGGCTCCCCACTCGACTTCGCAGGAACTCTCGGATATTGTGTCTGCTATTCAATCTCCTTCACAATCCCAAAACACCATCCTATCTGCGGGAGCGTTTTTCCTACGCCAGTCCTTCAGATGCACCTTGTAGGTCGCATCTTAAAAACCTTCTTAAGTCCCCTCCCCATTCCACCGACTTCTACTCCTACTCCTTCACAGTGCACGCGGTGCGATTGTGGAATTCACTACCGCCCGACATTAGGGACTGCCAAACTATTGCAGTTTTCAAAAGAAGAGTGAATGAACACTATCTGTCCACTTCATCATAGTTGTGTATGTATTTATTTTATTTTAGAAGTATTTATGTATGTTTATTTTTGTATGTATGTTAGTATATTCTCGTAATTTTTGTTTAGTTTTTAAGTGAATTGTTTATTTTTGATTCTATGTATTATTTTTTGTCTCCTTTGCTCTATCACACGCTGTCTACATCTCTGTATCTATTGTCCTATCTCAGGTTTGCTGGAAGAGATTTCTTATGAAATAAGCATCACCTCTGTGCCTATTTTTTCTGTTCTGTTTTTCAATGTCTGTTTATACAGGCTGTTAGTGTAAACACCGTTATCCTTGAAACCAGTGGTTTGGTTTCACTAATAGAACGTAAATTCAATGAAAAAAAATATCTTTTTTTTTTTTTAAGTAAAGTCTCAATTTTTCTTCAAAATTATTTCACCCTATACAAGTGCACGCAAGGGCAAAGTAGACGGAGCGCGGGAAACAGCGCGTCGTCAGTACTTCCCTTATCTATGCAGGGCGTGCCGCAAGTGCCCGCAAGCCGGCAAGCGCATGAATTTACGGACGGTGTCGGACAGAAACTTTCTTACATTTTTGAAATAAAATAACGTTTATTTATTTTTAAATTCAGATAAACATTTTTATAATTAAGTCAACTACCTATGGTTTTAGTGACAACGGTGTTTACACTAACAGCCTGTATATGTGTGTACATAAATGGTAAAATAAATAAATAAATAACAGACAGTCCCCCAAAACGCCCGCCCTTCACCACTTCCTAGTGCTTTCGCTGGGAAGACGAAGTGGCGCAACAAACTCCCCAGCAGCACAGCTGTCTGTCCGTCTGGTAGTTTTTTTTTTATTGACAATGGGCTCACTCTTGACCTCAATCCAGCCCAGAGGCAGGGATGAGATCTACGGTGGAACGAGCTTGCCCAGAAGAAGCCTATTCACTCTCGCCCTGAAGAGATTGGTTCCAGATATACATTAAACAATTGAACACTATTTAACTTTCTCTTTAGTATTATAGTATAGATTGGTTGGCATACTCAAATTACACGTCATCTACCTGCCTTTTCCCAACTATGTCGGGGTCAGTTTCCAGCCTAACCGGAAGCAGCTGAATACCAGTATTTTACATGGAGCGACTGCTTATCTGGCCTCCACAACCCAATTACTGGGTAAATAACAATACCCCTTGGTAAGACTGGTTGTCAGATTTTCGGGCTTCCGACTACCTGTACAACATCATCAAATATTCAATTGTATTGAAGAATATCTTGATTTTTACCGAAAGGCTTTAAGGATTAGGTATAATCTCAAATGGATAAGATAATAGTTTTATCTAGTTTTGTTTTGAACACAACACAGATTGCTTTCAGAATTCTGAAAGCAATCTTTATCAGATAAACTAGTTTCTGCCCGCGACTTCATTCGCGTGAAATTTCTCGTATCTTACTTCCAATATCTATGTTCTTCACACGCTAAGAATCTGCGTTCGTCTAACAATCTTCTCTTGTCCTTCTCATACGTCTGACTTTGTTTATTCTTCGTTTCATATTCAGTCCATTCTTCTTTGGAATGCGCTTCCTCTTGATATCAGTAGGCCAATTCTCGAAACTAAAACGTTCAAAATCTAGTCGCAGTCTCGTCTCGGCGACAAAACAAATGTCAAAAACTTTAGACAGATATTAGAGGTATTTTTGACAGATTGAGACTGAGATCAGACTGTGAACGTTCTTATAATTACGAGAATTGCACCTCAGGACGGCTACCAGTCGGTATACATTTAAGCGGAAAATGCAGTTATTTTAAAAAAAAATGTGCAGTCATCTCAACACCTCTCTCCCTTGATTTTGTATATATATATACTAGCTGAAGGGGCAAACGTTGTTTAGCCAAATAAATAATTTCTAGTTGCCCGGCGCTACTTCGTTCGCGTGGTGTCCTACCCTACTCCTACCCTACAAAAAAAAAGTAGAATAACCTAGAACCCTTACTATTTTTTTTTATCATTGTCCTTCTTAACCAAAACACCTGCCATCTAATCTCTTCACCACCCTTGGTTGACTGGTAGAGAATGCCTAAGGCATTAAGTCTACCTTTTGTACCGTAGACAGAGAATGCTATAGACTAATTGATATCTTTGGTCGCATTCACACAAGAAAAAGAGCGACTTACGCCGATGTCGTGTAAAGAAATGAAACAGAACGATGAGATTTTTTGTTTCACGGTGCGTGCCATGTTTTTCAAGGTTAGCAAACTACTTTGCTAAACAAAGTTTGACAGTTAATGTGCAGCTAGGTATCATCTTTCTTTAAAATACAGTTTTATGTGCTTTAAAGTTAAATAATGTATGGTATATTTTGTTGTGAACAATGTAGACATAGTATATAAACCATTTAAAAAAAAAACATGGTGCGTTGTAGCGTTAAAGGGTGTAAAAGTGATAGTGGAACGAAAATGCCAGACTTGTCTTTTCATTCGTAAGTATACCACTCTGTATCAATTTATATATGATGATAACATTTTATGGTGTTCATATATTGTATATAATGTACCCTAGACATAAATTCATCGACAAAAAAGCACATTATTAACAATTATTAATTCTAACCTATGAATTTTAGTGTTGCCAATTTTTCTGTAAATTAATACCCAATGTTATGGGCAATGTGTATTAATTATATAGTATCTGAAAGATTTAATGACTTGTTGCAGTTTTCCTGAACATGATAATTTACGTCGGATATGGATTGTAGCTACAGGACGAACAGATTGGACACCAAAACCGTCATCAAAAATTTTCAGCAGACATTTTGAAAAAAAATGTTAAACAAAAAGAAGAAGCTATTACCTAAAGGACAATAACGTGCTAAACCAATAAAAGCTAATTTAAAATAAACAATGTTGTATTATTGACTCACAAAGCCAGAACCTTCTATCACAAAATACACGCTTTGACGTGGAGTTGCGGACACCAGCCCGCTATACAATACAATACAATAACATCCATCGTCATCCTGCCCTCATCGCAATTTATTAATCGAGTTCGGCAGCACATCCATACACCTTTATTATTCCTCCGCCTATACCGATAATAATCTATAATTATAAGTGTTATTTTCAGGCTCTCTTACATAATAATTTCTAATTCTATCAATTCGTGGAACACCACCTTATTTAGAATCACACAAATTGTGGGGTAAATTTTTCCTCGCACGGTAACCCTAAATATGATGACGTTATTTTTTTTTGTCTCTTTCTGCGACACGCTTTGCAGGTGTCTATAGCATTCTCTGTCTACGTTTTGTACCTTTTTGTGCGAAAAGTTTAATTAAATAAATAATAAATATATTATTCCCCCTACCCCGTCGCATTGAACCTGAGCTATCACTTTTTATTTTATTTTTATTAATTAAGGAACATGACAAAATATATAAACGGCAACAAAATACTCGTAATAACCTAGCTTTTTCTCAACTATGTAGTGGTCGGCTTCCAGTCTAACCGGATGCAGCCAAGTAACAATATTTTACATGGAGTGACTGCCTGTCTGACCTCCACAGCCCAGTTACTAGTTACTGGGTAATACGAAACCCCTTGGTAAGACTGGTTGTCAGACTCTCGAGCTTCTGACAACCCGTACGACTGACAAAGATCCACAAATGACAGTCGGGCTTTACATGCTATCCGAGATATGTAAAGATGGAAATATATAATATATCCAAGACAGAAATATGTAGTATGTTATTTATTATTAGCAACATCGTGGACTACCCTACTTTATTTAAGTTTCATGAGTCCATCCAAAGGTTGGAAGAAATCATTATCAAGACTGCCATAATACCCAAAAAATTAATATAGTAGGGTAATAGTAATTGTTTTTTTAAAGAGTTTTCTGTCTGATCAGTAGTTTCGAAGATTTACCCTACATTCAAACTAGTATTAGTAAGTATAAATATGACAAAACCACAGACATGTTGGTTTGGGTACCAAATAATCTAACTGTGATATTTCACTAATGTAGTTAGAGCCAAAAATAAAATTTTGTTTGAGTATACATATTTTGTTTATCTTGTGTTCAGTGCTTCAAAAAACATGAATCATTTACCTTTTTTTTTTTACTGTCGGCCTAGTTGTCAGGATAACAAATAATAATAAAGTTTTAATTCTATGAAAAGCGAAACTTGGCATTTACTTTAAATATTATATCAACTTCTGCCTAGTCCGATAGAAAAAAAAAAACAAGTGATGCATTAGGATATTTATGATTTGACAGAAAAACAACAACAAACGAATAAAAATAATGACTGTACTCTCGCCACTATGTCTCGTCTGCTTGCCATAACCCCGTCATTCAATATGTTTATAATTAACCGCGTGGCGGCGACGACGCTACAAAAATAGCCTTGATATGCGAAAGTTGTTTATATTATGGCGTTGCGTAATAGTCTCTAGGTCTCAAACCATGCGCCCGGGGTTCAATAACAAAACTTGTAGGTAATAATAATAGCTATCTGCGCAAAAAGGTTCTGCGTTTGCGTGACCTTCAAAACGTAGCCCGGACGCCCTATAAACAGAGGTACACTGTGTAGTAAACATTACGTAAAAAAAATATCCCCAAATGCACCTCTGTTCATGGTGTAGGAAGCATTTTCTAGAACTTTCAAAACAACCGGTCGCAATTAGTTGGAATGGAAATAATGTTCAATGCAAGGCGTGGTGTCGCCTACCTTTCTTTGGCAGCCCTCGTCCATGGCCGTTGCGCGGTCTACGACTGTTCTTCCAGCTTCGATATTTTGGTAACGGCGCCACAGCCGAGGCCGTCGCGTTTGCCGGACCGTCCTTGCTATTAGAGCGCCAATACTTCTTATTCTTGCGACGCAGACGCTCCGAATGGGAGGTAGCGGCGTCTCCGGCGCCTTCGTCCACCACCGGCTTTTCGTTATCGTCTACCGCCACGTTTTCAGAATCGGAAGCGAAACGCTCGACTTCCATGACGGCGGCGGAACGAAAGTTTATTAATGCAAATCGACGTTAAAAATCTAAGAAGAATTCGAAATAGAATCTAATGAGACACGCACAAAAAATGTGGGTCACGTTTATTTTGTTTTTATGTACGATAAACAATGGCTCTCACGACGCACGTATTTGTTTTGGGGAACACAGACACACCGACGTGAAGTTAGTCAAATAACATAGCGGACGACACGGATTTTTTCTTTGACTGTTGCTAAACTGGACTATAGTCTTTTGATCGCAGCATTAATTCCGTCACGGTCACACTATGTTTTTGGCCATTTTTCATTTGGACAAAACCCACGAAAGTAATTAATGATGTAAGTGTAGAAAATATAAAGCCGGCCGTAGAGGATAAAATCCCAAATCGATAAGAAATAATAAGACTTTAATCTATGTAGTACGTACAGACGCCACCGCCAGCACATCAAACTACTACAATCTGTCAATTTCTTTAATAGATTTTCCACTTTATGACTAAAGCATTAAAGTTCAAAGTTGATTGGGAAAATTTGACAGTTTCGGGTAGTTTGACCTGCTGGCGTCTGTACAAATAATGACCAGAATACATCACAGAGCCAAGTGGAGCCTAGTAGAGAGCAATAGAAGTTCTCGTTAAGACGAAAGCGCCAGGCAACAACAATAATTCCAAGTAAGCAACAATAATTCCAAGCAAAAATAAGTCCAAGCAAGCAACAATAAGTCCAAACGATGGACTGGATTCATATTTGGAGAAAAAACGGGCACAAACATTTCGACTCGGTCTGAAAACGATCAAAGACTTTGATTTTAAATTTTACAAAAAAATATGGTTACGAATTTTTCTGACCAAAAACCTCACAGTCACAGCCACACAGCGATGAGAATAGTTTAGAAAATATATAGTATTTTTAGTCTCACATTAATTCGGTTTTTTTCGTTGGAATCTGTATCGTCTCCTTTGAAGATCGCGATCACCAAAGCTACAACTCTTTGGTGATACAATTCCTTTTAACAATAAATGGCTACCCTACTTATTAATAGTATTATATTCTGTAGCATCAATCACATAGTAATCAGTATAAATTATACATAATACAATACAAGTAAATCACTAGTACTACGAACCCAACAACATCTTTTTACGTCACTCACTCACCGACGCTTGTTTGTTTTGTTTTGTTTGACATTGACTATTATTTTGTCCTGTCAGTGTCATCAGTGTCATGCCTATTTCACGCGAACCAATTTGATTGTTTATTTGTGTTCAATCAATTATTTTTGTATCATTCTGTTTGTTGAAAGACAATTTTGTCGCAGACTGCGATACTAAAATCTAAAATGGATACTGAAGTAGTTGCAGCCGCTGCCCTTTATTTGTGTGCTACATTTAATTACTATTTAGCTGTTTACCGGCACCACACAGCCGCTAAAAAGAGACTTCGTCGAAGGCGTTGCTGGATGCAGGCTATACATCATGAAAGAACTAGGTAATTTAAACAAATAGTAAAAATACAAAAAATACCCTAAGATCTCTTACCATAGTATCAATAAAAATAACCATAGGTACGAAAATGTCAATCAATCAATCTCCTCAGCATATCGCAGTCCACTGCTGGATATACCTAGGCCCCTCTCAGGCTGCGCCACAACACCCTGTCCTCCGCCTTCCGCATCCAGTCTGTCCCAGCCACCTTTTTTTACGAAAATGTATGTGCATGCACGAAAAAAAAGAGATACAAGAACTTGGAGGAGCCAGTGGGACAGTAAAGATAGAAAAGAAATATGTTGTATTGTTTGGCTCAATCACATAATTTTGAATCTATAGTTTAGTCAAACTAATTTTTTTTCGATTAAATCAGTTTTATTATATCAGTCACAATTGAACATTTTAGTTTTATTCACAGCGTAGCTCGATCGTGGCTGAGTTTGGACCCAGCTAGGCACTTTACTTTGTGTAAATAATTTAATTACCACTGCACTTAAAACTGTGAAGGAAAACACCATGAGGAAACCGACATGTCTTAGAACCAAAAAATTGGAAGCTAAGTGATATCCACCAACTTGCACTAGTCCCGCATGACGGATCACGGCACTCCCTGAGTCCCAGCTGTGGGAACATTATAGGCTGATAAAATGAACTATTACCATCGTTTCCAGGTCCAGCCTGAACAACCGTCTCGTTGAGCTTCTAACAGAGCCATCAGGTGAATACTTCGTTCACATGTCATCAAGTGACTTTGAATACTTGCTGCAGAAAATATCCCCCATTATTAAAAAACAGGACACTCATTGGAGGGATTCGATACCAGCTAAGATCCGGCTTGCTGTCACTCTGAGGTTTCTGGCGACTGGAGACAGCTACACCACTTTACATCGGTATTTCAAGATATCCAGTTCCTTGGTGTCGAGGATCATACCAGAAGTCTGCAAAGCTTTTATTGTCATTTTCAAAGACTTGATTAAGGTGAGTTTAAAAAATGAACTAAATAAAAAATATAGCATTAACTACAACATATTATGTTTAAAAATAGCGTTCTTAAATGGAGTGATCAAACACACTAACACCAGGGGGCCTACTCTGAAGTGCAAAGTGCGAATGTTCGAATCGGACCGACACATGGCTGAACCGAATATTATTGAAAAATGCGAAAAAATTTCGGATCGGCTCAGTTGGGTCGGGACCATAGTCAATATTCGAAATAGTGTAGGATCGGAACCGACCGAACCAAATAGTAACTTTGTAGCAGGAAACGGCCGTACATTCGGCCGATACTACTTCGGAGTAGACCGGGACAACCTAATCGCGCATACTATTAATTACAATCTGAATCATTTTGAAGGATATTGTTAATACATTGCCTAAATACTTTATTGGTACTCAACACATTAAATACTATTTTTATAAGCTTACACTAAAATATATATATTATATACAAGAATATAATAAAAAAAAAGAAAAAGGCAGGTGCTCATTGGGCACAAAAAAATTCGTCTGCATCGCTGTCAATGGGATAAGTGCCCAAAAGACTAGCAGCATTACCATATTGGATGGCAATACTGATTCTTTGAAATAAAAATATGCCAGCCCTCTGGTCACGTGGAGAGACATCCAAACGCTTGGCGATGTCCCGAAAAATTCGATGAGCACTGGGACCCCAAAGCCCTAGTGTTGGGTAGCGGCATCGTCTGAAAGGGTTACCGCTGCCCTGCAACATAAAGGGCTAAGGAAGGAATATGGGTGGATTTTAGTCAGTAAGAGTCTGACACTCCCTTCCGCTCCACCCAGAGCGGGAGGGGTCATTTGATGATATCCCATCCTCAAAAAAAAAAGCCCTGGTGTTCATTCCATTGCTTCGTCATCATCATCTGCCTAGCCTTTTCCCAACTATGTTGGGGTCGGCTTCCAGTCTAACCGGATGTAGCTGAATACCAGTATTTTACATGGAGCGACTGCCTATCTGACCTCCACAACCCAGTTACTGGGTAATACGATACCCCTTGGTAAGACTGGTTGCCAGACTTTCGGGCTTCGGACTACCCGTAACGACTGTCAAAGATCCACGAATGACAGCCGGGACCAACGGCTTAACATGCTTTCCATTGCTTCATATGTTACAAAAAGTTGTCTGCTCAACAACATAAATAATGCAATGAATATTGTTGAACTGTCAATATGATAGCCATTCCTGCTGTTAGTGTGTTACACAATTACCCCACTGCTCAACATTATTTATAAATTACATACAACACAGATCACAGATACTGGTATTATTCAAATTAGTGTAAATTATAAAGTTATAAAATGCATGCAACAAGTTCATTACCTAAAACTAGGATTAAAATTGTATATACATTATACATTAAACCTGTATCAACAAAAATTAAATTAATCTTTCCAGACACCAACATGTCCCGAAGAATGGCTGGAGAAAACCCAAGAATTTAGTTTCCCTCATTGCCTCGGGGCACTGGATGGGAAACATATCTCCATATGGGCTCCGTCACACACAGGTCCTGAAGATATGAACTACCAAGGAAGCTTCAGCATGGTTCTATTAACCCTAGTGGACAGTAACCACAGTTTTATGTACGCTGACGTTGTGCAGAGCACAAATATGGATAACAAAGTGTTTAATGAAAGCGATTTATGGCTAAATATTAACACTGACAATTTAAATTTACCTCCATACACACCACTGCCCGGAGATACTAACAATATGCCTTATGTCTTTGTAACGGATGGATCATTTCCCCTCGAGAGACACATCATGAATCCGTTCCCCGGACACTATGATTCCAGTTCCCCTGAAAGTATTTACAATCAATTGGTCGCTCAATCTCACTCCGTAGTTGATAATGCTTTTGGTGTTCTTTCAGCCGTTTTTAAAGTTTTGATCAAACCTATTATATTGGAGCCAGCCAAATCTGATATTATTATACGCAGCTGTTTGCTCCTGCATAACTTTTTGATGAAAAGCGACTCGTCCAAAGATATTTACTGTCCTCCGGGCTCAGTGGACACTTATATAGATGGTGGGATAGTGTCTCAAGGTTCTTGGAGACATGAGAATCAGGACCATTTTTTGCCATTACAAACATTGCCTTATGAACCAGAGGAAGATGCCATTCACATTAGGCTTAATTTCCTTGATTATATTCAGAGGAATGCGCTCAGAGGAATTCCCACATGAGCGCATTCCCTATTGCAAGGGAATTGGTACAGAAAGAAAAGAGATTCCTATCCTACAGAGGTTTAATAAAAATGCCATAAATATGCAAGTATGAATAGATATTGGCTAAGAGAAGGCTATAAGGCTATGAGAAAAGAGTCTGATCAAAGAAACAGGTTGGTTTACGTGAAAGATTACTTGGCTAAGGGCGCATTTCACGGTGGAAGTCTGCCCGGCTTGTGTGGAGCACCGCCATGTCCTCGTGGCGGCGATCTCTCGCGTCCGGCCGTGGTCCAGGCCATGGTACGGAGCGAGAGTGCATGGGAGACCGTCATCTCCTTCTGCGAAGCAGTAATGCTCGCGAAGGAGGAGGCGGAGCGCGTGAGGGAGTGGCACTCACTGCGCCTTCACGCCTCTAGTCGCCGCAGGAGACGCCCTGGACGGGAGTCAACAGCCGACTCCCGGCCACCGTAGGCGCGGGCTTGCGGGTGGCGAGCAATGGGCAGTTCGCCGCCCGGTAAGGACCAGGCCCGGGTCGACGGCGCGTTGTGATCCACGCGCGCCTCAAAGAGATGCCAGCACGAACTGACGGGGTCCGCTAGGGCCGATGCCGCCGGGGCTGCGGGTTGTTCGAAAGAGATACCGTGGCCCCTGGCACAGGCAATTGAAGGAACACGGGTGGGTTTTAGTCAGTAAAAGTCTGACACGCCCTTCCGCTCAGCCCAGAGCGGGAGAGGTCATTTGATGATTTCCCACCCAAAAAAAAAAGGGCGCGTTTCACCGAACTTTTATACCTAGAATAAGTCTTACCCTGAGAATAAATATTGAATTTTTGGCAGTTTTCAATACTAGAACTATGGTAAAATCAGCCCCAATGAAGTAAACTCAGGGAAGACCACTAATAACTTCGGATAAGGGCAGCAGTTAATGATGATGACATCACATTGATCACACTATGTAGATAATATTGCGCTACGCCGACGGACGCCGTATGATACGGTTCCGTAATTTTTGTATTATCGGCTGTGTATTATTTGGGTTATGTTATGCAGACGCCAGCACATCAAGCTACTACAATCTGTCAAATTTCTTTAACCTTTTCACCGCCAAGCACTTCTATAGAACTTCGGGATTTTCGTGCCACCAGCGCCACAACTTCTATAGAAGTTGTTCATTTTAACTATCTTATTAAAATAAATTTACTGTGATTAAAAGCTTTGTTTCATTTTATTATTTAAGATAGCACTGTCTACTACCCTGTTTTTTATTTTTCTACACAAAATAAGCCCTAGTTTGTCCTAAAATCGGCAAAAACAGAAACTCCGAATTTTGTTACTTTCCTCAGAACGCCAATCACTTCATATCAAGTTGGCCAGTGATGTGCCGTGAAAGGTTGATTTCACCATTGAAATATTTATAAATACAGAAAGTTACGAATATCGAAAACAATTTCAGGTCAATAAAATATGAACTTAGTTATATAATTCATTACAAAGGATAGTAGATGAATTTCGACCTTCAGGTAGATGCCGATACGTAATTATAAAGTTGTTACCAATTCTTGTCGATAGTTATTTTCCCATCTCTACAAAACAATTGGTCGTCTATGCCACCGAGTGCCACGAACTACTATAGAACGTAGACAGAGAATGCTATAGACTAATTGATATCTTTGGTCGCATTCACACAAGAAAAAGAGCGACTTACGCCGATGTCGTGTAAAGAAATGAAACAGAACGATGAGATTTTTTGTTTCACGGTGCGTGCCATGTTTTTCAAGGTTAGCATACTACTTTGCTAAACAAAGTTTGACAGTTAACGTGCAGCTAGGTATCATCTTTCTTTAAAATACAGTTTTATGTGCTTTAAAGTTAAATAATGTATGGTATATTTTGTTGTGAACAATGTAGACATAGTATATAAACCATTTAAAAAAAAAACATGGTGCGTTGTAGCGTTAAAGGGTGTAAAAGTGATAGTGGAACGAAAATGCCAGACTTGTCTTTTCATTCGTAAGTATACCACTCTGTATCAATTTATATATGATGATAACATTTTATGGTGTTCATATATTGTATATAATGTACCCTAGACATAAATTCATCGACAAAAAAGCACATTATTAACAATTATTAATTCTAACCTATGAATTTTAGTGTTGCCAATTTTTCTGTAAATTAATACCCAATATTATGGGCAATGTGTATTAATTATATAGTATCTGAAAGATTTAATGACTTGTTGCAGTTTTCCTGAACATGATAATTTACGTCGGATATGGATTGTAGCTACAGGACGAACAGATTGGACACCAAAACCGTCATCAAAAATTTTCAGCAGACATTTTGAGAAAAAAATGTTAAACAAAAAGAAGAAGCTATTACCTAAAGGACAATAACGTGCTAAACCAATAAAAGCTAATTAAAAATAAACAATGTTGTATTATTGACTCACAAAGCCAGAACCTTCTATCACAAAATACACGCTTTGACGTGGAGTTGCGGACACCAGCCCGCTATACAATACAATACAATACAATAACATCCATCGTCATCCTGCCCTCATCGCAATTTATTAATCGAGTTCGGCAGCACATCCATACACTTTTATTATTCCTCCGCATATACCGATAATAATCTATAATTATAAGTGTTATTTTCAGGCTCTCTTACATAATAATTTCTAATTCTATCAATTCGTGGAACACCACCTTATTTAGAATCACACAAATTGTGGGGTAAATTTTTCCTCCCACGGTAACCCTAAATATGATGACGTTATTTTTTTTTGTCTCTTTCTGCGACACGCTTTGCAGGTGTCTATAGCATTCTCTGTCTACGCTATAGAAGTTGGTCAGTGACGTCATAGGCGTGCGGCTGTCAAGGTCACTTTGGCATAGTGCAGCACAAAATCTGATTCGCGCGCACGCATCTTTCTTTCTTTCACTACGAAACAAATAGAAAAATGAGTGAAGAACTTGATTCGGACGAACTTTTAAAAATTTTGCAAGGTGTGGAATCGGACTCGGGAGTATTTTGTGGAGAACATTGAACCAGAAGATAATTCTGAAGATAAAACACAAACATCTCTCACCCTAAACGCATATACCTGCTCCGTTCCGTCGTGGGTAAATAGAGAAACGCAATTTGTGCGCGGGGTCCCCCGCGCGCAGATGGGTAAACGGTACCGATACATGAGTTAAGAAAAGAACAGAAACAACACTTAAAAAACAATGCTTTGATAAGTACACGGCTACAAGCGTGATAGAATTTAAATATATACTTACTTTCCATTTCAAAAAACACTTTAAAAACAATTAAAAATTCTGCCACTTAGATACCTACGGTAAAAAACGTTGACTGAAGTTATTAAAAAAAACAGGAATAAACAAAAATAGAAGAAAGAAAGACCCCATCCCTGATCAGAATCGAATTCAACGTGCCCTCAGTGCCAATAACTTGATATGAAGTTAAAGAATGAGATCATGAAACAAATAGAGATGTACCCCATTCCTTATAGTTCTAATTGAGTTATGTATTAGGTTTCTTTGATACTCATAATTTATACTGTTTTTTCTTATTAAGGATACTGTGAAATAAAACAAATCTGGAAATATTTAATCAGTTTTTATTTATATTCGTAAAATCAACTTTAAATCTTAACTTTACGCGTACAAATCTTATTCATCGATATGACGATATTCCCATCACTACTGTTTACTGTATATTTAGTTATACATTTATAGCTTAGCTTGGCGCTCGGCGAGGCATTGCGTTTTGTGTACGTTGGCGGCGAAAAGGTTAATAGATTTTTAACCTTTTCGCCGCCAACGTACACAAAACGCAATGCCTCGCCGAGCGCCAAGCTATAAATGTATAACTAAATATACAGTAAACAGTAGTGATGGGAATATCGTCATATCGATGAATAAGATTTGTACGCGTAAAGTTAAGATTTAAAGTTGATTTTACGAATATAAATAAAAACTGATTAAATATTTCCAGATTTGTTTTATTTCACAGTATCCTTAATAAGAAAAACCAGTATAAATTATGAGTATCAAAGAAACTAATACATAACTCAATTAGAACTATAAGGAATGGGGTGCATCTCTATTTGTTTCATGATCTCATTCTTTAACTTCATATCAAGTTATTGGCACTGAGGGCACGTTGAATTCGATTCTGATCAGGGATGGGGTCTTTCTTTCTTCTATTTTTGTTTATTCCTGTTTTTTTTAATAACTTCAGTCAACGTTTTTTACCGTAGGTATCTAAGTGGCAGAATTTTTAATTGTTTTTAAAGTGTTTTTTGAAATGGAAAGTAAGTATATATTTAAATTCTATCACGCTTGTAGCCGTGTACTTATCAAAGCATTGTTTTTTAAGTGTTGTTTCTGTTCTTTTCTTAACTCATGTATCGGTACCGTTTACCCATCTGCGCGCGGGGGACCCCGCGCACAAATTGCGTTTCTCTATTTACCCACGACGGAACGGAGCAGGTATATGCGTTTAGGGTGAGAGATGTTTGTGTTTTATCTTCAGAATTATCTTCTGGTTCAATGTTCTCCACAAAATACTCCGAGTCCGATTCCACACCTTGCAAAATTTTTAAAAGTTCGTCCGAATCAAGTTCTTCACTCATTTTTCTATTTGTTTCGTAGTGAAAGAAAGAAAGATGCGTGCGCGCGAATCCGATTTTGTGCTGCACTATGCCAAAGTGACCTTGACAGCCGCAGGCCTATGACGTCACTGACCAACTTCTATAGTAGTTCGTGGCACTCGGTGGCGCACAGGGGCATAGATGACCAATTGTTTTGTAGAGATGGGAAAATAACTATCGACAAGAATTGGTAACAACTTTATAATTACGTATCGGCATCTACCTGAAGGTCGAAATTCATCTACTATCCTTTGTAATGAAGTAGATAACTAAGTTCATATTTTATTGACCTCAAATTGTTTTCGATATTCGTAACTTTCTGTATTTATAAATATTTCAATGGTGAAATCAACCTTTCACGGCACATCACTGGCCAACTTGATATGAAGTGATTGGCGTTCTGAGGAAAGTAACAAAATTCGGAGTTTCTGTTTTTGCCGATTTTAGGACAAACTAGGGCTTATTTTGTGTAGAAAAATAAAAAACAGGGTAGTAGACAGTGCTATCTTAAATAATAAAATGAAACAAAGCTTTTAATCACAGTAAATTTATTTTAATAAGATAGTTAAAATGAACAACTTCTATAGAAGTTGTGGCGCTGGTGGCACGAAAATCCCGAACTTCTATAGAAGTGCTTGGCGGTGAAAAGGTTAACTTTATCGCCAAAGTATTAAGGTTCAAGGTTGATTGGGAAAATTTGACAGTTTCGGGTAGCTTGATGTGCTGGCGTCTGTACAATAGAATTGAAAAATAAACGATAATATTATTAAAATTCCTTTTTTTTAAAGCTAAGTAGGGGAAAGACTGGTCTGCGGTCTGCCCCGGGTCAAATCCAAGTCTCGGGAGTAGGTATTATCGCCAAAACCTATAACTGACCATTTTGAAAACAAAATACCGTGCACACGAGACCACAGCTGCGTCCGTAAGTAAAACAAAAGTGGATGCTTTTTAGGTCAACTAATAATATATGCGCTGCAAGCAGGAATAGTCCTTACGGTGGTCAGATATAGATTTTGGCGATAGTACAGACGCCAGCACACCAAGCTACTACAATCTGTCAAATTTCTTTAATAGATTTTCAACTTTATCGCTAAACCATTAGGTTCAAGGTTGATTGGGAAAATTTGACAGTTTCGGGTAGCTTGATGTGCTGGCGTCTGTACGTCTTATTAATTCTGAATGGTTAAAATATAAACTTACCTAACTATTCGAGGCGGGGAGCTAAAATTTTCGAACTTGCTTCGCTCGTATAAGTGATACATACAATAATATAGATAGTGCGATTCACGAAGACGCGCCCCACTACTCCTAACCGTTGCACACAATATATACTGTAAACGGTTAGGAGTAGTGGGGCGCGTCTTCGTGGATTGCAGTATCTATAAGTATGTATGTTCAAAAAAATATCAACCAATGCAAAATATTGTCAAGATCACTTCGCTCGCTCCGGATAATCGATGTTCCGATAATCGAGGTTCGGATAATCGGGATTCTACTGTATTGCTTTCTAAGTCACTGTGTATCAAAAGATTGGAACTCTAATTATTAAAAAAAAACACTAACTGTCACTTTAAAACGTCAGTTGTTTGTCATTGTCAGTTTTGCCATTCGGTCATATTCGATTTGGTCATTGTTTACAAAGTTTTAAATCATGCAAAAACACAAAGAAAACGTATTTATGGAAAAATTCAGTTTGTTAAACTCACAAGATAACAGTGAAGATATCAAGTGGTCATCGAGTTCATCTAGTGATTATGAAAATACATCGCATAATGACAAACTGTGCAACAGTAGCAAAACTCTCAGCCGGAAACGAAAACGTAAGAAAAAGACGCTAAAGAACATTTCTAACTTAGATATCACGATTATAGATGCGTCCAAAGACCGTAAAAGGGTTAGCTATAGAGAGAAATCGCCGACTTTGGTGACGAAACGTGTCGGTGTCGACACTCCCACATCCCCAATACTAACTTCATCCAGATTACCGCCAAACAAACGCTCTTCTCCCATATTGTCTATGTCTATGAAAAGTTTACAACAAAAAAGTCCTATTTTGATGTCAAAAAGTGCATCCCCTAAATATTCAAGCAAAGTGAAAAAAAAGCTGGCTTACAATGAACAAAAAACATCAAGAGAAGATAATGACTATGCCAATACAGGAAGAATACTTGATTCCAATTTTAAAACTCCAGACAGGGACAAGAATCATACATCAAAAGTCGAATATTTAAAGATTAGGAGAAATGAAATAGAATCAATCAATCTTAGCTCTGAAGTTCGTAATGCAGATGACAAATCAGATTTACTGAGCTCAATAAAATCAGACGAGAGTGGTTCTTCAATAAATGCAAAACTAAAACTGATGAACAAAGTAAAGAATTACTTTGACAGCCATTTTAGCTCAGAAAATACATCACAGAATATCAGTGACACACCTACTCCTGAAGAATGTTTAAAAAATGAAACTATTGATATTTTAAGCTGTAGAACTCAACCAGCTTCAATCATACAGAACTTGTCTAAACAAGACGGTGCCTACACTAGCAACTCAGACACCTCAACCTTCTTTGAGAAAAATAAGAAGGTGAAGTACAAAAAAGGAGGGCTAGCATACAGGTTGAATGTGCTTTTAAAAAAACAAAACGCTCATATTTCTCTATGGCAACATGAAAGATTTTTAGCGGGAACTTCAAACTTTGTCATTCCAAAAGGAGAACATGTTGTTTTCTTTATTAAAAAAATTGATTTTAATTATGGATGCTACTTACTTGATGCGGTTGATGTGAAAAATGACAAATATATAATTTTTATTAATAGTTTATATGTAAATAACAATGTTAATGCCGAATCTGTTATGAAATTGTACGAGCCCTTTAGAACTTTAGAAATTGAAGACAACAATTATAAAATAATTGTTAATGTTTGTAAGTTTGAATGTTTTAATTTGAATAATAGGTAGGGTCAAGAACACAGGCATTTTAACACTTGATATGGAAAATATGAATAGAATTCAGTATGCCACAATTTCAGTTGAATCAATGTTACTCGTTCTTGACACAGCCATACTGTGGAGGTGCCCGCGCGGTATGCGGGATGAAATTCAGTGTCAACTCACTTGTATGGAGGTGTTCAAACTGGCGAATTCGAGTAGTCGCGGAAAACTTCTTAATCATTAAAATAATCGACACATGCAGGCGCATCCCGCATCCCGCGCGGCATTTGCCTCAGTGTGGTGAGAGCTTTATCCTTTCATAATATTATGCTATAGCACTACAGCCCATCACAATAGCATCTCAATAATTTCGAAGGACATTGCTAATCCATTGCTTCGAAAAGTGTGTCTGCTCAAAGAAGTAAATAACGCAATGAATGTTGTTGGACTCTCAAAATGAAACCCATTGCTACTACGCGTGTTACGCAATTACCCCGCGGAAATTAGTATGGTATAAGAATGTCGTATGTGATATTGTAATTAAAATATAAGTATAATAAATTTTTATTAAGTTTATAATATTTTAAATCAAAAAAAAAAATTAACATGCATTGTTTTAAAAATTACATGTTGTGTTTTTTAATAATCCCTGAATTCTGAGGGGCAATTCTCGTAATTTTAATAATGTTCACAGTCTGATCTCAGTCTCAATCTGTCAAAAATACCATAATTTCCTTACATTTTGACAAGTTTTTTGTTTGTCGCCGAGATGAGACTGCGACTAGATTTTGAACGTTTTAAATTACGAGAATTGGCCTTCTGGCTGGTGTATGCGCTGAGTAAGGTAGCCTGTAAAGTTCAATCTAACCTATTTTGACCAAAATATTTGAGTTCTTCAGGAAGGTCAGGTGTGTAGTACTCCCAAACGACGTGCGTGTATGACCAGAGGGGTCTACTCCGAAGTACTGAAGTATGCCATGTGTCGGTCCGATCCGAACATTCGCACTTTGCACTTCGGAGTAGGCCCCCAAAGCTATTCACAACCACCGGATACGCTTTCGTACCGTACAACACCGTACGAACATCAATCAATGTTATCGTAAGAATCCTCTTATCTGCTGTTCACAAGTTCAAAATACAAAAATTTTGTCAGTTTCAATCAAAAAGACGACCGCTATTCTTCCGAATATTCCGAAAGCTTTTTGCGCTAACCTGATTTGCGTTGCTACCGACAAGGTAAGGCAAATCAGTTATCGAAATGTGTTATTTTCGATACAATAGCCTGTCGCATGGTTGTAAACGAAGTTAAAGGAGTATGTAAAGTCGTAGCAGGTGGCGTTCTCTAGTACCTATCTGCCTTACCCCCATGGAAAAAGGCGTACCGCGTAAGTTTATGTATGTGTCGCAGATGGATTGTCGAATCCGCTGTTTTACATAACCGTAAGCTGTTTTACAAAACAGCTCCGTTATGTAAAACAATTGAACGGCGTTCAGCTGGTCATTGCGCTACATTTAACAATACTGCTACTGACGTTTAGACGTAATGAGATAATGATGGATGATGGCTTATCTGCAGTCACAATAAGCGTTTGGTGTGGCTTCTAATGCCAAATTGGTCGCAGTAACTAAGCTTCGGTATCCTGACGGGAATGTTGCGGTCGAAAATCATATTTTAATCAACATATAACGTGACACCGACCTGCAAATTGCAACAAACGTAACAAAATTTGAATTTCGCGGGCTATCTTACCGCATTCCAACAATTTAGCAAATGTTTACCGACAACGCCAATGTCAATGTCATTAAAACAACAAAAGATCTATAAATAGTTAAAGCACTATTTTTAACGATTTGTATTCTCATGAAATAGGCTGAAGCCCGTATTATTATTATAATACTAACTAAATATTCCCACAGGATGGAGCGTTCTTTTTATTTTGACTTTGACGTTAGCTATTCGTTTACGAAGATTGCAATTTTTTAGAATAAATAATTATTTTTAGCTCTGAATGACATGAGGCTTTATCATGAACAGTAATAGAAATTATCTGACTAACATTTAGATACTTAATTACCATATTAAAGATTTCATTCGAAATACAAGTCAACAAAATCTCCCTCAAGTAGTTTTATTTCTGACCTAGCAACTCAGATTTCAGTAGAGTAGAGTAGAGGTCCTGAATTCAGTCGATATTTATAGCACAAATTAGACACGCGCGTCCCGGTCGTTCCAAAACAAAATCAACACAATAAATCAAACGAAAACAGTGTTTTATATCTGAAATAAAACTATAGTTTATGAAAAAGGTTACATACTCTCAGAATATGGCACTAATTTTAAAAATTATGCGTTCATTTTGTTAAAGTCTATTTTGAAGTGTTCTTGTGTGTTTATTGATTGATTCCTGTATTTTGGTTTACGGAGTTTTGGTAAGTTTAGTTTATTAACAACTCTAAATATAAAATGTAAGCATTATGAATAAACAATCTTGAGTTTTGTTTATTTAGAAGACGCTGCTCTCGAATATTAGTTACTTCCTATGAATAATATATTATAAACTGCTTATACGACATTGTAAATGAATTTTGATTTTTTATAACTGTATTATTAAGTACTTATTTAGAGATAATTAAATTATTACGACTTAAAAAAAAAGACCTTTACAACCATCTTTAAAAAAGGCAAAAAAAAAAAAATTAAACCTGCCTTTGATATCGCAGAGTAAAAACGTAAAAAGGGATACGGAACTAAGTAGGTAAGGTACTTATTTATCGTATCATTATCTAGTCAATGTCAAAATCACGGCACTTGGCAGAGGGATAGGTGATAAAAAAAAATGATCGGTGATTATTTCTTACATACATAACATTATGCTTGTATTTGAAAGGCTAAGCAGGGGTGTACAATACACCGAAATTCCTGATGGAAAAATCCACTAACACTGCCCGACCTGAGAATCGAAGCCAGCACCCTAATTGCGTAATCAATAAATCACAATCTGAATCATTTTGAAGGATATTGCTAATCCATTGCTTTTTATGTTCGAAAAATTTGTCTACTCAATAACGTAAATAACGCAATGTATGTTGTTGAACTGTCAAAATGCAAGCCATTGCTACCTGTTAGTGTGTTACGTAATTACCTCGTAGGACCTCATGATTAGCAGTAGCGCTTGACCAACGAAACTGTCATAACCATCATCATCATCATCTGCCTAGCCTTTTCCCAACTATGTTGGGGTCGGCTTCCAGTCTAACCGGATGCAGCTGAATACCAGTATTTTACATGGAGCGACTGCCTATCTGACCTCCACAACCCAGTTACTGGGTAATACGAGACTGGTAAGACTGGTTGTCAGACTTCGGGCTTCTGACTACCCGTAACGACTGTCAAAGATCCACGAATGACAGCCGGGACCAACGGCTTAACGTGCTTTCCGAGGCACGGAGGGTCTCGGTATGTAAAGATGGTCACCCATCCACAGACCAACCGCGGCAAGCATAGCTTAACCTGACCGATCGACCTGTGCGGCTGTTATTATTTAGCCACGAGCCCCTCATAACAATAAGCATATAATAATCAGCCTATAATGTTCCCACTGCTGGGACACAGGCCTCCTCTCTGTGAGAGGGACTGGGCCGTAAGTCCGTGATCCACCACGTGGGCCCAGTGCAGGCTGGTAGATGTCACATGTCTTCGAATTTTTGGTTCTAGGACATGCCGGTTTCCTCTCGATGTTTTCCTTCACCGTTTTGTGAGCAGTAACTTGTCATTAAATATTTTTTTTCCGTGATTATTACATACCATTACATTACGCCTCTCCTTGCCGAAGGTGTGAGTAGAGATGTACAGACGCCAGCAGGTCAAGCTACCCGTCCCCAGGGATGTGCCTTATAGGCGTTGCGCAGGGGTGGTTCCGGAGTTGGTCTTTTAAGAGGAACCGGGACCACCCCTATGTGCGGATGGTGATCACCGGGGTGGTTTTAGTGAGGTAAAAATCCCACACTCCCCGACCCTTCTCCCCGGAGGTCGGGAGCCGTTCGAAGGGTTCCCCCTGAAACCAAAAAAAAAAAAAAAGCTCAAGCTACCCGTAACTCTCAAATTTTCCTAATCAACCTTGAACCTTAAAACTTTAGCGATAAAGTTGAAAATCTATTAAAGAAATTTGACAGATTGTAGTAGCTAGATGTGCTGGTACAGTCACGAGCAAAAGTATGTATACACGCGGCTTTATTCAAAAGCGATTTACTCCTTTGTTTTTTAATTCAATTTTATGTTGTTACGAACAACGTTGTCGTGTTTCAACATTGCATTCGTTATTTCATGAAATAATCGTAATTAAAAGTTGCCCAGTGTTGACATATTGGTGCTCGTGACTGTACCTTCTTACACCCAGATGTCGCCAGTTCTTTATTATTATTTATTTATTTGATTACTTTTAGGAAAACTAACAGCTTATGTGTAAACGATGGCACATTACAAGCTTCCACTAACGATCAATGTGAGTAACATTAACAAATACGCGAAAACAGCGACGTAAGAGATACGCACATGAACGTGAATATAGTCCAATGATAGATTACCTGCAGAAAATTTTCTATTGAAAAAAAAAAACTATTCTCCACTGGCGCGACCTGGGGATCGAACCCTATACTCAACCCTCAAGAGTCGCGCTCGCAACTGGCGAGCACTAGAGCAAACGGCACTCATTCAACGGACTCGTAATGTTGGTTGGACGGATCACCTATCCATGGATCGACCGCATTACTTAGCCACGAGCCCCTCTCATCTTGAACGCATCAGTGTTGTGTGTTTTTGATTGAAGAATAAGTAATTTTAAACAGCGTTATTCCTGAAATCAATCAATAAATATTTGGAAACTAGCTTCTGCCCGCGGCTTCGCCCGCGTGGATGTCGGAAATTATCCCACGGGAACGTGCTAACAGGATAAAATGTACCTATGTGTTTCCCCAGAATGTCATCTATCTCGCGGGCCCTTTGTGGCTAATTACAATAGAAAACCAATTGTGTCTCATTATTATTAGTGGTGATTAAGAGGGTACCTATATGATATCTTTACCTAAGTACCTACCTAATCCTGCCAGGGTAGCGGGATCATCCGAAAGGTTTACCGCTGCCCTGGAACATAAAGGGCTAAGGAAGGAACACGGGTGGGTTTTAGTCAGTAGGAGTCTGACACTCCCTCTGCTCCACCCAGAGCGGGAGGAGTCATTTGATGATTTCCCATCCTCAAAAAAAAAAAAAAAGTACCTACCTAATTTAAAAAAAATAACTCAATAACAGAAAATTAAATACCTACCTACCTAAATAAACCTATTTCTGATGATAACTAATCTAAACTCAATAAATAAGCAAAATCCCTAAAAACTAATATTTATACGAATGACTAATCCTACCTAACAGTATTATAAAATAACCTACGGTCACTACGTACACTATCAAATATACTACCTATACTTTACAATTAAAATCTATACCTACGACTTATATAAAAATAAACCTAAATAACTCTAAAAACTAAAAGGAATAAAAATGAACTCCATTGCGGGTGACTTAACCTACGACAAACTTATTATTTGCGGTTTTTGCAGTATCGGGTCTAGGGATCGAACCGCAAAATTAAGTTTGTTTTTTATTGTATATACTTTTCCGGAATAAAAAGTACCCAGTGTGGTGCCCAGGATATTAAAGAATAATTATACCAAGTTTCATCGTAATCGAACCGGTAGTTTTTGCGTGATGCCTGAACAAACAGACAGACAGACAGACAGACAGACAGACCGACAGACAGACAGACAGACAAAAATTTTTTTAATCACATTTTTGGGTTCGTTGTCGGTCTAGTAACACCCCCTGCCATTTATTTTTTTGATATTTTCAATGTACAGAAATTTCACTTCTACAGATTTATTATAAGTATAGATTATCCAAGAATGTATTTATTTTCCAGTAGATTTGGCGTTGAAGTTAGAACATTCCAGCATTTATAGGTAACTAGCAGCGCTCCACGGTTTCACCCGCATAAGCTTCGATCCCGTGGGAATATCGGGATAAAAAGTATCCTATGTGTTAATCCTGGTTATAAACCCATCTGTGTGCCAAATGTCATCCAAATCCGTTCAGTAGTTTTTGCGTGAAAGAGTAACAAAAGTCCATCCATCCTCACAAACTTTCGCGTTTATAATATAACTAGCAACGTCCCGCGGTTCCACCCGCATAAGTGTCGATCCCGTGGGAATATCGGGATAAAAAGTATCCTATGTGTGATTCTGATGTATAAGCTATACCTATTACTGTAAAGATTCATCAAAATTCGTTCAGTACTTAGTTTTTCCGTGAAAGAGTAACAAACATCCATCCATCCATACAAACTCTCGCGTTTATAATATTGGAGGGATATTAGCAGGAAGTAGGATAGAGCGAGCCGAGTTTCAACTGCATTTAAATATGAACCTTGTGGCGGCATCTATATCGCCACATGCGAACCACGCATCAAACTGACGTCACGCAAAATCCTGCATCGCGCAAGCAGAGTTTACAATGCAACTAGCATATGTAAAATGTCTCGAACTCTCGACATCAAACGTCGGGCAGTTGCTCACCAGAGACGACACCCGTCTGGTCTGAGGATCCTTCCTTTTCTATGGAGGATGAGTGAACTTTACACCCTGTTCCTCATACCTCTATGACCTGAACTAAGTACAGTCACGAGCAAAAGTATGTATACACTCGTCTTTATTCAAAAGCGATTTACTCCTTTATTTTTTAATGAAATGTTATTTTGTTAAGAACATAGCATTTTCGAACCGATAGGTTTATGTAATGTGTCGTATTTCAACAAAAATCGAAAAGAAAAGCGAAAAAATCGCAATTGAAAGTTACCAAGTGTTGACATATTAGTGTTCGTGACTGTACAATGGCCGTGCATCAGTGGAAACAAAACCAGCGGGGTAACTGCGAAATACTATCAGTGGTAATGTCTTTCATTTTGACAGTTCAACAACATTCATTGCGTTATTTACGTTGTTGAGCAGAATTTTTTCAAACATATGAAACAATGGATTAGCAGTATCCTTCAAAGTTATTCAGATTGTGATAGATAGTGTGTCAGGGTACGCAATTAGGGTCTGTATACAGGGTCAAATTAAATTAGCTAGCGAAACTCTGCAGATTTGATGGGTGTCGAAAAAAATGTTTTTTTTTTGTGGTCAACGACCGCTGGTATTCTTTTTCTTTCTTTCTTTTGGAACGAAGTTCCTTATCGCGCGTTGCGAAAGGGGGCTAGACGGAAAAAATTAAGACCAAAAGTTGGAACGACACTTTTTGCTATAGTTGTAAGCCGTGCGGCGTGCGCGTGTTTCTCTCTCTCTCTCTCTCTCTTATAGAATGCAAGCCAGTTGTACTTCGTTCCATCCGGGTGTTCCTTTTTTTATTAAAACGTTGCCCCACACTAGGAATTTCTCCTGTATCGTGGGTGCGTTTACAAACATTTAAAATCACATACACAAACAGCCAGACCCGGAACAACTACTTGTAGTCCATACAAATATTTGTTCCGTGCGGGAATCGAACACGCGACACGCAGCGCAGCAGCACTGCGCCAATCGTGTCGTCATCGTTGTTGTTGTTGTACTTGAAGTACGAGTTGGGAAAATGTGTTTTCTTTTGTTTTATAGAAATAAAGAAAGAAAGAAAAAACATTTATTTATCACAGACCAAAAGACGCACAATACACCAGATACATTACATCAGATAACAACAAATAAAAGAACAAATAGAAAACAGTTTATAGACCGATGTAAGAAATTAGCTGGAAAGTGTGCCTCACGGCTGCACCAAAAAGGCCCAGTTCAGCAAAAGTGCCAGACAATAGTGCCTGACGCTGGTTTTCAACTGAACCTGATGTGTGAGGTGACGGTTTTATCGTATTTAGGTATCGATAACCTATCACCTAGAGCAGTGGTGGCTCAGTGGTCACGGCCGCGAGTTACGAGCTGTAGGTCGTAGGTTCGAACCCAGACAGGCGCTTTACGTTGTGTAAATTATTTCATCACCACTGCTCTCAAAACGGTGAAGGAAAACATCGTGAGGAAACCGGCATGTTCTAGAACCAAAAATTCAAAGACATGTGACACCTACCAACCCGTACCGGGTTCGCGTGGTAGATTATAGTCCACTCAATGTAAAAAACAGATGGTCTATGGTCTACTCCCTCTCAAAGAGAGGAGGCCTGCGTCCCAACAGTGGGAACACTAGAGGCTGATTATGAACCTATCACATCTGTGAAGTTTACACATAAAAAGTTCTCGTTAATCAGTTTGACAGGTGCCTAAGGTCGTTCTACCCACTCGTTCAATAAATTATCGATTTACGCAGAAACTCTGGATAAATATAGGTACCATAAATCAATATTCTTGTTTTAATGGTTAACTAATGTGTTTACATAACTGTCAATCCCGCCATTTAAAACTCTATATTGTCGATGCCGATGTGTCCATTAGCAGCTTGTCTGTGGTATCTATTTCGTCGACGTTTTTCCGCGAAATTCTTCATCATGTTACATTTGTTTTTTATTAAGGCGCGTTCACATATACGTACGTTTTTACAGGATCCTTTTTAACGGATCCGTCGCTACTGGAGATAGTATTCACACAGCTTTTATAGGATCCTTTTTAACGGATCCGTTGCTACTGGAGATAGTATTCACACAGGACTGATTTTAAGAGATCGGATCAGTATACTGGATTCGAAATACTGTATTATGTGTGAACTGGCTCATACAACTACATACGCTAATAACACACACGTTTAAACGGACCTGTAAAACGGATTGCTGCTTATTTTGTCGGATCGGTATTTTCTACTGGATCCAGAATACTGTATTATGTGTGAACTCGCTCATACAACTACATATGCTAATAACATACACGTTTTAACGGACCTGTAAAACGGACGTTAAATGTGAACGCGCCCTTAGGTACAGTAATTCACAGTACTTTTCCTCCGTGTCTCGGAAAGCAGTTTAATCCGAATCCGATGGTCCTGTGCCAGCCGATCAATTCTGTAAAAATCTCAACGTGAAAAGTTAAGTGAAGTGAGCTTAGAGTGAGCTGTCAATAGTGTCAATCCCTTAGCATTCGTTGGAATGACAGCTCACTCCACGCTCACTTCACCTAAGTTTTACGGAGAGATGTTTACAGAATCGCACTGCTGATCTCTCTCCGGTCCTGTCGGATTGCCGTCCCATCGGACTTTGAGAGTGAGGGATGAGAAAGTGCACCTGTGTTTGCACACACTTGTGCACTATAATATCTCCTGTGTCGAATGTCTCTGCTGAGATATGTCGCCATGACCGAAACTCGGTCTGGAGGATGGTATTACTGAATAGGTACTCAAAATATTTATTGCTTCCACATGTGAACATAGGTGGTAGGTTTTACCGAATAGGTATACAGTGTCGCGCTATAATGGCGACATTAATTTAACACACGTATACGGTTTCGCGTTTTAGTTTTATGAATATATTTTAATTTAATTAAACATTAATATTTATTTATTTATTAACAATTTTCTAAAATAGCATCTTAGAGCAACCTGACTTATAGAACTGTAGCGCAGGGGTCATTTGCCGGGGTCACGGATCATAACATCGCACCAGTGTAATTAAAACAAATAATGTGCAAAGAGAATGCGAATTGAAGGAAAGAGGGAGAGCCCTATGTCGGCGAGCGGCTCAGTTGGAAGTTTTCAAGTTACGATTTTTTTTAAATTGTTATAATTTTTATGATTACTGGCCACCAGCCCTACCCGTGTGTTAAATTAATGTCGCCATTGTAGCGCCACGTTGTATGTATGATCATTTGTGGACCCTGTCGGGCACAGCAAAAGTAGGAGAGGAAGAGGGCTTTTATTTGACTACTATACTTAGTTATTATAATAAACTAGCTGTTGTCCACGACTTCGTCTGCGATCCAGGATGAAAAGTAGCCTGTGCCCTTCTCCAGTCCAGTCTACCCATGTGTCTTTCATCTAAATCCGTTCATCTGTTTTAGCGTAAAAGTGTAATACATCAATTTTCTAATTTTCTGCGGAACCTTCTTATTTTTTTTTTCCGTAAGGAACTCCTAAAAATTATTAGAAAACTTTAAAAAAAAATAGATGGATGAAATCGGTAACAATTTCATTAAATGAAATTAAGTACAATATCTTTGAAACGAAGCCTTTTTAAGTACTACTTCCTTTGTTAGATTTGATTTGTAAAAGCTATAGAAGCGTTTGCCAAAGTTTATGGATAACGTGAAGAACATGGTGTATAAGTAGTACAGACGCCAGCACATCAAGCTACTAAAATCTTTCAAATTTCTTTATTAGACTTTCAACTGTATCTCTAAAACGTTAAGATTCAAGATTGATTGGGAAATCTGACAGTTTCGGGTAGCTTGACCTGCTGGCGTCTGTACACACGGCTACACGTCAAGCTATACAAAACCAGTTTGTCTTGGTCTCACTTTGTATGATATTTTCTCACAATGAACGGTCAGCTAATACTGGTTTTGCATAGCTTGATGTGTAGCCGTGTGTACCTCTGTGGCTGTGTGGTATGGTAATACATAAATCTCTTTGTACACAGCTACGTAAATCAAAGTATTTTTGTTTCAGAGTCGGTGTTACAATGGAGAAACTTCCAGATCGCACCCGAAATAATATTTTCATAGCGGCTTTTATTACATTATGCTGGGCGACTACAGGTAAGAAACTTTATTATCTACTGGATGTGCCCCGCGGTTTTACCCGCGTAAGTTTCGATTCCGTGGGAAAATCGGGATAAAAAGTATCCTATGTTTTAATCCTGGTTATAAAATCTGTGTGGCTTTCATCCAAATCCGTTCTGTAATTTTTGCGTGAAAGAGTAACAAACATCCATTCATCCATCCATACTTTTGCTTTTATAATATTAGTAGGAAGTAGGATAGAAGTAGAACGTAAAAGTTAACTTTAAAATGCGTAATAAAATAAATATATAAACTGCCTAATGTTATTGAATTATCTTATTTAGGACTTCTTACAGACATTATAATACAGTACGTGTATCAGTTTTGACAAAAAACATGTAATTGCTCACTAGTTCGATCTGTCCAAAAGATATTTTGCAAAAAAAAAAACCGACTTCCTAAATTAAAGTTATTTTTCACTTTGTGGTGTCAGTCAACCGTTTGGAGTCGACTTTCAAAACTACCGTTTTGGAAGTCGGTTGTTTTTTTTTTGCAAATACCTAAGTTATTATTTTTCACTTTTAAGTTGTTATTTTTACCAGTAGGTAATTATTGTTTAAAAACCAAACTACTGAACTGTTTTTGATAAAATTTCTATGGGACCAATCTGAAAGTATATCCTTACAAATAAAAAAAGAATTTTGGAAATCGGTTTATAAATAATGGAGTTCTGAGGTAATAAACATAAAAAAATTTGGAATTGAGAACCTCCTTCTTTTTTTGAACTCGGTTAAAAAACGGTTAACTGTGACAGAGTATAGGTTAACAAGCTTCGGTGGCTAGAGTATAGGTATAATACTGTCATAGGTGACAATATGGCAATATTTTTATTACTTTGGCGATAACTGTCCATTTATTAACTTCTCTATGGTTTATTAACTTCTCTATGGTTTATTAACTTCTCTATGGTTTATAGACCAATATCTATCACCATAACTTTTTTATTGTTTCTTTATAGATGGCAAATATTCGCACGCTATTTTCGTTTTGTTTTGCTCCGTTGTGATACACTTTTTGACAAGTTGTCAAAAATGGAATACAAGGGCCACTATTAGAACTATTCAAAAACTATTACACAAACAGATACGTACCTACAGCACGGTTATAATACAAAATGAGTATAGTATGTACAGTCAGACGATAGCACATCAAGCTACTACAATCTGTCAAATTTATTGAATAGAATTTCAACTTTATCGCTAAAGCATTAAGGTTCAAGGTTTATTGGGAAAATTTGACAGTTTCGGGTAGCTTGACCTGCTGGCATCTGTACAAAGCTTCCATCCACGCAAGGAACTGCCCAGCAGTGCGATTCTGATATCACCGTGAAAACTTGAGTGAAGTGAGTGTGGAGTGAGCTGTCATTTCAACTAATTCTAGGCATTGACACTATTGACAGCTCACTCTAAGCTCACTTCACCTAACTTTTCACGGCGAGATTTTTACAGAATCGATCGGCTGCCCAGTATTCAATTATTATAGGTCCGACAGAATACTTAGGTACTTTCAAAGTCAAAGTGTTTTTATTTGTATGATATCAAATATCAAAGTCAAAGTTCTTTATGTGAATGATATGTGTAATGCTATAAATTCAGGCTCTGTATACCAATTCGCAGACGACACGTGTAGGTATATTAGTCGCTAATAAAAACATCCAGCCGGTCGATTTTGTAAAAATCTCACCGTGAAAACTCAAGTGAAGTGAGCTTCATGTGGGTTGTCAGTAGTGTCAATCCTTAGCATTATTTGGACTGACAGCTCACTCCACGCTCACTTCGCCTAAGTTTTCACGGTGAGATGGTTACAGAATCGCACTGCAGGACGCTGAGGAAACCCTACAATATAACTTCGACGAAATGTTTAATTGGGCTCATGACGTAGGATTAGTATTAAACCGAACAAAATCAAAAATTGTTTACATACAGTTATAGCTCACGAACACATTTGCCTACATAGTTCTCCAAAGACTTGCAAATGCCTGTTATTAGAAGTAGTTGATAAACACATAAGTATATTGGTCGAATGGTTGATAGCCGATTCTGTTGGGGACCGCACAAAGATTACGTATGCAATAAACTGAGATCTATTCTAGGTAAGCTAAGTATACTGAAATATAAACTGCCTTACAAAACGAGAATGTTATATGTATAAGGCCCTAGCAGACTCTGTTATCAAAATATCAACTACGGACTCAGCAGCTATGGGAGAACTTATCATACTCGTACATACCTGGCCGATATTTATAAGTTACAACTAATAAACAACAAATAATACAACAAATAAGAATATTAAAAGACATTACGCCAAAACATTTAAACAAGAAATTCAAAAACAGTGACGACAACCTCTTTAAATATTGTAATGTTATGAATGTGTTCAATAAAGTTGAATTTTGTACTCTAGCGGAAGTCAATAGACCTGCCGATCGATTCTGTAAAAATCACACCGTGAAAAGTTAGGTGAAGTGAGCTTAGAGTGAGCTGTCAACAGTGTCAATCCCTAGCATTAGTTGGAATGACAGCTCACTCCACGCTCACTTCACCTAATTTTTCACGGTGAGATGGTTACAGAATCGCACTGCTGAATTGCTAACCGAAAAAACAAGACCTGACTTTCTGAGAACGATACCACTTAAAAATAAATACATTTTACCAAAATTCAATAATGTGTACGGTACGGGATGAGGGTTGCAGAATATTTAGTACCCTTTTATCTTAATAAACTTCCAGAAGACTTGCAAACGTTATACAAAACGAGTTCCAAACTTATAAGAACAAATCAAAACGTTTCCTTACACAAAATTTCTCCTAATGTACACACGGCTACACATCAAGCTATGCAAAACCAGTATTAGCTGACCGTTCATTGTGAGAAAATATCATACAAAGTGAGGCCAAGAGAAACTGGTTTTGTATAGCTTGACGTGTAGCCGTGTGTACATGATACGAGTATGTACAGTCACGAGCACCAATATGTCAACACTTGGCAACTTTCAAATGCAATTTTTTCGTGAAATAACGAATGCAACGTTGAAATACGACACATTACATAAACCTATGGGTTCGAAAATGCTATGTTCGTAACAGCATAAAATTTCATTAAATAATAAAGGAGTAAATCGCTTTTGAATAAAGTCGAGTAGATACATACTTTTGCTCGTGACTAGGGATTGCAAATATTCGATATTTTTGGTATTCGAATATTCGAATAATTTTTCAGCCTTATTCGAATTATTCGAATAATATTCGAATATTTCAGAAAAAAAATTATTTATATAATTTCTCACGTTTTATTGCCTTAGAAACTAGTAACATATTTGTTATGTAAGTAGGGTAACATCCCAATCAGACAGAACCAATATTTAAACAAAACTTTTAATCAAATAAAATATTTAATTAACAAATTTTTAATAAAGTTAGATGTAATAAAAACTTCGACTATGGAAATATGAAATAAAAAATATTAATTTTTAAACAATTATAGAAAAACTACTTAGTAGGAAACACAATTAAAATCTCACTAGCAAAATAAAATAACATGTTAATAAACTTTATACAACACAAGTAAAAGTAAGAAACAAAAAAGTATCATGATATTGTACTATCAATTTCTTAAGAATAACTAAAGAGAAACGAGATCAAAGTCACAATAAGAATGCACTGCGCGGGATAACTAGCATCTAAAGAGATATGCAAATTGCAAGTGCACGCAATCACTTAAATTGAAAATTATGATCCCACGGGCCACGCGGTAAGTAACAATTATAATAGCACGTCATAGGCCTGACTTAGGTGTATTTGTCTGGGCGTACCTGTATCATAAAATATAGATCTTCATTTTTATTGATGTTTCTAGATCATGAATTCATGATGTTCAAGAGTTGCTGTGGATGTGGAAGGCACTGCATACATTTCGTCCTCTATCTTTTTCTGCAGCTGTTCTTTCATTGACATATTTGAGATTCTTGACGCTTCTTCATTTTGATAACACTAAGGTCTAATATAGCAATGTCGTCTTCGTCATCAGAAACGCCAGTGTTAGTTGTCGCAGGTCTTTGCTTAAAATATTTTTAGTTACCTGACTGACACTTCACTTTTACTTTAATTATATATTATATTATTTATTATATATATACAATGTGAGTCTTTATAAAGTGCACATATTAAAAAAGGGTGAAAATATAAACAATTTTATCGACGGAAAAAATGTCAAAAAAAATCTAAAAAAAAATTAAATTTTTTATGGACTTTTAATTTTTTTTACTCTCGTCTTGGTACCCCATGCAAACAAACAGTAGACTGACATTTTTTTGATAAATTTTACATTTATTGCAAAAATTGGTAGAAAAATGGTAAATTTTCTTCAAAAAATCATTAATAATTAATTTAAGAGGTTTATTTGTCAAAAAATTATGGCTTTATTAGCTCGGCCTATTATTAGAGATCATTATTAATTTTGTTTTGTTTTAATATCACATTTAGTTTAAAAGTAGTAACAGTTTGTTTGCATGGCTAGACTCACACTGTATATTAATTATATATATTTGTGAAACTCAAAATTGCGGCGAGTTGCAGTCAGCAGAGGAATGGTGGCCGTTGATTGGTCGGATGGCCGTCAATCCGAGCAGTGTCGGCACTGCTCGGATTGACGGCCATGCGTGTTCGTCAAATCTCTGAATAGATCGGTCTATTCAGAGATTTGACGAACACGCGTTAGATGTCGCGTTCGTAATCAACAATATAATGTTGTAACTTTAATAAAATTGCTGTGGTAATATTCGAATGTTCGAATATTTTGTAATTTACTATTCGAATATGAATTTCAAATGTATATTCGAATAATTCGAATATTCGAATATTCGATTGCAATCCCTACTCGTGACTGTACCTATGTATTAATGTACCTATAAATTGTTAACACTGTTTATAGAATATATATGAACGGCTCGCCAAGATTTATACTGTGCCAAGATGCAGATAAACACTGAGAGGTTTTCGTTGTGTGGCTAAAACTAAATGTGAATTAGGTTAAGGTTTAGAAATAAAAATTAATAATCATACCCCCGCTTTTTTATAGCGCTATACCTACTTACCATCCGTTATTTTTGTAGCGCTATATCTGTTTACCATCCGTTTTTTTATAGCGCTATACCTACTTACCTGGCGTTATTTTTGTAGCGCTATACCTAAATACATACCGTTTTTTTGGAACGCTATATCTGCTTACCAAACGTTTTTTTGGTGCGTTATACCTACTTACCAACCGTTATTTTTTCAGTACACAGCATCGATTGCTTCAAGTGCGTGTCCATGAATGGCCGGTTCCCTGCGTGCGATGACCCATTCCACAACAACCACAGCCTGCAGATGCTGGAGTCACCCTGCATGGGTGGCAGAAAAGGACGCGACGGGCTCTTCCCTGCCACTTCTTGTATCAAAATAGCTGGAGTTTTTGGTAAGAACTTTTTTGTGACTCATCGGTGTATGTACCGAGGGTTCCGCACAGAAATATTAAAACCTATGTTCCAACATGCACGCGTACGAAGTCGCTAGCCTTGTGGATAAAGATAAGCATATTGTGTATCGTTCCAAATTCCTTTCTAAAAATTCCAGTTTGAATTCAAATTCAAAAATTTCCGTTGCAACCGTTTTCAGTTCAGTTTCAAATTTGAGTCATCAAGTGATTATTTACATCGGTTTATAGTGTGTTCAGTAGGTAGCGAATCCGTAAACCTTCGTGGTTTCTCGTGATGTTCGTGGTCAAAAGTCTCGTAAAATTCCCTGCAACTGTTTCAGATGACACTGGGGAGACTATCACCGTCCGCGGCTGCGGGTTGGACTCTGGTACGGCGACGACTGACACGGAGATCATTAGGATGTCACACTGTGGCCGATTCTACTATGATGACAGGTAAGCGAGAGAAACAAATGACATTTTTTTTTTATTTACAATGGGCTCACTCTTGACCTCAATCCAGCCCAGAGGCAGGGATGAGATCTACGGTGGAACGAGCTTGCCCAGAAGAAGCCTATTCACTCTCGCTTTGAAGAGATTCATAGAGATATAGAGGCCAACCGCTTAACTGAGACGTTGCCTGAGGTAGCAGCGCTGTGCGGGAGGGGTGGTGCGAGAGCTAATTGATTCGTCAACTATCACCCCTCCCGCACCGCGCAGCTAACGTAACGGTAACGTCTCAGGTAAACGGTCGGCCTATAATCAAATTAGGCTGAGAATCAAGCACTTTTTGACCGTCAAAATTACATACATAAGATAGTCTCCTAGCAACGCATTGACGTGGAGTTGCGGACACCAGAGGGGTAATTCTCGAAATATTAAGAACGTTCACAGTCTGATCTCAGTCTCAATCTGTCAAAAAATACTTCTAATTTCCCTACATTTTGACAAGTTTTTGACATTTGTTTGTCGCCGAGATGAGACTGCGACTAGATTGTGAACGTTTTAAATTACGAGAATTGGCCTTCTGTTCGTTTTACCTATTACCTCCCTAAATGCGTGCTCTTGGGTAGCGGGATCGTCCGAAAGGGTTACCGCTGCCCTGGAACATAAAGGGCTAAGGAAGGAACACGGGTGGGTTTTAGTCAGTAAGAGTCTGACACTCCCTTCTGCTCCACCCAGAGCGGGAGGGGTCATTTGATGATTTCCCATCCTCAAAAAAAAAAAAAATGCGTGCTCTTCACCAAATTCTTGTGCTTTAGCTGGGAAGAAGTGGCGCAACAAGCTCCCCAGCATATCTATTCCCAACCATCTGACAGGCTATCATATCGAAAATGACACATTTTCATAACCTGCAGTGCGATTTTGTAACCATCTCACCGTGAAAACTTAGCTGAACTGAGCGTGGAGTGAGCTGTCATTCCAACTAATGCTAGGGATTGACACTACTGACAACTCACATCAAGCTCACTTCACTTGAGTTTTCACGGTGAGATTTTTACAGAATCGACCGGCTGGTGGGCCTTTGGAGGCGGAATTGAATTAATTTCTACCTCATCGTCATTATTATAAGATTGATTTTTATTTCAGATACGTTCACGGTTGCCTACAAAGCTGCAACGATGCAGATGCTTGCAACAAATCCGAGCAACTGCAGTCTACTTTCCCTGCGATACTTCTTATTTACCACGCATACCTTCTATTAATAAGCTAACAAATATCTTAGGAAATATAACCTAATATTTATAACGCTATGTAGTCATGTACCTAACTTTTAAGTTCAATTAAGTTATAAGATAAAACTAAACCCGACTACGTTTAAAAAGATATTAGTTTTCTGATTTTTGTAATAACAAGCGTCCGCCATTTTGAATTGTCTATGACGTCTTCTCAGATACAGTATGACATGGATCTAAATGAACGTGGACGAGCTGCTTGTCAAGGAAGATGTCAAATATCTGTCAAATCAATTTCGTGTTAGTTCCCTATTCTGCCACGTTCATTCAGATACTTGTCGGTCTGTATTTACATAGGTACTCTAGATCAAGATCTACTGTCGCCTGATTTGTTTAATACGGTTCAGTAGTTTCGGCTGTAACGGTAACAAAACTATCTGACATACGAATTGTAATTCATTACCCTTCCATGCTTTAACGTAGTCGGATAAAATGTATGTTTTGCAATAAATTTAGGGCGGCAACAGACGGGCGATAGTTGCCGTCAACTGGAGTCGCCAGCAATCTAAAGCTGCGTTTATATTGTAGAAAATAATATTATACCCGTATTCTCCGAAGGGGTAAGTGTTTTAACACCCTAACAGTACCCGGCCATAAAAAATATGGATACACTTAGCAAAATTCAAATGCGATATTAGGTATCTAAAAACGTTGACTAACTTTTCCGATTGCCATACTAGGGGCTCGTGGCTAAGTAATAACTGCCGCACGGGTCGATCAGGTTAAGCTACACTTGCCGCGGTCGGTCCGTGGATGGGTACCTAACCATCTTTACATCTTACAAAGCCCAAAAGTCTGACAATCAGTCTTAACAAGAGGGTTCGTGTTACCCAGTAACTGGGTTGTGGAGGGCAGATAGGCAGTCGCTCCATGTAAAATACTGGTATTCAGCTGCATCCGGTTAGACTGGAAGCCGACCCCAACATAGTTGGGAAAAGACTAGGCAGGATACTAGGCAGCTGGTAGGTACATTATTATGATTACTTTGTTATTAAATTACGAGGTTTAATCTCTCACAATTTCAATAGTTAGTTTAGCAGAGAAGAGCATTTGAAATTCGCTAAATGTGAACATATTTTTCTCTTGATTGTACAAGTTTTCATGTAAATAATACCCACAAGAATTGCAGCAAGTCCTGCACTTGCATTGCCTTGCTGCAAGTGACTTCCAATCCACACCACACACCCACTTTGTCAACACTATGATATTTATACATACTTACTAGTAGAGATGCGCCGAGCACAAGTTATCTCGTCTTCTCAACGTCCGTGTGTCACAGCAGGGATCTAGCAGAATATCAGCGTTAGGTACATTTGCCTGACACATGCTGAGCTGGACTCCCATTTGGTGCAACCTTGAGACGCACACCGCACTGTGTATGTTTCGTTATTAATTTAATTCGTCATAGTGTCACTTTGATTTCGATATTTGTGTGTTTTTCATTTTGTCTTCTATAACGGCACCTTGTTTTATATTATAATCATGTGGGTAGTTTGGTTATCATCTAATTGTATACTTCTGTGTGTTGTGCTGTCTTTTTTGTGTGCGCCAAATAAATGGTTTATCTATCTATATAACTAAGTTTTATCGATTAACCGAGTATTGCTCAGTATTATGTTTACCGAACCGAGTACTCTGCAGAAGAACTCGGTTTACTTAGAAAGTTAAAGTATAAATCGTTTATTTTAACATTCAAAATTACAATATAGAGGTACCCAAACTAGACACAGCCTGTATTTTGGGGACCATTAATTAGGTACAACATTTTAGTTATTTTAAACAAAATAATGGCTACAGTTTAGCCAGTTAGCCTCATCTAGACTACAAAACTAAAATAATATATAAACAAACTAACTACTTAACTAACTAAGGACGGAAGTTGATTGTATTGGGAATGTACGAAACGCTCCAAATATTATAGAAGAAAGCCATGCAAACAATGCCAAACCATTGCCACAAGTGATTTCCATCTACAGCATGAAGATCCGTAAAGTTCCTTTGCTATAGAGTTAGATCAATATCTAAGCGAAAATTACCTACCACGACAGATTGATTACCTATTTACCTATATTATGTTCGTTTTTTTCACGTGATTTTTCTGACTAATTTACCTTTGTATTGTTAAAAGGCCAGGTTATAAGTTTATGAGTCCTTATCGAGTACCTGCAGTGCGATTCTGTAACCATCTCACCGTGAAAACTTAGGTGAAGTGAGCGTGGAGTGAGCTGTCATTCCAAATAATGCTAGGGGATTGACACTACTGACAACTCACATCAAGCTCACTTCACTTGAGTTTTCACGGTGAGATTTTTACAGAATCGACCGGCAGCAGTCAAACGGAGTTATCCGGTCGATAACAAGTACTACCAAAATGACCAAGTTTGCCGAGTACTGAGTAATAAACGAGGAGTAATCGGGCCACATTGCTCGAAGAACAGATGGCCGATGGGGCCGAAAGGTTCTGGAGTGGCGACCGCGTACCGGAAGACGTAGCGTTTGAAGGCCTCCCGCAAGGTGGACCGACGACCTTGTGAAGGCCGCAGGAATCTGCTGGATGCGAGAAGCACAGAACCGGTCGAAGTGGAGGTGCTCGTGGGAGGCCTATGTCCAGCAGTGGACGTCTTCCGGCTGAAATGATGATGATAATGATGACTCGGTGCATCTCTACTTACTTGGAAAAAAATTGCCATATAATCACAATCACAACACACAACAAAACACTACTTTCAATTCACTACGTCTTTAAACACAAATCTTTATTTCACTTTTTTAAATAAATCGGCCAACTGTTGCCCGCAACTTCGTTCACAAACTTGGGACTAAATTACTATTTTAGTACACTTCTTCATCTCTTATTATGTAAATAAAATTATTGTACACACGCCAGCAGATCAAGCTACTACAATCTGTCAAATTTCTTTAATACAGGGTGTTATTGACAGCCCTCCACAAAAACACAGGATTGATTCAGCTCCTTATTCTGAATCATATCCCACTGGAAACTTTCTCAGGAAAAAAAAATTTTATGCCGTTTTTTCTGCTGATATTCCTTTATTTCAATGTAAAATTACGTTCTCTGTATGCAACACTCCATTTATGTAAATAAAACAGCTGAAAACAGCCTCGCTCAAGCTCGCTGCGCTGCCGTCCGCTACGTGCGTTTTGCCAGGGTAACGATACGTAGCATGTGAGATAATAAAACAAATCTGGTTTTTTGGATTCCCTTAATGTTCCTGAAAGAATTACATGTACCGGTCATCTTAATATGATGTACTGAAGCCACCCTATCAGTTTGCGGAGGGCTGTCAATAACACCCTGTATATTTTCAACTTTATCGCTAAAGCATTAATGTTCAAGGTTGATTGGGAAAATTTGACAGTTTCAGGTCTGGCGTTTGTACGGACGCCAGCAGGTCAACCTACCCGAAACTGTCAGATTTTCCCAATCAACCTTGAACCTAATACTTTAGCAATAAAGTCGAAAATCTATTAAAGAAATCTGACAGATTGTAGTAGCTTGATGTGCTGGCGTCTGTACATTACGATAAGTGTGCCTTATGTAGTTTATTATTGCACGGTGTGAAATTAGCGCACAAGCGTAGCGAGGATGCAAAACGTCGTGCGTTAATACTACTTCAGTCACACGTATCGTATACAATTTTATAGCTCGCTCATGTGACATAAACCCTCACTTAAGTCGAAATTTTCTGTGTAAAAGTCACTGACCTCTATAATAAACAAGTACGCTAGACTAAATATACTATACGAAATGACAGTTGCTTTTTGTGCCGATTCAAAGCGCCCCGCTCGAGCGTCTCAGGAACTAAAATTGACACATTGTTGCAAATGGTCGCCATGTTGTTTTGGTACGTTCTGATGATTTAGGTCTAAATCGTGGAATAAGACTTTTTTGTGTATTTTGTGTTTACTACGAGATATTTAGAACATTTTTATCATGAGAGTATGCGCATTTTGTAAAAGTCACTATCAAACATATTAGTTCCTAGGACGCTCACGTTGTTATCAGCGCCAAAATGGCGAAAATCAAAATGTCTTCGTTTTGTCATCGATAGTATCATGTCCAGCGTACTTACTTGTATAATATAGGTCAGTGGTCGGTGGTGGTGGGTTTAGATTAGGTTCAAACAGTGCTATAAATATTATTTGTAAACATCATTGCTAGGTCCTCATACATATCCGCATGTATTTTGCAAAAATCAAAGTTATTGTTTTTAATGATTGCTCTTAATATACAAGGCTTAAGGCGACACCTGTCCTACTACCGACGAGGAAGCGACTAGGGATCTATCAACGAGTTTCTCGCTCAAGAAACGTATGTACAGTCACGAACACCAATATGTCAACACTTGGCAACTTTCAATTGCAATTTTTTCGCTTTTCTTTTCGATTTTTGTTGAAATACGACACATAACATAAACCTATGGGTTCGAAAATGCTATTTTCGTAACAACAAAAAATTTCATTAAAAAATAAAGGAGTAAATCGCTTTTGAATAAAGCAGAGTGTATACATACTTTTGCTCGTGACTGTAACACGCACGTAAAAATATCGCGGCAGGATTTTTAGGCAGCGAGTGGCCGTTGCCAAATCGTTTTTAGTTGCTAGCTCCTCTCGTTTCTCGTTTATCGCCGGGGGTGAGACAGCGGGGTAGTTGTGTAGTACACTATGCAGTGGCAATGGGTTTAATTTTGACAGTTCAACAACATACATTGCGTTATTTACGTTGTGGAGCAGACAAATTTTTCGAACATAAATGAAGCAATGGATTAGTAACATCCTTCAAAATGATTCTGATTGAGATTGTTAGTGTCACGCAATTAGGGTGCAGGTTGTCTTGTAGCCATCATGGAGAAATGAGTGATAAATAACTGCATTTTTATTTGACAATTTTGTAGATATTTTACTTACTTTGCTATTTCTAAGGCTTTTTAGTCAACTGCGGGATATGACTATGCTAACCAACCGTTGTCTTCTGCCAATATTTGACGGATTTGGAACAGTCTTACCGAGGAGATTTGGAACAGTGTTACCCAGTAACTGGGTTGTGGAGGTCACAGATAGGCAGGCACTCCATGTAAAATATTGGTATTCAGTAGGTAACAGCCGCATGGGTCGAGCTACGTCTGCTGCGGTCGGTCCGGGGATGGGTGACTATGTTTGCATACCGAGACCCTTCAGTGCCTCGGCAAGCACGTTAAGCCGTTGCTCCCGGCTGTCATTCCTCGATCTTTATGTGTCGTTTCGGGTAGTCAGAAGCCCAAAAATCTGACAACCAGTGTTACCTTGCTTACTTTGTAAAGTTTTATTTTTTATTTTTCTCTCTGTTCTGTTAGTTTTGTCATGGTCTGGCAGTTTGAGTAATTAATGTAGCCTACCCAAATGTCCTTTCTTTGGTATTGTTCGTCGAATCGTCGAGCTCCTTAAGTGTTGTGTTGAGCTGCACGATTTCTGACAAATGCGTGCACTGACTGGACAGGTCCTCTCAAACTGTTTGGTTCTTTCCTCAAAAAAACCATCTCAGACATTAATCTACATGGTCTTCACATGATCTGACCAAGATTATGTCTGGACTTTAAAAGAGACTGTGACGTCTGAGTTTGTTTCGGCCTTTCTTCTCAGACTAGTCAGATAGGAAACGCCGACCTCATCTAGTTTTAAAATATGATTGACGTGTAAAAGTGTTTGTACAAACCTACTTACAAAAATAAAATCATTTATCATTTACCAAGGGGTGTCATGTTACCCCAAAAGCTGCCCAACCCAACTGGATCCTTCTGTCGGCTTCTTTCTCAAAGTTGTGACTACCTACCTAGTTTTTTTTTTGTCAATGGCGTCTTGCAGTTCAACCTATGAGGTTGGCGTCTGCTTAACTGGGTTTGCCTGTGGATGCCTCGATAAATTAAGACCTCCAGGCAGGGCTTAAAAATCTTAAAGACTAAGCGACTACACACTAAGGGCACCTATTCAGCTGTATGCGGCTACCATAGTTGTTTTTTGTAGTTCAAGTTTAGCTGTTATATCTATTCAAAGACATTAAATCATCATCATTTTTATCATGAGTGTCCAAGTTTTAAAAACTTTAAAACCGTTTACGAGATGGTTAAGCCCGCAGGTGACTATTCTTGCGTTTGTTCTCGCATTTCTCGCAACTGACTATCTTCTCGCAACTATATTTCTTTCGCTTGGCTGTGATAATTTATCTGTTTATATCATTATACACTTCTATGATACCTATTGTATAAAATATACAAAATACTTAGTATAAATTGTACCAAATTGTTTAATTAAACTATGAATCCGAATTCGTAATAATAATATTTATTTATGAATTTCAAGACAATGTTATTTTCTAACCTTTTCGTTTTAATAAATAACCAATGAAATAAATGTTTCAAATATAATTTTTTTTTATAATAATGTTATTACCAAAGAGATTTTATTATGGATTCACAGTTTAAAAATAAAGCTACCTTATAAAAAATAAATGATTTTATAAACTGCTATGAGCACACATTTATGTATTGATAAATTAATAAATTATAAAAATGCTACAAATGTTTTGTTTTATTAATTATTTTAAACTCTCAGCGCCATCTTTTGATGGTTAAACGTAACCTCGCATCTTATGCAGACTTCACAAAAATGAAGGAGGTTCCCGAGATGTTGTGACTAGCCGATCTATTCTATAGAAAATCTCACCGCGAAATTTAGGTGTAGTGAGCTGTCATCAGGGCCCGTATTCCCGTAATTTAAATCGTTCAAAATCTAGTCGCAGTCTCATCTCGGCAACAAACAAATGTCAAAAACTTGTCAAAATGTAGGGAAATTAGACGTATTTTTGACAGATTGAGAATGTGATCAGACTGTGAACGGTCTTAAAATTACGAGAATTACCTGCTGATGCAAGCTGATGCATGGGTTTGACACTATTGACTGCTCACTTCACCTAAGTTTTCACGGTGAGATTTTTACAGAGTAGATCGGTATGTTTGATTTTGGGTGTGTCCGGGCGGGTTGTTTCACGTCCACTGACGCACGCGTATACGTCAAAAATGGCGCTACCTATCGTCAAACCAAAAAAGAGTTGTTTGTAATTACAATTACAAAATTATGGCCTTGACTTAAGTCAAATAATTACGATTACGTACTCGTTAATATTTGACGTATATATTTGATATTTGAGTAGCACAGAACTGGTGCCCTGAGGCAGTGAGGTGGGGTCGCAGCAGGCCAAGAAGGTGATGGGGAGCGTGACGAACTGCGCAACTGCTCCAGCACCCCGGATAAAGGTAGATGAAAATACCGTGTGGTTTTAGTCAGTAAGTCTGACAGACCTATCAAGTTCACTCATCCTCCATAGAAACGGGAGGATTCTTCGACCAGACGGTTGGTGTGTCTGGTGGGCAATGAACTGCCCGACGATTGATGTTGGGATGTTGTTGTATATATGCTAGTTGCGCGGTAAACTTTGCTTGCGCGATGCAGGATTTTGCGTGACGTCAGTGTGATGCGCAGTTTGCATGTGGCGATGTAGATGCCGCCACAGAACCAAATGACGACGTTAACTAGATTAAGGTTGCTTTTCCACCAGAGATGTGCTATGCTACGTTGCTATGTATGCGTTTGTTATCCACCAATCATATTCATTGGTGCACATAGCTTAGCATTGGTGGAAACGGATTCAACTAAGCTATGTTTTTATAGGGAAGGATGCGTGCTATGGATGGGAGCTATGGATGCGCGAGAGGTGTAGCTATGTGCAGAGCAGAGTACTCCCCGTGCTTTCACTACTATCGATGCATCGCATTGCTCGAGTTGAGCATCTCCCTCGCACAGCTACCTCACGGCGGTGCATCTTCATAGCACATCTTGCTCGCTCCTCTACGAAGCTTAGCATTAGTGGAAACGGTCGCACAGTTTCGTAGCTTAGCTTTCATATCCTCGCAGCATAGTGCATAGCACATCTCTGGTGGAACAGCAGCCTAAAGCAAAAAAAAAAAGCCACCAAGGAGATGGCTGGGGAGTTTGTTGCGCCACTTCTTCCCAGCGAAAGCACTAGAAAGTGGTGACGTGAGGGCGGGCGTTGGGAGACTGTCTTTTATAATTTTGACGTTCAGATACTTCCCTCCGTAGCAACTGGACAGATTCTCAGCTGGACAGATTCTCAACTGGACAGATTCTCAGCTGGACAAGAAGTTTCTCCGTCAAGTTGTAGGAAGTAAGTCGCGAAAGATGGAAGGAATGTAGAGAGGCCGTTGTCCAGTAGTGACAGGCTATGAAAATGTCGTGGGGAAAGTTTTGAGTATAAATATAAGTGATTTTTTTAAATCCGTTTTGGAGTTCCAGAGATTATCGCGTTCAAATAAACAAAACCTTTAGCTTTTAGTATACCTAGTTAAATATTATTCTACAACGTCAATAACTTTTGAAATAAAACAAATAATTTTAAATACACATTTATTATCTCATTAAAATATACAAATCAAAGTGAATAAATGATAGACATGATTGCACGAATCCCAATTTCAATAAATATTTTTCTACGAATATGACTAGTAACGTCGCGTGACCTCGCCCAGTGTAATCAAACCCAGCACACCAATTGCGTAATACACTTCCTTCACTATCGGAAGGATTGTGAAAGAGAATTAAATATATTTATATGGAGCTTGGTATACCTACCTGCTCGCCATTTTGATTTTTTTCAAACTGGCGGCCACGCTTGATACCTATGTTTTATGTTTGCGTTGATTTTTTTTATAAATGGCATCTCGTAGTTGACCTAGAGAAGTCGTGACTACTTAACAGGGCTGTCCTGTGGTTGCCTTAAGTAAACTTAAAGCCTCTAGCCAGGGTCTGCACGCTAAGGGCACCCCCTGGGGGTACGAACCTCGGCTTAGGGCGTCGCTGGAGAGGGCAGCAAGATGGGACAGGCTGGATCTAATTTTTATTATTCACGCTTTGATGAACACAGCGTTTCTTAGGACTATCTCTGAGAAGAAAGGCCGAAACAAACTCAGAGGTCACAGTCGGGGATTTAAAGCTACATGCTCATCTAGTGTCAGCTATCGATTTAAGTATATAGGAATCATGCGTGGCCGCCATTTTGAAAAAAAAGGCGGGCAGGTATGCACTTTCATATTCATTGCTTGCTATCTTTGAAAACTTCGTCGGTTCGATATCATAAATAACGCAATTAATGTTGTTGAATTGTCAAAATGAAAGTCATTGTAAATATCAGTGTTACGCAATTAAACCGCAGGTTTTTAATTATTGTTTTTTTTAAAACGAATATCAACTACATGCTAGTGGAAATTAAGTTGATTCCAGCTTGCGTAGCATGACCAATTCTATCTTTAATCTATCATGAATAGGCAAAGTTCTTTCTTTCCAACTCGAGATCTCTTCTGACCGAGCACGAGAAGACCCGTAGACTCGCGTTTCTATGAAGACAAAGACATTTATTCTTTCCATAGCAACGGGGAGCAAATTTTAAAATCAATATTGATTCTTGTCCAAGTCCAATGTGATGTGATGACACTTGTTTGTTATAGATTCTAGTCGGTTACAAGTGTAATCTACTCTTTAATGTGAGATTGTATTATCTGTGGAAGGGGAATTGCTTTGACACTTGTTCTGGAGGCATGCTTAGAGTAAGATGTGATTTACTTAAATATATTGTAATGAATAAACAACAAGTCCAATGTCTGTCTAGTTATTTAACATTGTTGAGCTGAAATGTTTCTACCCCTAAGTGTAAAGAGTAGAGAAAAATTGGCAGTCATGCTTGACATTGGCGCTGATTCCCTTGATCACAAACTAAACTAAATTTAAGTTTAGTGCATCTTTATATGTCATTCATTAAAAAAGGACAGATGATAAATATTAGTTTAGTTCTGTCAAATTAAGATACTCCATAGCAAGTTTAGACGTGATTAATAACATGGCTCCTAAAAATACGTCAATTTACGTCAGGCGCTAACTAATTTGACAGGACTAAACTAATATTTTTCTTCTGTCCCTTTCTTAATGAAATAAAAAGAAAAAGATGCACTGAACCTTAATTTAGTTTAGTTTGTGAACAAGGGAATCGGCGCCATTATCGACTTTTGTCACAATGGAAACATTTCGACTCTTCATCGACATGCTTAAGGGTGTTACCACACCAATCGATCGACAGTCGATCGATGCCATCGGTCGACGTTGATCGATCGATGGAACATCGAACACTTTGGATGCGACCGTTTTTTAAAGCCAAAGATCGCTTACATTCTGCAAATTACATTTTAAACAGTGGTTTTTTGGATGTTTTTCGAATGAGTAACAGCTAGTGATATTGAAAATATGGTGGCTCCTTCAATTGCAAAATTGCTCGATCGACGTCGACTTATCCATTCTACCATCGCTCGATCGTCGATCGACAATCTATCGATTGGTCTAGTAGAAACTATCGATCGACGTAGACCAATCCATTCTACCATCGATCGATGGCATCTCTCGGCTGTCGATCGATTGGTGGGGTAGAAACTATCGATCGACGTCGACTAATCCATTCTACCATCGATCGATGGCATCGATCGACGATCGCTCGATTGGTGTGGTAACACCCTAAGACGGTAGAAATCTTACTACAATCTGTGATTTTATATGCTTGAGTACCAGGCTTTTGGCTACGTGTATATGTATGTATTTTATTTTGTTGTAACGTACGTTGTGTTTGTGCGGAATAAACAATTTCTTTTTTTCTTTCATTTTGTCTATTTATCCCGTCGAAAAAACCTGTTTCTATGTTGGTCATGCTACTCGTGCTGAATGACTAGTACCATTGAAAAAGTCATAAAAATGATAGAAGTGTGTGTAGCGCAAACTGAACATTATGTGAGGGTTAGCTCAGCCCTCCCCCTCGAGCTCCCCTTCTGGTTGTCCATCGCCAGTGACTGTCGAAGCGTATTCCGTTGCGTCACTGTAATCCGTCAATTCTTCAGCGATTGCGACGAGTTCTGGAACAGGATAATATTAATAAGTTTACATAGCGCCTGCGGCTAAGTAATAACAGTCGCACTGATCGATCGATAAGGTTAAGCTACGCTTGCCGCGGTTGGTCCGTGGATGAGTGACCATCTTTACATACCAAGACCCCTCCGTGCGTCGGAAAGCACGTAAACCGTTGGTCCCGGCTGTCATTCGTGGATCTTTGACTGTCGTTACGGATCGTCTGTAGCACGAAAGTCTGACCACCAGTCTTACCAAGGGGTTTAGTATTACCCAGTAACTGGGTTGTGGGTGTGTTAGGCAGTCGCTCCAGGACCACTGCAGATCCGACTGAATAGCCTAAGTAAAAAGTCACATTTTCGAGGTTTGGCTCTCGCCTATTTTCTCCACCAATATTGAACCAATTTAAAAGATATTTCATAAACTGGATAAGAAGGATATATACTGTGTCGCCATGTTTTCCTTTTTTCATTAATAGTTGTCAAATTTGTACCCTAGGCCTCTGTTAACAGCGGTCTAAATAGGCAATTTTAAGCATTTTTTGAGGGTTCTAGTGCTTATAAAAATAATGTATTATCAAAAAGGAAAACATAGGGACATACAAGTAACTAACATTTATTATTCTGTAAAAAATCATAGCCATATGGTCATTAACCAGAAAGAAAACAGGCGAGAGCGTCTCTGTAGAAAAAACACCACCCGGATTTCCTCTTAAGGTCGTGCTGTAGCTGAGGGGCGTCCCACACTACGCTTGCCGAGTCGCTCCATGTAAAATACTGGTATTCAGCTGCATCCGGTTAGACTGGAAGCCGACTCCAACATAGTTGGGAAAAGGCTAGGCAGATGACGTAACGAGGGCAGCAAACTGCTCGAGCAGTTTGTCAATGTTAAGGGGATGCAACAGGTAGCCCGCGAAATTAACTTCTCAGTCCTTCGACGGTACAAATTAGTACCGCTTGTGGTACACATGTGTACACATGTGTACCAGCTCGTCCCTGAGATTGTGGTGCACATGTACCGGATACAGCGAACTGGTAGTTCGAAGCCGACCTCAACATAGTTGGGAAAAGTGGTCTTCTAGGCTGGCGATGATGTTTACCAGTTCGTTCCTGAGAGGTTAAAGGGGTTTGAAGACGGCATACGTACTGTCGCGCCATTTTAAAAATGGCGGCCACGCTTGAAACCTATATAAATCAATAGCTCACATCAAAGCAAACAGAAAACATAATGAGACCAACCCCGTAATGTTAACGTACCACGTGACTCAATCATCAAATTTGAACGTTATTAGTATCTCGGAAACGTTAACTTTGCGGTGTTTGGTCTTAAATATCATGTTTTCTGTTTTATATAGGACACATGCATGGCCGCCATTTTGAAAAAAAAAAAAATTGCGGACAATCCCCTTCGGCTTTGGTCTTTGAGCGTAACACATAATTATACATGTTATAAATTGAGTGTTCTGCTGCTACTATCCTACCGTGAACTGGATCCCCAGGTTCGGAGTCACACTTGCATTTCTTCAACTCCTCAAGCTCTCTCAGCTCTGAAGGCAGTAGCATCTTCTTCTCTCTTTCAGGCGGTGGGGCTGAAGAATAGAGAAATTGGTTGAAGTTTCTTAGCGTGAAAACAGTCAACGAGATGACGTATGTCGTAGATTCGAACCCAGACAGGCACTTTCCTTTGTGTAAATAATTTCATCACTACTGCATCCAAAACGGCGAAGACCTAAAAACTCCACCAACCCGCACTAGGTCCGCGTGGTGGATTACATTCCAGTCCCTTTCACAGAGAGTGACTGATAATGTGTAGAGGCATGAGGAACAGGGTGTAAAGTTCACTCATCCTCCATAGAAAAAGGAGGATCCTCCGACCAGACGGGTGTTGTGTCTGGTGGGCAATTGCCTGACAATGGATGTCGGGATGTTGATTACGTGCTAGTTGCGCGGAAAACTCTGCTTGCGAGATGCAGGATTTACCGTGACGTCAGTGTGCGTAGTTCGCATGTGGCCGTGTAGATGACGCCACAGAGTGTTACGCAAATAGGATGCAGGTCTGCGCTGGTCAAGACTTACCGAATCCTATTCTTATTTTCTTGGTAGGCTTGGGGGCGGCCTCTTCGTCATCGTCCTTGCAGTAACAGGGCCCCAAGGCTGCCAAGCGTGCCGCTTCCTCATCCGCGCGACGTCTCAGTTCTGAAGGCAGCTCCTTAGGACCTGGCCAGTGTTGCAAGTTATTGTCTGGTTACGGCCTGTCAGACTCTTACGAACTAAAAATCAACCCGGTGTTCCATCTCACAACTACGCCGGGGGTCGCGGGAATGTACGATCCTTCCGCAACTCCTGACTGGTACCGGGCCGCCGCAAAGGGCCGCAGCGCAACGCATTTCCATACAAAAAAGTACGGTGTGGCCAGTCTGTAACATGCGTTGGTTCATAGAAAATGTTTGATTTTTTCACAGCTCCAAGGGTCAGTAGACTTGAGCATTTGATATAAATTCCAGCTTGATACCTGCACGCGTTCCTGAGAGAAAGTGTCTTTCCAGACAGACAGACGGACGGACAACAAAGTGATCCTATAAGGGTTCCGTTTTTTCCTTTCGAGGTACGGAAGTCGCTGCTGGGAAGTTTGTTGCGCCACTTCTTCTTCCCAGCGATAGCACTAGGAAGTGGTGAAGGGCGGGCGTTTTTGGGGGACTGTCTTTTGTAATTTTGACGTTCGAAAAGTGCTGACTCTCAGCCTAATTTGAATAAATGACTTTTGATTTTGAACCCTAAAAAGAAAAACAGGGTAGTCTGATTGATGTCAAATAACTTACATGTTCCTGGAGGTTCATAAGATTTGGACCGCGGCAGCGCGTCAGTCCGACTCTGCCTTGAATAGTAGTGATATTTAGTTTCCTTCACTGGTAGACTCTTTTCACCAGTAGCTATGTCAAAAGCTGAAAAATAGTAAAGAAATGCAGTTTATTATTACAGACACACACACAAACAAAACAAACAGACACACACAACACAGACTCAACACAGACACGACAGACTCAGACTCGTTGGTTTGGTTGTAAACGCGGCGCGACTGCTCTGCGTGTGGACCCCAAGTCTTCTATTTTTATAAATTCGCCATTCCAACACGATCCCATTGTCATTTTGCTAGAAGTTCGTAATCAGCAAAATTCTTAATGGCGATCATTGGCCGGTCAATGGTATCGTCATAGTATAAAGAGAAGGAAGTACGTTATCTTCATACAAACGCACCGCGCGCGGCTTGTATGTGTGCGCCAAAGTATCTATGCGTCGCCGCACGCACACTTACACAAATCTCGGCGGGTTTCGCAGCGCGCCAGACGGGGCTAACATCGCACGAGGTTCGCGCGTCACGGCTTTTCGGCACCGCTAAATGAATGAAAAATGTGTGATAATCGCAGGAGAACGTATTGCTGTGTGTTTGGGTGTCTTAATAATTCATCGATTCCAGAAGTGTCTCTGTTCAAATGACCTATTGAACAGGAAAGGTAAGAAAGTCACTTTTTCTAGCATATCATTTTTACTTGTTGATGAGATACCTACCTACTTACTTATTTTTTGTTAAATTAGTTTTCTATCAGACAGAGGAAGTAGGTAGGCCTAATTTCCCACTAGAATGTACCTACTAGGTACTTTTGATCTGTCAATTGATTTGCCGCTATTGCTTTGTTTATGTTTAGTTATGCCGATTTCTCAGTACCTATTGTAGGTATAGTAACTAAGTACCTACTTACAGTTATAAAATCGTACTTAAAAAATAAGCAATTGACTAATTGTGAATCAGATAAATAGAGCAAAGTTCGAATCATAACATCTTTGGCAAGGGCCGGGCTTTAAACCTACAGTTTACTCGTGCTCATCACCGCCCCGCGCCGCCCGTCTGCTGGCCCGTCGCTCTTTCTTTCATCGTGAAAGGTTTCATCATAGTTTAGGTACCCAGACAATACAAGTAAAAAATACAACATCCCGACCCTTGCCCATTTATTGGCACTGAATTAAAATTTAACAAAAAGTGACAACCCTAAGACAGTAGGCAATTATGTCGCGGATTGTGCCGGAGATGGCCTACTTCCTCTCTTTATACTATGGTATCGTAATAGAATTGTGTCATAATGACATTGTCGTATTGCCTTTATTATAAAACCCGTTAAAGTTAGTAAAAAGATTTTCGAAAAACTACCACTACTTTATTTATGCCAGATTTTATTTATATAATTATATTTTTACATATTATTTATTAGTGTTCTATACAAGTCAAGTGTTTTATGTAAGTCAGTCATTCATTTATCATTATGTACGAGATTACCATTCTATGCCATTTCTTTCAATGGAGTGTCAGTGGTGGACCACTGGAAAATCATAATGACGCCATTATGTTAGTAGATTACCAAACTTGTCAAAATCAACAATTATGAAATCAATGATCGACCATTCTGACACTATTGTAATAGCAGACTTGAGGCCCTGGGCCGATCCCCAGGTCAGGCAAAGTATTATTAGATTCTCTATTACGAATTTCTTAGTAACAATCCGGAGTTTGGAAGTTGGCGGTTTAATACCCCCGTGCTTCGGGAACAATGGCGTGCATTGGTTTTCCGAATAGGTAGGCAGGAATTTAATTTCGTCGTATTACCTTGTACGAGTAAAGACCAATGACAATGTGCGAATAGTACGGGAGCCGAGCAGGCCGTCTGGCGACTGCCTACTGCCGCGCGAGTTTGTATGAAGATTTTGTTTTTTGTTAGGTATGATAATTTAGTGAGTTTCTTAATTGTGGGGCACACACACTAAAATGTAATTGACAGGATTATGGTGATTTTTAGAGGTAGGCACTGGTTATATGCCTTTATGCAATGCGTGCCACTGTTCGGGAAGCATAAAGCCGTTGGTCCTGCGCCTGATCTCTCCCCGGTCGTGTCGGATTGCCCATAGAGTATAGTAACTAAAAAGGAGGATTGCCGTCCCATCGGACTATGAGAGTAAAGGAACAGAGAGTGCTTCTGTGTTTGCGCACACACTTGTGCACTATAATATCTCCTGCGTACCTGACTAGAAAGAAAGAAAGAAGAAAGAAAGAAAAGAAGTTTATTTGGACACAGTTCGTGAAACACAAAATACAAAAATAATAAAATAAAAAATAATGTTTCAGACAACAATAGTGTGTGCCTCAAGGCTGCGCCAAAAAGGTTCATTTCAGCATTAATGCCAGACAGATGCTGTCTGACGCTGGTTTTCTAATGAACCTTTAGAGGGAAAAGTGACGGGGAGTACACACAGTCTCAACATACCTAATACATACTTATAAATAAATAAATAAACTAGTAATCACGTACATATCATTACAAATAGGTACCTACCTACAAATAAGAAAAAAAAACTTGAGAGGTGTCAAGGGACACCCGGATGGAACGAAGTTCACAGACAGACAGAGAAACATGCGACGCCGCATAGCTTACAATAGCTTACTATAGCAAAAAGTGTCGTGACAACTTTTCGTAAGAATTTTTTCCGTCTAGCCCCCTTTCACAACGCGCGATAAGGAACTTCGTTCCAAAACTTCGTTCCAATAAAAATCTTCTATAAATCAATTTACGTTGTTGAGCAGATAATTTATTATGTAGCTCTGCGACGACGTAGCTGCGTAGCGGATACTCTACGCATCGGCTACGGCGTAGCACTCGTAGCGATTGTGTCGTGACAACTTTTCGTAAGAATTTTTTCCGTCTAGCCCCCATTCACAACGCGCGATAAGGAACTTCGTTCCAAAAAAAAACAAAGCAACAAAGCCACAGCAAAACCTGTTTTTCTCGATCAATCTACGTAGATGAGATTGATCCGTGCACGGTGCACTCAAAGCGCAAGGCTAATCTCCGTTGAGATTAGCCACTATGGCCGAAATTCGGTATGGATTTGAGGCTATTATTATTTTCTAGCAAAAACTGAATGGACTGGAGTACTTACCGACATCCAAATAGTGTTTCACATCCAGCGTTATTTCCACTTGTTCATCCACGATGTCTTTGGCGTCGCGCCGTTTTTCCAACATATCTGCGCGGTCGGTGCGCGATTTCTTCACAACTGTGTTATAATTATCATATTAAATAACTATAACTCTGGCTTGTGGCTAAGTAATGACAGTCGCACGGGTCGATCGATCAGGTTAAGCCACGCTTGCCGCGGTTGGTCCGAGGATAGGTGACCATTTTCATATCCCAAGACCCCTCCGTGCCTCGGAAAGCACGTTAAGCCGTTGGTCCCGGCTGTCATTACTGGATCTTCAACAGTCGTTACGGTTCGTCAGAAGCTCGAAAGTCGGACAACCAGTCTTAAAAAGGGGTATCGTATTACGCAAGATGGCTTACCAGACGTATATTACGCCTGGACAGGATCCGGAAACCTGCACGTGTGTGTGTGTGTGTGACACTTTGAATGCAAAAGCGTCACCCAGATTAGAACAAAACCCTCGGAGCACCCAGATCTTACGCAGATGTTTTTAAAATATGATTGACGTGTAAAAATGTTTACGTGTTTGTTTGCGTTTGTTTTTCTTTTTTTTTGTCTGTCTATGTTTTTGTTTGTGTTGTTTTGTTTGTGTGTTTTGTTTTATGTGTTTAGTAACCTACTTACGGAAATTTATCACGATCATCATTTATTATCTATGTCGCGTTCTTACCGTTATCCACTAGATCTCTCAGCATGCATCTCATCTCGTACGGCATCGGGAACCGTTCCGACGGCGTCTTTTTCGGTGTTTTCGGGCGAGCTGAGAAATATTGGCTGTTAATTTACATGACAATTCATTCTATTAAAAAAAAACCTGTCAAGTGCGAGTCGTACTCGCGCACCGAGGGCTCCGTACAAAGTAGGTATGTAAATAGTTTTAAAATTATTATTTTTATAATGTAACTACTTTGCGGTTTTCGGATTTTTTTCCTGTACTTGTGTAAATGACATTGCTTCTTGCCAAATTTCATGATTATAGGTCAACGGGAAGTACCCTATAGGTTTTGATTCACTTTCGAGTGTCGAAATATGCGGCATAAACGGAACATAAACGCCCGTATCTTTTGATTGCGTTGACTTAGAAGTTTGATGTTTTTCACTGCTTCAAGGGATTGTAGCCCTAAGTATTTGATATTAATTTCAACTTGATAACTCCACTTGTTCCTGAGAAAAAGGGTCTTGGAAGACAGACGGACAATGAAGTGATCTTGATCGTGATAAGGGTTCCGTTTTTCCTTTTGAGGTACGGAACCCTAAAAAGAAAGAAAATAAATTTATTTGACGAAAAAGATTATGATTGCAAATACTTCGTGCAAACAATAAAAAAAGTTGCCTCTGTTTACGATGCGTGTCGCTCGTGTGTATACACACTTAGAGTAAATACAAAATAGAAAGGGCTGTTATAGGTTAATGCTCACTCACTGTAAGAACCCAAGTAGCACATTAGCGATGAATTAGGTCATAAACAAGCCACATTATAGTCTACAGCTTTTATGCAGATGTACTAAAGGATAGGACGAGCCTTTAGACTGTATTAAGGAAAGATTATACACTATTAAACAGCATAGCTGACTAATGACTTTATGATGGCGAAAAAATATACTAAAAGCATTTAAGTAGAATTTGAAAATGATCTAGTCCAGCTTTTGGCTGCATGTGAAACTACTAGCTGGTTTAGAAGGCCAAAGCTTGTTAACGACTGCTTAATATGAAAAATTCACCTCTCTTGTAATGTTGCGGGCTGCATTAAAGTATCGAATAATGCCACTGGCTTTTAATTGGTGTACACTAGTTCTATTCTAATTCTACTTCAACGAGCTTGTTAATAGCTGATTAAAAGTGGATATATAATCTCTACAAATGCCGTTACATTTATAAGAGAATCATTAATTCACCCTGAGTTGTAAATTGGAGTAGGCGTACTCCATCCTAATGCCAATGCATAAAGTGTAGCTGACAGCTATTTTACAGCTTTCGGCGTTATTTAAGAGTAAATCTAGATTATTGGTGTTTAAATTACGTCAGATTTGATTTTTTTGATTTGATATTTACAAGCCAAGCGTGACGTTTACGCATAGTGAGGGTTCCGCACAAATAGATTTTGATCAAAATATTGACTTATAATAATGATGCAGCTTATGTTTATAAGCCAGTGTCGTTTTCGTATAGTGAGGGTTCCCGACAAACAGATTTTGATCAAAATATTGATGAAAATTTAATTATAGGCTACAAAATAACAGGTTTAATAGACATTTTTGACTACCCAGTAAAGTCATCTGCTTTTGACATATTTAAAGTAAAACGGCCTAACGCAGAACGTATTGAAGTGAAAATACATTTTCTGGATGTGAAGTTTAAATTTATAATGTATTGAGCATAAAAACTACTAAACTTGTATTTCATACCCCTTTTACATATTTTGTAATCAATTATGGAAATAGACTTTTTTAAATACTATTATTTCAAGTAAAGTGTATGTAATTCTGCTGAGCCTAATAAAAATCGTTTTAGAAATTTATAAGTACTGTTTTGTTATCAATATGAAATATAATTTGTGGAAATACAACATAATTACTAAAATGATACTTTTCATAATCTGAATTATTTTCTAATCACAGCCACCAGATTTGGTATCGATATTATAATAAAAATCAATCAATTTGTCACTTTTTATTAGCAATTTTAAAGAAACGTTTTTCCTGGCCGTCTCAAAATCCCGTTATGCTCCACTTGGAACAATTGTTAATCTTCCCTTTCCTTTTTCAACGGTTTTGATTATTTTAAACAGCATTATCAATCCTGAAAACAATATTAATGTAATTAGCAATCATAATATAGTATAAAAAGGGCAAAACAAAATAAAAACAAATCACATGAACTGAAGGTTTGTATGTAAATTATGTACGATTGGCTCTCCAAATACCTGCCCTTGCAGATCCGAAAGATATCAAAAGCAAAAAGTTATGTTCAAAAACGCGCCAAGTACACTACCTCACGGGAAGCGCGGAAACGTGCAAAAGAAGAACACAACTTTTCAAGTTATTGTGCGACTGTTGAGCGAGCCAAGCCGTCTCTTAACGTGTTATTTAAAAAAACTTAAATATCTTCTGGGCCTGCAACGGTATTTCGAAAGCCAAACATTGTAGGTACATAATGAAATGGTTTTCTGTCGAGATTTCTTTATCCCTGAAAACCTATTGTATGCTCTCTCTTTATACCAATACACAGTAAGAAAGCTAATTAAAATCCTTTGTCCAGCCAGCGTAATGCTTTAAGCTGGTACATAGACTTGGCAACACCACTGTTACAGTAAATAACTTTTCAAAAGCATTTATGGAGAATTTGTGCTGGATAACAAATGGACGCCATTTTAGCATTACAGAAATGATTTGTTATTAAATATCCAGATGATTTCTTATAGATTTCAAGGATATTTGATAGCTTTTAATTCAAACAATATATTTTCCACTCATTTCCTAATGGAACACAATAAGTTAGAAAGCAATAATTTGAGTGATAAATCTATTAAGTATTCGTACACCATATATCTTGTGAAATATTTTCGTTAAAACGGTATTATTCTGATGGCGCGTGAAATATTTGATGTAATTACCTATACACATTTACAGTAAAATGGTACTCGCAACCCAATTTACATACAAGGACGCTCAAAATCAACGTGAAAACTATTAAAAATATCTTACCTTAAATATTATCCGCCCGCGCACTTTAACAAACTGTCGTCTGTCACAAATACACAAAATAAATTATTATACAATTTTGGTTAGGATTTATACTTTAATAAAATCTGTTGACAAGCCTCAAAACATCTAAAAGCTGTTGAAGAGAATTAAAGAAGCTGAATCTTAGACTGCAATGACTGTTGTATAGCTGTATAAGCCAATGTACAGGCCTTGTACAGCTGTTTCAATGATTATACTGCCGTTAACCAGTCACTTTAATGCTCAAGGCTGGTTAATTTGGGGCCCAAATCGGAATTACAAAGGCTGCGTAGCTAACTACAAAGCCCTTATGCAGGAAACTAAAACAGCCTTGAGTAGTCACTAATTCTATAATCAAGTCACTGTGCGGCTGTCATGTGCTACTTGGGAACTACTTCGAACTATGTCAAAAACGTGCCGCTCGTGTATTTGAGTCATCATAATCAGCTTGTAATGTCCCCACTGCTGGAACACAGGCCTCCTCTCTCCGAGAGGGACTCTACTGTAATCTACCACGCGGACCCAGTGCGGGTTGGTAGATGTCACATGTCTTCAAATTTTTGGTTCTAGGACATGCCGGATTCCTCACGATGTTTTCCTTCACCGTTTTGAGAGCAGTGGTGATGTAATAATTTACACAAAGTAAAGCGCCTGCCTGGTTTCGAACCAATGACCTACAACTCGTAAGCGATTACTGATCGTCACGGTGCTATTTGAGCACGCTGTTCAAATACATGAGCGGCATGTTGGCGACCCCCCATCCATCCGCATTTGCGTCCCCCCCTTGATACAAGTTACATTTACATAAGTAGTTTATCAGCCATCTTGTTACCATAACACAAGCATTAGGTTGCTTACCTTGGGACTAGATGGCGCTGTGTGAAATGTCCAGGGATATTATTATTATTATTTTGAAACTCACCTCCCGCGAGTTTCCATCTCCAATCGTACCTCGACGCTCTCTCCGTTGGTTCCAGCTTGATAGGACAGATCGGACATCGACACTTCCCATCCAAAGCTTCGCCGCAGTTCGTGCACATGTCTGCAACAAAACATCAGGGTTGTATCACCCCCGGAAGACCCGGTGAAGCATACGGTGGAGGTCTGCCCGGCTTGGGCGGAGCACCGCCGTGTCCTCGTGGCGGCGATCTCTCGCGTCCGGCCCTGGTCCAGGCCATGGTACGGAGCGAGAGTGCATGGGAGACCGTCACCTCCTTCTGAGAAGCAGTAATGCTCGCAAATGAGGAGGCGGAGCGCGTGAGGGAGAGGCAATCTCAGCGCCCTCACGCCCCTAGTCGCAGGAGACGCCCTGGACGGGAGTCAACAGCAGACTGCCGGTCACCGAAGGCGCGGGCTTGCGGGCGGCGAGCAATGGGCAGCTCGTCGCCCGGTAAGGACCAGGCCCGGGTCGACGGCGCGTTGTGTTACACGCGCGCTAGGGCCGATGCCTGCCAGGGCCGCGGGTTGTTCGAAAGAGATACCGTGGCCCCTGGCACAGGCAACTGAAGGAACACGGGTGGGTTATAGTCAGTGAAAGTCTGACACGCCCTTCCGCTCAGCCCAGAGCGGGAGGGGTAATTTGATGCATTCCCACCCCAAAAAAAAGGCTTGTATCACCCGAACGAAGTAGGCAGTGGTGTTATCCACCTAATTCGTGGTTCCCACTTTAATTACTCGTTCTGAAATGCCTAATGGAAACATCCAAGTCCCCGGAGTTTATAACTTGGCGGTGTGATATCGTAAATCATGTTAAGCCATTGGTCCCGGCCAGGGTTGCCAGGTCACCAAACCTAATAGCCGGACAGACCAGCCAGTTTGGCCGGACATTTGGGTAGAAAGGCCGGACACCCTACATTATTGAGGATTTTGTGTCTCAGTATTAAGAGGTACGACAAAAAAATTGTATGTAAAATCAAGCTTTTTTTGATTATTGTCATAATCAGTCATCGGCACTCGCTCGTTTGCGAAATGTAAAAAGCCTAACAAAAGCCGGACAAGCCAGACACCGTTTATTTTGGCTGGACACGCAATCAAAAAGCCTACCTATGTCCGGCTTTCTCCGGACGCCTGGCAACGCTAGTCCCGGCTGTCATTGTAGATTTTTGACAGTCGTTACGGGTAGTCAGAAGCCCGAAAGTCTAACAATCAGTCTTACAAAGTGGTATCGTATTACCCAGTAACTGGTTTGTGGAGGTCAGATAGGCAGTCGCTCCATGTAAAATACTGGTATTCAACTGCATCCGTTAGACTGGAAGCCGACCCCAACATAGTTAGAAAAAGGCTCGGCAGATGATGAAGATGATGAATATTCCTTACAGATTCATCATCTGCCTCATTGGTGTTATATGCGATGAGACGCGGTGGAACAGGGTCCATTTTATAAAAAAGTGGTTGTTATTTTAGTATAATATTGTGTATCTTACGACTTCCACGCGAACGAAGTCGTGGACAAAAGGTGTAAAAATAAAATTATATTCAAATTTTATTTATGTTTCAAATTGACGTTAATTAAAGTTAAACAAATATTAACTTTATTTTAATGTTAATTAGGTTGATTTCACACTGACTAGCACTATTGAAAAAGTTATAAAAATGTTTGAAGTTGTAGCGTAAACTGAACTTTATTGTGTAGGAATTAAAGTTATTTTTCCGTAAACTTATACTTGTTTACAGGTTTGGCGAATATGCCGCGAATACAGATTAGTGTTGGCTATAAAGATATATGAAAGAATATCGATCATCGCGTTTCTGCTTCTTACCTATCTTAGACTCTGCATTGTCGAGGAGCCCGAAGATCGCCTTTCTCGCAGTCTCAAGGCCCTTATTCTGAAGTTTAGTGATGTGGTGTCTTGTGGCCATCTTCGTGGTGTGAGGCAGCAAGAATTGCTGGACCAACTCGGCCACCAACTCATTCGTAACCGCAGTATTCCTGAAAAAAAAAAAAAAAAATAGTATATACCAGCTGTTGTTTTGCATCCTCGTCAAATTTCAGGAGGCTGGTATGAAAGACATAAATAATCAAATAAAATTACGATCCCTGGTAAATAATGAAACATACTTGTTTTTTTAGTTATTTAGGTTTGACAGTATTTCAGAATACATCACTTTCTAAGAACAGAACTCATGCTTAAGTAAGAACATTACCAGCGATCGTTGACCCCTAAAAAAAAACATCCAAACTTTTAATTTTATCGTGTTTAGATATATATTATCACGTCTACAGAGTTTCGCTAGCTAATTATATTTGACCTTGTATAACGTCAATCTTTGCCCATTTCGCCGGGAGAATTCGCGCGACTTGTCCAGCCCAATCGCACTTCAGGCTGGCTGTTTTCTCTCCAACATCTGCTACTTGAGTTAAGGAGCGCAGCGTGGTGTTTCTAACTCGATCTTTATGCTTGACACCTATTATGCTGCGCTCCATTGCCCATTGGCAAATCTTGAGTTTGAACTTCTGTTGTTCAGTAAGTGACCAACTTTGTGCATGTGTAGGTTAGGACGGGCAGTCACTGGACGCCTGAGGGAGGACGTCGCTGTCGAGGCAGACCACGACGAAGGTGGTGTGACGACCTGATCAAGGTTTGCTGGGCCGACATGCCAGGCCAGAGATCGCACAAGACAGGGAGTTTTGGAAGGAAATAGTGAAGGCCTTTGTCCAACAGTAGGAACATTATAGTTCAAAACCACAAAGTGTATGGAACAGCTTCAACAATGCAGAGGAAACCGGCATGTCCTAGAACCAAAAATTCGAAGACGTGGGACATCTACCAACCCGCACTGTGCCCGCGTGGTGGATTACGGGCTACGGCCCACTCCCTCTCACAGAGAGGAGGCCTGTGTCCCAGCAGTGGAAACATTAGACTGGTTATGCATACCTATTGTTGCGCGCCACAGTTAATGCCTGGTACATGGTGACATTAGTTACCACTAGCGCCATCTAGTATCGAGTAGCAGAACTAATTTACCACTAGCGCCATCTAGTATCGAGTAGCAGAACTAATTTACCACTAGCGCCATCTAGTATTGAGTAGGAGAACTAATAGATCTTTCTAGAAATTTCGATATCTGGTCAGTCGGGGCCGGTATGTACTCGAACATTACAATAGAAGGTTCTGGAACTATCTGCAGCACTATATAAGGCCGGGATTAGCGCCGACCAGTCAGCCCGATAGGCCATGAAGCCATTGTTGCGGACACGATGAGGGGCCCGTAGTTACGGGCCACCGTATCGCACTTCGCGGCCGGGGGGCTACGCCCCGGCACCGCTCGCCTCACCCCCTTGCGGGGGTGACGCGACCTCCACAGCGACCAGTCAGACTTGGATCAGCGATACATGCGAATACATCGAAAGCGATCTTCAAGTGCGACTTAAGAGCAATTGTGTTTTATAATTAGTGTGTTTGAGCTGTTATTAGTGTTGTTTAATTAAACTGTAATTTTTGGTATCGGCAGTTTTTACTGTCACGAACTCGAAGTTCGTAACACTATTTTGTTTTAACTGTAAGTACTTACAAGTTAGGGTTATCAATAAACGCGTCGGTGTATTCGTCAGCTTGGGCCTCCGCCCTGATTCTGGCATCGTCCTCAGCGGCCAACTCCACTCCTTCCTCTATGATCTCTTGCAAATAGGCTTCCACTGTCCCTTGTGTTACGCCAAGGACCTAATAATTTGGAATTGTGTGGATTTTAGAGGTTGAACAGTAACTGATGTAGAGGGAGTGAGAAAAAAGATGAACGCTGCAGTATTCGCGTTTCTTTCTTATTAAGGTACCTGTCCCACCACAGGAAGCTACTTGCTATGGACAATTTCTCGCGCAAGAAGCGTACTGGATGTGTTTGTTTAGCGAGCAGTGTCTCGTGATTGGCCCCGTCACCAGGCGCAGACCTTTCCTGTCCAGGTGTAGTAAATGTCTGGTTAGCTTACCATCTAATGATGGCTTCAGGCTGAATGCCATTCTGCGGTATTAAATTACTAGGAGGCAATTTTATAAAGCTGAGTCGGTAAAGCCGAAGGAGATTTCTGTGATGAACATATTTTGACTGTGACTGTACCTGTTTGAACATCTCATCATGCTCTCTCCGCCGATGTTCTTCCCTCTGCCTCCTGCCAGCCTCAGCGGCCTCTCGCATCGTCTTTTCACGCACTATTAACAAAACCAAATAGCTTCAGGGGTGCTACACACATATACACATGTTCGGGTCAGTATGATTCGGCACAGCCAGGCATCAAAATCGAATATAAATACAGATACACGTTCGGGAAAAGTGAGGGTAAATGCCAAACGCAGGAGACGAATGAAAGCGTAATATGTGTAGCAATGGCTTCGGGTTGGCTTTGTTGATCAACATCTATTGCTGAATCGAATCTTTACTATGTTCGGGTCGGCACATTATTATAATTCAATAGCAAAAACATATTTGCATTACGAACACACTGTATATTCGGGCCTGATTCCTGACAGCCGGGCGGCAAAATAGAATATATGTAGATATAAACATAAAAACGTCTTTATACCGACATCTTGCATAGGTACATTCCGATCAAAATGATTTATTCAGCGTATATTTGGGAAAACGCCGCACGGCTTAACTAGAATTGTGCCAAGCCGAACTGAACCTGATTAATCCGATCGGCACGAGCGGAATGAAAGCCGAATATGTGTAGTAATTTTTTTTTTTTGTTTAATTACTTCAAGTCAGTTTTTTTGTTAAACATGTACTGTTTAGAGAATGTGCCGACCCGAACATAGTAAAATGGGCAACTACAGTTCAATAGCAAAAATCGTTTACATTTGAATTCAAAATTTGAGATCGTTATCAAGTTTTGGTAAGTAAAAGGGCTTTGGGAGATCGTGGTTACCTAATGTCGCGCCATTTTCAAAATGGCGGCCACGCATGAGACCTTTATAAATCGATAGCTCACATCAATGCAAACAGAATATGTAATAGGACCAAACCCCGTAAAGCGTCACGTTTCCGAGATATTAACGTTCAAAGTTGATCATGTGACTCAATCATCAACTTAATTTGAACGATATCTAGTAAACGTGAGACTGAAATGGCGCCACGGTATGTAGGTATGCCACGCTTTTTGGAACGAAGTTCCTTATCGCGCGTTGCGAAAGGGGGCTAGACGGAAAAAATTAAGACCAAAAGTTGGAACGACACTTTTTGCTATAGTTGTAAGCCGTGCGGCGTGCGCGTGTTTCTCTGTCTCTCTCTCTTTGAACTTCGTTCCATTCGGGTGTCCCTTTACACCTCTCAAGTTTTAATCTTATATTTCGAATTGTTTCTTCATTTAATTTTTTTACATTGTTCTCTAATACCTATAGAAGCAACAAGAATAATGCACCTCGGATTTTGTACTCGTAATATCTTGATTTGAAAGAGTGTCCTTGGAGTTTCTTGCCCGTTCATCTCCATAGAGACCTACGTTTTGGAATGGGCGACTAGCTTCAACTTTCTGACTAACTGACCGACTATTTGACAATTCAAAAGCGCCTGTAAATGGTTTAATTGAAATAAATGCCGAGTTTTTTTTGAGCGGCGTATAAAAATCTTCAAACCCCGTTTTTCATTTTCATCTGTAATTTTTATTTTATTTATCTTGTAAAAGGCATTGCAAGCAACGCCTGTGGTACAAGTGACCAGAAGGGCAATTCATTTCATTCATTCATTCGTTCATACTTTGATCTCAATCTGAATCAAAAACACCTCTAATTTTTGTAAATTTTTTGACATTGATTGTCGCTGAGATAAGATTGCGACTAGATTTTGAACGTTTTTAATTACGAGAATTGGCCTCCTGGTTAATGAATCACATGACCACAGTTTGTGGTGTTAGGACACTTACATGCTATCAGGAGGAAGGCGTGCTGTCTCCTCTCTTCCTTCAGTCTTCGGAGCTCTTTCTCCAAGAAGTCCAGAGCGGCCGCCACGGCGCCTCCACATAGTTCGTCCACGAGAGCCGAGATAGTATCCTCCTGTAAACATACTCCTTTAGTTTATGCCACCCTGGTACAGATAGCCTCAAAAAGATGTGTACAAGGTCCATTTTATTGACAACAAACTTTTTTTTTTGGGTGGTAAATCATCAAATGCCCTCTCCCGCTCTGGGCTGAGCAGAAGGGCGTGTCAGACTTTTACTGACTAAAACCCACCCGTGTTCCTTCAGTTGCCTGTGCCAAGGGCCACGGTTTGTTCCATAACGTGGTACCATATCATTCTGAAAGCCATTGAAGAGAGGCTTCTATAACATTTTAGACCACTGTAAAACAGCTACACTATGTTTTTTGAACCGATAACCGTTGGGATCCACGTGTTCTTGAGTGGAGACCGCGAATCGGTAAACGTAAGGTGGGACGCCCTCACGCTAGGTGCAGCGACGATCTTCGCAGGATGGCTGGTAGCAGCTGGATGAGAGTTGTCGAAAATCGAGTTGAATGGCGTGCAATGGGAGAGGATTGTGTCCAGCAGTGGACTGTTGTAAGCTGATAATGATGAAGTGTATATTTTTTTAACAATGGATAAAAATATTGGTTTTTTCTATCTGGACTTTTTCAGTGGCGTCGATTCCCTTGTCCACAAACTAAACTAAATTTAAGTTCAGTGCATCTTTTTCTTTCTATTTCATTAAGAAAAGGACAGAAGATAAATATTAGTTTGGTCCTGTCAAATTAGTCAGCGCCAGACGTAAATTGACGTATTTTTAGTAGCCATGTTTTTAATCACGTCTAAGCTTTCTATGGAGTATCTTAATTTGACAGGACTAAACTAATATTTATCTTCTGTCCTTTTCTTAATGGAATAGAAAGAAAAAGATGCACTGAACTATAATTTAGTTTAGTTTGCGAACAAGGGAATCGGTGCCCAGATCGGAGTGTGGGACTCAGTTTTGACACTTTTGACACTTATAGGCTTCAGCCTATAAGTGTCAAAAGTGTCAAAACTTTTCATGCTTGAGTACGAGTCTTTTGACTATGTGTATCTTATGTCTTTTTATTTTTTATTATTATTATTTTTTATTTATAATTTTGCGTTTCGTTTGTGCAGAATAAAATATCTTTCTTTCTTTTTCTAAGCTCCTGTTACATGGGACCTCTGCCGTAACCCCTATTCCCCGAAGGGAATAGAAGCGTGATGTTACAGAAAACTGAATCACTCAGTACCTTCAGTTCAGTCTCAGTCCTCCTCGCGTTAAATTCTCGAGCCTTCGACTCCTCATTCGCAATCCTGACTTTATCCTCTCTCTGCAGACCATGCGTTGTCTTCAACTCCTCAGTCAGTTCCGCAGCACGAGTGCGTCCTTCATACATCTATAAAATGATGAACATAATTATTATTATGAGAGTTCTTTTTGAAAGTGCTCAAACTCAAATTCATCATCATCTGCCTAGCCTTTTCCCAACTATGTTGGGGTCGGCTTCCAGTCTAACCGGATGCAGCTGAATACCAGTATTTTACATGGAGCGACTGCCTATCTGACCTGCTCAAACTCAAATTAAAAGCATTTATTTTAAACTGCCCGCGACTAAGTCCACGTGAAACGTCTTGTTCTCTCTACCCACTTCGTCGCATCGTATCGCCTGTTCGTGCTACTACTTAGCTCGCTAAGTTAAGTGTTAAACATCCTATAACCTTCCTCAAGAATTGGGCTATTAAATGCAAACGCAATTTTTCAAATCAGACTGGTAGTTCCATAGATTAGCGCGGTGAAACAAACAAATTCTTCAGCTTTATTATTAGTATTATCGCCAAAACCTATATCTGACCATTTTGAAAACTAAATCCCGTGCACATGATGACCACAGCTGCGTCCGTAAGTTAAACAAAAGAGGATCCTTTTTAGGTCGACTAATAATATGCGCTGCAAGCAGGAATAGTCCTTACGGTGGTCAGATATAGATTTTGGCGATAGTACAAGCAATTTTGAATTGTCAAGACGTCGGTCAGTCAGAAATATAAAGCTAGTAGCCCATTCCAAAGAGTAGTTGATATCGATACCCACTACGTCTGTAGAGTTTTGCTAGCTAATTTAATTTCATCCTGTCTAGGTTACCAGCTGCTCCCCGCGGTTTCACCCGCATAAGTTCCGATCCCGTGAGAATATCGGGATAAAAAGTAGCCTATGTGTAAATCCAGGATGTCAGCTACGTCCTTACCAAATTTCATCAAAATTGGCCCAGCCGTTTGAGCGTGAAGAAGTAACAAACATACAAACACACACACACACTCACAAACATTCGCCTTTATCGTGTGATTTCTTACCAGATTCTGCACAGCGCGGCCTCGAATGATTCTCTGCAGCACTAAAGCCGCTTGATGGGCAATTTCCTCGGAATCGTCCAGCGCCTCCACCTCGGGAGTGTCAGGTCGAGGGACGACCGGCTCTTGGCGAGCTTTGAGGACGTGGAGAGGCCCTGCCGTCATTTTGGCGGCGCCTAGTCGGGCCTCTGTAAAGATAGGAGGTTCGTTAGTACAGACGCCAGCACATGAAGCTACTACAATCTGTCAAATTTCTTTAATAGATTTTCAACTTTATCGCTAAAGCATTAAGCTTCAAAGTTGATTGGGAAAATTTGACAGTTTCGGGTAGCTTGACCTGCTGGCGTCTGTACATCTCCTTTGGTTTGTGCCACTCTTAGGCAGCAGTCTCATCTGTGACAAAGATGGAAAGTTAATAGGCTAGTTTTCTAAAAAAATCTAATTAGTCCGTCAGTTAGATTATCAAAAAATATTGGACCCGTATTTTTTCTTTTGTCAATTATATAAAAAATGATGAAGATATCGCCCGTTAAAGTTCCGCGTGACGTCACGCCTTGCTACACTTTTTAGCATGGCGTGACGTCACGACCCCCCACTCCAAAATTTTGACGCGCTTTATCTTTGCCATTTTTTGTTTGATTGACAAAAGAAAAAATACGTGTCCATTATTTTTTTCGATAATCTAACTGACGGACTAAATATAATAATTATTTTTTTACCCAGGCATTCTGTGTATGTATTTAGTTCTAGAGCCTTTAAATTTATAAATGAACTACATAGCTCGTCCACGTCAAATTTATTGTTCCCCGGCCCTCTGCGTTGCATCGCGTCGCCCGCCCACTCTATTACTTATTTCTCGAAATATTTTTTTTAATCCGACTGGTAGGTCCAGAGATTAACGCGTTCAAACAAACAAACTCTTCTGTTTTAATTATTAGCATAGATTATTTTTTTTTTATTGACAATGGGCTCACTCTTGACCTCAATCCAGCCCAGAGGCAGGGATGAAATCTAAATGAACCTTCTTTCCGATATAATTTTTTTGAGTACTTACTGTTAAAAAATAGGCCAGTATCAGTATCATAATCATTATATTATTTTTTTGTCACAAGTAAGTATCAAAATGATTTATTCCCACTATACTCTAGAGCAGTGTTTTTCAACGTGTGGCAAGGCTCCATATAAAAATATTCTAATAGTGTTTTCTGTGTGCATTGATTTTTAAGGGTTTATTGAGAGGCCGCCATTTTGAAAAAAAAAAAACAAAATGGCGGGCAAGTAGGTATGCCACGGACCTTCAAAGCCGTTTGCCGTGCTTTTAGCCACTCTAGAAAATAATTATTTGACCTTGTATGAACCTTTATAAAAGCTAAAAATCTCCACTTACTCTTCAAATCATTATGAAGGTTCTCCAAGAACTGCTCACTCCACTTAGTCTGCCGCTCACACAGCTCGGTAGGGTCACGAAGCAGGTGGTGTCCGGAGCAGGACTTTGTGAGGTCCTGGCCGCATCTCTCCAGCCACGGGGGAGGCTCTGAAAGCGCCTTGTGGTCTTCCAGAGCTAAAGATTGACGTATTCAAAATCAAGCATTTATTTCAATTAAATCAATTACAGGCCGAGTTTCGCTCCTCACAGGGGGTGGCTCTTAGGGTGTAGTCGCTTAGTTTTTACGTTTTCCAACTTTATCGCTAAAGCAATAAGGTTCAAGGTTGATTGGGAAAATTTGACAGTTTCGGGTAGCTTGACCTGCTGGCGTCTGTACTTACCGAACAGAAAGACGCTTCACGTCAAAAGAGACGAGAGCAGCATGCTTTTGTCCGTGACCTGATCGAAAATTCGTAAGACAGAGCTCGCGTCAGGATAAGTGACCTGATCGAAAATTCGTAAGACAGAGCTCGCGTCAGGACAAGTGACCTGATCGAAAATTCGCAAGACGGAGAGTTTTTTGTGATGGGTAAAAAAGACACGTGACCTGATCGAAAATTCGTAAGACGGACCTCGCGTCAGGACACGTGACCTGATAGAAAATTCGTAAGACGGAGGGGTAGACCGCATTCTAAAATATCAAAAATGCACAACGTTACTAGTGTTAATATTCAAGTTTTCACTTCTGCCAGCTCTCCCGGAGTGCAACCAGTTTTTTTCCCATACTTTTTTCTCTATTAGTCGTCATCTCGGTAGTCACCCCCTTTCTAAACAAATCATCATAATTCACTCAGTCTATCCATCCATCGTTTCTATGGTCTTCCCCACGGAATAGATAAATAAGGTACCTTATTATCTGTTCCGTGGTCTTCCCCTACCCTTATGGCAATCGACAGTCATACTCAAAACTTTCCTGACGAAATTTTCCTCATTCCTCCTTAATATAATGCCATGACACAACTTTTCAGTTACTGGTGCCACTTTCAGACTTCCTCTAGGTCAGGGGTTCCCAACCTTTTCTTGGTCAGGGACCACTTTTATATTATTCTTGTTAGCAGGGACCACTATGTAGGTATAATAAAAATAAACTGTAAAAATCAAACTGAAACTTTAATTAAAAACGTAATAGGAAATTACATACGGCGGCCCGACGACGTACCGCCCCCTCCACCCGCGCTCTTCTCACTCACTGCACGGCGACCAACGGCTCACCGCCCGCTAAATTTAAAATCGTTCGCGGACCACTTTTTGGCTTCTGCGGACCACTGGTGGTCCACGGACCACTGGTTGGGAACCACTGCTCTAGGTACATGTCTTATTTATATCTATCAAGTACTAGGAGACACAACAATTACAATTTACTAGGAGATAAGAATACCACAAGAACTCACACAACAACGTTGGGTCGTAAATGATCTCCGCGTGTCTCCTGCGCGCCTGGTACCCGTGCCTGGCGACCGGGGCGTGCAGATCCGACGTGGGGTCCTTGGCTGCGTACGTCATAGATCCGAAGCCGCGTGCCGCCTTCATACGCGCCACCAAGCCCACGCGACCCCCGCCTTCGTGTATCGCTACTAGTTTTCGGAGCTCTAGAAATAATGAACATACATGATTAGTCTAAAGTACACCACGCGGGCCCAGTGCGGGTTGGTAGATGTCACATGTCTTCGAATTTTTGGTTCTAGGACAGGCCGGTTTCCTCACGATGTTTTCCTTCACCGTTTTGAAAGTAGTTCGTCGTATTTTGCAACATAGTTTTTTCAACCTTATTGCTTTAACCCCCGACGCAAAAACGACGGGGTGTTATAAGTTTGACGTGTCGGGGTGTGTGTGTGTGTGTATGTCTTTCTGTGGCATCGTAGCTCCCGAACGGATGAACCGATTTTGATTTTGTTTTTTTTGTTTGAAAGGAGAATTTGTCGGGAGTGTTCTTAGCTATGTTTGATGAAAATCGGTCCTAGATGGCCGCCGCCACAAAATGGCGGGTTACATATTTTTTCACAACTCCCTCAATATGGGTATCAAATGAAAGGGCTTGACTAGTAGAATACTATACACTATGATAAATTTCAAATCCAAGATGGATGACGGTCCCCCGACGGGACAACATTTAATCAAAAAATTTCATACGTACAGACGCCAGCAGGTCAAGCTACCCGAAACTGTCAAGTTTTCCCAATCAACCTTGAACCTTAATGCTTTAGGGATAAAGTTGAAAATCTATTAAAGAAATTTGACAGATTGTAGTAGCTTGATGTGCTGGCGTCTGTACTTACGTAGGGTCATAATTTCAAGGTTATTTTTTTTTTATAGGGTTTTCAATAACATTTTAGTTGTTATTTTAAAAATACGTATACTTTTCATTACAAGTACTCGTACTTAGTAAGTATATTAAACGTAAACGACAATAAACTGTATGTTTGAGTGTTGAGGTTTATAATCAACTTATATGCAATCGCGGCCACTTAGCGATGTGTTGTTCCTAATCCTTAATCTACTGCTATTGGTGATCGAAGTTAGGAATATCTATACTTATAATAAATCTGTAGAAGTGAAAATTCTGTACATTGAAAATTTCAAAAAAATAAATGGCAGGGGTTGTTACTAGACCGACACCGAACCCAAAAATGTGATTAAAAAAATTTTTGTCTGTCTGTCTGTCTGTCGGTCTGTCTGTCTGTCTGTCTGTCTGTTTGTTCAGGCATCACGCAAAAACTACCGGTTCGATTACGATGAAACTTGGTATAATTATTCTTTAATATCCTGGGCACCACACTGGGTACTTTTTATCCCGGAAAAGTATATACAATAAAAAACAAACTTAATTTTGCGGTTCGATCCCTAGACCCGATTACTGTTCCAACCGCAAATAATAAGTTTGTCGTAGGTTACGTCACCCGCAATACACAGCTATTAATAATAAGTATTTAAAGTTGTCGAAAATTTACCACTGACGGGACAAAAAGGGGTAATTCAGTTTTTAAGGGGAGGATTTGAACTTGAAACTGTATGTTACATTTTCACGCATAGACCACTGAACTTCTGATTTGGCATAGAGATAGATGGCATCCTGGGGAAGCACATACATTTTATCCTGTTAGCACGTTCCGTGGGATAATTTCCGACATCCACGCGGGCGAAGCCGCGGGCAGAAGCTAGTGTAATAATAAATATCTGACTTCCACTGACCTCTGTCCCTCGTCTTCCTAATATTGTTGACTTTTCTGTCCATCTCCTGCTTCTTCTCACTCCAGAGCTTCGCCAGCTTCAAGCTGGTGCGATTAGTCCTCTTTTTGCGCTGTTCCGTCTGCAGGCGGTGCAGTAGCTCCAGGCGAATGTCTTGGAGCTCGTCTATCTCCTGGAAAGTTGATGTTGGTTGTTACAGTGCGTTGGAGATGTTCATGAGGACTTCTTTCGTCTGCATTTATTTTAATTTTATATTCAATAGATGGCGCTGTGTGAAATGTCAAGAGATATTATTATTATCTCCTTTATTGCATTTAAATACTTACAAAAAACATTTTTAAATATTTTTGTAAACAAAAAGTTAAAAAAACATTTAAAAATATAAAAAATAGTAGCCCACCGGTATCGGGAACAGGGTCCAAGCTACCGGCAGTCAGGGCTCCAGAGAGAGCAACTTCCTGACGATGCGAGCCGTGTCCAGAAGTACCGCTTTCTGAATCAAGCCCTTGATCCAGCTGCCCAGCGAGAGCCTCCTCAGGTGTTGGTCGAGGCTCTTGGCTATTAAGCCATTGGCTGTTACAACTATCGGCACAATGATCGCTGAGTCCACATCCCACATGTCGACAACCTCGCGAGCCAAGTCAAGATACTTGATTTCAGTTGATTTTACTTGAGATCAGCCATGAGTTAGTGTGATAAAAAAGTCCTTACCGCCTGTCTAAAAAGCCAGTCTTTGACGACCACATCATCGATGATGGCATCTCTCTTCTTCATCCATCGAGGGAACTGGCCTCCTTCCACAATATCCATCCACGCGCGAGCATGACGCATCCTGGGAAGCACGAAGACAGTACAGTACCTACATATCATCTGTCAACCTTTTGCCACCTATGTCGGGGTCGGCTTCCAGTCTAACCGGCACCCTAATAGGCTATTTTCCTAAAAAAAATCGAATTAGTCCGTCAGTTAGATTTTCAAAAAATATTGGACCCGTATTTTTTCTTTTATCAATTATATAAAAAATGATGAAGATATCGCCCGTTAAACTTCCGCGTGACGTCACATGCTTGCGACACTTTTGCAAGCAAGTGACGTCACGACCCCCCACTCCCAAATTTTGACGCGCTTTATCTTTGTAATTTTTTGTTTGATTGACAAAAGAAAAAATACGTGTCCATTATTTTTCGATAATCTAACTGACGGACTAAATATAATTATTATTTTTTTACCCAGGCAACTACTCTATTGCGTAACACACTAAATATCAATCAAAATTCGACCCCAACAGGGTTGGGAAGGGCTAGGGAGATGACGATGATGATTATCAATCACTATAGAGGTTTGAGGAACAGGGTGTAAAGTTCAATCATCCTCCATAGAAAAGGGAGGATCCTCAGACCAGACGGGTGTTGTGTCTGGCGGGCAATTGCCCAACGACTGTTTTTTTTTTTTTATGAATTGCATCTCGTAGTTGACCTTGAGAGGTCGTGACTACTTAACCGGACTATAAACCAGCGACTGATGTCGGGAAGTTTGTATATATGCTAATGGAGCGGTAAACTCTGCTTGCGAGATGCAGGATTTGCGTGACGTTAGTATGACGCGTTGTTGGTATGTGGCGTTGTAGATATAATCAGAATCTGAATAATTTTGGACGATATTGCAAATCTATTGCTTCGTCTATCTATCTAACTAGCCTGTAATGCTCCATGTGTTCGAAAAAGTCTGCTCAACAACGTAAATAACGCAATATGAATGTCGTTGAACTATCATAATGAAAGGCATTGCAGGATCTTTTAGCGTGTGGCCAAAATTGGAACTAGCGCCGCCATCTTGTTTTTTCAATACAATTTCTGTACCAATTTCACAAATGTATACCAGCAACCTGTCAATGTCATTCAGGGGCCGAAAAAACATTAAAGCAAGGTGTTACACAATTACCCCGCTGTTCTATTATTTATGTCGCATCGCTGGGTGGCCGAGATGGGATACATCGGGTCTTCTTTACGATACGACATAGTTTAGCTAGGTGTGGGCACTGTAAATTATCTTTTCGTACTAACGAAAAGATAATTTGAATTTATAGTAACTTTAATAAACTAGCGATTGACAACCAAAACAAACACGTGCGTTAGTATTGAGCGTTTGCCAAGACTGTCCGAGCCAAAGACTACAATATGTATAGGTCCGAGCTCGACTGTCGATTGTAGACTGTCGCAACACTCGATCTCTCCGCCAGTCCTCGCTGCATCCCCTTCACCGACGATCGTGTCCGCGCGGTAGGGCTCGCTTGCGTTTCCGATCACATGATTATTCGTTTACCAATCAAATAGTTAGATGGCGCTGTCCGCTGTCCGCTGTACTGTGGCGCCATCCATCCACGACATAAATATTGTTACGTGAGGTTAAGCAAAAGGTAGAGAAATTAAGGATAAAGTAAATCTTACTTGTTAATAATGGCCGTGGTATGGAAATCAGCTGGCAAATCTCCAAGGCAGTAAGGAGAGCCTGGACCTACACACAAATTATAAATATCATATTTATATAGGATCAAATTAAATTAGCTAGCGAAACTACGCAGAGGTTATGGGTATCGAAAACTAAACAAGATAAAACTAAAAAGAAAATAATTAGATGAATTTAATTTTTGGGATCAACGACAGCTGGCACGTGTGCGGAGTCTCGCTAGCCAATTTAATTTGATATTGTATAAAGATTTAGAACTTGTATTCTGTATTAATTTTATTAGAATTAGAATTGCCATTAAACGTGGCAATGCTAGTCTTCTGAGCACGTTAACTTCGATCTCTAAGTGTCCTTTTGTTTTTATAATTATTTGTATAATATTATTAGTCATTTAATTTAGTACCTGGGGTAAATCGTTATTTTATTTTGCTTTATACTTCTCATTTTATGCTGCACCGGTTGACGTCATCGCGGCAAGGTCTGTTGATGCTAAAATACAGCGCTGTGGCTCTATCTTGCGAAGGGTCACTGCTGAGCGAAGGCCGTCTTGCGTGGATGTGTGACGCATATTTTCCCCCAACTTGTTCTTTTTGCGCTTATGTTTTTAGGGTTCCGTACTTCCGAATGAAAAAACAGAACCCTTATAGGATCTAATGGACCGATGGAGCTAAAGAATACACACCCCATTCCAAATTATCAAGGTACAGCACTTCAGGTGTTTTCTCGCACTGTTCAGCTACCTTCCCATCAGGCTGCCAAGGTATTGTCTGTGCTGAGGACTCTCTGAAACACACGGAGATGATAACATTTTAGTTTGGACTAAAAGGCTCGGGACTCTTCCTTCACCAACTGGCCGGATCAGGCACAAGGAAAATGGGAGAACTACGGGGGAGCCCAGGAGTGGCAAAAATAGTTAAAAAAAAAAAAAAAATCTGTTCCATAAATTTTATTATTTTATAAGTGGCAGTGTAGAGTATTTACATGGACACTGGACATTTCACACAGCGCCATCTAGTCCCAAGCTAAGCAACCTAATGCTTGTGTTATGGTAACAAGATGGCTGATAAACTACTTATATACATTTTTTTTGTAAATACATACATATTATAGATAGAAAAACACCCAGACTCGGAACAAATACATGTAGGTCATACAAATAATTGTTCCGTGCGGGAATCGAACCCGCGACACGCAGCGCAACAGTCAATCGCTTAACCACTGCGCCAACCGTGTCGTCGTATGTAATGCACTTTTCTATGAAGCAGCCATTGTTATTGATAACCGACGAACAATATCTACGCTAGGGGGTATAAAATCATGTGCTGAATTCATAGTTATAGTTTGCGCGTCGATGCCACCCTATACGACTGGCTTAGCTGAAGAATTTCTAGTTAGACTCTAACTTACCCGACATTATTGCAGGCGGGGCATAAGTATCTTGGTCGTCTTACCTGAAGAGGCTCTGGGTAGCCCGGTTTCTCGGTTTGCCGGGTGGGGGCGGCACCACGATCGGCGTGTTGGGCCGAAAGTCCGGGGTGGTACACGGTATTGGCATTACCCTCTTCGGCCTGAAAGAAAAAACGTTTGATTAGAAGATTTTAAAGTATTAGTGGAGCTTGTGAAGGCTGAAAGTCACCTAAAGGCTATGCTTGGAGCTTTTTCTTGGAGAAATGAAGAGATCTGCTGAGCCAAGGTAACCGATATAGCCCGAAGAATTGCTAAACTTAATTGGTAACGGCGAAAGATTCTAGAGTGGCGACCGCGTACCGGAAGACGTAGCCAACGTAGACGTTGGAAGGTCCCACGAGGTGAACCGATGACCAAATCCGCCAGCGAGAAGCAAAGAACTGGTCAAAGTGGCCGTGCTTGGGGGAGGCCTATGTTCAGCATTGGACGTTTTTCGGCTGAAATGAGGATTATGTTGTGATGGCCCAGTGATTATGGTCTCGCCTCTCATGGATAAGGTTTTGAGTTCAAATCCGGGCGAGTACCAATGCGAGTTTCAATTCATATGTACTTTCTAAGTTTATCTTGGTCATCACCAACGTCGATGAAGAATAACATCGTGAGCAAACCTGGACTTTCTCATCATCATCATCATCAGCCTATAGCAGTCCACTGCTGGACATAGGTATGAGGAACAGGGTGTAAAGTCCACTCATCCTCTATAGAAAAGGGAGGATCCTCCGACCAGACGGGTGTTGTGTCTGGCGGGCTATTGCCCAACGATTGATGTTGGGAAATTGTCCAGACGCCAGCACATCAAGCTACTACAATCTGTCAAATTTCTTTAATAGATTCTCAACTTTATCATTAAAGCGCATTAAGGTTCTAGGTTGATTGGAAATATTTGACAGTTTCGGGTAGCTTGACCTGCTGGCGTCTGTACATATGCTAATTGCGCGGTAAACTCTGCTTGCGAGATGCAGGATTTGCGTGACGTCAGTATGACGCGTTGTTCGCATGTGGCGTTGTAGATGCCGCTACAGGCCTCTCGTATTGCACGCCATTCAACTCGATTTTCGGCAACTCTCATCCAGCTGCTACCAGCCATGGTGTGAAGATCGTCGCTCCACCTAGCCTGGAATAATCCTACTAATGTTATAAATGTAATAAATTTTTTTTTTAAATATTTTTTAATGTTTTTATACTTTTTATATTCTAATATTTAAAAATATAATTTATATGTTTATTTTTAAATAAAGGAAATAATAAATAACATTTAATCAAGTATAAAGTAAAGTAAAAATATGATTTACGTTAATTACAATCGAGGAAAGTTAAATTCTAACTGTTTTGTAAAATCTAACCCGTATGTTTACTTTGTACACAGTATAAAATAGGTACCGAAGGTGGTTTTCAAAAAAGGCTTCAGTATTGTCCCACCTCCATCCCCCAGAGGGAAATATTGACCCCCCTCCCCCCTCTGCTAAAATGACTGAACCTTATAACCCGTATGTTTACTTTGTACACAGTATAAAATAGGTACCGAAGGTGGTTTTCAAAAAAGGCTTTAAGAAATGTCCCCCCCCCCCCCCCCCTTGACCCCTAAAGGGAAATATTGACCCCCCCTCTCTTGAGCGAAAGTTTAGATCCGTGCCTTGGCATGACTTACATGGCAGTGAATTTATAGGAGTCCTTCCCACTGAGGTCAGGTGTTGGCAGACTTCTGGCTTCCTCCATACGATTTACATAGGCGGTGTAGGATCTGTCGATATGTTCGGGCAGTCGGCAGTTTGGGTAGTAAACTGTTGGATAGGGAATGTTAGTTAACTGGCTCTTTTACAGGCCAACCGCTTAACTGAGACGTGGTCTGAGGTAGCAGCGCGGTGCGGGAGGGGTAGGAGAGCTCAGTGATTCGTCAACTTGTGACAACTATCACCCCTCCCGCACCGCGCAGCTACCTCAGGCAACGTCTCAGCTAAGCGGTCGGCCTATAAACGGACTTCAAAAAAATTGGCGAACGTTGAAACACACGTAATTACAAACATACAGACGCCAGCACATCAAGCTGCTACAATCTGTCAAATTTCGTCAATAGATTTTTAACTTTATCGGTTAAGCATTAAGGTTCAAGGTTGATTGGGAAAATTTGACAGTTTCGAGTTGCTGGTCAGCTTGACCTGCTGGCGTCTGTACATACATAGACTGCTAAAATCATAACCTTTCCTTTAGGCTTTGCCGTAGTCGAGTAAAAAAGTGGGAGGTTCTCAGTTCGTCGGAATCTTTTTTTAACACGTTTTTATTAGCTCCACTTGTAACTAACTAACAAACAATGAATAAAATCTTAGAAGTAAATTTTAACTTGCTTCTAATTGTCGTATCGAAATGAAACTTTGTATGTATAAGTAGTTCAGATGACAAAACTATATTTTGGTATCTTGAAGCTGATCTAATGATGGAGCCAGAAGGTGGATAGTGGAACTCTTCAGTGGCTACTAGTAAACCCCTCGAGTTTGGGCTCATATAAATTGTTTTGACGAGTCCAATAGATTGGACGCGTGTTTTTTAACCGACTTCAAAAAAGGAAGAGGTTCTCAAATTGGTTGTTTTTTTAAACTACCTATTTTTAATACATATTCCCCGATTACTCGGAAGACGGCCGAACCGATTTTGAAAATTATTTTTTTGTGGGTGGTAAAGGTGGTTTCATTGTCATTAGGTCAGGATCTGCATGATGATGGGATCCCAGAGAAATCGAAGGAACTCTTCAAATATTATAGGCACACCTATAGCGATTTGGGTATTTTTTGTTGTGGCAACAACTACAAAGTGAAAACATAACTTTGATTTCGGAAGTTGTTGTCTTTGGTTTTGTATTTTTCGGGTTTTTGCCACCGACTTAGTGAAATTTAATTTGTAGGTGCCTATAGCGAGTTCCCCCGATCTCTCCAGGATCCCATCATCAGATCCTGACCTGATGACAGTGGGACCACCTGGAAAATACACCGTTTTTTTTTATATATAAAAAACGTTGCCCCACACTAGGAATTTCTCCTGTATCGTGGGTGCGTTTACAAACATTTCAACTCACATGCACAAACAGCCAGACCCGGAACAAACAACTAGGTACTTACTTGTAGGCCATACAAGTATTTGTTCCGTGCGGGAATCGAACCCGCGACACGCAGCGCAGCAGTCAATCGCTTAACCACTGCGCCAACCATGCCGTCAAAAAAAAAGTAAAGTTATCTTTCACTATCTAGTTCTTTTTTAAAATGTTTTGTAAAATGTTTCTGATCACTGTTGACGTTTGCATCAGATACTCTTGGCATAGACCACCTACTTAGTTTTAAACGAACTCACCATATTTCAATCTGGGTCGGAGACTATGTTCGGAGAACATAGTGTTGTATATAGGCTGTAACACCTGGAAATAGAGAATACAAAATTTCAAAGTCCTATAAATGCATATCCCCCTGGATTTAAGGCTCTCCCCCACAAGCGCGTTATTATCGATCGATAATATCGCATGCGTTATTGCGATAATGCGTCCCGATTCCTTGTCACACAGCTGCGTTTTTATCTTCCGATATTCCTAATACCGTGAAACCGGCCATCATTGCCCGCATTTCCACGTATTTTTGAGATTTTGCAAAAAATATTCACCAGAACTCGTAATAAAGTCGACCATGGTAGCAATTACTGTTAAAGGCCTAAAATCACAAAATAAAGTGTTTCTAACTTTAACAGAATCCAAGAAAAAGGCGCCTATATAGCCGGGCAAAATTATACGCACAACCGTCCAACATTGCTCAACCTTAATTTCTCTAAAATTATCAGTTCTAAAGCTTGGGTAATAGGGTATGTTTTAGTGAATTATGCAAAGTTGCCATCCTTCGTGTTCAATATGTCAAAAACATATTACTTTTTATTTTACTGAGGTGGGCAATGTTACACTACACACCAGGGACTTTTTCATACATAGTAAAACAGTGGATTAGGGTTGATACATATTAATGTGATAAATAATAATCTGTTCAAATATAAAATCTTTTATTATCAATAGGTAATCAGTCAAGTACAATCGTTGTAAATTGCAGGTATAAAACTATGAGTACCTATACCAAAAGTTTTTTCTGCTGATCTCGAGGACATCCTATTTTTTTTTACATTTTCAACCGCGAGCTGTAACATCTCTTCTGAATAATTTTTATAGGGCCGAGACCCGAGGACTCTGCGATTTCTTTTCGTAGGCTTTCCCAAACTGCAACCAAACAAACTAAATGTAGGTACCTAGTTTATATTTGTCAACTGAGTGCTGATGGGTGCCAACCCTAACATTATTTTTGTAGTGGGCAATGTTGTCACTCTTATGTTCGCGCAAATTCGGGAATCATTGCCCACTCCATTATCTTCAAGATTTTATGTTGTAAAGGTCTCAAAGTAGCATTAAAATGAAGCGCGATATTTATAATTACTCTGATATTAAAATAACTTACCTGAGAGATGTAGTACGCTGACAGTAAGTAAAAACATAACACAAGATTTTGGCACCACCTCACACTAGTCCTCCTTTCAACATGTCTCGCTGACAACTGAGTGAAGTTAGCACCGTTGCTAATATTTAATGTTGCCAGAAAAATGTTTAAATTTACCCTAAAAATTAGATAATGTTGTCAGCTAAATACAATTATTTACAAATCATTATTTTAGTTATTTTTCGTGTTCGGGCAAACATATCCGCTAAGGGCAATGATGGCCGGTTTTACCGGTATGTGTAAACATTTGGCAAGACTGTTTATTTATTTATTCTCACACTGGAACGCTATACGGCAATTACACCAATGGAGCAAAAAATCACTTCATGTGCTGCAATGATATTAAGTATGTGCTGCTTAACTGCTTTCAATCCATCCTGTGCGCGGTGGACATCAGACTTTCGGGCTTCAGACTACAGGTACAGGTACCTCTACCCGGTACGACTGTCAAAGATCTACGAATGACAGCTGGGACCAACTGCTTAACGTGCTTTCCGAGCGGTCTCGGTATGTAATGGATGGTCACCCATTCACGGACAGACCTTCGTAAGCGTTGCTTAACTTTGTTTGCTACTCTATGGCATAAAACAGTTGTTACAGATGCTTACCAACTGTGAGGACGCCAGAGCTGCTTTGAAAGCTGTCCGCGCGTAGTCGCGGGCCCCTGACACGATGAACGCCGAATCTGACGAAATAGTACAGGAATAAAATCGGTGAAAGGTTAGGCTGGGGAAGTGTGAAAGCTTTTACACATAGGCAATGGCAACATTTATCCATTTTATACTCGCCCGCCGACTATCTACTAATCGAAGCCTGTGTACAGACGCCAGCACATCAAGCTACAACAATCTGTCAAACTTTAATAGATTTTCAACTTTATCGCTAAAGCATTAGGTTCAAGGTTGATTGAGAAAATTTGACAGTTTCGGGTAGCTTGACCTCCTGGCGTCTGTACTTAAATATTGCAGCATTATGCTGAGCTAGGAGCCTTTTTGGTCTCGCACGGGGCTTTTTTTTGGTCGTTTCTAAATGTAACTTGTGTTTTGAATGCTCCTTTTCTACGTGTCTCAAATAAATCTTTTTTTGGAACGAAGTTCCTTATCGCGCGTTGCGAAAGCGGGTTAGACGGAAAAAATTAAGACCAAAAGTTGGAACGACACTTTTTGCTATAGTTGTAAGCCGTGCGGCGTGCGCGTGTTTCGCGCGTCTAGCCCCCTTTCGCAACGCGCGATAAGGAACTTCGTTCCAATAGCTAGGTACTACAAAAAAAACGCCGGCTGTTAAAATACAGTTTAGCCAATTCCGGTGCCTTATTATCTATGACACAATGAACGAAACCGCGCGAAATGAACGCGAGATTGGCGGAAATAGCTAAGGAATTGTCGTGGTTTCGAGTGTGGTCATAGTGAATCAAGGCCCAAGTGCTTTTTCGCGTAACAATCTCTTCTTTTTAGCGTATCGATAGCAATCTAAATGGACTCGGCCCAGAATTCAGCTACTTGTTTGGCGCCATCACCAGCGTCCATCAGTTCCTGTAACGTGCAGCTGACAGGACACGATATTAAGTGTACCATCGTTTGTGGAACAGCACCACATTTCGGAGTCGTCTATGAATCTCCACCTGAACAGGTTTTCCTTGCTGCGGTCAACCTGGGTCCGGAGTCTCTTTAAAGACTTCCAGGTTACCCAAGGTAACTCATGTCCAGGTGGGAGGTCGCGTAACAATTAAAATAATTGACTTACCGTAAAGATAGTCATGACACCGTATTTTAGACACAGTATGTTTCCTGCTAGGAGCTTCGTATAACGTATCCCCGCTCATTTTGTCACTAAAATAAAGTTAATAACAAAATAACTTGATAACCTAACACTTGATGTCAATATTGAAGTAACAAATATGGTTGCCATGACAACGGATGGTTTATGAAGGTCGCTTTTCATCTGTGACTATCTGTATAGATTATCTACTTACAGGCTACAGCCCGTTCACCTTTATATTACCTCCTGACAGCAGCAACCGAATAGCAACCTTATTTGCTAAGAAAATAAAGATCATTTTGATTTTAACAGTCTTGGCAATGGCCGCAAACTAAGAGCAACCTTATTGCTATGACAATAAAGATCACTGATACAAAATTACAAAGTAAAATAAATGTGAACGGATTGTAGGTAGGTACACAGTTTTTTTCCACTTGAGTCTTACTGCCGCACTCAGAGAATCCACTTAAAAGTAATCATCAATACTTCATCATCTACCTAGCCTTTTCCCAACTATGTTGGGGTCGGCTTCCAATCTAACCGGATCCAGCTGAATACCAGTATTTTACATGGAGCGACTGCCTATCTGACCTCCACAACCCAGTGACTGGGTAATACGATACCTCTTGGTAAGACTGGTTGTCAGACTTTCGGGCTTCTGACTACCCGTAACGACTGTCAAAGATCCACGAATGACAGCCGGGACCAACGGCTTAACGTGCTTTCCGAGGCACGGAGGGTTCTCAGTATGCACTCGGGAATGCAGACGCAGGCAGACAATTCCACTCCTTACTGTGCGCATCAGAAAAGATGATGAGAAGCGCTTAGTGCGTATATATGGTATATTAACCAAATAGGGAAGTTAAAGTAAATTTTTGACAGATACGTCACATGAGAAACGTTCTTTTAAATAATAATAATATCCCTGGACATTTCACACAGCGCCATCTAGTCCCAAGCTAAGCAACCTTAATGCTTGTGTTATGGTAACAAGATGGCTGATAAACTACTTATATACATTTTTTTTTAAATACATACATGTCGCATCACTGGGTGGCCGAGATGCGAAACATCGGGTCTTCTTCACGATCCGACATAGTTTACGTATGTGTGGGCACTGTAGCGGGTACTCGAACGAAAAGATAATTTGAATTTAAAGTAACTTTAATAAACTAACGATTATCAACCGAAACGCACACTTGCGTCGGAAACAAACACGTGCGTACGGTACTGAGCGTTTGCCATGACTGTCCGAGCTCGACTGTCCACTGTAGACTGTCGCCACACTCGGTCTCTCCACCAGTCCTCGCTGCATCCCCTCCACCGACGATCGTGTCCAAGCGGTAGGGCTCGCTTGCGTTTCCGATCACATGATTACTCGTTTACCCATCAAATTGTTAGATGGCGCTGTTCGCTGTACTGTGTTGCCATCTATCCACGACACGGCCATCCCTGACTAGCACCCGTCCTCGGGTGTAGTACCTGTGGACCAAATATACTCAGAGAGTAAACAAGCTCGGCTATCCTGCCAAATACCTAATAATTAAGGTAGCTCGGCTATCCTGCCAATACCTTATAACTAAGGTAGCTCATGTCTCATTGTTACTTTAATTTCTCTAGTCATAATTTACAATACCTTGTTATAAAGGTTTCGTACAAAGAGCACCCCATACAACATTAATTATTAGAAAAGGTTCGATCAATAAGTTGAACCAAATGAAATTAAAATAGTTGTAACGAATCAGTTACTATTTACTAAAATCTGTGCAAAAACACATTCCAGAATCGCACCAACGATTTATGACAGATCAGTTGTTTCATATTCTACAACACATGAGGGGCTCTGTGCACCAACATAGACAAGAATCGCACCAACGATTATCAAAAATCTAACGCAATATGTGCTACAACACATGAAGCGCTCTGTGCACCAACACAGACAGGAATCACATCAAAGATTTCTTATAGACCCATCGCCACATGTGCTTACGGCACATGAGGTGCGGTACAAAGAGACCTATCGCCACATATAATCACTACACGTGAGGCGGTCTGTGCACCAACACAGACCTGGATTGACCGATCAAAAAGTTAAATCAAAAACAAAACCGTTAGAATTTACCGAAATTAATTTCATAAGCAATGTATACTCAACTCATGAAACTTTATTTCTAATCTGTGCACCAACACAGACCTGAATCGCACCAACGATTCTTTACCTAACTGCCGCCACATATGCTACAACACATGAGGGGCTCTGTGCACCAACACAGACCAGAATCGCACCAACGATTCTTTACCTAACTGCAGCCACATATGCTACAACACATGAGGGGCTCTGTGCACCAACACAGACTAGAATCGCACCAACGATTCTTTACCTAACTGCCGCCACATATGCTACAACACATGAGGGGCTCTGTGCACCAACACAGACAGAAATCGCACCAACGATTCCTTCTAGACCCATCGCCACACGCGCTACTACGCATGAGGTGCGGTCCAAAATTTCGAGTATGAGTAGACAAGCCATTCTTAATCAGAGGTGGTTTCACTACCACTATCCTTAACTATTACATCTGATTCTCGAGGAACTTGGTGATCGGTTATCCTCCTCACACTTTAACTTGAAAACAAGGCGTTTGAAACTTTACATAATCTAACAACCAAACCTGTTGTGATTACGCAAAACAATACTATCAGATGTCATACTAACGTTAAATCCTTGATCTAATGTCTTACGGTCAGTTAAATTATCTTTTTTAAGATAACCGGTACAACATGAAATGGGATCTCTAAACGCAGATTATTAATCAAAATCTCTGATTAAAATTGTAGGGTACTTAACACTTTGACTTAACACAATCTTTTGACGCCAGAATCGCAATAAAATGGATATGACTCACCCAGTATTCATCAGTACACTGCTCGGATTGCTGACATAGCAAACTTAAGCGCGTCGCTCGCTATTAGCCGCTGCTGCAGGCGCTGGCCCGGTACCGCCTGGGTCCCTCGCCGTGCAGGCGCCTCCATAATTGCTTCGTGGACATCTCGAAGCAAAATGTCCGGTGTTGTCACATCGAAAACAGATGCTGTCTGATCGCTGCTTTGGCCCAGCAGAACTTGACGCCAAATTGGTAGCGTTGGATACCTTGCCCAAGGTTATCATCAATGCACTTCTTTGAAGCGGAACTTTCGATAAGCATCGGCCTGCTGTAGTATTCTTCCATGTCCACATGTGCTAATCTGTAAAGAAACATACCCGCAAAGTATCACATAGCTCGGTCACTCCCTGACCACATTTGGTACAGGCAAAAACACAATGAAAATTCGAACAAACTAAAAATAACAGAGTTCAGAGCATTACCCACTATTTGATTCTCAAATCTCAAGGTTACAATAAAAATAATCAATTAAGATGCATGTGTCTCATACTATCTAGTAACCTCCAGTTCCTCAACTCGTCAGATTCATTTGCGCATCCCCCTCGGATCGCCAAGTCACTCCTGGACTTTATGGTTTCTCACGAAACCCCACACAACACACACAACTTATGTAATCTCTACTCTGTTTCAGTAACAAAACTATTACTTGACTTTCTTCAAATTCGTTAATAATACTCTGATCCAAACTATCATCGATAACAAAAGATTCAATATTTCACGTACTATCATAATATTACTTTGCAAGTAAATGTTGGGTAGAAATGTAATAAAATCTCAAGTTGTTGCTCGCTAATTGCAACGCTACATATGATTTTTTCTGTGCTGAATACACGTGTTTGACCAATACCAGTCAACGCAACAACGTTAATAACCCGTTTGCCACTTAATTTGGCTGCACAACTCGCTTTTACTAACGAGCATTCAGCACCAGAATCGTAAACAAAACAATACAGCTCACCTTTATTTTCCAACGTGTCTGAGGGTAGTTAGTTGTACGACTTCCACTCGCGTTCACGACTTCCAGCACATTGTCCACCATCCACTTAGCTGCCACTACTCGTGCACCAGGCTGCGATATGTCCTGGTTTCCCTCACTTGAAGCACACGAAGGGCTTCGCTGACGGCTGCAGGGCTGCTTGGCTCGATTCTTAAAGTCACTCCGCGTGTTCTAAACACGGGAACGGGATACGTCGAACTCAAACGCCGGTTAGTCTTTATTTTTCAAACATGGCGGTAGGCGCAACTGTCGCGTCATTTGGCAAAGGTATTTCTGCATACAGCCATGCTTGCGCATCCGTATCTCCTTTGTCTAGGTCGAACTTGGACAGATCCACACGATTATTTAGTAAGCGTTCACATGTTTGCACTTTGTTTTTCAAATGTCAACGGTCACTTTCACTTTAAGCGTTCTTATTTTGAACACGTGAGTGGTTGAGGTCCAATACCACTTCTGATGTCGCATCACTGGGTGGCCGAGATGCGAAACATCGGGTCTTCTTCACGATCCGACATAGTTTACGTATGTGTGGGCACTGTAGCGGGTACTCGAACGAAAAGATAATTTGAATTTAAAGTAACTTTAATAAACTAACGATTATCAACCGAAACGCACACTTGCGTCGGAAACAAACACCTGCGTACGGTACTGAGCGTTTGCCATGACTGTCCGAGCTCGACTGTCCACTGTAGACTGTCGCCACACTCGGTCTCTCCACCAGTCCTCGCTGCATCCCCTCCACCGACGATCGTGTCCAAGCGGTAGGGCTCGCTTGCGTTTCCGATCACATGATTACTCGTTTACCCATCAAATTGTTAGATGGCGCTGTTCGCTGTACTGTGTTGCCATCTATCCACGACATACATATTATAGATAGAAAAACACCCAGACTCGGAACAAATACATGTAGGTCATACAAATATTTGTTCCGTGCGGGAATCGAACCCGCGACACGCAGCGCAGCAGTCAATCGCTTAACCACTGCGCCAACCGTGCCGTCAATACCGTAAATACCTGAATTGTCCCTATAATGAAAGTGGCGGCAATCCACTGGATGCGCAGAACTGTGGGGTAATTTCGTAACATACTAACAGCAGCAATGGTTCATTTTGGCAACCCAACAACATTCATTGCGTTATTTACGTTGTTGGGCAGACAAATTTTTCCAACATATGAAGCAATGGATTAGCAATATACTTTTTTTTTTCAGGTTGGGAAATCATCAAATGACCCCTCCCGCTCTGGGTGGAGCAGAAGGGAGTGTCAGACTCTTACTGACTAAAACCCACCCGTGTTCCTTCCTTAGCCCTTTATGTTCCAGGGCAGCGGTAACCCTTTCGCACGATCCCGCTACCCTGGCAGGCTTCGGCCCTATCGGGCCACGTCACTTTGAGGCGCGCGTGGAACACATACGCGCCGTCCGGCACGGGCCTGGTCCTGATCGGACGGTGAGTTACCCATTACTCTCCGCTCGCAGGCCCGCGCCTACGGTGGCCGGGAGTCGTCACGCGGCTCCCGACGCCCGGAGCGTCTCCCGCGGCGGCTGAGGCGTGAGGTCCGTTCCCTCGTCCACCCCGCCACCTCCTTCGCTAGCATGACTGCTTCGCAGAAGGAGGTGACTGCCTCCCACTCCCTCTCGCCCCGGCAATATACTTCAAATTGTGATTCAAAGTGTGTTAAGTAATTAGGGTGCCGGTCGATGTGGTGATGCTTGAGGGAGAGTCATGTCCAGTAGTGGACGTAGTCGTAAACAGCTGTCAGCACTTTAAATACTCTTTTTGCTTCATCCACGAAAACCAACAGAAATCATCCCTTTGCACCCTCTTTTGAACTCTATCTCATTTGTAATGACTAATGAAGTTCATTTTCAATTCATCAAGAACACAGGACAGGGTATCATCTGTATAGCATACTATTTTGAACTCTATGACAGTTGAAGTTAAGTTCATTTTCAATTTATCAAGGACACGTCACAGAGAATCATCTGTAGCATGCTATTTTGAACTCTATCGCAGTTGTAATTTAGTTCATTTTCAATTTATCAAGAAAAAACCCAGGGTATAATCTCTTGCACGCTATTTTGAACAGTTGAAATTTTGTCCATTTTCAATTTATCAAAAACACAGTACAGAGAATCATCTCTTGCGTGCTATTTTGAACTCTATTGCAATTTAAATTTAGTTAATTTTCCTTGTTTATAGAACACACAATACAGGTTTTCATCTCATGCATGCCATTTTGAACTCTATTGCAATTAAAATTTAGTTAATTATCAAAGAAAACAACGTTTATTTCAATTAATAACTAATTTATTATCCTTCAATTAATTGCAGTATTTACAAAACATACAACTACCTTACATTAACTAGAATTAAGTTTTAAATTTAATCATTAAGAATTCAGCTTTTGCCTTGCCAGCATGCATTAAAATATCGTTCACGATACCTCGTGATAATTTTTATTGCTGAATGGGGCTGCTCTTGACCTCGATAACGCCTGGAAATCGATGGATGAGGTCTGTGATGGAACCAGCGTGCCCAGACGATGCCTGCAGTGTGATTCTGTAACCATCTCACCGTGAAAACTTAGCTGAAGTGAGCGTGGAGTGAGCTGTCATTCCAACTAATGCTAGGGATTGACACTATTGACAGCTTACTCTAAGCTCACTTCACCTAACTTTTCACGATGAGATTTTTACAGAATCGATCGGCTGTTCACTCTTGCTTTGAAGGCAGACGAGTTAAATGTGGAAGGAAACACAGACGCTGGCAGAGTTCCACACTTTGGCTGTGCGCATAATAAACGTGGACGAGAAGCGCTGAGTACGCTGCAGTACGTCTGGTAGCCCGGTAGTAAAAAAGGGCGATAGTGAGATCAGAAGGCCAATTCTCGTAATTTAAAACGTTCAAAATCTAGTCGCAGTCTCATCTCGGCGACAAACAAATGTCAAAAACTTGTCAAAATGTAGGGAAATTAGAAGTATTTTTTGACAGATTGAGACTGAGATCAGACTGTGAACGTTTTTAAAATTACGAGAATTGCCCCTAAGGTCGTGGCACTGACCGATTCGAAAAAAAATCAATTGATCCATAGATTTATGTTCGCATAACTCGACATAATGTATAATAATAATAATATTTTTTAATGTTTTTTTATCATGTTGTTTATAAAAATATTGAAAAATGTAAATTATATGTAATGAGATGAAATAAAGAAAATAATAATAATATCCCTGGACATTTCACACAGCGCCATCTAGTCCCAAGCTAAGCAACCTAATGCTTGTGTTATGGTAACAAGTTGGCTGATAAACTACTTACATACATTTTTTTTTGTAAATACATACATATTATAGATAGAAAAACACCCAAACTCGGAACAAATACATGTAGGTCATACAAATATTTGTTCCGTGCGGGAATCGAACCCGCGACACGCAGCGCAGCAGTCAATCGCTTAACCACTGCGCCAACCGTGCCGCCGTATGGATCAACTGATTATTTTTTTTACGATTTCAGGGTTGGTCCCGTAGTAAAAGTTGTTCATAGTGATGAGTACCCCTTTTACCAACGTCTCGTCGCCAATTTGGATGGCCAATTGTGAACAGTATGCTACTATAAGCTTACTAAGCGAAGAGCCAAAAAATCGTAACATAGCGATAGTTGGGCCACGGCTTATAATTTAAATACTCAACGTTAGAATCAGACGAATTTTAACATTATTGCTAACTACATAAGGATCATAATAACAGAATAATTATTTTCTAACCACAAACGCGCTCGGGACTTTGATTTTTAACTTTATGTAGTTAATAATAAAGTGTAAATTCGTTTGAAATGTAAAACAGTCCTAACACTTCTTGGCTAACAGACTAATGGCAGTATTAAAATTACAATAAACAGTATCCGGACGTAAATATGACACATCGAGTGTTAGAAAGAGACTGTTACACTTGAGTGACAGAGACGGCGCTCTACAAAAACATAATCAGCCTGCTCTTCGAGAGTGAGTGAGCTGTAATCCGCCACGCGGGCCCAGTGCGGGTTGCTAAATGTCACATGTCTTCAAATTTTTAGTTCTAGGACATGCCGGTTTCCTCACGATGTTTTCCTTCACCGTTTTGAGAGCAGTGGTGATGAAATTAATTACACAAAGTAAAGCGCCTGTCTGGGTTCGAAACCACGACCCGACTAAACGCCAGTCGGGGCCACCACGCTCTACAAAGACTCAAAGTAATTATTTCAATTAAACCAATTACAGGCACTTTTGAATTGTCAAGGGGTCGGTCAGTCAGAAAGATGAAGCTAGTTGCCCATTCCAAAGCGTAGGTACCTATGGAGAAGAACGGGCAAGAAACTCCATGGACACTCTTTTAAATCAATATATGGTTACAAAGTATTGGTTACATCATTTATGTTATAAATTATGAATGTAAGAACGATGCAGAACGTTAAAAGCGTCCGTAATGAAAAGTTAAAAAAAATAAAAATATTAAAAGACGAACTTTATCTTTATTTCGCTGTGCCATTTTTAAGCGTATACTTTTTTCCGCATGGTGAATTATGGCCCACTTCCTCTCACAGAGAGGAGACCTGTGTCCCAGCAGTGGGAACATTATAGGCTGATTTTGCCATTTTTACGGCCAGTTACTGTAAAATATTTACATTATTATCTAGGCGGTACAATACAACAAATAATATTCAAAATGTATTGCTTATAAACTTTAAATTCATTTTGTATACAGGTTGAATTTTTCACGCGTGCATAATGATCTAATCTAAAAATATGAGAAACAGGTAGGGAGACTGAATATTTTTGTATATAGAGCTTGGCATACTTACTGTACAGTACTGCACGCCATTTTGTCTTTCTTTCAAAATGGCGGCCATGCATGATAGCTATTTAAATCGATAGCTGACATCAATGCAAACAGACGTAGTCCCACGATCCATCATTCAAACTTAATATCTGTGGTACGTCGAGTCCTGAAGGCCAATTCTCGTAATTTAAAACGTTCAAAATCTAGTCGCAGTCTCATCTCAGCGACAAACAAATGTCAAAAACTTGTCAAAATGTAGGGAAATTTGAGGTATTTTTGACAGATTGAGACTGAGATCAGACTGTGAACGTTCTTAAAACGAACGAGAATCGCCACCGTTGAGTGGAGACCTCGTATCGGCAAGCATAGTGTGGGACGCCCCCCAGCTAGATGGCCAACGACTAGGTGGCTGGGACAGACTGGCTGCGGAAGGCGGAGGACAGGGTGTACTGGCGCAATCTGGGACAGGCTTATGTCCAACAGTGGACTGCGCTAGACTGAGTTGATTGATTGATCTGTGGTGTATAAGGTCATGCGGCTCTCAGGGTGTCGTCGATCTCAGCCAGAGCCATGGCAGCTGACCGCAACTGGTCCGCTTGACGCCGCGCACTGTCAGTCAACGCTGACAAACTTTGGCGTAGTGTGTCTACTTTTGCACTGACGCGGCGACGTTCGGCGATGAGTAAGTCGCGGGCTTTTGCACCTAGGAGATAAATAGTAATGTTAGAGTTTGGCCAGAAAGTCATGGCACAAGGAAATGGCGGAAATTTTAAAATTCTTTAGCTGGCAACATGAAATAACGGGTGTAAAAAGATACTTAACGAAGTCGAGAGTCACTTGTGATCCTCGTCATTGTGATATTTTTTTTGTACTGAACCATACCTGGGAACCTTCTGGTTACGGAGATATTGAAGGTCAAAATGCGAACTTTTACTGAAGTTTTTTACGAAAACAAGTTTTTTATTGTTGTAACACAACTTTAAATACCCGCACGACCCCTGTACCGTTGCATGCATCCATAAGCACAATGTTTTGCGTGCGTTACATTGCGCACTACCGCTAACAGCAAATTTTCACACCAGAAATAAAAGTCGTTTCCCAGCAATTATTTGTATGCAATGTTACTTAGTTTGATGTACAGAATGCTTAGTTGACGGCTATGCGATGATTTTTTTACAGCTGATCATTTATAATCCTATACTACAACCCTACTCATATCATCATGGTTCTTTCCTCAAAAGACTATTGTTTCAGACACCAATCTACATGGTCTTCACATGATCTGACCAAGATTATGTCTGGACTTTAAAAGAGACTGTGACCTCTGAGTTTGTTTCGGCCTTTCTTCTCAGAGTAGTCAGATACAAAACGCCGACCTTATCTAGTTTAAAAAAAAATATGATTGACGTGTTTGTACAAACTTACTTAGAAAATAAATCATTTATAAAACTAATTAGCGATGCGCCTCAAGTGGGGTTGGGCAGGACATCTAGCTAGCCGAAGAGATGGTGGATGGAGTAAAGCTGTGACCGAATGGTGGCCAAGGTTAGGCCAAAGTGACGACACGGTTGGCGCAGTGGTTGAGCGAACGACTGCTGCGCTGCATGTCGCGGGTTCGATTCCCGCACGGAACTAATATGTATTTGTATTGCCTACAGGTTGTTGTTCCGGGTCTGGCTGTTTGTGTATGTGAGTTTAAATGTTTGTAAACGCACCCAGGATACAGGAGTAGTTCCTAGTGCGGGGCAACGGTTTCTTTAATAAAAAAAAATAAAAAATCCAAATCGCGTTGGGTTGACGATATCGTCAAAGTCGCAGGAAATATCTGGATGAGAGACGCACAGAACAGAGAAGTATGACAGAAGAAAGGGGGCGCCTATATACAGTAGTGGTTGATTCCGGGCTGAAATGATGATGATGAAACTAATTAGCATGTAGCGGTATCTAGAACGCCACATGCAAACAACGCGTCATATTGACGTCACGCAAATCCTGCATCTCGCAAGCAGAGTTTACCGCGCAATTAGCATACATTCAAACTTCCCGACATCAGTCGTGGGGCAGTTGCCCGCCAGACACAACACCCGTCTGGTCGGAGGATCCTCCCTTTTCTATGGAGGATGAGTGAACTTTACACCCTGTTCCTCATACTTCTAAAAGCATAAAAATATTACAGCATCATCGTTTTTTTTTTTGTTCACACTATATATATCATGTTGCCAGCTGAAGATTTTTTTTTTTTTAATTTTCTTGTGCTTCTTACAAAAAACAGAAATAAATGACAAACAAGTTAATAATGAATGTTAATAGGTAATTCTGACCAAATAATGAACTTACCTAATAAAGGCAAGTAGTCGCCAGCTCTTTCCGCCCGGATGTCCAGGGTGAACCAGTCGTCTAGGTCTTCGGAATCCGAAGACGGCAACTCCTGAAAACGGTCCATAGTAATATTAAAAAAACTTGAGAGGTGTCAAGGGACACCCGGATGGAACGAAGTATAGCTGGCTTGCTTTCTATAAGAGAAAGAGAGAGAGACAGACAGAGAAACACGCGCACGCCGCACGGCTTACAACTATAGCAAAAAGTGTCGTTACAACTTTTGGTCTTAATTTTTTCCGTCTAGCCTTTCGCAACGCGCGATAAGGAACTTCGTTCCAAAAGAGAGTAAAAACCTAAGAAGGCGGTGGTGGCGCAGTGGAATCGGCCTACGAGCTGTAGGCCGTTGGTTCAAACCCAGACAGGCGCTTTACTTTGTGTAAATTATTTCATCACCACTGCTCTCAAAACGGTGAAGGAAAACATCGAGAGGAAACCGGCATGTCCTAGAACCAAAAATTCGAAGACATGTGACATCTACCAACCTGCACTGTGCCTGCTTGGTGGATGGCCCACTCCCTCTCACAAAGAGGAAGTCTGTGTCCCAGCAGTGGGAGCATTCTAGGCTGATTATGCTTGCTTGATTTGGTTTTTTGTCAAGAATCATGTCTCTTAAAAAGTTTGTATTGTGTTGTCACTTACATCATAAAGACTTCCATCTTCAGATCGATCGGTTTCGGCATCGCTCGGAACCTCCTCATCCATCATTTCAGGTCTCATGATGCGCTGCTTCTTCGAACCCTCGCCTTCCGAGTCTTCGCCGAACTCCTAAGAGTAGACCAGAGAATTAGCAACATAACATCACGCATATACCCAGGAAAGGGAAGCCTGATAAAACTGAAATCGGGAAAAAGAAAATCAGCTGCTCCCTACATTTTGACGAGTTATGCGAACATAAATGTAGGGAACAGCTGATTTTTTTTTCGCGATTTCAGGTTTGGTCCCATAGTAAAAGTTGTTCATAATGATGAGTACAATGACCTCTTAAGAGGTTGCTGGTATTTTACAAATAACCCTGTATACTATTATTAAATACGCACCTCCTCATCCAAATCCGAAACGTCCTCTTCCAAGAATTCCTCTTCATCAATAACTTCATCGAACTCCTCATTTCTGGATGCGATTTTACCTTCTTTGACTTCTACCCTCAAGCCTTTCTCTCTGGAGATTGACTTTTCGAGCGGCTTGAACGGTGTTGGGGTTTTGACTTCGATGGACTTCGACGACTTCTGGTTGGAGGTGGGGGTAGCTGGCTTAGAAACTGACTTTTGGCTGGTTGAAAGTTGCTTGCTATTGAATTTTTGGGCAGGTTTTTCTGTAAATTGAAAAAGATTTGTTGTTTTTTTATTTGATCACATTTTCCACGCTATCTACACGATAGTGAGACGCAAACAGGATGTAAACGGACCGTAGAAATATACAAGGTGTTGTTTTGCAACCTCGTCAAATTCAAGGAGGTAACTATGCTACTGATTCTCGACATGAATCAATTTAATAAAATAAGTTTTTTTTTTCAAATTTTCGGAAACGTTTGTGGGACACGCATATTAAAACGCGGCCTGTCTGAGACCGCACTGTAACTGCCCTTTTACACACACATAAAAACGCGGCCGCTTTTACGATACAATACCGCGATTCTGTTCATTGAAAGTGGTGTATTTTTAAATACTGTCAAACTTAAATAACTAAAAAAAAAGTATGTATTCATTATTTACCAGGGATCGTAATTTTATTTGATTATTAATGTCTTTCTTAGCAGCCTCCTGAAATTTGACGAGGATGCAAAACAACAGCTTGTAGAATGGACTGAATTTCAGTTTCACAAAAGTGACCATTCTCTAGGGACACAAAGGACACCCATACGCGATACGACCGCGGCAAGCGTAGCTTAACTTTCGATCAAATCGTGCGGCTGTTATTATTTAGCCACGAGCCTAGAGAAGGGGGGTTCAGAATGATGTATTGAATCCATAGTAACTGGTTGCGCGTCAATGTCCCTGACATCCTGTACATTATACAGGATGTGTGTGGTAGATGAATTGGGACCAGTAGGTGGCCATGCCAATCGCGAAAGCAGTGGCGTTTTTTAGTTCCTCAGAAGTGCAGGTGTCACTTTGGACACTCCAACATAGACGACACGGTTAGCGCAGTGGCTGAGCGATCGACTGCTGCGCTGCGTGTCGCGGGTTCGTCCCGCACAGAACAAATATTTGTATTGCCTACAGGTAGTTGTTGCGGGTCTGGCTGTTTGTGTATGTGAGTTTAAATGTTTGTAAACGCACCCACGATACAGGAGTAATTCCTAGTGTGGGGCAACGTTTTAATAAAAAAACTCGAGAGGTGTCAAGGGACACCCGGATGCAACTAAGTTCAAAGAAAGAGAGAGAGACAGAGAAACACGCGCACGCCGCACGGCTTACAACTATAGCAAAATGTGTCGTTCCAACTTTTGGTCTTAATTTTTTCCGTCTAGCCCTCTTTCGCAACGCGCGATAAGGAATATCGATCCAAAAAATTAAAAAAAAAAACATGTGGGACACGGTTTGGTGTGGAACACCGAATCCTGGATGTCGGTTAGGCTGGATTGTGCTCGCAGCAGTTTTCGATATTGGAAAACTACTTATGGAACTCAACTCGGCCTGGACACCTGGCAAGGTGCAGTGATGACAGGTGCAGTAAGGCAATGACCTAGTGACGTCCAAGGACTGGGAGCGAAATGTCGATCGTCCGGCGGCAGAAGTGGAGACGACATTGTTACCATCGCGGGTAGAACCTGGGGACCTAAAAAGGCCACTTTAAGCAATACCTCTAAAAGCTATTAATTTCCTGAATTCCCAGCAGATCGTTAGCAATTCCTCTAATTTTCGTAAAATTTCATTTCATATTTGGTGTAAACATTGCCGCATGAAAAAAATACAAACCGCAATTTTTTCGGTAACTTTTACATTACAGTTTTTATTAATCAAATTGTTTTTTTTATTTCTACAGTTTAAATGTTATTTCATTGTGGTATGAATTGCACGCAGATCATATTATTATGAATTGTCAGTTGGTGACCATTTTACGATTTTTAATATGATTTTTATTGTTATCCTATTGTTACGAGCTACGGGGTTCGTGACAATTAAAACTGCCGATATACATTACACACTTCAATTGAACAACACTAATAACAACTCAAACACACTAATTATAAAACACAATTGCACTTAAGTCGCACTTTAAGATCACTTTCGATGTATTCGCTTGTATCGTTTATCCGACTCTGATTCGGTCGTGGCCAGTCCCGGCCTATATAGTGCCGCAGATAGTTCTAGAACCTTCTATTGTAGAAAAATCAAGAGGTTCGAGTACATACCGGCCCCGACTGACCAGAAGTCGATAATTTTAGAAAGTTCTAGCATCGAAATTTCTAGAAAGATCTATTAGTTCTGCTACTTGATACTAGATGGCGCTAGTGGTAACTAATGTCACCATGTACTAGGTATCAATTGTGTCGCGCAACACTATTATGATTCTGCCAAAATAGCCTTTTCAGGCCCCCTAGATGAGGTTGGCACAGGGGCGTGGGGAATGGCACTTGAAAAGGAAGGCCTATGCATACCAGTGGGGGAAGGTGAGCTGTGGATAATGATGATGTGCTTGTAGCGGCCTACTCGGGACAATCACCTGTTCAGGTGGAGCTTATAGACGACTCCAGCTTGGAGTGTAAATGTGGTGCTGTTCCATAAACGATGGGACACTTAATATCATGTCCTGCGTGTCCTGTCAGCATGTTACAGGATCTGATGAACGCTGGTGATGGCGCCAAACAAATAGCCAGATTCTGGGCCGAGTCCATTTAGATAGCTATCGACACGCTAAGAAAAAGTACAAATACGATAATATTATGCTGACTTACGACTTCTATTGAGACTGGTGTTGACTTGAACCACGTGTTTCACAATTCTCTTTGGTTCCGGTTTCCTGCCGCTAGAGGGCGTTTTCTTCACTTCGAATATCCTCTGCACTGTGTTACCTTCGTCTGAAGACTGGAAAAAATAACACTTATTTGCATTACATAGCTTTCTTGAAAATATATTTCATGATGTTCATCTAGTGTTCGCAAGTGCTATTCTCGATAGTGAGGTTCTAACTCAGGACCTAACTGTCAACCGGGAATCAAACCCAGGCTGGGTTCGAACTTGCTTAGATCTTGTTGCATTGATATTTGAAATAATCACTCTTTTTTTTTTATTGACAATGGGCTCACTCTTGACCTCAATCCAGCCCAGAGGCAGGGATGAGATCTACGGTGGAACGAGCTTGCCCAGAAGAAGCCTATTCACTCTCGCCTTGAAGAGATTGGGGTTGTATGAACTCGGGAATGCAGACGCAGGCAGAATGTTGAATGTTTAAAATAATCAAACATCTATGCAACACGTTCAAAAAAATATGGATGTCACATGATCAACTTTGAACGTTAATATCTCGGAAAAGTGACGCTTTACGGGGTTTTCCTATTATATATTCTGTTTGCATTGATGTCAGCTATCGATTTATACAACGTGGCGCTACAATGGCGACATTAATTTAACACACGGGTAGGGCTAGTGGCCAGTAATCATAAAAATTATTGTAACTTGAAAACTTCCACCTGCGCCGCGCGCCGACATAGGGCTCTCTCTCTTTCCTTCAATTCGCCTTCTCTTTGCTCGTTAATTGTTTTAATAACATTGATGCGATGTTATGATCCGTGACCCCGGCAAATGACCCCTGCGCTACAGTTCTTTAAGTCAGGTTGCTCTAAGATGCTATTTTATAAAATTGTTAATAAATAAATAAATATAAATGTTTAATTAAATTAAAATATATTCATAAAACTACAACGCAAAACCGTATACGTGTGTTAAATTAATGTCGCCATTAAAGCGCCACGCTGTATATGCAGGCATCATGCGTGGCCGCCATTTTGAAAAAATACAAAATGGCGCGACAATAGGTGTCAAACTCTATACAAACATTTTCAATCCCCTTTCACGCGGTCGTAGTTGTGGACAGAAGCTAGTGTTATATATTTGTTTTTTTTAAGTACAAAGTAGGTTTTCAAGTTGTCTTTTTTTTCCGCTAGCCTCTATTGTCCGACTGCTGGCCAACGCCTTCTTCTGTAGCGGTATCTACAACGCCACATGCGAACAACGCGTCATACTGACGTCACGCAAATCCTGCATCTCGCAAGCAGAGTTTACCGCGCAATTAGCATAGATACAATTTCCCAACATCAATCGTTGGGCAATAGCCCGCCAGACACAACACCCGTCTGGTCGGAGGATCCTCCCTTTTCAATGGAGGATGAGTGAACTTTACACCCTGTTCCACATGCCTCTAAACTTCCACCTTTCCTTGTTTTGTGCCTGCTCCGTCCAATCTGTTAGGAACGAGTCCAAATCGTCACGCCAGCGTTTCTTAGTCCTGCCTCGATGACGACGTCCGTCTTCAGGCCCCCACTGTGTGACGACTTTGGCCCATTTGTCAGGATGCATCCTTCATATGTGACCCGCCCAGTCCTACATCAGCCTCGCAGACTCAAGCTGCCATCAGACGGACTGCATCGCAGCAACCGCGCGCAGTCGATATATTCAACTGTATGAAGTTGTACATTCGACTTCGTTTAGTCATGATATCCTTTTGAACGCCATTGTCACATATACGTGACAAGCAAGCGCGTGCCCTGTACGCCATCGACACAAATATGTGGCAAAAATGCGGTGCACTTTTATCACGAAATAAACAATTAAATCATTTTGGAACACCTATTCTTTTTGTAGGTATTTGCGGTAAAATTGTGGCTTGGCGTGGAGGGCACGCGCGTGCGTTTATGCTCTGGCGTTCAAAAGGTTATCAACTTCACGCGGTCGGCTGCAGTCGTGTGAAGTCAATATTAATTGCATACAGTCGTGACTTCAACTTTACGTGGTCGGCTACAGTCGTGTAGTGTCGACACACGCTGTCCATCGCTAACCGCATACAGTAAGAGAAGTAATATCTGTGCTTCCATTTCGACGTCTTATCTTACACTGAGCTCCTGGGCTAGTTGCGTGGCGTCAATTGCGCAAAGTCAGATCCGACTGCAGATAACTGCATGCAGTTGAGTATATCGACTGCGCGTGGTTGCCGCGATTCAGTCCGTCTGATGGCAGTCTTACCACCAACGTCAGCGATTTTTTTTGGAACGAATTTCCTTATCGCGCGTTGTGAAAGGGGGCTAGACGGAAAAAATTCTTACGAAAAGTTGTCACGACATAATCGCTACGAGTGCTACGCCGTAGCCGATGCGTAGATTATCCGCTACGCAGCTACGTCGTCGCAGAGCTACATAATAAATTATCTGCTCAACAACGTAAATTGATTTATAGAAGATTTTTATTGGAACGAAGTTTTGGAACGAAGTTCCTTATCGCGCGTTGTGAAAGGGGGCTAGACGGAAAAAATTCTTACGAAAAGTTGTCACGACACTTTTTGCTATAGTAAGCTATTGCAAGCTGTGCGGCGTCGCATGTTTCTCTGTCTGTCTGTGAACTTCGTTTCATCCGGGTGTCCCTTGACACCTCTCAAGTTTTTTTTACAATATATTTTTTATCTGTCTATAATGCTTACCTGATCAGTTTCATCATCTCCGTCACTCATGTCTTCAGGTACTGCTTTTGTTGCTGTTCTCTTGATTAAGGCATTCTTGGCTAGTTTCAGAGTTTTGACTTGACTGCGCTGTGGAAGAAATAAAGTATGTTTTTAAAAAAGCGGCCAAGTGCGAGTCGGACTCGCCCATGAAGGGTTCCGTTTTACGATTTATGACGTATTAAAAAAAAAACTACTCACTAGATCTCGTTCAAACCAATTTTCGGTGGATGTTTACATGGTAATGTACATCATATATTTTTTTTAGTTTTATTATTCTCTTATTTTAAGAAGTTACATGGGCCACTCACATTTTACCACTTTGGAAGTGTCTCTCGCGCAAACTATTCAGTTTAGAAAAAAATGATATTAGAAACCTCAATATCATTTTTGAAGACCTATCCATAGATAAGAATGGGTTTGATGAAAAAAAAATTTCGAGTTTCAGTTCTAAGTATGGAACCCCCAAAATTTATTGTTTTTTTTCTATTTTTGTGTGAAAATCTTAACACGGTTCACAGAAGACATCTACTTACCAAGTTTCAACAGTATTAGTTCTTATAGTTTCGGAAAAAAGTGGCTGTGACATACGGACGGACAGACATACATGACGAATCCATAAGGGTTCCGTGCCATTTGGCTACGGAACCCTAAAAAGCCTGTATTCTACGATGGGTTAGGGAGAAATATATACAGGGTAACAGGAACATCGACGCGCAAGCTGTTACCATGAATTCAGTACATGATTCTGGTTCTCCATGCATAGAAATATTTCGTCGGTTACAAAAAAAAAAAAAATGCTGTTCCATACATTTTGACCGCGTAGGTATTACACATGGGCTCCCTCTATCTGGCAGAATCTTGATGCTTTGAAATATATTTGGCATAGGCATAATCTTCTTTAAACGAATATTTTTAAGGCATAAAAATTATTTAATATTATTATTGTTTGGCCGAATGTTTATATGTCCGAATTTACAATGGCATACTTTTAAGATAGCAGAATTTTATTTGGTGTAAATTACCTTTGGCAAAGTTAAAATTTCGCATAATTTCGTTTAGCATAACGTTCACTTCGCATACTAGAATTTCGTTTGGAATAATATTACTAGGCATATTTTCGTGAAAAGTCAATAATAATGTTGCGATACAAAAGTTAGTGACAGAAACGAATTGCTGCAAAACCAACTCCACGTAGTCTTGTCTGCCGTACCCCTAGAGTGTAATTTAAGCCCGCGTAGGCGCGGAGGGGCGTGGCTGCCCGGGTTCCGTACCCATAGGGTAAAAACGGGACCTTATTACTAAGACTTCGCTGTCTGTCCGTCCGTCTGTCTGTCACCAGGCTGTATCTCAAGAACCGCGACAGCTAGACAGTTGAAATTTTCACAAATTATGTATTTCTGTTGCCGCTATAACAACAAATACTAAAAACAAACTAAATTAAATATTTAAGGGTTCCCATACAACAAACGCGATTTTTTTGCCCTTTTTTGCTCGATATCAATAATGGCAACAGGTAGGCACTTGAAATATTCACAAAATACTAAGTTGTATTTTTTCATTAATAATAAATAATACTTACAATTAAAATAAAATCAATATGTAAGGGGGGCTCCCATACAACAGACGTGATTTTTATAGATAATGGTACGGAACCCTTCGTGCGCGAGTCCGACTCGCACTTGGCCGGTTTTTTCAATCGACCGATAAATAAATAAATAAATATCCCTGGACATTTCACACAGCGCCATCTAGTCCCAAGCTAAGCAACCTAATGCTTGTGTTATGGTAACAAGATGGCTGATAAACTACTTATATACATTTTACATTTAATTACCGATCATTTTTATTCGTGGAATAAAATTGACGTCTGACAGTTTTTGTATGAAAGAACTGTCAAAAATTCAAAATTATTCCTCCGATAAAGTTATCTGGCGTTGGAAAAACCAGCTCTAAAGCAATTAAATATATATTATAGTACATACCTCGTAAATAAAGTCATCATCATCGCTGGAGCCCTGATCATCATTCTTTTCACTCTTTATCACTTTAAAAGTCTTTTTCTTCACTTTTTGATCACCCTCGCCCAACATGCGCTGTAAATAATAATAATTTTTTATTCATAAGTTCACAGAAGTATAAATTACATAGAAATCATCCTTAAATCTCATCCTCATAAAACGAGCTACTATTCTTATTCCTTCTCTGTCCATGCTGTAAGATTGTGGAACTCACTTCCGCCTAGCATTCGTGATTTAAAAACTATTTCTCTATTTAAACGTCGATTAAAAGAGCATTACCTTTCCTCTATACCGTGAGTATTTGTATATATATATATGTTTATATATTTTTGTATTATGTATTTATTTAAGTATACTTAAGTATTTATTATTTTTTGCGTTATAGGTATATTTAATATTTTAGTTTTAGACTTCACACCTTCATATTTTTCTCTTCTTGTTCTCACACACTACTGTCTACATTTCTTTCTTACTTCTCCTTTCGCAGGTCTGCTGGAAGAAATTTCTTAAGAAATAAGCAGTACCTTTGTACTCATATTATGTTTATGTCATATCAATATGTATTTTACTGTTTGTACATAAATAATAAATAAATAAAATAAATAGAAGTTATATCATTACAAAGTAACTTAATATTATGAGAAAAATAATAATCTATGCCTAAAATAAGTCTAGTGTATATCTTGAAAATATTGGTTTATGGCCTACAGAATTCAATAGCGACCTGCCTGATGTAGGTTTATTCAAACGTGTGATTCAGGGCATCACTTAACAATGCTGAGTTCTTCAGTGGACTAATATATTACTGAACATAGAGCTAGCATTGATACATAATAATTATATTTTTAAATAAAATTGCATTCTGAAAAGGGGTTATAAAAGTATAGTGGTTTATACTAGAATGCGGTTTAAAGAACTTTATTTCTCATTAAGAGAATCGTCACTTACATAAGAACAATAAATCTTATTACTAATTATATTATTCAGTGCGGGTAGAAGAAAACAAAAATAAAAAGTAGGTATGATTGTTGTCAATCGTATTGGGGTATCGTATTACCCAGTAACTGGGTTGTGGAGGTCAGATAGGCAGTCGCTCCATGTAAAATACTGGTATTCAGCTGCATCCGGTTAGACTGGAAGTCGACCCCAACATAGTTGGGAAAAGGCTAGGCAGATACGTATGATTGTGGTCAACAAAAGCGAGTTCACTGCATTCCTAACATAAGGCGGTAGCCCAAGTTAAAAGATTGTTGCTGTTTTAGACAAAAATAAATACAAAACAATTAACATCACTCACTACTACTTCTGTATTTGATAGCTGTAAGCCACCCAAAGACAATAAAAAAAAATAATAATATAGCGTTTCATCGTTGTAAATAAAAGTAAATACTTTCTTGTGAAAGTTCCTGATATTAGATAATGGACATGGATACTCACTACAATATTGCTGCGCCCTAACAGGGTCATGTACTCAATAGTTTAAGCCTAGCGTGTAACTATGGTTGTGTACTATCGTTTAAAGATTGTAAAATGCGTTCCGATCCGATGCGATGCGAGCCGTTTGGTCGAAATCATCCATAAGTGTAGGACAATGATAAACTCAAACGCAAACTCAAATCATTTATTTCAATTAAACCATTTACAGGCACTTTTGAATTGTCAAAATTAAATAGTCGGTCAGTTAGTCAGAAAGTTGAAGCTAGTTGCCCATTCCAAAGCGTAGATCTCTATGGAGAAGAACGGGCATGAAACTCCACGGACACTCTTTTAAATCAAGATATTTTTACAAAATCCTGGGTACATTATTCTTATTGCTTCTAAAAAACTTTTTTGCAAAAAAAATCAACCGACTTCCAAAAACGACACTACAAAGTGAAAAATAACTTTAATTTCGGAAGTCGGTGTCGTTGGGTTCACACTTTCGTTGTTTGCCACCGACTTCCGAAATTAAAGTTATTTTTCACTTTGTAGTGTCGTTTTTGGAAGTCGGTTGATTTTTTTTGCAAAAAAGTTTTTATTTTTCACTTTTAAGTTGTAATTTTTACCAGTAATTTTGGTTTAAAAACCAAACTCCTGAACCGTTTTTGATGAAATTTCTATGGGACCATTTGGGAAGTATACCCTTTACAACAAAAAAAGAATTTTTCAAATCGGTTGGCAAGCGAAAGAGTTATGCGCGAACATACATAAAAAAAAAAAAAAAATACAAACATCAGAATTGAGAACCTCCTCCTTTTTTAGAAGTCGGTTAAAAATAATGTTGCTTACCAGTAGATCATCAGTATCGTTGCCATCATCTTCGTGTTTATTCTCCTTGGTTGCTTCTGTTTCATTAGACCCTTTCGTATCAACGACATACCCGTCTGTCTTTCTGAAATCAAAACGTATATTTCAGGTTTCTAGTTGTAGTTGTTGTGTTGGTTTGTTGTTGTTGTTGTGGTGTTGTTGTTGTAGTTGTGTTGTGTTGGGTGTGTTTTTGTTGTGGTGTTGTTGGTTTGTGTTGTTGTGTGTGTGTGTTGTGTTCTGTGTGTTGGTTTGTTGTTGTGTTTGTGTGTGTGTGTGGGTTTGTTTGTTGTTGTGGGTTGTGTTGTGGTTTGTGTTGGTGGTGGTGTCTAGGTGTTTTTGTTTCAGGTTTTAGTAGTAGTTTCTGTCTACTCCCATTGAAAAAAGGCGCAAGTTTTTGTAAGCAAGGTCAAATTAAATTAGCTAGGGAAACTCTGCAACGTGATGGAAAACGCTATCTAAACACGTCATGACCCTAAACTCAGAAGAATTCCACTACCCACCTCCTGGCTCCATCATCAGACCCTCGACACCAAGTGCAATATTATTGGGCTCACAAAAACAAATCATTTAACCCCAAAGTTGAGGGGTTTACTAGTAGCCCCTACAGAGTTCCACTATCCACCTCCTGGCTCCATCATTAGACCCTCGTTACCAACCCCAGTCTATTGGACTCGTCAAAACAAATCATGACCCCAAATTCGAGGGTTTTACTAGTAGCCACTGAAGAGTTCCACTATCCACCTCCTGGCTCCATCAGCAGCTCCAAGATACCTAATTATACTTTTGTCTTCCGAACGACATGTAAATACAACATTTCATTTCGATACGACAATAAGATAGTTTCCTGGGTAAACAAATAATTATTATATTTAGTCCGTCAGTTAAATTATCGAAAAATAATGGACACATATTTTTTCTTTTGTCAATCAAACAAAAAATGACAAAGATAAAGCGCGTCAAAATTTGGGAGTAAGGGTCGTGACGTCACGCCATGCTAAAAATTGTAGCAAGGCAAGGCAGGCAAGTGACGTCACGCGGAACTTTAACGGGCGATATCTTAATTTTTTATATAATTGACAAAAGAAAACATTCTGGCCGAACATTTTTTGATAATCTAACTGACGGACTAATTAGATTTTTTTAGGAAACTAGCCTATTATAAGCAGGTAAAAATTTACTTCTAAGATTTTATTACATTGTTAGTGAAGGAGGGGGTGTTATTATTTAGCCACTAAATAATAACAGCCGCACAGGTCGATCGGTCAGGTTAAGCTACGCTTGCCGCGGTTGGTCTGTGGATGGGTGACCATCTTTACATACCGAGACCCCTCCGTGCCTCGGAAAGCACGTTAAGCCGTTGGTCCCGGCTATCATTCGTGGATCTTTGACAGTCGTTACGGGTAGTCAGAAGCTCGAAAGTCTGACAACCAGTCTAACTAAGGGGTATTGTATTACCCAGTAACTGGGTTGTGCAGGTCAGATAGGCAGTCGCTCCATGTAAAATACTGGTATTCAGCTGCATCCGGTTACACTGGAAGCCGACCCCAACATAGTTGGGAAAAGGCTAGGCAGATGATGATGTTTGTTAGTGAAGATAACAAAAGTGTGTTAAGAAATGACGAGTCTAGATAAATACCTGATCAAGAACGCATCCAGATCATCAGGCAATTCATCCCCATTCTGCGTACTCTCCAAATTATTCAACTGCTCCTCAATATTCTGGGTAACATTGCCAACACCTTGGGTAACACTGCCATGGCTGATATTGCTGTGCGCAATAGTTCCATGGGTAATAGTGGCATGGGTAATACTGCCATCGTGTAACTCTACCTGTCCTATGACTGTGGTAGTTTGTATGGTGTCTGTTTCTTCGCATGTCTGGGTAGTTTCAGTCTCTTCTGGGTTTGCGGGTAGAGTAATATCGCTTTTGTCTTGTGATTGGTCCTGCTCAGTCTGGAATGGGCAATGAGATCATTATTTCAGAGAAATTAACTGTCGAGTAAAATGGCTATCAACTTAAATTGTCTGTTTATTCAAATAACATCTCATAAAGTCATAAAGATAGACCGATGTCAGTTGGAAAGTTGCCACGCTAAAGGGAATTGGGCTGTATATTTTTTTTTTTTTATTGAAACTAGGCTCACTCTTGACCTCAATCCGGCAGGGATGAGATCTACGGTGGAACGAGCTTGCCCAGAAGAAGCCTATTCACTCTCGCCTTGAAGAGATTCGGGCTGTATGAACTCGGGAATGCAGACGCAGGCAGACGATTCCACTCCTTAGCTGTGCGCATCAGAAAAGATGACGGGCTGTATATATCTGCCGCATGTCAGACGAACAGTGCGCTAAACTCACGACCCAATGGGCCCCCTTAATGGCAAGCGACATCGCGGCAGGACTAGACGGAGATGACGGGATGAGGTGGTCTCCTTCAACAAAAACTGGAGCTTTGAACAGAGAGGAGTGATCGCTTTATGACCGAATTCGGTCGCAAAGTCTCGGATTGACAGGTGTAATGTATGGAGTGACAGGACTTTGCGACCGAATTCGGTCGTAAAGCGATCGCTATGAATGACGAGACTGCTAGGGCAGGCTGATAATAATAATTGACTGTTGTCAATGTCTGTCATTCTTTGACGGTTATTACAGTACATCAATTCACCGTAATAACTGTGTATTTGTAGACTGAGACTTGGTCACTGCTGCAGTCCTGGGGGCCTACTCCGAAGTGCAAAGTACGAATGTTCAGATCGGAATATTATTGAAAAATGCGAAAAAAGTTCGGATCGGCTCAGTTGGGTCGGGACCACAGTCAATATTCGAAAGAGTGTAGGATCGGAACCGACCGAACCAAATAGTAACTTCGTAGCAGGAAACGGCCGAACATTCGGCCGATACTACTTCGGAGTAGACCCCCAGTATTCTTAATTAAGCTCCGTGTTCGTGACAGTTCCTTGTGCAAATGCGGTCTTGATGATGGTACTCTGGACCATATCTATTTCTCTTGCCCTTTAAACTCCCAATCCTTTGACGTGTATCATAAGTTTTCCAAAATTAAAATCCCTCTTCCCACTAACTTCCATTCCCTCTTGGCTAACTTTTCTCATTAACTTATAAAATTTGTATCATTTTTTTTTAATTTAAATGAAATCAAACTGTAGTTAGCTACTAACATATTATAACAGTTAGCTACTATTGTAGTTAGAACTTTGCAATCCGTGGTCAATTATATAGTTTACTAGCTTCTGCCCGCGGCTTCGCCCGCGTGGATGTCGGAAATTTACCCACGGGAACGTGCTAACAGGATAAAACGTATGTCCTTCCCCAGAATGCCATCTATGTCGCGGGCCCTTTGTGGCTAATTACAATAGAAAACCAATTGTGTCTCATTAGTGGTGATTAAGAGGGTACCTATATGATATCTTTACCTAAGTACCTAACTAATTTAAAAAAAAACTCAATAACAGAAAATTAAATACCTACCTACCTAAATAAACCTATTTCTGATGATAACTAATCTAAACTCAATAAATAAGCAAACTCCCTAAAAACTAATATCTATACGAATGACCTACCTAACAGTATTATAAAATAACCTACGGTCACTACGTACACTATCAAATATACTACCTATACTTTAAAATTAAAATCTATACCTACGACTCATATAAAAATAAACCTAAATAACTCTAAAAACTAAAAGGAATAAAAATGAACTCCACTGCGGGTGACCCAACCTACGACAAACTTAGTATTTGCGGTTGGTACAGTACAGACAGTGGTAATCGGGTATAGGGATCGAACCGCAAAATTAAGTTTGTTTTTTATTGTATATACTTTTCCGGGATAAAAAGTACCCAGTGTGGTGCCCAGGATATTAAAGAATAATTATACCAAGTTTCATCGTAATCGAACCGGTAGTTTTTGCGTGATGCCTGAACAAACAGACAGACAGACAGACAGACAGACAGACAAAAATTTTTTTAATCACATTTTTGGGTTCGGTGTCGGTCAAGTAACACCCCCTGCCATTTATTTTTTGGATATTTTCAATGTACAGAATTTTCACTTCTACAGATTTATTATAAGTATAGATAACGACCACGGATTGCAAAGTTCGACGGTTGCGGTAAACCTTGCTGCGTTGCCGTCACCGCATGACGCTGGCAATATAGTCGACACGGCTAAGTTGCCAAAGAAGAGTAAAAAAAAGCTGTGTATTGACGTAGGGTATCAATTTGCACAATTATACTGTATACAGGATGGCAGAGAAAAATTTCAACGCAGGGGTTTCAAATTAAGAGGCCAGTCCATATTTCCAGACAGGGATAATCAACACTTCCGTCTAATTCATTGATAAACATCAAGTTTAAAACTTCAGTTTAATTCATCGATAAAAATCAAGATTGTGTCATGGATGTTTGAAAAACACATTTCTTTAAGTCATTATGTTAGGCTTAGCTGAACTATGATCAATAAATCTATACTTTGAGGATCATTCTAAAATAAAAAATTGAGAACAGAAAAAAATTCGTATTTTTCTGTATATTATTATAATATACACCTTAGGGACTTTAGTGTAGGTTTAAATTCACTTATTCACTTACTGTTTGTACATAGTCATCATCAGTCAGCACTCCTTCGCTGAGCCATTCCTCCTGGCCCTCTTCCAAGCATTCCTCACCCTCTGGGTCTAAATACTGCATTCAAGAAGAAAGAAAAATAACTTTACTTGTCACAAAAACGTGTGTATACAAAAAAATAAATTGAACATTAATTATGTAGCGGGATCGTCCGAAAGTAGCGGGATCGTCCGAAAGGGTTACCGCTGCCCGGGAACATAAAGGGCTAAGGAAGGAACACGGCTGGGTTTTAGTCAGTAAGAGTCTGACACTCCCTTCCGCTCCACCCAGAGCGAGAGGGGTCATTTGATGATATCCCATCCACAAAAAAAAAAAAAAACATTAATTATTACATAGGGTGGCAAGGACATCGACACGCAAACTGTAACCATGAATTCAGCACATTATAGACCCCCTAGAGTTAAGGAATTCGGTCGGTTATCAAACAATTTTTGGAACGAAGTTCCTTATCGCGCGTTGCGAAAAAAAAACAACGTCTTTCCTTTTAAGTCTTCCTGTAACTTCTTGTTTTCAGTGCGGCAGCCAGTCCTTCCTGGTACCTTTTTGAGATGTTCTTGATCTCCTCCATGACAGAATTCATAAATAACTCCTTGTGTATTTCAGCATTCATGACAAGCCAAGGAATGCGAATCAAAAAAAAAATCTACTGTTTCATAAAAAAGTGCAATTCTTATGCGGTCAAAATGGAAGAGCAATTTTTTTTTTAAATTACCGTTGAATTATTTCATCGCAGTTTTGTTCAAAATCATGTACTGGATCCATGGTAACAGATTGCGCATCGATGTCCCAATCACCCTATATAATATCATGCGTGTATTTCTCGAAGGAGCAGGCAGAGGGTTACCTACTGTTAAGTAAGTAGGTACATAAATTTCACCAGCTCCATTAAAAGTCCTATCTAATAGCCGTTCGAGTCATTCTGAATGGAAAAACCCAAAAAAGCAATTTACTCTAACTGGGGATACAGGACTAAAAAAAAAAAAAAGGTTTATTTATCACAAAAACATGTGCATACAAAAATAATTCTAATAATAAGGAAAAACAAAACATATATCTATAATCACGAGCACGAAACAGAAATAGTCGACGGCTGCACGTCGTGACAAGGTTTCCACTCTATATGATGCTGTGCTATAGGAGACCCATAGCACAGCGCTGATTTTCAGTGGTTATCCGAAAAGGTCCTTGCCAAAATGGCCGCCTCACGAAACAGGTTCTCCGTCTAAACAAACTAAAGCTGCGTACAGTTACTGCAGCTTTAACTGGCCACGGGTCATTTAACAAACACCTCTATGTCATAGGAGTAACAGACAGTCCGCTGTGCAGGGCCTGCATGGAGGATGACGAGACAGCGGCGCATGTGCTGCTAAACTGCCCGGTGGTCGCCACGTACAGGGCAAAGTACTTCGGTAACCCAGGTACCCTACGTGAAACGGTCAGTAACATCAAGGCGTTGCTGGCCTTCCTTGAGGAGCTGGGGTGGATCGAATGATCGATTTTCCCATCCGTACTCGAAATACGCGCATTGTCGTGGAGTTGGGGATACCAGCCCGCTGTACCATGAGATATGATATTGCAAGGACCGTAATAGGTAATACTATTACGGTCCTTGCAATATCATAATTATCTCCAAAGAGGTAAGCAGATGTATAGGGTACACCGACAATAACCTTATGCCAGTTATACTCTCATTCAATTTGCATGCCACAGCGAATGCCATATTTGCAACTTGCCCACTGCTGGGCTAAGGCTTCCCTTTAAACTTCCAGTGATTTCGTTCCCAATAAGAGTCTTCAATGTCCAAAAAGGTAGTAAATATGCAACTAAACCATCTTAGCCAAGAAGAGAGGTTGCCGTCTGCTTAACCAACTTGCCTGTGGGTGCCTTAATGAATTAAGGCCTCCAGGGCTTAAAAACTAAACGACTACACGCTAGGTAATAGGTAATACGGGCTGGTGTCCACGTAACTCCACGTCAATGCGTGTATTTTGCGTACGGGTGATACACGCTAAGGGCACCTTAGTGTATCACCCGTCCTGCGGGGTACGGACCTCGGCTTAGGGCGTCGCTGGGAGAGGGCAGCAAGGGACAGGCTGGATCGGATTATGGGACTCTTTGTCAAAGAAACTTTGCTTATAGCTTTTTCAGAACTTGTTTACACAGAAATAGTATACAATTATAAGAAACTCCATGGTTGTATCACAAGAAAAAACAATCAATATTTTTCTTCTACTACCACTGTAGGATTATATTGGAATGGAATCACAGATATGTTACAGAACTAAGGAATGTGTATTCATGAAGAAACTGGCAGTCAACGCCTCCAAGCGGCTTTTACGAGCCAAAGTAAAACGAAAACATACCTCTTCGTATTTCGACATCTTCGTCGGCGGCTCTTCAACGTCAGACATTTTATAACTTCAATTTTAAAATAAAAGTGCTTTTCTAACTACTTTTGCCACCTAAAGTACGTAAATAACATAATTTCTCGCAAAATCAGCTATGCTTTCACAGTTCTAAAATAACCTCAATCAATACAACGCGTTCCATAGTATGCGAGATTACATTATTTTTTGTCTCACTTTTCTTTAAGTTTAAAGACGGAGCCAGAATACAGAAAAGCTAATATTGTTCAATGATCGTCGATGGAACGCAATGCGACGCCAGCAATGTTTTGACAGATTTAGGGATGTCCAGCATTTATTTAAATCGATTGATTATGGTCGGATTCTTTAAAATAAAAGCTATAAGCCGTTATTGGTCATTGTCAGTTGCAATTTCACATTCATTTTTCATTAAACTTAACAGAATAAATACATTAGTATTATTTTACTGAAAAAATACATTACCTAGTATTTTTTTACAGAGTTCTTCTGTAAAGTTAATGTAAGTGAACGACTTCCTAACTAAAATAATAAAGCTAGATCGCTATCCCAATCGCTAATTAAGGCGCCGTCTCCACGGGCGAGAAAATCGCAGCGATAGTCATGTGGTGCCATCAAATAATTGTCGCGATAACATCGCCGTGTGTAGACGCGTTCCAAGAGTGTATAGAAATAAATAACGTGAAAGAAATAACGTGGCACGGCAATAATATCGCCGCGATTCTCTCGCTCGTGAGGTCCCTAAGATCTTACGACTCTGCTGCTCTGCGGCACCGTAGCACTTAACAAACTCAAATGCTAGGACGATCTATATATCGATTCATATTGCTAATATTTTACTAAGTTATTTCAAATGCGTGCCCACAATGGTGAAGGTTTACAATCAAGAATAAAACTGCAGCTGTACAATAGACATTTATTTATTTATCAATAAAGAAATTTTCATTATTTACAATTCACAATATTTATTCATTTATAAAGTAGGTACAATATTACAAACTGAAAGCAGTCTATTATTATTTTATACTGATCTTACGCGACAAAACAGCGTCATGGAGATATGGTACCATGAAAGTTAGAAGGCGAAAATACATTTAGAGGGAGTTCTTTGTGCTAGTGAAAAAACCAATGTTTTTTTCCTACTACATTATAGTAGGTATTTAGTGTTCTAATATAACATGTAATGTGCTTCGCTGTACATAGATAGAGAATAAATGGCAATTTGCTGTATTTTTCACACAATATCAGTTGCAAAGGCGCAATAAATATAAATAACGCAATGAATGTTGTTGAACTGTCAAAGTTCAACAACATTCATTGCGTTATTTACGTTGTTGAGCAGAGAAATTTTTCGAACATATGAAGCAATGGATTAGCAATACATCCTTTAAAAGGATTCTGATTGTGATTGAAAGTGTGTTATACAATTAGGATACGCGTTTAAGACACTGAACACGATTTACCGATAGTCTGAATTACAGTGAATTGCATGTTAGGAACAGTTTCTGTAGGTGTTCATAAGAAAACTGTCAGTCAGGATGTCATTTACAAATATTTGACTGATTTCAACGGTACCAGACGATCACGGGCCCTGGATGCAATTTGTATGGAGATATTTTTGTTCTACATGAATGGTGTTGCGTGATGTTACGTAGGTATAGTAAATATTTGAGGCTACAATGGAAGAATTGTGATGGAAGATAATGTTAATACCAGTGTTTTTCTATGATTCATTCTAGGAACTATAATCGCAAATTGGAAGCTCTTTGTGTTAATATTCTGCCTTTAGTTAAGGTGGATGCTCCAAGGCAGCCCGCGAAATTTAAATTTTCTACCCGTTTTTTGCAATTTGCTGGTCAGTACTAAGTTGTACGTTGATTAAAATATAATTCGCGGCCGTAACAAACATGTATTTACAGAATTATAATCATTAAAGTCATCAACACAACTCTCTAAGATCAAGTAATCATAATGAATGACTATTTCATGAAATCTTGACATTTTATGATTATGTTAACAAGTTGTATTACTGATTCTAATTCTTTAAATACATATTTGTTACGCCCGCGAATATATATTTTAGGATCATGCTAACTTAACAAGTTGTGTTACTGATTCTAATGATTATAATTCTGTAAATACATATTTTTTACGGCCGCGAATCATATTTTAATCAACGTACAACTTAGTACTGACCAGCAAATTGCAAAAAACGTAAGAAAATTTGAATTTCGCGGGCTACCTTGGAGCATCCACCTTAATGGCCTATGCTTACGCGCGCTTCAGCGGTGAACTACGAAAGGCGATAAAATTATACGATCCATCTACGTAGATATAAAAAATATTTAGACATTAGCTATAAGTATGTTAGTTTATCTCACTGTTATAAAGCTCAAGGCAAATTAATACAGTAGACGTAAACCTAGTTTGATACTAAAATTAATAATAATTAGCATAAAAGTTTAATCTAAATACATTTCCGCCTTCTCGACTCAACAGCTATAATAATCGATATTTATATCTATAGCATCGAACGGCACTGCCCTTACAAACAACAGTAAAAAAAAGTTAAAAATAAATCTACCTATACATTACATTCACATTTTATACATTTCCCGCCTTTTTTGCTCTAAACCTACATTTTTGCCTGAGAAACATCTCTGTACTAATCTTTTCGTTTGGACTGTGCCTCTTGCCACATCAAGACAGCCTCGTTTAGTGAGGAGATTCTATGTGCGCTGTCTACGGTGAAAAACAGCTTTCGAGGTAAGACACAACTTTAAAATTCGATTACGAAGTAAGTACTTAAAAAAAAAATATCGCGTTTGGCCTTTTCTTTCATTTCTTTACAATGAAAGTCTTAATATTTCTTCAATCAACAAGTTATTATACTTATTAGATCAGTAGCCACCCGCCCGACTTGTTATAGCATCGAGATTTTGAAAGAATGTATTATACACGTACACACGGCTACACGTCAAGGTAAACAAAGCCAGTTTGTCTTGGCCTCACTTTGTATGATATTTTCTTACAATGAACGGTCAGCTAATACTGGTTTTGCATAGCTTGATGTGTAGCCGTGTGTACACGTATACACGTCTAAATTAATGATTACCAGATTAAAGCCCACTGGCGCCGATGCCCTTGTTCACAAACTAAACTAAATTTAAGTTCAGTGAATCTTTTTCTTACTATTTCATTAAGAAAAGGACAGAAGATAAATATTAGTTTAGTCCTAAAAAATTAAGATACAATAATATACAAGTTTATATGTGATAAAAAAATTGGCTACTCCAGGACTAAACTAATATTTATCTTCTGTCCTTTTCTTAATGAAATAGAAAGAAAAAGATGCACTAAACATAAATTTAGTTTAAGTTTGTGAACATTTAGGTAGTGAACTAAGTGGTCACACAGACGGACGCGAAAAGCTACTATAATTTATAAAAGCAGCCTATTTTTTTTTATTTGTACGTAGCGGCTTTAGGAGGTTACGAATCATAAACTGATAATTAGGTTAAAAAAAAAACATAAAACCAATAAATAAATTAAATTAATTTAATTATAAACAAGCAATATATACAAAGATTGCGTTTAATTCGGAATAAAAAATATACATGATGCGTGTATGTTTGTGTATTTATATTAAAATCCATATTAATATTCATCTAGTGCAATAATAAAATCGTTATTATAAATTCGGGCATCAGTAAAAAAAAATGCATTTTTTTAACCACCCATGATGAAATTCACATTTTTTTTTCCAATAAATCTGTAAAATTTTGAATCATAGACATTAATATGGATTAAAATATACCACAATTACTATTTTAACGGTAAACAAAAGAACTGAAATAAACCTTAATAACATACGATTAAAATTAACATAAAAGCTGGGTTTACAAATAAAAAAAAAAAAACATTAAAAAGAACATAAACAAGGAACTATTTTAACATCGGACACACTTGAAACAACCACATTTTCGTTTCGAAGGGCATTTCAATTATGAAAAATTAATTCTACTTCTACGAAAAGATTATCTTAAAATTATGTAAGTATCGCTGCTTACATTTTTTTTTCTAATACAAAACTATTTTTTTTATACAATGCCAATGACAAAGTATTTGTACAGACGCCAGCAGGAAGCTACCCGAAACTGTAAAATTTTCCCAAACAACCTTCAACCTTAATGCTTTAGCGATACAGTTGAAAATCTATAATTAAAGAAATTTGACAGATTGTAGTAGCTTGATGTGCTGGTGTCTTTACAGACGCCAGCAGGTGAAGCTACCCGAAACTGTCAAATTTTCCCAAACAACCTTGAACCTTAATGTTTTATCGATACAGTTGAAAATCTATTAAAGAAATTTGACAGATTGTAGTAGCTTGATGTGCTGACGTCTGTTCAAAATGGATCATCGGACTTACTATATCAAAATTACAAGTCATGGAGAAAAGAGCGAATGGAGGGCACGCATGCGCGTGGCCGCTCTTGCAAGAAAGCGCAAGTACAGTTGACCTCGTAATTGCGTTACCACTTTTGACAAAATACTGAGTAAATTCAAACTTCACTGAAGCTTGGAAACCCAGGCTTCAGTGAAGTTTGAATTTACTCAGATTTTTTATTTTCATGAAGGACGTTTAAATATAACGGAACCGCGTTCCTAGGGTTTCCTAGGAACGCGGTTCCGTCATATTTAGACGTCCTTCATGAAAATCTGTCATTTGCACCAGTATTTGACATTAAAACGGTCTGTATTTTGACAGTCGTTATTCTGTGACCGTTCATGGCTTTCTTAGGCTTACTTTTGCTGCTGAAATGATCTGACACATAATACTACTGGACACACATCTTAAAAGGAAAAATAGACCTGATGCAAGTGATGAAGTGACATTCAACCTTAGGGTGGTAACGACAAGGTCGACTATACATTATCTACAACTCGATTTTGATTTCTTGACTTGCTAAAAAGATAAATAATAGTTTCATATTTTTCTCCTGTTTATTGGCTACGATAGCCTCAATATTCCGCAAAAAATAAACTTTCAGTCAGCCCAGGTTCGGACGATTTGTTAACGGCGCACTGGATTTTCAACTCTCTATGTTGAGCAGAGGACTCAAAATCAAACAGCGTGCAGAGTGCGTCAAAAAACACGGTTGGATTTTCAACTCTCGGCGCTCAGCAGTGTGTTGAAAATCCTTTGCGCGATATTAATCACCCGTGGACACAAGGGCTCATAGGAGATCCATGACTAATTTTGAAACAAGAGATTCGAAATTTTTGTGACAATGGCGCCGATTACCTAAGTCACAAACTAAACTAAACTTAAGTTCAGTGCATCTTTTTCTTTCGATTTCATTAAGAAAAGGACAGAAGATAAATATTACTTTAGTCCTGTCAAATTAAGATACTCCATAGACAGTTTAGACGTGATTGAAAATTGTCAACTAAAAATACGTCAATTTACGTCAGGCGCTGACTAATTTGACCGGACTAAACTAACGTTTATCTTCTGTCCTTTTCTTAATGAAATAGAAAGAAAAAGATGCACTGAACTTAAATTTAGTTTACTTTGTGAACGGCGTCAATGTCTTCATTTGTCACATCAGCATTGATGTGACAAAGGAAGACATTGGCGCCGATTCCCTTGTTCACAGACTAAACTAAATTTAAGTTCAGTGCATCTTTTTCTTTCTATTTCATTAAGAAAAGGACAGAAGATAAATATTACTTTAGTCCTGTCAAATTAGTCAGCGCCTGACGTAAATTGACGTATTTTTATTAGCCATGTTTTTAATCGCGTCTAATTTGTCTATGGAGTATCTTAATTTGACAGGACTAAACTAATATTTTATCTTCTGTCCTTTTCTTAATGAAATAGAAAGAAAAAGATGCATTGAACTTAAATTTAGTTTAGTTTGTGAACAAGGAAATCGGCGCCATTGGCGCCGTTATCTGTATATGCTAGATAACTAGGCGAGTGTCTTTTTTAGCCCCAAGCTTTTTAGTTTACTTTGTGAACGGCGTCAATGTCTTCATTTGTCACATCAGCATTGATGTGACAAAGGAAGACATTGGCGCCGTTATCTGTATATGCTAGATAACTAGGCGAGTGTCTTTTTTAGCCCCAAGCTTTTTTTTTATATAAGTAGAGTAGGTGAAAGAAAAGGCCACATGTTAACCGGGTTTAAGAAAGTTTAAAACATTACCTTCCTTTTGGGCTTAACTGCAGTCGGGTAAAAGTATCCGATCGATAGAGGAGACTCGAATTATTTGTAGGTAGTACTTAATTTCAAACCTACAAGCCACACAATATTGCCATCGTATACTCGCAGGTAAAACTAGAAAGAGACGGAAAAAAAGTTGCGTTTCTAACGCCCTGTGGGTTTTCAACTTTCAGCTCGTCACCGAAAGTTGAAAATTCAACAACACGATTTTATTTAGGCTTTCATTAAGGTGTCGTGTTTTGGACGGCATTTCCGAATATGACGCCTAAAAACACTGACAGTTTGTGAGCTCTAAACCTCTTCTGTCTCTTTCTCACTCTACCTGACGGAAAGAGATAGCAAAACCTTCAGCCTTCTTACAAAGCTGAACCCAGAACTTCCGAGTTAGTTATTGTATTTTGAACTCTATTCTGATGATCATAAAGTTCTTAATGCAAAAACTGACTCTGGACCTGGGGTTAAGTTGTAAATTTTGGTTTTTGTTTAGGCTGTGTTAACAGAATCCGAAACTTTTTAATCACGAAACGAGACCGCCTCGATGCGAACTAAGCTTTACAAAATGCATTTCAAACTTCCCATTTTTTTACATTATGGTAAATCTAACGGTAATTCTAATATATTTTTTTATAAATCTTTTGAACGCCGTATTGGTGTTTTTTACATCACATTATTACGATTATGGTACGCGATTTTTTGGAATGAAGTTCCTTTATCGCACATTAGTAACATTCCGAATGTTAGCTAGACGAAAAAAAAATTGACAGACACGAATTTTTTTTTTTGCGTAACAATATTGTCATGACTGTAATTTTTTTTTTATAGCTCTCGTTCGCCATGTCTGTGGAAGCGAAAGGAACTTCATTCCAACCAGGTGTCCCATGTCACCTCTCGACTGTTTTTTTTTCATTTGCGAGACCCTCAGAGCAAAAGTACCTTTTGACTTAAATTGTCATGTTCGACCAACATTTTGCCCCCTAACAGAGCTATGAAAACCTAATTATAAGACGGGTAGCTTTGGCCAATCGACTGTATTCTCTATTACCTTAGGGTTAGATCGGAAATTAGTATAAACTTCATCATTGACGCCAGATGGCTCTTCGATGGTAAGTCACCCCTGTCTATGGACATCTGATATACCAGGTGCGTTGCCATCCAGGGTACCCATAATTGTAAGAAATAAAAAGGCAGTTTTGCTCTGACAGTTTCAAATATAATCTGTATTTTCTTACTCTAAATTAGCTATCTAGCGCCGAAATTATACAATCTGTTTATTTAATATTAGTCTAAAGCGTATATGTTTGGATTTTTAACTCTGAATCGAACATGGCGAGTTTGGCCTATAGACAAATCTGAATGAAAAACGCGGCAAAATCACAAAAGAGGTGCGATTTAAACTTTTTGGCCGCGAACATGAGGCGGGTTGCTGCGCAGTTAAAAGTTCACATGTCAGCTGCAGGGTGTTTGCCGCCATAAAGTTTAGATCGGACTGTATAGTTTGTTCCATGCACCGTTCGAAAACGTACGCACACAGACACGCTTCACGTACATCGAGAGTAAGCGCACACACATGTCAAGGTGAAAAAACGCTGCGTTCTTCGCTCACTTTTGCCCTACCTTTTACAGGTTGACATTAATATGATTGGTCAATAGTTTGACAATGCATAATATACAGGGTGTTGTTTTCTCTCTCAGAAACTCTCATTCGTGTATTCTCTTTTCAGAGTGTGGCTGAATCTACTGTCAAGTTGAATTTGTAACCGACATGCAACATTAATGTTTAATGTTGCATGTTGGTTACAAATTCTGTAAGTTTTAGCGAGCTTGCTAGTAGATTTAGCGGACACACTGTTCTTAATATTAATTGTGCATACAGCACAACTCAAATTAAGTTTTAGAATAATTTACAAAAATGACCTCACTCCACTATTTCGCGATATAACTCAATAGCCTGTTTATGCAGACAATAAATTAAGAATTTATCACATTTGTCACTTTTTCATCTGACACATGACGTCAATGTCAAATTGACAGCTGTCAGTTTTCTTACAAATCGTGATAAGTCCTTAAGAAGTGGGTTACACAAGAGATTTAGGCACAATTTTATTGCTTTAACGCCAAGCCTTGATTACATTAAAAACTAAGAGCATTTAACACGATGTTGGCTTTCTTCAGATGTCAATTTTAAGTTAAAATGTTATAATCAAACCTTTTTTGGTAATTTATTCGTCACCTTGTTGAATGCTTTCAGTCCTAAGGCCTGCTTCTATGTATTATTTTATTAATTTCAGTACAAAATGGACCATGTTATAGATTATAAAACTGTTTTAAAATATGATTTTATAAAAAAGATTTTCTTTCTTATAGATTTTTTTGTCAGAATAAGGGCGAATTTCACCAAACTTTTATACCTAGAATAACTACGTTCCGTACGTGCATCCTGAGAATAAATGTGAATTTTTGACAGTTTTTCAATACTAGAACTGTCAGATGACAATTTCATTCCACGCATAAAATATATCTGACTGGTCAAACCAGCCCTAAATGACAAAATGTCTTTAGCCGTAAAACGATCGCGTATCCTGAAATCCTTAATTTTGAACTGTCATAATCATCAATTTATCCTGTTATTATTTGTGACTCCAAGAAATATAAAATGGTCCATTCCATAAATAATCAATAAAAAAAATTATCTAAACTAAAATGCGTGGCGTTCAAAAGACATCCTGTTATCAGAAATATTATTCTTTATATATAAACTATTGTGTCAATAATTACTTTCGGGCAAGGCATTTTTATAAGTTAACGGGTAGATGCGTTTTATATTCTTTTTATTGGCAGTAACTGTCAATGGACGCAGGCTATCCACGTAAAGGTAAGTACTCAAAAAGCAGCCAAAACTTACTTATACAAGATGTAATTGATATAACCGAAAAACCTTAAAATGAGTCGTTGTATCTATTCATTATGAACAAATTCTATTAAGGGACTAACGTTGAAATCGGGAAAAAATTTGCTGTTCCATACATTTTGACGACATAAATGTATAGCACGTTGCTCGCAGACAAGATGGCCGATGGGGCCGAAAGGTTCTGTAGTGGCGACCGCGTTGGAAGTCCTCCCACAAGGTGGATCGATGAACTGATGAATGCCGAAGGAATCAGCTGGATGCGAGGAGCACAGAACCGGTCGAAGTGGCGGTGCTTGGTAGAGGCCTATTTCCAGGAGTGGACGTCTTTCGGCTGAGATGATGATGATTAAATGTATGGAGTATCTACAGTCTTATCAAGGGATATCGTATTACCCAGAGATGGAGGTCAGATAGGCAGTCGCTCCATGTAAAATACTGGTATTCAACTGTATTCGGTTAAAATGGAAGCCGAGCCCGACATAGTGACGCAGATGATGAAGAAATGTATGGAGTAGCAGTTCTTTTTTACGGGTTGGTCTCATAGTAAAAGATGTTCAAAATAACGAGTATAATAACCCCTTTTCAGGCTTTAATTTATTTCAGTTACACCTTGTATTTATTAAGTAACATCAATAGGGAAATGGGCAAGTTCTTATGAAAATAAGCGACTCACGCTATGGGAGCAATTCGGACATAATGTAGAAGATCTTCTGTTTCATACATTTTGATTGATAGGGATTACTTTTTTGTATGGAATAGCACATTTTTTTTTCGATATTTCCGATTTGTTACCATAGAAAAAGTCGTGGTGCAATACCAGTGTTAATTAGAAACATTTAAGCTAATAAAATTAATATACTAGACAATGAGGGGCTGCGCGTACTAGCGGCAAGGTACGGCAACGGATTTTTATGTGACTATTAGAAATACTACTTAATATTATAGCCATAAAATTGAGATTTCAATGGACGACGCAGCTTGCCTATGGATACCGCGGCATCGTGGCGGTCAGTGTGCGCTTGCGCAGTGATGCCGTACCGTGCCGCGAGAGGGCGCAGGCCCTAAGTGGACGTAGGCAGAGACAACGATTCTCATTCGTTTTTTTTTTATTTCTAAGGAACTAAACTAAAACGATAGGCTCCCAAGAATAAATAAAATAAAATAAAAAACAATGAATAGCAAAACAGCATATTTATCATTAAGTTTAAAAAAGAGCAAAAACGCTCTACCCATTTTTTAATTTACAATTATTATTAACATTATACCTACGCTAATTCACATTATTTTTTTTTACAAAATAATTATTTTTAAAAAAATCCACTGAATATCGCACACATAACACTTTTAATTAAAACCTTCAATAATAATATAATCTAGCATTTACTGCATCGAAAAAAAAAATATGAACAGAAAAAAAAACTTTTTTTTTTCATCTACTCTAGTAATTACATTATGTCAGTACGGTCGAGGAAAAAAAAATAGATTAAAAAAAACAGCTGTAATACAGTCCTAAAATCTATGAAGACGCACGTAAATTACGATTATAGTAGCCAATACGAAATAGGTAGTAAATAAGCCTGTAAAACTACGGTTGTTTTTGGTAAGAGCGGTGGCTGCACATAGCCAAGGGGCGCGTCCCTGGTGCATAGGGTGTGGGGCAGCACCAATACCGTCCTGGCGATGGTCGCGGACCGGACGGAGAGCCCATACATACGGCACTGTTGTGATAGGCATGTTGCCGTCAGCAGGCCCCCCGGCCGATTCGGTTAGTAGGTATACAACGTGGCGCTACAATGGCGACATTAATTTAACACACGTATACGGTTTTGCGTTGTAGTTTTATGAATATATTTTAATTTAATTAAACATTAATATTTATTTAATTATTAACAATTGTATAAAATAGCATCTTAGAGCAACCTGACTTAAAGAACTGTAGCGCAGGGGTCATTTGCCGGGGTCACGGATCATAACATCGCATCAATGTAATTAAAACAATTAACGTGCAAAGAGAAGGCGAATTGAAGGAAAGAGAGAGAGCCTTATGTCGGCGCGCGGCGCAGGTGGAAGTTTTCAAGTCACGATTTTTTTTATGTTGTTATAATTTTTATGATTACTGGCCACTAGCCCTACCCGTGTGTTAAATTAATGTCGCCATTAAAGCGCCACGCTGTATACTACGCACTGCACATGGCGTCGAGTACCGAGTTTGTTTGCGCGCGTAGTCACGCCATCAGTGGTTGTTATTCGCACTAATGCGGGTGTTGCGAGACAGACAATCAGATTTTATTCTGGCATTAAGCCTCTCTGTGAAACCGAGAGCAGCTCTAAACTGCGTTCAAAAGCTCTCAGGGTCGATATTCCACAGCAATCATGACAAAGACAGCTCTTGAATGCGGTTTAGATGTGCGGAACGCGTCCTAAAAAAATTTTAGCACTGGTTGTTTTTAGTTATTTGTGGTCCAAGACTATTTTTAAACCAACATGGCGAGTAACTAAATAAAAAAACTTAAAATTGTCAAGAAAAAGATCGTGAGGAAACCTGCCTTAGTTTAAGTTAACTTTACATACAGTTAAATAATACTTCAGAAACAGTAATTTTGAACTAAAATTGTAACTAGACTAAAATGCGCGACGCGACTAAATTTTGCCGTCGCATTATCTCGCGCCGAGAACACTGACTGCGTAGCATATTCACGAGTTAATGCTACGACAAAATTTAGTCACGCCCACATTTTTGCCTATTTAAACTAATTTTCTTCAAAGATCTTTGCTATTTTTCCTCGACCATACTTTTATTCAGACATTACTCATCAGTACAAATTAATATTTACAAAATTTCGTCATAGTCCTTGATAACATAGAGCTTTTCAGTAGCCTAAAAAAACATTCAGGCCACCACTCATTATTAAAAAAAAAAAAATACTGATGCTCTACAACTTCTTGACATCTGTAAGATAACGACAATTTATCTTACAGATATCAATGAAGTGACAGTTGTTATTCATCATTTTTGTTTTTGATGTAAAATTTTCATAATAACAGAAGTTTTGAAGCAAAACTACTTTTTAATTCATATTTTCATGCCTGAACATTTTTTCATCTCATAATAACTGTAGTGCGATTCTATAACCATCTCGCCGTGAAAACTTAGGTGAAGTGAGCGTGGAGTGAGCTGTCGTTCCAACTAATGCTAGGGATTGACACTATTGACAGCTCATTCTAAGGTCTCTTCGCTTAAGTTTTTCGCGGTGAGATTTTTACAGAATCGATCGGCTGCTCCGTTTAATATCCGTCAGTGTACACACGAAGACATATCACGCTACTAAGCATTTGCAGTATAAGCTGACTTCTTCATGGTTCTCCGGCCCTTATCAAAATTTATTTGGGGTCGGTGCAACATGTCTTTTTCTTCCATACTTCTCTATTAATCCCGCTTATACAAGCTTACAGGGAAACTCGGGGTATTCCTTGAAACACGTTATACTAGAAGTCATTAGCAACAACTTTAGTCCAGTTAACTAGGGCTCAAAACTGGATGGTTACCGAGCTGTGTAGGTTCTTCGATTTTTTTAGAAATTTTCTCATAATTATAATAATATCCCTGGACATTTCACACAGCGCCATCTAGCCCCAAGCTAAGCAACCTAATGCTTGTGTTATGGTAACAAGATGGCTGATAGACTACTTATATACATTTTTTTGTTTGTAAATACATACATATTATAGATAGAAAAATACCCAGACTCGGAACAAATACATGTAGGTCATACAAATATTTGTTCCGTGCGAGAATCGAACCCGCGACACGCAGCGCAGCAGTCAATCGCTTAAACCACTGCGCCAACCGTGCCGTCAATTAACAACAATTAATTATGAGAAAAAACTACTCCACTCCAAACATTTAATTGATACTTTTATGAAAGTTGAAAAATGAGTGATCATTTAAAATAAAATAAAAAATGCTTGCACGACTTACATAATCTCAGAAACGAAAGGTCTTTAATAGCAATTTTTTTTTTTTTAACCACCTTTTTTTGATCCCTAGTTCACTGGACTTCATTTGTTGCTAATGACCTCTAGTACAACCCCTTTCAAGGAATACGTCGAGTCTCCCTGTCACCCTGAAGGCCTAAAAAAGCCACTTCGGCAGAATCATAATAGGATAACAATATGAATCATATTAAAAATCGTAAAATGGTCACAAACTGACAATTCATAATATGATCTGTGTGCAATTCATATCACAATGAAATAACATTTAAATCGTAGAAATAAAAAATTAAAAAAACAATTTGATTAATAAAAACTGTAATGAAAATTTTACGGTTAAAATTGCTGTTTTTATTTTTTCATGCGGCAATGTTTACGCCAAATATGAAATGAAATTTTACGAAAATTAGAGGAATTAATGATCTGCTGGGAATTCAGGAAATTAATAGCTTTTAGAGGTATTGCTTAAAGTGGCCTTTTAGGCCCCCTGTTTGTAGAACAGAAATCCTTTAAAATGCAAGGTTAGCTTATACTGGAAATGTATAGCTTGACATATCATCGTGTCTGTTTTACTGTGTCTTTAATACCAAGTTCCTAAAAACTTGTTCAATTTAATTTGCTGTCATCATATCTTATGTCACAATAGCTATAGTCCTTTCCGGTTATTTTCCCTCTGACCGCATCAACCCAATAGCAACCTTATTGTGAAGGGAATACAAATAAAAACCACTTTGCATTGACAGACTTGTCTAAGGCCGCAACACAAAAGCAACTTTATTGTGAAGAGAATAAAAATCACTGTGTATTGACAGACTTCTCTAAGGCGGCAACCGAAAAGCAGCCTTATTGCAACGACAATAAAGATCACCGTGCTGCATAATCAGGGGTAAAATAACTAAAAGGACTTGTAACATGAGATCTGACAGCGGGATAACCGATTCACTTGTTCAGGCTTAAGCTCTAGCCACAGGCGACGATCCCGCGCGGGATGCGGGACTGTACGTCGATTTTTTTTAATGATTAGAAAGTTACTCCATATAAGTTGGTTCGCGCGGGTTCGCCTGTTTGGACAGAGGTTTATAGACAAGGTAATGCGATTGAAAGTTCTATTAAATTGAACAGGTTTTTATAAATCTTTGTAAAGACGCCAGCAGGTCAAGCTACTCGAAAATATAAAATTTTCCCAATCAACCTTGAACCTTAATACTTTAGCGATAAAGTTGAGAATCTATTAAAGAAATTTGACAGATTGTAGTAGCTTGATGTGCTGGCGTATGTACAGCACCCGGTTGTAAATATGACAGTTAGGTTTTAGAAAAAGTCCAGCTTTGTGTTTGTCTTCTCTGTCACTCACATGTGCGACATCTCTTTCTAAAGCTCGACGTGTTACGGTGGCTTCCTACGGCGCGTGATTTTAGGGACGTGTATGCACATATCGATAGCAATATTAGACTGTATAGTTGTCATCATAAAGATCAAAATCGAAGTTCTATAAGCGGCTGTTTTCGGCCTTATCTCCTGCTATTTTGATCTTTATGAATTATGCAATAAAGTATGTATTCAATTGATTCATGGGCGTGCGCATTCGTGAAAGCACGCACCGTCGAAAGTCGGCTTTATATGTCCACTACTACTGACCGAATTTTAAGAATTCCACGATTGATGATTTGATATTGTCTATATCGGTCGCATTTTGACTAGTTTGTCGAGCGATAATAGATCTTATTACAAAGAGAATACAAAACAAATAGCAAATAATCGCGCTGTTTTATAAAAATCGGACACATCGCAACTCAATTTCAACTGTAAGGCTAGTACTTGGCTATTTGACAATATATCCGCGTCATTTTGGTAGGTAGTACAAAATATACTAATTCTATCAACATAAAGTTAATTTTGTAATAACGAGAATATTTCGACAAATACTCCAAGCATTAGGGTGTACTATCGCCAAAACCTATATCTGACCATTTTGAAAACAAAATCCCGTGCACATGATGACCACAGCTGCGTCCGGAAGTAAAACAAAAGAGGATCCTTTTTAGGTCGACTAATAATATGCGCTGCAAGCAGGAATAGTCCTTACGGTGGTCAGATATAGATTTTAGCGAATAGTACATTCGACAAAAGAACCAGTCAGGCTAAAGCAGAAATAACACTTCATATAACTTAGAACTGTTCTCAAAACGGTGAAAGAAAACATCGTGAGGCAACCGGCATGTCCTAGAACCAAACATTCGAAGACATGTGACATCTACCAACCCGCACTGGGCCCGCGTGGGGTCCTCACAGAGAGCAGGCTAGAGTCCCACTGCTGATTATGTTTATACGTACATCTTCGAACGCGTGACAATTCGCATTGTTTTCAACAACTTTCGGGCGTACGATACGCCGTTTCGTACGAAGTATATGCAAGTATGCGCGACGACATATCAAGCAATACTCCAGTATGCCGACTTCTAATTGTACAGACGCCAGCAAACCAAGCTACCCGAAACTGTCAAATTTTCCCAATAAACTTTGAACCTTAATGCTTTAGCCATAAAGTTGAAAATCTATTAAAAGAATTTTGATAGATTGTAGTAGAGGCAATCTGTACAATGCAAGGTCAGCTAAAACTGGAACTGTATGGATATATGTGTAGTCGTGTGTATGAAAATATAGCATTTACAAATGTCAAACAAAAGAGTTTCCATCGACTAATGAATGAAATACAAAGCCTAAAGCAAAGGAATATTTAGCTCATTCAGAGCGGATACAACAAATGATCTGAGGAGCAATTTTCGTAATTTTAAGAACGTTCACAGTCAGGGCCCGTGTTCCCGTAATTTAAAACGTTCAAAATCTAGTCGCAGTCTCATCTCGGCGACAAACAAATGTCAAAAACTTGTCAAAATGTAGGGAAATTAGACGTATTTTTGACAGATTGAGACTGAGATCAGACTGTGAACGTTCTTAAAATTACGAGAATTACCCCTCTGATCTCAGTCTCAATCTGTCAAAAATATCTCTAATATCCCTACACTTATAGGTTTTTGACATTTGTTTGTCGCCGAGATGAGACTGCGACTAGATTTTGAACGTTTTAAATTACGAGAATTGGCCTTCTGGTACTATGACGTTGTAATTCTATCATGACTCCAGTGCAACAGAGAGACGGAGCTATACATAACCAATAGCACCATCTCTTTCTCAGTCTGGAATCATGATAGCATGTCCGTTTACGCAGACTGGCTCGGAGGAGAGTACATTTTCATCGTGTTTAAAAAAGAGTTTTGGATCTTTGAAATAAGGTTGATTTTTTTCATGTCACTGCGCGATATGTCGGCTCTTAAGCATTCTCATTTAAAAAAGAAGTGACATGAGAAAATCAACCGTATTTCAATGACCCAAAACTCTTTTTTAAACGCGATAAAAATGTACTCTCCTCTCCGAGCCAGTCTGTGTGAACGGACACGTGTAATTCCTACACAATAAAGTTCAGTTTACGCTACAACTTCAAACGTTTTATAACTTTTTCAATAGTGCTAGTCACTCTGAAATCAACTTAATAACCATTAAAATAAAGTTGATATTTGTTTAACTTGAAATAACGTAAGATTGAAACATAAATAAAATTGTAATATAGTTTAGATGTGCTGATCCCATAGTTTTGTCGGTGACATTAGCACTTAGAACATTCTTTAGGAGGTTAGGTGTTAGGTAAGCTCCTGAACCCAAGTTCGTATAGAAGGGTCTTAAGAGGGTGCACACAGGTCCACTAGCGCCACTCCTTTAAAAAAATATTATCTCGTGACTGAGAAGGAATTGTGCCAGAAAGCATTTTATACCGTTAAGGCTTATATCGAGGACAAAAAGGCTTGGGATTAAGCTGCTTCCAATTTTTACATATTGAATGTGTTTATTTTTTTATTTTTGTTTTGTTCATGTTTTTTAGTTTTTTTTTTTATACACTTTGACATTGATGAATTCGGTATATACTATGACATTTGCTTACTTTGTAAAGTATTCTATTATTTTAATTATTGTGAATGTGAAGACTATGTGGGTCATTGTATTTATATTATTTTTCTCTCTGTTCTCTTAGTTTTTGTCATGGTCTGGCAGTTTGAGTAATTAATGTGGCCTACCCAAATGTCCTTTCTTTGGTATTGTTCGTCGGATCGTTGAGCTCCCTAAGTTTTGAGTTGAGCTGCACGATTTCTGACAAATGCGTGCACTGACTGGACAGGTCCTCTCAAACTGTTTGGTTCTTTCTTCAAAAAAACCATCTCAGACATAAATCTACATGGTCTTCACATGATCTGACCAAGATTATGTCTGGACTTTAAAAGAGACTGTGACGTCTGAGTTTGTTTCGGCCTTTCTTCTCAGACTAGTCAGATAGGAAACGCCGACCTCATCTAGTTTTAAAATATGATTGACGTGTAAAAGTGTTTGTACAAACCTACTTACAAAAATAAAATCATTTATCATTTATGAAAATCTGTTCAATCAGCGACCTCAGTAAATGTGTCTAGAATTTTCTAATACCTTTTATAAAATTTCATATTGAGACACGAAGCAAAAAAATTCGATCTAAAGAAAAGCGGCCACATTCCTATATGTCGTATTTAGTTGCTTCGTGTCTCAATATGAAACTTAATAAAAGGTATTAGAAAATTCTAGACACACTTACCGAGACCGCTGATTGAGCAGATTTTCATAATTCCTTCTCAGTCACGAGATAATATTTTTTTAAAGGAGTGGCGCTAGTGGACCGTTGTACAGGCTCTTAATTTCGCTTGGATTTTCGTACAATGAGAAGTCAGATTATACAAGAAATGTAAAGATTGAAATGTCGTCGTGTATACAGGATTTTTTGAAAGACGATCGACAAAAGTGTAAATATGATAAATATAGTGTGTTCATTTTATGTTGCTTGATATGACACTAGCCAAAACATTAACACTTTTTACATAATTAAAGCGAGATCTACAATAATCAGTTCCTGAATAAAAAATCGAATAACCTAACTTTAGTTTTATGTTACACTCGCTCTTTTATATAAGCATTTAGCATCTGTCATAATGATCAACATTAAGTGAACAGAGTATAGTTGTACTAACATTTCATTGCCAAATCAATTTACATAAACAGCCTATAACGTTTCCCACTGCTGGGACTCAAGCATCCTCTCTGTGAGAAGGAATGGGCCGCGACTTTGGATGGGCTGGGGCGGTCATATAGGCAGTCGCTCCATGTAAAATACTGGTATTCAGCTGCATCTGGTTAGACTGGAAGCCGACCCCAACATAGTTGGGAAAAGTCTCGGCAGATGATGATAACAATACATAATCACGAAATTAACAAGCATTATTTAGCTTTGTATTTACTTCAATAACTAGGAATCGAACTCACAACCTCGCATTCCTTACAAATTATGTTTACAAAAACTTCATTCAATCCTTCATTCTCTAGAAAATGTATGTAAGTCCGAATATTAGCGACCGTGTGATGTTTCCTTAACTCGTCGTCATGGTAACGGTGTGTATAGTCCTTGCTGTGACGTCAGTCACTCGGCTGCGCACGCGCTGCCTCTTGGTAAAAGAAGTCTTATATTGTCCTTATTATAAATTACTGAAAACAAAATTAAATAAGCATTAGATATTATTTGGAAATGCTCAGTATTACTAAGGCATACAGTATTTTTATCTCATGAAGCGACGCGCGGTTTACTTGTGATAACCAAGTGTACAAAGTGTGTTGTGGATGTGTGTGTAAGCGCATGCTCCTGGTATCGTCCGAGACGGCGACGGGCGAAGTCGGAAGTGTCTATGTGTGAGTTGTGTGCTAATGCAACTCACTGCCCTAGTTAAGGAAGTAGTGTCGCACTGTTCACTCACCTAGTCGTACAGGTCATGCTCTCTGTCCCGCTCGTGGTCGGGCGTGCGCGGGCGCAGGCGAGGCGCCGCTAGCTAAGGAAGTAGTGTCGCACTGTTCACTCACCTAGTCGTACAGGTCATGCTCTCTGTCCCGCTCGTGGTCGGGCGTGCGCGGGCGCAGGCGAGGCGCCGCTAGCTAAGGAAGTAGTGTCGCACTGTTCACTCACCTAGTCGTACAGGTCATGCTCTCTGTCCCGCTCGTGGTCGGGCGTGCGCGGGCGCAGGCGAGGCGCCGCTAGCTAAGGAAGTAGTGTCGCACTGTTCACTCACCTAGTCGTACAGGTCATGCTCTCTGTCCCGCTCGTGGTCGGGCGTGCGCGGGCGCAGGCGAGGCGCCGCTAGCTAAGGAAGTAGTGTCGCACTGTTCACTCACCTAGTCGTACAGGTCATGCTCTCTGTCCCGCTCGTGGTCGGGCGTGCGCGGGCGCAGGCGAGGCGCCGCTAGCTAAGGAAGTAGTGTCGCACTGTTCACTCACCCAGTCGTACAGGTCATGCTCTCTGTCCCGCTCGTGGTCGGGCGTGCGCGGGCGCAGGCGAGGCGCCGCTAGCTAAGGAAGTAGTGTCGCACTGTTCACTCACCTAGTCGTACAGGTCATGCTCTCTGTCCCGCTCGTGGTCGGGCGTGCGCGGGCGCAGGCGAGGCGCCGCTAGCTAAGGAAGTAGTGTCGCACTGTTCACTCACCTAGTCGTACAGGTCATGCTCTCTGTCCCGCTCGTGGTCGGGCGTGCGCGGGCGCAGGCGAGGCGCCGCTAGCTAAGGAAGTAGTGTCGCACTGTTCACTCACCTAGTCGTACAGGTCATGCTCTCTGTCCCGCTCGTGGTCGGGCGTGCGCGGGCGCAGGCGAGGCGCCGCTAGCTAAGGAAGTAGTGTCGCACTGTTCACTCACCTAGTCGTACAGGTCATGCTCTCTGTCCCGCTCGTGGTCGGGCGTGCGCGGGCGCAGGCGAGGCGCCGCTAGCTAAGGAAGTAGTGTCGCACTGTTCACTCACCTAGTCGTACAGGTCATGCTCTCTGTCCCGCTCGTGGTCGGGCGTGCGCGGGCGCAGGCGAGGCGCCGCTAGCTAAGGAAGTAGTGTCGCACTGTTCACTCACCTAGTCGTACAGGTCATGCTCTCTGTCCCGCTCGTGGTCGGGCGTGCGCGGGCGCAGGCGAGGCGCCGCTAGCTAAGGAAGTAGTGTCGCACTGTTCACTCACCTAGTCGTACAGGTCATGCTCTCTGTCCCGCTCGTGGTCGGGCGTGCGCGGGCTCAGGCGAGGCGCCGCTAGCTAAGGAAGTAGTGTCGCACTGTTCACTCACCTAGTCGTACAGGTCATGCTCTCTGTCCCGCTCGTGGTCGGGCGTGCGCGGGCTCAGGCGAGGCGCCGCTAGCTAAGGAAGTAGTGTCGCACTGTTCACTCACCTAGTCGTACAGGTCATGCTCTCTGTCCCGCTCGTGGTCGGGCGTGCGCGGGCGCAGGCGAGGCGCCGCTAGCTAAGGAAGTAGTGTCGCACTGTTCACTCACCTAGTCGTACAGGTCATGCTCTCTGTCCCGCTCGTGGTCGGGCGTGCGCGGGCGCAGGCGAGGCGCCGCTAGCTAAGGAAGTAGTGTCGCACTGTTCACTCACCTAGTCGTACAGGTCATGCTCTCTGTCCCGCTCGTGGTCGGGCGTGCGCGGGCTCAGGCGAGGCGCCGCTAGCTAAGGAAGTAGTGTCGCACTGTTCACTCACCTAGTCGTACAGGTCATGCTCTCTGTCCCGCTCGTGGTCGGGCGTGCGCGGGCTCAGGCGAGGCGCCGCTAGCTAAGGAAGTAGTGTCGCACTGTTCACTCACCTAGTCGTACAGGTCATGCTCTCTGTCCCGCTCGTGGTCGGGCGTGCGCGGGCTCAGGCGAGGCGCCGCTAGCTAAGGAAGTAGTGTCGCACTGTTCACTCACCTAGTCGTACAGGTCATGCTCTCTGTCCCGCTCGTGGTCGGGCGTGCGCGGGCTCAGGCGAGGCGCCGCTAGCTAAGGAAGTAGTTTCGCACTGTTCACTCACCTAGTCGTACAGGTCATGCTCTCTGTCCCGCTCGTGGTCGGGCGTGCGCGGGCGCAGGCGAGGCGCCGCTAGCTAAGGAAGTAGTGTCGCACTGTTCACTCACCTAGTCGTACAGGTCATGCTCTCTGTCCCGCTCGTGGTCGGGCGTGCGCGGGCGCAGGCGAGGCGCCGCTAGCTAAGGAAGTAGTGTCGCACTGTTCACTCACCTAGTCGTACAGGTCATGCTCTCTGTCCCGCTCGTGGTCGGGCGTGCGCGGGCGCAGGCGAGGCGCCGCTAGCTAAGGAAGTAGTGTCGCACTGTTCACTCACCTAGTCGTACAGGTCATGCTCTCTGTCCCGCTCGTGGTCGGGCGTGCGCGGGCGCAGGCGAGGCGCCGCTAGCTAAGGAAGTAGTGTCGCACTGTTCACTCACCTAGTCGTACAGGTCATGCTCTCTGTCCCGCTCGTGGTCGGGCGTGCGCGGGCGCAGGCGAGGCGCCGCTAGCTAAGGAAGTAGTGTCGCACTGTTCACTCACCTAGTCGTACAGGTCATGCTCTCTGTCCCGCTCGTGGTCGGGCGTGCGCGGGCGCAGGCGAGGCGCCGCTAGCTAAGGAAGTAGTGTCGCACTGTTCACTCACCTAGTCGTACAGGTCATGCTCTCTGTCCCGCTCGTGGTCGGGCGTGCGCGGGCGCGGCTGCGGCGCGGGCGCAGGCGAGGCGCCACCGTAGTTGAGGAAGTCCCACACGAGGATGGTGTCGTCGTGCGAAGACGACACTATTTGGAACTCGTCGAACTGCAGCCGGAATACGCGGCCCGTGTGCTCCTGTGGCAAGGTGTGGGGTCACATTGGGGAAGCTTGGCATAGGTTCCAATAATCAGCCTAAAATGCTCCCACAGCTCAAACTCAAACCATTTAATTCAACTAAACCAATTACAGGCACTTTTGAATTGTCAAGGGGTCGGTCAGTCAGAAAGATGAAGCTAGTTGCCCATTCCAAAGCGTAGTAGGTACAGACGCCAGCAGGCCAAGCTACCCGAAACTGTCAAATTTTCCCAATCAACCTTGAACCTTAATGCTTTAGCGATAAAGTTCAAAATCTATTAAAGAAATTTGACAGATTGTAGTAGCTTGATGTGCTGGCATCTGTACCTATGGAGAAGAACGGGCAAGAAACTCCACGGACACTCTTTTAAATCATAATCAAAATTTTTGATTACGTCATTCATGTTGAAATGAACCATGTGAGGATGTAGTAAGACGTGTACCGTGTACGTGCTACACAGACCTCCTCAGATGCGGTCCGAGGGGGGGGGGGGGGTTTGTCTATAACCCCCCCCCCCCCCCCCCCTTACTAACTTACTAGGTCGTGGGTTCGAACCCAAGCGCCTCACTTTACTCTTTTTCGCCTCACTTGCATTTTTTTTTATAAAACGTTGCCTCACACTAAGAATTACTCCTGTATCGTGAGTGCGTTTACAAACATTTAAACTCACATACACAAACAGCCAGACCCGGAACAACTACCTGTAGGCAATACAAATATTTGTTCCGTGCGGGAATCGAACCCGCGACACGCAGCGCAGCAGTCGATCGCTCAGCCACTGCGCCAACCGTGCCGCCGGATGCCATCACCACTGCTTTCAAAACAGTGAAGGAAAACATCGTGAGGAAACCGTTCTAGAAGTAAAATTTCGAAGACATTTCACATCTACCAACCCGCTTAGTGGATTACATGACCAGCCTATAATGTTCCCAACATGACCAGCCTATAATGTTCCCACAGCTGGGACTCAGGCCGGGGAGTGGGCCCAGTGCGGGTTGGTAGATGTCACATGTCTTCGAATTTTTGGTTCTAGGACATGCCTTTATTTAAGGTAATAAGTTTTTATTTACATTTTAATTAATTATTTTTCAGTTTGAGTATGTATAGTTTTTATTATATTTGTTGGTATATTGGCGTGGCTAGCTGCCATATGGCAAATAATTTAAGTTTCTTGTAATGTTAATTACTGAACATAGGTTCCTAGTATTGTATACATGCAACTATTTTCTAACTGAACAGACAGCTGTGCTGCTGGACAGTTTGTTGCGCCACTTCTTCTTCCCAGCGATAGCACTAGGAAGTGGTGAAGGGCGGACGTTTTTGGGGGACTGTCTTTTGTAATTTTGACGTTCGAAAAGTGCTGATTCTCAGCCTAATTTGAATAAATGACTTTTGATTTTGATTTTGCCGGTTTCCTTGATTGATAAAATAATTTACACAACGTAAATCGCCTGTCTGGGTTCTAATCTACGACGCGACTCGTAAATAGCGGCCGTTACCACTGGGCGACGAATGCTCCCTGACGATTTTGCTTAGAGATGGTAAATGCGCTCTTTTTTATTAGGGGAAAATTTACGGTTCCTGTATGATAGACCACAGGAGTGAAGGCACAGGTAAAAGCTAGTACAGGCTGTATTTCTAAAGAACACCACTCACCACCAATGTTCTGAGACATAGTTCTTGATGTGGCGTGCGGACGTCTAGTGCCGCGGGGAGGTCCCACACTTTAATTTTGCCGTCGTACGCGCCGCTTACTATCCGTTTATTGTCGAAACTGTGGACAAAGTGGGTGTGGTTAAACAAAGAGTTACATAGAGATAATCATCATAATCTGCCTAGCCTTTTCCCAACATGTTGGGGTCGGCTTCCAGTCTAACCGGATGCAGCTGAATACCAGTATTTTACATGGAGCGACTGCCTATCTGACCTCCACAACCCAGTTACTGGGTAATACGATACCCCTTGGTAAGACTGGTTGTCAGACTTTCAGGTTTCTGACTACCCGTAACGACTGTCAAAGATCCACGAATGACAGCCGGGACCAACGGCTTAACGTGCTTTCTGAGGCACGGAGGGGTCTCGGTATGTAAAGATGGTCACCCATCCACAGACCAACCGCGGCAAGCGTAGCTTAACCTGACCGATCGACCTGTGCGGCTGTTATTATTTAGCGACGGGCCCCTCTTACATAGAGATAATAATACCAGCCTATTATTGTCCCACAGCTGGGTAAAGACCCCTTCTCATACAGTGATGGCACGAGCATTGTACAGACGCCAGCACATCAAGCTACTACAATCTGTCAGATTTCTTTAATGGATTTTCAACTTTATCGCTAAAGCATTAAGGTTCAAGGTTGATTGGGAAAATTTGACAGTTTCGGGTAGCTTGACCTGCTGGCGTCTGTACACCACGCTTGCTCAAGAGGGGTTAGCGATTTTTGACTGATTTTAACTAGTCCAGGAGGCCAATTCCCGTAGTTAAAAACGTTCAAAATCTAGTCAAAGTTTCATCTCAGCGACCATCAATGTCAAAAACTTGTCAAAATGTAGGGAAATTAGAAGTATTTTTTGCTAGATTGAGACTGAGATCAGACTGTGAAGGTTCTTAGAATTACGAGAATTGAATCTGGTTTTACTCACGGCGTTTTCCATCACCGATGTCACTAATATCCAAAATAAACCCAGAAAATTCATTTGAATTTAAAAAAATATACAGGTTTGGTTATTTGTTAAACACCAGCAAACCTGAAATCGCAAAAAAAAATCAGCTGCTCCCTACATTTTGACGAGTTATGCGAACACAAATGTAGGGAACAGCTGATTTTTTTTTCGCGATTTCTGTTTTGGTCTCATAGTAAAAGTTGTTCATAATGATGAGCACAATGACCTCTTAAGAGGTTGTTGGTGTTTTACAAATAACCCTGTATAACAGATATATCGCAGGCAAACATAACTAAAATATAGCCTTAAATGCCTGCCAAGTTTTCGAACGACGACCGTATTTTAACAAAAAAAAAGTGACCCCCTGTTACCAAGTGACCCCTATTCGTCAAAAGAGACCCTAACCCAAACAACCTAAAAGTGTCTCCTATTTATCAAAACTGGGACCCAATTTACCAAAAGTGACCCCAAAATTTACCAAAAATAGCCCCAAAACTTACCGTGTACACCTGACGAGCTCTTCATGCCCCTCTAAAACACGTATACACTGCCCGCACTCGGATCGTGTTGTCGGATGAAGTGGACTCGACCAGTCAGTGTCATAAAGTTACCCCAATTTACGAAAAGCGACTACAAAAGTCTCTCTGTAGCGGCATTTACACTGACGTCACGCAAAATCCTGCATCGCGCAAGAAGAGTTTACCGCGCGACTAGCATATATACAAGATGGAGGATCCACCCTTTTCTATAGAGTGAGTATACTTTACACCCTGTTCCTCATAAATGATAAATGATTTTATTTTTGTAAGTAGGTTTGTACAAACACTTTTACACGTCAATCATATTTTAAAACTAGATGAGGTCGGCGTTTCCTACCTGACTAGTCTGAGAAGAAAGGCCGAAACAAACTCATAGGTCACAGTCTCTTTTAAAGTCCAGACATAATCTTGGTCAGATCATGTGAAGACCATGTAGATACCTCTACTAAAGATACATGTAGATACCTCTACATACCTCCATACCTCTATTAAAGTGAGTCCAAGAGACCATTTTCACTCACCGTATACACCTGACGAGCTCTTCATGCCCTTCTAAGACACGTATACACTGCCCGCACTCGATGTCCCACAGTCGGATCGTGTTGTCGGACGAACCGGACACGACAAGTCGGTCCCGGTATTGTAGGCACGCGATACCGCGCTTGTGACCGTTTAGCGTACGAACGAACTCGCACGATGATGTGTTCCATACCTTAGGAGGGCAAATGTAGGTTTTTGAGTATACAAAGATAGTGGAGTGGTTGTTAAAATTAATAAATTGATCGCATTAAAACTTTTCATTTATCAGTAACATCAAATCTGCTAATGGTTTTTTTTTTTTTGGGGATGGAAAATCATCACATGACCCCTCCCGCTCTGGGTGGAGCGGAAGGGAGTGTCAGACTGACTGACTAAAACCCACCCATGTTCCTTCCTTAGCCCTTTATGTTCCAGGGCAGCGGTAACCCTTTCGGACGATCCCGCTACCAATGTTATTTACCTTAATAGTACGATCTCCACTTGCACTAACAATATATTTCTCATCAAAATCAACAACGTTTACGGCGGCGCGATGGCCGACTAGCACTCTTCGAAGCATGATTTCTGTGGTTGAAGTCATGTCCCATACCGCTATCGAACGATCCTGGAACAAAGGACATGATACTTTAAATAAGGGTAAAAAATTATGAGCAATAGGGTAGTTTCCTGGGTAAAAAAAATGATTATTATATTTAGTCCGCCAGTTAGATTATCGAAAAATAATGGACACGTATTTTTTCTTTTGTCAATCAAACAAAAAATGACAAAGACAAAGCGCGTCAAAATTTGGGAGTGGGGTCGTGACGTCACGCCTTGCTAAAAAGTGTAGCAAGGCGTGACGTCACGCGGAACTTTAACGGGCGATAGCTTCATCATTTTTTATATAATTGACAAAAGAAAAAATACGGGTGCAATATTTTTTGATAATTTAACTGATGGACTAATTAGATTTTTTTAGGCATCTAGCCTAGTATACAGGTCCGACAAAGAAATATCGCTATTTCTTGTTGTATATCTTTTTTCCAGGTGGCTGGGCATGCGGCGCAAGATGGATGGTGAGCCGTTGGCGCAGATTCCCTTGTTCACAAACTAAACTAAAGATTTAAGTTCAGTGCATCTTAAAAAGCAGAAAAAAATAGAAGCAAAAAAGAAGATCGTAAAAAGAAGTTGAAAAGAGTCCGCTGCGACCAGGCCTGCACCGACTAGTTCAGTTAGTATGAACTCGGTCTCGGTGGAAATTCACTATTCGTTTTTCATTTCTCAATTTCCGTTCAGCTCACTCCGCTCATTTCTCTATCTAATTTTCATTTCGCAGTGGAAATCAAATGACCGACTCTTTGTTGGTGGAAATATAAACCTATTTAATGCGTTCCGCTTAAGCATTTCCCGCTCATTACCCTTTCGCAGTGGAAACCGGGCTTAGGGTGACCCCAACAATGACTCTTTTAGAGTGACTCCAAAAATGCCATCTCACAAATGTCTTTTTTATAGTGGCCCCAAAAATGCCCTCTCACAAATGTCTTTTTTATGGTGACCCCAAAAATGCCATCTCACAAATGTCTTTTTTATGGTGACCCCAAAAATGCCATCTCACAAATGTCTTTTGTATGGTGACCCCAAAAATGCCATCTCACAAATGTCTTTTTTATGGTGACCCCAAAAATGCCATCTCACAAATGTCTTTTTTATGGTGACCCCAAAAATGCCATCTCACAAATGTCTTTTATGGTGACCCCAAAAATGTCATCTCACAAATGTCTTTTTTGTGGTGACCCCAAAAATGCCCTCTCACAAATGACCCCAAAAATACCCCCATTAATATCTCTCACCTTACTGCACGTGACCATCATGCCGTTGCAGAACCTGAGGTGCAGCACAGCCTCGCAGTGGTGTATGAGCGTATTGAGCATAGCGCCCGTGCTCACGTCCCACACGCGCACAGTACTGTCCGAGGAGCCGGATATTATGGCTCGCTCGTCGTATTGTAGGCACAGGACGGAGCCCGTGTGCCCTTGTAGTTCCTGGGGGTAAAAATAAGGTAAATATCGTAGGTAATAAAAAATGCATTCCCGAGTTCATACAACCCGAATCTCTTCAAGGCGAGAGTGAATAGGCTTCTTCTGGGCAAGCTCGTTCCACCGCAGATCTCATACCTGCCTCTGGGCTGGATTGAGGTAAAGAGTGAGCCCATTGTCAAAAAAAAAAAAATGAAAGTGCGATCACAAGAAGACATGTGACATCTACCAACCCGCACTGGGCCCACGTGGTAGATAGCCCACTCCCTCTCGAAGAGAGGAGGCCTGTGTCCCAGCAGTGGGAACATTATTGGCTGTTATGGAGTGCGGATAAAATTATCGTTGGCTGAAAAGACTAATATATACGGGTGTAGGACATCATCGTGTAAACTGTTACTATGATTTTAGCATCCGGTTAGGCTGGAAGCGACCCCAACATAGTTGGGAAAAGGCTAGGCAGATGATGAAACAGACAAATCCATTTTATTTATTTGTATAGATGTGTCACGCTTTTAGAGTAGCGTAATTTAAGCTGCATTCAAATTCATACGAAAGTCCAGTTTGTGCCACAATATGACGTAAAATGAGTTATGTCTGTAAATTACGCAACTCACTTTTTGCGACTGAAATTACGCTTGTTTGGCCTGAAAACTACGTGATGCTACTAGAAAATAATAAGTCAACTCACCCTAACACATTGTAACGTTTTCCTGTCCCATATTTTAATAGTATTATCTCTTAAACCAGAAACGATCTTGTTGTCGTCGTATTGAAGGCAGTACACGCCTTTAGAGTTTTCTGATCTGCAGTTTATCCTCTGTGAAAGAAACAAAAATATTATTTGTAGAATTTATCATTTGACAGACTAATGTCTGTTAAAAAAGTAACTGTTGAAAGTGTAAACAAACCCTGTTCAGTTTAAACGCTCTAAATGGCTAACAACTTCTCCTGTTTACAGAAGGTTTAAACTTTATATCGTAGCTCAGTAAAAACAACCGCACGAGTTGATCGGTCAGGTTAAGTTACACTTGCCGCGGTCGGCCCTTGGATGAATGACCATCTTTACATACCGAGAACCCTCCGTATCTCGGAAGGAAGTTAAGCCGTTGGTCCCGGCTGTCATTCGTGGATCTTTGACAGTCGTTACGGGTAGTCAGAAGCCCGAAAGTCTGACAAACAGTCTTACCAAAGGGGTTTCGTATTACCTAGTAACTGGGTTGTGGAGGTCAGATGGGCAGTCGCTCCATGTAAAATACTGGTACTCAGCTGCATCCTTTTAAACCGAAATCTGACCACAACATAGATGGGAAAAGGCTAGGCTATGATGTGTTTACACTTTCAACAAATAGTTTTGGAACAGGGCATACTACTTTTTTTTTTTTTTGGAAAGAACATCCTTGTCGCTCGTTGCGAAAGGAGGCTAGACGGAAAAAATTAAGACCAAAAGTTGGAACGACACTTTTTGCTATAGTTGTAAGCCTCTCTCTCTCTCTCTCTCTTTGAACTTCGTTCCATCCGGGTGTCCCTTGATACCTTTCAAGTTTTTGATACTACACGTTTCCTCTCACCTGTAAGTTGTGTTTGCCCATCCTCCAGTTATCTTCAATAGACTGTATATCTTTGATGATCTTGGGGTACAGCTGTCTGTAGAACGAGTGGGACGGATGCTGGCTACCTGGCTTTGGCTTGAATAGGTATTGGATCCTGAAAGAAAGAAAAAGTCGTTACTTTTACAGCACGTGTAGTATGACCAAGGCGCGGGTTGGCTGGCCGACTCTAGATTTGTAGCGGTATCTACAACGCCACATGCGAACAACGCGTCATACTGACGTCACGCAAATCCTGCATCTCGCAAGCAGAGTTTACCGCGCAATTAGCATAGATACAATTTCCCAACATCAATCGTTGGGCAATTGCCCGCCAGACACAACACCCGTCTGGTCGGAGGATCCTCCCTTTTCTATGGAGGACGAGTGAACTTTACACCCTGTTCCTCATACCTCTATAGATTAAATAAAATAAATCATCATCTGCTTAGCCTTTTCCCAACAATGTTGGGGTCGGCTTCCAGTCTAACCGGATGCAGCTGAATACCAGTATTTTACATGGAGCGACTGCCTATCTGACCTCCACAACCCAGTGACTGGGTAATACGATACCCATTGGTAAGACTGGTTGTCAGACTTTCGGGCTTCTGACGACCCGTAACGACTATCAAAGATCTATGAATGACAGCCGGGACCAACGGCTTAACGTGCTTTCCGAGGCACGGAGGGGTCTTGGTTTGTGAAAATGGTCACCCATCCACGGACCAACCGCGGCAAGCGTAGCTTAACCTGATCGATCGATCCGTGCGGCTGTTATTACTTAGCCACAAGCCCCTTCAAATATATAAAGTCCTCCAAACCATATTTCTGTCACGGTGGCCAATCTCAGCGGAGATTATCCAGGGACGCAGGAGATGTTATAGTGCACAAGTGTGTGCGCAAACACAGGTGCACTCTCTGTTCCTTTACTCTCATAGTCCGATGGGACGGCAATCCGACACGACCGGGGAGAGATCAGGCGCAGGACCAACGGCTTTACGTGCTTTCCGAGGCACGGGGGTATTAAACCGCCAACTTCTAAACTCCGGACTGTTACTAAGAAATTCCTAACGGAAAATCCGATAACAGTTTTTCCGACCTAGGACACGAACCCAGGACATTGAAAAAAAAAAAAAACAACCGACTTCCAAAAAAAAAAAACTACAAAATGAAAAATAACTTAAATTTTGGAAGTCGGTCCTTAAATTTCGGAAGACGACCTTTTCGTTTTTTGACACCGACTTCCGAAGTTAAAGTTATTTACCTAGCTTCTAACGTTTCATAAGTGCCGCCCATGTTGGTTTATGTGAAAAAAAGATTTTGTTTTTTTTTTTCACTTTTTAGTTGTACCTACTCCACACAAATCCTACTTCCTACTTATAATATTATAAATGTGAAAGTTTGTATGGATGGATGGATGTTTGTTACTCTTTCACGCAAAAACTACTGAATGGAGATGGATGAAATTTGGCACACAGATGGTTTATAACCATGATTAACATATAGGTATATTTTTTATCCCGATATTCCCACGGGATCGAAACTTATACGGGTGAAACTGCGGGGCGCAGCTAGTTCATATATATACAAGATTAAAGGTAGCCCAATAACAACTTGTAATAGAAATGAGGGTGTACCGTGGTATACTGAACACATCTGCGTACCCCTTTAGAGGTTACAGGCGTGATGTTATGTTGTGTGATTTCGTAAACAATGCATACATAAGCGATAGCAGCAATCGCGGTTGATTTACTGGCATTTATTGAAGAGTTCCGTTGTCTGTCTCCGAAACTCATCATCAGATCTACGAAATTTAAATGAAAACTCTTTGGAACAAAAAAATAATTTTGCAAATCCGTCTATACATGACGGAGTTATGCCCGAACATACATAAAAAAATATAATTATATCAACATCGGAATTGAGAACATGATTTGATATGAATTAATGCTTCAATCCGCCGGTCTCTGAATGATATGGATGCTTCGTTACAACTACCATAGCGAGTACTTACCACCCTCTTCGCTCCGCAAGCCCCCGCCACAGCGAGTCGGTGCGCACTTTCCGTTCTATCAGCTTCTTCCACAACATCCCCTCGGAGATGACCCTCAGCCACTCCCGGCAGACCAGCTCTGCCGCACAGAGGGAGCTGGCGTCCAGGTACGAGAGGATGTTCTCCGCTACGTGATCCAGACCTTTTTCTGGGGAGAGGAAAAACAAATTGGTGTATAATCTGTTTCAAAGTTATCTTTTGAACATGTAAACATCCATTTGTGTACATCTATTGTATACACTTATACAGGATGGAAAAAATCAATGGACCCTGAAGGAAAACCACTTTAAAACCTTTAGATCAGTGGTTCCCAACCAGTGGTCCGCAGAAGCCAAAATGTGGTCCGCGAACGATTTTAAATTTAGCAGGCGGTGAGCCGTTGGTCGCCGTGCAGTGAGTGAGAAGAGCGCGGGTGGAGGGGGCGATACGTCGGGCCGCCGTATGTAATTCCTATTAAATTTTTAATGAAAGTTTCAGTTGGATTATTACAGTTTATTTTTATTATACCTACATAGTGGCCCCTGCTAACAAGAATAATATAAAAGTGGTCCCTGACCAAGAAAAGGTTGGGAACCCCTGCTTTAGATAGATTATTTTACTTATCGCTGATTTTGCCTTCCACAAATAACTGTTATTCGGGGAATAAAATTGACGTTTGGCTGTCGGCGCATCACATATGCGCGTGATCGACCGAAGGGTGGGCGCGGGGCGTCGGGGTACCGAACACGGGACGCGACGGCCGCTGCTCGCCCTCCACGCCACTCAGCTCACAGACGCGCTTGACCACGGGCATTTCATTGTTTCTTGTTATAACGTTAATATGTAAATTATGGTATTACACCTATTTTAATACAGTCCACTGCTTCTTTCATTATAAGTCCCGATTGAGCCCAATCATTGGCAGTTTTTGTATAATAATAATAATATCCCTGGACATTTCACACAGCGCCATCTAGTCCCAAGCTAAGCAACCTAATGCTTGTGTTATGGTAACAAGATGGCTGATAAACTACTTATATACATTTTTTTTTGTAAATACATACATATTATAGATAGAAAAACACCCAGACTCGAAACAAATACATGTAGGTCATACAAATATTTGTTCCGTGCGGGAATCGAACCCGCGACACGCAGCGCAGCAGTCAATCGCTTAACCACTGCGCCAACCGTGCCGTCAATATGAAATAACTGTCAAAATTTCAAAATTAATCCTCGATCAAAGTTTTTATCAGAAGGCCAATTCTCGTAATTTAAAACGTTCAAAATCTAGTCGCAGTCTCATCTCAGCGACAAACAAATGTCAAAAACTTGTCAAAATGTAGGGAAATTAGAGGTATTTTTGACAGATTGAGACTGAGATCAGACTGTGAACGTTCTTAATATTACGAGAATTGCCCCTCAGATGACTGAAAAACAGCACTTAAAGGAAACATTCCTTTATTTTTTAAAAGGAAACAAAACTGTATTCACAGATGTCTCGACAAGCTTACCTAAACCGGGAATCGAACCAACTAAAAATTCCAAAAATAAACACTCGCTATTTTATTTCACTAGTCGATACAGTCAATGTAAAAGATAAGTTTTTCTCCAAGAAATATGAGGTCTTACACTCGTCAGTCGTACAAGATATCCCTGAAATCTAATATTTAGTACGCAAGGGCTTTAATCAACCATACCTAATCTGCATCCGCGAAATATTCTCCAAAAATTTAAACAAAAATGAGTTTATGGAAAAATAACTTTAATTCCTACACAATAAAGTTCAGTTTACGCTACAACTTCAAACATTTTCATAACGTTTTCAATAGTGCTAGTCACTCTGAAATCAACTTAATCACCATTGAAATAAAGTTGATATTTGTTTAACTTGAAATAACGTCAATTTGAGACAAAAACTTGAGAGGTGTCAAGGGACACCCGGATGGAACGAAGTTCAAAGAGAGAGAGAGAGAGAGACAGACAGAGAAACACGCGCACGCCGCACGGCTTACAACTATAACAAAAAGTGTCGTTCCAACTTTTGGTCTTAATTTTTTCCGTCTAGCCCCCTTTCGCAACGCGCGCTAAGGAACTTCGTTCCAATAAAATTTGAATATAGAGTAAAACTGTGGACACTTTCAACAAGTAAAAGATACGTTATAGTTTTCTTGTAACTCTAACGTCCAAAGACATTCTCTGAAGTACAAGCTTGCTAATTTATCTCTAAGCACCTTGTTGATGACTTAAGAAAATCCTTTAATTGGTAATATGTCTGACAGGCGCATTACTTTGTGTAAATTATTCCATCACCAATTCTCTTAAAACGGTGAAGGAAAACATCGTGAGGAAACCGGCATGTCCTAGAACCAAAAATTCGAAGACATGTGACATCTACCAACCCGCACTGGGCCCGCGTGGTGGATTACGGCCCACACTCTCTCACAGAGAGGAGGTCTGTGTCCCAGCAGTGGGAACACCTTAGACTGATTATGTTTTTATAGAGCGCCGTCTCTGTCACTCATACTTGTGTCTCTTTCTAATGTCATATTTACGTCAGGGTACTGTTTATTGTAAGTTTAATACTGCCATAAGTATGTTAGCCAACAAGCGTTAGGACTGTTTTACATTTCAAACGATATATGTATATATATATATCATATTTTCTGATGCGCACAGCGTGGAATCGTCTGCCTGCGTCTGCATTCCCGAGTTCATACAACCCGAATCTCTTCAAGGCGAGAGTGAATAGGCTTCTTCTGGGCAAGCTCGTTCCACCGTAGATCTCATCCCTGCCTCTGGGCTGGTTTGAGGTCAAGAGTGAACCCAATGTCAATAAAAAAAAAATGCCTACCCCTATCGGAAAATACAGACGTCGTAATGATATGCTGTTTTCTTTCAAAACAACCTCTTTAACCTTGATTTTAGAACATGATTATCATATTCCGATGTGTTTTGTTTTCGATGATTGAATTACAGATTTCTTGCGAGACCATGATTTGAATGTAAAATATTATCATTGCGACTTCTCTTCCTTTTAATATTCACTGCGAAATCTATGTGGTCAAAACTCCGATCAACAACAGTATCTACAGTGCCACAGTGGACCCAAAAAAAAACTATCTTTCAAATTGATATTATTTCAAGCAAATATAAACTTTATTATAATGAATATAAAGTTGATTTCAGAGTGACTATCACTAGTGAAAAGTTATAAAAATGAAGTTGTAGCGAAAACTGAGCTTTATTGTGGGGCAATTAAAGTTATTTTTCCATAAACTCATATTTGTTTACATTTTTGGCAAATCAGTCGTGAATGCAGATTAGTACTATTGATGGCCGAAAGCCTCGATCAACATCTATCGAGGCTCTCGTTAAGCGCTTGGATCAAGGGCCTGGTTCAAAAGGCAGTACTCCTCGATGCAGCTCGCATTATGAGGAGGTTCCTGCCCTTAGAGCCCTAACCACCGGTAGCTTGGATCCTGCTCCCGATATCGGTGGATCACTATTTTTTTATAATTTTTATACTTATTTTTTTTATATTTTAAGAACTAAGTATTTAAAAATGTAATTAGATAAGTAGGTAAATATTTTTTAATAGTTAGATTAGGATATTATATTTTTATTTTTATAATTTATTTAGATAGCAGTTTGTACATATTAGATAATATCCTACTAATATGATAAACGCGAAAGTTTGTATGGATGGACGGATGTTTGTTACTCTTTCACGCAAAAACTACTAAACGAATTTGGATAAAATTTGGCACACAGATAGTTTATAACCAGGATTAACACATAGGCAACTTTTTATCCCGATATCCCCTAGGGATCGACACTTATGCGGGTGAAACCGCGGGACGCTACTAGTATATTATAAATGATTAAATAGATAAATAAACGAAATAATAATAAATTAATCATAGTCGGACGACAACAAGAACTCTGCAATAATAAAACATCTCTGGCATCGCAACTATGGTTGCAAAAGGGGTTTAGCTGACCTCGCATTGTATACGCTTTTCGTACAATGACAAGTCAGTTTATACTGGAAATGTATAGCTTGATATGTCTTGGTGCGCACTATAGCTCTAAGAAACACCATCGTTTCTAGGTAAAACATCACACTTACTAGGTAACATGCTGATGAAATCTCTCTGTAGCATAGGCTTGAGGTAGGCATTGATGTGACCATGTTGATAGTGACACATCCGTGCCAACAGCTGTTCCACGAACTCCACCTGCAAGACAATTTTTTTTTTTTATAATAAACTTAATCCTTCCAAACTAGCCGAATCAAAATCAAAAGTCATTTATTCAAACTAGGCTGAGAATTTGCACTTTTCGAACGTCAAAATTACAAAAGACAGTCCCCCAAAACGCCCGCCCTTCACCACTTCCTAGTGCTATCGCTGGGGAGAGGAAATGGCGCAACAAACTCCCCAGCAGCACAGCTGTCTGTTCAGTTAGTAATTACTTGATTGTATACAATAGTAGGTATGCAAAGTAATTAACATACAAGACACAGAACATTCAATTAAAGTATTTGCCATGTCAGCTAGCCACGCCAATATACCAACAAATAAAATAAAAACTATACGTAGGTACCCAATCGTAATCGAACCGGTAGTTTTTGCGTGATGCCTGAACAAACAGACAGACAAAATTTTTTTTTACACATTTTTGGTTTCGGTGTCGGTCTAGTAACACCCTCAGCCATTTATTTTTTTGATATTTTCAATGTACAGAATTTTCACTTCTACAGATTTATTATAAGTATAGTTATCGAAAGATATTATAATAAATCGGGAACGCCATGGGTAAATTTCCGACATCCACGCGGGCGAAGCCGCGGGCAGAAGCTAGTAAATATAGATAGATAGAGAGATTTCATTTGTTATCAAAAAGTTCCGAGTTTGAGAGGGCCAGGGGTCACGGTCGGCAGAAAAATAAATAATCTGACCTTTACAACATAATTACAGGGAAACACCGATGTTTTAAGGTCAGATCAGTTGTTATAATTTTGAGTTTTCCTAGAATACACGTCTGAGGGACTGGCATAATATGGCAAATAATTTAATTTAATGATCTGTGTCTCGTAATGTTAATTACTTTGCATACCAAAAGGGCAATTCTCGTAATTTTAAGACCGTTCACAGTCGGATCTTAGTCTCAATCTGTCAAAAAATACTTGCAATTTCCCTACATTTTGACATTTGTTTGTCGCTGAGATGAGACGTTTTAAATTACGAGAATTGGCCTTCTACGATTGTATAGAATCAAGTTTTTCTAACTGAACAGACAGCTGTGCTGCTGGGGCATTTGTTGCGCCACTTCTTCCCATTTAAAGCACTAGGAAGTGGTGAAGGGCGTTTTGGGAGACTTGTGTAATTTTGACGTTCGAAAACTGCTTATTCTCAGCCTAGTTTGAATAAATGACTGTCAAGACATAAGATACTATTTATCCCGAAAAATGTATGGTTAGAGCGAAGCCACAAGAGCGTTGCCAATGCGTTGCGTCTGCGCTGCAAAGCCTGAACGGTGACGTCATGGCAGCGCTCGTGTAGCACTTACTACGTCGCCCGTGTGAAATGACCGCGCGACGTAGTTTGTAGGACATATTCTATACCTGATCCGTTTCGTTCCATCTTGTGAAGTAGTTGAGGCAGGCGTCCCTCTCCGCTGCGTACGCGGCGCTGCTCGGCATCGGTCGCACGCCCGAGTCCACGCATGTGATTGACGTCACCTGTAATATTAAATAAAAAAAAATAATAATAATAAAACATTCATTTTCGAGCAACCAAAGGGTATCGTTTCACCCCGTAACTGGATTGTGGAAGTCAGATAGGCAGTCGCTTCATGTAAAATACTGGTATTCAGCTGCATCCGGTTAGACTGGAAGCCGACCCCGACATAGTTGAGGTAAGGCTAAATAGATGATGATGATGACGTGTAAAAGTCATTCTGATATCCTATTTACAGAGTGTCCTCTGAAGAGACTGAGAAGAGTCCTATCATGCTACGCTGTTGATTGCATAATTGTTCAGTAGCTCTTAAGTTTGTTTATTTGTATTCTAGATTATGTAATTGTTTGTTGTTCCAAATAAAATAAAATCTTTCTATGACCTGCAACGGGCCAATTGCAGTTTATTATAATTATTTATAACGTTTATAAACAATTATACTTATCATCGACAGCATTAAGAGTAGAAAATGATGAGTCATAGTAATATTACTTGCAGCATACAAACTTTGAGAGCAGTGGTAGCCCACTGGTAACGTCCGCGACTATGAGTTGTAGGTCGTAGGTTCGAACCCAGACAGGCGCTTTACTTTGTGCCAATTATTTCATCACCACTGCTCTTAAAACGGTGAAGGAAAACATCGTGAGGAAACCGGCATATCCTAGATCCAAAAAATTCGAAGACGTGACATCTACCAACCCACACTGCGCCCGCGTGGTAGATTATAGCCCACTCCCTCTCGAAAAGAGGAGGCCTGTGTCCCAGCAGTGGGAACATTATAGGCTGCTTATTACGGTTTGGTCATGATGAGAGGACTAATGAAAGGTATTTACATGGCAGATGTGAGTGAAACGCTGGGAGGGGGACGCCCTGGGAGGACATATCATCACCTGCCTAGCCTTTTCCCAACTATGTTGGGGTCGGCTTCCAGTCTAACCGGATGCAGCTGAATACCAGTATTTTACATGGAGCGACTGCCTATCTGACCTCCACAACCCAGTTACTGGGTAATACGATACCCCTTGGTAAGACTGGTTGTCAGACTTTCGGACTTCTGACTACCCGTAACGACTGTCAAAGATCCACGAATGACAGCCGGGACCAACGGCTTAACGTGCTTTCCGAGGCACGGAGGGGTCTCGGTATGTAAAGATGGTCACCCATCCACAGACCAACCGCGGCAAGCATAGCTTAACCTGACCGATCGACCTGTGCGGCTGTGTCCCTAATTGGTGATGTTCTTCAGAGAGGTCAGGTGCATGGTACTCGCAACCAGTGTGCGTCTATGACCAGAATTATTATTGGCGGGCTATTGCCCAACGATTGATGTTGGGAAATTGTATCTATGCTAACTGCGCGGTAAACTCTGCTTGCGAGATGCAGGATTTGCGTGACGTCAGTATGACGCGTTGTTCGCATGTGGCGTTGTAGATACCGCTACAAGCTAAATGAAGCAAAAGCAGTATGTAAGGATCGTAGCAGGTAGCATACTGTTGTTTCTACCTACCTTCATCATAAGGAGGCGTGAGTATAGATAACTGACCAAGCGAATATATTAGGTTGGGGAAAAAGTTTCTTCGCATTTTTTAAGAAAATTCAAAACATTTTTTTAATATAGTTTATTTACATTTAACTAAAGTACGTAGGTACCATTTTGTTCGATAACTTTTTGCCATCTTGTAGGTAGGGACATGATCCCATTGGAATAGAAATTTTGGGACTTCTGATCAAAATACTGTGACAAGAGGTTTTGGCAGTCCTCTTGTGATGTTAACCTGACACTGCCTAAAGAATTCTGAAGAGACCGAAACAGGTGGAAATCTGAAGGTGCAAGATCAGGACTATATTTATCGGGTTAAATTTTATTCGAAAACATCCATCGGTTTCTTACTAAACTACAACTATATTCGAGGAGTCTGGTTACTTATCTCTTTTGTTGAGCTGTACTGTACGGTTGACCTTGTATTATTATTTAATCCTTTACCACCCTCAGGTTGAATTTCACTTGAACTTCATAGAGCCACAAGGTCTATTTGTCTATGTGACGGTAAGATAGTTTAAACCTTAGTGAAGTTTCAAAAGGGTTTGAAGATTTTTATATGGAGCCTGGCAGCTATCAATTTATATAAAGTCCATTCAAACTAATGTTTCAAATTGGTGTTATTTCAAGTTAAAAGTTAAACATATATAAAATTTATTTTAATGGTAATTAGGTTAATTTTCAGTGACTAGCACTATTGAAAAAGTTATAAGTTGTAGCGTAAACTGAACTTTATTATGTTGGAATTAAAGTTGTTTTTCATTGTTTTCCATTAATTCATATTTATTTACATTTTGGGCAAAAAAATCGCGAATGCAGTATAGATACCACTTCTCCATTGAAAAGGAAGAATATTTTGCCTCTTTTTAATTTTTTTTTTTTTTGTGTGTAGAACCCTATTACTTTTTATAAACTAAAAGATTCCTTCTCACAGAGAGGAAGCCGTTTCGGAGATTAGCTGGACAAACAGACAGACAAAAATTTAGAAACTGGTTTTCTTGTTACAAACACTGTATACTTTCATGCAGTTAGTTAAAAGCTGTTATTTTGAAATTACAAACGGACACTTCAATTATATTTCTTAGTATAGATATTTCTAGACATGTCTGGAAAGAGAAATGCTACAATAACCACTGACAAATTGGGATATGGACAGAAGAATATTGCCATTACTTAGCTTATGCCAATTAATTCGGAGTTGATGTGACACATCTTTTTTCTTCCATACATCTCTATTCTCTATGAAATTGGCTTGTTTTTAGCCATTATTTAAAAAAGAAAGAAATATAAATGTGTTTTAGCATTACAGCAGAAACAAAATACACCCTAAAACTGTAGAAAACAAAGATTATAATGCCAAACGGGCCTCAGCTCAGCATAATGTCAGATGACAACACAAGTGTACCACCTGATGCTGATTTTCATCTGCAAAGTTTTACGTTTTAACACAAACCATAGGCTCCAACATGCTTTCAGAATAATAAAATTCTCAGAATGTATAATTTTTAAGTTTCCACAAGGAAAACAAGACATATTTGTCATCCATCATTTAAGTATCTAAAAAAATGTTCACAATTCAACATGAATAAATTGTTCATAGAAACATGAATATAGTATGTTTGAATTATTCAGTGTTGTTTTATTATGAGAATTGAGAATGAAGTAGATATAGGTATGTATGTGGACTAAGTTACAGTGAAAAGTAGTTTCTTTCTGATCACTCTCTAATTTATGCCAATATGAAACCTGATCATTTCATAATCTTGTTGTTGCTAATTTACTACTGGCAGGACTAACGTTATAACGCTATGCAAACTCTTTCTTCTGCAAAATGCATCACTGTTGCGAAATATGTATGGAAAGTAGCACAAACATCATTTTTAATGAATTACGCCTTTGTTCGCTTTTATTACGAAGTTTATCAAAGGAGGTTCATTTGGGCGAGTTACAATGAAGGTTTGAATACATAAAAACGTTTTTTAAAGATAAAAATGAAGTTTTTATTCCACGATTTCCTGTGAAACGTGACAGCTTTACTCGCGTACGAATTGTGTCGTGGATGTAAATAAACAGCTCAATACCGATACGAAAGTAATGTGAACGCATACAATTAAGTACTAAACGCAACAGACCCCGACAATGACTACAGGAAATATACAAAAAAGTATATCTTTATAAAGATCCGCATTGCAGGACGGCTTATAAAATTAGTACGAGGCGTTGTACCAAATCTCTAACACGTAGCATAGTTTTTACGTCTCATCTGGCATTGTTCAGGTAATTGGGGAGGATAATAAACCTTCCAAAACTACTTTTGTTATCAGATCGGTCATAAAAACACAAAATAATCGAAGCGAATAATGGTAAAAGTAAATATGGCCGACAGACATCATGACATTAAGGGTTGTTCCATTTACAGTTTCCTGCCTTACCTGGGGTGGCATGGTGTCTTCTATCATCCTTTCGGTCTCCATTTTTGCTATTTCACAAGAAACATCAATATTAAGTCCACTAAAACACCACCAAATAATGAAACCACTGTCGCTAAATACTCATCGCTCGCATGACGTCAAGCACAACTATTTTTTTTCGAACTGGAATTACAACTGTTGGCACTGGTATTTTATAAACATGCAGCCAACATGTTACACTTAATTTAAAAAAATTGTTATATTCATTATGTTAAAAGCATAATTTTGGTAGCAAATGAGATTTCTTCGATGAATATTTAAGGTTTATAGAATATTGATTGTTAAAATTAGGCAAATATTAAAAAGAAAATGCATTTCTTAATGACTTATATTTCGCAAGTGTAAAGAAACGTACCGAAACGTCATTTCAAAAGTGAAAATAGTGATTGACGTGTAAGATAATACTAAAAGTCCGAGACAGTTCGAGTCGATTATATGTTTAGATTGAAACAACCACGTTTACTTTTTTGTTTCTACCACAAAACTCAATCAATCATTCCACCTGTTGGAGTTAATGTTGACTATTCGTACAAATTTCTCGCAATGGTAATTAATGAATGAGGCTCTGATGGTGAAACAAAAACATATAATTATGATGATGGTAATTTAAAATCTTGTATGACAGCCAAGATTAACTACACAATTTCCTAAGCTTTTGAGTGGTCTTGTGTGTGGTTTACAACCTCATCTAGAAATTCATTTATTCAACCATACTGCGTGCGGAAAGCACGTTAAGACGTTGACCCAATTGCGTATTTTTTTTTTTTATGATAATCTATGCTGCACCGGTTCACGTCTTCACGCCAACGCCGACTGTCACTGAAAACCACCGCTAGGGCTCTGTTTCGCATAGGGTCCTAGCCTTATGCTGAGAAATGGCCGTTTTGTCTGGATGTAATCCATATTTTCCCCCAACTTGGTCTTATTTTGTATTTCTGTTTTTTCTCTACGTCGTGTTTACCGCAAATAAACGAATTTTCTTTCTTTCCTTCTTTTCGTCCCGGCTGTCATTCGTGGATCTTTGACAGTCGTAATGGGTCGACAGAAGCCCGAACTCAAACCTTTCTTAGATACAAGGGTTATCGTATTACCCAGCAATTGTGTTGTGGAGGTCAGATTATCAGATAGGCAGTCGCTTCATGTAAAATACCGGTATTTAGCTGCATCCGGTTAGACTGAAAGCCATTTTAGGGTCGCATCATAGTTGGCTTAATTTTTTATTTTATTTTTAGCTTGTAAAAATGGTAATTAATCAGTGTATGTTTAATAAATAATAAAAAATGGTATTTAACCTATTCTTCATTAAAAATTATCAATAACAGAAACACAATACAACAGTAATTAAATCATCATCCCCTTTTAATGAGAGTAAGTAATAAAATAAGTACATACAAGTGCCATTGCGTGGACGAGTTCTTAACCCCATTTAATCGATTTGATTTGATAGAATTCTAAAAGTTTTTGGGCATCACTAGTAAATGTCAAGACTGGATGTCAACAACTGTCACCAAATAATTGTCAATGTCATGTCATTCCATTTTCCCGTGTAAACTTGCATGAAAGAGAAACAAATTTTATTATCATAATTCTTTAGAAATACTGTTATCAAGTCAATAATGTAGATTCGTACCTACTGTGAATATAGTGCAAATAACCTATCCATAAGTTTTAAATAGCTCAGTACATGAACAATTTTCAAGAAACCAACGTTATAAGAGATACGCACTTTGAATGCAAAGTGATTTTGTAAATATTCAGCTAATATTACTTTACAGGTCAGTATTTACGTTTGTATTTATTATAATTTAAGTTTATACTTAAATTGTTACGATTATTGCGTTACTCTCTGAAAACTTTGAAACAGAACGACGATATTTTGAGTTAAACTTGGATTTACTTTCGTACCTACCAGGTACCGTAATTTATTTAATCGATAGTGTTTACCGATGAATTTTAATCAGATACAAAGCAGACGTGCTCCGAAATTCATGGTGAACTCATATTTATTCGTTCCTTGTATGTAAATGCATTCATTTTAGTTTAAATTTTTTTTTGTTTGCACAGTTAATTAATTTTACTTATAATTAATAATAACTGTGTAGATAACTGTTTTCCGGGTAGTTTCTTGTTTGATTGAGACATATTTGCCAAGTTAATGTTTCTTTCTTGTTGCAATATTAGTATGATACCACATTAATTTAAGGAGAGGGGCTAAGTATTAACAGCCGCTCACGTCGATCGGTCAGGTTAAGCTACGCTTGCCGCGGTTAGTCCGTGGATGGTTGACCATCTTTATATACCAAGACCCCTCTGTGCCTTGGAAACCACATTAAGCTGTTGGTCCCGGCTGTCATTCGTGGATCTTTGACAGTCATTATGGGTTGTCAGAAGCCCGAAAGTTTGACAATCAGTCTTACCAACGAACTGGGTTGTGGAGGTCAGATAGGCAGTTGCTCCATGTAAAATTCTGGTATTCAGCTACATCCGGTTAAACTGGAAGCTAATTCCAACATAGTTGGGAAAAGGCTCGGCAGATGATGATGATACTATTATTATTATTCAGTAGTTGTGCCCACGACTTTGTTCACGTGCATGTGGGAAAAAAATGATCTCATGAAATCATCATATTTTTCTAAAATATAAGTAAGTTTATGTCTGTAATTTATATGGTGCACCATAATAAAGAGCAATGATCTATTCTATTACCTATGAACTTCTTAAAAGTCTGAAACATTTTTAAAAGTTAATGTTTAGTTACTGTTACCTTAGTTGGTGTGAATTTAAATAATTTTATGATCACATACAAACATACATAATCAGCCTATAATGTTCCCACTGCTGGGACTCAGGCCTCCTCTCTGTGAGAGGGAGTGGGCCGCAATCCACCACGCGGGCCCAGTGCTGGTTGTTGGATGTCACATGTATTCGAGTTTTTAGTTCTAGGACATGCCGGTTTCCTCACGATGTTTTCCTTCGCCGTTTTGAGAGCAGTAGTGACGAAATAAATTACACAGAGTAAAGTGCTTATCTAGGTTCGAACCTACGACACGTAAGGCCGTTACCATTGCGCCACCACTGCTTTCATTCAAGAGAAGTATCAGTATTTTTTTATTTTTTTGCAGTTGTGAACCATGTTGTCCGAAGACGGTATAGAGAACAGGCGTGGTCCTCCTGGAGTCAACTCTCGGTCTCTAAGCGTCGCGCACTCCGCTGCCGATCTAGAGGTAAGCTTAACATCACGCTTGTATGCTCGTAGGAGGTAGGCAGAAGCGTGTACTACACCCACAAATCTCCATATTTAATGGAAAGCGCCCGGGTAACCCGCGAAATTCAAATGATCTTAAGATTTTAGGGTTCCGTAGCTCAAACGGAAAAACGGAACCCTAGTTTTGTTTAGTTTTTATTTTTCTCTTTCTAGCCAGTTTTGTATTTTGTACTTTATTCCGACTCGTTTCATAATGAGATGGTAAGTTTCTAAACCATTGTCTGCAGGTCCTCCGAGAGATTGAGAATGTATACTTCCACTCGCCGTCGGAGTTCGATGCCGGTCGCTACGTGCTGGAACACGCGCCCTCCGTCACCTCCTGTGACGATATTGAACGCATGTTTGCTAAATTGAAGAGGCAGCAACAGGTATGCTCATTACTGATTATATTTACAAGGATATTAAATTGAGTAGTGAAAGTTTTTGTTCGCGATGAAACAAAAGAAACACTTGGGTTTGAAATTCTAATGCGTAAATAGTTTTAGCAAGATTTTACAATGGATATTTGGAACGATTCATTTAAAAGGTGGCAATTTAACAGAATATTTTTGGGTTTTTTGTGGGCTATACCGATGTGGCGTTGTATGGTAAGTAAGAAGTGTTTTTCGGAGGTGTCGCTTGAGAGCTACGATCGCGTGAAAATCAGCTTCGACGATTGGCTGTTGAATATGACGCCATATTCGGGAGCGGTCATTGGTCAACCGATGCGCCGCAGACATGCCGTGATTTTGAGCGTTGATGATTGGTCAAGCACACTTCCAGACACGAGACACTTCAAGGGCGTAATGGGTCGATTATGGAAAGCCTGCTGGTACCCATGCGACATGGTTTTTAAAGAAAATAAAGGGCTTTGAAGTTCCTTGGCATACCTACTATCGGCCATTTTGTTTTTTTTTCAAAATGGCAGCCACGCATGATGCCTATATATATAAATCGATAGCTGCCATCAATGCAAAGAGAAAACATTATAAGGCCAAACCCTGTAAAGTGTCACGTTTCCGAGATATTGGCGCCGATTCCCTTGTTCACAAACTAAACTAAATTTAAGTTCAGTGCATCTTTTTCATTCTATTTCATTAAGAAAAGGACAGAAGATAAAATATTAGTTTAGTCCTGTCAAATTAGTCCGCGCCTGACGTAAATTGACGTATTTTTAGTAGCCATGTTTTTAATCACGTCTAACTTGTCTATGGAGTATCATAATTTGACAGGACTAAACTAATATTTATCTTCTGTCCTTTTTTTTAATGAAATAGAAAGAAAAAGATGCTCTGAATTTAAATTTTGTTTAGTTTGTGAATAAGGGAATCGGCGCCATTAACGTTCAAAGTTGATCACGTCACATCCATATTCTTTTAACTTACATCTTGTTGCATAGACGTTTGATCTCGGAAACATGACGCTTTTTATTTCCCGTAGGTTACATGCATGGCCGCCATTTTGTAAAAAAAAACAAAATGGCGCGATAGTAGGTACACCACTAAATTGGCTCTATATAAAAATCTTCAATCCCCTTTTGCACAAGAGTCCTTGTCCCATACAACTTTGGCACTTTTAAAAAAATACACATTCAACTCTTCATCTCACATTCAACTCTTTTGTACCACAGGTAGTGTCAGGCAAAGCTCTTCACCTAATTTCCCAGCAACGGGATACCTGCGACAGGGAATTCAAAGAAATTCAGAACATACGAGACCAGCTCTCAACAACTTTACAGACCTGTCAGAAGGCAAGGGTCCAACTGAGGGCCGCATCCAACCATCTGACCATCTCCACGTTCGTAATCTTGGCAAACTTCCGAAAACGTCAAATCATTAGGTCCGTTCTAAAATCCCTTGAATTACTCAGAAGCTTGCGAAGCGTAGAAAAAGATGTAGCAGAGTTGCTACTAAAAAAAGAATATTTCGAAGCAATAGAGCTCATTTTAAAGAGTAAAAAAGCCGCGAGCATTCATAAGGAGTATACTTGCATAGCCGATCTAGCGACACGACTTCAAGACACCTTGGATATGACTGAGGAGAAATTAGACTCGGTGCTTGCAAGCATATGCTATAACTTCGACGAGAATACGTTTAGGAAGCTAAGGAAAGCGTACGCGTTGTTAGGAAAGACTCAGGCAGCGATGGAGCAATTGCACATGCATTATTCCTCGGCTGTCAACGAGTCTTCCATAGAAGCAGTGAAGAACTACGTCGGTGATTGCATGGATATGAAGTTCCAAGAAATGTGTCAGTCGGTGCAAGCCAATAAAGCCCCAATTTGTCTGTTAAATCTATGTGAGAATCTGTTTTTAATCATGAGGAGCTACTACCTACTTGGTGATTGGCATTCGAAGCACGACGAGGAAGAGGCAATACCAATATCTAGCAACGTTTTTGAAATAGAGAAAAACGTTAGCAGAGAATATATTCGCCAGAAGTTAAAAGCTGGTCTTGTTCGAATCTGGAACGATGTGCAAGCTAAAGTCTCCACGTTTCTAAAGAGTTCTGGCTTAGAAGAGTATCCTTTCGAAAAGTTTATTCAAATGCTTGGCGTGCTAAGAAAACTGACGCAGGTAGCTGAAGTTTTCTGCGGCGATAAATCAGATTTGCTACAGGATTTTATTAAGACCCAAAGTGTTTTATACATCAAGAACTATCATCGGGGAAGGATGGAAGAATTGAAGCTTTTTCTAGAGAACGAAGGATGGGAACAGTGTCCAGTGAAATCAACGTTCAATCTCTTGTACTTACAAGAGTTTAAACAGTTCAAAAAGTACCTCAACATCCGGTCTGACACATCATTGTTAAAAACTTACTCCGATGGCGCGTCCTCCGTACATTCTCAGGACGACAGCGTTTATATTGCAAAGTATTTCAAACAAAATACAAGTCACACTCCCTTCGAAATATTCCGAAACGAAAATATAACGAACGATGATATTTTCGGCTTGGAACCAGAGCTTGTTAGCGATGATTCGGAAGACGACGAACCTGATGAGTTGAAACGAGATTTTGTTGACGAAAATGATAGGCTAGAGCCGAATGAGAGTCCGAGTAAAGTTAAAGACAGCGTTATAGTCACAAATACGACGTTATCCGTTTTAAGACACTGCGGCCAGTATTTGCAGATCTGTCGATATCTACCACAGATTTCTTTAGAAGTAGTGATGCTTATGAACCAACTTTTTGACTATTATTTCTTCACCGTCCATTTGTTTTTCACCGCTGACTTAGACGTCGCTTCTTCAACTTTGTACACCTCCAAATTAAACTCTGTGTTAAAAAGGATTAAAAACAATATTGATACTGAAAATTCTGGGGTCGTTGATGGCAAGGTGCCTTCCCCAGATCCGCCTCAGCACTTGAATTTAACTGCCGAAGAAAATTTACACGGTCTATCGGAAAGGATAGTAGCGGTTGAAAGTGTAATTTTTCTGTCGAAGCAATATGAGATCTTGGAACCTTACTTAGAGTCGATAGTCGCCCCTCATCAGAGGATGATTTTGGAGCATTTCAAAGATAATACTCTAGCTGTTGTCCAAGACTTGAGGGTCCCAGTGTATATGTGTTCCGCGTCGAAAGCTGTTGATGCGAGAACAGCTCTGATAGCGATGTCTCAGGTCAAATGGGATGTCAAAAACGTTGCAGTTGAACACAGCGCTTACGTAGACATGATTATAAGAAAAATACAGGTGTTCGCGTTACGTTTAGAAAACGTTTCGAGCAAGGTGACCTTGAACTTGGAAGTCTTGAACGCAATTTGGAGTATGGTCTCAAAATTTATAGTACATTTACTGGTTGAAGGATTCTCGAACGCGACGAAGTGCACGAACGGTGGCCGCGGTCTCATGCAGTTGGATTACAGGCAACTGTTCTTGAAGTTGGAGAAGATTTCGGGGTTGAAACCCGTTCCGTTTCAGGAGTACGTCGATAAGTATGTGAAGGCGTATTATTTGCCGCGAAAAGGTTTGGAAGATTTTGTTTTAGAAAGGATTGAGTATTCCAATAAACATTTGATGGCTCTAGTTACTTGTGCGTGTGAGAATAAAAAGGATAGACAGGCGTTGTCAGTTATTATTGAAGGCAGGGATGCAGTGGTGTAATAAAGAGGTGATACTCAAACTTTTCGGTGCAGTGTGGCCCAGTGGTGGTGGTGTGGTAAGGTCGAACCCAGACAGGCGCTTTACTTTATGTAAATTATTTCATCAGCACTGCTCTCAAAACGGTGAAGGAAAACATCGTAAGGAAACCGGCATGTCCTAGAACCAAAAATTCAAAATGTGACATCTACCAACCCGCACTGGGCCCGCGTGGTGGATTACGGCCCACTCTCTCTCACTGAGAGGAGGCCTGCGTCCCAGCAGTGGGAACATTTTAGGCTGATTAAGCCCACCGCCGGCGAATAACTAGAAGTGACTAGAACTAACAACTAGAAAAGAGTTAGCGGGCAACGACCAGGGAGTGCGCGAAACCTTTCAGCCAGTTTTTGCATTCCGAACCTTATTCCGACTATGATAAAGTTCTTAATACAAAATCTACTCGACTCGGGTTCGGTCAGTTTTTATATTTTTAATAAAATTTTATTAATGTTTCAAATGGACGTTATTTCAAGTTAAACAAATATCAACTCTATTTTAATGGTAATTAAGTTGATTTCGGAGTTACTAGCACTATTGAAAAAGTTGTAAAAATATTTGAAGTGGTAGCGTAAACTGAACTTTATCGTGTAGGAATTAAAGTTGTTTTTTCCATAAACTCAAATTTGTTTACATTTTCGGCGAATTTGTCGCGAGTGCAGATTAGAACTGTAACGTTGTCGGAATAAGGTCCGAAATTCAATAATGGCTCGATGGTTTTAATCTGGATCTAAGGCCCGCTTGCACCAAATAATTTTAGCCCTAAACTCGGTTAGTGGTTAGTGGTGTAAGCGGGCTTAAATATAAATTTTGTAAGGCTGTATTACTTCATAAGGGTGCTTGCTATTTAAAAACCTGTCTATGTAATGTACAGTCACCAAAAGAGATAAGTAACCTGGGGGTCTACTCCGAAGTAGTATCGGCCGAATGTTCGGCCGTTTCCTGCTACGAAGTTACTATTTGGTTCGTTCGGTTCCGATCCTACACTCCTACACTCTTTCGAATATTGACTATGGCCCCGACCCAACTGAGCCGATCCGAACTTTTTTCGCATTTTTCAATAATATTCGGGTCGGCCATGTGTCGGTCCGATCCGAACATTCGCACTTTGCACTTCGGAGTAGACCTCCAGGGTCGTAGCATATAGTTGAAGTTTATTAAGAAACCGATGTATATTTTCGAATGAAATTTACTTTGTTATATTAACTGTTTGTTTCTATTAATTAAATTAAATTTTATTCGAAAACATCCATCGGTTTCTTACTGAACTTCAACTATATCTGACGACCCTGGTTACTTATCTCCTTTGGTGACCGTATGTGGCCGTTAATATGTCACATCGATTCTTAGAGAAAGTTCGTCTTTGTAGAGCGCCGTCTCTCTCACTCATAACTGTGTCTCTTTCTAACTCTCAATGTATCATATTAACGCCCGAGTAGGTACCTCAGAGAAATGACTATTATACAAGGTCAAATTAAATTATGTAGCGAAATTCCACAAATGAGAATCGATATCTAATAAAAGCGATAAAACAAATATACAAAACTATAGGCATCTCTTTCTAACTCACAGGATGTTTCATAAGAAAGAAAGAGATGTTCGTATTGCAGTGACTTCCTTTTTTATAGCTCCCTCTAATCTGCGTTCGCGATTAAGTTGTCAAACATGTAAACAAATGAGTTTGTTTGGAAAAATAACCTTAATTCCTACACAATAAAGTTCAGTCTACGCTACAACTTCAAACATTTTTATTACTTTTTCAATAGTGCTAGTCACTCTGAAAACAACTTAATTATTACTGAAATAAAGTTGATATTTATTTAACTTGAAATAACATTAATGGAATAGGCCTTATATTAGTCATCTCTCGAAGCCCTATTAATAATGTAATATTAACGCCTGCGGGGTAATTACGTAACACAGTATCAGTAAGAATGGTTTCCATTGACAGTTCAACAACATCCATTGCGTTATTTACGTTGTTGAGCAGACACATTTTTCGAACATATGAAGCAATGGATTAGCTATATCCTTCAAACTGATAGTTTGTTACGCAATAAGGGTGCTGTACCTACCTGTAATCGTACTTAATGTAAGCCTCGTACAAAATGTGATAATTAAAATCTTTTACTGTTTAAGTTGAGTTGTGGCCTGAAGCCCTGTCGGCCCCGGCGCGTTTTTCCCGCGACGATTTATCGCGCACTGGATTCAAAATCAAAATACTTTATTTCATATAAACCTACATGGGCACTTATGAAACGTCAGAAGCTAGGTGCACGGTTCCAATTGGTCGTTTCCTATGGAGAAGAGCCGGCAAGAAACTCCACGGTTACTCTTTTAAAAATAATTGGCTTTTACAATGTTTTCAAATTACAGTAGGTATGGGAGGACAGCGTAGGCCTGTCAACAAGTACCAGGTACTTGATAAAATATAAAATGGTCTACAGATCTAAAGTCTACAAGGCCTACAAAATCCTCACATTTACAAAATATAAAAGAATCTATCAAAAGGATAGATAAAATATAAAAAAAAACACCTACTAAAAACAAGTGACATGACTGCCATTACAACCACTAGTAATAAAAAGTTGAAATGAGTGTCAAATAATAAAAAGATTATGTCAAAGAAGTATGTAGAGATTAACTAAACATCGTAATTTGAGAGCAGTTAAATCAATTTTCAACGAACTTCTTAGAATTAGAACAGAGAGTTGAAAATGTTTTCCAACAAAGTGTTTTTTTTTTGACACGCTGGGATGCGCTCTGTTTGATTCTCAAAGCTTGGCACAACACAGAGAGTTGAAAATCCAGTGCGCTAGAAACTCCCGTCGCGATATTTCACCGTCTGTGCGTACTTGGGCTTATTGTATCGCTAGGTTCACAATGTATTTAACACGCGTGCTTTTTACTGTGCATCCCCGCATAAGGCGACCTGTCCATCGAAGCAGAGCGAGCCTGCGGAGCGGAGAAACGGAGAAATATTCACAGTTTGGCTCACCGGCGAAGTGTTGCCTGTCTGTCCGTCTTCTACAGACTGTGAGTGAGTGTGCTCAAGAGCTACATGAGCTCATCCCGCCTTCACCTTTTTACCATCGAGAGTCCAGACGCACTGCGGGATACCACCCCTATTTGGTTAATATACCATATATACGCACTAACCGCTTCTCATCGTCTTTTCTGATGCGCACAGCTAACAGCTAAGGAGTGGAATTGTCTGCCTGCATCTGCATTCCCGTGTTCATACAACCCGAATCTCTTCAAGGCGAGAGTGAATAGGCTTCTTCTGGGCAAGCTCGTTCCACCGTAGATCTCATCCCTGCCTCTGGGCTGGATGAGTGTCAAGAGTGAACCCATTGTAAATAATAACAAAAAATAACCAATAGGATTTAGCAGAACTGAGATTTCCTCCCTTCCTTTAATCCTATTGGTTAATATATCTCCGTTTCTCCGCACCGCGGCATCGCTCCGCTTGAATGGACAGGCAGCCTTAGTGTGGGAAAGTATGCGAAAAGTGCGGTTCTTTTTTGAATTCTTATAAAAAAGCCTTCAAGCCACGTTATGCCTAAAAATGTTATGAATACATAAAATGTGTAAATAATTAAAATATGATAAATCTAGCGCCGAAGCAGAGCGAGAAACGGTTGTCGCTTCCAAGCAAATTTCAACATTGCGCTCCTTAAAATAAAGTCGAAAGTATATTACCTGACCTCTTTGATGCGCTCTGGAGTTACTCCATTCGGAATACATTTAAACAAACCTTTTTTACAGTCCGTTCAAACCAACCACTTTTTTGCTCTTAATTCCATCCTTATGCCTACGGAATATAAGTTAAAATCGGTTGAACGGACGATAAAAAAGGTTTGTTTAAATGTCTAATCTTATTCCGAATGGAGCATAGAGCATTATTTATTTGGAGCTTTATTTCTATTGGCGTAAGATCGATATTTGTTAGGCGGTGGCAGCCGAGCATCGCCTGGTCTGCGTCGGTGGCTCAGTGAAAACGGACATTGAGTTTTAGGAAAAAAATCTGCTTAGTATATCGTCGTCTCTCTTACACATTCCTGTATCACACAGTCTCTTCCTAAAGCTTAATGTCTCATATATTTACGCCTAAAGGCAGATTTCACTAATGAAACACAACTCGATCAGCCGATCGATTCTGTAAAAATCTCACCGTGAAAAGTTAGGTGAAGTGAGCTTAGAGTGACCTGTCAATAGTCTCAATCCCTAGCATTAGTTGGAATGACAGCTCACTTCACCTAAGTTTTCACGGTGAGATGGTTACAGAATCGCACTGCAGCACATCTAAACCGCGTTCGAGAGCTGTCAGTGTCATCATTGTTATGAAATATTGAAATGAAATGAAATGTTTATTTCTGTAAGTAGATCATGGCGCCGATTCCCTTGTTCACAAACTAAACTAAATTTAAGGTCAGTGCATCTGTTTGTTTCTATTTCATTTAGTAAAAGACAGAAGATAAAATATTAGTTTAGTCCGGTCAAACTAGTCAGCGCCTGACATAAATTGAAGTATTTTTAGTAGCCATGTTTTTAATCACGTTGTCTATGGAGTATCTTAATTTGACAGGACTAAACTAATATTTATCTTCTGTCCTTTTCTTACCTAATTGTGAACAAGGGAATCGGCGCCACTGACAGCTCTAGGTCGCAGAACTTTTGTTGCAGATTCCGTTTAGTTTCATCGGTGAAATTGGCACTTAGTACTGTATCGTAGTCTTTAAGTTATATTTTAATAGCAAAATCGTCCGATTCGATTTGTTTCTTAGATATTTTATTGTAACTATAAATGTATGTTTGTATGTATATTATACAGGGCACACGTAAAATCTCGAAAAAAAAAAACATTAGTATAGGTAATAAAAGTATTTTATGTTTATAAACTATCAATTAAAGAAATGGAAAGTATTGTTTTTGTTTTATTCTTTACGGTTTGGTTTCCAGAGTTATTGTCATTTCATATATTAGGGGGGGATTTTTCAATCGTCTGATACCTTTTTTCGAGGAATAATTTTGAAATTTTAACAGTTATTTTAAACAATGACTGTCAAATTTCAATTTTGACAGTTATTGTTTATTCCTCGAATAATAGTTATCTGGCGATGGAAAAATCAGCCCTTATAGTTTAACCAAAACCGCTGTACCGCGCCTTAGGTATGTGCGCGGCGAGACGGGGGGGCAGTGCAGGCCGCTCATTCGTCATCGCGTATTCCTCCCGCCTCGCCGCGCATTCCTAAGGCGCGGTACAGCAGTTTCGATCAAACTATAGTCCAACGTACTTGTATAATATAGGTCAGTGATATAATAACACTTTGCTACACTTACAATAATGTTATACATTAATAAATCTTATAAATTAATTATAGGTAGGTTGTAAATATCATGACATTGGTTTAAGAAATAAATAAAAATATTCCGTTAGGTACAGACGCCAGCACATCAAGCTACTACAATCTGTCAGATTTCTTTAATAGATTTTCGACTTTATTGCTAAAGCATTAGGTTCAATGTTGATTGGGAAAATCTGACAGTTTCGGGTAGGTTGACCTGCTGGCGTCCGTACATTTAACAATACACACACACGCCTATTAAATATTAATATTAAGCTCTACCCAAACTGAGGCGAATCCCGCGCGGGATGCGGGACGAAATTAGCTTGAATGATTGTGTCAATTTACTTTGTATGGAGGTGTTCTAACTAGAGCGAATAGTCGTGCGTTTATTTTAATATGACATACACGCACGATCAACCAAGTCGCGCATGTACAGATGCCAGCACATCAAGCTACTACAATCTGTCACATTTCATTAATAGATTTTCAACTTTATCACTAATGTATTAAGGTCCAAGGTTGATTGGGAAAATTTGACAGTTTCGGGTAGCTTGACCTGCTGGCGTCTGTACGTCATTATTTAGGTAGGTTAACGATCGCGTACTCGCGCGACAGTCGACCGACGCAGGGGGTCTACTCCGAAGTAGTATCGGCCGAACGTTCGGCCGTTTCCTGCTACGAAGTTACTATTTGGTTCGGTCGGTTCCGATCCTACACTCCTACACTCTTTCGAATATTGACTATGGTCCCGACCCAACTGAGCCGATCCGAACTTTTTTCGCATTTTTCAATAATATTCGGTTCGGCCATGTGCCGGTCCGAACCGAACATTCGCAATTTGCACTTCGGAGTAGGCCCCCAGGTTTAACCATTTTAAAACAATTCACGCGCATTCACATTGGCAGTTCAACCACATGCATTGCGCTAAATAACGCAATGCATGTTCCTTCGCTAGTCGCCTAGCGTGGATCGAGCAGATTTTAAGTTACTAGGCTCTAAGCGCTAAGCAAACCACCTGTCATTGCGTACGTACACACGGCTACACATCAAGCTATGCAAAACCAGTATTAGCTGACCGTTCATTGTAAGAAAATATCATACAAAGTGAGGCCAAGACAAACTGGTTATGTATAGCTTGACGTGTAGCCGTGTATACACTTACGTAGCCTTCATGCGTAGGCAGATACAAACGAATCAATCAATAAAATCTCTCCTTCACATCCAACTTCGGTAAATAACTAACTTCTCTAACAAACTGGTCGTAATCACAGCAAAAACTAAACGTGCCATCGTCAGACCGCCACTTCAGCCACGAAAACTGAGAGTTACCGTCACAAATGTTGTCACAGAATAATAAACTGTCGATTGTAGTGTCGTTGTAGAATGACGAGTTGATTGAAATGAAGACGGCTGCTGCTTTTTGTTGTGGGTCATAAACGAGCTGAAAAATAATAATAAAATTATTTTGTACACTTATAAAACATACTTAAGTACACAGGATTAAAAATATATTGTACAATAGAGTCACATTAAAGGGCGAACTGATGCCTCTTAAACTAGGCCAAAAGCCTGTGTTTTAGGAACCAACTAACCAAGGTTCCTCCAGGTACGACATACAACTGGCATTAAGTGTCATGCAAGTACATAAAGAAACAAAATACCTACACAAACAATGCAAATACAGCAGTGCGATTCTGTAACCATCTCACCGTGAAAAGTTAGGTGAAGTGAGCGTGGAGTGAGCTGTCATTCCAAATAATGCTAGGGATTGTCATTACTGACAAGTCACATCAAGCTCACTTCACTTGAGTTTTCACGGTGAGATTTTTACAGAATCGACCGGCAGTATTAGTTTATTTATGAAACAACTAGCTTCTGCCCGCGGCTTCGCCCGCGTGGATGTCGGAAATTTACCCACGGGAACGTGCTAACAGGATAAAATGTATGTGCTTCCCCAGAATGCCATCTATGTCGCGGGCCCTTTGTGGCTAATTACAATAGAAAACCAATTGTGTCTCATTAGTGGTAATTAAGAGGGTACCTATATGATATCTTTACCTAAGTACCTAACTAATTTAAAAAAAAACTCAATAACAGAAAATTAAATACCTACCTACCTAAATAAACCTATTTCTGATGATAACTAATCTAAACTCAATAAATAAGCAAAATCCCTAAAAACTAATATCTATACGAATGACTAAACCTACCTAACAGTATTATAAAATAACCTACGGTCACTACGTACACTACCAAATATGCCTACCTATACTTTAAAATTAAAATCTATACCTACGCCTCATATAAAAATAAACCTAAATAACTCTAAAAACTAAAAGGAATAAAAATGAACTCCACTGCGGGTGACCCAACCTACGACAAACTTAGTATTTGCGGTTGGTACAGTACAGACAGTGGTAATCGGGTATAGGGATCGAACCGCAAAATTAAGTTTGTTTTTTATTGTATATACTTTTCCGGGATAAAAAGTACCCAGTGTGGTGCCCAGGATATTAAAGAATAATTATACCAAGTTTCATCGTAATCGAACCGGTAGTTTTTGCGTGATGCCTGAACAAACAGACAGACAGACAGACAGACAAAAATTTTTTTAATCACATTTTTGGGTTCGGTGTCGGTCAAGTAACACCCCCTGCCATTTATTTTTTGGATATTTTCAATGTACAGAATTTTCACTTCTACAGATTTATCTATATCTATACTTATAATAAGAATGTAAAAAAGTTGTGTCTGTACATTGAATATATTTAAAAAAGAATAATTGAGGGGGTTTAAGAAACAGTAATAGAACACGAATCTAAAAAAAAAACTGTTTGTCTGTTTGTCTGTTTATCTGTTTGTCTGTTTGTCTGTTTGTACACGCTAATCTCCGAAACTACTGGACGGATTTGAATGAAACTTTTTTTGTTAACTAGCTATTAAGCCTGGGCAACATATAGACTATAATTGATTTTGGAAACTGGAACACCTGATGCAGAACCGCAACAGACCAGCTAAACTATAAGAGTTACATAAATGGCGCCTTAGAAAAAAATGTTGTGTCTGATGAGCATTTTCTGTTTAGAGAATAAAATTGAAGATCCGGAACACCTGATGTGGAACTCTTAGAGCACAGCTAAACTATAATATATATAGATTTGACATCTTAGCAAAAGTTATTCAGTCTGATGAGTATTTTCTACTGCGAGAATAAAACTCGAAGATCGGAACACCTGATGTGGAACTCTAAGAGCACAGCTAAACCATAACATATATAGGAATGACATCTTTGCAAAAGTTGTTTAGTCTGATGAATATTTTCTGCTGGGAGAATAAAATTCGAAGATTGAAACATCTGATGTGGAACTCGGAGAGCACAGCTAAAATATGGCATATACAGACATGACATTTTAACAAAATTTGTTTGGTCTGATGAGTATTTTCCGCCGAGATAATAAAAATTAAGGATCAGGAACATTTGATGTGGAAATCAGTTTATACTAATATATTAACATAAGCTAGGAGTACCTCCACGCAGTGAAGGCGGTAACAGTTTGGGCCTTCTTTTCGATGACGATGATTCATTGAAAACTTGGCTTCACTGGCTAAATCATAATATAATAGATATGCCTTCGGGCTTATGTTATTTGAGTGTTTAATTTCTTTTTCCATTTATCTTCGTGACACGGTAGCCTACCCGGTAACACAGGGGAGCAGTCACTTAGATCTTAATTGCAAAGTTATTAAAGTACATTAATAACCATAACCATGCCACGAAAGAGGTCAAATCTTTCGCAATGTTCGAAATTTAAAGATCATTAGATCCCAAGAATCGAATGAAGAACGCCAGGCAAGACTTGATGCTGTTCGACAACATCAGGCTGTATCTCGCCCAGCGGAAACTTCTTCGGATCGTGAAGCACGACTTAGCGCTGATCGTGAGCGTCATGCATCGTCTCGCGTTTCTGACACTTTCACACAAAGAGAATCACGCCTGCGTTCTCAGCGTATTTACGCATCTACATCTAGGTCTCTAGAGACCAGTGAGGATCGTGATGCGCGACTGATCGCTGATCGTGATCGTCATGCATTGTCTCGCGAGTCGGAAACGTTAACGGAAAGAGAATCACGCTTGAGTTCTCAGCGTATTCTCACGTCGACTTCTAGGTCGTTAGAGATCAGTGACGAACGTGAAGTGCGACTGGCCGCTGATTGTGATCGCCATGCATTGTCTCTCGAATCAGAAACGTTCACAGAAAAAGCATCACGCTTGAGTTCTCAGCGCATTCGCACGTTGACTTTTAGATCTCTGGAGACCAGTGAAGAACGTGATGCGCGACTTACGGCTGATCGTGATCGTCATGCATTGTCTCGCGAGTCGGAAACATTCACGGAAAGCGAATCATGCTTGAGTTCCCAGCGTATCCGAACATCCACTTATAGGTCTCTAGAAACCAGTGAAGAACGTGATGCGCGACTTACGGCTGATCGTGATCGTCATGCATTGTCTCGCGAGTCGGAAACATTCACGGAAAGCGAATCACGCTTGAGTTCCCAGCATATCCGCACATCCACTTATAGGTCTCTAGAAACCAGTTAAGACCGTGATGCGCGACTTACGGCTGATCGTGATCGTCATGCATTGTCTCGCGAGTCGGAAACATTCACGGAAAGCGAATCATGCTTGAGTTCCCAGCGTATCCGCACATCCACTTATAGGTCTCTAGAAACCAGTTAAGACCGTGATGCGCGACTTACGGCTGATCGTGATCGTCATGCATTGTCTCGCGATTGAAGACAGACACTGAAAGCTGCTGGTGTTGATTTGAGAACCGGCTGTTTTTCTCATGGCCAACTTTATGTTGCTTTCTCAAGGGTTAGCCTTCCGGGTTTTATATTCTGGCACCCGACGGAAAAACCAACAATATAGTTTATAAAGATTTTTTTTAGAATAGTTATGTTAACTAATTGATATTAATTTCGCTTCATAATTTCGGAATGAAAATAATTCTACCTTTTTATTTTAATCAAGTTATAACCTACCTATTGTCTACAACACTCAATCTAAGGTATACCAAACAAAACCGATGAAGGATTTCGATTAAGTAACGCACAGTTCAAACTCTTGCCGAAATTCCTATCGGAACGAGAAAGGGACTGGATCCGCGTACGAAGTCGCGGGCAGAAGCTAGTTATAAGTATAGATAGATTGGCGGAGATTCTCGGTTTCGAACATACGTTAACTTCTACAACCAATCTGTAAGTTTGATTTTAACTTCGTGTTTAGTTAGGGAGTACCTACATATATGGGTATAAGTTTATGTATTGTATACAGTCGAGAGCTAGTGGCCGCATACTATCGGCTGGCAAACTTGGAACGGCATTGGACTATATCGCACACAGGAGTGCCTTTTCGTCTTTTTAGCTTAGCAAGATCTAGATATAGCGTAGAAAAACATATAAGGCATTAGAAAAATCGTAGTATTGCACTGTGACTAAACCCGCACTCAAGTTTGTGTTTAAGTGACTGAAGTAGCCCTTTTGTTACACAGAAAAGCGTGACTTAGGTGTGACTTAATTTCACGCCGTGCAATAATGGACTACTTAAGTCACACGTATCGTAATGTATTAATAATACAGTGAATGCTTCTGTCCGCGACTTTGTCTGCGTCACTGACCTATATTATACAAGTACGCTGCACATCATCCTATCGATGACAAAACGAAGACATTGATTTTCGCCATTTTGGCGCTGATAACAACGTGAGCGACCGTGGAACTAATATTTTTGATAGTGGGTTTTACAAAATGCACATACTCTCATATAAAAATGTTCTAAATATTCCGTAGTAAACACAAAAGTCTTATTCCACGATTTAGACCTAAATCATAAGAGACGTACAACCAAATCAAAATGACGGCCATTTTCGGCAAAGTGTCAATTTTAGTTCCTGAGACGCTCGAGCGGGGGCGCTTTGAATCGGCACAAAAAACAACTGTCATTTCGAATAGTATATTTAGTCCAGCATACTTGTTTATTTATAGGTCAGTGGTCTGCGTGTATTGATAACTTGAATGTTAGTGAAAACGGACATAAGGCTTTAAAAACACTCACCTTATAGAAATACATAGGCACGGGTACGTCCAGATTGTTATTCGCGTCTGCATGCAAGTACACCTCTTGCATACGACCGTTTCTGTCGGGTAATGTCATGACTCCGTAGGTTCCTGTAAAAACTGTGACTTCGGTTCCTAGCGCTTGCAAGCGGCGTCGCAGACCCTGGGGGCGAATAAATTGGTAAGTTTATTATAGAAGAATGGGTGAGAGCGTACCCAGACACAAATTTAATTGTAGCGCTATTATGTTGATCTTTGTTGCTCTCATGGAGTACTTTAATTAATCTGTGTCTGTCATGTAAATTGAAACATACAAACATTCACTTTCAGAAAAAGGATAGGAAATTACGTTGATTTAATGAAGGGAAATATTTAACTTATCGTCTCAAAACTTGTTAAGTGTCCAGCAGTGCGATTCAGCAGTGCGATTCTGTGACCATCTCACCGTGAAAACATAGGTGAAGTGAGCGTGGAGGGAGCTGTCATTCCAACTAATGCTAGGGATTAACACTATTGACAGCTCACTCTAAGCTCACTTCACCTACCTTTTCACGGTGAGTTTTTTACAAAATCGATCGGCTGTAACCATCTCACCGTGAAAACTTAGGTGAAGTGAGCGTGGAGTGAGCTGTCATTCCAACTAATGTTAGGGATTGACACTATTGACAGCTCACTCTAAGCTCACTTCACCAAATTTTTCACGGTGAGATTTTTACAGAATCGATCTCGATCGACTGCTACTGATGGACACTTTTTGAAATTATACCCTGTCCATTAGTTAAACCGTTTTTTGATAGCTGTCTTAGAACGTACATATTCCAAATTACGTAAAAGTTAACTTTAAAATGCGTACTAAAATAAATATAAAAACTGCCTAATCTTATTGAATTATCTTATTTATGACTTCTTACAGATATTATAATACTGTAGCGGTATCTACAACGCCACATGCGAACAACGCGTCATACTGACGTCACGCAAATCCTGCATCTCGCAAGCAGAGTTTACCGCGCAATTAGCATAGATACAATTTCCCAACATCAATCGTTGGGCAGTTGCCCACCAGACACAACACCCGTCTGGTCGGAGGATCCTCTCTTTTCTATGGAGGATGAGTGAACTTTACACCCTGTTCCTCATGCCTCCAAAATACCGTACGTGTATCAGTTTTAACAAAATAAATATAATTGCTCACTAGTTCGATCTGTCAAAAAACGTTTAACCTAGTGGAGAGAGTATAATGAATCTCAAAAAACTTATTATTTATTTAAATAATTCCTCTATAAGTGTGTATGTCACTGAAGTCCTCCTAAATAGCAGGACCGATTTTGATGTATTTTTTTTTTCCTGAATGTTTTAGACTCGCCATTGGACCCGGTAGGTGCCGCTATGTTCGGGCAGGACAACGTCTATCGGGTCCGCTAGTTTATTATAAAGTTGTCAAAAAATAAAAGGCCCGTTTTGACATTTGAGAATGCGTTCTTGACACCTGTCAGTTTCATACAAACGAATACGTGTTTTGCGAATTTGATCTTTATTAACTACTAGAACTGTCAATGTCAAAACGGGCCTTTTATTTTTTGAGAACTTTAAAACTAGCTGTTGCTCGCGACTTCTTCCGCGTAAAACTTGTTCCTCTGCCCCACCCCATCTCATCGCCTGCCCACGTTATTACTTCATTGCGTTATTTCTGACGCTTTTATATGCGTGATGCTTAGTAGTCTTTTTTTTTACGGTTGGGAAATCACTGAATGACCCCTCCCGCTCTGGGTTGAGCGGAACTGCGGAAGGGAGTGTCAGACTCTTACTGACTAAAACCCACCCGTGTTCCTTCCTTAGCCCTTTATGTTCTAGGGCAGCGGTAACCCTTTCGGACGATCCCGCTACCCCGGCAGGCATGCTTATAGCCTTCTTCAAGAATTGGGCTAATACTCGTAAATTCAAAAATAATTTTCCAAATCCCAAATCCTAGATAGATTAGGATCATTATGGATCATGCTGAACTTACGTCTTCTAGGGCTGCCCAATCACCGGCGTTCCCTCTAAACCACTGTGGAGCCGAGTTGACATAGTGGAAGGTAGCTCGAATCAGCGCACTAGTCGAGTAGTCAGCGTTGGCAGCTAGATGTCCTCGAGACAGGAACTGGAATAACAAATTATATTTCTGAATTATTTACGCTTTCCACGGTTGGTCTGTGGAATGGGTGACCATGTGCCTCGGAAAGCACGTTATGTGGTTGGTCTTCGTGGCTGTCATTCGTGGATCTTTGACAGTTGTTACGGGTAATCAGAAATCCGAAAGTCTGACAACTAGTCTTACCAAGGGGTATTATCCAGTAACTGGGTAGTGAAGGTCAGATAGGCAGTCGCTCCATGTAAAATACTGGTATTCAGCTGCCGCCCCCAACATATGTAGTTGGGAAAAGGCTAGATAGATTATGATGATTTCTGGATTCATTTATTGACTGCATATTGTAATGTCCAACAAAAAATGTGAGAATATGTGTTTATAAAGAGGTATGAGGAACGGCGGGGTAATTGCGTACCACATTATCAGTAGAAATAGCTTCCATTTTGACAGCTTAAAAACATAAGGTATTGCATTATTTACGTTGTTGAGCAAACAAATTTTTCGAACCTATGAAGCAATAGATTAATCCTTCAGAGTGATTCAGATTATGCAGGGTGCAGGGTGTAAAGTTCTTCATCCCCCATAGAAAAGAGAGGACCCTTTGACCAGACGGGTGTTGTGTCTGCTGGGCAGTTACCCAACGATTGATGTCGGGACGTAGTATGTAGTCGTCTGGTAAACTTTGCTTGCGCGATGCAGGATTTTGCGTGTCGTCAGTGTAATGCGTAGTTCGCATGTAGCGTTATACATGCCGCCACAGAGTCGGCTTCCAGTCTAACTGGATGCGGTTGAATAATCTGACCTCCACCAATCCAGTTAAGTACTGAATGCGTAGCACGATACCCCTTAGTAAGACTGGGTGCCACACGGGTGATAGTTTACAAAATGCTACAAGAATCGTTTGGCGCTGGGATGTCGTTGACAGGGCAGTATTTTTAATAACCGAGGAAAAATTTCAAAGAATAGTGTGCTGAATGCATCCATGGCAACAGGTTGTGCGGCGATGTCCCTGCCACCCTGTTTTATGAAGACACTTTTTCCGGCCATGATAAAGTTATAACGTGCGCCAAAACGTGTTTGAAACTTTGAACATAATCAGCCTATAATGTTCCCACTGCTGGGACGCAGGCCTTCTTTCGGTGAGAGGGAGTGGGCCGTAATCCACCACGCGGGCCCAGTGCGGGTTGGTGGATGTCACATGTCTTCGAATTTTTGGTTCTAGGACATGCCGGTTTCCTCACGATGTTTTCCTTCACCGTTTTGAGAGCAATGGCGATGAAATTAAATACACAAAGTAAAAGCGCCTCTCTGAGTTCGAACTCATGAAGTCACGACCTACAACTCGTAACACGGGGCCGATACCACTGGACCAACACTGCTCAACTTTGAACATCAGGAGTGAAATCGTAGACGTGGACGTCCACGAGAAAGTGTCGTGCAGAATTAGAGCGGTTCTGCACTGCATCCGATCCGAATACGAATTCAAGAACCGAATTGGGAATGTTCTAAATTCGGAAGGACTGAGTTCGGAATTCGGATGTAGTGCGCAACAAATAGTACCTACTATAGCTACTTCGGACCGTCATTTCTGGGATTCGGATCGGATGCAGTGCAGAACCGCCCTTACAAAAGCGCACATTTCCTACCTGCTTTTTGGTCAAATAATTTCCGGCCATATTCTTTCCTAAGATGGCATCTAAGGCCATTATCTGACCACCAAATTTGTAGACTTCATTCATTCGAATTTTCCCAAACATGTTTCCTTCTGAAAAATATAAATACAATTATGTAATCACCCTGAATGTATTGCATGAAAAGGTATACGAGTAACTTGACAATATGTCGTCGTGTGTTATAACTATTCCATAAGACCGAGTTCCAAATCATCTGAAGTAAACATAAACCCGCACTTAAGTCACGCGATGACTTAAGTAGTCCATTTTTATACAAAAAGCATGACTTACATAAGTACGGGCTTAGGTCACACGAGATATAAAATAGTATACGATACGTGTGACTTAAGTGTCTCGCACTTAAGTCACGCGATGACTTATGTAAGTAGTCCATTTTATACAAAAAAGCATGACTTACATAAGTACGGGCTTAGGTCACACGAGCTATAAAATAGTATACGATACGTGTGACTTAAGTGTCTCGCACTTAAGTCACGCGATGAGTTAAGTACTCCATTTTTATACAAAAAAGCATGACTTACATAAGTACGGGCTTAGGTCACACGAGCTATAAAATAGTATACGATACGTGTGACTTAAGTGTCTCGCACTTAAGTCACGCTATGACTTAAGTAGTCCATTTTTATACAAAAAAGCATGACTTACATAAGTACGGGCTTAGGTCACACGAGCTATAAAATAGTATACGAATCGTGTGACTTAAGTGTCTCGCACTTAAGTCACGCGATGACTTAAGTACTCCATTTTTATACAAAAAAGCATGGCTTACATAAGTACGGGCTTAGGTCACACGAGCTATAAAATAGTATACGATACGTGTGACTTAAGTGTCTCGCACTTAAGTCACGCGATGACTGAATTAGTCCATTTTTATACAAAAAAGCATGACTTACATAAGTACGGGCTTAGGTCACACGAGCTATAAAATAGTATACGATACGTGTGACTTAAGTGTCTCGCACTTAAGTCACGCGATGACTTAAGTAGTCCATTTTTATACAAAAAAGCGTGACTTACATAAGTACGGGCTTAGGTCACACGAGCTATAAAATAGTATACGATACGTGTGACTTAAGTGTCTATTAAGGCACGGCGTTTAGCAATTTCACGCCGTTTTAATGACCTACTAAGACAAAGATAATAAGCCACACGTATCGTAATTTACTATTAACGCTAGCTTTTGTCTACGGCTTCGCCCACGTGGTAGTCGAAAAATGTCCTACTTAAGTGTGGATTAGGTCACACAGTCCTCTAAATAAATTACCAGTAAACGGTGGTCGTTTCAATCCATTCTGCCGAAACACGCTCATTGGGGTTAGCCGATGTTTCACAAAGTGTGTGAGTACGAGGGTCTTGTCGTGGCAGGCTTCATACAGCGAATGGAAGGTGCTCTTCACTTTATACCCGACACTGAAAATGAGAGATTACCATTAGAAAAAAATCTGTATCGCTTCTCTACTCTCTTAGATGCTTATCACACTAAAACCCACAATTTCTTTATCAGAGGGGCAATTCTCGTAAATTTAAAAATGTTCACAGTCTGATCTAAGTCTCAATCTGTCAAAAATTCCTCTAATTTCCCTACATTTTGACAGGTTTTTGACATTTGTTTGTCGCCGAGAGGAGACTGCGACTAGATTTTGAACGTTTTAAATTACGAGAATTGACCTTCTGATTTTCCGAAATAAGTCAAGCCGCACATGATCATACCAATATCAACGGCTGTGAAGACCGCTTTATTTTTTACCTTTTTTTTTAAATCTGTCAAAATGAAAGCCATTCCTACTGTTAGTTGTCAAAAAATAAATGGCCCGTTTTGACATTGACAGTTCTAGTAGTTAATAAAGATCAAATTCGCAAAACACGTATTCGCTTGTATGAGTGACAGGTGTCAAGAACGCATTCTCAAATGTCAAAACGTGCCTTTTATTTTTTGACAACTTTAGGGCTGATTTTCCCAATGCCAGATAAATTTTAATCGAGGAATCATTTTGAATTTTTGACAGCAATTTCCATACAAAACCTGTCAGACGTTAATTATTCTATTCCACGAATAAAATTATCTGGCGTTGGACAAATCAGACCTTAGTGTGTCACGTAATTACCCCGACGACCGGGCAAGTATTCTTTTTAATTAAAAATTCTGTGGCAGCTCGCCGTCTGGATTTGTGCTTGGAAATGCTTGCACTGACTGGATAGGTCCACATTTGTGTGGTTCTTTTTCTACATGGTCCTAACATGATCTGACCAAGATTATGTCTGGACTTTGACCCATGAGTTCATTTCGCCATTCTTCTTCTCAGGGGTAGGAAATGTCGGTGGAGGTCTGCCCGGCTTGGGCGGAGCGCGGATCGGCGGCGGCGATCTCTCGCGTCCGGCCCTGGTCTAGGCCATGGTACGGAGCGAGAGTGCATGGGAGGCCGTCACCTCCTTCTGCGAGATGTCAGAACGAACTGGCGGGGTCCGCTAGGGCCGATGCCTGCCAGGGCCGCGGGTTGTTCGAAAGAGATACCGTGGCCCCTGGCACAGGCAACTGAAGGAACACGGGTGGGCTTTAGTCAGTAAAAGTCTGACACGCCCTTCCGCGAAAAAGAGGGGTAGGAAATGTCAACTCTAGATTAGAGAGAGATTATTTTTATTACTAGGACGAGTAAAAGTGATTCCGATAATATCGTTATTTAAGTACAGAATAAACAATTTCATTTAATTTACCCAGTTTATGGCAACACACCAACTCGCCCCCTATAACCCCGGTACACTCCTGCCTTCGAAAAGTACAGGCGTTTTAGTACTTACTGATATATGTGGTTCCGACCGTGGCAGGTCTCAGCGCTCTCCTGGGTAGTATAATAAGGCTGGGTGTTACAGCGAATGTCTTTAAAATTAACAATCCGGCGATCCACCCTGAACGTCGTGTTATAAATGCAATGCGCCTCCTGGAACACAGACAGTTTATAGTTAAGGCTAGACCCCTTGCTTAGCATGAGTACAATCTACAAATGTAAATAAATAAAGTCCTCCAGACTGTAGTTCTGCCTTCGGTGCGGGAGATATTATAGTGCACAAGTCTGCGCGCAGACACAGGTGCACTCCCTCTTCCCCTAATTCTCTCATATGGGCCTACCACACGCACAAGCTTCACCACAGTTCTGCCTGCGCAAGCCGGTTTGTGCATGGAACACCGTGCGTGCGGTTGGTAAAACTGTATCATGCGCCAACCCCACAGCGCGGCCTGCGCATTTTTCGACTTTTTTGAAATTTTGCGTTTACGCATTGACTTTTGCATTGTCTTTTTTTTCACTAGCAAACACTTGAAAAATAATAGGAGAAGAAATAGTTTTTCACTGGGAAACATTGTTTCCAAGCTGACGATTTCGATAAGAATGTGGCCCGCGCGTACTTAACTGTGCCGTGTGGTAACCGCCCGTCCGTGTACAGTTTTTTCTTGCGAGAAGCTTGCGCAGGCAGAACTGTGGTGAAGCTTGTGCGTGTGGTAGGCCCAATAGTCCGATGGGACGGTATGCGTGTAATCACTGTAATAAACTTACTAGGGTATCATAGCTGGTAGTATAGTTCCCCAGGAGAATCTTCCGTTTGGGTCCGGGACAGGACACCTGCACAGTCTCCGATCTTCTGAAGGTAATGTTTCCGATTGCAGTGTTCACTTCCATGAACGCCCCATTTCTAATGAACACTGGGCCCGGGCTCCCAAAGTCTCTGCTCAGAGATAGAATGCAGTCTGAAATTATAGGAGGTGTTTTTATTATCATAACCGTCTACAGCAGGGGTTCCCAACCTTTTCTTGGTCAGGGACCACTTTTATATTATTCTTGTTAGCAGGGACCACTATGTAGGTATAATAAAAATAAACTGTAATAATCCAACTGAAACTTTCATTAAAAACTTTATAGGAATTACATACGGCGTCCCGACGTACCGCCCCCTCCACCCGCGCTCTTCTCACTCACTGCACGGCGACCAACGGCTCACCGCCCGCTAAATTTAAAATCGTTCGCGGACCACATTTTGGCTTCTGCGGACCACTGGTGGTCCACGGACCACTGGTTGGGAACCACTGGTCTACAGGAACAAATTAAATTAGCTAGCGAAACTCAAACTCCGCAAACGTGATGAGTATCGATCTCTAAATATGATAAAACAATAAATAAATTGTTTTTTGGAGTCCGCTTATCACTGGTCAGTTTCCCTCAGTCGTCAGTTTATTTAAATCGCCAATGGCGCTGATTCCCTTGTTCACAAACTAAACTAAATTTAAGTTCAGAGCATCTTCTTTCTATTTCATTAAGAAAAGGACAGAAGATAAATAATAGTTTTATATTCTATGTTCTAATATTTTACAGAATTTTTTGTGTTTTATGTTCCACTGTCAAAATTTTTGTTTCATTATGTATTAGGTATTAACTTGTTAGCTTAGTTGTTCATTTTATTGTGCATGCTGTGGTCTCCTGTAATTGAAGGAGTACCTACACCTACCAAATACTTTGTCGTCCATTAACTAGGTAGTTACAGTCACGAACAAAAGTATGTATACACTTGGCTTTATTCAAAAGCGATTAACTCCTTTATTTTTGAATGAAATTTTATGTTGTTACGAACATAGCATTTTCGAACCCATAGGTTTATGTAATGTGTCGTATTTCAACGTTGCACTCGTTATTTCAAGAAAAAATCGGAATTGAAAGTTGCCAAGTGTTGACATATTGGTGATCGTGACTGTACATGTAATATTTAGTGTATCAAAAATATATGGCTTGGCCGTTTCGTTACTACAAGAACCACATGTATAACAGTATGAGAGTTTTTCACCTTACGCTCATGTGAATGTAGCGAAATGGCCAAGCCACATATTTTGACTAAGGTGTAGAGTTTGCGAAGTTAGGCCTTGTAGAGTTAGAAGCTTGGCTCTACATGAGATCTGGATTACTTTTTGACAGTGCGAGCTACATGGTCTCGTCTTGGCAACATTTAACATGAAATGTTCTTGAGGGATATATTTTTTTGGAGATCCTAAAATAAATAATACCGTACCATGACAACCGATTTCCACACAACTTTTCAGTTACCGGTGTCACTTTCATTCTTCCTCTTAAGGCGGTACCCCGAGCTAAGTGGCGCCCTCATTGAATAAAAAATCGTAGCATAGCATAGAAAACAAAATTAAAAAATTTGATTCTAGGAGTTTGTTACAAAGAGGATAAAGTATTTTTACGTTGTTAAAACAGGACTCAAAATGTTTCGTATCCAAAGTAGATAGCAAAACTGTCAAAAATGGCCGCTTTTGGTACTTTTGCTATCTACTTTGGATACTAAACATTTTGAGTACAAACTCCTAGAGTCAATTTTTTTATTTTTGTTTTCTATGCTATGATACGATTTTTTATTCAATGAGGGCGCCACTTAGCTCGGGGTACCGCCTTAAGTACTCATTTCTTGTTCCACTACTAAGGCACTCTGTCACTATCGGGTGCTATCATTAACCTACTGTAACTTGTGTTACACAATGCCCTAATTAGACAAATTATAAAAGTACTTTAGTACTCGTTTTGTTAATTACAATCTGTGCGTCATCCGCGTTTGTTCATTAACAGTGCTAATTATCTACATTTTAAAAACCTAAAGGCCAAAACAAATATCTAAAGGCCAGTTGATAAGTTAGGTGAAGTGAGCTTAGCTTGTTTAGCTGTGAATAGTGTCAATCCCTAGCATTATTTGGAATGACAGCTCACTCCACGCTCACTTCACCTAAGTTTTCACGGTGAGATGGTTACAGAATCGCACTGCAGCTCACTCTAAGCTCACTTCACCTAACTTTTCACGGTGAGATTTTTTAGAATCGATCGGTTGATCGATCGACCTGTACGGCTGTTATTATTTAGCCACGGACCCTTCTCCACTCCACTCACATCTGCCTTTCTAACTTTTAGTTAGTCGCGTTTCATCCATTCTCTCAACATGAACAAACCATCTTAGCATAGGTACTCTTTTCAATTCTCGTTACTACAAGTACTTGTACCCTAATTGCGTAATACACTATTACCTTTTAATTTGAAACATTTTGAAGCATATTGCTAATGTGTTAGTGCGTTCACAATTACCCTGCTGCGACGCTGTTGCTGAACATTTTCATACTTTGTTGGTTCCACTTTAAGCAGAGGGGTAATTCTCGTAATTTTAAGAACGTTCACAGTCTGATCTCGGTCTCAATCTGTCAAAAATACGTCTAATTTCCCTACATTTTGACAAGTTTCTGACATTTGTTTGTCGCTGAGATGAGACTGCGACTAGATTTTGAACGTTTTAAATTACGGGAATACGGGCCCAGGTTTTTTTTACAGTTGTAATGAAAAAAATACATGATTTTCACCACAGAACAGATAAAAGAGGTTTTATCTGTTCTGTGATTTTCACCTATGCAGAGGGGGGTGTGATAAGGTGGCCCGCGAACTTCAAATCTTACGTTTTTTACAATTTGCAGACCATTGACGGCGATTCCCTTGTTCAAAAACTAAACTAAATTTAAGTTCAATGCATCTTTTTCTATCTAAAGTAAAGCGCCTGTCTAGGTTCGAATCTACGACCTACAACTCGTAAGTCGCGGACGTTACCACTAGGCCACCGCTACTCCTTGGCGGCAGGAATAGCAGAAATAAGGATGGACTGATGGAGGTAGAGCTCCCAACGAACGTAATACCAGCCAATTATTGTTCCACTGCTGGCAAAGGCCTCTCCTCATAGAGAGATAAGGCATGAGCATTGATCACCACGCTTGCTCAAGATGGGTTTGCGTTTTCAGGCTTATACAGCGTCAAATTAATAATAATTAATTAATTATACAGTGTGGGCCGGCCACTTTCACACGATAGGCATAACGGACAGCCCCCTGTGCAGGGCTTGCATGGAGGCTGAGGAGACCGTCGCGCACGTGCTCTTTGAGTGCACAGGCGTCACCCAGATTAGGTCGGAAACCCTCGGAACACCCAGATCTTACACAGATGTTCTCAACAGACCAGGAGACCTAATAAGCTTCTGGAGGGAGGTGGGCTGGTTGGAATAACCACCGACGGCCGCCATGGCTCACGCACAATGGTCCCCTTGAAGGACTAAGTGCGGAAACCAAACCCGTAACATAGAACATATACAGTGTGGGAGAGGGGCTTGTGGCTAAGTAATAACAGCTGCACGGATCGATCTTGCCGCGGTTGGTCCGTAGATGGGTAAATGATAAATGATAAATGATTTTATTTTTGTAAGTAGGTTTGTACAAACACTTTTACACGTCAATCATATTTTAAACTAGATGAGGTCGGCGTTTCCTATCTGACTAGTCTGAGAAGAAAGGCCGAAACAAACTCAGACGTCACAGTCTCTTTTAAAGTCCAGACATAATCTTTGGTCAGATCATATGAAGACCATGTAGGTCGATGTCTGAGATGGTCTTTTGAGGAAAGAACCACACAGATTGAGAGCATCTTCATAATAATATACCAAGACTCCTCCGTGCTTCTCGGAAAGCACGTTAAGCCGTTGGTCCCGGCTGTCATTCGTGGATCTTCGACAGTCGTTACGGTCGTCAGAAGCCCGAAAGTCTGACAACCAGTCTTACCAAGGGGTATCGTATTAGCCAGTAACTGGGTTGTGGAGGTCAGACAGGCAGTCGCTCCATGTAAAATACTGGTATTCAGCTGCATCTGGTTAGACTGGAAGCCGACCCTAACATAGTTGGGAAAAGGCTAGGCAGATGATGATGACAGCGTCAAATTAAATTAGTTAGCCGCAAATTCCGCAGAAGTGATGAGTATCGATATCTAAACACGATAAAACCAAAAATAAATTAATTTGATGGTGTTTGTTTTTGTGTATTCTTCACAATGAAATGAAATTGTTTGTTCTGTTAATAGGAAATCGGAATCACTTTTGCACGTCATATTATAAAAAATAATAATATTAAGATAGATTAGGTGAATGAGGTCGGCGTTTCCTATCTGTCGACTCTGAGAACGAAGGCCGAAACAAACTCAGTGGTCACAGTCACTTTTAAACAGAGATGTCAGCACGAACTGACGGGGTCGCTAGGGCCGTTTTTTTTTTTTTTTTGAGGATTGGAAGTCATCAAATGACTCCTCCCGCTCTGGGTGGAGCAGAAGGGAGTGTCAGACTCTTACTGACTAAAACCCACCCGTGTTCCTTCCTTAGCCCTTTATGTTCCAGGGCAGCGGTAACCCTTTCGGACGATCCCGCTACCCCGGCAGACGGGTGGGTTTTAGTCAGTTAAAGTCTGACACGCCCTTCCGCTCCGTCCAGAGCGGGAGAAGTCATATGATGATTTCCCACCCAAAAAACCACCCCACCCCTTTTAAAGTCAAGACAAATAATCTTGGTCATATGAAGACTATGTAGATTGATGTCTTAAATGGTCTTTTCAGGAAAGTTCCACACAGATACCATACTGTTATACGTTCTGTAGATACCTCTACCTACCCCTGAGGATAATCCAGGTGCAATGTTAGGTATTTAATGTATTTTTGAAGCATTATGATCTCACTACATCACGAATTAATTTTCCTCAATAGCTAATGATTTGTCAAACCTACTTATATTATAACTTACCAGCGGTGTACCGTGTAGTTGGCAGCATTTTGTCAATTCAACAACATTCATTGCGTTATTTACGTTGTTGAGCAGACATATTTTTCGAGCATATGAAGCAATGGATTAGCCCGTTTTTTTTTTTTTTGAGGATGGGAAATCATCAAATGACCCCTTCCGCTCTGGGTGGAGCGGAAAGGAGTGTCAGACTCTTACTGACTAAAACCCACCCGTGTTCCTTCCTTAGCCCTTTATGTTCCAGGGCAGCGGTAACCCTTTCGGACGATCCCGCTACCCTGGCAGGCTTCGGCCCTATCGGGCCCTATTGCATGGATTAGCCCTTGATTAATCCTTCAAAATGTTTAAAATTGTGATTGATAATGTCTTACGCAAGTATTGTGGTGTCCATCACCTAAAACTGCGCACGTTTTTAATTCGTAAAACCGCGCCAATTTATACGAGAAACAACAGTGTTTGCTAATAAAACAAAGCAGGTATAACGTCAGTCAAATGTCTGTAATAACCCGATCAAACAAAACTTACAAATACAAAGTAAAAAATATTCGGAGAAACAGGTATGAAATTTTCACTCACCACTTTTGGAATAACATATGAAATTGATTATAAAAATTGCGATTAGACTGAACTTGAGCGACACAGTAGTCATTGCTACGGTTGTGCTGGAGGCCTGACTGAGTAAAATCAATGTTGATATTAGTCTGTAACGGTACCTAGTGACGCTACGATTTGTTTAAATCGTACTCGAGTCACTCAGCAAAGTAACGGGTGATTTTGTAGTGAGTTCTGTTCGAGTACGATAGTTCCCTTGCGTGTATAAAAAGGGTTGTGTCTGAAATATTCATACTCAATCTAAAGTTGAGCTGTTACGTAATTAATAATTACTGCTTTCGTTTATTTAGACATAGAAGGTTAGCTTTGTTCAGTAACAAATTCGATGTTTATAGAAAATGCTGCGATAATAACGTACTGTCCAGTATCCGGCCGGATAGTAAAATAGGGCCGGATACCGGATAGAAGGTTATTCTCGCAGGATTTCTTATGAATTACAAAAATAATCAAAATATATCAATTTTGATACTAGGTTTAGAGTATCCGGCCGGATAGTAAAATAGGGCTGGATACTGGATAGTAGCCGGATATTTGTTTCGTTACTCAGGCGTCGTTCGCACTGTGATGTATCCCTACCTACATACCTACGCGATTTTATTGTGTAGCATAATCAGCCACTATATATATTTATATAATATTCCCACTGCGGTGACACAGGCCTTCTTTTTCTGTGAGAGTGGGTCATAATCCACCACACGGGCCCAGGGTTCGTAAATGTCGTGACTCGTGATGACATACCGGTTTCCTCACGACGTTTTCCTTCACCGTTTTAAGAGCAGTGGTGATGAAATAATTTACACAAAGTAAAGTGTCTGGTGGGGTTTGAACCCACGACTTCGTAAGTCCCGTTTTTATCGCGTGTGTTACATGTAAAAATATCTATATTGCGGGGGCGCATGTGCCGCTAGATTGAACGACGATAGGTTTTTGTTTCTAATTATGTTTCGGTAAACAAACACGATACTAAAATCAAGAGTTTTCACATCAATCACAAACTTCAAGGGCAAAACAAAATGTTTCGCCGTTTCGTGCACATAGATACAGTCAGGAGTATAAATACAGGGTTAAATTAAATTAGCTAGCGAAACTGCGCAGAGGAGATAAAAAAATGTGTGGTGTGTAGTGTTTTTTTTGTGGGGTCATCGATCGCTGTTAATGTATTTACTTGACATATCAGTTTAAAAAAAAAAACTGTTTTTTTGTAAACTTAACAGGTTTGATCGGTAGATATACCTACACGTATCTAAAATCGATAATTTCTCAGCTCATAGTTCAATTACAAAACTACCAGCGGTCGTTGACCCCAAAAATAGCAACAAAAAAATGCGTTCTTTATTTTTTATCTATCTTTTCTACATTTTACAAAATGCAAAGTTTTCTTATCCTGCGTTTACTGCCTGTCAGAGTTCTACTGGACGGATTCCCATGCGATTTTCACGATTAGTCCGCGCCTGACGTAAATTGACGAATTTCGTCTAAACTTGCCTATGGAGTATCTTAATTTAACAGGACTAAACTAATATTTATCTTCTAAAGAAAAAGATGCACTGAACTTTAATTTAGTTTAGTTTGTGAACAAGGGAATCGACGGCACTATATAATTACGTCTTAATTAATTTATCAGTAGGTACTTTAATAATGTATTTATTTAAATAAGTTTAAGGAAAACCCCATTTTCAAATTAGGTAGGTATAATGACAAATCAAAACTATTTTACCAGAGCGTCTCAGTTATTATTTGCATTTGTGAAAGATAATGGCTTCTGCGAACTGATTTTCCTTGTTATGTATACCAAAAGTAGCAAAATAATTAATAGCTTTTAGTTCCATCGAAACAGCCTTCAAATTTACTAATGTCAAAATTTATCATCAATGCTCCCTGTAGTCTCCAGTTGACTCCTGAGGGGCAATTCACGTAATTTTATGAACGTTCGTGACAGTCGATCTCGTCTCAATCTGTCAAAAATACCTCAAAAAATCCTTACATTTTTGACATTGATTATCGCTGAGGTGAGATATGGCGACTAGATTTTGAACGTTTTTAATTACGGGAATTGGCTACCGGTCAGGGGCGTAGCTACCGCTGTATCAGCCGTATCAATTATACGGGGCCCCTGAGCTACAGGGGCCCCCGACGTGCAGCCCCGGACCTTCAATTTTTTTTAGGCGGGGCAAAATCTGAAAAATGCCGCCCCCGCCCACTTACATTTATTTTTACCTTTATCATCCATATAATTTCAGCTATCAGATGTCCACTAATTGATTGAAATTTGGACATAACCTACTTAAGCCTTCCGGAAATAATGCATCCATCGCTGTTGTTTCTGTGTTAAGCCTATCTATTTGCATGGAGAGAGGCCAGTTTCCACTCCGTTGGAAGACGGGGAAGCTGGTCCTCATTCAGAAGCCGGGGCGCCCTGCGGACTCTCCGTCCGCATACCGGCCCATAGTGCTGCTTGACGAGGTTGGCAAGCTCTTTGAGAGGGTAATTGCGGGCCGCCTCGTCGGGCACCTTGTAGGAACTGGGCCGGATCTTGCGGATTGCCAGTTTGGCTTCCGCAAGGGGCGCTCTACGGCGGACGCAATCATGCGCGTGAGAGCCCTCACGACGGGGGACGCGGTGTCCCGGGGTGGGGTGGTCGTGGCGGTGTCACTCGACATCGCCAACGCGTTCAACACCCTGCCCTGGAGCTGCATTGGGGAGGCACTCCGGTATCACCGGGTGCCGACCTACCTCCGTCGAGTAGTCGGGGCGTATCTGACGGACAGAGCCGTCATCTACCCCGATCGCGACGGGAACTGGAACCGGCGAGAGATGTCGTGCGGTGTCCCACAGAGATCGGTTCTGGGGCCGCTCCTGTGGGACATCGGTTACGACTGGGTGCTGCGGGCCGACCTCCCTGAAGGCGTCAGCGTAGTTTGCTACGCTGACGACACGCTGGTCCTGGCGCAGGGGAGGTCGCATCAGGCGGCGGCCGACGCGATGACACGCGGGGTTGCCATAGTCGTGGAAAGGATCCGGCGGTTGGGTCTCGAGGTGGCATTGCACAAGTCCGAGGCCATGTCCTTTCATGGGCCTCGGTACGGGCCACCTCCGGGATCCCAACTAGTGGTAGGAGGGGTTCACATCGGCGTCGAGACCACGATGAGGTACCTGGGTCTCGTCCTCGACAGCCGATGGAACTTCGTCGAGCATTTCCGACGTTTGGCCCCCAAACTGGAACGGGCCGGGGCCGCCCTAAAGCGGCTCTTGCCCAACCTGAGGGGGCCAAACGCCTCCTGCCGGAGGCTTTACGCGGGGGTCGTGCGGTCCATGGCCCTATATGGGGCCCCGGTATGGGCGCGTTCACTGCGGCTTCGAGCCGCACACTACCTGAACGCGCCCCAAAAGGTGGTAGCCGTAAGGCTGATCCGGGGCTACCGCACGATCTCAGGCGAGGCAGCAAGCCTCCTTGCCGGACTGCCACCATGGGATCTGGAGGCGATAGTCCTCGCGCGCCTATACGATTGGCGCGCGGAGGCACTACGCCGGGGGGAAACTCCGCATCCGCGGCAAACCGCGGCGGAGCGGACGAACCTCCGGCGCGATCTCATGGTGGCATGGAAGGAGCGACTATCGCAACCCAGCGCAGGGCACGCCACGATAGCGGCGGTAAGACCCCTCTTTGAGGAGTGGCTAGAGAGACGTCACGGCGTTCTCACCTACCGCCTGACGCAGGTCCTCTCCGGACACGGATGTTTCGGGAGGTTCCTGCACATCATCAGGCGGGAGGAGACGCCCGGGTGTCACCACTGTCAGGATCGCCCAGAGGACACGGTGGAGCATACAGTGGAGGTCTGCCCTGCTTGGGCAGAGCACCGCCGTGTCCTCGTAGAGGCGATTGGCAGCGGCGGCGACCTCTCGCGTCCGGCCCTGGTTCAAGCCATGGTCCGGGGCGAGAGGGAGTGGGAGGCAGTCACCTCCTTCTGCGAAGCAGTCATGCTAGCGAAGGAGGTGGCGGGGTGGGCGAGGGAACGCACTTTGCGCACCTCACGCCTCAGCCGCCGCGGGAGACGCTCCGGGCGTCGGGAGCCGCGTGACGACTCCCGGCCACCGTAGGCGCGGGCCTGCGGGCGGAGAGTAATGGGTAGCTCTCCGTCCGATCAGGACTAGGCCCGTGCCGGACGGCGTGTACGTGTTCCACGCGCGCCTCAAAGAGATGTCAGCAAAAGAGACGGGGCCCCATAGGGCCGAAGCCTGCCAGGGTAGCGGGACCATCCGAAAGGGTTTACCGCTGCCCTGGAACATAAAGGGCTAAGGAAGGAACACGGGTGGGTTTTAGTCAGTAAAAGTCTGACACTCCCTTCTGCTCCACCCAGAGCGGGAGGGGTCATTTGATGATTTCCCATCCTCAAAAAAAAAAAAAAAAAGCCTATCTATTTACAGATAGACATAAACGTGTAGGTTATATATATTTTATACACAGCACAGGATAGGATTTAAAATAAAAATATGTATAATAAAAATAAAAATCAAATATATTACTGCACTAGCTTCTGCCCGCGGCTTCGCCCGCGTGGATATCGGAAATTATCCCACGGGAACAGGCTACCAGGATAAAAAGTATGTCCTTCCCCAGGATGCCATATATCTCTTTGCCAAATCAAAGTTCAGTGGTTTAGATGTGAAAATGTAACATACAGTATCAAGTTCAAATCCTCCCCTTAAAAAACGAATTACCCCTTTTTGCCCCGTCAGGGGTCAATTTATTAATTATTTTCTGTCAAAAGTATTAATACGGAGTTTCGAGTTTTAATTGGACCGCGCATTCAATTACTTCCACACAAACTTCAACTCCCCTATGTCCCCCTTTGAGGGGTAGTTTTGAAAAACTTATAATAATAAACTTTATTACTTAGGCGAGTATTCTTGCCAAGTTTCAAGTTTATTAACTAAATGAATAAGATTTTTCATATAAACTGTATCCCCACTTTTCATCCACACAGGTGTGGGTTTAAAAAAATAATTTGGGATGTATTCATAACTTGACTCAAAGATTATTTATACTAATTTTCGAGTTAATCAAGCCAAGCAGTAAAGTCCTGCCCTGTAAAATTGACTACCCCTTTTCAACCCGTTAGGGGTAGATTTTCGAAAAACCCTGATACATGTTATTCTTTGTTTTTGGTCTGAAGTATAAACATTGAGTTTCGAGTTAATCGGACCGCGCATTCAAATTCTTCCAAAAAAACTTCAACACATCCCCCTTTGAGGAGTAGTTTTGAAAAACCTATAATGATAAACTTTATTACTTACTTAGGCGAGTATTCTTGAAAAGTTTCAAGTTTATTAACCTAATGAAGAAGATTTTTCATATAAACTGTATCCCCGCTTTTCACCCCCACAGGGGTGGAATTTAAAAAAATCGTTTGGGATGTATTCATAACTTAACTCGAAGATTATTTATTAATTTTCGAGTTAATCAAGCCATGCAGTAAAATCCTCCTCTGTAAAATTGACTACCCCTTTTCAGCCCGTCAGGGGTAATTTTCGAAAAACTAGGGGAGTTTTCGAATATAGCTTCATATCTTTCGCACGCACGGTAACCAGACGCGTGCTGCCGCGATCTGCGATTCCTGTGGGCAAGCGGGCGCGTATTTTGAACTATAACGCGCCTCGCGAATAATAAAATGTTCGTGCAGCACGTCTCACTCTACGCTCTGGGTATCGGTCGAGATATGGCCATGAAATTTCTGTACTTGTACTATTATTTATTCCGTGGTCAAAGTTAAGTAAATGATGAGTTGTCCATTCGTCTGTAAAGTGTGAATTTGGCCGCCCTCTGAACTTGCCGCCCGGGGCATAGGCCCCGGCTCGCCCCCCCCCTAGATCCGGGGCTGCCGACGTGACGTGTTAGACGACGTATATAAGCAAAAATTTTTTTTAGACATTCGGGACCAACGGCTTAACGTGCTTTCCGAGGCACGGAGGGGTTTCGGTATGTCAAGATGGTCACCCATCCACAGACCTACCGCGGCAAGCGTAGCTTAATCTTCAATCGACTCGTGCGGCTGTTATTACTTAGCCACGAGCCCCTCGCCTTCTAAGTCAGTATGCTATATTCTTTATTTTGTAAAAATAATACCCTCTGTAGCTTCACAGTTGGGTAAAAAGGGCCCCCAAAAATATTTGATACAGAGGGCCCCCTTAGGATGAGCTACGCCACTGCTACCGGTATTCTAATACCGGTATTTTTTGAGGTATTTTTGACAGATTGAGATAGTAGTATAATAGGTATGGATTTCGTGCTTGTGGAGTAGACTCCACAAGCACGAAATCCATACCTAGCTGCGGGCGTTTCCTACTCCGTATCACCTACGGACATTAGGAATGAATGACAACACGATTATACTCTATCCAAGTTAACCGTTTTTTGACAGATCGAACTAGTGAGTAACTATATATTTTTTGTCAAAACTGATACACGTACGGTATTATTGTCTGTAAGAAGTCCTATATAATATATTTATTTTATTACCTACGCATTATAGAGTTAACTTTTACGTAGTAGGTATATGTACCTACGTTCTAAGGCAGCTTTCAAAAAACGGTTAAGCTAGTGGACAGAGTATAGCCAGTTGTCCTTACTTCCTGTGTTTTAGCCCGTCCAAAAAAGTGGAAAACGGAAAAACTAGTTATTCTATAGATATGAGTCTGTGCAAAACATGCGAAAAAAATCGTCAACCCGCCTATTAACGCCATCTAGCAGTTGACGGATAAAGTAACACTAAAGCTGCGCCATCTATTATCAAATGGGAGAATTATCCAGTACTATCTTTCTGGCAGAGAGAGAGCTGAGCTGAGCTTTTACCTACCAGTAATTTCGTCTGCATGTGTTTTTTTTTTCAAATTTTTATCCTAATATCTAAGAGGTCTTAAGTTGCCAATCTATCAAATTTCATAATAATTGGTTCAGTGGTTTAGGCATGAAATTGATTTTCTTATGAACTGGATTTTCAAACCTCTGTGTTGCGCCGAACAACAGAATGCATCCCACAGCGCGTCAAAAAAATAGTCTGTTGCATTTTCAACTCACGGCGCTTAGCAGAGCGCGAAAAAAATCGCCGTAGGAAAAGCGCACAGAAAAGTGGGCTTACTTTAGCATTTATAATAATAGTATGGAGTATAGTCAGTATACTAATAATACATAGAGTAAAAATTCAAAACAGATATTAATGATTTTATTTTACAGGTAACAGATCTCCCCAATTACAAGACCTTGCACATCTGTATGTGGTCTGGTCATACTTTGCTTTAGAAAATATTATCTCTTTCAATTCTCCTTGAGCAGTACATAGCCTACATATTGTATGTTTGGATCGTACGATAGGTGCACGCACTATCCTAGGCCACTGCGGGTCATCTGACGGACGAGGCCCTTTCTTCAATATGACGTAGGAAAATAAATCAGCAAAAATTTCAGCTTTAGAAGCGTACGCCAATGATTCATACTTCATAAGGAAGTTGCAAGGTGTTTCCTGCTCCAGGTACCGGGGACAGACATTGTCGTTAGGGCACGGTGAAAAAGCGTAACCCTTTTGCTGTTTCTTCCCTTCTAAATTCAGAACAAACTCTCTTGCTTCGTTAACAACACTGAATCCGGCATTTGAGCCATGTTCAACAATAATTAAGTAGTCTTCAGTCTTGTTCCAAAGTTTTTGTATGGTCTCCAACCTCGATTGCATACTTGGGAGCTCAAATAATGAGTATGCCGATAGAACTATACTGTACTTCAGATCTGTAGATGCTGGTAAGAATTGTCGTTGGAAATATCCTTTTAGAGGCATCTCTAGATTGTCTTTGCCTTGGCATAGTATGAGGCGTGCTAGCTCGTGCATCGTAGATGAAGTATCAACACAGAAATATTCAAAAATATCATTTTTCCAGAAGTGATTCACTGCCCATGTTCCTGTGCCTACACCGGAGCCAAAGTCGAAGAAACTCCGAGGTTTGTAGTCTGGGTTAAATTTATTTATTTCATCTAACACTCGTATTAGCACAGCATATTCGGGAGCAGCTCTGCTCATAAGATACTGCAAGCTAGTCGGTTTATCGTAGGCAATATTGCCCCAACGGTATACATTTTTCTTCAATACACTAAACACTTTGTTTTGAACCTTTTTTTCGTAAAATTTCTGTTCGTCTCCTGTTAATTCTCGATTTATGGTCGAATAAACTTTTTTCGAAATGGTGTCATGAAATTTCTGTGCTTTTTCATCGATTTCTCCTTCTTCTGGGGGGAGGTGCCGTGAGCGGATGTAGTTACTTAGATTTACGCTTTCCTGGTAATAAGCCTTGGCCCCGGCATCTTCTAGAATTAGTTTAATAGCGTTCTGAATATCCGGAGGGATAGAGGCTACTTTGATTCGCGTTGTACCGGGATGTTTCCGTGGTTTGAAGACTTTTGTTTCAAAATTCTCCTTTAGGTTAGGGTCAACTGCTACTCTAGTTGTGTAATTAGCGTACAAAGATGTGAAGTATTTTGTTCTTATCTTTCTAAACATTTTTATAACCTTAAAAAGTAGCACTCAAAGTCAAAAATTCAATCATCAATGTTTGTATCAGTGTTGCTAGTGCCCTGTCGTCAAAAGTTACCCAAGACTGTTCGAAAAGTAACGTTTTCACAAAAAAAGTAACGCTTTTTAATTTTTTTGTATTATAATACTATTTAAACAATTTTTGGAACGAAGTTCCTTATCGCGCGTTGCGAAAGGGGGCTAGACGGAAAAAATTAAGACCAAAAGTTGGAACGACACTTTTTGCTATAGGGTAGTTGTAAGCTGTGCAGCGTGTGCGTGTTTCTCTGCCTGTCTCTCTCTCTCTCTTTGAACTTCGTTCCATCCGGGTGACCCTTGACACCTCTCAAGTTTTTTGAATTGTATTTAGAACTTTTAACACACTTCAATCACTATTTCAGTATTTTTTAATGTCGGAACACCAATGAATGAAAGTGAAATGCCTATAGTACATACATAGGTACACCATAACATTATGGCAGGAATGTACACAAACTTGCATTCATATAACTCGCTCTTTCTGTTTGCTCATTCTAGCAGTGCGATGTAGAGAGAGAGAGAGAGTTTCATTTCAGTTTAGGTTGCAATGCCGAATTACCAACATTACGCACGCACGCAGGACACGACACTTGTTTGCGTTCCGTTTCGTTCGGCTGAAAAGTAACGTAAAAGTAACGTTTTTAGCCGTGTAACGTAAATGTAACGTAAGGGGTTCAAAAAGTAACGCAAAACGTTACAAAAGTTACGTTCTGGCAAGGCTGGTTTGTATGAATGACAATGAATGAATTAAATGTCACATGGTGGATGGTGGTCATGACCATTGAGATAGGAAAAACATGGAGATGCCGCGTTATTCTATACATACATTTGCTTATACAAATATGAGTGAAATATGATCCAGAATTTGAAATATCGTTATGTCTCATTCTTTCTAGTGAGATAATCTTATTTGATAAAAGAGACAACTATATTTTGAGTTGTTGCTAATTATGGCAACATTTTGTCTTGACGTAGTGACAGTTGTAGGTAAGTGCCGTAGCAGCCATCTTATACGACGAGTTTCGTGGTAGTTTGGCTGTCAAATGGTTGTTTGTTTTTTGTATTATTGAGATTTGCGAGAAAATTACGAGGATTTAGTTAAAGCAGAAATAAGCAGAACTAATATTATCGTACAAATATATATTCTTAGAAACACAAACAATATTTTAATTTTATTAGTAACAGAATTCTTTTCTAAGTCAAAAGGTATATCAACATGACACAACACTTTTCTTCTTTTTACAAGGTGTCACATTGATCTAAAAAGAGTTTTTACTCTAACACCTTCTCTCAATGTGAAGACCTTGTAATTTTGCAAGCTTCACCAATCTTGGCCTAGCCATCGGTTTAGTTAGTAGATCTGCCAGCTGAAGCTCACTGCAGATTCTATTTATCTGTAGCTCTCCATTCGTAACAAGTTCTCTCACAAAGAAGTGCCTGGTCCTAATGTGTTTAGTTCTGCGATGGAACTCGGGGTTTTCTGCCAGTCTTACAGCTGCTTCGTTGTCTACGTTTAGCACAGGCAAATCGCTCAAATTTGTTATATCCCGTAGAAGACGAGCAAGCCAAATACTCTCTCTCGCTGCCTCGCTGGCTGCAACAATTTCAGCTTCTGTTGTTGAAATAGCTACGCTTTGCTGTCTCTTGCTTAGCCATGATACAGCACCTCCAGCATACAGACATAAAACTCCCGTCGTTGACCTTCCTGTTGCTACATCCCCACCATGGTCCGCATCACTGTAGCACTCCAAAATTCCTTTTTTGTAGCTTCTTTTATATATGATGCTCATATCTGGTGTATATTGTAAGTACCTAAGTATGCGCTTCAATCGCACGCAATCAGTTAGAGTTGGATTCTCTAAGCTTCTTGATACTACACTCACTGCGTACGCGATATCAGGTCGGGTACCGACCATCAGATATGCAAGTGCTCCGACTACTTGTCGGTAGTTACTCAGGAAGTAATCGTCGTTGTTTTCAGCTTTCTCAGATCCAAAACTTTCCTTCACAACCGGCGTACTTACAGGTCTGCAATCCTGCATTCCAAATCTCCTTAAGATTTTCTGCACATATGAGGTCTGATGTACTCTTATGTCGCCTTCTCTGACATTAATCTCCAAACCCAAATAATAGGAGATTGGCTTGGTTGTTATTTCAAACCTTCCTTTTAATTCATTGATAAACTCATCAATAAGCTCCTGATTTGTCCCAGCCAAGAGCCCATCATCCACATACAAGGCTATTACAAGTTTTCCCGTTGACTTCTCTCTAGTGAACAGACATGGGTCTGCATCACTAACCTTAAAGCCTATATTCTTGAAAAAATCCAAAATGCATTTGTTCCAACAGCGAGGAGCTTGTTTTAAGCCATATAGACTTTTCTTTAAAAGACATACTCGATCTGTTCCGTCATCATAGCCCTCTGGCTGTCTCAAATAAATTTCTTCATCAGATAAAGACCCATACAAGAAAGCTGTTGATACATCAAACTGACTCAACTTCATGCCTTCACTAGCTGCTACACTGAGTACAGCTCGAACCGTTGTCATTCTGGCTACAGGACTAAAGGTCTGATCATAGTCCTGACCCTTCTTCTGGCGAAAGCCCTTTGCCACTAGACGAGCCTTAAACTTGTCTACTGTCCCGTCAGTAGACGTAACGATACCGAGTGAATTCATCCTTAAAGAGTACGAAATATCGATATCCTGAGATACTTGAAGGGAAGGGACCACAGACGTCAGAGTGTATGCGCTCACCAGGTTTCGTAGCTTTTTCGCGAACACCAAATGGTTGTCTGTGCGCTTTCCCAAAGATACAACCTTCGCATAGTTCTCCACTATTTGGCGTCTCTATTCCTAGCTCCTTCTTTATCAATCGTTTGACATGTTTCTTATCTTGATGTCCCATACGTTCATGATATAGTTGCAGCATATCTCCATGCTCAATTAAGTTTACTGAAACAGCAGGGCGTACGACTTTGCAATCTATCTTGTACAGACCGCCACATCTTTGCCTTGTTCCTGTTACAACAATCCTACCATTGATCTTCATGGAACAATTTGTAACCCGAGACTCAAATACGCTCGTTGGGTTTTTGTCCTGTGAACTAAGCACAGAGAAAAGATTCTTGCTAATCTGGGGAACATACCAAACATCTCGCAAATAGAGGTTCTCAATCCGTCCTTTAACATTGGCTTCTAGATGGACTGTGCCATTTCCAACAGCCTGAATAACATTCCCATCCGCCGTCGTTACCGTGTGAGCTTCACCAAAACGTTCAAAATTTTGAAACAGATCTCCTCGCATAGTGACATGGTGAGTGGCCCCGTTATCCACATACCAATCATCACGATCATTGTTAGAATCTGTTGAATTCACCGTCAGCAACATCATGTTAGAACCTTGAGCTTTGTTTTCCTTCTCCTTTATCCCAACTCTTGGGCAATCCTTTTTGAGATGACCCCGTTCCTTGCAAATAAAGCATTTGTACTTTTTCAGTGTTCCTTGGTCTCTATAGTCATATCCCTTAGCAACCTTTTTATTTACCTTCACATAAAGCGCTGTCTCACTTGATTCAGCATCAGCCATCTTAGCATTAAGCGCTTTTTCATGTGAACACAATTGGCTTGTAATGTTTTCTACAGTCCTTTCCTTCTTTGACATTAACAGCCAACTCGACTTGAACGAGAAATAGACTTCCGGTAGCGTATCAAGGATCTTACAAATCAAGAGAACTTCAGGTAACTCTACCTTCTCTTTTTTTAATAACTCTTCCTTCAAACTGTGCCACAGGTTTTTCAATTTCGATACATGAGTCGACATGTCATCTGACGGATCCCTCCTAAGCTTGAAGAAATCCAAACATATATCATAGAGTCGGCCCTCAATAGGTCCCTCATATAATCTATGGAGTTCGTCCCAAACTTCTTTCGGTGTGGACAATCTAATTACTTTGCCAAGTGTCTCATCTGTCACATTATTAGTTATCAAGAGCAAGGCTGTACTCTCTAACTTCACAAAATTACGTAAATTTTTATTGTACGATTCTATTACAGCATCACCGCTTCCATCTACGGGTCTAGCTGGCCTTTGTGTTTTACCGTCCACGATATCCATGAGTCCATCCATACCTCTCAGTAAGGCTACCATCCGGTACTTCCATGATATCCAATTGTGGCCGTCAAGTTTCACAATTTGAATTTTCGAAAGCTCCATTTCACAAACTTCTGGGTCTGGGCCCATAACCAGTTAAAGCAGAAATAAGCAGAACTAATATTATCGTACAAATATATATTCTTAGAAACACAAACAATATTTTAATTTTATTAGTAACAGAATTCTTTTCTAAGTCAAAAGGTATATCAACATGACACAACACTTTTCTTCTTTTACAAGGTGTCACATTGATCTAAAAAGAGTTTTTACTCTAACAGATTTTACCTTTTAAAACTGCATGTGAATGTTGGAAAACAGAAGTGCAACGTGCCTGTGTGTTGTATTGTGAAGTGTGGTGCAAGAAAGAATGAAAATCAACCTAAATTGACTTTGCACAGGTTATAGCCGGTTTTCATGCATTAATACATACAATAATACACAATCGATGATACAATTGTAACGCGATCATGAATTGATGGCTAAAGTATTGATATTTGGGCTCATTTACATATAACAGGCCTTTTTATTATATTTGTTAATTCATTCGTTTGTTTACAAACAGATGTCATAATGGAATAGTGTTGTACCGTTGCCGACTTACCGTAATAGTTTCCGGAACTAGTTCCTCTGCTGAAACGATATCAGTATATTCTGCGATGTTAACATAAATAATCTTGCGTCTTATTCGGTCCGAGTGACCTAGCTAGGTCCGGCCTGTGGTTCACACTTCACAGCACCAAAATCCATCGTGATCCAAACGTGATAACTAGTAAAACTCGTATAAAGTATCGTTACTCGTTATAGTAACAACGAGATAACAGTTGTTCCTTGATTGACACAACCCTAGCAATGGCAGCCATTTTATGCGACAATATGAGTTGTAGGTATGCACCCTTTTTTCGTAGGTATTTCCAGTCCATACTTTTCTATGTCAATGGTCATGACTCATGTGTCATTATTCTCATTGTCCAGTCCTGTCAAAATACTGGCCACAGACTGCAGCGTAAATAGTGGTCCAATGATAGAAGGGGTCAAAACTCGAAACACTATTATTAGAGTTTTTGCCCACTTGAACACTAAAAAAACTTAAATTGTTTTAAACCACTATATTTTTTTTTATAAATACATTGAAAATAATCTAAATGAAAAAGTGCATTTTGTTTTAAAAGTAACTAGACTTGACTACAAAGCATCAGTACCCACGACAATAAATTCCCAAAAAAAAACATGTCAAACAAATCAATATCTACTGTCAATGTCAATGATCTACGACTGGGACTTTATCATTGAGATAGGAAAAAGACTGTTTTATGTCTAAGCTTATGTTTTGAAACATTGGAAACTGGAATTACTGGAAAGTTAAAAGTTCAAATAGCATTCGTTTTGTACGTGTTAATCTATTAGATAAGCTATAATGATTATTTTAAGTATATTTATTGCCAATTTAGTTATTAACGCTGCCGAAGTAAATATAGAATACTGTGATAGGACGAAAACCTGCGAGAATGATATCGAAGTTAACAATGGCAAAAAGCTGATTTTTTACGATGTTAATCCTCCCGAAGGCTTTAATTTACGCAGGGACGTCTACATGAGGTTCGCAATAATGCTATCCGAAGCCCAAAAACGAGGTAAAGACAACTGGAAGCTAGTTTTACCTCCTTGGAATAACCTCTTTCATTGGAAAGCTGACCGGCTTGTTCCGAAACCGTGGAGCCAATTTTTCGATATAGATTCCCTAAAATCGTACGCTCCAGTGGTGGAAATGCACGAGGTATTCAGTAAAACTAAGAAAAAGGTGTTAGAAATTGACATTTTGTATGTACTGGAAAATTATGAAGATGCTTTCGAAAATGGTGTCTTTGAGGAGAAATGGAAGGTAGTGGGTGACTGTAGTCACAGCGGACAGTTCTGGGGCTACAGTAACGTGACTGTTAAAGAAACCTTATGTGTCAAGTTTCAAGGCAAGAACTCAAAACTTTGGGAGCTGATATCATTACATCCCCACAGCAAAAAAATCATGTTTTCTCATGGGGAGATTCCTCTTCACGACAGCTATGGCACCAAAATTTACTGGGACTGCCGAAAGAGCATGAAATTTAACAAAAAACTTGTCAAGATTGCCAAAAAATATGTATCGCAATATTTAAATTGTAAATCGGATAAATGTAAGACCTATTTAAGCGTTCATTGGAGAAGGCAGGACTTTGCTCGCAGCCGTGGCAACGATGTCCCATCAATATCAGGAACCGCAAAACAGATACATGAAACACTAAAAAAACTATCTAACATCAAAAAAGTATTTATTGCAACTGATGCATCTATGTCTGAATTGAACAAACTTGAAAACGAATTGACTGGTCTAGGGTACGAAATACACTTTTTCTTGCCAAGTCCGTCAATAATAGACGAGTTTGGGGACGGTGGAATAGCAATAATTGACCAAATCATATGTTCGCACGCGGCCCATTTCATTGGAACACATGAAAGCACATTCACATATAGAATTCAAGAAGAGAGGGAGATGTTGGGGTTTGACAGCGGAACTACGTTTAACAGGCTGTGTCCAGACACAGGGCATTGCGAACGAGTCTCTAAATGGACAATAGTTAACTAGACATATATAATATTGCCCTGAATATTATAATTTTCACCTGATATGCAAGTAAATTTATAGAATACTAGTTTTCGCCTGCATGGAGGTTAGAGATTATCCCATGGAAACAACTACTGAGATAATGAGTATCCAATGTGTTAATCCAGGTTATACGTCCTACGATGAGTTAATTAATGAGTAGACATTTATGTATACCTACCTGTGGTTTGTACCTATAGTTAAATGCCATTTTTAACTGTTTTTTTTTTGTATATTTTCTGATAAAATTTATCTAGAAATAGTGAAGTAAGTACCTAGGTATTTTGTAAGGCGTGCTGCACACTTGTTTTCAGCAAACTCCGTTCGGCGAATTGGAATGTTACCATAGCTATTCACAACCGTTCGATACGCGTCAGTGCTGAATTGAACATCAGTCAATGTTATCAAGAGTCCTCTAAAACCTGTTCTCAAATCTAAAACCCGAAAATGTTGTCAGTTTAACCTTTTGATCGCCAGAGCATAAACGCACGCGCGTAACCTCCACGCCAAGCCACAATTTCACCGCAAATACCTACAAAAAGAATAGGGATTCCAAAATGATTTAATTGTTTATTTCGTGATAAAAGTGCACCGCAATTTTTGTCACATATTTGTGTCGTTGGCGTACAGGGCACGCGCTTGCTTGTCACGTATATGTGACAATGGCGTTCAAAAGGTTAAATCGAATAGAGTCTACCGATTTAAACTGTCAACATTGTCGGGACAATAGACGACCGCCTCTTCCGACAGCTACTTGCTATCGGGGGCAAGGCAAATTAGTAATTGAAAACCACGTCATTTTTTATTCGACACCCTGTCGAATGGTTGTGAAAAACAGCAGTGTAGTGTGTGCGCCTCATTTAAAACTGTGCCATAATAACAATACCAAAGATTTATTTTAATAAATTATATTTTCTTAGTTGTTACTGTGCTTTTTTTACTATCTTCCATAGACCTATGTGTAGATCGGGGTAATTGCGTACCTAACACTAACAGTAGGAATGGCTGTCATTTTGACAGTTCAACAACATTCATTGCGTTGTTTACGTTGTTGAGCAGACACATTTTTCAAACATACAAAGCAATGGATTAGCAATATCCTTCAAAATTATTCAGATTATGATCGATAATGAATAATTTTGCTAATCCATTGTTTAATCTTATTAGGGTGCTGTAGTCTAATATGTCAGCGACTCAGTGTTCATTCTGCCTTTTTTTCGTGAAATTTCTTGTGGACACTGATGAATACGCGGGCAGAAATAGGTACCTAACTGTTAAAATAAAACAATTTACTATTTTTATTTTGGAATGTTTATTTCTGTAGGAATTTCTTCAAAATATTACATTTTAGGTAGGTAAGTAAGTACAGACGCCAGCACATCAAGCTACTACAATCTGTCAAATTTCTTTAATAGATTTTCAACTTTATTTCTGAAGCATTAAGGTTCAAGGTTGATTGGAAAAATTTGACACTTTCGGGTAGCTTGACCTGCTGGCGTCTGTACATAAATGTAACATACATTGATAAATTATTATTGACAAAATCTTCTTTAAACCGTTTACTGTATCGTTTTGCTGTGGGGAGGCTCTGGTGACCTGACAGGCTTCTTCAAAAACCTACTTCAGGCACCGGTCTCTTCCAATAGTGGATTGTAACATTAATCAAAAACATTGTTAATTATTAAGGAAACCAATATTGTGAAGAGAGAATAAAATAAATAAATAATAATAATTATTATATGATATTTTGGACACCAATGAATCTATTTTTTGACGGCACGGTTGGCGCAGTGGTTAAGCGATTGACTGCTGCGCTGCGTGTCGCGGGTTCGATTCCCGCACGGAACAAATATTATGACCTACATGTATTTGTTCCGAGTCTGGGTGTTTTTCTATCTATAATATGTATGTATTTACAAAAAAAAAAAAAATGTATATAAGTAGTTTATCAGCCATCTTGTTACCATAACACAAGCATTAGGTTGCTTAGCTTGGGACTAGATGGCGCTGTGTGAAATGTCCAGGGATATTTATTTATTATAATCAAAAACATTGTTAATATTTAAGGAAACCAATATTGTGAAGAGAGAATAAAATAAATAAATAATAATAATAATTATATGATATTTTGGACACCAATGAATCTATTTAATTTATTTTATAGTTTTCAAAACACTATTCTGTACGACTATGTTTTATTATGATGTTAAATACACAGTTTTCTAGACGACACAGCAATAAAAGGAATCTTCAATAGAGAACAACAAAGCCGACCCGAAACAATTACTACACATTCGGCTTTCATTGGGTTATTGCCGATCAGCATCTAGCTGCGCCATCTCCACGCCTGCAGGCCTCGCCAATTTGACAATCTACAACCGTTAATCGTTAACGCTATTAGAAAACTAATCAAATGTATAGGAATGACATCATCTCAACGCTAAGTCACGTGGTCAAACGCACATTTAACCAGTTGGAACGAAGTTCCTTATCGCGCGTTGCGAAAGGAGGCTAGACGGAAAAAATTAAGACCAAAAGTTGGAACGACACTTTTTGATATAGTTGTAAGCCGTGCGGCGTGCGCGGGTTTCTCTGTCTGTCTCTCTCTCTCTCTCTCTCTTTGAACGTCGTTCCATCCGGGTGTCCCTTGACACCTCTCAAGTTTTTATTTTTAATTAAATCCCATGTAATAGGGACAAGCCTATTGCCGTGAGAATGATCCCCATCATCGGCACTAACCGTATGAAAGCCGAATGTAGTAATTGTTTCGGGTCGGCTTAGCTGATCTTCGTGGTCTCGTTATTAAAAATAGTAAAACCACGAATTGGTTCGCTAGTAGCCTGTGTGCGAACTATTTGTAATAAATAATCAATCAAAAACTTTATAAAAATAGTTTAAAAAAAATTTAAGTAGGTAGGTACGTAAATTTTATTATAAATAAGATTCTGGCTGATTCATAACGATTCTACATTTTAAATATACAGTCATACTATACAAAATTTAAATTACAACATAGGTACTCGAATTTTAGATTTACATTCATTGCCAGTTATTACTCAACTATCTACTTTAGCTGTATGTATTCTAAGTTGATTTTTGAATGACCTTTTATAAAAAAAGATCATAATATTTTTTGGTTGCTATGGAATTTGAACTTTGTCGTATATGACATTGAGTTCATGTTCCAAAACCTTGATAATTATCTGAGATTTTGAATTCAAGTTTAAGTACCTATAATCTGTTCCAAAAATATCTGCTGAAATTGTAAACAATCCCTGTCCATGTTAAATTCTTACTAATTTATCTGTATTTAGAAGGTTTCAACTTTATATCTCATCACTTTTTCCAACAATTATTATTGTTTGAATATTATGAATTAATGTCATTCGCGGATCTTTGACAGTCGTTACGGTAGTCAGAAGCCCGAAAGTCTGACAACTAGTCTTACCAAGGGGTATCATATTACCCACTAACTGGGTTGTGGAGGTAAGGTAACCTGACCTGACCTGTGCCACCAGTATTTTACATTGAGCGACTGCCTAGTCGCTCAACCCGCAACATAGGAAAAAGGCTATTCAGATAAAGTAATTGAAAAATCATCGACGAAAATTGAGGTCATAAAATTAACCTCAATTTGAAATAACTAGATGTTTTAGTCTTGCCATAAAAATCATCTTTAAGGTTATTTAAAATTAATATTTCAGGTTCAAGTATTCAACTAAACAAATCTTCATTTGTAAATGGCACTTTCTTTTTTTCTAACTGAAAACTGAACAGACAGCTGTGCTGCTGGGGAGTTTGTTTCGCCACTTCTTCCCAGCGATAGCACTAGGAAGTGGTGAAGGGCGGGCGTTTTAGGGGACTGCCTTGTTTAATTTTGACGTTCGAAAAGTGCTGATTCTCAGCCTAGTTTGAATAAATGAGTTTTGATTTTGACTACAAATTACCATCCACTGGTACGGACGCCAGCAGGTCAACCTACCCGAAACTGTCAGATTTTCCCAATCAACATTGAACCTAATGGTTTAGCAATAAAGTCGAAAATCTATTAAAGAAATCTGACAGATTGTAGTAGCTTGATGTGCTGGCGTCTGTACATTGTCTGAACCGTTTGTTTACATTATCATCAGTGACTTTTGGAACGGACTATTTTGTATGTCATAGTTATCCACAACTATTTACAGTCAAAATGTTAAAAAGTGATCGCATAAATTTATAAATCGTGCTTTTAGGGCGAGCGCGCACTACGAATTTAAATCGCACGACTATTTTGTCGTAGAAATGAAACTTATTGGTTTGTCAGTGATAATATCGCTGCTATTTACCATATTTGCGTTGGATTTTTGCGACAAAATAATCGCGCGATTAAAAGTCGTAGTGCGCGCTCGCTCTTACAAGTAGTGCTATTTATTACCTTTATCTAAAAATACCTATGGTCTACTTTTAGGAAAAGAAAAAGCGAAGTTTCTTGTCGCAAGTTCTGCACACTTTGTGAATAAGAGCCAGACTAAAAAAAGTGCAACATTTTGACAGTCACGACACTTTTGTTATAGTATGTGAGTTTACAAGCGTATTGTCTGTATACAGGTTGTCTGGGATATCGACGCGCATCATATAACCATAGATTCGGTACTTACATGATTCTGAAACCCCCAGGGTGTCCCAGAACTCGACGTCAGGCCGGAATTTTATATTTTCCTGATAACTATTATGACTTGGCTTATTATCCGATTCCGGTTTGACGTCGACTTCTGGTACAACCTGTATACAGCGAAAGAAACTTTTTAAAGTAGTTAGTGTATGTTTAAGTACTTAATTTTTATTTGACAAAACATATACTATTTGTTATCAAAAACAATAATAATGAGATACCTTTAAAAACGTGAACTATTCTCATACTAAAAGATTTTTTTTACTAAAACATAATTTTTTATCATTTAATGATATTTTGTCTTATACCTAAATAATTATCACAATTTAAATTAAAACAAATAGATATCACGTACAGTACGACAAGGATCTTTGACGACTTAATTAGAGGCGATAAGAAGCAAATTTTTAGGTAATTATTGACAATAGAGTATCGCGGCAACAAATAAGTTTCAAAACAGCGATTCGATTGATGTTAGTTTTATAAAATCAAGTATTTTCTAACTGACCAGACAGCTGTGCTGCTGGACAGTTTGTAGCGCCACTTCTTCTTCCCAGCGATAGCACTAGGAAGGGGTGAAGGGCGGGCGATTTGGGGGACTGTCTTATGTTATTTTGACGTTCGAAAAGTGCTCTTCACGCTACAAAACGTTTTGTGAAAAATCAGGTTGGCGATGTTAGTTCCAATTTTGGCCACGAGTCATAAGATCCTTGTTTAACTGTAGCCAAATCTGACCCATACAATAAAAAATATCATGAAAACATACGTCATACATTATACTCGTACATACATATTTTTTTTTTTTTATTAAGAATTAAGTGTAAAATATTAAAAAAAAAAAACAGACCTGGTGATCTAATGTTTAATCACAAAACACTGTCCAACTGCATGTCAATAGAAACACTTGATCTTTAAAAATCAATCTTTGCCCTCGTGCGCATACGAACGTTTTTTCAACGAAACTATTTTTTATAGCGCACCTGATTCTCAATATTCCGCTTAGCGCCGAAAGTTGAAAGTTCAATGGTGCTCTTTTTAACGCCCTCAGGACGCACTCTGTTGAACTCTCAACGCTCGACTCAAGGCATAGAGTTGAAAATCCAGTGCGCCAGAAAAGCGTGATCGTGCGCACGGGGTCTTAATTCTACGCAATAAAGGGGCTGTCGAAGTTAAACTGTTACCATGGACATGCAGTCGACTGTACGCCCATACTTCGTTATGGTCAAATTTTAATGACCGGAAATATTTGTATGGTCAGCGAAATTATCTGTTAAGCGACTTGACTACCACATTAAAATGTCCGTATATTAAAATTACCACTAATTTTTTTGACAGTTGTTTGGAATGGTATTCGTTATAGATGGTTGACTAAGGACCAGTTTTTTTATCCGTAGGTTAACTCAACCAATTGTTAAAAATAGATTTTTGCACAGGGTTCAGCCTAATTTGAATATTGTGAGGCACAGTCCCAGATATCAATCGGTTATATTATTTAATAAGTTGCCTCTACACATAAAAAGCGCTATCTACTCAAGCTCCTTTAAAAACCAAGTGAAAGGTTTCCTACTGAATAAGTGTATTTATACTGTTGAAGATCTATAATGAAATTCTTATATAATTGTGTTGTATTTTGTTGTTGTATTTAAATTTATGCCTTGTTGTAAAATTTTAATTTTCCATGTAATTTCAGGTACAATTTATTGTTCATGAATAAATGACTAATGATTTTTTCGATAAATTTTTAGTTTAGGTATCTAATGATATAATATCATTGCTAATGGTCAAATAATTAACGATTAGTTAAAAAAATAACTATTATTGACCATTAGATAAACTAACAATAGATACAAAAAAACATTTTGCAAAAATTTAAACATTACTTACTATTTTTAACAATTGGTTAAGTTAACTACGATTTCCCTGAGTGTATATTTAAAATATTACCACTAATAAGCACACAGTAAAGACAAATTAATATACCAATATTAAGTAAAATCTACAATACATACAAGAAAAAATAACTTTAAACTTTCGTTAATTTACCAATATACAATAATAAGCATTTGTTAAGTAACACACATTTTAACTAAAATATAAAAGAAAAGCAATTTAACTAAATTAAATAAAATTCGTTAAAAAAGTTTTAACTAAAATAAAATTGAGCTATTTATTAATAAAATCGTACAGGATGGCAGGGGCATCGACGCGCAAATTGTAACCATTTTAGAGGCATGTGGAACAGGGTGTAGAGTCCACTCATCCTCCATTGAAAAGGGAGGATCCTCTGACCAGACGGGTGTTGTGTCTGGCGGGCAATTGCCCAACGATTGATGTTGGGAAATTGTATCTATGCTAATTGCGCGGTAAACTCTGCTTGCGAGATGCAGGATTTGCGTGACGTCAGTATGACGCGTTGTTCGCATGTGGCGTTGTAGATACCGCTACACCATGAATTCGGCGCATGATTCTATACCCCCTAGTGTAGACATTTAACGTCGGTTATCAAAAACAATTCTGCAGTTTCATAGTAAAGTGTAATACCTAGACGGTCAAAATTAATAGAAGAGCTATTTTTTGGAACGAAGTTCCTTATCGCGCGTTGCGAAAGGGGGCTAGACGGAAAAAATTAAGACCAAAAGTTGGAACGACACTTTTTGCTATAGTTGTAAGCCGTGCGGCGTGCCCGTGTTTCTCTGTCTGTCTCTCTCTCTCTTATAGAAAGCAAGCCAGTTATACTTCGTTCCATCCGGGTGTCCCTTGACACCTGTCAAGTTTTTTTTTTAGATAACCTTCGAAATGTTTCATCAACACATGGGGGTTCAGAATTATGTATCTACTGAGTCCATGGTAACAGATTACGCGTCGATGTCCCTGTCACCCAGTATATTACGTTCAAATAAGTCAAGTTAATAATGGTAAAATAAATTATATTATTTAGTAATAAAATAAAAAAAAACAAATCAATAAAATAAATGATTAAATTATTTGAACAGGAACTGTTATAAATTTAAATTTATTTATAAAAAATTTGAACTATATAATATTAAAAAAAATGGGTAACTACATGACTAAGTATATAATTTAAAACAATATCACAATAACATGGACCAGCATACCTGTTCACAAATAATCAGCCTATAATGTTCCCACTGCTGGGACACAGGCCTCCTCTCTGTGAGAGGGAGTGGGCTGTAATTCACCACGAGGGCATAGTGCGGGTGCAGATGTCACATGTCTTAGAATTTTTTGTAGGACATGCCGGTTTCCTCACGATGTTTTCCTTCACCGTTTTGAGAGCAGTGGTGATGAAATAATTTACACAAAGTGAAGCGCCTGTCTGGGTTCGAACCTACGAGGCTACGACCTATAACTCGGAATTCGCGGCCGTTACCACTGGGCTACCCCTGCTCAGGAACTCAAAACTCAAACTCAAATCATTTATTTCAATTAAACCATTTCAGGCACTTTTGATTTGTCAACATTTTAAATAGTCGGTCAGTTAGTCACAAAGTGAAGCTATTTGAAAATAATGATTACCGACTGTTTAACCATATTTTTGATGTTTAGACGTCTCTTAACTATAAGCAACGTTTATAAATAAAGTGAATAGCGTCTGCGAAATAATTTAAAATTTACCTAAAAATTTATTAAACTATTTTAAACATAATAAATACTTTTGTAATTTAAAGTAAGTACTAGTTTTAAAAAAACGTGTCTAAAGCATAGACAACAAAGTTTACAAATCAAATTAAAAGTATATCACGTCAAATAATAAAAATGTAGACCATTCACCGTTCATTTATCTCCGACTTTGAATCGCTGTCAAAATAACTGATCTTTATTCTGGTGACAATAAGGTCGCTATTGAGTTCCTGCCATTGACAAGTCTATCAAATCACAGTGATCTATATTCTGGTGACAATAAGGTCGCTATTGAGTTCCTGCCATTGACAAGTCTATCAAATCACAGTGATCTTTATTCTGGTGACAATAAGGTCGCTATTGAGTTGCTGCCATTGACAAGTCTATCAAATCACAGTGATCTTTATTCTGGTGACAATAAGGTCGCTATTGAGTTCCTGCCATTGACAAGTCTATCAAATCACAGTGATCTTTATTCTGGTGACAATAAGGTCGCTATTGAGTTGCTGCCATTGACAAGTCTATCAAATCACAGTGATCTTTATTCTGGTGACAATAAGGTCGCTATTGAGTTCCTGCCATTGACAAGTCTATCAAATCACAGTGATCTTTATTCTGGTGACAATAAGGTCGCTATTGAGTTGCTGCCATTGACAAGTCTATCAAATCACAGTGATCTTTATTCTGGTGACAATAAGGTCGCTATTGAGTTCCTGCCATTGACAAGTCTATCAAATCACAGTGATCTTTATTCTGGTGACAATAAGGTCGCTATTGAGTTCCTGCCATTGACAAGTCTATCAAATCACAGTGATCTTTATTCTGCTGACAATAAGGTCGCTATTGAGTTCCTGCCATAGACAAGTCTATCAAATCACAGTGATCTTTATTCTGGTGACAATAAGGTCGCTATTGAGTTCCTGCCATTGACAAGTCTATCAAATCACAGTGATCTTTATTCTGGTGACAATAAGGTCGCTATTGAGTTGCTGCCATTGACAAGTCTATCAAATCACAGTGATCTTTATTCTGGTGACAATAAGGTCGCTATTGAGTTCCTGCCATTGACAAGTCTATCAAATCACAGTGATCTTTATTCTGGTGACAATAAGGTCGCTATTGAGTTCCTGCCATTGACAAGTCTATCAAATCACAGTGATCTTTATTCTGGTGACAATAAGGTCGCTATTGAGTTGCTGCCATTGACAAGTCTATCAAATCACAGTGATCTTTATTCTGGTGACAATAAGGTCGCTATTGAGTTCCTGCCATTGACAAGTCTATCAAATCACAGTGATCTTTATTCTGGTGACAATAAGGTCGCTATTGAGTTCCTGCCATTGACAAGTCTATCAAATCACAGTGATCTTTATTCTGCTGACAATAAGGTCGCTATTGAGTTCCTGCCATAGACAAGTCTATCAAATCACAGTGATCTTTATTCTGGTGACAATAAGGTCGCTATTGAGTTCCTGCCATTGACAAGTCTATCAAATCACAGTGATCTTTATTCTGGTGACAATAAGGTCGCTATTGAGTTGCTGCCATTGACAAGTCTATCAAATCACAGTGATCTTTATTCTGGTGACAATAAGGTCGCTATTGAGTTCCTGCCATTGACAAGTCTATCAAATCACAGTGATCTTTATTCTGGTGACAATAAGGTCGCTATTGAGTTCCTGCCATTGACAAGTCTATCAAATCACAGTGATCTTTATTCTGCTGACAATAAGGTCGCTATTGAGTTCCTGCCATAGACAAGTCTATCAAATCACAGTGATCTTTATTCTGGTGACAATAAGGTCGCTATTGAGTTCCTGCCATTGACAAGTCTATCAAATCACAGTGATCTTTATTCTGGTGACAATAAGGTCGCTATTGAGTTGCTGTCATTGACAAGTCTATCAAATCACAGTGATCTTTATTCTGGTGACAATAAGGTCGCTATTGAGTTCCTGCCATTGACAAGTCTATCAAATCACAGTGATCTTTATTCTGCTGACAATAAGGTCGCTATTGAGTTCCTGCCATAGACAAGTCTATCAAATCACAGTGATCTTTATTCTGGTGACAATAAGGTCGCTATTGAGTTCCTGCCATTGACAAGTCTATCAAATCACAGTGATCTTTATTCTGGTGACAATAAGGTCGCTATTGAGTTGCTGTCATTGACAAGTCTATCAAATCACAGCAAATCACAGTGATCTTTATTCTGGTGACAATAAGGTCGCTATTGAGTTGCTGTCATTGACAAGTCTATCAAATCACAGCAAATCACAGTGATCTTTATTCTGGTGACAATAAGGTCGCTATTGAGTTGCTGCCATTGACAAGTCTATCAAATCACAGTGATCTTTATTCTGGTGACAATAAGGTCGCTATTGAGTTCCTGCCATTGACAAGTCTATCAAATCACAGTGATCTTTATTCTGGTGACAATAAGGTCGCTATTGAGTTGCTGCCATTGACAAGTCTATCAAATCACAGTGATCTTTATTCTGGTGACAATAAGGTCGCTATTGAGTTCCTGCCATTGAAAAGTCTATCAAATCACAGTGATCTTTATTCTGGTGACAATAAGGTCGCTATTGAGTTCCTGCCATTGACAAGTCTATCAAATCACAGTGATCTTTATTCTGGTGACAATAAGGTCGCTATTGAGTTCCTGCCATTGACAAGTCTATCAAATCACAGTGATCTTTATAATCGTTGTAATAAGGTTGCTATTGAGTTCCTGCCATTGACGAGTCTGTCAAATCATAATGATCTTTATTCTAGTTACAACAAGGTCGCTATTGAGTTCCTGCCATTGACAAGTCTATCAAATCACAGTGATCTTTATTCTGGTGACAATAAGGTCGCTATTGAGTTCCTGCCATTGACAAGTCTATCAAATCACAGTGATCTTTATTCTGGTGACAATAAGGTCGCTATTGAGTTGCTGCCATTGACAAGTCTATCAAATCACAGTGATCTTTATTCTGGTGACAATAAGGTCGCTATTGAGTTCCTGCCATTGACAAGTCTATCAAATCACAGTGATCTTTATTCTGGTGACAATAAGGTCGCTATTGAGTTCCTGCCATTGACAAGTCTATCAAATCACAGTGATCTTTATTCTGGTGACAATAAGGTCGCTATTGAGTTGCAGCCACTGACAAGCCTGTCAAATCACAGTGAACTTTATAATCGTTGTAATAAGGTTGCTATTGGGTTGCTACCGTACGAAGTATAATAATTAATAACTGCGAACGGACTGTAAAATAAAAAGCTACCACAGAGTGCTACAAGGAGCTTTTAGGCGCTTCAATGACATTTCCAAAGGGGGCGCTGTTGGTAAACATTTGTAAAATTGTATTGAAAAAACAAGATGGCGACGTTAGTTCCGATTTTGGCCGCGCGCCAAAAGATCCTAGTAAAACTATGCAGGGTCAAATTAAATTAGCTCGCGAAACTCCGCAAATATGATGAGTAGCGAACTCATCAGATTTGCGGAGTTTCGCTAGCTAATTTAATTCTAAGCGATTGTTTTGGGGCCAACGACCACTGTTGGTGTTATTTGGAGTACTTATGAGTTGAGTAAATATTTTTCTATTAGTTTTATCGTGTTTAGATATTGATAGCCATCACGTCTGTGAAGTTTACACAAAGAAAACTGATATTTCAAGTGACAAAACTAGCTGCTGATGAGAATTGCCCCTCTGATGGGCGCCTCTAACGCTATCGCCTTAATCTAGTCGTAATCTCATCTCAGCTCAGACTAAGGAAAGAAAGGACTCGGCATAACGAACAATAGATAAAGGAATGTGATGCGGCCGGTCGCCATGTTTTGTCACAGCCAACAAGTTCAACAACAAGTACATCAGTTGTCATCGCGACTTGTTTGTTTCAGTGTTTTGAAGAAAATTTTGTGTTAATAGGCGAAAATTTTGCTTGTATAGAGTGTTCGAACTTGCATAAGACTGCATTTGTTATGGGTAGGTGCAGTGTGTTAGGCTGCCGCATGCCGCAAGCAGCCATCTTTGTGCCAGATTCACATTTTAGGTATGCACGTTTTTTCATAGGTATGTCATGTCTATTCTTTTCCTTAGTCTGAGCATCTCAGCGACAATCAATATCAAAGACTTGTCAAAAATTTCTGAAAATTCAAGGATATTGACCGAATGAAACTGAGATTAGGAAAACCATCATTCTTAAAACTACAGGAAACGCCCTCTAATATTTCGCCCCGAAAAAAAAAAAAACAGGTTTTTACCTTTACAAACCTGGAATTTCCTTTAAAAACCCGCAACCTAATTGCGTAACACATTCAATCACAATTTGAGATTCTTGAAGGATATTGCTAATCCATTGCTTCATACATTTGTAAAATTCGTCAGCTCAACAACGTAAATAACGCAATGAATGTTGTTGAACTGTCAAAATGAAATTACGATCAATTGTAATTTTTTGTGTGTTACTCAATTATCCCGCTGGTATTGTCATTTAAAAACCTGATATTTAAACAGAATATAGTATTTATATCCACTTGTCATCTTTTTTTCCGTTCAGCAATGGCGTGGATTCCTCTTTCGCATCCTTAACTGGACTGTCCGGCTTTCCATTGAAGAATTTGGCTGCGCTAACGCTGGAAACGATGTAGGGAATGCCAGCCAGGTCTGATGAGAGAGGGTTGTAGTACTGCCGATAGCAGAAGATTGCGACGGAGTACCCCAGGATGGAACCGACCAGGATATCTGGAAAAAAGCGTTAAAACATGATCAAAGTTCTTAAAATGACAGCCGGGACCAACGGCTTAGCGTGCTTTCAGAGGCACGGAGGACCCTCCATATGACGGCACGGTTGGCGCAGTGGTTAAGCGATTGACGGCTGCGCTGCGTGTCGCGGGTTCGATTCCCGCACGGAACAAATATTTGTATGGCCTACAAGTAGTGGTTCCGGGCCTGGCTGTTTGTGTATGTGAGTTTAAATGTTTGTAAACGCACCCACGATACAGGAGAAATTCCTAGTGTGGGGCAACGTTTTAAAAAATATGTAAAGATGGTCACCCATTCACGGGCCAACCGCGGCAAGCGTTGCTTCACCTGTTTTTACTTAGCCACGAGCCCCTCAGGTAATAAAGAAGTATGGAAGAAAAAGACATGACATACATGAATAGTGATGATATTATATTCAAATTAATTGACGTTATTTCATGTTAAACAAATATCAACTTTATTCTAATGGTTATTAGGTTGATTTCAGACTGACTAGCATTATTGAAAAAGTCATAAAAATGTTTGAAGTTGTAGCGTAAACTGCACTTTATTGTGTAGGAATTAAAGTTATTTTTCCATAAACTCATATTTGTTTACATTTTTGGCAAATATATCGCGAATGCAGGTTACATACCTTGCCAATGATGATGGTAATCGCAGCTCCTGGACAAGGCAATGCTGCCCGCTATAAGAAGAGGCATGAGGCATCCGATCACACGCAGACCGCTGCCTCTACGTCGAGACAACACGCCGAGCCGGCCGCAGAGCCACGCTGACGCCACGCCCAGGGAACAGAAGGACACTGGAAGATAAAAAAAACAGTGACAAAAATCCGTCGTCTGCGCAGGCCATTAAGTTTGTGAATGTGAAGACTATGTGGGTCATTTTTTTTTTGTTTTTTTTTTCTCTCTGTTCTGTTAGTTTTATCATGGTCTGGCAGTTTGAGTAATTTATATGGCCTACCCAAATGTCCTTTCTTTGGTATTGTTCGTCGAATCGTTGAGCTCCTTAAGTTTTGAGTTGAGCTGCACGATTTCTGACAAATGCGTGCACTGACTGGACAGGTCGTCTCAATGTGTGTGGTTCTTTCTTCAAAAGACCATCTCAGACATCGATCTACATGGTCTTTATATGATCTGACCGAGATTATGTCTAGACTTTAAAAGAGACTGTGAACTCTGAGTTTGTTTCGGTCTTTCTTGTCAGACTAGTCAGATAGGAAACGCCGACCTCATCTAGTTTTTAAAATATGATTGACGTGTAAAAGTGTTTGTGCAAACCTACTTACAAAATAAAATCATTTATCATTTATGAATGATACTCAAAGCATTTATTTCAAACTAACTTCTGCACGAGACTTGGTCCGCGTGAAAGGGCTTTGTAGGTCCGTGGCATACCTACCAGTCCGCCATTTTGTTTTTTTTTTTCAAAATGGCGGCCTCATGTATCCTACTAATATTATAATTGCGAAAGTTTGTGAGGATGGATGGATAGATGTTTGTTACTCTTTCACACGAAAACTACTGAACGGATTTGGATAAAAATTGGCACACAGATAGTTTATAACCAGGATTAACACATAGGATACAGTTTATCCCGATATTCCCACGGAATCGAAACTAATGCGGGTGAAACCGTGAGGCGCTGCTAGTCCTATATAAATCGATAAGTAGATGACATCAACGCAAACGGAAGCAACAAGATGTACGCAAGTTCAAAAAAATTAGGATGGTACGTGATCAAGTTATTATCTCGGAAACGTGACATTTTACGGTGTTTGATCCTATTATATTTTCCGTTTGTATTAATGACAGCTATCGATTTATACACAGTTAAATTTTGATCGTTTTATTCCTTAAAAGGGGTCATTGTACTCATCATTATGGAACAACTTTTACTACGGGACTAACCCTGAAATCGTGAAAAAAAAAAATAAGTTGATCCATAGAGAGTAGAGTTCGCATAACTCGACATAATGTATGCATCAACAGTTTTTTTTTTTGATGAGACGATGATGAGATGTGGGTTTCATAAGTGACCGCCATTTTGAAAAAAAAAATCAAAATGGCGCGACGGTAGGTATACCAGGCTCCATATAAAAGTCTTCAAAACCCTTGTTCTCCGGTCGCATCGTATCGTCTCCCCGTGCTATTATTACTACGTTCATTCTTTCTTATTTTTTTTTTTTGCTCGGGTCCCAAGATTCTTAACGTGATGGTAAATAGCTTATAGCCTTCCTCAAGAACAGCCGATCGATTCTGTAAAAATCTCACCGTGAAAAGTTAGGTTAAGTGAGCTTGGAGTGAACTGTCAATAGTGTCAATCCCTAGCATTAGTTGGAATGACAGCTCACTCCACGCTCACTACACCTGAGTTTTCACGGTGAGATGGTTACAGAATCGCACTGCTGGATTATCAAATACAAAAACAATTTACAAATCCGACTGGTAGTTCCAGGGATCAGTGCATACAGACAAACATACAATACTCTTCTTCATCTTCATCATCATTTCAGCCGAAAGACGTCCACTGCTGGACATAGGCCTCCCACAAGCACCTCCACTTCGACCGGTTCCGTGCTTCGCGCATCCAGCGGATTCCTGCGGCCTTCACCAGGTCATCGCCCTACGTTCTGGCAGGCTTTCCAACGTTATATCTTCCGGTACGCGGTCGCTAATCCAGAACCTTTCGGCCCCATCGGCCATCTGTTCTGCGAGCAATGTGCCCTGCCCACTGCCACTTAAGTTTGGTAATAGGCTAGTTTCCTAAAAAAATCTAATTAGTCCGTCAGTTAGGTTATCAAAAAATATTGGACCCGTATTTTTTCTTTTGTCAATTATATAAAAAATGATGAAGATATCGCCCGTTAACGTTCCACGTGACGTCACGCCTTGCTACACATTTTAGCAAGGCGCGACGTCACGACCCCCACTCCCAAATGTTGACGCGCTTTAACTTTGTTATTTTTTGTTTGATTGACAAAAGAAAAAATACGTGTCCATTATTTTTCGTTAATCTAACTGACGGACTAAATATAATAATTATTTTTTTACCCAGGCAACTACCCTATTCTTCGGGCTATGTCGGTTACCTTGGTTCTCCTGCGGATCTCTTCTCTTCTTCTTTTCTTCTCTTCTTCTCTCTCTCATTTTATTCGTATAGATAATTATAGTTACTTACGACTGCTATGTCCACTTGGAAACGACTTCCGGCCCTCCATAATTTCATTGGGATCTCCTGTGCACTGAAGGTATTTAGTTTCCACCCCATCCGGGAAGCAGCGGTAGAAGAAATCGGGTCTCGGTCGCCCTGAAAAGATGTATAAAAGCAGTTTTTATTAGCTTCACTTGTAACTAACTAACAAACACTGAAAACCAGCGCTGGGGCTCTGTCTCGTACAGGGTCTTAGCATTATGCTGAGCGATGGCCGTTTTGCGTGAATGTGACGCATGTTTACCCCCAACTTGTTTTTTTTTGTGTGTTTATGTCCTTTTTTTATGCGTCATGTTTGCCGCAAATAAATGCATTTTTCTTCCTTTCTTTCTTTCTTTCAAACAATGTAATAAAATCTTAGAAGTCAATTTTAACCTACTTCTAACTGTCGTATCGAAATGAATTTTGTATGTTTATGTAGTTCGGATGACAAAACGATAATCTAGTATCTTGGAGCTGATCTGATGATGAAGCGAAGAGGTGGAACTTTAATTAAATATTTTTTTTGAAAAAAAAAAAAAAAATATCCTGTTCCATATATTTTGACCGCGGGTTTGACTTGTCTATGATACAGAAGATTTTTTTTTTTGATAACCGACTAAACATTTCGACGCTATGGGGTCTAAACTCATGTGCTGAATCCATGGTTACAGTTTGCGCGTCGATGTTCCTGCCACCCTGTATAGGGATAGGGTTACCATTTCAAAATTAGAAAAGTCTTGACCCAAAGCCGGACATTTACATAAATATCGGCGCATTACTAAATCGCCCGTGCCACGGGTTAAGAGGTACTGTTTATGGAAGTAAGCCGGTCTATTTCGTAAAACTCTCAGCGTGAACACTTAGGCAAAATGAGCTGACATTCCACCTGCCAGTCTATTGATTGTGCATAATCAGCCTATAATGTTCCCACTGCTAGAACACAGGCCTCCTCTCTGTGAGAGGGCCATAATCCACCACGCGGGCCCAGTGCAGGTTGGTAGATGTCACATGTTTTAGATTTTTTTATTCTAGGACATGCCGGTTTCTTCACGATGTTTTCCTTCACGGATTTGAGAGCAGTGGTGATGAAATAATTTACACAAAGTAAAGCGCCTGTCTGGGTTCGAACCTACGACCTACAACTCGTTAGTCGCGGCCGTTACCACTGGGCCACCAATGCTCAGTCAATGTGTAAACTTAAGTGTCTTCAATCTCTAACATCTGCCGATCGATTCTGTAAAAATCTCACCGTGAAAAGTTAGGTGAAGTGAGCTTAGAGTGAGCTGTCAATTGTGTCAATCCCTAGCACTAGATGAAATGACAACTCACTCCACGCTCACTTCACCTAAGTTTGCAGAAAGAAAGAAAGAAAGAAAGCATTTATTTGCGGCAAACATGTCGCATAAAAAAGGACTTTTACACACACAAAAAAAAACTTGAGAGGTGTCAAGGGACACCCGGATGGAACGAAGTTCCTTTCTATAGACAGAGAAACACGCGCACGACGCACGTCTTACAACTATAGCAAAAAGTGTCGTTCCAACTTTTGGTCTTAATTTTTTCCGTCTAGCCCCCTTTCGCAACGCGCGATAAGGAACTTCGTTCCAAAAACATGTTTGGGGTAAACATGCGTCACATTCACGCAAAACGGCCATCGCTCAGCATAATGCTAAGACCCTAAACGAGACAGAGCTCCAGCGCGGTGCGGTGGTTTCATTGTGATATAGTTACAGAATCGCACTGCTGATGGAGTAACAGCTCACTTCACCTAAGCACTCACGGAGATGGTGAATTTTACAGAATAGATCAGCTGCAGTAGCAGGCACTGCAGATTTCCATAGATACAGAAGAGGCATCACAAGTGCGTTACTTTCCTAGAGACAAACCTGTAATGTCTGATGTGCCTGTAATTACATAATGAATACATACCAGCCATCAGTTTCATCATATCTGTCAGAACTCCATTTATCCCAAGAGCTAGGGACCAGGAGAGGAGGATCTGAAAAGATTAAACGTCATTAAAATCCATACTTACTATTATACTTTTTTTTTTTTTTTTTTAAAGTCATTTATTCAAATTAGGCTGAGAATCAGCACTTTTCGAACGTCAAAATTACAAAAGACAGTCCCCCAAAAACGCCCGCCCTTCACCACTTCCTAGTGCTATCGCTGGGAAGAAGAAGTGGCCAACAAACTTCCCAGCAGCACAGCTGTCTGTTCAGTTAGAATATAGTTGCATGTATACAATACTAGGAACATATGTTCAGTAATTAACATTACAAGAAACTTAAATTATTTGCCATAAAATATGTCAGCTAGCCACGCCAATATACCAACAAATATAATAAAAACTATACGTACTCAAGCTGAAAAAATAATTAATTAAAATGGAAATAAAAACTTACTACCTAAATAAAAGCCTCCAGGCATAAAGGGCGTGACAGCTTACATATCTAAGCATAGCTGGGTTCTGGTCACATAGCTGTCACTTGAGTCACAGATGAAAAACTAGGACCATCGAAGTAAAATAAATAAATAAGTTAATACTAATAACAATAACCTGTCAGTAAGCTAATTCTGGAGAAAGAACATGAACATTGTCTTGAGTTAATTAGGGCGACCAACTATTCTTATCGTGTAAGTAGTCGTTGATGGAATAGTAAGCCTTTGAACAAAGGTTAGATTTTACTTGAGCTTTAAACGCATTAAAAGGCAAGTCTAGCAAAGAAGAGGGTATCTTGTTATAAAAGGTTATACCCAGCCCAACAAATGAGTTATGAACCTTATGAAGCCGGTGAAAGGGGGCACGTAGTTTGTCCTTATTTCTAGTGTTAACACTGTGAATATCACTGTTTTTAGTGTACAAGTGCAAATTTTGCCTAATATACAAGATGTTGGCGAAGATGAATTGTGATGCAACCGTGAGAATACCAATATCTTTAAAAAAATCTCTTAGAGAAACTCTGGCACCTAGCTGGTAAATTGCTCGAACAGCTCGTTTTTGAAGGACAAATATATTTTGTATATCAGCGGCTTTGCCCCACAGCAGAATACCGTAGGACATAACACTGTGAAAATAACTAAAATAGACTAAACGAGCTGTATCAACGTCAGTGAATTGTCTTACTTTCCTGACGGCGAAGGCAGCCGAACTGAGCCTTCCTGCTAGACTTGATATATGAGGTCCCCACTGAAGTTTGGCATCTACTGTTAGTCCTAGAAAAATTGCCGAGCCTACTGTTTCAAGCACCTCTTTATTTAAGACGATGTTGGGTCCTAGATTTCTGACATTCGGTAAGGCAAACTTTACACATTTCGTTTTCTTGGCATTGAGAACTAGGTTATTTGACGTAAACCAATCTGTAACTATTGAGAGTGCACTGTTTACGTTGTCAAAATCTTGTCTATTCCTGTCTACTTTAAAAATAAGAGAGGTATCATCTGCAAACAGTACAACGTCACAGATGCCCTTCAAATGGAATGGTAAATCATTGATATATACTAAGAACAAGAATGGACCCAGTATTGAGCCTTGCGGAACACCTAACTGAACTGGTAGCCCGGAAGATTTCGCGCCATTAACATCTACACATTGGACCCTATTATGTAAATAAGAAATTATTACGTTGAGAGCCTCGTTTCGGACACCGTAATGACGTAGCTTACGCAAAAGCGTGTCATGGTGCACGCAATCAAAGGCTTTGGAGAGATCACAGAAAACTCCAATAGCATTTTGCGATTTCTCCCATGCGTCAAATATGTGTCTCAGCAGAGCAACACCCGCGTCTGTAGTTGAACGACCCTTTGTAAAGCCATATTGCTCATTATGGAGGAGGCTGTTTAAATTAAAATGTCTTAGCAACTGCTTGAGTATTAACTTTTCAAATATTTTGCTAAACGCAGGTAAAATAGAAATAGGCCTGAAATTGCCAACGTCATTCTTATTACCTGATTTAAATAATGGTATGACTTTGCTACTCTTCATGAGGTCAGGAAAAGTTCCTAAATCAACACATTTATTAAAAGTAACAGCTAGATAGGGGGCTACGATGTCTATTATATTACTTAAAAGTTTAATGGAGATGCCCCAATAATCACCGGTGTTTTTAGACTTAAGTGTATTAAAAATATTAACTACATCACGCGGGGTTACATGTTCGAAACTAAATAAAGGACTACATTTAGGTACACTACTATGCAAAAGGTCTTCAGCTTTAGACGGGGACGAATTTAAGGAGCGAGTCGTAGTTATCGGTATGTTGGCAAAAAACTCATTAAATGCCTCAGCTACATCAGCTGCATTATTAACTAATTTGTTGTCGACCATAATTTCAAGTTGTTTTTCTTGTTTAACAGATTTACCCGTTTCATTGTTAATAATTTTCCAAGTGGTTTTTACTTTATTATTAGAATTTTTAATTGTATCGCCTAAAAATTTTGATTTAGCAAAAGCACTAATCTTTTTGAATAATTTTGAATAATTTTTGACATACTCTAGGAAAGGAGTATCAAACCTGTATTTTTTCAAACCATATAACTCGTATAGTCTCGCTCTACTTTTATAAATTCCCGGAGTAATTGTGTCATCATGTGGATACTAATTGTGTCATCATCCACCTAGTCTTTTCCCAACTATGTTGGGGTCAGTTTCCAGTCTAACCGAATGCAGCTGAGTACCAGTATTTTACATGGAGCGACTGCCTATCTGACCTCCACAACCCTGGACTAGACTGTAAGACTGGTTGTCAGACTTTTGGGCTTCTACCCGTACCTACTGTCAAAGATCTGTGAAAGACAGCTGGGACCAACGGTTTAAAGAGCACGGAAGAGTCAAAATGTCATAGACGGTCACCCATCCACGAACCGACCGCGGCAAGCGTAGCCTAACCTTCGATCAACTCGTGCGGCTGTTATTATTAAGCTACGAGCCCCTCATGAACACTATATAAAAACTTTATTGCAAAAAAAACAACCGACTTCCAAAAACGACACTACAAAGTGAAAAATAACTTTAATTTCGGAAGTCGGTGTCGTTGGGTTCGCATTTTCGTTGTTTGCCACCGACTTCCGAAATTAAAGTTATTTTTCACTTTGTAGTGTCGTTTTTGGAAGTCGGTTGTTTTTTTTTGCAAAAAAGTTTTTATTTTTCACTTTTAAGTTGTAATTTTTACCAGCAATTTTGGTTTAAAAACCAAACTACTGAACCGTTTTTGATGAAATTTCTATGGGACCATTTGGGAAGTATACCCTATCCAACAAAGATTTTTTCAAATCGGTTGGCAAGCAACGGAGTTATGCGCGAACAAACATAAAAAAAAAAAAAAAAAAAAATACAAACATCCGAATTGAGAACCTCCTCCTCCTTTTTTTAGAAGTCGGTTAAAAATAAAAACACTCTTACCTCAAAAGCATCATTGCAGTCATTACAAACAGCCCAAGCCATTAATGACAGCACGCAGGGTACTGCCAGAACTGTAGTCCACAGCATGGACCCTGTCACATATGAGTCCATGTGAGGATACATGAAATCAGACTCCAGCTCCGCTTTCTGTATCACACGAATGAACGGCTGCATAGTTTCCATGTAACTGGAAGGTAATAAAAAAGAATACACCCTTTTTTTTAATAACCAACTATAAGTTTCAATGCAGGGGGTTCATAATAATAAAAATTAAAAAAACGCACATCACACACACCCCCCCACACACACACCCCCCCACACACACACACCCCCCCACACACTCACACGCACATTTTTATTGTTGTGAACTGTGTACTCATCTTAAATATAAGATAAGTACTTTTTTTTTTTTTTGTTCGCCCGCTGCACGTTCCAATTATTTTGTAACCGCTACGAAGACCCATTATAAATGGATACTCTTTCCTAAGATACAGACAGGTTTCTCTGCCTAGTTTAGGAAAAGGGATTTCTGTTATTGTTGTACTGGTTCTACTTTATAACATTATAGTCTATAAGACAACTCTGTATGCTATGTACAAACTGCTTATAAATAAAATTTAATTTATTATATTATTATTATTATACTAGCTTCTGCCCGCGGCTTCGCCCGCGTGGATGTCGGAAGTTATCCCACGGGAACGTGCTAACAGGATAAAATGTATGTGCTTCCCCAGAATGCCATCTATCTCGCGGGCCCTTTGTGGCTAATTACAGTAGAAAACCAATTGTGTCTCATTAGTGGTGATTAAGAGGGTACCTATATGATATCTTTACCTAAGTACCTACCTAATTAAAAAAAAAACTCAATAACAGAAAATTAAATACCTACCTAAATAAACCTATTTCTGATGATAACTAATCTAAACTCAATAAATAAGCAAAATCCCTAAAAACTAATATCTATACGAATGACTAATCCTACCTAACAGTATTATAAAATAACCTACGGTCACTACGTACACTATCAAATATACTACCTATACTTTAAAATTAAAATCTATACCTACGACTCATATAAAAATAAACCTAAATAACTCTAAAAACTAAAAGGAATAAAAATGAACTCCACTGCGGGTGACCCAACCTACGACAAACTTAGTATTTGCGGTTGGTACAGTACAGACAGTGGTAATCGGGTATAGGGATCGAACCGCAAAATTAAGTTTGTTTTTTATTGTATATACTTTTCCGGGATAAAAAGTACCCAGTGTGGTGCCCAAGATATTAAAGAATAATTATACCAAGTTTCATCGTAATCGAACCGGTAGTTTTTGCGTGATGCCTGAACAAACAGACAGACAGACAGACAGACAGACAGACCGACAGACAGACAGACAGACAGACAAAAATTTTTTTAATCACATTTTTGGGTTCGGTGTCGGTCTAGTAACACCCCCTGTAAATTATTTTTTTGATATTTTCAATGTACAGAATTTTCACTTCTACAGATTTATTATAAGTATAGATAGATAATAATCCTCCTGATCAATTTCCGTGACGGTGGACAATCTCAACGGAGATTAGAAAGTGTGTGAGCGAACACAGACGCACTCTCTGTTCCTTTAATCTCATAATAATAATAATATCCCTGGACATTTCACACAGCGCCATCTAGTCCCAAGCTAAGCAACCTAATGCTTGTGTTATGGTAACAAGATGGCTGATAAACTACTTATATACATTTTTTTTTTGTAAATACATACATATTATAGATAGAAAAACACCCAGACTCGGAACAAATACATGTAGGTCATACAAATATTTGTTCCGTGCGGGAATCGGACCCGCGACACGCAGCGCAGCAGTCAATCGCTTAACCACTGCGCCAACCGTGCCGTCATAGTCTGATGGGATGGCAATCCGACATGACCGGGGAGAGATCAGGTGCAGGACCAACGGCTTTACATGCTTTCCGAGGCATGGAGATATCACACCACCAACTTCCGAACTCCGGGCTGTTACTAAGAAATTCCTAATTGCAATAACACTGCCCGACCTGGGAATCGAACCCAGGACCCCATGCACAGCAGTCTGGCTTGCGACCACGAGACCAATAGGCAGGGGATTCATAATCATGTACCGAATCCATGTTCCATCACAGGTAAAATTTATAGTAGCAGCCTGGAGTCTGGATTTGTGGGTCGGTGTATGACAATGGGCTCTCAAATCACCTTGGACTGAACATGACAGAAATGCAGGTGTATTAAACACCGCTGCCTACCATTCTCACTCATACTAATTATATTTATAATAACATAACATTAATAAAAAAAAAAAAAATAAGTTAAACCACGTTTAATTAGTGTTTCTAATAACAGCCGCGGAGATAAACTGATACGGTTTTGATGATGTCACTTATCTATTCGTAAGCGTACAACGGTATAATCGTGGTGCGACGAACAATAAAAAAAAACCTTAAAATATTTTTACAATTTCTTATCAGAAAATTGATTTCTTTTCGATAAAATACTTCGTCAAACTATAGTAGGACTATGGAAAAACAATTTGATGTAGAATTTATGGCAAATAAATACATATTTCATTGATAAATTACCAAAATATGTTTGTAAATATTCTAGCAACATATGGAGACGACTTACCAGAAGGCAGACACTAAAATGATACGCACGACTATTTCAACAAATAAATTAAAGTTTGCGGATCGTATTAGCGGCATTTTTAATGTATTTTACATAAATAAATTGATAAGTTTGTTAGAATCCTCTTCGCACTTTCGCAGTAATATACTGAAAATTTTGTGATAAAGGATTTGACGTTTCACTTTTCGTTCGAAATCCTATACCTACTCAATTTTTATCAGTGATCATCGTTTAGTTTATGCTTTTTAGTTGCGTTTTATTTTCTTGCCAATGTAGATTTATCATCAAGTTTTGTAAGTGGCACGGAGACTTTTAGTTGTAAGGATTTGCAGCTTAATTAGAATGGAATTTTATGATTTATTTTCGACCAATTGTTTACATGAATAGAAAGACAAATAAAGCCACCGTTGATCTGACCGGTGCGGGATCAAAACGAGAGGAGTTTGAGTCTCAACAGTGGAAACCAATGAGGGAACATTAACATTAGACACATAACTTATCATTCAACAAGCTGTGCGGCCCATGGGATTTCCCATCGGCAAAATTCACGAGCTACCATACAAACTTTAATCCCTCTTTGGTGTGGGGCGGCTCCAGCAGTGTCTTAAGCGTGGTTGCGAGTCGCCTGGACTGTGTGTACGTGGGTCACTGTTGTCATACAGTCTCTCATGAGATGTCGCAATGGTGAGCAACCGTTATCTTTTGTATTGTTTTTCTTGTTTTTATATAGTGTCTGTGCTTACTAACAAAAACAAGAAAAACAATACCTACGTAATCAACCATCGTATGTTTTACTAACCATCTTGTTGAGTCTTGGTTCCTTCATTATAGAAAATTCTATTCTATACTATTTAACCCTTAGGGGACGAACTTTCAAAAAGTACTTGCCTACGTTGGAAAAGGAACTTTTGTGCAAAATTTCATGCTTATAGACCCATTGGTTTAGGCTGTGAGTTGTCTGTCAGAGAATTTGCGCTAAGGTAGCCCGCGGAATTCAAAATGGCTTACGCTTTTTGCATCCCGATGGACCCCGATGGTATGTACTTACACCCCGATGGTAAGTACTTACGACACGATGGTAAGTACTTACACCCCGATGGTAAGTACTTACACCCCGATAGTAAGTACTTACGACACGATGGTAAGTACTTACACCCCGATGGTAAGTACTTGCTCCCCGATGGTAAGTACTTACACCCCGATAACACATCAAACTCAAACTCAAAGCATTTATTTCAAACAAACCAATTACAGGCACTTTTGAATTGTCAAGGGGTCGGTCAGTCAGAAAGATGAAGCTAGTTGCCCATTCTAAAGCGTAGTAGGTACTAATTCAGAAATGAAATGAAATTAAAATAAGCGGGGGCGGCTTAGGGCCGACATACACGGACTGCTTGAAGCAGTCTGCACCCTAATTACGTAACACACGATCAACCGTAATCGGTTTCATTTTGACAGTTCAACAACATTCATTGCGTTATTTACGTGTTGGGCAGACAAATTCGAACTTATGAAGCAATGGATTAGCAATTTGCTTCAAAATGATTCTGATTCCGATTGATTGTGTATTACGCAATTAGGGTGCAGGATGGACTGCTTCAAGTTGCGACTGCAAAGTGAACTACAGTCTTCTACGTACACACTTATACGAACCGCTCGAGCAGTTGCAACTGCTTCGGGCGGTCGTGCGGTCAAGCAGTCGCCAGGCATACACTGACTGCTCGAGCTGTCGACTGCTCTCGCGCAGTTACCTGATTTGAATGACGAGCAGTTGGTATCAACTGCTCCAGCAGTTATCAATGGCAGCTTCAAGCTGTTGACTATGACTGCAAGAGCGGTCCGTCTATGTTGATCAATCGCTAACTGCTCGAGCAGTCCGTGTATTTCGGCACTAAGAGGGTAAAATATTTTGGATTGATTTAAAGAAAAGGAATAGGTAAGTTTAAATTGTTTATTAACTTACATCTAAATATATAAATAATATCATGTACCTATTTTGTCATCGTAAAACAAGAAAATATAACTTATTTTAATCTTATCTAAAAAGAGCGCTAACTATGTACCTATTTTAAAAGATAACAAATAAAATGATCAATTTTTAACACAGAAAAATAAAAGGTAACCAAATCGATTGATAAAACAAGATGGCGGAGTTAGTTCCAATTTTGGCCACGCGCCAAAATAACCTTATAGCGCTGTACGCACGAATGCGAATGAATCGTGACGGGAAAACAAATGAACCCGCTCAAAAGTGAGCTACTCGCTGCGCAGTACCGCACCCCTCAGCCCCGCTGACATGTAAATTGGTTACTGCGCAGCGACTCACCTCATGTTCCGAGCCGACCTAGTAAGTTTGCATCGGGCTGTAACGTGCGTAACTTCTTCGTGTATATTGATATTCTATACAGTTGTACAATAGCACCATAAAGGTCTATTATTGACTATTTTAGGTAATAAAACAACAAAAAGAAAACAAATACACTTTGTATACAACATACCTACTCGTATAACTATGTAATATGGGGTTAGTAGTACAAGGCTAACTAATAATATTTCAAATTGCAACGCAGAAGTCGCTTTTTATTTTGTGCTCATTCACCCATTTTCGGCCTATTTTACATAATAAATAGCTCCGGAATGAACGAGTACGAAATGAACACTCATTCTGTAAATGACAAGACAATTTATATTAGTTTCCAGTAACTATTACTGGTAATTTGTGATCAATTTTTAAAGTGTTACCAAGATCATTAATACCAATGATTATTTATAATTAAATAACGACGGTTGTCGTGGGACACCTTCTCCCTAAGGGCTCTATCTCACTAGAACAGCAGTAGCGGCGCAACCATGGCCGCACTTTCAAAAATGTATGGTTGGTTGCGCAACCGATTGGTAGCCTAGCTGGTGAGATATTCATTATGAAGCTGTGTATACAGGGTGGCAGGGGGAAGGTTAAAAAAAATATTGCTGTTCCATACATTTTGATCGCGTAGGTAGGTATTGCACTTTTGTATGAAACAGAAGATTTTTTTTTTGATAACCGACGTAAAATTTCTACACTATGGGGTCTAAACTCATGTGCTGAATTCATGGTTACAGTTTGCGCGTCGACTGCCACCCTGTATTTTGCTGGTAGCGCGACCATGGTTGCGCTGCCGTGGTGTCCTAGTGAGATATAAGCCTAATTGCGTAACAAACTATCAATAACAATCTGAATAATTTTGAAAGATATTGCTAATCCATTGCTTCATATGTTCGAAAAAATTATCTGATCAACAACGTAATAAACATTCATCGCGTTGTTGATCAGATAATTTTTGTTGTTGAACTGCCAAAATGAAAGCCGTTGCTACGTACATAGCAAAATGAACTTTATGTCAATTGTCTAACGTACAAACTAGATACGAGCTTATTACTGCCGGAATTCCCGAGAATGCGCGATAATTCTCCAGAAGATGCGCGACCTGTGCGTATTTGTGTATCTAATATGTGCGTTACACTTTTGACATAAAGTTCATTATGGTTTGTACAAAAAAAAATCGATTCCGCTCCGCTCCGCGGCAGTGTAAATTGAGCCTTAGTGTGTTACGCAATTAAACCGTCAGTTCGAACGAAGTTCCTTTCACTGTATGTGATGTGTTTAAAATAACAGGCACAATGATATAATCTCAAGAGTGATTAAATGAAAAAAATATGACGGAATGGTAATACTACAGTACCTAACTAGGAACCGGCATGTGTTCTAGAACCAAAAATTCGAAGACATGTTACACCTCCCAACCCGCACTGTGCCCGTGAGGTGGATGGCCCACTCCCTCTCACTGAGAGGAGGCCTGTATCCCAGCAGTGGGAACGTTATAGGCTAATTATGTAGCAGCTATAGTACAGACGCCAGCAGGTCAAGCTACACGAAACTGTCAAATTTTCCCTTAATGCTTCAGCGATAAAGTAGAAAATCTAATAAAGAAATTTGACAGATTGTAGTAGCTTGATGTGCTGGCGTCTGTACATACAGACATGTACTCTTGTTAACACATATACAATAGCAAAAGTGTTGTGGCTGTCAAAATGTTGCAATTTTTTGGCCTAGCTCTCATTTGCAAAGGAACTTCGTTCAAAAATATCATTTTTAAGTACATACCAATTTTTTCTACACAAAAACCTTACAACATAACAAAAAGTTTTTTTTTTTAATTTAAATGCGCAATACAAATGCCAGACTTAATTTTGACGAACACTCCAAAAAGATATGCCCCTAATAAAAATGCGTTTGATAAAAAAAAAAGAAATTTGAGATTTCGTAAAAATATAAATACTACTTAAATTATATTATGACTTCGTAACGTCTAAACTAAAGGGATTTGAAGGCCCGCGGCATACCTACTTGTCCGCCATTTTGTTTTATTTTTCAAAATGGCGGCCACGCTTTATGCCTATATAATTTCCATGCGAGGCCGCCATTTTCAAGAAAAAATGGCGGACAGTAGATCGTATTATGCCAGGCTCCATATAAAAATCTTCAATTCCGTTCTTAACGTTTATTTGCCCATTATCGGCCAAAATTACATATTGTGCACCCATCGAAAAATCGGCCCATTTCTAGCCTAAAGTGATTTATCATTATAATACATCATGATGATACTGGTAACTGAATATGGTTAGCACAAGGTCGGTGATTGTGGGTTGTGATACTTGGGAAAGGCCTTGTCCAGTGATGGGCTTCTTTTAACTGAATGATGAATTGAAGATGTTGAAGACGTCCCTCGGAAAGCACGTTAACTGCCGAACTTAATTACCTATTTTCAGTTAAAGACGAATCACTACCGATGGAAGCCAGTATAATATAAAAAAGTCAGGAAGGCAGTCGCTTCATGAAAAATACTGGAATTCAACTTTTTTATATTAGACTGGAAACCAGCCCCAACATAGTTTGGAAAAGTCTAAGCAGATGATGACGTAGACATAAAAAATACTACTGATATTATATAATATACTGTTTTTGAATTATAAATAGTACCCCATAGAATGTGTCCTAGCATTCTTGTAATAATCAAAGTATTCTTGTGGCGAGTTGGCGTGCTTCTTCACGACGTCATCTAACTGCATTTGATCACCCCAGTCCGCCTGGAATACCAAGAAGTACTTAATTAAATGACAAGATTATATCCTACTAATATTATAAACGCGAAAGTTTCTATGGATGGATGGATGTTTGTTACTGTTTCAGACAAAAACTACTGAACGGATTAGGATGAAAGGGACAAATAGTTTATAAGAAGGATTAACGCATAGGATAATTTTTATCCCGATGTTCCCATAATATGGGATCGAGACTTATGCGGGTGAAACTGCGGGGCACAGCTAGTATAATTATTATATGGCGTTTCCGCCAACTTCCAAACTCCGGGCGATCACTAAGAAATTCCCAATGGTAAAATCCAAAACACTTGGCTTGACCCGGGAATCTAACCCAGGACCCTACACTCAACAGTCGCGCTTAACACAACAGGTTATACAGGGTTATTTGTAAAACACCAACAACCTCTTAAGAGGTCATTGTACTCATCATTATGAATAACTTTTACTATGGGACAAAACCTGAAATCGCGAAAAAAAAATCAGCTGCTCCCTACATTTTGACGAGTTATGCGAACATAAATGTAGGAAACAGCTGATTTTTTTTCGCGATTTCAGTTTTGGTCCCATAGTAAAAGTTGTTCATAATGATGAGTACAATGACCTCATAAGAGGTTGCTGGTGTTTTACAAATAACCCTGTATAAAGCCGGGTATTCATTCAAAGTGTACTTACAAAATTAGGGAAGAGCCCTCTTTTCTCATCAAATTTCCTCTGGTTGACACATCGCAGGAGGTATAGCCTCTCCACCCAGGGCCATATCATGTAGTCCAGCATACCAGGACGGTGACCTCCGAAGTAGTTTGTACCTGGAATCAGACCATAGAGTATTAGGTGCGTCGTTCGTCTAGTGGTCGTAATAGTTAGCATATTTATAATAATAATATCCCTGGACATTTCACACAGCGCCATCTAGTCCCAAGCTAAGCAACCTAATGCTTGTGTTATGGTAACAAGATGGCTGATAAACTACTTATATACCTACATTTTTTTTAAATTTATTTATTTAGGTATAGTTAATTAAAACGGTACAACACCAATTACATTAATTACATTGAGACAATAATTACGTTGACAATAATACAAGGTGTCGTTTTGCATCCTCGTCAAATTCAAGGAGGTAACTATGCTACTGATTCTCGACACGAATCAATAGTAAAATAAGTAGGTTTTTTTTTCTAATTTTCGGAATTCGGCAGAATGTGTGGGACACGCATATTAAAACGCGGCCTGTGTGAGACCGCACTGTAACTGCCCTTTTACACACACATAAAAACGCAGGCGCTTATACGATACCATAACGCGATTCTGTTCTTTGAACGTGGTGTATTCTGAAATGAGGCCACGAGAGCCACACTGAAAAAAATTTAACTAATTTTAGGCCACTGTGGCATGACTATGACTTTTACAGTTTAGAGCAGTTTTTTCAAATAAAGTCAGTATTGAAAAAATGACAGGCCACTGTGGTTCTCATGGCCTCAAATACTGTCGAACTTAAATAACAAAAAAAAAACAAGTATGTATTCATTATTTACCAGGGATCGTAATTTTATTTGATTATTTATGTCTTTCATAACAGCCTCCTGAAATTTGACGAGGATGCAGAACAACAGCTTGTATAACTTAATATAAAAACTAACATGGAACAGTGGACTCCCTTGCATACTTTCTCTCACAGAACACCAGACACGCATAATTTTACTCCATTCATCCGCAAACACTTCGCATTCAGGGTTGGCAGTCAGAAGGGCATTCAGCACCTTTAGAGTACGACAAACTGGGGATTTGGCTCTGGCTACAGTTTTGGCTGGCCAAATCTAAAATCCGGGCTGCTATAGGCACCGGTTCCCTTGTTCACAAACTAAACTAAATTTAAGTTCAGTGCATCTTTCCTTTCTATTTCATTAAGGACATTACAATTAAGGACAGAAGATAAATATTAGTTTAGTCCTGTCAAATTAGGATACTCCATAGACAAGTTTAGACGTAATTAAAAACATGGCTACTAAAAATACTGGCGCTGACTAATTTGACAGGACTAAACTAATGTTTATTTTCTGTCCTTTTCTTAATTAAATAGAAAGAAAAAGATGCACTGAACTTAAAATTCAGTTTAGTTTGTAAACCAGGGAATCGGCGCCATTAGGTAATTCAGAATAGAAAAAACTCAATATAATTTTGTCCGAACTGGGCATTGAACCCAGGACCCGACACATGCTCATAAAATGAAGAAAAAAGTTCCTTACCTCTTGATGCCAATTCCTTCTCGAAGATATCTAGTGTTTGTATGATTTGCTCACTCCCGAACGCGAAGTTCGTGTCGAAACATTCTAAACTGCCTTTTATTAACTGAAAATTAAAAAGAAAACCAGAATCAGCAACAGTGTAGGCCTGTCAACAAGCACCAGGTAGTTAATAAAATAGAAAATGGTCTACAGATCTAAAGTCTACAAGGCCTACAACGTTCTCACATTAAAAAAATATGCATTTAAAAAGAATCCATCAAAGAAATAATCATCATCTGCCTGCCTTTTCCTAACTATGTTGGGGTCGGCTTCCAGTCTGACCAGATGCAGCTGAGTACCAGTATTTTACATGGAGCGACTGCCTATCTGACCTCCACAACCCAGTTACTGGGTAATACGATACCCCTTGGTAAGACTGGTTGTCAGACTTTCGGGCTTCTGACGACCCGTAACGACTGCCAAAGATCCACGAATGACAGCCGGGACCAACGGCTTAACGTGCTTTCCGAGGCATGGAGGGGTCTTGGTATGTAAAGATGGTCACCCATCCACGGACCAACCGCGGCAAGCGTAGCTTAACCTGATCGATCGACCCGTGCGGCTGTTATTACGTAGCCACAAAAAACCCCCAAAAAGATAAATAAAATTTAAAAAAATACTAAAACCAAATGAAATTATTACCTCATTAAACCTTTCAATGAGCAGCCTATCCTGAGCCTTCACGTACGCGTCCCGGGAGTGGAGCTGATTCCTGGAATACTTCTCGTCGAGGTAGTCACAGATCACCACACTCTCAAACAAATATTTGTCTCCATTGTCCGTGGGAATCTCTAGAACTGGTATTTTTACTGAAAATAAGAAGATACAATTTTTTTTTTAAACGTTGCCCCCACACTAGTAATCTCCTGTATCGTGGGTGCGTTTACAAACATTTAAACTCACATACACAAACAGCCAGACCCGGAACAACTACTTGTAGATCATACAAATATTTGGTCCGTGCGGGAATCGAACCCGCGACAAGCAGCGCAGCAGTCAATCGCCAACCGTGCCGTCAAATTACTTTTACGTGTGTAAGGACACCCTCAGGCTAGGTGGAGCTACGATCTTCGCAGGGTGGCTGGTAGAAGCTTGATGAGAGTTGCCGACAATTGAGCTGAATGGCGTGGAATTGGAGAGGCTTATGTCCAACAGTGGTTTGCTGTAAGCTGATGATTTTGACGATGTTTGTTACAATAGGATAATAGGGCGCCGAACGATGACACATATACAGCGTGTATCAGAAATACGTGGTCAAAGTTAAGGGTGTGGTACAAACCATCAAGCTGAACAACTTTCTCCATGGGACCAAAATCGTGATCGCGAAAAAATAACCAGCCGTCCCGAACATTTGGGCCCAGTAGACAGTTGGGACAGTTGATAACTTTTTATTATAGTTGATACGGGCTGGTGTCAGCAACTCCACATCAATGCGCGTATGCTAAAGTAACTCTGAGTATCTGTTACCGTCTCATGCCTTAACGGCTGAACGGATTTTAATGCACAGGTATTACACAGGTAAACAGTGACCTGGGTCAGGACATTGGATACTTTTTATCCTGGTAGTAAAGAAAGAAAGAAAGAAAAAGTATTTATTGCGACTCGTGCAGGAAGATCATGAAGCTAAACTAAACTAATAACAATCAAAAAAAAAAAAACCAAATGATATAAAAAAAGAGTAATTAACAAAAAGAAAAATGTACGTTCCCGTGGGATGATTTCAGACCTCCCCGTGGGCAAAGCCGCGGGGGAAAAGCTAGGCTTCTCTTGCCTTTTCGCCAGATATTAAAAAAAAATAACGTATCTTGTACTCACATCTCGGATTCTTGCTCCTAAACCACTCAGGTAGCCTGAGAGGGTCTAGCTTGTATACTTCATATTTCGCCTTCTTAGCCTCCAAGATCAATAGGACCCTGTGACCGTAAGGGTTCATATCCACATGGTAGAGACGAAGCTTGTCTGACAGCGTGGGCGGTGGCATGGGACCTGGAACCAGAAAACCAAAAAATTAGGAGACCAGGCATCGAAGCAAACCCCCAAGCAGCCCGCGATGTATCGCAGTGAGGTATAAAAAAAAAATTAAAAACTTGAGAGGTGTCAAGGGACACCCGGATGGAACGAAGTTCAAAGAGAGACAGAGAGACAGACAGAGAAACACGCGCACGCCGCACGGCTTACAACTATAGCAAAAAGTGTCGTTCCAACTTTTGGTCTTAATTTTTTCCGTCTAGCCCCCTTCGCAACGCGCGATATGGAACTTCGTTCCAAAAACTAAATCAAGTCATTTATTCAAAATAGGCTGGGAATCAGCACTTTTCGAAAGTCAAAATTACAAAAGACAGTCCTCCAAAACGCCCGCCCTTCACCACTTCCTAGTGCTATCGCTGGGAAGAAGTGGCGCAACAAACTCCCCAGCAGCACAGCTGTCTGTTCAGCCGGTCGATTCTGTAAAAATCTCACCGTGAAAACTCAAGTGAAGTGAGCTTGATGTGAGTTGTCAGTAGTGTCAATCCCTAGCATTATTTGGAATGACAGCTCACTCCACGCTCACTTCACCTAAGTTTTCACGGTGAGATGGTTACAGAATCGCACTGCTGATGCTGTTAGAAAAACTCAAAAACAAGTTAAAATAAATATGGATGTCACGTGATCAACTTATCTCGGAAACGTGACATTTTACAGGGTTTAGTCTTAGTATGTTATCTGTTTGCATTTAAGTCAGCTATCGATCCAAATAGGTCTCAAACGGGGCCGCTCATAGTACTCATCATCATCTGCCTAGCCTTTTCCCAACTATGTTGGGGTCGGCTTCCAGTCTAACCGGATGCAGCTGAATACCAGTATTTTACAAGGAGCGACTGCCTATCTGACCTCCACAACCCAGTTCCTGGGTAATACGATACCCCTTGGTAAGACTGGTTGTCAGACTTTCGGGCTTCTGACTACCGGTAACGACTAGTACCTACTCATGACGACACATTAATTAACTCAAAAGTCATTTATTCAAATTAAACTGAGAATCAACACCTGCCATCTAATCTCTTCACCACCCTTGGTTGACTGGTAGAGAATGCCTAAGGCATTAAGTCCGCCTTTGTACCTTTTTGTGCGAAAAGTTTAAATAATAAATCAGCACTTTTCGACCGCCAAAATTACTTTGACAGTCCCCCAAAACGCCCGCCCTTCATCACTGCCGAGTGCTTTCGCTGGGAGGAAGAAGTGGCGCAGTAAACTCCCCAGCGAAGCATCAGTTCTTCGTACTAAGAAATGAGAATAATCCATAACCGTATACATTATTTACCTTGCAACTGACGTTGATATCGTGTTGTACGTAACAGGTAGGTGCGATGTATTCAGGCCCGCCATTAACCCATTTCCATAGGAGGTCAAGGAGTATTACATCGATAATTCAGTAGAGGGGCCTTGTTAAGTCGATAGCATTGTCTAGTCGATAGAATGTGGGCGTGTAGGGCTGTGTCTTTCTTTATACGGAGTTTTTTATCGTGGGTGTGTAATGAAATGAAATGATTTAATAATATATAAAAAAATAATATCGGAATCACTTTTACACGTCATCATCATCTGCCTAGCCTTATTCTAACTATGTTGGGGTCGGCTTCCAGTCTAACCGGATGTAGCTGAATACCAGTATTTTACATGGAGCGACTGCCTATCTGATCTCCACAACCCAGTGACTTTTTCAAATCGGCTGGCAAGCGACGGAGTTATGCGCGAACAAACATAAAAAAAAATACAAACATCCGAGTTAAGAACCTCCTCCTTTTTTAGATGTCGGTTAAAAATACAAAATAGTAAACAAAGCGAGCACCTCTAAGTACTCAAAATATTCCCTTATCAGTTATCATACATTTTTGCATGCTTTTCTCTTCACGTAACCCAATTACGTGCATTACTTCAATGATAACAAATGCAAACATTTTGTCTAGTCTTTTTGTTGGTTAGGTATGTACACCGGAAAAGATAGTGTGTGCATAGTCTCGATTAAAACTATCACCTTTTTTCACATCTGGGGAGTTTGTTGCGCCACTTCTTCTTCCCAGCGATAGCACTAGGAAGTGGTGAAGGGCGGGCGTTTTTGGGGGACTGTCTTTTGTAATTTTGACGTTCGAAAAGTGCTGATTCTCTGCCTAGTTTATCTATAGGTACTAATATTATAAAGAGGAAAGATTTGTATTTTTGTAAAGCTACATTCACCCTGAGTGACAGGCTCTATTTATTGCTAGAAAAGATTAGGGATCCTTACTAAAACTTAATCACCCGTACGAAGCCGGGACGGACCGCTAGTAATATTATAAACGTGAAAGTTTGTATGGACGGATGGATGGATGGGTGGATGTTTGTTACTCTTTCACCTCCTCTTTCACGCAAAAACTACTGAACGGATTTGGATGAAATTTGGCACACAGATCGTTTATAACGCTCAGTGCTTTCCAATAGTGAAATAATTTTTGAAATCGGCACAGGAGTTTTTGAGTTTATTCATTACAAACATACACACAAAAATACAAATCTTTCCTCTTTATAATATTAGTATAGATTAGGAGGATTATGTCGTATTTTACAAAATTTGTGCCTTAGGACACTTGAGCATTTAGGATTGCATCTCATTCATAAATTGTATCATAATTTAAGTCAAGCAAGAAGCGGTGAAACTCTGACTCCACGTCAGCTACCTACCTCTTCTAATACATCATCACCTATTCTGGTACCTATTGCATAAATATATTTGTGTGCTGCTTAGGTCATCATTTGTCTTGCCTTTTTCAAACTATGTTAAGGTCAGCTTCCAGTCTAACCGGATGCAGCCGAATACCCGTATTTTACAAGGAGCGACTGTCTATTTGGGGACCTTAAAAGGCCACTTTGGCAGAATCATAATAGGATAACAATATGAATCTTAGTAAAAATCGTAAAATGGTCACAAACTGACAATTCATAATATGATCTGTGTGCAATTCATATCACAATGAATCACATTTAAACTGTAGAAATAAAAAATAAAAAACCAATTTGCTTAATATAAAAACTGTAATGAAAAATTTACCGATAAAATTACGGTTTTTATTTTTTTCATGCGGCAATGTTTACACCAAATATAAAATGAAATTTTACGAAAATTAGAATTGCTAATGATCTGCTGGGAATTCAGGAAATGAATAGCTTTTAGAGGTATTGCTTAAAGTGGCCTTTTTAGGCCCCCTGACCTCCACAGCCCAGTTACTGGATAACAGGGGTATCGCCCCTTGGTAAGACTGGTTGTCAGACGGGTGGGCTTCTGACTTGCGGTAACGACTGTCATAGTTCTACGAATGATGGCCGGGACTTTCCGAGGCACAGAGGGGTCTCGATAGAGATGGTCACCCATCCACGTACCGACCGCGGTAAGCGTAGCTTAACCTGATCGATCGACCCATTGTATGCTTAGCTATTCACCTATATCTGGTGCCGAAAACTAAGAAAAAGTATAAATATTGTTTTTGTAATTTAACAAAATGATCGCCTATTTGTAAGCCTCTTCGTAACGTGACATACTTATCACAGATAACTATATATAAGATACTTATCAATGTCAACAAAACTGTCTAGACCCCGGCTTAGGGTATTAGTGTTCTGTGGTCTAGCCCGTAGTCTAGCCTCTTCTCTTAATAAAATGCTGAAAATAGGCTAAAACTATTGCCAGAGCTAAATAATGATTGGGCAAAATAGGCCACTTCTAATCGACCCAGATCACAATTTTGGGACTTTTTAAACTGTTTATTTAACTCTATAAAGTATCTTCAATAAAACTATGAGAATAGTCAACTAGTCACGATTTCTTTAGAAAAAATGAGGTCGCCTATTTTTGGCATTGTATATGCCAAAAAGATGTTACAACATTATCTATAAATTAATATCCGAAAAACGAAACGGCTAAATATGTACCTATAGTGAACACACACAGTCATGATGTCATTTTATATGCACTATTTTTTGTGTCAATATGCCACAGACCATAAACAAGGTCGTATTAATTGACACAGCAGGTAAGTCGATTGATGCACCTCCTGGCCTTGGTGACAAACAGCTGTTCTACTAGTCTATACAATTGAGATACTATTTAACATACAATAAAGTATACAAAATTATGCCGATGTTCATATCACTGCATTTATTATTATATTAATTTTAAAATTGTTTAGACAACATCATTTTTAGTTTAAAAATAATTTAACTTAACATAAAAAAGAAAAATATTTGACGAAGGAATGAAAATCGGGGAACTAAAGTTTTTTTAACTGACGACGCCGAAATGAATGCCGAAATATACAGCCTGAATAAAAAAAAAACAAGCCACAGTTTTCACGATCAATAATAAAAACAAAATCTCACTCACCGACGGTCCGTTGTTGATAATACGACATCTTTTTTTCACTAGCACACGTAGAATTAAAGAGAAAATTGTTTTAATTCGTGTAATCGTACTCCCGCGAACCACGAAAACCTGTGTGGAAATAATAACGTCATTCTTAAAATTAAAGCTGTCGACAGAACCAACACGCTTAGGCTACATCACGCCGCGATGACGTCATGGGTATTATGGGTAATGAATGAACGACTGTTCAGTCTTGTCGGCATCGACCGATTCACAGTCATTCATAACCTATGGACTATCTGCCGTCGTAAATAGTCGACTTTGTAATTTCTTTTAACAAAAACTCCCAGCAAATTGAAACCTATTTCTTTTGTACGCTTCAGGCGGTAAGCAGAAATAAGCGGATTGAATGAAATTCGTTTTCGTGCTAGTTGATAATGCAAATTGCTTATAAACTTATAATGCATTGTAGTGGTACTCCAGGGTAGCCGTAATACCTACTGTACTTTTTAGGGCTAAGTATTTAAGAACTACTTAAGTACAACGCTTACAAAAGTTCAGAAACGCAAGTCTTGAACTCTTTACTTGACGCTAGCGTCAGCTGCCAGCCTTATTTATCAGTATAGCATTATCATAATCAGCTTATAATGTTTCCGCTGCTGAGAAACCGGCTTCCTCTCGGTGAGAGGGAGTACTGGGCCGTAATCCATTACGCGGCCGGGCCCAGTGCGGGTTCGTAGATGTCATGATGACATACCGGTTTCCTCACGATGTTTTTCTGCACCGTTTTATGAGCAGTAGTGATGAAATAATTTACACAAAGTAAAGTACCTGTTTGGGTTCGAAACCCGAACTACAACTCGTAACTTGCGGCCATTACCTATAATTTATCACTACGGATGATCATATTGTGTTGCTATTAAAAACCTCAAGGCAAGTTTGACTTTGACATTCTTGTTAAACTTTAGATTGTTATCTACACTTGTTTTTAAATAATCACGAACGTTTCTACTTCAATTCTTTACTTATAAATATATCATAAAATTTCGATTAGTAAAATACGTGATTTCGTGAAGCCGTATTATGAGCAAGACCCTAAAAATAACTTTCTTCGAGATTTTACATAAAGAAAGCGTCGACCTAGTTGCAGAGTGTAAGCTAAGTATGCAAATGGCCCTCTAGTATGACATCATCTGTGACCCGATTATCTGTAACCCTGACAAATTCAATAGTCCTAAACAAGACATCACTGTTCCATACATTTAACGTATTCTTAATTTAACCGCCTTATTTTTAGAAGGCCAATAACATAGGTGTTTGTATTTTTTACTCATACCTACTTTTATTTAAATTAAATGTGTTTAAACTGATTAATGACTGGAACGTTATTTTAGAAAATGAGTCATTTCTGGATTTCGTAACCACGTTTGAAGAATTTTAATTTGATTAATTACATTGTATAGTACATACCTATTTGAGATAATAAATGGAGACTGATGTGATGAATTTGCAGTACTCTGAAGTAAAATTACTGTTAAATAAAACGTTTAAGTTAAAAGGGAACAAATAACATACATTGAAGCAAAAGCATATTACTAATCTCTTTATTATTATGTATTCCGTATTCAGTATGTAATTTCCTATTAAAATGATCTTCAAGATATTTTCTTTTAAATAAAACTAATATGCTAGTATTTTTTTTTTGTATAATTTATTTCTGCAATAATTAAACGGGAATTAAATGTTGCAAAAGGAAAATAAATACTATGTTTACGGATGCATATCTGGTCGTGCCGGCCGACTCCGTTAGATTTGTTTCGCCTGTAGCAGTGTAAGTATAATTTCTAATAATAAGCAACTCTAATAGCAATTGCATTTAATAACTATAAATCATTTTAATCACATTATGAATCAATTATGAGTTTAAAGTTGCTTAGATATAACACAAAAAATTAAAAATTGGTAAATACCGTAAATAGTAGTTTTGATGAATAAAGAGTGGCAACACAATAAATGCTGTCAAACCGTGGTGCTGTCAATGTCACATTTTTTTTCAACTCGTTCCATTAATTTTTAATTTGAAGCATTTTTCTGTATCATGCTTAACCCTTCACGCTTCCCAAACAATGCATCTTCCATCTCGCTCATATTTAAAAACTAGTTTTTCTGACAAAAATAAAATAAATCGAAGTTTCCTTTCGGAAATAATTAGGTTTAATTAAATCCACAGAAAGGCTAAATAAACGCTCTAAATTAAAAGCTTTGGTAAAAATCCGAGTTACGTATTATATTCGTGGCAAAATGTAAAACAATCTTAAACAATAATTTTTGTATTTTTGTTTGAATAAATTAGCTTCAGTAAACATTGAGTACTTATAGCAGGTAATTATGGCTTATTCCTCCTAATTATTAATTTTGGAACGTTGTAATATGTCTTCCATTGATCTTGAGATAAAATAAAAGTATTTTTCCACTTTAAACATACATTGTGATAGGAAAACTCATACAAACCATACCTAATGTTTACTTGCAATTTGCAAATTTTTGCCCGCGGTTCCACTAGCATCCCAGGGTAACTGGCTCCTGGCTTAATTAGGAGCTTTAACAAAATACAATAACAATAACAGTTGACAGTTCATAACATCACCACTGTATTTCCTGAAGGGTTCGACAGAAGTGTACCTATAGAACACCCTCATAACGCCAGTTGTGTTTAAAATCCCATGTAATATGGGGCCAGCCTGATGTCAGGCACAAATCCAGACTCCGGATTGCTACTGAGGAATTCCAGAAAAACAATACCTAACACTATGACTGACCCTGGAATCGAACCCAGGACCTTATGCTCAGCAGTAGAGCTTGTAACCACTAGACCAATGAGGCAGTCTTTTTAATCCTACTAATATTATAAACGCGAAAGTTTGTATGGATGGATGGATGTTTGTTACTCTTTCACGCCAAAACTATTGTATGGGTTTGGATGAAATTTGGCACACAGATAGTTCATAACTTTTTATCCCGATATTCACACGGGATGGAGACTTATGCGGGTGAACCCCGGAGCGCTGCTAGTATGCTTATAAATCTCATCTGTCAGAGGGTCTTCTAGCTTATGTGGCAAAAGTATAAGACAGTCAGAAATGTGGTAGCGAGCTGCTGCCCAGGGTACGCTGGACTTACATTTAAGTGTTGGCTCTGGTAGAATCACATGCTGGCTCCCTGCAATTATTGGAACGAAGTTCCTTATCGCGCATTACGAAAGGGGGATAGACGGAAAAAATTAAGACCAAAAGTTGGAACAACACTTTTTGCTATAGTTGTAAGCCGTGCGGCGTGCGCGTGTTTCTCTGTCTCTCTCTCTCTTTGAACTTCGTTCCATCCGGGTGTCCCTTGACACCTCTCAAGTTTTTATTTATTTAAGGCTTATTTTTCATCATCTGATAACTTTATTCGAGGAATAATTATTGAAATTTTGGCAGTTATTTCATACAAAAGCTATCAAACGTCAATTTTATTCCACGAATAAAAGTTATCTGGCGATGGAACAATCAGCCCTTAATAGAATAGAATATAACTAGAATATTAGAATACTACTTACTAGAATATAACTTAATTATACAGATGTTAAGTTTAAAATGATCCTTATACTAACTAGAGTGAGCCCATTGTCAATAAAAAAAAAAAAAAAAAACTACCTTAGCTAAGAAATGCAAACAGTTTTAGATATAATAATATAGACTCATTGATATAATTTTAGTAACACATTCAATTAAATCAATATAAGTTTACCATGTCAAGATGAAATTCAGTACATAATTTGATATTTGTGGCCTATTTCTGAGTGATAGTTGTAGTACAAAAAAGTTCAATATCAGTTCTGGGGCTCTGTGTGCCCCTTGGCACAGGCCTCCTCCAACGCGGTAGTGTAGTTTGCGCCATCGCAACAATGTAGCAGTAGCATTAATGCATAAAACGAAAGAATATACATAACAATATAGAACAATTTTTAAAATTGTCTGTATTTTTGTCTGTTCCGGCTAATCTCCGTAACGGCTAGACCGATTCTGATGAAATTTGGTATGGGGATACTTTGGACTCTAGGGAAAGGCATGAGCTATCTTTATCGACATACCACGCGGGAAAAGCCGCGGGTGGACTTGTAATAAAAATAAACTCTTTTTTATTTCAGAAAATAAAATGGAGACTGAAGAGGTGGAAGAAGTAGTAATAAAATGTGAAGTAATAGAGATATCTGATGAAGAAGTGGAGGAAGGAAAGAGGAAGAAAAAGTAAGCTTCTATATGAAAAAATCAGAAAAATAATATATAAGGCAGGCCCGCAAAATTCAAATTTACTCAAGTTTTTTGTCAAAGTCAAGTCATTTATTTGAAAGAAAAGAAAGAAAGAAAATGCATTTATTTGCGGCAAACATGACGCATAAAAAAAAGGACATAAACACACAAAAAAAAAACAAGTTGGGGGTAAACATACACATGCACATTACAAATAGGCACATAAAAGGCACTTTTGAACGTCAAATTTACATTAAAATATAATTGATTCTAGTCACACCTTCCAAAAGTTAGTTTTCGTATGGAGAAGAATGGCAAGAAACTCCACCATTACTCTTTTAAAATGTTTTCCAATATTTTGCTTACATTAATTATATAATTAATTATATTTTTTAATTTGCACGTCTGTATCAGGTTGTATGTTGTATGTCCCAACAGTGGAAACAGTACAAAATATAAAATAAAAATACTTTACTTCAGACCTTGATCCATATGTTAGTAATACACACTTATAAATTATGTTAATAAGTAACAAAGTATGTATAATGTAATGTAGGCTGATTATGCTATTTTATAAAAATAGTTGCCAATTTAACCCTAAACGACTTGCCTTATATTTTCAGACGAATAAGAAAACGCACCGTTCCGAAAGAGAGATCCAACTGCGAACACTGTCCAAAAACGTTCGCCACGAGGTACGAACTAAAAAAACATATTCGGACACACACCGGTGAACGACCGTACATGTGTCCTATCTGTGGTAAAACTTATACACAGCTGGGCCATCTTAGCATACACCAGCTGTCTCACGAAGGCATCAAAAACTTCAACTGTGGCGATTGTGGGGCTTCTTTCTACAGGAAAGCAGATTTGGACCGTCACGAGAAAATCCATCTCGGTATTAAACCTCATGTATGTGAGATATGTTCGAAGAGTTTTACGCAAAAGAATAATTTGGTTATGCATGTTAAAATGCACGTCGGTGACAGAGCTCATTTGTGTACGGTTTGCAATAAAAGGTTCATGACGAGAAGCAAGTTGATGCTGCATGCGAAGCGCCATGAAAAAGCTAAGAAAGTTAAAAGTGAATTAGATATGGTGGATGATGAAACTGATTGATTTTTCGTTAGGTTTTTAAGGTCGGTTGGGTAAACTTGGAATTTCTCAGCCTGGAGTGTGGATTTGTACCCAGAACTTTGTAAAGCGAATGTTTGCGTTGACTAACTTACTTAGCACACTTACAATGACAATGGCGCCGATTCCCTTGTTCACAAACTAAACTAAATTTAAGTTCAGTGCATCTTTTTCTTACTATTTCATTAAGAAAAGGACAGAAGATAAATATTAGTTTAGTCCTGTCAAATTAGTCAGCACCTGACGTAAACTGACGTTTTAGTCGCCATCATCGCCATGTTTTTAATCACGTCTAAACTTGCAATGGAGTATCTGAATTTGACAGGATTAAACTGGTTACCTATAAATAAAGGCGGCCATTTTGAAAAAAAAACAAAATGGCGGACAGGTAGGTATGCCACGGACCTTCAAAACCCTTTCAACGCAGGGTGGTTCAGAATCAAGTACAGACGCCAGCCGGTCGATTCTGTAAAAATCTCACCATGAAAACTCAAGTGAAGTGAGCTTGATGTGAGTTGTCAGTAGTGTCAATCCCTAGCATTATTTGGAATGACGGCTCACTCCACGCTCACTTCGCCTAAGTTTTCACGGTGAGATGGTTACAGAATCGCACTGCTGTTCTGTAAATATCTCACCGTGAAAACTTAGATGAAGTGAGATGTCAATAGTGTCAAGTCCTAGCATCAAGGAGCTTACCATCAGCTCTTATAGCAGGGCAGAAGTGGATCTGCACTGCTTTTTTGAGATATGATATAGTGCTGATACCGTCGGGTGCTCAGTTCCAGGAGCGAATAACAATATAAAAGTTTAAAGAGACGCAGTGTCTTCGTCATGGTAAGAATTTGAGCTTTGAATCTAAAACATTTAAGGCATATGAGTGGCTGACGACCGGTTTCTTGCTGATCCTTGGCGCCCTGCGAGCCTCACGAGTGTGAGAACAGGCATATTCGATAACCTTTTTTTTATTTTTGTTTTCGGGGGGAAACCTTCAAAAGGTACCCGATCTCCGGACCTCCGGGGAGTGAGGTAGGGGAGTGTGGGATGTTTACCTCACTAAAACCACCCCGGTGATCACCATCCACACATAGGGGTGGTCCCGGTCCCTCTGAAAAGACCAATTCCGGAACCACTCCTGCGCAACGCCTGTAAGGCACATTCCTGGGGAGACTGTAAAGGGGCGATTTATATTCGATGACCTGTATCCGAATGCGTCATGCTGACGTGTGTACAGTCACGAGCACCAATATGTCAACACTTGGCAACTTTCAAATGCGATTTTTTCGTGAAATAACGAATGCAACGTTAAAATCCGACACATTACATAAACCTTTGGGTTCGAAAATTCTATGTTCGTAACAACATAAAATTTCATTAAAAAATAAAGGAGTTAATCGCTTTTGAATAAAGCCGAGTGTGTACATATTTTTGCTCGTGACTGTACACATTTAGTACAAAAACGCAAAGCAGTTCAACTTCTGCCCTGCTATGAGCTGGTGGAAAGCCCCCATGTAGAATGACGGCTCACTTCACCTAAGTTTTCACGATGAGATATTTTCAGAATAGGCCGGCTGTAGTTCCTCAGATTAAGTACTTCTTAAAATAAAATAAAAAAACAATTTTACCTCTTTTTAATAATAGTTTAGGAGAGGGGTTGGGGTGTATAGGAAATGAACATGTAATTTTAAATTAATAATATAGCGATAGGATCGCTCTATAACATGGGACTTCATACATAACTGTCGAAACTTTGATGTACACACGGCTACACGTCAAGCATACAAAACCAGTTTGTCTTGGCCTCACTTTGTATGATATTTTCTCACAATGAACGGTCAGCCAATATTGGTTTTGCATAGCTTGATGTGTAGCCGTGTGTTGATGTGTAGCCGTGCGTACAGACGCCAGCACATCAAGCTACTATAATCTGTCAAATTTCTTTAATAGATTTTCAACTTTTTCTCTAAAGCATTAGGTTCAAGGTTGATTGGGAAATATTGACAGTGTCGGGCAGCTTGGTGTGCTGGCGACTGTACTCTCGCTCGCTCGCTGTGCTCGCGTGCGTGTCGCTCTGATGGAATCTCAACGCTCGGAGCAATACCGAGGGTTCAAAATCCAGTGCGCGATAGTTTCGCCTTTGAACTGAACATGTTCTCAATCTTAGCCAAGTGATTTGATTAGCGCCTGTTAATTCAGAGCGTGTTAGTTTTTAATTTTTAATGTCGTCAGCTGTTTAGAAACCGGCGGGGTAGGTAGGTATTTTGACAGGTCAACAACATTCATTGCGTCATTTACGTTGTTGACCAGACGACTTTTTCAAACATATGAAGCAATGGATTGATTAGGTTTAAAGTGTTTTGCGTAATTGTGGCGCTGGTGTCGGTGTGTCAGTTTGTTATTCCATAAAGATAACTGACTTCCATCTAGCTCGAATGATATATTTTTACCATATTTAGGTATTAAGAAACCTCGAAAATGTTGTAATTATTTTAATTTTACTATTTAGGTAATGGCGGTCTGGCTTTAGTTCCTCTTGTAGCCGCGGAAGGCGCTAGTGTAGCGAATTTTTGTGAAAATTGTTTAGAGGTATGAGGAACAGGGTGTAAAGTTCACTCATCCTCCATAGAAAAGGGAGGATCCTCCGACTAGACGAGTGTTGTGTCTGGCGGGCTATTGCCTAACGGTTGATGTCGGGATGCTGTATGTATGCTAGTTGCGCGGTAAACTCTGCTTGCGAGATGCAGGATTTGCGTGACGTCAGTATGACGCGTTGTTCGCATGTGGCGTTGTAGATACCGCTACAATTGTATCATATTTATTAAAATTTAATTATAAATTGTAATGAGTCGAATTTGATTTTATAGTTTTAATAAATCTAGTTAGCTAGTATAATATTGTGTTTTTATAAATAAATTGTAAAAACATTCCAGAGAGATGTTGTTTTATTATTTTCACATTTGAATCAGTTTTTAATTCTTCTTTAGACTTCTGGCGGTGTAGTGCGACTGACATGTTCAGAGTGTCATTCTACACAAGGGTAAACCTGAGATTGTGTGACAGAGGAACTTCTTCCTTTTTTTGAAGTCGGGTAAAAATGTTAAACCAAACTTTGCATGTGTAATTATTTTGCGTAGCTTTTGCTACGAGACGCTACAAGGATTTTCGTAGCTGCTGCTACGGAAAATGCTACGAGGTGTAGCGTAGCTGCTGCTACGAACATACTACGTGGTATTGCGTAGCTGTTGCTACGGTAAATTCTACGACGTATTGCGTGCATAATACTTTTTCTTTCTTTCTTTCTTTGCGTCGTCGAATTCGTTCGCAAAGTCCTGTCACTCCATACATTACTCCTGTCAATCCGGGACTTTGCGACCGAATTCGGTCGTAAAGCGATCGCTATGAATGTCGAGACTGCAGCCTCTGGACCGCTTTGTGCTCGTAAGTGTCGCTCCAAGAGCGAGCGAAGCGAGCTCGGGACTTGGGGCACCCCGACTTTTACAGGAGGCCCAGCGATAGCACTAGGAAGTGGTGAAGGGCGGGCGTTTTTGGGGGACTGTCTTTTGTAATTTTGACGTTCGAAAAGTGCTGACTCTCAGCCTAATTTGAATAAATGACTTTTGATTTTGATGGCAAACAGTCTGTGTCGTCGAGTAGGCCTATGATGCAGGTGGTTATCGGGTACATAAAGTGTACACAAAGTATTGTGTAGCTCTGGAGAATCTACCATGCTCCTTAAGATTTTTATGGCTATTAGAATCTGATCTCTGGCTCTACGCACTAAAAGGGAATTATATCCTAACACTCCCAGTAGGAAATGAGTAGGATACATAAATGGATAATATCCGTAAATCTTTTTATATAAAAAACGCAGGAAGGCTTTCTGGACCTTTTCAATCAATAATTCATATGTGGATTCGTGGGGATTCCAGACGGCTGCAGCAAATTCTAACTTACTACCTACTAACTAGCTAGACAGTTAAATGATAATTTGATGACAATTAGACCTACTATGCTACATACTAACCTTACTACCCCCATTAAGTCCAGTTTCCTCACGATTTTTCTTTACCGCTGTCAGTAATCATAATCAGACTATAATGTTCCCACTGCAGGCAACACAGGCCTCCTCTCTGTTGAGGGAGTGGTCCATAATCCACCACGCGGGCCCAGTGCGGTTTGGTATCTTTGGTTAATTTTTGGTTTTAGGACATGCCGGTTTACTCACGATGTTTTCCTTCACCGTTTTGAGAGCGGTGGTGATGAAATAATTTACACAAAGTAAAGCGCCTGTCTGGGTTCGAACCTAAGACCTACAACTCGTAAGTCGCGGCCGTTTCCACTGGGCCACCACTGTTCAGTCACTGTGATTAGGTCATGTCCAATATTTTAATAAGGTGTGCTGTGCAAACAGTTCGACTTTGATCTTTTTAAAACGAGTGTGACCTCGGCAAAAAAGTGTTTATTTATTTATTTATTCATTTTGTGAACATAGGGTACACTATACAGATGTTACACAAAAAATAAAATGTTGGTCCATGCTATGTTCCGCCAAAAGGCATACAAAATATCATTAGGTAATCGAATGTCAAGTAAAAAAATAATAAAATAAAGTTAATAAGTAAGTAGATGTCACAATTTCATGCAATAGTTAATAATCATATGTCAATAAATTAATACAGCACATAAACAAATAGGTAATAGGTAATTAGTCACAATTTCGTATACAATACATAAAATGTCCATAGATATTATCATTATCTTATGAAAACAACGTTTTAATTATGAACCGATATAAAATTATACAAATATTATTTTAATTTGTCATTAAGATATTCATTAACCGAATAATACGCCTTGTTGCTCAATAATTTAAACAGCTTACGTTTAAACTCATTCATGTTGTTGCTTGATACAATTTGATCAGGTAATTTGTTATAAAGTTTTGGAGCCATTGCATATATACTATTATAGTGAAACTTGGTTTTAGTGTAAAGCGGGTGCAACTTTTTTGAGCGCCGCTGACTTTTTACAAATTCATATAAAAAAATGTTGTTTTTTACAAAGATACAGGCTTCATAGACATAAAGTGATGGCACAGTCAATATTTTTAAGTTTTGGAAATGTGGCTTGCATGAAACCGTCCGTTTTAATTTACATATAGCTCGAATACATTTTTTCTGTGCTATCAGTACCTCCTCTACCTTAGTCGCATTGCCCCAGAATATAAGGCCATACCGCAGAACAGAGGCGACATAACCGTGATAAGCTGCTAGGAGCGCTGTCTTGTTCACAATTTTGCCTAACATATAGAGAGCATAGGAAAACTTACTGAGCTTCCCACATACATTATCAATTTGAGTCCTCCATGACATATCGTTATCAATATGCAATCCGAGAAATTTTGTGACATTAGTTTCCAGTATTTGGTCTCCTTTGTAGTTTACTTGACATTGTGAAAGTGTTTTTTGTCTAATTTTAAAATTCATAATTTTAGTTTTACTTAGGTTAATTTTAAGGTTATTAGCGTTCAGCCAGTCAACAATCGTAACAAGACTCGTGTTAATATCATCTTCTATTTCTTTATTACTACCAGCATCATAGATAACCGTGCTGTCGTCGGCAAATAAGGACATTTGGTGATTGATTACTTGGGGAAAGTCATTAATGTAGCAGATAAACAGCAAGGGTCCCACCACAGAACCCTGCGGAACACCGTAATAAAGAACTTTAGAACTAGATGAGTATACTACTTCAGTTTTGGTCTTAATATCTACTTGACTAATCTGAGTAATTTGTTTTCTATCTTCCAAATAAGATTGTATCAGATTAAGCACGTTACCTCTGATGCCGTAACTGTTTAGCTTAGCTAATAGTACTTTATGGTCCACATAGTCAAATGCCCTAGTCATATCCATATACATAGCCATTACTGGTTTCCTATTGTCCATGTTGTAATGTATTTTTTCAAGAAAATTATATATGGCCATATTAATGGTTTTTGATTTCCTAAAACCCATTTGTTCCTTGCAAAAAATATTATATTTTTCAAAGTAATTATAAATTCCATTATAAATAACTTTCTCGAAGATCTTTGAGAAAATCGGTATCAAAGCTACAGGTCTATAATTAGTTAAATTTGTTTTGTTTGTTTGTTGTTTAAATTTGTGTTTAGCAATGAATTTCTTTAAAGATTGAATTCTTCAATCTTTATTTTTAATTTTTAAATTAAATTTTTAACATCTTGGTTTGATGGGAAATAACCTGTCGCTATTACCTATATTAGTTTTTAAATATTTTAGGTGATGATCTACTTGCAAATTTTTATTTTATATTTTTTTGGCAATATTTGCAGTGTGTATGTTTTGTTCCACAGTACTTTTATACTTATACCAGACAAGCTCTAGACGTGGAGACCTGTAATTGGCTGTCAGATTATCATACTGATATATATCACTATTGTATTTAGCTGTAAGTTTTTTAGACAACACGGTTAGCGCAGTGGCTGAGCGATCGGACTGCTGCGCTGCGTGTCGCGGGTTCGATTCCCGCACAGAACAAATATTTGTAAGTCCTACATGTATTTGTTCCGAGTCTGGGTGTTTTTCTATTTATAATATGTATGTATTTACAAAAAAAAAATGTATATAAGTAGTTTATCAGCCATCTTGTTACCATAACATAAGCATTAGGTTGCTTAGCTTGGGACTAGATGGCGCTGTGTGAAATGTCCAGGGATATTATTATTCTTCTCCATACGAATTTAGCTGCAAGTCTTCCAAAGTCCTTAAATAAATAAATAAACTCAGAAAGTACACATGTGGGAGTAAGTCTATGTGGGAGGCTTTCTGCCTACCCGCGACACACTTTATAGTATGCAAATAGACTGTAAAAGCATCCCACATACGAGTTGCAGGATTATCCGTGGTTACAGACATTCCCTCTTTATTCTTCAAAGATATCCGATGTCATATTACACGATATGTCATCGGATAACTCCATGACTTTTAGCTTCGGAATATCGATTTCAAAAGTAATTGTGGGGTCAGGACCAAAATTTTGACTACGCTTTATAAAATAAACATGTCCTGCTAAACTACCTAAGAATATTAAGGTCGCTGTTTTTTTTTTAACGTAACCTATCATTTATAATTTAATATTAATAAAGCCTCATAAACACTAGTAATCTTTAATGACATCCCCATAGAAACAGTAACTACATTTAACTTACTCGGTATAAACATTGACACCCATCTCAATTGGAAAAAGCACATAGAAACAGTTAAATCTAAATTATCCAAATTCACCTATGCCTTATTTCAACTTAAGTACAGCACAAATACAGAAACAGCGCTATCGGCATACTACGCCTACGCAAACTCGTGGCTAAGATATGGAGTGATGTTATGGGGAAACAGCGTCAACGCAAGTGAAGTATTTATAATACAAAAAAAATGTGTCAGAATACTAGCCCATATTGATAATACCCAGAGCTGTAGGCCTTATTTCGTTAAACTAAAACTCCTAACTTTACCTTCTATATACATACATGACATTTGCATATTTGTATTTAAAAATAGCAAAATTTTTCTAAAAACAAAAGATATTCATAACGTAAACACACGACATAAAAACAAATTACATCTTCCACCCTCTCGGATTAAAATGCTTTACCATAGCCCATATTACATGGCAATCAAAATTTTCAACAAATTACCGGAACAAATAAAAGAAGAAACCAAATTTAATCGATTTAACAAAAAATTAAAAGAATATCTAACACAAAAATGCTTTTACTCGGTCGCAGAATACCTAGAACAAAATAATTACTAGTATATTTAAAAATTAGTGGAACTTCACACCGCCAATTAAAGTTGTCATTACTACTTCCATTGAACTTTATACATATATATTTATTTCTTTTTTTTCACCTTTTAAGACCTTCTTTGTACTTCAACTAATATTTCAAAACCAAAATTAGGCAAACCGGTTCAGCCGTTCTCGAGTTCTTTTTTCTTTTTTGTATGAGACTAACGAACGTCAATTCATTTTTATATAAATATAATAATATGTATAGATAAATCATGTTAACATTACTATTATGTTGCCGTGCCCTAACCGGGTTTCATGTTGGAACTGACTTATATCTGTAACATCGAAATGTACACATGAATGCAATAAAGAGTTTGAGTTTGAGTTTGAGTTTAATTGTTTTAATAGATAATAGCACAATGAACCCTCCCGCTCTGGGTGGAGCGGAAGGGACTGTCAGACTCTTACTGACTAAAACCCACCCGTGTGTTCCTTCCTTAGCCCTTTATGTTCCAGGGCAGCGGTAACCCTTTCGGACGATCCCGCTACCCTGGCAGGCTGCGGCCCTATCGGGCCCCGTCAGGCATCCATAGGCATTCGGGTACGTTTTCCAACAGGTACCTACGTATCTGACCAATTTATTTACGTACATGAAATTGTTTTCGAAAAGAGTAACTACCCCAATTGCGTAAAAAACTTTCTGTCACAATCTAACGGAATTTGAAGAAAATTCCTAACGAGATTTCAAAATTCGTCTGCATAACGACCTGCAGTGCGATTCTGTAACCATCTCACCGTGAAAACTTAGGTGAAGTGAGCGTGGAGTGAGCTGTCATTACAAATAATGCTAGGAATTGACACTACTGACAACTCACATCAAGCTCACTTCACTTGAGTTTTCACGGTGAGATTTTTACAGAATCGACCGGCTGCAGTGCGATTCTGTAACCATCTCACCGTTACTTACCTAGATGAAGCGGAGTGAGCTGTCATTCCAACTAATGCTAGGGATTGACACTACTGACAGCTCACTGTAAGCACACTTCACCTAACTTTTCACGGTGAGAATTTTACAGAATCGATCGGCTGAGTAACCCAATGAATGTTGTCGAATTGTCAAAATGGAAGATTTTGTTATTTGTGTAATTGTTTGTGTGTTATGCAATAACGCAGCTGTTCTAAACTCACCTTATATTCTAAAAAGAGAAACCATTTTATTAACCCAAAGTAAATACACCTTTTCAATTTGCAAAGTGCAAAATTAATTTAAAGTTTTCCTCTAAAGATGGTAAGTAGGGTCGCGCGTGGATTCCCAATCACTTGTTTTTGCTCGGCCACGACAAGACTGGGAAAAGAGTTGATACCTTTACTAAAAATTTATGTCATTATAGCCCCTCGCCCACAGCGACTTTTTGTAGCGATGCTGCCGCGCGTTCGCATCGGTTCATGTCACGATGCGGTCGCTAGCTGTTTACCCTCACACCACACCACGATTCTCAGTCGTGATGCAAACGCGATACTGGCGCGCTTCTGTCGCGATGCGAGTTGCACTGATGCTCGGTTCTCCACTCACGCGCCACCCTCCCTCCGTTCTCTCCCCGATGTCGTCCGACACGGTCGCACGTTTGCATCGATCAAAAATCAAAATCAAAAGTCATTTATTCAAATTAGGCTGAGAATCAGCACTTTTCGAACGTCAAAATTACAAAAGACAGTCCCCCAAAAACGCCCGCCCTTCACCATTTCCTAGTGCTATTGCTGGGAAGAAGAAGTGGCGCAACAAACTCCCCAGCAGCACAGCTGTCAGTTAGAAAATAGTTGCATGTATACAATACTAGGAACCTATGTTCAGTAATTAACATTACAAGAAACTTAAATTATTTGCCATATGTCAGCTAGCCACGCCAATATACCAACAAATATAATAAAAACTTTATGTACTCAAGCTAAAAAATAAATAATTAAAATGTAAATAAAAACTTAGGTACTACCTAAATAAAAGCCTCCAGGCATAAAAAAGGCATAATAAAGGGCGTGACAGCTTACATATTTATGCATTGCTGGGTTCTGGTCACATAGCTGTCACTTGCAGTCACAGATGTAAAAACTTAAACTAGGACCATCGAAGTAAAAATACAGGGGCAATGCTGTAGCGCGTTGGCATCGCTTCTGTAGCGCGTTGCAAATGCGACCAACGCGCGTTAGTAGGGATCCTGTCGCGAGTTTCGTAAACGCGCAACAGCATCGCCACGAAAAGTCGCCGTGGGCGAGGGGCCTAAGGGCTTTAGCACACCGCTGCACCGCCGCAAAAATAATATTAAGAAACCGCTTAACGAATTCCGCCAAGACACTTTAGTACATGATTTCGCGAATCGGGTAAAACGAGAGAGTTAGTTGAATTGTAATAACAGCTACATTCAACTGAGTCTGACGTCGCTTTCGACTTAGTAAATACAGTATCAGCCGGTCAATTCTGTAAAAATCTCACCGTGAAAACTCAAGTGAAGTGAGCTTGATGTGAGTTGTCAGTAGTGTAAATCCATCTAGCATTATTTGGAATGACAGCTCACTCTACGCTCACTTCACCTACGTTTTCACGGTGAGATGGTTACAGAATCGCACTGCAGGTCATAGGTCTACTTTTTTGAACCGTGTCAGCGTTAGTTAGTTTTAATTTTTTTTAATTGAAATAAATACTTTGAGACATCACAGGCTTTATAATTATAATAATGATGATAATGTCTTGAATGATCTCTTTTGTAAATTTTTTTATTACATTTTCATACATATTATTTAAATTTTAAATATTTTTATAAGAAACTGAAAAAAAAAACTTGAGAGGTGTCAAGGGACACCCGGATGGAACGAAGTATAACTGGCTTGCTTTCTATAAGAGAGAGAGAGACAGACAGAGAAACACGCGCACGCCGCGGCCGCTCGGCTTACAACTATAGCAAAAAGTGTCGTTCCAACTTTTGGTCTTAATTTTTTCCGTCTAGCCCCCTTTCGCAACGCGCGATAAGGAACTTCGTTCCAACATTTAATAATATAAAAATAGTGGGCCATCGGCATCAGGAACAGGGTCCCAGCTGTGGGTGGTCAGGGCTCTAGAGAAGGAACCTCCTCACTATGCGTGCCGTGTCCAGGAGTACTGCTTTCTGAATCAAGCCCACCGCGCAATGAGAGCCTCCTGAGGTGTTGGCATAATATTTTTATTATTATATTGGCAAAACATGTTTTGTTCTAAATTGTACAGACGCCAGCACATCAAGCTACTACAATCTGTCAATTTCTTTAATAGATTTTCGACTTTATTGCTAAAACATTAGGTTCAATGTTGATTGGGAAAATCTGACAGTTTTGGGTAGGTTGACCTGCTGACGTCCGTACTTTTACCATCTTTTTATGCAAATATATATTTTATTATTAAGTACTTTAAGGTACCATTTCGTCCACCTAAAATAATGAATTACTCATCAAACACTAAAAAATTAATGAACAGAAGAAATCTTGTATTTTTATCACGCAACACGCGCAACGCATTTTAAGTACTTCGGTAAACTTCAACCGATATAAATAGGGGTGGCATCGGAACTCCGGCATTCAGGCATCCGCTTTGGTGACAGCGCCATCTAGTGTCAAGAAAATAAAGTAAAGTTTTAAAAAAATGTTGAAGATTACTGCCGTCGTTTCCCTACTCCTTATTGGTAAGTTATCAATTATTTTTGTTATATTTAAAACCTGCGCCCGAGGTGTCTCTTTAAAAGTTACGTGCCAAATTTCATCCAAATTTGTTTAACCGTTTTAGCGTGAAAGCGTAAAAACGAAAAACGTACAAAAAATCGAATCTTTTTTCTTTATTATATTAGTTTAGACTAATTATTATTGCATGCCTTATGATTCAGGCGAAATATGGACTGTGCATAAACCACAAATTACATTAGTAAAACCTGTATTTCTTAGGGCAAAATTACACTATCATAAACCTACATATTATGATAACAGATATATCAAGAGATATAGGAAGACCTCGTGGCTAAATAATAACAGCCGCATCGAAGGTTAAAGGCGAGTTTTAGGTCGTGGATTCGACCCTAGGCAGGCACTACTTAGTTTAAATAATTTCATCACCACTGCTCTCAAAACGGTGAAGGAAAACATAGTGAGGAAACCGGCATGTTCTAGAACCAAACATTTCGAAGACATGTGACATCTACCAACCCGCACTGGGCCCGCGTGGTAGATTATAGCCCACTCCCTCTCATCGATAGGAGGCCTGTGTCCCAGCAGTGGGAACATTATAGGCTGCTTATGTATGTACAGTCACGAACAAAAGTATGTATACACTCGGCTTTATTCAAAAGCGATTTACTCCTTTATTTTTCAATGAAATTTTATATTGTTACGAACATAGCATTTTCGAACCCATAGGTTTATGTAATGTGTCGTATTTCGACGTTGCATTCGTTATTTCACGAAAAAAACGCAATTGAAATTTGCCAAGTGTTGACATATTGGTGCTCGTGACTGTACGAATGTAATGTAATGTCCTTTTATGAAATATTTCTCAGTAACAACCTGGAATCTAAGATTTGTGTTTATTTGATGGCAATAGATTCTCCCCAATTACTTACATGGGATAATTGATATTTCATGAAATATTCATCTAATAAAACTTATTTACATCCGTCACCTCACAGATCAGGGGGCCTACTCCGAAGTGCAAAGTGCGAATGTTCGGATCGGACCGACACATGGCCGAACCGAATATTATTGAAAAATGCGTAAAAAGTTCGGATCGGCTCAGTTGGGTCGGGACCATAGTCAATATTCGAAAGAGTGTAGGAGTGTAGGATCGGAACCGACCGAACCAAATAGTAACTTCGTAGCAGGAAACGGCCGAACATTCGGCCGATACTACTTCGGAGTAGACCCCCAGGTCCGGTTGAAAACCAGGGTCTAGTTGTCGGGCATTTTTGCTGAACTGGGCCTTTTTAACGCAGCCGTGAGGCACACTTTCCTGCTAATTTCTTACATCGACAGTTTTTATCTGAAGTTTTAATTACTCATAATTCCAAACGTTCAAAATCTAGTCGCAGTCTCATCTCGGCGACAAACAAATGTCAAAAACTTGTTAAAAATGTAAGGAAATTAGAGGTATTTTTTTGACAGTTTGAGACAGATCAGACTGTGAACGTTCTTAAAATTACGAGAATTGCCACTCCGATGTATGTATCTGAAGGCTAATTCTCGTAATTTCAAACGTTCAAAATCTAGTCGCAGTCTCATCTCGGCGACAAAAAAATGTCAAAAACATGTTAATAATGTAAGGAAATTAGAGGTATTTTTTGACAGATTGAGCCTGAGATCAGACTGTTAACGTTCTTAAAATTACGAGAATTGCCCCTCTGATGTATGTATCTGGTGTATTATGTGTGTTTTAGTCTGTGCTAATTAAATGTGTTTTCTCTCTTTCTAAAAGTGTTTGTACAAACAGAGATAGAATCATTTATCTATGGAACTAATATGACTTTAATTTGCCAGCGACATGGTCGCAGGCAGATTCTAAACGACATAAAAAGGAAGCTACCGCATCAGCTGATTTTTCTTCAGGTTAGTCGAAAGTAAGATGCTTAGAGCATTCAATTATACTGGAGCACCATGGTGGCGCAACCATGGTTGCGTTGCCAACCAAATGTATACCTGTACCAAAAATATCTGCTGAAAAAGTAAACAAATGGATGCCAGAAAACAGGGGCCAATTTGTAGTGCCAATTACAAAGAGAGTGCTTTAATTTGATCACTTGACTACTCAAACCCGAAATTCTAATTTAAAATCATCTTAGAGATGTTTTTCATTTAACAGTTGAGGTTAATTTTATTAATTCAATTTTCGTCGATGATTTTTCAATTACCTATAACTACAATTTGATAATTTTATCCAAACGATAATTGTAGGAAAACGGGGTGAGATATAAGGTTGAAACCTTCTAAATTATAGATGAATGTGTTACTAATTCCGTTATGAGAGTGATTGTCTACGAATTTAACCTGCTTAGCTATTCACAACCACTCGATACGCTTCCTACCGTATCGAATATCAATGAATGTCAAAAATCAAAATCAAAAGTCATTTATTCAAATTAGGCTGAGAATCAGCACTTTTCGAACGTCAAAATTACAAAAGACAGTCCCCCAAAAACGCCCGGCCTTCACCACTTCCTAGTGCTATCGCTGGGAAGAAGAAGTGGCGCAACAAACTCCCCAGCAGCACAGCTGTCTGTTCAGTTATATAGTGCATGTATACAATACTAGGAACCTATGTTCAGTAATTAACATTACAAGAAACTTAAATTATTTGCCATATGTCAGCTAGCCACGCCAATATACCATCACCAATATGTCATCGTAGGAGTCGTCTCAACGCTGTTCACAAATCCATAACCCGAAAACGTTGTCAGTTTTTTAAATCAAAGAGACGACGCGGCTATTCTTCCTATAGATATTTGTTGTAAGGCAAATTAGGTTAGATAGCAGATAGCCTGTCGGATAATTGTGAATAACTATGCTGAACAAGGTTTGTTTACACTTTCATGAGATACCTTTGGTACAGACTATACACACCCACCATACATTTTGTTGACCACGCAACCATGGTTGCGCGACCATGGTGTCTCAGTGTAATATAGGTGTAAGCCCAGGTTGGCACGGGTGATTTTTTCTTACGCACTGTATTTTCAACCCTTAGCGCGGCCGAGAGTGTGTTTTTTGACGTGCTGGGATTCACTCTGTTTGATTCTCAATGCTCGGATCAACGCCGAGGGTTGAAAATCCAGCGCAATAAAATCCCACCGCGATACGTCTGTGCGAACATGGGCTAAGGCCTTGTCCAGGGTAAACGCGGAGTGACGAGGGCGGTAGCGGGCACGGTGGCGGAGGCGATTTGCTGGTCAGAGTTGCCGCGCTAATTAGAAGTGCAGTAAGGAAAATCCGAAAGAGTAGTAATGTGTCTTGCTGCAGTTGCGCTTAGTAATTTACTTCTCAGCAAGAAGCCTATCAAAATAAGTATCAAATCACCATATAGAGCTCATTACGAGGATTCCGAATCCATCAATCCATCTTTACATACCGAGACCCCTCCGTGCCTCGGAAAGCACGTTAAGCCGTTGGTCCCGGCTGTCATTCGGGGATCCTTGACAGTCGTTACGGGTAGTCAGAAGCCCGAAAGTCTGACAACCAGTCTTACCAAGGGGTATCGTATTACCCAGTAACTTGGTTGTGGAGGTCAGATAGGCAGTCGCTCCATGTAAAATACTGGTATTCAGCTGCATCCGGTTAGACTGGAAGCCGACCCCAACATAGTTGGGAAAAGCCTAGGCAGATGATGATGATGATACGAGGATTCTGAATCTATAAGTAACTCAATTTTCCACTCAAAATCCTTCCTTATCTGCGTTTCTAATTAGCGCGATAGAGTACAGAGCGAGTTGTTGTAGCGGCCAGTATAGACTACCTGGTTTAGTATGTAGTGTATCGGTTGGAGTGTGGGCCGAGACAGGGGGGCTCAGCTCACCCCGGCTCTTCAACTTATACATGAACCAGCTGATCCTTGAGCTCAGCAGCACCAATGTCGGATGGAGCGGACAAGAGAGACATTCTCTAAATAGGATTGCTTTTTTAGGGTTCCGTAGGTACCCAAAGGGTGCCACCGGAACCCAATAACTAAGGCTCCGCTGTCCGTCCGTCTGTCTGTCAGCAGGCTGTATCTCATAAGCCGTAATGCGTAGACAGTTGAAATTTTCATAGTGTGTTTCTATTGCCGCTATAACAACAAATAATAATAGGTATAAATTAACAAAAAGCACGTCTCGTGTTTTTTTTCATTTGGTCGTTTTAATCCTTAAAAAGGGTCATTGTACTCATCATTATGAACAACTTTTACTGCGGGACCAACCCTGCAATCGTGAAAAAAAAATCAGTTATCCATACATTATGTCGAGCTATGCGAACATAAATCTATGGATCAACTGATTTTTTTTTCACCATTTCAGGGTTCATAATGATGACCCCTTTTAAGGATTAAAACGATCAAAATTTAACGGCGTATGTAGTGTTTAATATTGTATGGAGTTTAGGAACCCTTCAGGTGCGAGTAATGGCGGTTTCATTTGTTTATACTTTCATACTTCGCGCCCGCCTTAGCATCCGTGTAACCCTATCCTGGACGAGGCCAAAGGGCGACATAGGTGTTAGTAGCTAATTTTAATAAGTGTACTTTGTAGTTTATATGTTAGTCATTAGATCTAGAATGTTTGTTTAGGGTGCCATTAGTTTGTGTAAGATTTCACCCCATGTGCAGCCGGGTATCAACAATCTGAATAATTATGAAGGATGTTGCTAATCCATTGCTTCATATGTTCGAAATATTGTCTTCTCAATAATGTAAATAACGCAATGAATGTTGTTGAACTGCCAAAATGAAAGGCATTGTACTGTTAAGTGTGTTACGCAATTAGCCCGCTGATTGGTGACACGTAACAACAAGGCGAATTTCTGTCTACGTTCGCGTCACACTTTACGACGCGACGGCTCAGGGGGCCTACTCCGAAGTGCAAAGTGCGAATGTTCGGATCGGACCGACACATGGCCGAACCGAATATTATTGAAAAATGCGAAAAAAGTTCGGATCGGCTCAGTTGGGTCGGGACCATAGTCAATATTCGAAAGAGTGTAGGAGTGTAGGATCGGAACCGACCGAACCAAATAGTAACTTCGTAGCAGGAAACGGCCGAACATTCGGCCGATACTACTTCGGAGTAGACCCCCTGAAGTGCGCTACTCGCTGCGCAGTAACCTCACCCCTCACCCCCGCTGACACGTGAATTTGTTACAGCGCAGCGACTCGCCTCATGTTAAGTCATGTTCCGCCCCGCCATAAAGTTTGAATCGAGCTGTAAATTTCATGTTACGTTCAACCAATGTGTTCCCAGCATAAGCGATCGGCGCGTAAGGATTGTAGATTTTTATATAAACCCTGGCATACCTTCTGTCGCGTGAATTTGTTTTTTTTTTCAAAATCGCGGCCACACTTGAAACCTATACGATAGCTGACATCAATGCAAACCGATCACTGATACGGACATGTCAGATATCGATTTATATACATAGGTATCATGCAAGACAGCCATTTTGAAAAAAAAAACCGGCCAAGTGCGAGTCGGACTCGCGCACGAAGGGTTCCGTATCCCGTTCCCCGTTCATAAGAAAGAAAGAAAGAAATGTACATCATATATTTTTTTTACTTTTATCATTCTCTTATTTTAGAAGTTACAGGGAGGGGGGGGGGGGGGACACATTTTACTACTTTGGAAGTGTCTCTCGCGCAAACTATTCATTTTAGAAAAAAATGAAAGAAGACCTATCCATAGATACTCCACAAGTATGGGTTCGATGAAAAAAAAAATTTGAGTTTCAGTTCTAAGTATGGGAACCCCCAAAATTTATTGTTTTTTTTTTTCTATTTTTGTGTGAAAATCTTAATGCGGTTCACAGAATACATCTACTTACCAAGTTTCAACAGTATAGCTCTTATAGTTTCGGAAAAAAGTGACTGTGACATACGGACGGACAGACAGACAGACATGACGAATCCATAAGGGTTCCGTTTTTTGCCATTTGGCTACAGAACCCTAAAAACAGGCGGACAGGTATTCCGGTATTTAGGTAGGTAGGTAGGCTTCAAACCCTAAGGCCGCGTCCTAACCAAAGCGATCGTGCCAACATGCGAGCTTCGCATTCATTTTGTTCGGCGAACCCAAATACGTAGTCGCGCCGATAAAGGGCGCGAAGGGTCCGGTTTCCCGAACGAATGAGCGACAAATGATTGCGACGATTACGTATTTGCGCGACGATTGCTTTCTATTAGAACAAAGGGTCAAACATTTAGATGGGGTAAAGTATGAAGATCTGGCGACACTGAGGCTCAATTTACACTGCTGCGGAAAGGAGTAGAAGCGATTTTTCGCATAGCAAAATGAACTTTATGTCAATTGTCTAACGTACAAACTAGATACGAGCTTATTACTGCTGAAATTCTCGAGAATGCGCGATAATTCCCCAGAAGATGCGCGATCTGTGCGTATTTGTGTATCTAATATGTGCGTTACACTTTTGACATAAAGTTCATTATGCTTTGTACAAAAAAAAATTGCTTCCAGTCCGTTCCGCAGCAGTGTAAATTGAGCCTTAGGCTCTTCACACGCGGGATGCGGGACGCGACTGTGCGCTTCGATGTAATGGAGTATGATGTAGTATGTCATGCGAGTATTCGGGACAGTTTGAACATCCTCATCGGCAATCGGCATAGCTAGGGGCAAGGCTGGGCAATGACCGCTCTAGAAACTTCTAGTATTGAAGTACTTACTGTTTAATCGCTTTTTATTAAGGTTCCGTACCTTAAAAGGAAAAGATGGAACCCTTATAGGTCGTACATTTTGACCAAGATGTAAATTTTGTAGAGTTGTGCTCTCATTAATTGACTGTGGGTAGATTAGCAGGACGGCTGCCCCCCATGACAAAACCCCTAGCTACACCAATACATCTCCATACAAGACGTTAGTTGAAACAATCGGCGCGAGCGCATTTCATCCCGCATCCCGCGCGGCGTCGCCGCGTCGTTACGGCTAGTCAGAAGCCCGAAAGATTATGCCGAAAGTCTGACAACCAGTCTTAACAAGGGGTATCGTATACCCGCCATTTTGTTTTTTTTTTCAAAATGTCGGATCGATCGCTAACATCAATGCAAACAGAACCCATAATAGGATCAAACGCCGTAAAGCGTTACGTTTCCGAGATTTATAATTTTATTATATTTTTTAAATAATTTAGTTAATAAAAAAACGTTTACAAAAGGTGTACATTTAGCCAAGAGTGGAAAATTTCCCATACAATTACCTATAGTGCCTAAAAATAAACTACAAAGAAATTAGGCATTATTTTATTACAGGTGCAAGTAATGATGGTTCGGAATTCGAGTGTTAGGTAGCGACCCACCCGAACTAGGTTTAATTCAAACCGTGTGTGGCCATCACTTTACATTTCTATAAAATTTGGGTATTAATTTTTTAAATAAAACTGTTTTAAAAATAATTATTTAACAACTCTGCGAGATATTAAAGTTCAAAGTTGATCACGTGACATCCATATTTTATTGAACTTGCGTACCTACATTTTGTTGCATAGATGTTAGATTACTTTAAAAATTCAGAGTGATTATTTCAATAATCGAAATGATGGTCAGGTATGTGAGGCTCCATATAAAAATTTTCAATCCCATTTAAAAACGATTTCGGGTTTCATCGTTTTTGTATGTGTGATCGTCAAAACTTAAATTAGTTAGATAAATGAATGTTCTATGTGTAGACTATTTATGTTAGCCAATTAGATGCAAACATTATGTTAGAGAGACTATACAGGGTGAAATTAAATTCATGGGCATCCTTTTAAGGGGTCGTTGTACTCATCATTATGAACAACTTTTACTACGGGACCAAACCTGAAATCGCGAAAAAAAAATCAGCTGTTCCCTACATTTATGTTCGCATAACTCGTCAAAATGTAGGGAACAGCTGTTTTTTTTTTCAGTAAATGTTTTTAGTAAAAGTTGTTCATAATGATGAGTACAACGACCCCTTAAAAGGATGCCCATGAATTTAATTTCACCCTGTATATCATGTAGTATTCCTAGCCAGATCGCACTTCAGTAAAGTAAGCGTTCAATACGAATATGAACCAAATTCTAACGCGGACAGTCTTTACAGCCGTTCATTAGATCCGCCGATCGATTCTGTAAAAATCTCACCGTGAAAAGTTAGGTGAAGTTAGCTTAGAGTGAGCTGTCAATAGTGTCAATCCCTAGCATTAGTTGGAATGACAGCTCACTCCACGCTCACTTCACCTAAGTTTTCACGGTGAGATTGTTACAGAATCGCAGTGCAGTAATACAACTTGTTAAGCTTAAGCTAGCATACTCCTAAAATGTCAAGATTTCATGAAATAGTCATTCAGTAGGATTACTTGATCTTAGAGAGTTGTGTTGATGACTTTAATGATTATAATTCTGTAAATACATATTTGTTACGGCCGCGAATCATATTTTAATCAACGTACAACTTAGTACTGACCAGCAAATTGCAAAAAACGTAAGAAAATTTGAATTTCGCGGGCTACCTTGGAGCATCTACCTTAAGGCTGTACGAATGGTGTTCACATTCATGTGAGACGCTTACTTAGCAAAGTAATGTCATAGTGCGATTTTTGAAACAGTCAATGTTATCATAATAAGCGACACAATATAGAATTTTTAACAAACAAAGTCTTGCTAAGTAAAATTAGTGTTTCATACGAATTTCAACTTTATCAATAACTAAATAATGTTCATGTTTTTATAAGCTAATACAAGCAAGTTTACTTTTTTTACTTTTTCGTATAAAACGCTAACTTTACTTACTTGTTTGGCTGATTTTTCCAAAGCCAGATAATAATTTTGTCGGACTAATAATTTTGAATTTTTGACAGTTCTTCAATACAAAAACTGTCAGACGTCCATTTTATTCAAAGAAGAAAAATTATTGGTTGATTGAAAACTCAGCATTTAGTAATTTTAAAAGTACGTACTTACGTGTAATCTTGCCCAAAGAGTACACTATATATTATGTTAAAATTGAAACCCTCTATGTGGCCCGTGGCTAAATAATAACAGCCGCACAGGTCGATAGGTCAGGTTAAGCTACGCTTGCCGCGGTTGGTCTGTGGATGGGTGACCATCTTTACATACCGAGACCCCTCCGTGCCTCGGAAAGCACGTTAAGCCGTTGGTCCCGGCTGTCATTCGTGGATCTTTGACAGTCGTTACGGGTAGTCAGAAGCCCGAAAGTCTGACAACCAGTCTTACCAAGGGGTATCGTATTACCCAGTATCTGGGTTGTGGAGGTCAGATAGGCAGTCGCACCATGTAAAATACTGGTATTCAGCTGCATCCGGTTAGACTGGAAGCCGACCCCAACATAGTTGGGAAAAGGCTAGGCAGATGATGATGAAACCCTCTATGTTTCAGAAAGCACGTTAAGCTGTTGGTCCCGGCTGTCATCCGTAGATCTTTGACAGTCGTTACAGCCGATCGATTCTGTAAAAATCTCACCGTGAAAAGTTAGGTGAAGTGATCTTAGAGTGAGCTGTCAATAGTGTCAATCCCTAGCATTAGCACAGCGGAAGACGCTCCGGGCGTCGCTCGGGAGCCGCGTGACGACTCCCGGCCACCGTAGGCGCGGGCCTGCGGGCGGAGAGTAATGGGTAGCTCTCCGTCCGATCAGGACTAGGCCCGTGCCGGACGGCGTGTATGTGTTCCACGCGCGCCTCAAAGAGATGTCAGCATAAGCGACGGGGCCCGAAAGGGCCGAAGCCTGCCAGGGTAGCGGGATTGTCCGAAAGGGTTACCGCTGCCCTGGAACATAAAGGGCTAAGGAAGACACGGGTGGGTTTTAGTCAGTAAGAGTCTGACACTCCTTTCTGCTCGACCCAGAGCGGGAGGGGTCATTTCCCATCCTGAAAAAAAAAAATAGTGTCAATCCCTAGCATTAGTTGGAATTACAGCTCACTCCACGCTCACTTCACCTAAGTTTTCACGGTGAGATAGTTACACAATCGCACTGCAGGTTATCAGTAGCCCGAAAGTCTCACAACCAGTCTTACAAGGGGTATTGTGTGACAATCAGTCTTCATGCATCCTGCTTACCCACGTAACTGGATTGCCGAGGTCAGACAGGCAGTCGCTCCATGTAAAATACTGGTATTCAGCTGCATCCGGGTAGACTGGAAGCTGATCCCAACGTAATTCATTCATCAATTCATCTCTTAATTATATTGCAAACTATAGTTTTGTATAATTTAGAAGCATTTTTGAAAATTTTGTAAATGTAAGAACCATGGATCCGTTTTTTATGATATTTTGATGTTGACTTGAAAGAGCATGGCAGTTGAGAATATGTCATGCTCACTTAAATGTCTCACTGGGCGGTGGCGCGTGTGTTGGATCATTCGGTTCCCTACGAAATGGTTGAGCTGGGTGGTGCTGAACCACGCGTCATGTTCGTGAACGGGCGCCATCAGTTGAGACTGGTCATCTCTTAACTGCCAAGGCTTATTTTTTATTTTATATTTTAATTTGTTTTTTTACATTGTTCTCACATATAGAAGCAATAAGAATAATGTAACCAGGATTTTGTAAAAATGTCTTGATTTAAAAGAGTGTCCGTGGAGTTTCTTGCCCGTTCTTCTCCATAGAGATCTACGATTTGGAATGGGCAACTAGCTTCAACTTTCTGACTAACTGACCGACTATTTAATTTTGACAATTCAAAAGTGCCTGTAAATGGTTTAATTGAAATAAATGATTTGAGTTTGAGTTTGATTGGGAAAAGGCAAGACAGATGAAGATGTATCGTCGTATGCAGGGTCAAATTAAATTAGCTGGCGAAACTCTGCCGGCGATCACGTCGGCGTACCCTGCATACGACGATACATCTTCATCTACATGGGTATTTAGTAAGTTTAAAATCTCAATCTTTCTTTCTGTCGGTTTTAAACGTAAGTCAATTAAGATGTGGGTAGGTACTTACCACCTTATTATACGCGCCGCACTATGTAGGTACCAGTTTGTTGATACTCAGATGTGTCTTCTCGACATCCGGGTGTCACTAAAGGGATGCAGCAGAATACCAGCGTCAGGTATTGTACCTGGCACATGCTGAGCTGGACTCCCATTTGGTGCAACCATGAGACACACACCGCCCAGAGTGATCGACCCTTATATTTACTTGTACTATGTGTCTATGGGTCAATTTAGTTTTTTAATCTTTGTTTTTTTTTTACGTTTCACCTTTTTTTATGTTTTTTCTTTTTTAATGCTTGTATTGTGTCTTTTGTTGCACTAAATAAACGTGTTATCTATCTATCTGTCTTGCCTTTTCCCAATTACGTTGGAACCACGAATTACCCATCAAGGTATTGATCAATATCCAAGCAAGAATAAGTAAAAAAAAAGATGTTTTTTTTCGGGTAATCGACTGTTGGTGGTTTTGTTACTAGAAGTATGAGTTTTCTTTTGTTTTATCGTGTATAGATAACGAAACCCATCGTCCATGTTTTAAAGTTTACACAAAAAAAAAGTTTTTTTAAACTGTCAACAGAATTCGTGGTTCTACAAAAAAACTTGTTTTATTATTACTTATCAACCCATCACTTCTCCGGCGTTTCGCTAGCTAATTTAATTTGACTCTGTAGAAACTGACGGCTTTGAAGGCAGTCACTCAACACAGACGCACTTTTAGCGCCACATGTTGTCAGCAGTGCCGTTTCCAGAAGTAGCGGCGCGATTCCGAGCTCCGTGCATTTACTGTCAATGTCTGGTAATCTTGGTTGATCCTGGATTCAATCTCCGGGTAGGGCAAACTGTTAATGGGTTTTCCCATCTGGAATTTCTCAGCAGTAGCCAGGATTAGATCATCTGACTGTGCTTATTTTTTAATATGAAGTCAAAGCTAAATCATTTATTTCAAAATAGGCACATAAAAGGCACTTTTAAACCTTTTTGGGCAAAAGGCACTTTTTTATCTATTGTGGTATAGTAATTTTATTTTTAGGTGCATCGTCTTCACATATAATTATATACTTAATTGATGTATGTAAAATATTGTAAAACATTTTAAAAGAGTAACGGTGGAGTTTCTTGCCATTCTTCTCCATACGAACACTACCTTTTGGAAGGGGCGTCTAGAATCAATTCTATTTTAATGTAATTTTTGACGTTCAAAAGTGCCTTTTATGTGCCTATTTGAAATAAATGATTTGACTTTGACTTTGAAACGTCAAAATTTGAGACAGTTAATGTCCCACCACTGGGCAAAGGCCTCCCTAATCTCTTTCAACCTTTTTTTGTCCAGAGTTGCCGAGGACCAATCCTTATTCAAGGAGTCGCTTCTATTACATGGCGAAATCAACATAACTGGCGAAATTTGGGTGTACTTTAGACACAGCTCTGCCTAACCCATCGGGTATTATAGGCGTGTTGTTATGGTATGTGTATTCTTGCAGGAAGCACGCTGTGGGCTGCCAGTCTCTCCTGTGACTCCTGCGGTAGTGAATGTGCGTCTGCGTGTGGAACACGACACTTCCGATCCTGCTGCTTCAACTACCTCAGAAAGAAGAGGGGACCTGACACCCTCAAGGTAAGAAGAGAAAAAAAAAATGTATATAAGTAGTTTATCAGCCATCTTGTTACCATAACACAAGCATTAGGTGGCTTAGCTTGGGACTAGATGGCGCTGTGTGAAATGTCCAGGGATATTATATTATCTTTTTAGGGCTACGTACTCCACAGGGCCCTATTCACTATGGTGGTTATAGGGGGCCCTGTGGAATACGTCGTACGTCTTCATGATTCCTTACTTCAAAAGCACGTCGATTCTTTAGCTTATCACGACATCTGCTGCTAAACGTATTCTCTGTGATACAATGAACGCTTTAAGCCGTTGGTCCCGGCTGTCATTCGTGGATCTTTGACAGTCGTTACGGGTAGTCAGAAGCCCGAAAGTCTGACAACCAGTCTTACCAAGGGGTATCGTATTACCCACTAATGGGTTGTGGAGGTCAGATAGGCAATCGCTCCATGTAAAATACTGGTATTCAGCTGCATCCGGTTAGACTGGAAGCCGACCCCAACATAGTTGGGAAAAGGCTAGGCAGATGATGATGACAATGAACGAAACCGCGCCAAAAAACGCGAAGTTTGCGTGATCTGAACTGTCAAAATACCACGCTTGACAATCGTACGTGGTTTGCATGTGGTAAGGTTACGCGAGGAATAATAACTACCATACAGAATTGGGGCCCAGGAAGGGACCTATTATCCTCTTCTTCGAGTATTCAAAATTTTGTTTTTTAAAGCCCTTTCAGATGGAAACACCAAATAGCACTATGCCCGTCCCGGCGCTTGCTGCCACGAGAGCAAAGAGACAGAATTAATAATATAATATGTTAATATTTTACAGTTCTTGTCGCCAAACCAGGATGTTAAGGAAACCCAACAACGTGGAAAACTTCCCATGTTTGTCGTCGAGAACATTCCAATGCCAGAACAATGGATCTCCAACATGCTATCCAACGAAAACCACCCGTATTCTTTAGAAGATATGGTTGAAAGCCGCATGTACGACGCTTAAGCTTTATACGTTACCTGCAATACTGATTGAAGATACTTTAATACATTTTAAATGATTATTTATTTGACTGAAACAGAATATTTGTAATAATTAAAACTTTAATAAAATATTTATGTTAAGTATTTCAATAATGTTATCAAATGTTCCAAAATGTTGTTCTCTTAACACAAATGTTTGAAACTTGCCAAGACTTCCAGATCACACGTTGACTTAGAGTTCCATACGAATATGAACCTTATTTTTAGGCAACTAATGTTCATAGCGAATAAGCCAATGTGACTAACAGTTTCATTTGAATATAAACCTTAATGCTATACGGATAATGTTCTCATTCGTATACGACGGTTTGTAAATCTTGCACAAAGTAACCCATTTTTTAATATATTATTTAATAAAAATTATTCGCCTCAAAAATAAAATTCTTATTAAAATCTTTGCAAAATGTATGATTGTATTTCCAGGCCCCTGTCAATTTAAAATGTAAAAAATATATAATTAAAGTATCCTCGTTATTACATAGGTACCTACCTAATATTAATTAATTTAAAGTAAATAACATTTAATTTAAATACTGTAAATTAAAAACAAGCTGTTGACAATCATGAAAGCGTTTCGTTTTATTTATTTTTTGGAAAACGAAATTGTTTGAAATGCATGAAGAAAATCGACCACCCTGAAGATATTAGCGCCTTTATAAAACTGTAACAGAACTGGATTTCTGTTCGTCATAGATTTTATGTCCATAAATGGCTGGTTTAATAGACATAAAATCCAGCAAAAATATATTTAAAATGTGGGTGTAAATATAAAATATTATTATCCAGATCTGGTTGTTTCATTTTATCTACATACCTACATAACGCCTAGGCCTAATTGGGGGGCCCGTGGCTAAATAATAACAGCCGCACAGGTCGATCGGTCAGGTTAAGCTACGCTTGCCGCGGTTGTCCGTGGATGGGTGACCATCTATATATACCAAGACGCCTCCGTACCGCCGTTGGTCCCATTCATCAATCATTCGTTGATCTTTGACAGTCGTTACGGGTCGTCAGAAGCCCGAAAGTCTGACAATCAGTATTACGAAGGGATATCGTATTACCCAGTAACTGGGTTGTGGAGGTCAGATAGGCAGTCGCTCCATGTAAAATACTGGTATTCAGCTGCATCCGGTTAGACTGGAAGCCGTGAACGTCAGAATCGCCGGCCGGTCAAATCTAAAAATTACTCATCAATTGCTTACCTATACAGGGTGTTATTGACAGCCCTCCACAAAAACACAGGATTGATTCAGCTCCTTATTCTGAATCATATCCCACTGGAAATTTTCTCAGGAAAAAAAAAATTATGCCATTTTTTCTGCTGATATTCCTTTATTTCAATGTAAAATTACGTTCTCTGTATGCAACACTCCATTTATTTAAATAAAACTGTTGAAAACAGCCTCGCTCAAGCTCGCTGCGCTGCCGTCCGCTACGTGCGTTTTGCCACGGTAACGATACGTTGCGTGTGAGGTAAAAAAACAAATCTGGTTTTTTGGATTCCCTTAATGTTCCTGAAAGAATTACATGTACCGGTCATCTTAATATGATGTACTGAAGCCACCCTATCAGTTTGCGGAGGGCTGTCAATAACACCCTGTATTTGCTTACCATGATAAGAGAATTGCTTCTATTAACAATCTCTTCAGACGCCCATCGTGCTCGGCTTTGCTGGAGCCCCAGCAGATTACGTCATCGATGAATGAGTCGACTCCCTCCAGGTCTTCGAGTATCTGTCGGATTTTATGACGGAAAACTTCTGAAGCGCAGTTGATTCCATACGGTAAACGCAAAACTTGGTACCTATCTAACGAACGGCATCCCGAAGGTAGGTCAGCACTGGCATCGTCGATTTCTACCATCCAGAACCCATAATCTGATCGAACGACCCGTGCGGCTTTGTTTAGCCACAAGCCTCTCGTAAAACAAAAAAAATAAAGTAAAACTAGAGCAGTAAAACAACGAACGAAGAATTTTTGTCCGTTTGTCTGGATAAATGTTCTGGATTTGCGCAAAAATGGCAGAACGGGTTTGGAGAGAAGGAATTTGATGATTTGTGGCATACCTACCTGTCCGCCATTTAGATTTTTTTTCAAAATGGCGGCCACAATATCTTTATTAATACCTCGGAAACGTAAACCCTTTACGGGGTATGGTCCTATTATATTTTCCGTTTGCATTGATATCAGTTATCGATTTATAAAGGTTTCATCATAATAATTTCAGCCGAAAGACTTCCCCTGCTGGACATATGTCTCTCCCAAGCACCTCCACTTCGACCGGTTCTGTGCTTCCCGCATCCAACGGGTTCCTGCAGCTTTAACAAGGTCATCGGTCCACCTTGTGTGAGGCCTTCCAACGCTACGTCTTCCGGTACGCGGTCGCCACTCCAGAACCTTTCGGCCCCATCGGCCATCTGTTCTGCGAGCAACGTGCCCTGCCCACTGCCACTTAAGTTTGGCAATTCTTCGGGCTATGTCGGTTACCTTGGTTCTATTGCGAATCTCTTCATTTCTGATTCGATCACGCGGGGAAATTCCAAGCATAGTCCTCTCCATTGCCCTTTGAGTGACTTTAAGCCTTCTAATAAGGCCCATTGTGAGCGACCACGTTTCAGTGCCATAAGTCATTACTGGCAACAAGCACTATGTAGGTTTATAGTCGCAATTTTGAAAAAAAAAAAAAACAAAATGATGCCACAGTAGGTATGCTAGGCTCCATATAAAAATCTGCAATCCCCTAGCACACAGATAGTCTATAAACTATCTGTGTGCAGATTAATCCTAAATTAACATACACATAGCGTACTTTTTAACCCAGGCAACGCCGCGGGCAAAAACTAGATGTAACAATAAAACAACAAATTATAAATAAAAACAGTGTATTGCATAAAATATATATTTAGAACAATTTGTTATGTAACAACATGTAACGACATGTGTTTCTAAAAACAGAAATGGCAGTTTTGTAATGGATCACCTCCCAGCATATTTTATTATTACGGATAGGCAATGAAAATCTTCTATTTATTCTGAATGATAAGAAAATGGTTTAATGGCCCTGGGGTTCAATTTTTATAGCACCTACGCAGTCCTAAAGTAAATGAATAAAGTGTCGCAAAAAAGTATGATCGTTTTCATAGTCAATGAATTAATAAGCTTGAGCAATCAAATTATGGGCTGAATTTCCTAACAGTGGTTGGGAAGATTGTCCCAAAAGTAGGGGTGACTGTCCCAATAATGGTAGGGATGATTGACCCATAAGTAAGGATGACTGTCCCAAGTGTGGTTGGGAAGATTGTCCCAAAAGTAGGGGTGACTGTCCCAACAATGGTAGGGATGATTGACCCATAAGTAAGGTTGACTGTCCCAACTGTGGTAGGGAAGTTTGGCCCATAAGTAGGGGTGACTGCCCTAACAATGGTAGGGATGATTGTCCCAAAAGTAGATGGGGTGATTGTCCGCAAATGGCGGAGAGTTGTGATTGGCATAACAAAGGATCCTGTGTCTGGTCCAATTCAGACAAGGGGCTAAGACCTAAAGATGGTAGGGACGATTGGCCATAAACGGACTGAGGTGATTGTCCCCAAACGGAGTTCTGTGATTGGCCCAACAGATTGCGTGAATGGGCTAATTGAGATAGGGGGCTAAGGCCTAAAGATGGCAGAGACGATTGGCCATAAACGGACTGTGGTGATTGTCCCCAAACGGAGTTCTGAGATTGGCCCAACAGATTGTGTGTATTGTCCAATTGAGACAAGGGGGTGACACTTAAAGTTGGTAGGGACGATTGGCCATAAACGGACTGTGGTGATTGTCCCCAAACGGAGTTCTGAGATTGGCCCAACAGATTGTGTGTATTGTCCAATTGAGACAAGGGTGTGACACTTAAAGATGGTAGGGACGACTGGCCATAAACGGACTGAGGTGATTGTCCCCAAAGGAGGGAGAGTTGTGACTGGCCCAACAAGGGACTGTGTGTTTGGCCCAATAGAGACTGAGAGCTAAGGCCTAAAGATGGTAGGTACGATTGGCCATAAACGGATTGAGGTGACTGCCCCCACAAATGAGAATTTAATGTAACATCGTTCTGCAGTTGGTTGTTAGACAACCACTGGTGGTTATTTTGTAACAATGGTTGGTTGTTTTGAAGCGCATTTCCACAATAGACCGTCGGTGTGACGCTTCCTTCGCCAACGAGATTACCGACGCGGTGAACTGAGATAATGTTGGTAGATATGAAACTGGCCGAAGGTAGAACGTCGAAGTCACACACAATTGCTCTGACGCTGATAGGTCCATTTGGGCAATTTGGGATATCCTGAAAACATAATTTTAAATCGTCAGCATCATCATCATTTCAGCCAAGCGATGGTAGACCTCCCGTATGGTGGACAGGTAACCTGGTGCGGGTCTTGGCACTCCGCTGTATGAGACAAACACAAGACCTGTCGATTTGGCAACGCTTCAAGGAAGCCTTAACTACACAAACTTAACATCAAATCACGCCTGTGTATCCCGAAGGGGTAGGCACGGAGATGTGTTTAGAACACCCAAGGCTTATAGGCGACGCGACGTCGGTGGTTAGGCTTCACAGCCTGGCTCATCGGCGTAATGTTGCTTGCCTGTCGGTCTTCTACAGACTGTACTTCGGAGAGTGCGCGCAGGAGCTCCACGACCTGACCATCACCCCTTTACTACCGGACTACTAGACGTACTGCAGCGGGCAGCGTGCCATCCACACTTGGTTGACATCCCGACCAGCCGTATTCAGCGCTTCTCCTCCTCGGTTTATTATGCGCACGGCCAAAGTGTGGAACTCTTTGCCAGCATCTGTGTTCCCTTCCACATTTATCCCGTCTGCCTTCAAAGCAAGAGTGAACAGGCATCTTCTGGGTACGCTCGTTCCACCAAAGACCTCAGCCATTGCTTTCCACCAGGCGTGATCGAGGTCAAGCGCAGGCCCATTCAGTAATAAAAAATAAAAAATCTAAAGAAGAAACAAAAAATATTCATTGTGACTCGTACAGTCACGAGCAAAAGTATGTATACACTCGGCTTTATTTAAAAGCGATTTACTGCTTTATTTTTTAATGAAATTTTATGTTGTTACGAACATAGCATTTTCGAACCTATAGGTTTATGTAATGTATCGTATTTCAGTGTTGCACCCGTTAGGTATTTCACGAAAAAATCGAAATTGAAAGTTGCCAAGTGTTGACATATTGGTGCTCGTGACTGTACAGGATCATAAACTAAACTAAACACAGTTAAAAATAAAACAAAACCCTCATTTCACCAGATATTATGATGAAGTCCCGTGTTATCATTTACATAACAACTCTGTAACCACTGTCTCACAATAAAGATCTTTGACTTTGACTTTGTAGGAGGCAAGCATGTTGGTATCATCTGGCCAGAAATCTAGACATCGTCGGGCTGCTATGAGATGCTGAGAAGTCACACATTACAGACGCGAAGTAGACACCACTAGGCCAACGACACAATTTAAGCTTAAAACATAGGGTTCTCAACGTGTGTGATAACACCCCCTTTTTTTTTTGGTGGGAAATCATCAAATGACCCCCCCGCTCTGGGCGGAGTGGAAGGGAGTGGCAGACTTTTACTGACTAAAACCCACCCGTGTTTCTTCAGTTGCCTGTGCCAAGGGCCACGGTATTTCTTTCGAACAACCCGCAGCCCTGGCGGCGTGATAACACCCCCTCGTGGGCGTTTGAGACTTTTAGGGGGGCAGTATAACACTCAGAGAAAATTATACTATCCTCTTACGACTATATAAGATTACACATTTAAATATAATCGTGGCAATACCCGTTTCAGATTCGCGACAGATGATAAGTAAAAAAAATTGTGGTATTTTAGAAAAAAAAATATTCACAAGGTGAGCGGTGGGCAAAATACGGTTGAGAACCTACGGTTTATGGGCTATAGACATGTATAGTATTTAAATAAAGAACACTTACTGGAATAAGGACTTCGAAGTCGGCTACCCCTGGCTGTAGAGAAGTTTTCGACAGTGGGATCCCGTTCCCAATCGCAGAACCTGGTCACAAAATATTTCAACAAATATTAGGTAAGCTGTGCATGCTGTGCTGGTGCTGCCGCTGAGGCTGCGGAACACCTCAAGCGGCGTAAGTATAACGGGTTGTTTGCTGAAGCGCGTACTAATGACTTCTATGCAAGAAGACGCAAGCGTGTGTCGTCACTGTTAGGCAGAGTACGCGGCAGCAGCAACATCAGTCTGAGGATAATTTTTGATAAATATCAGTGTCCAATATACTCGCTTAACTCGAAAATTGGTATAAATAATCTTTGAATCAAGTTATGAATAATCCCAAACGATTTTTCAAAATTCCACCCCTGTGGGGGTGAAAAGCGGTGGATACAGTTTATATGAAAAATCTTATTCATTTAGTTAATAAACTTGAAACTTGGCAAGAATACTTGCCTAAGTAATTAATAAAGTTTATCATAATAAGTTTTTCAAAACTACCCCTCAAAGGGGGATATAGGGGTGTTAAGTTTGTATGGAAGAAATTGAATACTCGGTCCGAGTAACTCGAAACTCAGTAATGATACTTTTGACAGAAAATAATTAATAATAAGTATGTAAAGTTGTCGAAAATTTACCGCTAACGGGACAAAAAGGGGTAATTCAGTTATTAAGGGGAGGATTTGAACTTGAAACTGTATGTTACATTTTCACGCCTAAACCACTGAACTTCTGATTTGGCATAGAGATAGATGGCATCCTGGGGAAGCACATACATTTTATCCTGTTAGCACGTTCCGTGGGATAATTTCCGACATCCACACGGGCGAAGCCGCGAGCAGAAGCTAGTTAAATATAAATTAAATAACGGCGTAAGTAACCTTATTGATAATTATATTTTCGAGCCGTTTGGGTCCGAGTGCTCATGGTCTTTCTAGGAAATCCGAAAACGGCTGGTTGACTCATCCCATGACCCAAGGGCTGGCCTTAGCCTCTGGCAAGGTATGACCTTGGCCAGAGGCTAAGCATTACCATACAACGTGGTAATGCCGCTATTTGTAATGTCTGATCAACAACGTAAAGAACGCAATTAATAATAATAATATCCCTGGATATTTCACACAGCGCCATCTAGTCCCAAGCTAAGCAACCTAATGCTTGCAAGATGGCTGATAAACTACTTATATACATTTTTTTTTAATGTTGTTAAACTGTCAAAATGAAAGTTACTCAATTACCCCCCTGTGTCTGAACAAAAATCTTGTTATGTAATAAGACAGAGAAAAACTTTTTTTGCAAAAAAAAAACGACTTCCAAAAACGACACTACAAAGTGAAAAATAACTTTAATTTCGGAAGTCGGTGTCGTTGGGTTCGAATTTTCGTTGTTTGCCACCGACTTCCGAAATTAAAGTTATTTTTCACTTTGTAGTGTCGTTTTTGGAAGTCGGTTGTTTTTTTTGCAAAAAAGTTTTTTATTTCTCTTTTAAGTTGTAATTTTTACCAGTAATTTTGGTTTAAAAACTAAACTACTGAACCGTTTTTAATGAAATTTCTATGGGATCACTTCAGAAGTATCTCCTTTCGAACAAAAAAAGAATTTTGAAAATCGGTTTACAATTGGCGGAGTAATAGCGTAACAAACACACAAAAAAAAAAACATACCGTCGAATTGAGAACCTCCTCCTTTTTTGAAGTCGGTTAAAAATCACTATAAACAATGAAAGCTCACCGGTCTGTATCAACCCGCACTTGTCGGAACCAAGTGGATACGCAATAGCGGCTACCCACGCACAGGCCAACACTAGAAGACTCGTTACTGCAACCATGGTGTCCAGAGAAGTGTAGTGAACATAATGTGAACAACACAACTATTTATAAGGCACAAGATTTGATAAAAATAGTCTTAATTGCATTGAAAATGCAATAATTAAATTACATGGAAGTAATGAGAAGGCAAAACGAATATTTGATAATTCGCTGTTCATGAACGCTTCTTAAAATGTCGTTAATTCTCCAATTAGAATATTTTAAGTCTAAGAATTTCTGCTGGAAGGACTAAGTGCGGAAACCAAACCCGTAACATAGAACATAGTTTAAGAATTATAAGTAGTAGGTCGTAGGCACAGCACAAGGAAAGGTGGAAGAATATGTGGGAGGCCTTTGCCCAGCAGTGGGACAATATAGGCAAATGAAAAAAAAAGTAGAGTCCGACCGAAACTGGTTTTCCGGCCGAAACCGAAACCGAATATTCGGTCGTGGCTTCAATTTCGGCCGAAACAGAAACTCACGTGGTTAAGTATAAAATTCCTTAAAATACTGAAATTTGGTGCATTTTACCCATTATTCTGCATTAATTAGGACATGAAATGGAAACACAGTATATTAATTTAGTTGTAATCATTTATTTAATATAATATAAAATAATATTTTTATTATTTTTTCAAATTAAGTTCTCATAGCAAAATGTTTCTCAGTTATCAATAAATCAAATCACTAATTGTTACTGTTTCGGTTTTGGCAAAAGTTTCGGCCAATTTAGGCCGAAACCGAAACTGCCGCCGAAACTTGATTTTTGGCCGAAACTCGGCCGAAACCGAACTTTCGGTCGGACACTAAAAACAAGGCAGACACTGTACTTTTTTTAAATTATTTCATCACCACTGCTCAAAACGGTGAAGGATAACATCGTGAGGAAACCGGCATCACGGTATGTCATAGAACCATCAATTCGAAGACATGTGATGTCCACCAACCCGTGCCGCGCTGCGGACCGCTCCCTCTCCAGTGGGATGATCGGGAAAAAAAACAGCGGTAAACATGACGCAATAAAGAACATAAAACTTGAGAGATGTCAAGGGACACCCGGATGGAACGAAGTTCAAAGAGAGAGAGAGAGACAGAGAAACACGCGCACGCCGCACGGCTTACAACTATAGCAAAAAGTGTCGTTCCAACTTTTGGTCTTAATTTTTTCCGTCTAGCCCCCTTTCGCAACGCGCGATAAGGAACTTCGTTCCAAAAGGCAGGCACTGTACTTTGTTGAAATTATTTCATCACCACTGCTCTCAAACCGGCGTAGGAAAACATCGTGAGGAAACCGGCGTCACAGCATGTCATAGAACCATCAATTCGAAGACTGTGATGTCCACCAACCCGTGCCGCGCTGCGGACCGCTCCCTCTCCAGTGGAATGATAGGGGAAAAATATAACCAATTCCCGTTCGTCCCACCAGGGGGACGAAGTCGGTGGTACCATTGACATAGGAAAGTTATCTTAATGGGTGGTACGAACGGGAATAGGTACACGTTTCACAGAGAGGTCAGTGTCCCGGCCATGGAATTATTATGTACACACGGCTACACATCAAGCTATGCAAAACCAGTATTGGCTGACCGTTCACTGTGAGAAAATATCATACAAAATGAGGCCAAGACAAACTGGTTTTGTATAGCTTGACGTGTAGCCGTGCGTACTACGTACAACGTACAGACGCCAGCACATCAAGCTACCCGAAACTGTCAAATTTTCCTAATCAACTTTGAACCTTATGCTTTAGCGATAAAGTTGAAAATCTACTAAAGAAATTTGACAGATTGTAGTAGCTTGATGTGCTGGCGTCTGTACATAATAATTCCATGGTCCCGGCATAGTGTATAATCTATGGTCCCGGCTCCCGGCAATGGGGATATCAAAGGCTAGTTATAATGCCATGGAAGTGAGAAAAAAATGATATGATATTTTTTTATTATCTGCCTTTCACAACGATTTCGTCACCAGCTGATTCATAGTTTAAAACAAAAAAAATCATTATTCGAGTCTCGCCTGTCAGCCGCGTCTCCTGCGCGTGTTTTTTTTGAAACATAACACAAAAACGTCAAAGCAAAGAGCCATACACATTTGTGTATGAAAACATGTTTTTGTTCTCCGAGCAGCCGGTCGATTCTGTAAAAATCTCACCGTGAAAACTCAAGTTGTGAAGTGAGCTTGATGTGAGTGGTCAATCCCTAGCATTAGTTGGAATGACAGCTCACTCCACGCTCACTTCACCGAAGTTTTCACGGTGAGATGGTTACAGCCGGTCGATTCTGTAAAAATCTCACCGTGAAAACTCAAGTGAAGTGAGCTTGATGTGAGTGGTCAGTAGTGTCAATCCCTAGCATTACTTGGAATGACAGCTCACTCCACGCTCACTTCACCTAAGTTTTCACGGTGAGATGGTTACAGAATCGCACTGCTGCATGGAAAACATTCCCCGCGCGGATGAATAGGGGCATTTAGCATTTTGAAAGCTAATTCGATCTGACACAGGTTTTGAGGTTATATTGTATAGGTATTAACACTCACTCATCTAAAAGTGTACGCAAGAGACAGCTTGTGTATGAAAACAAATGTTTATGTGTAATGTTTTGAAAAAACACGCGCAGGGGACACGGCTTAACCAAACTTTATTTGTGCGTCCGACAGCAAATTACTGTCGGAAGAATGGCGGACTTCTATTAGATTTAGGGGGGATGATTTTTCATCATATGATAACATTACTCGAGGTATAATTTTGAAATTTTGACAGAAAAAAATGTCAGACGTCAATCAATCAAAATGGCGATGGATAAATCAGCCTTTTAAACTGTCAAAATCTTCCGGTTTTGGATTTGTGAATTGCGTTTAGACGATTCCTTTGGTAACATTGATTGATATTCGATTCGGCACGGAACGGTATCGAATGGCTGTGAATAATAAATAAATATCCCTGGACATTTCACACAGCGCCATCTAGTCCCAAGATAAGCAACCTAATGCTTGTGTTATGGTAACAAGATGGCTGATAAACTACTTATATACATTTTTTTTTTTGTAAATACATACATATTATAGATAGAAAAACACCCAGACTCAGAACAAATACATGTAGGTCATTCAAATATTTGTTCCGTGCGGGAATCGAACCCGCGACACGCAGCGCAGCAGTCAATCGCTTAACCACTGCGCCAACCGTGCCGTCAATAGCCTTTGCTGGAAAGTTTTTGTGTATACCTAATACGTTATACTATATTGAACTTAGGTGTAGTACTGACATGATCTCGATGTTTTGACTTGTCGCCATTGCAGCCGTGCAAAGCAGCGGGGTAATTGCGTATTACATATTACATCATCACCAGCCTACAGCAGTCCACTGTTGGACATAGGCCTCTGGAATTCCACGACATTAAGCTCGATTTTCGGCAACTCTCATCCAGCTGCTACCAGCCATTCTGCGAAGATCGTCGCTCCATCTAGCCTGAGGGTGTCCTACCTTACGTTTGCCGATTCGCGGTCTCCACTCTAAAACACTTCTATAAGTATTGTATATTTTGTTTCCATGTTCTGCAATAGTCCTGCATCAACCGGGGGTTGTCCTTGGGTGCACTTGCATGGTACAGGGATAATCGTCGGTTGGTGGTAACAACGGTCATCGGTTCTACGGCTAATATGGCCGGCTGATTGCCACTTCAGCTTGCTCATTTTACTTTTGATACTTTATTCCCACGGGATTGACACTTATGCGGGCGAAACCGCGGGGCACTGCTAGTATGCAGTGTATGTAGTGTGACGACACGGTTGGCACAGTAGCTGAGCGATCAACTGCTGCGCTGCGTGTCGCGGGTTCGATTCCCGCACGGAACAAATATTTGTATTGCTTACAGGTAGTTGTTCCGGGTCTGGCTGTTTGTGTAATGTGAGTTTAAATAGTTTAGTTGAATAGTTTGTGAACGCACCCACGATACAGGAGTAATTATTCCTAGTGTGGGACGTTTTATAAAAAAAAACCGGCCAAGTGCGAGTCGGACTCGCCCATGAAGGGTTCCGTTTTACGATTTATTACGTATTAAAAAAAAACTACTCACTAGATCTCGTTCAAACCAATTTTCGGTGGAAGTTTATATGGTAATGTACATCATATATTTTTTTTAGTTTTATCATTTTCTTATTTTAGAAGTTACAGGGGGGGGGGGGGGGGGGGGACACATTTTACCACTTTGGAAGTGTCTCTCGCGCAAACTATTCAGTTTAGAAAAAAATGATATTAGAAACCTCAATATCATTTTTGAAGACCTATCCATAGATACCCCACAAGTATGGGTTTGATGAAAAAAAAATTTTTGAGTTTCAGTTCTAAGTATGGGGACCCCCAAAATTTATTGTTTTTTTTTTCAATTTTTGTGTGAAAATCTTAATGCGGTTCACAGAATACATCTACTTACCAAGTTTCAACAGTATAGCTCTTATAGTTTCGGAAAAAAGCGGCTGTGACATACGGACGGACAGACAGACAGACAGACAGACATGACGAATCCATAAGGGTTCCGTTGCCATTTGGCTACGGAACCCTAAAAATGTAATAAATTTTACATTTCAGTATTGGCTCTGAAGAATGATGCCACTAAATATATGGAAACCGCTCCAATAGGAATAAATGTATGTCATTAGTTAGAAAGGTATGAAGATTTAGTACAAGAATTCCTATGACTCTTATCTTGATTCCTTGTCCGATCTGAGTAATGTAGGGGGAAAGTTGAGACGTAACGGTTTTGGCGGCGCACGCCAAGATCATAGTATAAAGAGAGGAAGTACGTTATCTTCATACAAACGCACCGCGCGCGGCTTGTATGTGTGCGCCAAAGTATCTATGCGTCGCCGCACGCACACTTAAACAAATCTCGGCCCGTTTCGCAGCGCGCCAGTCGGGGCTAACATCGCACGAGGTTCGCGCGTCACAGCTTTTCGGCACCGCTAAATGAATGAAAAATGTGTGATAATCGCAGGAGAACGTATTGCCGTGTGTTTGGCTGTCTTTTTTTATAAATAATAACTACTGCTATGAATCTTGAATAAATTTCTGTGTTTGTTAGGAAAACCATTGTTGAACTTTATTGACTAATGATCACTGAATTAGTTATACAGAGATATGTGTTATCTTTGGCAAGGGTGACAGTACTATCAGTAACCTACCGTTTACTCGTGCTCATCACCGCCCCGCACCGCCTGCTGGCCCGTCGCTCTTTCTTTCATCGTGAAAGGTTTCATCATCGTTTAGGTCCCCAGACAATACAAGTAAATAATACAACTTCCCGACCCTTGCCAATTTATTGGCACTGAATTAAAATGTAACTAAAAGTGACAACCCTGAGACAGTAGGCAATTATATCGCGGATTGTGCCGGAGATAGCCTACTTCCTCTCTTTATACTATGCCAAGATAGAAGACGCCGACTTAGGGCTGATTTTTCAATCAACAGATAATTTTGGAACGAAGTTCCTTATCGCGCGTTGCGAAAGGGGGCTAGACGGAAAAAATTAAGACCAAAAGTTGGAACGACACTTTTTGCTATAGTTGTAAGCCGTGCGGCGTGCGTGTTTCTCTGTCTGTCTCTTATAGAAAGTAAGCCAGTTATACTTCGTTCCATCCGGGTGTCCCTTGACACCTCTCAAGTTTTTTATTCGTGGAATAAAATTTACGTCTGACAGTTTTTTTTAGGTGAACTACGGGGGTGAAATGTCAAAAAGTCAAAATTATTCCTCCGATAAAATTATCTGGAATTGGAAAAATCAGCCCTTACTTGATACTTATCGTTATATTATGGCTAAATGACACAAAATCAATGTGCCTAAGTGTTATTCTGATGTATAAGCTATATTACTGTAAAGTTTCATCGAAATCCGTTCAGTAGTTTTTGCGTAAAGGGTAACAAACATCCATCTATCCATCCATCCTCACAAACTTTCGCGTTTATTTATTTATTGAGGATCTCCAACAAAGGATACACATATACAATAGAAAATTACAATAATAAAAAAGGTTCTTTTACGTGTGCACCTTCAACTACAGAAGACCACAGCATGCACATATAACTAGGTGTAAACACGTTAAAAATAAAGAAAATAATTTATAAATACAAATTATAAAATTAGAAGGAAAAAAATAAAAACATAATAATCAAGATTAAGCATTAATATTACAAATGGTGTAGTAGGCAGGATAAAAATAAACATTGAATAAATTTGAGGAAAATAATAATTATTAAAGATTAACATATTAGTAGGGTATGTATGTGTATACATATTTAATCAAAAAGAAGGAAATGAATAGTAGGGCATTAAAAAATTTGGCTGCAATTATTTTTGGCCAAAGAATCTGCATCGCCATACAACGTGGCATGCTTCCAGCCTTTAGGGCACTTTTCCTGTTGACAGCGATGCGGACGAATATTTTGATGCCCTATGATTTTTTACCTTTTTTTTGTACAATAGTATAATTGTTTTATTTATTACTTAAAGAAATGCAAAAATATTTTATTTTTTCTTACATTCTTTAATATTAAAATCTTTTATTAACTAAACGAAAACACGGCGAAAAGAAAGAAAGAGAGAACACGTTTATTTGCAGTAAATTAATAAAAAAATAATAAGTTGGGGGAAAACATGCTTCTTCGCTCAGCATAATGCTAAGATTATGCGAGACTGAGCCCAAGCGTTGGTTTTTATTATTGTTCTAATTTTATAGCAGATATTTTCAAGATACTAAAAAGTGTTTGGTAGTATCGCTATACAAAGTATAATTTCTTCGGTGTCCTGCCATTTGACAAAAAACTATTCACAAATTATCATTTTAAAAATAACATTAGGTATTTGATAACTTTATCACTTTACAAACTATTCTTTCTGTAAATAAGTCATTTGACAAATAATTGAAAGGCAACATTTCATTACATCAAAGCATCATTTGACAAACTAATCTTTTATAATCATGTTAATTGGTAAAACAACGCAAAGTTAAAAAAAATACCTACAACGTTATTTATGATAACGTATTTTTTTTTAATGGGTAGGTTAGGTTAAATCTGTGACTAGAAATACTAGATTGTATAGAAAAAATTTACTTACTAATTACTTAAAAATTACTTTAGTAGGTTTAAGGAAATTCAGTACTTGCCTGTGAATTCTTTGCCCCAAATGGAAATACTTGGTCAAATTAATATTTTTGGAATGATATTTTAACATTTGAAATATTTGCAAAGTAAAACATTTGCGAAATCTGTATTTTATCAAATGATTACTTATAAAGTAATGTTTGCGAAATGAGATGTTTGTCAAATGATTAGTTTCTATAACGTTATTTTTAAAATTATCATTTGTCATTCGTTTTTTGTCAAACATTAGTGAACACATTGCTTCACAATGGCGGTGGTATTTTCAAACTGGTCAGTGGGTCCTGAGGGGATGAGCAGTACAGGGTTATAAGCACGATGGAATAGGAGTCCAAGTTCCCGATCCTGTGCACCGCCACTTTGCCCGACTCCGTGATCCTCACGGAAGGAATGCTTTCCCCGTCGCAAACTATGACTTCTACGCCAACCATCTCGCCAAGGCATTCAGGGAGCGGCTGAAATTAAACTAGTATGTTACGTAACACCCTGAAAACCGTTTTAGAGCCACACGATCAATCAAACTCGGAGCATTTATACAAGAACTGAGGTGCTGTTCACCTCGTTGCACTATACCGACACCTACCATTTCCCAGTTAGCTTGTCCCTGTGGTAGGATGATTGGTTGCATGTCACGTTGAAACCCTTCGGTAGATCCTGAATAACAAAACACTAACGATAAGTTGGGGCAATAGATTTTTGAGATTTAAAATGGGAAATATTCCATTGATCCTCTGATTGCCCTTCTATCATATACGTTTTGGAACGAAGTTCCTTATCGCGCGTTGCGAAAGGGGGCTAGACGGAAAAAATTAAGACCAAAAGTTGGAACGACACTTTTTGCTATAGTGTTGTAAGCCGTGCGGCGTGCGCGTGTTTCTCTGTCTATCTCTCTCTCTCTCTCTTTGAACTTCGTTCTATCCGGGTGTCACTTGACACATCTCAAGTTATTTTACATAAATGAATCTCAATTTTTTTTTGCAGCAAAGGAGGCGGTTTCGTTACCGACTTACGCTTACGAGTTCTAGGTTCAGAAAAAAAAAACTAAAGTAATTTATTCAAATTAGGCTAAGAATCAGCACTTTTTGAACGTCATAATTACAAAAGACAGTCCCCCAAAAACGCCCGCCCTTCACCACTTCCTAGTGCTATCGCTGGGAAGAAGAAGTGGCGCAACAAACGCCCCAGCAGCACAGCTGTCTGGTCAGTTAGAAAATAGGTACTTGATTCTATACAATACTAGGTATGCAAAGTAATTAACATTACAAGACTCAGAACATTCAATTAAATTGTTTGCCATATGTGAGCTAGCCACGCCAATATACCAATAAATCTCTCTCTCTTCTCTAATTTTTGTTTAGTTTTAAGTGAATTGTTTATTTTTGATTCTATGTATTATTTTTTGTCACCTTTGCTCTATCACACGCTATCTACATCTCTGTATCTATTGTCCTATCTCAGGTATGCTGGAAGAGATTTCTTATGAAATAAGCATCACCTCTGTACCTATTTTTTTCTGTTCTGTTTTTCAATGTCTGTTTATATATGTGTGTACATAAATGGTAAAATAAATAAATAAATATTCGAACCCAGGCAGGTGCTATACTATGTGTAAATCAGCCTATAAGGTTCCACTGCTGGGACACAGGCCTCTTCTGTCAGGAGTGGGCTGTAATCGACCACGCGGGCCCAGTGCGGGTTGGTGGATGTCACATGTCTTCGAATTTTTGGTTCTAGGACATGCCGGTTTCCTCACGATGTTTTCCTTTACCGTTTTGAGAGCAGTGGTGATGAAATAATTTACACAACGTAAAGCACCTGTCTGAGTTCGAACCTGCGACCTACAACTCGTAAGTCGCAGTCGTTTCCACTGGGACACCACTGCTCTCCGGTTCTCTCAGGGTAATTTAGGAACAGTCAAATGTAAAACAAGTTACCTTCTCGAATCTTCATGCAGGCTTGATTAACAGTTGAGAGGTGTTGAGGAGGCATCGCATTTATTGTAACGCAAGCGCATGCAAGGACCACAAAAGTCGTTACGTTAGGAACCATATTGCCAATGAAACTGAAGCCAAAATCAAAATGCAGACAAATCGGAGGCATTCATGCATTTATAGAATGGCAAATAAATGGTTATAATTGTAGTCATTGTTTGAAAATAAGTTGCAATTTATCGGCTAATTATAATATTTTTAGATAACGATTAATTATTACTATAGTGAATGCATTAAAATATTTAGTTAATTACATACTTATTAAGATGCTTTTATTAATCAAGATAATCTTCTATATAATAACTTATAATAAATCTGTAGAAGTGAAAATTCTGTACATTGAAAATATCAAAAAAATAAATGGCAGGGGGTGTTACTAGACCGACACCGAACCCAAAAATTTGATTAAAAAAATTTTTGTCGGTCTGTCTGTCTGTCGGTCTGTCTGTCTGTCGGTCTGTCTGTCTGTCTGTTCAGGCATCACGCAAAAACTACCGGTTCGATTACGATGAAACTTGGTATAATTATTCTTTAATATCCTGGGCACCACCCTGGGTACTTGTTATCCCGGAAATCCCCTGTTTATATCTATCCTAGCTTCTGCCCGCGGCTTCGCCCGCGTGGATATCGGAAATTATCCCACGGGAACGTGCTAACAGGATAAAATGTATGTGCTTCCCCAGAATGCCATCTATCTCGCGGGCCCTTTGTGGCTAATTACAATAGAAAACCAATTGTGTCTCATTAGTGGTGATTAAGAGGGTACCTATATGATATCTTTACCTAAGTACCTACCTAATTAAAAAAAAATTACTCAATAACAGAAAATTAAATACCTACCTACCTAAATAAACCTATTTCTGGTGATAACTAATCTAAACTCAATAAATAAGCAAAATCCCTAAAAACTAATATCTATACGAATGACTAATCCTACCTAACAGTATTATAAAATAACCTACGGTCACATCGTACACTATCAAATATACTACCTATACTTTAAAATTAAAATCTATACCTACGACTTATATAAAAATAAACCTAAATAACTCTAAAAACTAAAAGGAATAAAAATGAACTCCATTGCATGACTTAACTTACGACAAACTTATTATTTGCGGTTGATACAGTATCGGGTCAAGGGATCGAACCGCAAAATTAAGTTTGTTTTTTATTGTATATACTTTTCCGGGATAAAAAGTACCCAGCCCAGGATATTAAAGAATAATTATACCAAGTTTCATCGAAATCGAACCGGTAGTTTTTGCGTGATGCCTGAACAAACAGACAGACAGACAAAAATTTTTTTAATCACATTTTTGGGTTCGGTGTCGATCTAGTAACACCCCCTGCCATTTATTTTTTTGATATTTGCAATGTACAGAATTTTCACTTCTACAGATTTATTATAAGTATAGATATGTATATAAAATTCAAAGTCCTGACTGACTGATAAATCAACGCACAGCCTAAACCGCTGGTCCTAGAAACATGAAATTTGGAGGGTGTATTCTTCGTGTAAAGTAGGTATCCACTAAGACAGGGTTTTTCGAAATTCCACCCCTAAGAGGGTGAAATGGGGTGATTTTTTTAATGAAAAATCTTATTATTGAGTTAATTAACTTGAAACTTTTAATTGAAGTTTGCCATTTTTTTTTAAACTACCCCCTGAAATGGGGTTTAAAGGTTGTATGGAAGAGTTTTAGCGCGCGGTCCGATTTACTCGAAACTCAGTATTTATACCTAGGATTGAAAGCAAAGAATAATGTGTATCAGGGTTTTTCGAAAATCTACTTCTGACGGGCTAAAAGGGGTGGTAGTCTATTTTACAGGGGAGTATTTTACAGCGTGGCTTGATTAACTCGAAAATTGGTATAAATAATCTTTGAGTCCAGTTATGAACATATCCCAAACGATTTTTCAAAATTCTACCCCTGTAGGGGTGAAAAGCGGGGATATAGTTTATGTGAAAAAACTTATTCATTAAGTTAGGTTTTTCAAAGGAATAAGATTTTTCATAATATTAACTTATACAGATGGACAGCTTTAGTTTAAAAATTAAACCGCTCGGACGGATTCACTCGAAACTTACCTAGGTATATCAAAAAGTACCTATGTGTTTTAAGGGTTTTTCAAAAATCGTCTCTTACCGGGGTGGAAAAGGGTAATAAAGTTTAAGGGGTGGATTTTACTGCTTGCTTCCATTAACTCGAAAATGGGTATAAATAATCTTTCAAATCATACAATGGGAACGTACCAAACGCTTTTTTTTAAAACAAAGCCACGAGTATAATAGTGTGGTTATCGGGTGATAACGATAAGGTAGGATGCTTATATAAAAGTGACCATTGAATAATTGCAACAGCAATAAAATAAAAAAAATAAAAAAATGCACATAAAATACAGCGTCCAGCGTTCTGAATCAGATACGGCTGAATTTTCTAATTTGAAAGAGATAGCCCATTTGCCATGGTTGACATAGGCTGAATGCACACCGGTGCTATAATTTTGCAGCTGGCATGCACTACAAATGCAATCCATCTGTTTAGAAAATAAGTTCCCAACCAGGGGGCACGTCCCACTTAGAGGGCGCACAGAAACCCAAGGGGGGCGTGGTGGTGGCTACAAAAATAAACAGTACTTTTATTATATGTTCTTGGCAGACCAGTCCTGCAGTGCGATTCTGTAACCATCTCACCGTGAAAACTTCGGTGAAGTGAGCTGTCATTCCAACTAATGCTAGGGATTGACACTATTGAAAGCTCACTCTAAGCTCACTTCACCTAACTTTTCGCGGTGAGATTTTTACAGAATCGATCGGCTGGAATGGAGGCCGCGTATCGGCGAGCGTAGGGTGGAACGCCCTCCAGCTAGATGCACCGACGACCTCAAAAAGGTACCTGGGACAGACTGGATGTGAAATGCGGAGGGCAGGCTGTTGTGGCGCAGCCGGGGAGAGGCCTCTATCCAGCAGTGAACTGCGATAGGCTGAGTTGATTGATGTACTTTGTAGGTTAGAAAAAATGTCTTGATGCCAAAAACCCTGAGGCGACAGTGAGGGCGCGTTCACATTTAACGTCCGTTTTACAGGTCCGTTAAAACGTGTATGTTATTAGCATATGTAGTTGTATGAGCGAGTTCACACTTAATACAGTATTCCGGATCCAGTAGAAAATACCGATCCGTAAAAATAAGCAGCAATCCGTTTTACAGGTCCGTTTAAACGTATGTGTTATTAGCGTATGTAGTTGTATGAGCCAGTTCACACATAATAAGTACAGTATTTCGGATCGTATACTGATCCGATCTCTTAAAATCAGTTCTGTGTGAATACTATCTCCAGTAGTGACGGATCCGTTAAAAAGGATCCTGTAAAAACGTACGTATATGTGAACGCGCCCTCAACCTGCGGAGTAATTGCGTAACACACTTTGCGCACACAGTTGTGCACTATGGAGGTCCCAAAATTTATGGTCGATATTTCTCAAACGATTCAAACAAATTTCATATTTCTAAAGTAGAATTAAGGTATTGTAATGTAGGTGGGATACTTCGCCGACCAGCCGATAAATAACTACGTATACATTGAGGTACCTAAAATCATTGCAAAGGTGGTAATTGGCAGATTTAGGTTTGATTTTTCCATCGCCAGATAACTTTTATTCGAGGAATAAAAGTGACATTATTTGACCATTTTTGTATGAAAAAACTTGAGAGGTGCCAAGGGACACCCAGATGGAACGAAGTATAACTGGCTTGCTTTCTATAAGAGAGAGAGAAAGAGAGACAGACAGAGAAACACGCGCACGCCGCACGGCTTACAACTATAGCAAAAAGTGTCGTTCCAACTTTTGGTCTTAATTTTTTCCGTCTAGCCCCCTTTCGCAACGCGCGATAAGGAACTTCGTTCCAATAAACTTATCAGATGATTGAAAAATCAGCCCTTACAGTATTAAACTTATATTTATGTAGGCTGATTTGAGAGATCCAAGAATTGGTCCCTCCATCTTGAGTCTTGACGGTAACAATGTCTCCTGTGCCGAAGGCTGGTGTCCTCTGAGATTGCTCGCATGGTGAAAATTCGGTCTGGAGGAGTTTATTGGAACGAAGTTCCTTATCGCGCGTTGCGAAAGGGGCTAGACGGTTTGGAGGCATGAGGAACAGGGTGTAAAGTTCACTCATCCCCCATAGAAAAGGGAGGATCCTCCGACCAGACGGGTGTTGTGTCTGGCGGGCTATTGCCCAACGATTGATGTTTGGGAAATTGTATCTATGCTAATTGCGCGGTAAACTCTGCTTGCGAGATGCAGGATTTGCGTGACGTCAGTATGACGCATTGTTCGCATGTGGCGTTGTAGATACCGCTACAACGGAAAAAATTAAGACCAAAAGTTGTAACGACATTTTTTGCTATAGTTGTAAGCCGTGCGGCGTGCGCGTGTTTCTCTGTCTCTCTCTCTCTCTCTTATAGAAAGCAAGCCAGTTATTATTGTCTGTGTTTTTTTATTTGTTAATAATAAAAAAAAAAATATTATAAATTAAAAAAATATTACAATTCCTTCACTAATTAATCGAAAGGAACTCCGTTCCATCCGGGTGTAAATTGACACCTCAAGTTTTTTTTTACATCTTGACAAATAAAACAATGAAATAAGTAGTAGTACGGTGAACGCGGGCTTAGTTTAACAACACTTTTCTTGTTCTATTCACCAAGACCTTATCATTATTCATTATGAAGATATTGTCGAAGCTGTCGTGTCTGTTGTCGCGTAAGTGAGCGTAAAAGAGCCAGCGGTAATTGTGTAACACATTCATCATTTTGAAGGATATTGCTAATCCATTGCTTCATATGTTCGAAATATTCGTCTGCTCAACAACGTAAATACCGCAATGAATGTTGTTGAACTGTCAAAAATTCAAAATGAAAGTCATTGCTACTGTTCATGTGTTACACAATTATCTCACAGTGCCAATACTAGCATAGTTATTCACAACCATTCGACACAAGCCACCGAGTTGAAAATGATACGTATTTTTTGTTTACCTAGTCACCGACCGCAAATAGCCATTGAAAGAATAGTGGTCGTCTAGAGGTTTAAACTGCCAACATTTCGGTTTTAGATTCTTGAACAGTGTTTCAGCCCATCGATTCTGTAAAACTATAACAAAGTATTTAATTTTGACAATTCGACAACATTCATTGCGTTATTCAGTCGATTAATTCTGTAAAAATCTCACCGTGAAAAGTTAGTTGAAGTGAGCTTAGAGTGAGCTGACAATAGAGTCAAACCCTAGCTTTAGTTGGAATTGGAATGACAGCTCACTCCACGATCACTTCACCTAAGTTTTCACGGTGAGATGGTTACAGAATCGTACTGATGGACTTCTTCGATAACATTGATTTCTGTTCGATTCGGCTCGGAAGCTTATCGAATGGTTGTGAATATCTCATCATCATCTGCCTGCCTTTTCCCAACTATGTTGGTGTCGGCTTCCAGCCTCACCGGTTGCAGCTGAATACCGGCAGTTTACATGAAGCGACTACCTGTCTGCCACAACCCAGTTACTGGGTAATACAATACCCCTTGGTAAGACTGGTTGGCAGACTTTCGGGCTCCTGACGACCGGTAACGACTACCAAAGACCACGAATGACAGCCGGGACCAACGACTTAACGTGCTTTCCGAGGCACGGAGGGGTCTCGGTACGTAAAGATGGGCATCTACAAACCAACCGTGGCAATTGAAACCTTTTTTTTTGTTCCTTGATGGAAAATCCTCATGGATGTCCTTCGCCCCGGAGGGGTTTGTCAGACTCTTACTGACTAAAAATCACCCCGGTGTTCCATTTATCTCAAAACTACGCCGGGGGTCGAGGGAACGTGGGCCACCTCGGGTCAGGGGGGGAGTGAGGTGTTTGACTCCCACCGCGACGTCAAAGAGAACACGAAGCGCCTATTGTTCGCCATCCGCCGACGCCTGGTGCGCCTGCTGCGGGCCGGATGAGTGGACGAGATCTCCCTCTCCCCTTCCGCAGCCTCCTGCGAGACGACTGTTACGCAGAAGGAAACCACCGCGTCCCAGGACACTGCTGCCGACCATCAAGTCGACTACGGCCGGCAGCGACAGGTCACTGCTCACTCCTGAGATGATGACACGGCGCGGCTCCTCCCAAGTGGCACACTCTGCCAGCGTATGCCGCTCCGTGTCCTCCCGGCATTCGACGCAGTGGTGACACCGGGCGTTCGGCTCCCTGTTTATGCGACACAGGTACTTCCCGAAGCAATCATGCCCCGAGAGCACCTGTGTCGCCCGAAACGTCAGGGAGCCGTGCCTTCTCCCGAGCCAGTCTGCCAGAAACAGCCGGATCGCCTGGATGGTGATGGTAGGGCGTGAGAGCCTGTCCCGCCATTCCGCCACCAGGACACCTAAGCCACGTTTTCCTGGCTTTCCTGGAAAAACAGTTACAGTAACATCTGGTATAATCTAAGTTTTGTAATATTCACCAGTGCTCCTCTGCGCGCTCAGCATGGTCTCGTCCTTGGTGGTGAAGACGTCAGACGGTCGTAGGATGACCATAAGTAGAAATCAGATGAACATGTTGCACCCCCGAGGTAACCGCGCCAAGCGACTAGTCAACTTCAAGCATATGCATACGTTACTGGGTGAATAACGTTTCCTAATAAAGAATTGTCTAATCAAAATTGTTGTTTATTTTTAAGGTATTTACATAATTTAAAAAGCTAACGCCATTGTATAGCAGAATATAATATAATAATATCCCTGGACATTTCACACAGCGCCATCTAGTCCCAAGCTAAGCAACCTAATGCTTGTGTTATGGTAACAAGATGGCTGATAAACTACTTATATACATTTTTTTTTTTGTAAATACATACATATTATAGATAGAAAAACACCCAGACTCGGAACAAATACATGTAGGTCATACAAATATTTGTTCCGTGCGGGAATCGAACCCGCGACACGCAGCGCAGCAGTCAATCGCTTAACCACTGCGCCAACCGTGCCGCCAAAGACCACATTTTTAATGTATTACCATATTCTAACAAATAAATGACTTAATTATGATGATTATGATTAACAGTCTTAAAATAATAATATATTATGTACAAGTATATAAAAAGGAGGGTATTAATCAAAAGGCATCAAACAATTCGTTCGCATCACTGTCAACAGGAAACGTACCGAATTGTTGCGCGCCACAATTAATGCCTGGTACATGGTGATATTAGTTACCTACCACTAGCGCCATCTAGTATCAAACAGCAGAACTAATTTATAACTAGCGCCATCTAGTATCGAGTAACAGAACTAATAGATCCTTCTAGAAATTTCGATACTAGAACTATCGACATCTGGTCAGTCGAGGCCGGTATGTACATTCTAGTTGTTTCTACAATAGAAGGTTCTGGAACTATCTGCGGCACTATGTAAGGCCGGGATTAGCCGCGAGCAATCAGATGTCCAATTCGATCCAGCCTGTCCCCTTGCTGCCCTCTCCCAGCGACACCCTAAGCCGAGGTTCGTACCCCACAGGGGGTGCCCTTAGCGTGCAGTCGCTTAGTATAAATCTAGATGTAGCCCTGGCTGGAGGCTTTAAGAATTCTTAAGGCAGCCACAGGATAGTCCGGTTAAGTAGTCACGAACTCTCAAGGTCAACTACGAGACGCCAAATATAAAAAAAAAAGCGAGCAATCAGACTTGCATCAACGATACAAGCGAATACATCGAAGGCGATCTTCAATTGTGTTTTATAATTAGTGTGTTTGAGTTGTTATTAGCGTTGATTAATTAAAGTTTTATTTTTGGTAATTTATATCGGCAGTTTTTGTTTTCACGAACCTGAAGCTCGTAAAAGTATTTTATTTTTCGTTCCGGACAGCCCTAGTACTCGGTCAAGCGGCGTAGGTATGTTGCGGACGAGAAAGAGTACACAAAGTAATAACAACTCTCAAGCGCGGCGATTAAGTACAATTTAGCTTGCGCGTTGGCGGGGAATTGATTTTGTAGGCTATTATAAAAGCGGCTTTCTTCAAGATCAAAGAAGTGCATCTTCTGTACGTTCGTAGGTACTATTAGTTATGTATTCTGTGCTATGCTAATAGATTATTTTGAGTCTCAGTTCGTTTCCGCCTTGCTAACGCTCCGAGGCATCAGTGTACCAATTAAAATATTCCTTTAATTAAAATATAACGAGGTACCAATTAGTCCAATTGAAGTAACAATCAATTTATTTGTGGCTAATAGTGCAGGCAGCAGTCGAGAAGGCGCCTTCGGAAGGTTTAGGATTTAACTCTCCATGGACATCAAAAATATTATTTTAAGACTATGTTCTGTAAGTGTTTTTATGTTCTTTAAAACAGAGGATCCCGTCTTTGTCATGCAGAAGGGAAATTACAGGCTAAGCACCCACTATATATCCTATTCTACTATCACAGTCATATTATAAAGGCGAAAGTTTGTGTGTGTGTGTGTTTGTATGTTTGTTACTTCTTCACGCTCAAACGGCTGGACCAATTTTGATGAAAATTGGTATGGACGTAGCTGACGTCCTGGATTAACACATAGGATGCTTTTTATCCCGATATTCCCACGGGATCGTAACTTATGCGGTTGAAACCGCGGGGCGCCGCTAGTAATATTATAAACGCAAAAGTTTGTATGGATGGATGGATGTTTGTTACTCTTTCACGCAAAAACTACTGAATGGATTTGGATGAAATTTGGCACACAGATAGTTTATAACCAGAATTAACACATGGAACTTACTTTTTATCCCGATATTCCCACGGGATCGAAACTTATGCGGGTGAAACCGCGGGGCGCAGCTGGTACTAAAAAAAATTGTGAAGGAGCTCGCTTCTGGGAGTCTAGTCTATAAGCACGAAATTCGTAGTTTCGGCCATGTTACGGGCGGTTCCTATTCCGTATCACCCACGGACATAAGATTAGTTCCCGAGCTAAGAAGGATTCAGCTGAATACTAGTATTTTAAATGGAGCGACTGCCTATCCGACCTCCACAACCCATTGCAGTTACTCTTTAGATACTCATGTTATTGAAAGCACTTGTGACATTTTAGCTGTTTCTACGATGAAATCGCGCCTACATCGTCACTGCCTTTAATCCCCCAATAAGTATCTAATTATGATGACAGGGGTCGATTCCCTTGTTCACAAACTAAACTAAATTTAAGTTCAGTGCAGCTTTTTCTTTCTATTTCATTAAGAAAAGGACAGAACATAATTTGGTCATGTCAAATTAAGATACTCCATAGATTAAGGACGTGATTAAAAACATGGCGACAAAAAATACGTCAATTTACGCCAGGCGCTGATAAATTTGACAGGACTAAACTAATGTTTATCTTCTGTCCTTTTCTTAATGAAATAGAAAGAAAAATATGCACTGAACTTTTTGTGAACAAGGGAATTGGCGCCATTGTTGAACTAGGTAGCAGGACTTTAGGCTTACCTGATACAATTTAATTTTTTCACAGGTTTTTTTAACACTGCATACCACCAGAGCTAGCAACGATGTGTCTTCTTTTCAACTGGTAATTAATAAAGTCACTGACTTCCTAAATTAAAGTATTTTTTTCACTATTTGTTGTGTTTTTTAGGGTTCCGTACCTCAGAAGGAAATCCGGAACCCTTATAAGATCACTTCGTTGTCCGCCTGTCTGTCCGTCCGTTTGTCAAGACCCTTTTTCTCAAGAACTCGTGGAGTTATCAAGTTGAAATTAATATTAATTACTCTGGCTGCAATCCCTTGAAACAGTGAAAAAATCAAACTTCTAAGTCAACGCAATCAAAAGATACGGGCGTTTATGCTGCATATTTCGACACTCGAAAGTAAATCAAAACCTATAGGGTACTTCCCGTTGACCTAGAATCATGAAATTTGGCAAGAAGCATGTCAATGAAGCACAAGTAAAGGAAAAAATCCGAAAACCGTAAAGTAGTTACATACCTAAAAATTGTACGGAACCCTCGGTGCGCGAGCCCGACTCGCACTTGCCCGGTTTCTTTTTATTGAAGCCGGTTGTATTTTTTTTTTCTTCTAAAATAGTATTTGTATGTGAACGTTTTTCTTTTTATTTTCAGCTCGCCCGGTTGTCGTTCCCTACTGTGGAAACGGTAAGAACTTTGTACTTTTACGCATTCTTGAAGGAACAAAATACCGCGTCTTTTTTTTTTTAATACGTTGCCCCACACAGGTATCACTCCTGTATCGTGGGTGCGTTTACAAACATTTAAACTCACATACATAAACAGCCAGACCCGGAACAACTACGTGTAGGCAATATTTATTCCGTGCGGGAATCGAACCCGCGACACGCACCGCAGCGGTCGATCGCTCAGCCACTGCGCCAACCGTGTCACCAAAACGTCACGTCGGTGTTGGGTCTTTTGATGACCCAACACCGAGCTTTAAAACCGCAGTAAGGCTCCCTGGTTGATCAGAGCCTTAAAACTTACCTCATCACCCACAGCTCGACTTCAACCACTGCCGACCATAGACCTCTCTCTTCATGTGCCAATCCCAACGCTCCTGTGCCACCCTCATCCAGCCGATCGATTCTGTAAAAATCTCACCGTGTAAAGTTAGGTGAAGTGAGCTTAGAGTGAGCTGTCAATAGTGTCAATCCCTAGCATTTAGTTTGGAATGACAGCTCAATCCACACTCACTTCACGTAAGTTTTCATGGTGAGATGGTTACAGAATCGCACTGCAGGTTCTACCCGCGATGGTAACAATGTCGTCCGCACATCTCGCCGCCGGACAACCGACACTTCGTGGGTCAAAACTTACCTAGCTACTGAACGGAAACAGACGAATAAAATATCGGATAACAGCTCGTTTTGTAACGTTTTTTCCCAGAAACCCTACAACATGCCGAGCTCGAAAGAGATCGACCCTCGACACAGCTACGCAGACGAGAAGTTTGAGAAGTTACAAGATTACTTCAACTACATGAACGGCCGGATGAAGGAACCACATAACCCTGTAAGTATTGACGACACATCGTATTACCCCTTAATGTATACCTTACATTTTATTGGTATTGATTCCACGTCTCTTTACAATAAACGTTATTGGTTCCAGGTATGATTACCCTACAGCCGGTCGATTCTGTAAAAATCTCACCGTGAAAGCTCAAGTGAAGTGAGCTTGATGTGAGTTGTCAGTAGTGTCAATCCCTAGCATTGGTTGGAATGACAGCTCACTCCACGCTCACTTCACCTAAGTTTTCACGGTGAGATGGTTACAGAATTGCACTACAGTTCATAACTTCTCGTGTTATTACCCTACTTTGTAAATAATTCAACATTATATTACCTTTATGAACTAAACGACATATTACCCTTTTTACATGTCACATTACCCGTCAGTAAGCATTCGAATTAGTATCAGCGTAAAAACTAAAGAAATGTACTTATTTCAGTCGGAAAGACGCGAGATAATGGAACTCGGCTCAAAGAAGCTCTTCAATTTTATTGAAACGCACATCAAAGACATGAAGAGGCTTCTGTTTGCCACCGACATGGCCCTCATGTCTATGGTTCTACTGAAACTGAACAAAAAAATGGACACTTCTGAAGCTAAGATCAAGTCTACGCAGGCGAAGATACCGTTCGGCTTGTATACTAGTCCTGGTAAGGCTTTTTACTATCTCACCCAGTTTCCTTCATCTGGCTAGTCCTCCGAACTATTCTACGAAGTGAGCTGTTACTATGAAGTAAGCTATCATTCCACCGGATGCTAGAGATTGACACCAAGGACAACTCTCTTTACCTAAGTTTTCACACTTTTGCTAGTGACTAGCGCAAGGGGTGGGGGCTCACCACAATAGTGGCGTTAAGGCCTGTTATGGAGGAATGCCTGGAGAGGCAGCACGGCTCCCTGAGTTTCCGGCTGACGCAGGTGCTTACTAAACACGGATGTTTCGGGAAATACCTGCGTCGCATAGGTCGGGAGCGGACGCCCGCAAGTCATCACTGTGTGGACTGCCACGAAGACACGGCGCAACATACGCTGGAGGAGTGCTCAGTTTGGGCCCAGCGTATATGTTGCGCGGTGTCCTCGTCGTGACACTTAGTGCGGGTGATCTCTCACTGAGAGATGAGAATCGATATCTAAACACGATGAAATGAAACCATAAAATATTGATGTTATTTTTTGTTATGGACCACGACCGCTGGTTGTGTGGTAACTTGAAAGTATGAGTTGAGAAAATCTGTTTTCTTTTGTTTCATCGTGTTTAGATATCGATACTCATCACATCTGTGAAGTAGGCAAATTCTCGTAATTTAAAACGATCAAAATCTAGTCGCAGTCTCATCTCAGCGACAAACAAATGTCAAAAACTTGTCAAAATGTAGGGAAATTAGAGGCTTTTTTGACAGATTGAGATTGAGATCAGACTGTGAACGTTCTTCAAATTCCGAGAATTGCCCCTCTGATATTTCAAGAGACTACACTAACCGCGTTCGGTGACCCCACAAAAAAAAATCGCCAAATGAATTTATTCTTTGTTTAATCGTGTTTAGATATCGATACACATCCCGTCCGCGCAGTTTAAGAGCGTGTACAGACGCCAGCACATCAAGCTACTACAATCTGTCAGATTTCTTTAATTGATTTTCAACTTTATCGCTGAAGCATTAAGGTTCAAGGTTGATTGGGAAAATTTGACAGTTTCGGGTAGCTTGACCTGCTGGCGTCTGTACAACGGTCCACTAGCGCCACTCCTTTAAAAAAATATTATCTCGTGACTGAGAAGGAATTATGAAAATCTGCTCAATCAGCGACCTCGGTAAGTGTGTCTAGAATTTTCTAATACCTTTTATTAAGTTTCATATTGAGACATGAAGCAACTAAATACGACATATAGGAATGTGGCCGCTTTTCTTTAGATCGAATTTTGTTGCTTCGTGTCTCAATATGAAATTTTATAAAAGGTATTAGAAAATTCTAGACACATTTACCGAGGTCGCTGATTGAACAGATTTTCATAATTCCTTCTCAGTCACGAGATAATATTTTTTTAAAGGAGTGGCGCTAGTGGACCTGTGTGCACCCTCTTAAGCTAATTTAATTTGACCAGTATTTTAATATTATTGTGTTCTTTGCAGAATTCAAATGCTTGGACACTTCGTACTACATAGTGTCAGCTCACAACCAGGAGGACGCTCAGATGATACTATCCAGCGAGAGGAAGCCGCATTGCTACACATTTAGAGGTAACATCTAAGTACAGCGTAGCATAGCATAGCATAATTAGTCAGCCTATAATGTTCCCACTGCTGGGACACAGAGCTTCTGTCTGTGAGAGGGAGTGGGCTGTAATGAAAGAAGAAAGAAAGAAAATGCATTTATTTGCGGCAAACATGACGCATAAAAAAAGGACATAAACACAAAAAAAAACAAGTTGGACATGCGTCACATTCACGCAAAACGGCCATCGCTCAGCATAATGCTAAGACCCTATACGAGACAGAGCCCCAGCTCTGGTTTTCAGCGGCAGCCGGCACTGACGTGTGACGTAAACCAGTGCAGCATGCAATTATACATAAATAAATAAAACAAAAATCAAAACAAGAAATAAAATAAACCATTGCAACATATGATTCGACACAAACAAAAATCAACAATCAAAACATGAAATTAAATAAAATAAAAATACCATTAAAAACAGAAAAAAACCGGCCAAGTGCGAGTCGGACTCGCCCATGAAGGGTTCCGTTACGTTACGATTTATGACGTATTAAAAAAAAACTACTCACTAGATCTCGTTCAAACCAATTTTCGGTGGAAGTTTATATGGTAATGTACATCATATATTTTTTTTAGTTTTATCATTCTCTTATTTTAGAAGTTACAGGGGGGGGGGACACACATTTTACCACTTTGGAAGTGTCTCTCGCGCAAACTATTCAGTTTAGAAAAAAATGATATTAGAAACCTCAATATCATTTTTGAAGACCTATCCATAGATACCCCACACGTATGGGCATGATGTAAAAAAAAATTTTGAGTTTCAGTTCTAAGTATGGGGACCCCCAAAATTCATTGTTTTTTTTCTATTTTTGTGTGAAAATCTTAATGCGGTTCACAGAATACATCTACTTACCAAGTTTCAACAGTATAGCTCTTATAGTTTCGGAAAAAAGCCTAACAAGCGCGTTAATCCACCACGCGGGCCCAGTGCGGGTTGGTAGATGTCACATGTCTTCAAATTTTTGGTCCTAGGATATGCCGGTTTCCTCACGATGTTTTCCTTCGCCGTTTTGAGAGCAGTGGTGATGAAATTATTTACACAAAATAAAGTGCCTGTCTGGGTTTGATCCGACGACCTACAACTTGTAAGTCGGGGCCACCGCTGCTCTCAGTACAGCAGTGCAGTAAGTACAGTGGGCCAGGCCAAACTAAGGAGTGGAATCGTCTGCCTGCGTCTGCATTCCCGAGTTCATACAACCCGAATCTCTTCAGGGCGAGAGTGAATAGGCTTCTTCTGGGCAAGCTGGTTCCACCGTAGATCTCATCCCTGCCTCTGAGCTGGATTGAGGTCAAGAGTGAGCCCATTGTCAATAAAAAAAATAAAAAAACTGTGTAGAACTATGTTTAAAAAACAAACCTACAGTACTGTGAAAAGACCAGCCTTACCTAGTTTACTTTTGTGTCCAGGTGCCTTTGCCTTCATCGGTTTCTACCACCGCCACTCGGAGACGACTTACGTAGGGCCGCATGCGGAGCAGTTCCAAGCTAAAGACCCCAGCCAGGGCCTCTACTGCCATTCTGACGATAATTGGAGCGACGCGCAATGTATCTACAAGTAAGTTCTCATTGCTGTTAACGTGCGGGGTAATTGTAACACACTATTAGTAGCATAGCCTGCATAGCATTGCGTTTCATTTTGACAGTTCAACAACATTCATTGCGTTATTTACTTTGTTGAGCAGACATATTTTTCGAACATATGAAGCAATGGATTAACAATATCCTTCAAAATGATTCAGATTGAGATTGATAGTATTTTACGCCTGTCCATTAGGTAAACCGTTTTTTGACAGATGGAACTAGTGATTGCAGCAACACACAATACATTGATTGATACACGTACGGTATTATAATGTTTGTAAGAAGCCATAAATAAGATAATACAGTTCATATATTTATTTTATTACGCATTTTAAAGTCAACTTTTACGTAATCTGGAATATGTAGGTACGTTCTAAGACAGCTGTCAAAAACGGTTACCCTAATGCGACAGGGTAGGGTGGTGCAATTCATACAGACGCCAGCAGGTCAAGCTACCCGAAACTGTTAAATTTTCCCAACAACCTGGAACCTTGCTTTAGCGATAAAGTTGAAAATCTATTAAAGAAATTTATACAGATTGCAGTAGCTTGATGTGCTGGCGTCTGTACACACGGCTACACGTCAATCTATACAAAACCAGTTTGTCTTGGCTTCACTTTGTATGATATTTTCTCACAATGAACGGTCAGCCAATACTGGTTTTGCGTAGCTTGATGTGTAGCCGTGTGTACACACATAGGTCTAGGCCAGGGATGGGGAAACTTTTTCCTTCGCGTGCCAATATAATACTAACGAAATATATGGCGGGCCAAGTTGTTTCATTTTTGCCTATGTTAATTACTGAAATAAAAATATTGCACAATTATAAAAATATTACAATTGATTGTTCTATGCAAGCTGGCCATTGCCAATGAGAATGAAATTACTAACAATACGAAATATTCTCTTGATTTTTGTTTGATGGTCGCGGGCCGGATTTCAAGCCTTCGCGGGCCGGAGATGGCCCGCGGGCCGTAGTTTCCCCATCCCTGGTCTAGGCCGTACTTGGCCACGACTGCTCTTACTATTTACAAGTTGACCTTGGTTATTTTCTTCCCAGGATCAATCCTCGCGAGGAATTCCCGGAGTCCGTCGAGTACGAGCCCAAGGTCTCGTACTACTGCGGGCCCTACCGATACTTCATCCCTGCCACCACAGACGTCCGCTGCATATTCTCCATCTTTGCCATGAACTTCGTCTTTAGATTCGGTTACGATGGCGTAACGTATAAGAGTTCGGATTTGACTTTTGTGAGTATTGTTCAAAAAAGAGAGAGAGTTTTCATAAAAGGCTCGTCGTGGCTCACACTCGTTTTCTAAATTGAGAATTTGAAGTTGAGCACTGACAAAGGAATGAAATTATCCGGAAAAGAACCGGAGTTACCGACATATAGCTTTGAGAGTTAGCAAACTGAAGTGGTGGTGGGCTGGCCATGTTTGTCGCAGGACCGATGGCCGGTGGAGCAGACGAGTCCTGGAGAGGAGACCGCGTATCGACAAGCGTAGTGTGGGACGCCCCCCAGCTAGATGGACGGACACCTTAAGAAGGTAGCTGGGACAGACTGGATGCGGAAGGAGGAGGACAGGGTATTGTGGCGCAGTCTGGGAGAGGCCTATGTCCAGCAGTGGACTGCGATAGGCTGGGTTGATTGATTGATTGACTGACAAATTAACCAGTTCAACGTTATTTACGGTATTTTTTTTGAAATTCAAAGTTTCGTTACTAAAATACTTCACCAGAGTAGCCCGCGAAACAATAATTTACTTACGTTTTTGACTATTTCAATCAATTTATAGGGTTGTATGATTCTGCTACGGGTTAGTTGTGTAGCGGTATCTACAACGCCACATACGAACAACGCGTCATACTGACGTCACGCAAATCCTGCATCTCGCAAGCAGAGTTTACCGCGCAATTAGCATAGATACAATTTCCCAACATCAATCGTTGGGCAATAGCCCACCAGACACAACATTCGTCTGGTCGGAGGATCCTCCCTTTTCTATGGAGGATGAGTGAACTTTATACCCTGTTCCTCATGCCTCTAAACTGGTAACCCCGACGTGATTTGAACACGCATTCGCACGCATTTCCTCATGCCTCTAAAGTTGCATTCAGTTAGACTGGCAGCCAACTCCAACATACAGTGGCCTCCAATAGTTAGTTGCCACTTTTCCTCTTCAGCTGTGAGACACCTCATTATGATTTAAAATAGGGTAGTTTCCTGGGTGAAAAACATATTATTATATTTAGTCCGTCAGTTAGATTATCGAAAAATAATGGACACGTATTTTTTCTTTTGTCAATCAAACAATAAATGACAAAGATAAAGCGCGTCATTTGGTCGTGTCGTCACGCGGAACTTTAACGGGCGATATCTTCATAATTTTTTATAAAATTGACAAAAAAAAAATACGGGTCCAATATTTTTTGATAATCTAACTGACGGACTAATTAGATTTTTTTAGGCAACTAGCCTATTCTAGTGATCCAAATGTTTGAATTATAACGTGTTTATTGACTAATTCCGCCTCCTTTGACATATCACATAAATAAACAAGTAATTCTTTATCCTTTAGTAGGTACAGTCAACAGCAAAAGTAGATGATCAAAATCAGAAATTCAATACTAATTAACGGAGTTCGCAGCTATATGGCAGCTGTACCAGTAGTAAATGTTTGGTATAATTTACAATCACATACTTTTGAATCACTTCGACGCCACACAGTTCTGAAGCAAACTCCGTTCATTAGTATTGAATTTCTGATTTTGATCATCTACTTTTGCTGTTGACTGTACTAGTCCCTGATTATTTTAAATCGTAATGTGGGATCATAGCTGAAGTAGAAAGTCAACTAACTTTTGGAGGCCACTGTATGTCATCATCTGCCTAGCCTTTTCCCAACTATGTTGGGGTCGGCTTCCAGTCTAACCGGATGCAGCTGAATACCGGAGGCCACTGTATGTAGTTGATAAAAAGCTAGGCAGGTGATGATGAATTTGGTTCAGAGAAGAGGCCCGGGTCCCAGCTATGGGAACATAACATTACAGGCATTATTGTTGTTTCAGATGTACCAGAATGGCCAAGTCTTCTACACTGACGAGCCGTGGGCAGGCATGTCATGTTGGAACTGGGCATGCAAGTGGCGCCACAACCAGAACCAACGCTCCAACGAGTTCTTTGTGAACTAAGCTACAATAAACGCATGAGTTAGTAGATAGGGTAGTTTCATTTTAAATCTCGCCTAGGATTTAAACTCAAGCATTCCTCTGTGCCGAATATTCCCAATCGGGGCCCACATGGATTGCCAGTTGCCACCAGGTGGCAATCGGGAATAAAATCCCCAAGTTGCCATCGAGTGGGGACTGGAAAGTTATTGCCCCCACTTCTTCTAACCATTTATCATCATTCACACATTCCATCCATCGTTTCTTTGGTCTTCCCCTACTCTTATAGCCATCGACATTCATACTCAAAACTCTCCTCACGACATTTTCCTCATTTCTCCGTAACACATGTCCATACCATGACAACCGATTTCCTCACAACTTTTTAGTTACCGGTGCCACTTTCAGACTTCCTCTGTACAGACGCCAGCAAATCAAGCTACTACAATCTGTCAAATTTCTTTAATAGATTTTCAACTTTATAGCTAAAGCATTAAGGTTCAAGGTTGATTGGGAAAATTTGACAGTTTCGGGTATCTTGATGTGCTGGCGTCTGTAGGTACTCATTTCTTATTGTTACATCTCTTATAGGCAAAATAAAAGAATAATTTAATAAAAAATCTTATTTAATTTACTAACAACGTAACAGATTAATGTTTACAACTGTAACATCCTATAATACAAGTATATACATAAAATAATGCATTAACATCGCAACGCACCAAAACTCGAAAAACTTTTACAAAAATTACACGTTACAAAGATTATTCCTTAACTCTGGTACACTGGTTCGGTTTCTCTGGATTTTCTCAGGACTTCAATTAACATTTGACCCTAAGAACACAGTTTATTAAGTTTAGGGCCAGTGTCACCATACTCTGTAAATTATCTCAGGGGCAATTATAAGAACGTTCAGTCTGATATTAGTCTCAATCTGTCAAAAAATTAAAACGTTCAGAATCTAGAGTGCGCGCAAGCTAAGTCTGCGCGCGTGTTTGAACTTCAAGACCATAGACATTCCTATATCTATGTTCAAGACTATAACCCTGCCAGCACTTGTAATCAAATTCGGCATAATGATGGCGAATATTTACTTTGGACAACACGGAACACACCATCTCTTTACACTTGATATAAACGTCATGATGGCGGCAAACGGTTATTTCCGATTTTGACAGCGCACAGACTTAGTTTGCGCGGACTCTAGTCGCTGTCTCATCTCAGCGACAAAAAAATGACATACATTTAGGAAAATAACCCATAATTTCCCTACATTTTTGATACGTTTTTGGCATTTATTTATCGCCGAGATGAGACTGCGCCTAGATTTTGAACGTTTTAAATGACGAGAATTGGTCTTCAGCTCTTATACAGGGTTATTTATAAAACACCAGCAACCTCTTAAGAGGTCATTGTACAGTCAACAGCAAAAGTAGATGATCAAAATCAGAAATTCAATACTAATGAACGGAGTTCGCATCAGAACTGTGTGCTGTCGAAGTAATTCAAAAGTATGTGATTGTAAATTATACCAAACATTTACTACTGGTACAGCTGCCATATAGCTGCGAACTCCGTTTATTAGTATTGAATTTCTGATTTTGATCATCTACTTTTGCTGTTGACTGTACTCATAATTATGAACAACTTCTACTATGGGACCAAAACTGAAATCGCGAAAAAAAAATCAGCTGTTCCCTACATTTATGTTCGCATCACTCGTCAAAATGTAGGGAGCAGCTGATTTTTTGGAACGAAGTTCCTTATCGCGCGTTGTGAAAGGGGGCTAGACGGAAAAAATTCTTACGAAAAGTTGTCACGACACAATCGCTACGAGTGCTACGCCGTAGCCGATGCGTAGATTATCCGCTACGCAGCTACGTCGTCGCAGAGCTACATAATAAATTATCTGCTCTGTCTGTGAACTTCGTTCCATCCGGGTGTCCCTTGACACCTCTCAAGTTTTTTTTTTCGCGATTTCAGGTTTGGTCCTATAGTAAAAGTTGTTCATAATGATGAGTACAATGACCTCTTAAGAGGTTGTTGGTGTTTTACAAATAACCCTGTATAGCAGGGCAGAAGTTGAACTGCACTGCTTTTTTGTACTTAGTCATAGAACAAAAAATCAGTGCAGTTCAACTTCTGCCCTGCTATAAGAGCTGTTGGTAAGCCCCCAGGGTTCACTTGCCCCACTCACAACTGAATAAGTTTAGCGCTACAATATTTTAGTCTCACGAAGCAAGGGGAGTATGTAAAGATGGTAGCAGGTGACATTCTGTAGTTTCTGACTATCCCCATGGGATGGAGGTTTATGTGTCATCATCTGCAAAGCCTTTTCCCAACTATGTTGGGGTCGGTTTCCAGCCTAACCGGATGCAGCTGAGAGTCTGACAACCAGTCTTATCAAGGGGTATCGTATTATCCAGTAACTGGGTTGTGGAAGTTAGATAGGCAGCCGCTCCATGTAAAATACTGGTATTCAGCTGCATCCAGTTAGACTGGAAGCTGATCCAATATAGTTCGGAAAAGGCTTGGCAGATGATGAATGATACCCGCGAAAGAGGTTCGTGACTGCCCTAGTTCGCACAGGCGCGTTCTTTGATTACTGCGATCACAATGAACGCATTTGCACGCTATCACGGACGCATATTGAATGCGTGGGTTCGGCAATACCTTTAGTATTAAGCTATGGCTGCCTAGGACAACGGTGGCCGCCACATAGCGTCTACAAGCTACCGGCGAAAGACGTCATTGAAACTATCTTATGAAAGCAAGTTGGTGTTTTCTTAGAGCGTTTTTTGACACCGTAAACTCAAACCCCGCTGCTATCATTTGCGGCCGTAATATAGCGGCTACCGCTCTTCTAGAAAACCCTAGTTTTTGTACTAATTAATAAAACTTTTTATTAATTACTTTTAGTCGACATTAACTGGTCAGTGTACTTATTGACCGGAGTATGTCGGTAACAGTTTTATCTACTTTGGCTAGGTTTTTACCAGAATTATAAAAATGGTAACTGGAGAGGAGTGAAAAAAAATGTTAACAAGTATTTGTTATTATTTTTAAATGGCACCTATGATATAAAATTATCCTTAAATGAGATATTAATATGCCTACTAGTGTGAAGTTTTGAAATATTAGGGTGGAGCCAGACCAACGTAAGCTACCGTAATTTACGGGGCTCAAAGTGAGCCGCAAAAAATACGTCGCAAACGGTTTCACTCCGGATAAACTGTCCTTTGTGCTTGCGCAGACATAATTCTTTGAACGTATCATACGCCCTTCGCTGAAAAAGCGATATACCCCCTTCAAGCGATTTTTCTCTCGCTCTGTCTCTTTCTATTAAATTCGAGTGTGTGTGCCGTGTGCGTGCGAGTATCGTCTAAGGAACTTTATTCCTAACGGGGATCCCCGAACGCACTTTTTTTCCAAGCTGGTCTGGCTCCCCCCCCCCCTAACGTAATATTTTGTTAAATATTACTAAATAATGCACATCAAACCAATTACTTTAAAAGCACAGGTAATATATTTTTATATATTCTAAATACATTCTAATTGCATCATAAATGTTTTGTCTGCCTAACGTAAATATTAACTAAGATATCAGTGCTGTTTCTATATGGATTTTGTTTTTTTTTTAATCTTCTTAGTAAAATAATAAATACATTATAATATTTAAATACATAAATAAATACATACATAGTTCATTAATAAGGGTGTGTAACCACCAGGCAAAGTTATACAGAATGTAGGACAGTATTTTTATTTCACGTAGCGACGCGCGGTTTACTTGTGGTTACCGAGTGTACAAATACGCTGTGAATGTGTGTGTTAGCGCAGGAACTTTCGGTACCACCCAAGAGACGGACGAAGTCAGAAGTCTGCGTGTGTGTGTGTGTGGGTGTCTTTATCGAGGGCCACGAGCACCAATAGAATAGAAAAGTTTTATTTCAGACAGGAGTCCGTAGGGTCAATATGTCAACACTTGACAACTTTCAATTGCGATTTTTCCGTGAAATAACGAATGCAACGTTGACATACGACACATTACATAAACCTATGGGTTCGAAAATGCTATGTTCGTAACAACATAAAATTTCATTCAAAAATAAAGTAGTAAATCGTTTTTGAATAAAGCCGAGCGTATACATACTTTTGCTCGTGACTGTACGTGTGTAGGGGTGTGTGTGCGTGTGTTTTATGTGCTGATGGTACTCATTTAGGCGTTATCATATATGAATACACACCCTTATCTAGGAACAATAAAAATCACAAAATAAAACTATTTGAAATCATTTGTAAAAAATCCATGTTAGTACTAAGTACTAAAAAATATACATAAAATAATAATTTTATATAAAGTAAATAACAATATTATAAAACTACGTTCGGAAGACTATGGACAGAAAAATTAAACTTATTAGTATTTATATTGCACTGTATGGAGCAATAACCACATAACTTCGTACTTTCATAGATTGTCTAGCGAAACTACACAGACGAGAGTGCTGGGTATCACGCTGCGCTGCAACGGCCACTTGTAGTTACTTAGATTTTATTTATTTATTTTAGTACATGGAGGACTTACAGCTAATAAAAACAAACACAAAAGGAAATCATAGAAAACAAAAAAAATAGAAAAGTTCTTGAGATACACTTTGCGCTCTTTCTAAACAGTGAAAGAATCGGAACCGTCACGCTAAGTTCGGTGACGCTGAATCAGGTATACTCGGCTCCAGTCGGTTGGTGACGCTGTCGCGTACCCTCTTTTGTTTGTTTTATCATCATTAGCTATCGATACCTTTCACGTCTATGAAGTTTCGCTAGTCAAATTAATTTGACTTTGTATAGTAAAAGTTAACGTTTTGACGACAAAATGACAGCGGATACATTCACACTGGTTCGCTTTTGAACCAAGTAAACAAAAATATAGTATTACTATCGTTTACTAGCAGACAGCGCGAGAAAAAGTCAGCGATACTTCGAAGCTAACTAACTATTCCAAAAGATGTCTTTACAAAATGAATTTTATTTACATAAATTAGCTGGTAACTACACAGAGCTACAGTCTAGAGTACAGTCGTCAGTGAAGTTTTGCTAACTAATTAAAATTCGACTTATGAATATAATAATAAAAATATAATGACGTAAACGCAAATTCAACGCATTTATTTCAATTAAACCATTTACGGACACTTTTACCATTTATGTACGGACAATTTTAAATTGTCAAAGAGTCTGTCAGATTGTCAGAAAGTTGAAGCTAGTTGCCCATTCCAAAACGTAATCTTTATGGTGAAAGTGGGCAAGAAACTCCAAGGACACACTTTTAAATCGAGACATTACAAAATCATGAGTAATTAATAAAAATATTATGAAAATATTATTAGTATGATAAATGTTATGAAACGTAAGGACTATATTTCTTTGGTTTATTTGTGCTGCATTATGTATGAAAATTCCGAACAAAAATTCATCCCCGGTTTCAGCGCGGAACTGAATTTAATATTTTGATAAATGTCATGTCAACTTACATGATTGTCACTATTCAGGTCAACCAATCACAACAAGTTACATAAGATTCAAAAACTTATTTACTGAAACTTTTTTTTTTTTTTAAAGTCTTTATTTATTTAGGGGCATTTATCTCCATGGACATGAAGAAAGTCTAAAATAATCGAATGTCTTAAAGACACGATTTTACTTTTCCATTTTTTCGATACTCAAGTTTAACACGACAATAAATTAAACTGCGTATATCTAGTGCCGTTCCCAGTATGCATAGCATAGGCAGCCTATAATGTTCCCACTTCTGGGACACAGGCCTCCCCCGATGAGTGGGAGTGGGCCATAATCCACCACGCGGGCCCAGTGCGGGTTGGTAGATGGCACATGCTTTCGAAGTTTTTCTTCTAGGAAAGCAGGTTTCCTCACGCCATTTCGTTTTGAGGGCACTGCATACGATAATTTAACGCGCTCAGCGCCAAGCCCCATATCCCAATACCACTACACCAGGAAAATTCCCTAGGCCAGGGCAACATTTTTTGTATACAAAATGTATGGAAAGTGTGCGCGTTACCGATACACAGCGCTTAGACTGGAATGGTGCTTGTGTATCAAAAAGGATACACAAGTGTTTAGACAGTATGTATCGCAAAAGATACACATGGCGCTGAGCGTGTTAATCAAATATATCCAATAGTTTAGTCAGTATATCTAGTCAAAAATTGACATAGACATCGACATGACATTGACATGACATGACATCGACATGACATGACATGACATCGACATGACATTGACATGACATGACATCGACATGACATTGATGGTCATCGACTATGGATTTTGTCGAAGTTTGTTTGGAAAAATCATTTCATTCATTTCAATGTTAGGATTTATTTGATAGTTCCAAAATGCTCATACGCATTAGTATTGTCAGTGTTTTCATTTGTTGTCGTATTGTCATCTCCAAATATTATATTTAACATTCCAAGGAGTTAACTTATGACTTGTATGTCGTAGGTTCGAACCCAGACAGGCGCTTTACTTTGTGTAAATTATTTCATCACCACTGCTTTTTAAACGGCATGTCCTAGAAGCAAAAAATTAGAAGACATGTGACATCTACCAACCGGCACTGGGCCCGCGTATCCACCACGCACCAGTGACGACACACGGTTGCGTCTTATTGCATAGAAGTCATTAGTACGCGCTTCAGCAAACATCGCATTTAAGAGAGAGCAGTGTAAATTATTTCATCACCACTTCTCTCAAAACGGTGAAGGAAAACATCGTGAGGAAACCGGCATGTCCTAGAAGCAAAAAATTAGAAGACATGTGACATCTACCAACCTGCACTGGGCCCGCGTGGTGGATTGAGGCCCACTCCCTCTCACAGAGAGGAGGCCTGTGTCCCAGTAGTGGGAACATTATAGTCTAATTATGATATACTCATACACATATTACCGGCTTTTCTTCCAATACTGACTACATATATTTTATTCTTAAGATTTAATTCATTAATTTTCTCTTAATATTTTTCTAAATACAGGGTTATTCGTAAAACACCAGCAACCTCTTAAGAGGTCATTGTACTCATCATTATGAACAACTTTTACTATGGGACCAAAACTGAAATTGCGAAAAAAAAATCAGCTGTTCCCTACATTTATGTTCGCATAACTCGTCAAAATGTAGGGAGCAGCTGATTTTTTTTTCGCGATTTCAGGTTTGGTCCTATAGTAAAAGTTGTTCATAATGATGAGTACAATGACCTCTTAAGAGGTTGTTGGTGTTTTACAAATAACCCTGTATATTTTAGTAAATATTATTATTACCGAACGTATGCCTATATTGCCTTTACCAAACCTTAAAGGGCTAATGCTCAAATCATGTTACTTTAACATTATTTTAGTTATTTTTCTACAAATTTTAGACGTGAACGTTTTTAGGCAAATATTCTTGAACAAGTTTATAAGGATTAGGTCTCGCTAACACCCTTTGCCATAGGAATAATGACTAATATTAGAAATGTTAGAACAAATAACGTAGTTTCAAAGAAGGCATAGTAAATCCTGTGAAATATGGAGAAGCTACACATTTTCAAATTTTTTGAAGGGGATTATTCTCGTCCTTGTCACGCGGTACGGACAATGTATAGCGCTAGTACCGCACTATCACTGAAATGACGTCACGACAATGTAAAGTTACATTGTCATGACGTCACTTCAGCGATAGAGATAGACTTTCTCAACTCATACTTCAAGTTCAACACAACTAGCAGTCATTGAACCCCAAAAAAAAAACATTATTTTTATTTCATTGTGTTGAGATATCAATATCCATCACATCTGCAAAGTTTCGCTAGTTAATTTAATTCATAATTGACTGCTGAATAAATTTCCACTATCTTTTTAACATTTTTTAAATGATGTATTATGCCATACTCACGCCGATTGAGCCAAAGAAAACTAAATCTTATTTCAAGGCAATAAGACTGAATTTAAAATGCATAAAGTAATGCTAGGTTCAACACGATTTTCTTAGCTTTAAAAAAAAGTTTTGATCATTTTTTTTTTATTATGCTTTTATCTCGACACTAATCGAGGTGTATGAGGTCTTAATGAGGTGTTAATTATGGTACATTTGTACAAGTCTCAAATCGCCAACCCATCTTGAGCAAGCCTAGTGAGTGCCTTCTCTATATAAGAAGAGGCTATTGCCCAACAGTGGGACAATAAAATGCTGGGATTATTATAGCTAACTGCCTGGTTGCTTATCTCTTTAATTGTGTAGTGACGTCACCTCACACAAAATAGTAGAAAGGGTACAAATATCTCCACCACCCACCAGTTTTAGGGTCCTCTTCATCCGTCTTGGTATCTGTTTCCGTTGTAACTGAATGTGCCTCCTGATCCTGAAAAATATAAAAGTGATGTTGAGACCGCTCCTCTCAACATGTTGGTGCGCTGGCGGCAGGGAACCAGCGGTGCGAGGACTGCGGGCAGGTAGCGCTCCCCTGCGCCACACCAGTCAACACAGTCCATTTATTTTCTTGGTTTATTATAATATACAACACGGTTAGCGCAGTGGCTGAGCGATCGGACTGCTGCGCTGCGTGTCGCGGGTTCGATTCCCGCACAGAACAAATATTTGTAAGTCCTACATGTATTTGTTCTGAGTCTGGGTGTTTTTCTATCTATAATATGTATGTATTTACAAAAAAAATGTATATAAGTAGTTTATCAGCCATCTTGTTACCATAACACAAGCATTAGGTTGCTTAGCTTGGGACTAGATGGCGCTGTGTGAAATGTCCAGGGATATTTATTTATTTATTTATTTATTAGGTTGCTTAGCTTGGGACTAGATGGCGCTGTGTGAAATGTCCAGGGATATTATTATTATTACTAGATGCGCCCCGCGGTTTCACCCGCATAAGTTTCGATCCCGTGGGAATATCGGGATAAAATGAATATCAAATCGTCTTTTTCAACCAGGCATAGAGAAGTTGGTATAGCCCAAAGGTCCAGGTCTTAACGGTTAATCGAAAGGTCGCGGATACAAATCGCGGAACTACTCGTAGTAATGGCGGATCTGAAGGGATTCTAACGGCAAAATAAACTAAATGTATTATGTACGTATTTTAACTTTTAAAGTATTGAATTTAAAGTAACTTTTTTGCATAAAGGTTTTAGTCAGAGTTTCGACAATAGATTTATTTATAAACTAGCTGCGCCCCGCGGTTACACCCGCATAAGTTTCGATCTCGTGGGAATATCCCGGATAAAAAGTCTCCTATGTGTTCTTGAGTCTCCTGGTTATAAACTATTTGTGTGCCAAATTTCATCCAAATCCGTTCAGTAGTTTTTGCGTGAAAGAGTAACAAACATCCATCCATCCAGACATACAAACTTTCACGTTTATAACATTAGTAGGATTTTAATTTCATTATACCTCTACTTAAAGAACTCCGGACAAAGGCCTCCCCATGCATCGCCACTTCGACCGGCACCCTAATTGCGTAACACACAATCAATCGGAATCAGAATCATTTTGAAGCAAATTGCTAATCCATTGCTTCATAAGTTCGAAAAAATTGTCTGCTCAACACGTAAATAACGCAATGAATGTTGTTGAACTGTCAAAATGAAACCGATTCCGATTGATTGTGTGTTACGCAATTAGGGTGCTGTTCTGTGCTTCTCGCATCTAGCGGGAACAATAACATGACAACATTCAATGCATTACTGCAAATGAAGAAAAATTAAATGTATTTTCTTTCTTTCTTATATCCTTTTTAGGGTTCCGTAGCCAAATGGCTAAAAACGGAACCATTATGGATTCAACATGTCTGTCTGTCTGTCCGTATGTCACAGCCACTTTTATCCGAAACTATAAGAGCTATACATTACCATGTAAACTTCCACGGAAAATTGGTTTGAACGAGATGTAGTAAGTAGTTTTTTTTTAATACGTCATAAATCGTAAACCGCAATATACCTTTTATTCAATCAACTCATGATTGATTTTTATAGATAATGGTACGGAACCCTTCGTGCGCGAGTCCGACTCGCACATGACCGGTTTTTTATTCATCTGTGCTTGTCGAAAAACACGAGTTTCAAGTTTCTCCTGTGCCTTTCGGAAAATACAAGACGTGTCAAGTTACGAAATGTTAACGTTTACTTACATTTACTTTGTCCTTGACCTCATCGGGTTCATCGACGGCGACCTTGGAGGACAGTTGTGTGACCTTTATGTCCGGCTGCTGCGGTAAGGTCGCGATGACCTCTGTCTGCGTGCTTTGTTCGCGAGTTCCATCTATATCGGGCCCCGTTTGAGAAGACTAAGAGAAAACAAAGGAGAAATATGTAAAATCATGAAATACATAATCAGCCTATAATGTTCCCACTGCTGGGACACAGGCCTCCTCTCTGTGAGAGGGAGTGGGCTATAATCTACCACGCGGGCCCAGTGCGGGTTGGTAGATGTCACATGTCTTCGAATTTTTGGTTCTAGGACATGCCGGTTTCCTCACGATGTTTTCTATGGAGGATGAGTGAACTTTACACCCTGTTCCTCATACCTCAGTAATGTTATTTACACTTAATCAAATATCAACTAGCGTAGTATGTGTGTGTGTGTAGCGTAGTGTGGGACGCCCCCCAGCTAGATGGACGGACGACTTAAAGGTGGCTGGGACAGACTGGATGCGGAAGGCGGAAGACAGGGTGTAGTGACGCAGTCTAGGAGAGGCATATATCCAGCAATGGACTGCGATAGGCTGAGTTGATTGATTGAAATATCAACTTAAGACCTGTGTAAACTAGGTTGGTTTTACAGAAACTAGTGCTATTCAAAAAGTCGGAAAATTGCGAGGTGTTGCGCATACTGAACTTTATGTGTTGGTTTTAAAGTTATATTTCCAAAAACACAAAGGGTTTTGAAGCATACCTGGGATCCGTAGCATACCTACCGGTCCGCCATTTCGATTTTTTTTTCAAAATGGCGGCCATGCTTGAAAACTATATAAATCGATAGCTGACATCAATGCTAACAGAAAATATAATAGGACCAAACCACGTAAAGTGAATGAAGTGTGTCCAAGTAAAAAGCTAATGAAAGTGACTATAGACCCTGTGAATATGAAAATAAGGTTCATAATATAATAATAATAATAATATCCCTGGACATTTCACACAGCGCCATCTAGTCCCAAGCTAAGCAACCTAATGCTTGTGTTATGGTAACAAGATGGCTGATAAACTACTTATATACATTTTTTTTTTTTGTAAATACATACATATTATAGATAGAAAAACACCCAGACTCAGAACAAATACATGTAGGACTTACAAATATTTGTTCTGTGCGGGAATCGAACCCGCGACACGCAGCGCAGCAGTCCGATCGTTCAGCCACTGCGCTAACCGTGTTGTCAATATATTTTGCTCACCTCCATGTCCTCTTCGCTTTTTACGTTGGCAACTTCTACGCAGGGTTCCCCGTCGTTCACGAATGGTATGAACTCAGGTAAGTCATGCTGAAAAATAATAAAAACGTTTAACATACACACAATGATACATAAGTCGCAGCCAACTAGCTTAATCAGACTTTCTGTTAACTGCCTAGCCTTTTAACTAAACGGCGCCGTTCAACCAGTGGCCTGAATGATATTCAGCCATTCAATCAAACAGCTAGGCAGATGACTTTGATCGCTAACGTTTAACTAGGTACTTGCCTAGCCCAGACATTTAAATTGGCGATTGATGATTTAAAGAGGCAGTTGTTTATTTTAGTTTTGGAAAAGTTAAAAATTACAAAAAGCGTGTTTATTATCAAGTTTGACAGTAAAAACAGAGCAGTAAATTAAATATAAATGAGTCATAACAATTATTTCAATGCGTAAGTAAATAAATATGTAGCATTAAAATGACTTAACGGGTTTGTGGGCAGTTAACATATCGGAAAAATTCGGTGACAAAATCTAACTTGGAAGTGGCGCTCGCCGTCCTCTGGCACCCCTTTGGTCACAGACAGTATCAACCAGCCAGTTAATTACCTGGCTGACTCTCATTCAGGCCGCTAGCTGAACGGCGCCGTTTAGCTAAAAGACTAGGCAGTTAACTAAATGGCTGATTAAACCAGTTGGCGGCGACATATACACACGAGCGATACGCGTCCACGACAAAGGTAACTACGACCGTCGGCGCGTATCGGCGACTGTCACCATGCCGCTCGTGTAATTGAGCACCGTACTGAAATACACGTGGGACACGTTATCGACGGCTACCGCCGACACGCGTCGACGATTGCAGTTGCCTCTGTAGTCGATAATAATATAATAATATCCCTGGACATTTCACACAGCGCCATCTAGTCCCAAGCTAAGCAACCTAATGCTTGTGTTATGGTAACAAGATGGCTGATAAACTACTTATACACCGTGACTTTTTAGTCGTCTGACAACGGCAGCCCACTTCATGTATCCAATGACTACTACACATTCATAACAAAAAAAATGGCATTTAAGAGAAAAAAAAAGAAAAAAATATTCATTATTATGATGCATAACGTAGTTGAAACATTCTGTTGCGAGCGAAGATCTATCTACTCGACTCGTGCGATGGTTAGGTATGTTCTACTGTTTGATACGTAAACATTATTAACAGGATGTTTCATAATTCTAATGTATTAATTATTTTTCCTTGTACCTATTATCTTAATTAATGGTAAAAAAAAAACACGACTAGAGGTATTTTATGTCGGATACATTGAGTGGACCACCTTTGTCAGACGACTTAAAAATCACGGTGTATACATTTTTTTGTTTGTAAATACATACATATTATAGATAGAAAAACATGCGATGCGAGTCGCTCGTGTGTATGAGCTCTTAGTAACAATACCTTTTGATGTCTCGCCAGCCGCCAGGCGCGGTACTCACAGGCGGCCCTGCGCATGCGCTGCAGGTAGGCAGGGGCGGCGCGGCCGGTTGCCCACGCCGCCACAGTGCTGGGCATCCCGCCCACGGCCGGCTCGTCATAATATGTTAACACGAATTCCATGCCTATCTGTGGACATATGAAGCTTTTTCTCAGGAACGCGTAGAGTTATCAAGCTGAAATTAATATCAAATACTCAGGGCTGCAATCTCTTGAAGCCGTGAATAAATCAAAGTTCTAAGTTTTTTTTTTTCGTTTTTTTTTTTAACTCTTTGCGGGACGCTCTGCATTAGCAGTAGATTTGTCGGTGTTGAAAATGACAGTACGGGCACCGCCGCAACTGAGCTACGGGCATTACAGCGAAACTTTGTATAGAGGAACAAGGAAACCCGTTTTTACTGTCATACCACATCAATACGGCTATGAAAGTACTGTCATCGTATATTATTCTTTAGTATTGCTCTAGGGCGGTACGGATAAAGCAGTGGTCGGAACTTGTATGGACAATTTTACTGTCATATCGCATAATTTGAAAAAGTCAGTACCGTCCCGCAACGTGTTAAACGTTGCCCCACACTAGGAATTTCTCCTGTATCGTGGGTGCGTTTACAAACATTTAAACTCACATACACAAACAGCCAGACCCGGAACAACTACTTGTAGGCCATACAAATATTTGTTCCGTGCGGGAATCGATCGAATCGGATAGACTGGAAGGCGACCCCAACATAGTTGGCAAAAGGCTAGGCAGATCGAGTAAAAACAAGATCCTTACCTTATCAGGTCCATCAAGGGTCTTCACAACCATATGACTCCAATACTCCGACACTCGAATCGCATGTTTCGTTTCGGGAACCTTCGGGTGCTCACACGATCGTGAAATAATTACGTAAACCTTATTATCGGTCGGTTTTCCATCTCTTTCTCTATCGTACGCTTCCATAGCTTTCCGTTTCGCTTTGGAGTGCACGCTCTGGCGTTCGGAATAGATCGGCTCTGTTCGTCTTTCACAAGGGGGGGTTCGGAATATGCAATCTTTGTGCTGTAGGCTTTTTGTTGCGATCTCGAATTCTTTATGTCGTCTAATATACACGTAATCTCTGTTTGCAAAAAGTCTCTGTGAAAAAGATAAATAATAATGAAGTAGTGAAAAAAAAAAAAAAAAAAAAAAAAAAAAAAAATTGTGTAAGTCTAATCTTTGGGCCTTGGCAGCTCTGGACAGAGAGAGGTAGAAAGAGAGTAGGTAGGCCTTTGCCCAACAGTGGGATATTAACGGCTAAACAGAACTCAGCAATGCCTAAATATGTAAGCTGTCACGCCCTTTATGCCTGGAGGCTTTTATTTAGGTAGTAAGTTTTTATTTACATTTTAATTTATTATATTTTGTAGCTTGAGTATGTATAGTTTTGGAACGAAGTTCCTTATCGCGCGTTGCGAAAGGAGGCTAAACGGAAAAAATTAATACCAAAAGTTGGAACGATACTTTTTGCTATAGGTAGCTGTAAGCCGTGCGCGTGTTTCTCTGTCTGTCTCTATCTCTTTGAACTTCGTTCCATCCGGGTGTCCCTTGACACCTCTCAAGTTTTTTATTATATTTGTTGGTATATTGGCGTGGCTAGCTGACATATGACAAACAATTTAATTTAATGTTCTGTGTCTTTTAATGTTAATTACTTAACATATCTATTATTGTATACAATCAAGTATTTTCTAACTGAACAGCCAGCTGTGCTGCTGGACAGTTTGTTGCGCCACTTCTTCTTCCCAGCGATAGCACTAGGAAGTGGTGAAGGGCGGACGTTTTTGGGGGACTGTCTTTTGTAATTTTGACGTTCGAAAAGTGCTGATTCTCAGCCTAATTCGAATCAATGACTTTTGATTTTGAAAAATATAAAAAGGAGAATAAGTAAAAGCGCACCCAGACACAAGTCAATTGTAGCATTATGTACTACAAACTAACGGGGTGGACTGTATTTTGTTTCTGAGTTGACTGTTGATTAAAACTTCGGACTCGAATTTCCTGACATCTTTTATTTTCATGGCAGCTTGCTGCAGGCGGTTGAGTGACGGCTGCGAGTCACGATATGTCGATATTTGTTGCCCTCATGGAGTAGTTTAATTAATCCTAAGAAAGCATGACTAAATTCACTTGGGAGAAAAAATATTAGCGATGGAATTAGATTGATTTAATAAAGGGAAAACTTATGCTGTAAAAACTTATTGACCAGCCGATCGATTCTGTAAAGATCTCACCGGGAAAACTTAGGTGAAGTGAGCTGGGAGCCTACTCCGAAGTGCAAAGTGCGAATGTTCGGATCGGACCGACACATGGCCGACCCGAATATTATTGAAAAATGCGAAAAAAGTTCGGATCGGCTCAGTTGGGTCGGGACCATAGTCAATATTCGAAAGAGTGTAGGAGTGTAGGATCGGAACTGACCGAACCAAATAGTAGCTTCGTAGCAGGAAACGGCCGAACATTCGGCCGATACTACTTCGGAGTAGACCCCCTGAGCTGTCACTGTGATGCTATTGACATTGACACTATTGACAGCTCACTTCACCTAAGTTTTCACGGTTACATTTTACAGAATAGATCGGCTGGACACTTTTTGTATTTAAGGAACCTCTAAAAACTTTAAAAAAATATTTATCACCACTTTCGCCCAATATCTGCAATACCCAGGAACATAGAGAATGGACTGAGTGTTGGCCTAAGAAACGTGACCTCAGAGACTCATCGGCCACAGCACCTCCCAGTGCAACACAGCCTGGTCGGCGAGGCCGTTAGCGCGGCGCTCCACGACCGCGAGCGCTGCCACGGCCGCGTCCCACACCGTTCGGTACACTACACTACTATTTCAGGGACTCACCGGCCACAGCACCTCCCAGTGCAACACAGCCTGGTCGGCGAGGCCGTTAGCGCGGCGCTCCACGACCGCGAGCGCTGCCACGGCCGCGTCCCACAACGTTCGGTACACTACACTACTACGTCGGGGACTCACCGGCCACAGCACCTCCCAGTGCAACACAGCCTGGTCGGCGAGGCCGTTAGCGCGGCGCTCCACGACCGCGAGCGCTGCCACGGCCGCGTCCCACACCGTTCGGTACACTACACTACTACGTCAGGGACTCACCGGCCACAGCACCTCCCAGTGCAACACAGCCTGGTCGGCGAGGCCGTTAGCGCGGCGCTCCACGACCGCGAGCGCTGCCACGGCCGCGTCCCACACCGTTCGGTACACTACACTACTACGTCAGGGACTCACCGGCCACAGCACCTCCCAGTGCAACACAGCCTGGTCGGCGAGGCCGTTAGCGCGGCGCTCCACGACCGCGAGCGCTGCCACGGCCGCGTCCCACACCGTTCGGTACACTACACTACTACATCGGGGACTCACCGGCCACAGCACCTCCCAGTGCAACACAGCCTGGTCGGCGAGGCCGTTAGCGCGGCGCTCCACGACCGCGAGCGCTGCCACGGCCGCGTCCCACCCCGTTCGGTACACTACACTACTGCGACAGGGACTCACCGGCCACAGCACCTCCCAGTGCAACACAGCCTGGTCGGCGAGGCCGTTAGCGCGGCGCTCCACGACCGCGAGCGCTGCCACGGCCGCGTCCCACACCGTTCGGTAGGCGCCATCTACTTGGACGGCTGCGAAGTCTGAAGCTCTGACGTCTGGATACCTGCCGTATACTGCGAAAGAAAGATGTTTTTACCCGACTTCAAAAAAAGGAGCCCGAACGTCTGACATGACAACCAATCTAACCAAGACGTATCCCGTATTGTGTTATCCAATAACTGGGTTGTGGAGGTCAGATAGGCATTCGCTCCATGTAAATATACTGGTATTCAGCTGCATCTGGTTAGACTGGAAGCCGCCCCCAACCTAATTAGTTGGAAAAACGCAGGCATATGATGATAACATTTTTATCCTTACTACAATCTGTCAAATGACTTAAATAGATTTTCAACTTTATCGCTAAAGAATTGAGGTTCAAGGTTGATTAGAAACCGCAGGAGCCCTGGACGGGAGTCAACCGCCGACTCCCGGCCACCGTAGGCGCGGGCTTGCGGGCGGCGAGCAATGGGCAGCTCGCCGCCCGGTAAGGACCAGGCCCAGGTCGACGGCGCGTTGTGTTCCACGCGCGCCTCAAAGAGATGTCAGCACGAACTGACGGGGTCCGCTAGGGCCGATGCCTGCCAGGGCCGCGGGTTATTCGAAAGAGATACCGTGGCCCCTGGCACAGGAAACTGAAGGAACACGGGTGGGTTTTAGTCAGTAAAAGTCTGACATGCCCTTCCGCTCAGCCCAGAGCGGGAAAGGTCGTTCCGGTTACAGTGATAAAGATCCGTAGTAGATGATAAATGCTAGTCATAATTGATAGTGACGTATGAAGGCGGAAAATAAGTAGTCCTTGTGTTGTGTATCGCGGTATTCGACGCGGTTATGTAAGCGCTACCGCAGTTTCATAGTTAACTCATGCTCGCTTAATCTGAGATATTGAACATTTAACGTAAGATAACGGATTCGTTTAACATTGTAACTATCTTATTTCGATAACACATAAAACGTCCCATGAAACGAACTCGTAGATATACAGGGTTATTTTTCAAAGACCAGCCAAATTTAAGGATCTGGTATAGACCATCAAACTGAACAACTTTCTCCATGGGACAAATAGCGTAATCGCGAGCCAATACGGTACGGTACGATACGGGAGGTCAGATAGGCAGTCGCTCCATGTAAAATACTGGTATTCAGCTGCATCCGGTTGGACTGGAAGCTGTCCCCAACATAGTTGGGAAAAGGCTAGGCAGATGATGATGACATTCATATAAGTAAAAGAGTATTTATGTAGTTTATCAGCCATCTTGTTACCATAACACAAGCATTAGGTTGCTTAGCTTGGGACTAGATGGCGCTGTGTGAAATGTCCAGGGATATTATTATTATTATTAAGTGCCCATGTTGGTTTAAGTGAAAAAAAAAATATTGATTTTTGATTTTGATATGAAAAAAAAAATTAAAGAAAGAAAGAAAAATGCGTTTAAATTGGCATTACACAAAATGAATACACCATAAAACTATAAAAACAAAAAACAAAGATTATAAGGCCAAAAGGGCCTCAGCTCAGCATAATGTCAGATGACAACACAAGTGTACCAACTGACGCTGATTATCAGCTGCAACCCACGAGTGCCATACGCTGGAATAACAAACACATAGGGAAGTGTGTGTCCGTTATAATAAATACATTTGATAGCACAATTCTTGGTTATAGGCTATTTTTCATCTCGCTACGACCTCCGGGCGTCACCCCGTACCCCCTATATATAAATATATTTATGTACAACGTGGCGCTACAATGGCGACATTAATTTAACACACGGGTAGGGCTAGTGGCCAGTAATCATAAAAATTATAACAACATAAAAAAAATCGTAACTTGAAAACATCCACCTGCGCCGCGCGCCGACATAGGGCTCTCTCTCTTTCCTTCAATTCGCCTTCTCTTTGCTCGTTAATTGTTTCAATTACATTGATGCGATGTTATGATCCGTGACCCCGGCAAATGACCCCTGCGCTACAGTTCTTTAAGTCAGGTTGCTTTAAGATGCTATTTTATAAAATTGTTAATAAATAAATAAATATTAATGTTTAATTAACCGCAAAACCGTATACGTGTGTTAAATTAATGTCGCCATTAAAGCGCCACGCTGTATAAAAATCCATTGCTGTTCGTTTGAGTCGCTAAAATTCGAGAACGGCTGGGCCGATTTAGCTGATTTTGGTTTTGAAATGTTTGTCGTAGTCCAGGGAAGGTTTAAACGGTGAGAAAATATGGAAAAAATTCGAGGAAGATAGTAAAACACTGGGAGGAGTACCTTTTATAAAATTAGATTAAACTCTTGTACATTTTAATATTTGCCGAATACTATTTTCATACCTTTATATGCATACAATCCCAGCCCAGGTTTGTACTCCTTCCGCCAGATGATGACGTCTTCAGCCTCCATGTAAGGAACCCAGCCATCGGAAGACTCCTCACACTCTGGTGTTTCGGATACTTTACACCTGCAACAGGTTTCATCAATGAGGCGGTAACCCTTGCGAAACGCTGTAAAACAAATAACAGCATTATACGCGTCGAAATAAAGTCTAAAATCAACTTCATAATCCACTGTTCTGAATGGTTCTCACTGCCAAGAAAATATCAACTTTGTACATCTTGAAATACATCTTGTATTCATATGCAGGCTGTCTGGTAATTAATGAATAACCTCTTAAGGGGTCATTGCACTCATCATTATGAACAACTATTACTATGGAACCAAACCTGAAATCGCGAAAAAGAATCGGCTGTTTCGTAAATTTTTGACGAGTTATGCGAACATAAATGTAGGGAACAGCTGATTTTTTTTCGCGATTTCATGTGTGTCCCCGTAGTAAAAGTTGTTCATAATGATAAGTACAATGACCCCTTAGGAGGTTATCCATTAATAATGGTTTTTTTTCTCTCCTCACAATGACATTGTAGCGGTATCTACAACGCCACATGCGAACAACGCGTCATACTGACGTCACGCAAATCCTGCATCTCGCAAGCAGAGTTTACCGCGCAATTAGCATAGATACAATTTCCCAACATCAATCGTTGGGCAATTGCCCGCCAGACACAACACCCGTCTGGTCGGAGATTCCTCCCTTTTCTATGGAGGATGAGCGAACTTTACACCCTGTTCCTCATACTTCTAAAACATTAATTACAGGACACCCTGTACCTATATGGGTAGGGGACACTTATACAAACATTGAATGGTATATGTACCCTAAAGTGTGACGTTTCCGATATATTTGGAGGTAAACATCACCATATGAGAACTATGGTGGTTCCTTCCAGTTTGCGCGTCGATGTCCCTGCTACTTCTACCATCATCATTTCAGCCGACAGACGTCCACTTCTTGATATAGACCTCGCGCAAGCACCTTCACTTCGACCGGTTCTGTGTCTTCTCGCATCCAACGGGTTTCTATGCTTTAACAAGGTCGTCAGTCCACCTTGTGGGAGGCCTTCCAACGCTACGTCTTCCGGTACGAGGTCGCCACTCCAGGGGTCTACTCCGAAGCGCAAAGTGCGAATGTTCGGATCGGACCGACAAATGGCCGAACCGAATATTATTGAAAAATGCGAAAAAAGTTCGGATCGGCTCAGTTAGGTCGGGACCTTAGTCAATATTCGAAAGAGTGTAGGAGTGTAGGATCGGAACCGACCAAACCAAATAGTAACTTCGTAGCAGGAAACGGCCGAACATTCGGCCGATACTACTTCGGAGTAGACCCCCTGATCCTTTCGGCACCATCGGCCATCTGTTCTGCGAGCAATGTGTCTGCCCACTGCCACTTACGGTAACTCTCGACGACTCGGTAGTCGGTACGCGTGATCGAATCAGAAATGAAGAGATCCGCAGGAGAACCAAGGCTACCCTCTATACTTACGCGCAATAGTGGACTCCTGGTTGCTTCTTCTCGATGATTAGTCTTTTGCCGCATCCATGGCAAAACAATGTGTTTTTGGACAATGTTTCCACGCCATCCAATTCTGATAGTAGAGCCTGTGGACAAATTAATTTATATTTATTTACGTATAGAAAGATGATACAGCACCCTAATTGCGTAACACACCTACCTAAAAAAAACTTGAGAGGTGTCAAGGGACACCCGGATGGAACGAAGTATAACTGGCTTGCTTTATATAAGAGAGAGAGACAGACAGAGAAACACGCGCACGCCGCACGGCTTACAACTATAGCAAAAAGTGTCGTTCCAACTTTTGGTCTTAATTTTTTCCGTCTAGCCCCCTTTCGCAACGCGCGATAAGGAACTTCGTTCCAAAAATATTGCTGTTCCATACATTTTGACCGCGCACTTTTCTAAGAAACAAGAGTTTTTTTTTTTATAACCGACGAAAAATTTCGACGCTGTGGGGTCTATCATGTGCTGAATCCATCTTACAGTTTGCACGACGATGTCCCTGCCAGCCTGTATAATGGAGGTGGTCAAACTAGTGTCACTTCCTAATCATTAAAACAGTCGACGAGCGCAGTTGCGTCCCGTGTCCCGCACGGGATTCACCTAAGTGTGGTCAGAGCTTAAAAGTTTTTAAACAGGGTTCACTATCCTACTTCCTATCTTACTAATATTATAAACGTGCAAATTTGTATGGATGGATGTATGTTTTTTACTCTTTCACGCAAAAACTACTGAACGAATTTGGATGAAACTTGGCACACCTGATGGTTTATAACCAGGATTAACATATAGGATACTTTTTATCCCGATATTCCCACGGGATCGAAACTTATGCGGGTGACGGGGCGCAGCTAGTGGAAGTATAAGGGTCCGTTCACACAGAGCGGCTCGGAGAGCATCGGCGCGCATTTTTCTTTTCACACCGACCGGATCGTACACGCTTGGAGTTGGTCGGAGCGGAGCCGCCAACTATTTCACATAGAACGACTGGAAGCTATCTGAAAGCGGATGCGCTCGGAGCCGGTCGGATGCGCTCGCAGCCGGTCGGATGCACTCGCAGCCGGTCGGATGCGCTCGGAGCCGGTCGGATGCACTCGCAGCCGGTCGGACTATTGTATAGTGGATACTCATATTTTGACACGAGTATTCATCAGTCATGAGTTTGATGTAGTGTTGTTTTTCATCAGTCATGTTTTCGTACAAGTGCACACAACTGTTCCGTTTTAAATTGTGCTATCAAAATGGCGGTCGGCGTGGGGCGGCGCGCACGCAATCGGAGCCGATTGGCTGCGCGAGCGAGAAAGAGCATGCAATCGGAGCCGAACGGCTGCGCGAACGAGAAAAAGTGCGCGATCGGAGCCGGTCAGCTCCTCTTATTATTTCACACCAAGCGCGTTCAAGCATTCTTAATGACAAAAGCAGTGCACATGCAAAAATAAACCTTACTACAAATACTAAAAACTCTGTTTTCAACGTGATAAGAATCTGCTCTCCTCTCCGAGCCGGTCTGTGTGAACGGACCCTAAGGCGCCTTCCTCACCGGATCGGCGCGTTTTCGTTTCAGTACCGAATCTGTACAGATTCTTTACTGAGTGCATGTAATTAAATGGGAGCTTCCTCACCGAGTAGTTTTGGTACAGATTCTTTAACGAGCGCATACACACGTCTCTGTACCGAGTACAGTCACGAGCAAAAGTATGTATACACTCGGCTTTATTCAAAAGCGATTTACTCCTTTATTTTTGAATGAAATTTTATGTTGATACGAACATAGCATTTTCGAACCCATAGGTTTATGTAATGTGTCGTATTTCAACGTTGCATTCGTTATTTCACGAAAAAATCGCAATTGTACGTTGCCAAGTGTTGATATATTGGTGTTCGTGACTGTACACACGGCTAAACATCAAGCTATGCAAAACCAGTATTGGCTGACCGTTCATTGTGAGAAAATATCATACAAAGTGAGGCCAAGACAAACTGGTTTTGTATAGCTTGACTTGTAGCCGTGTGTACTACCGATACCGAACCATACCATTCGACTCGCCCGTTCCGTCACTCCCGCCCCACCCCGCAGTTCACTCACACGCAGCGCTGACCCATAACAAATGACAAAAACGCCAGTCAAGAAGTGGTTCTCGGTAAAGAATCTGTACAGATTCGGTACAGAAACGAAAACGCGCCGATCCGGTGAGGAAGGCGCCTAACTGTGCTTGTAAAGGAAGGAAAAAAAAACTGTATTTTATGGTTTTTTTTTTTCTCATGATAGACCCTCCTTTTTTGCAAATAATAACTGTCTTATTTTGCTTTCTACTACCATCTGAGGCTAGGCAAAAAACGAATGCAATTCTTAGCTAAACAATTTCAGCACTGATGGGTTCGGAATCATGTATTGAATCCATGGTAACAGAGGGAGAAAGAAAGAAAGAATGAAAAAGTATTTAAGCAATTCAACTTTCATTTCATTCATTCATTCATTCTTCATTTTTTTTTTCTATTTTTGTATTTTAGCAATTCTCGTAATTCTAAGAACATTCACAATCTGAGGTCAGTCTCAATCTGTCAAAAATACCTCTAATTTCCCTACATTTTTGACAAGTTTTTGACATGAATTGTCGGTGCAATACCAGACGCTGTAGTGACTTGCACGTCACCTACAGTCGTCGGCTGTCAATATGAAAATGTTTTGTGTGGTTATTGTTTTGTTTTGTACCTATTGTAATGTAATGTATAATGTATTCAGTGTGTTCTAGTGTAAGATTTGTGCTATATTTAATTTCTGTGTATTAACGAGTCCTTGTTACTTGATAAATAAAAGAATTATTATTATTAATAAGATTGCAACTAGATTTTGAACGTTTTTCATTACGAGAATTGGCCTTCTGGTTGCGCGCCAATGCCTCTGCCCCCCTGTACAAACATAATTATATTCAAATTGTATTTATGTTTCAAATTGACGTTATTTCAAGTTAAACAAATATCAACTTTATTTTAATGGCCATTAAGTTGATTTCAGAGTGACTAGCACTATTGAAAAAATAAAAATGTTCGAAGTTGTAGCGTAAACTGAACTTTATTGTGTAGGAATTAAAGCTATTTTTCCATAAACTCATATTTGGCGAATATACCGCGATTCATATTAGGTAGGTAACAAAACAAAGTCATCAAGACATTTTATAAATAAAACAGATAATAATGAAGGAACAAAGAATAACGAAAATAACATTACAAAAGTATCTTGAACTCTCTTTGTCTGTAAACAAATGCTTTTATCATTTATTTTTGTAATGACCTTGAAATATCCTGTACATAAACAATGCATTTTAGAGTAGATGTTTTTTTTTATAATATTAAAGCACCTGTGTTGCTGCTAAAGCGAACTTTTTTTTTAATGCTGCATTTATAAGTAAAGGTGTGGTGAAGGGCGGGCGTTTTTGGGAGACTGTCTTTTGTAATTTTGACGTTCAAAAACTGCTGACTCTCAGCCTAATTTGAAGAAATGACTTTTGATTTTTGATTTTGATTTAAAGGAATTAAGAAGGAATTAGTGTTTATGTCAGGATACCAACTTTTTTAATGCATCTAAAACTTTCCTAAGTTAACTCATTATATACACAACAATGCCATGCCTAGTTCCCTCCAGATAAAAAAAAAAACGGGTTGCATTCTGGGAGTGCCGGCAGAAGTGAAAACTTGAATATTAACATTGTGCATTTTTGATATTTTGGAATGCGGTCTACTCTCCCTCCGTCTTACGAATTTTCGATCAGGTCACGTGTCCTGACGCGAGCTCCGTCTTACGAATTTTCGATCAGGTCACGTGTCCTGACGCGAGTTTAACTTTTCTTACCGATCACAAAAAAAAGTGCACAACACCGTTATGGAAGTTTTCACTTCAATAAAGAGTGAAAAAAAAACAAAGTTGGAATTAAAACATACAAAAATAAAAAGTCATCTCAACGCCTCTCTCCCTCTAATTTGTAAATAAGTGTATATTTAATATAGTAAATAGTATGTATGTGTGTTGTAAGTTTATAATCTATTTATGTATTTGTGTACCTATTTTATTTATGATTCAATAATTTTTGTTCAATAGTTCCTCTCAACCAAAGCACCTGCCATTTAGTCTCTTCACCACCTTTGGTTGATTAATACAGAATGTCTAAGGGATTAAATCCGCCTTTGTATACCTTTTTAGTGTGCGAAAAGTTTAAATAAATAAAAGTACCTGTAACTCTTCGTCGGTAATGTTTTTGTCACAGCTGACTGGCTTACTCTCGTCTTCTTCGTCCCCGCGGGCTTTATACGCTGCTGTCGCCGAGAGCAGCAGTGTTCGCCTAGGCCGAAAAGTCTGTTTGAAGCATTGTATCACTTCCCGCACACTGCGATCCCGTTTACACCTCTTCACCACCGTACTCACTAAGTTACTCCGTGTCCAAACACTCCATACACGAAAATCCCGCAATATAAACCTCAGAGCAGACATATTTCCAATTTCCTTTTTACAAACATTCGCCAAAAACCCGTCGTACCACATCCATCTTTTGAACAGATATCGAGACGTTATTAAATAGCGAAACTGCACGTTATTGTTTATAACCTGTTGTGGTAATACAATTTGCTTAAATTTACTACATAACATCTCTGTCGGGATTGCGAAATTTATAACCTTAATTCATTCCACTGATTCCTGAATGACAGAATGACATTGAATAGTGATGCGCTTAGTTTACTTACTAGAAAAACATGTGGGCTTCGAAAAAAGAGGATGGAACAGTGATTGATTTGAAAATATTGGTTAAATTTTCATTTCTTTTTAAGATTTTTCCTATATAAAATATTGTAGTACTAGCTGTGTCCCGCGGTTTCACCCGCATAAGTTTCGACCCCGTGACAATATCAGGATAAAAAGTGTCCCATGTGTTAATCCTGGTTATAAACTATCTGTGTGCCGAATTTCATCCTAATCCGTTCAGCAGTTTTTGCGTGAAAGAGTAACAAACATCCATCCATCCATACAAACTTTCGCGTTTATAATATTAGTAGGATTTATGTCTTTCCTAGCAGTCTCCGGGAATTTGACGAGGATGCAAAACAACAGCTTGTATAATATGTAATAATAAAACTGAAGAGTTAGTTTGTTTGAAACGTCAAACGTCATATGAATAGATTCCTTTGTTTGAATCGTCTCTTAGATTTCGTATTGAAATTCTTTAATAACCGAAGAAAAATTTCGACGCTATGGGGTCTAAACTCATGCGCGGAATCCATAGTTGATGATGAGCTGGACTCCTTTGATTGAGATTGGTCCTTGGCAGCTCTGGACAGAGAGAGGTGGAAGAGAGTAGGGAGGTCTGTGCCCGGCAGTGGCACATTAACGGCTAAAAATAAATAAATATAACAGCGGGCCAAGTACACTCCCCTGGGGTACGCCGTAATTTATAAATCTTTTTTTTTTGAGTTGGTTGGTTCTGTTTTAATTTTAGAACATGTTTTTTGTAACATATTTTGTGTTGTATGTACAAAAAATTATTCCTTTATCCACCTTATGACAAACACAATCATTTCGTACATAATATAATATATTATGTACGAAATGATTGAGTTTAAAAAAACACTGCATTCAAGAAACTCATTTGAGACAATTTTTGAAGCACTGTATTACATTCCGCACAGTAGGAGTACTCCATGCTGTTAGCATGCTTGGAATTTGCCAGTATACTATAGTAGTCTTTGCTTGGAATGGAGAGTATTCACAGTGTGAAACAAAGGTTACATGCTCTGTGTGTGAAACTGTGGACATAGTTCAGTGCAAAAGTAGGTAATAGTCGTCAGACTCTCATTATTATAAATATTTTACAGTTAATTACATTAAAACTATTATACACTTGTTACTAAAGACTACTTATAGCGATTTTCCGACATGAGTTTATTTTATTTCGACTAAAATAAGTCTACAAAAATCAAATGGGCACATTACTTCAATATTGGTTGCATGTGCAAAAAATGTTCTAAAATCCAACCGAAGAGATTTATTTCCATGACATATTTATTTGTTGTTTCACTCATTGTTTTCCACTAAATAATAAATAAAATTGTATTTAATTTTATTCCTTAGTCGAAAATAATAGTGAGTTCATGATTGCCTAGCGACAAGAAAAATCAAAATCAATATAGTTTTTAGTGCTGGCAACACAAGCCGCATTTTTCTTCTTTCATTTCAACGACGGACGACACAGCGTTCGTTCGATCGTTTGTTCAACGTCATCTTTTATCCCTGTAATGTCTTATTTCTGCGTCCCACATGCTTAGGGGTAACCGAATAAAGAAAAAATCCAAGAATCCCCGCACTAGAAGAAAAGTACGAGCGACGGCAAACGTAAATGTGAACTCAAAAGTGCGTGAATAAAGTAACGAGGTTCTTGTCCGTCCGGTTTGATCTGGATTATAGCAGTTTGGACCGCAAGTCGGGCTCCCTTCCCCTCGTATCCCTTTAGTAAGAAGTTTAGTGGTGTGTTATTTAGACATTATTTTAATTATATTTGTCTATTAGTGCGTTTTTGTGGTGTATTAGTTAAATAAAACCGATCCAAAATGTCTGAAGAATCGTCAGCGGATCGCAATGTCGAAATCTGGAAGATCAAGAAGCTGATCAAGAGCTTGGAAATGGCAAGAGGGTGAGTAATTGAAAGTCTTTTTAGTGTTTCATTATGTTTTGTTTGGGTTATGAAGTTTTCCGTGGCATGTTTTTGGCCACATGATTGGACGAAACTGCCAACAAGGCTGCGTCACTTTTCGCACATGCGCTTTTGTTGGATGCGCGACTCTTTGGTTTGCTGACACGCTAGCAAGTGGCTAGGAAAGAAAAAGGCTAAATTGGACTTTATCTATGGGCTTATACGGGACGCGGGGGTTGCGTAGCGACTTGTCAGTTGTGGTTATTTTGTTTGCAACGTGCGCGTAACCATGTATGACTAACGATTTCACCACACGTCTTTCTACCCTTAGGGTGTACAATGAACTTATCTATTTTGCTACAGTGCTGCAGAGAGCAAATTGCATAACTTAACCAAATTCGAAATTCGTATTGCATTATGCAATACGAATTTCTTAAGTTGATTAGGTTTGTCTTGAAATTGTCTATTGACTGCCATTAATGTTAGGAAATAACCCTATTTTTTAAGCCATTAGTCACAGTAGATATTATTGGTCATATCTTGAGTGAACTGTTTTGAATGTTTGACCAAAACATATGATTCAACAAAAAACTAATTAGATTTCAGAAACTTGAGTAATTATTAGTCATACAAAACAATCCACCAAGTCAACACACACATTTCTCTTTATCTATTATTTTCCTGTCACAATACTGAAATAGATTTCTTTAGAAATTACCATGACCTTTGTACCTAGGTTTCTGTTCTTTTCCTAACTGTGTGTACAGACGCCAGCACATCAAGCTACTACAATCTGTCAAATTTCTTTAGTAGATTTTCAACTTTATCGCTAAAGCATTAAGGTTCAAGATTGATTGGGAAAATTTGACAGTTTCGGGTAGCTTGACCTGCTGGCGTCTGTACATAGATGTAGACAATTAAAAAAAGAAAACATGAAGTTACAAACTTTTATTCTTTATCTTTTTTTTGAGTTCCTACATTACTTTTCTTTATTTCATTATTTATAAACATAATTATGAATATTTTCATAATCTCTTAATTACTTACACTAGGTACTAAATTAAAAGACTAAAGCCACCGGCACATTACTGTGTTGTGTTGTGTCGTGACGCGGAATACACCAATCAAATGTATCTGTTCAGGGCTATGTCAAATCACAACCAGGGCTCTGAAACCGGTTGAAATTCTTAACCGGTTACGGTTATTGACCCCAAACCGAAATCGATTTAGGTTAAAGGTTGCACTTTACCGGTATTAACCGGTTTCTGCGGGAAACCGGTTTTTCATGAATTTTGGTTTTGGTAGTGAAAATTAACCGGTTAAAATCAAATTTGAACCCTCGCGGCCCCCGCCACTCTCGCAAGCACGGTCTGGACGTTGCGATGTCATTTAGTTACAAAATAGTTGCATCAAGTCGCATGCAAGTTCGCAACGCGCGTCGTTGCCACCGTTTTCCTTCACCTTTCGCAACTTCGGAGTTTTATTTGAATTAATAATGTTGACTTAATTTTAACTAGCTTTCGTCTTTACTTAATTTACTTATTCTTTCCAGGATTAAAGCGAAGCAATTCACCATTTCCTTTAGACTCAGAAAAAAATTAATTTGAGATGAAAAATAACTTTTATTGAATTTGAATTACCAACGATTCATAATCAAGAAATTAATAATAATAATATTTTGATACAGCTCACACACGGCCATCTAATCCCCAAACTAGGCAGAGCCTGTATTATGTCAACCAGACAACTGATAAATATACTTAAAAATTTCTACATACATACATATACAGGTTGACTGGTAACTCGACGTATTCCTTCCAGGGCGTGATAGTGTGACCCATTTGCAATAATTAAGCACCCCATAAAGCCTAGGCGAAAATTCATGGAATACGAGAAAACCGATTTTCATGTTTTTTTGATAATTTCCCAGAATTCGTCACTAAATATCAATAAGTGATATTTATATAATAAAAACTTAATGTCCAGCCAGCCTGAGTTCAAGCTGGCTGGACACATGTATCTCCGCTGCCTGATGATCTACGGCCTTCGAAATGTGTTCAAAATTTTGTGACGGGGACGATAATGATAACCTAAATTTGTGACGGAGAAACTGCGTAGTTTCAAAGATATTGATCATTTAAATTTTCCCATACAAACACTGCAGTATGGTTACCAATATTGTAGGTTTTATGTAGGACTAAGTATATTTTAAGGTGTTTTCTTTAATGGACGAAAATCCGTGTATACGAACTAATACGAACAACTGTAGGTATTTAAATCAATAGAAGACAAAAGTGTAGAAGTGAGGAAGCCCCCCCCCCCCCCCCTCCCTTCCTCACTTCTACACTTTTGTCTTGGTAATTTTTTAATGTTATTCATCATCATCATCAGGCAGCGGAGATACATGTGTCCAGCGAGCTTGAACTCAGGCTGGCTGGACATTAAGTTTTTATTGATTTCTCGTAAACCCCTACATGTGACGCCATAAATCAAACGTTATTACTGTTACACATTGCATCACTAAATGTTAGTAAAGGAATCATATTCGAAAACGCTCCCGTTATTGAGATTCGGAAGTGCCAGCCAGAAGTTTTATACGTAGCCGGCTGGACACAGATTTTTGCATTTTTCTACTAAACCGCTGTACGTATCACAAAACTTTTACCTCGATGCCTGTTACAAATTTATGTGACGCCCGTTGATATGCAAAAAGTCGTCAAAATCACTTCCGTTACCGAGATTGAGAGACCAGCGAAAAGTGGTTTTACAAGCTGGCTGGACACGTTTTCGATCGATTATCTATGATTCTGTAGCGTTACAAATTCTGAAATAAGGCTGTTTAGCCGTCATAAAGTGCCCTATTGACCTAGTTAAACGCGAGCTATTTTGAAGATTTGTCCAGCCAGTCTGAGTCACATGATTAATGACATGATAAATAAAAGATTATTTCTCAAAAGCTTAAAAAACCGAAGTATGTTTAAAATTTAAGAGTTTATACGTGCGCAGTAGTTTAAAAATCAGGGTAAAAATACGCGAACTAAGTGACAAACGCTCGGTGATTAGCTCATCGACTGCGAGTAATACCACTCGAAAGTGTGGTCTTAACTTGCTGGAAGGTGCGGAGATAAAGGGATAACATAAACCAGTTAATTAATTCAATTATCACATCATTTTAAAATATTTCTATGATTTGCAAATTCGACCTTTGCCAACAGTATCGACTGTTTTATCGACACCTTTGAACATTTATGAATCTTTTGTACCTCGTTGCATAGCTGATTAAATGAAGATGTCTTCTACGTAATTTGTACGCTTAGTGTTTTTGTAAAATTTTGAGATAACTGCTTTCAAAGTTCGTGTACGTAGATGATTTTTGAAAAAAATTTTTTTTTAATTTTTTTATTGACAATGGGCTCACTCTTGACCTCAATCCAGCCCAGAGGCAGGGATGAGATCTACGGTGGAACGAGCTTGCCCAGAAGAAGCTTGCCTATTCACTCTCGCCTTGAAGAGATTCGGGTTGTATGAACTCGGGAATGCAGACGCAGGCAGACGGTTCCACTCCTTAGCTGTGCGCATCAGAAAAGATGACGAGAAGCGCTTAGTGCGTATATATGGTATATTAACCAAATAGGGGTGGTATCCCGCAGTGCGTCTGGACTCTCGATGGTAGAAAGGTGAAGGCGGGATGAGCTCATGTAGCTCTTGAGCACACTCCCTGAAGTACAGTCTGTAGAAGACGGACAGACAGGCGACGACACTTCGCCGGTGAGCCAAACTGTGAAGCTTTGCCTCCACCAGCTTTTTATCTCCAATGAGTCTCTTAGCTCTGCGCTCCACTGAGTCTAAAGTGGCGAGTTGGTATTTAGCTGAGCCATCCCACAGGTGACTGCAGTACTCCATACACGATCGGACTTGTGCTTTGTAAAGGGCCAGAAGCTGTCCCGGTGTGAAGTACCGCTTAACCTTGTTCAGGATGCCCAGCTTTTTGGCCGCCGTTTGTGCTTTAGACTCAATGTTTTCGCCGAAATTGAGATTTGCTGTCAATTTCATGCCAAGAAGCTCGAGGTTGTCCGTCACAGGTACAGCTGCACCCCGGAAAGTAGGAGCCAGATCACAAGGGCTCCTTTTCGCGCTGAACAGACAAGCCTGTGTTTTGGTGGTGTTGAAGCTGACCAGATTGTTGTCACCCCACTGGGAGACAAGACTTAAGGTCGCATTCATTCGGTCCACCAGGGCCCCTCTTAAGGAACTGACTGCTTCCCCTCCAGCCTTTGCGCTGGACAGATATCTCTCCACGACGGTGCTGTCATCTGCATACCCAACAATACCTGGTATCAGTAGGTCATTGATGTGCAGCAGGAAAAGAGTCGCAGAGAGAACAGACCCCTGAGGAACGCCAGCATCAATCGCCATGAGGTCAGAGGAGCAGCCGTCAATGACTACTCTGATTGACCGTTAACTCAGGAAATCAGATATCCAGCAACAAAAGCCAGCTGGGATTCCATAGGCTGGAAGCTTGCTCAGCAGACTTGCGTGCCAAACCCTGTCGAAGGCCTTCGAGATATCAAGAGACACGGCCAGAGCTTCGCCGTGTTTCTCGATGGCCTCGCCCCAGCAGTGTGTGACATACACCAGAAGATCCCCAGTGGAGCGCCCGCGGCGAAAGCCATATTGGCAGTCACTCAGGAGATCATTCTGCTCAAGATATGTCAGCAGCTTGCTGTTGAGAACCTTTTCCATTACTTTGGAGAGAATGGAGGTAATGGCATCGGTCGGTAGTTGCAGGGATCGGCACGACTACCCTTCTTGGGTACTGGTTGCACATTTGCAAGCTTCCAGCATTTGGGGACAGTTCCAGTTTTCAGAGAGAGGCGGTAGAGGCGAGTCAGTACAGGAGACAACTCAGACGCACAACACCTCAGCACTCTCGCAGGAATGCCATCAGGCCCACTAGCCTTGCCCACATTCAGACACTGAAGCACCCTTCGAACCTCTTTGTTACGCACTGTGATCTCCGGCATGAAAGAATCACATCGAGGCAGGGTTGGAGGGCGCTTGGAGCGATTGTCTAGACGCGAGTTCTCCGCAAATAAAGAAGCAAATAAATTTGCCTTTTCAGTAGCGGAGTGAGCCAGTGAACCATCAGGTTTCTGCATAGGAGGCAGCGTGGGACGGCAGAAGTTGGTTTCGACCGATTTGGACAAGGACCAGAACTGCTTACTACCCGAAGGGTAGGATGCAAGCTTGGTCCCTATGCGATTGACATGGTCGAAACGTGCCCTTCGGAGAACCTTTTAGAAATAGTTAATAAACTTCTTACTTTAACCTTTAGCTGTTTGATATTTTAGAAAATTTGGTTACATCGATAGGTGTGTTAAAGTATTAGGTAACCAATGGAATAGCTATGAAAACCACTGAACTAGAGAATTTAGAGATGTGATATTTAGTGACGAATTCTGGGAAATTTTCAAAAAAACATGAATGTCGGTTTTTCTCGGATTCCATGAATTTTCGTCCAGCCTTTATGGGGTGCTTAATTGTTGCAAATGGGTCACACTATCACACGCTGGAAGGAACACGTCGAGTTACCAGTCACCCTGTATACAGGGTGGATACGACCTATGAGATTTCCTTTGAAATACCTACTGCTTCTGCCCATAGAAGTGAACAACTTTTCCAAGAAAGTAATAGTCTATTCCGAAAAACATGTTGGACAACCCGTACTAATTTTGATCAGCTGATGATAACTTTATATAGTAAGGCCATTTTTTTGTGGGAATAGACTATTAATGTCTTATTAGTTTAATAGAAAAAAGCACACGAACATATTCCTTTTTTTTCTCCCCAAAATAAATAGGTACCTACTTAGCTATCACATTCACCACAATAATAAAAATAGTTATATCTCCGCTGTGAGTTTACGAATTGTCCAAACCAAACGCAATGAACGAGGAGTGAGTAGCGACTGGCGTAGGTTTGCTCGACGCTTTGTTTGCGGGCGCGCAAGAACTAAGCAAGTCGAAACATGGTTGTATTTGACGTCCTCAGAATTCACATCAAACATTTTTTTTCCTAATATTTTCTGGGGTCTATGTCATATGTCACTATGGGGCATATGTCACTATAAATTGTTGGAAGTGTTAAAAAAGTAGGCGAAAAATATTTACAAATTACGGAAATAACCGGTTAATTTGGGTGTCAAAACCGTTTGTGCTTATGTAACCGGTAACCTTTATCATTTGTGTTACAAAAGAAAAGTTCACTTGTTTAACCGGTTAATGAAGGAACGAAATATTTACCGGTATTTAATCGAAATTAACCGCTCTTTTTAAACCGGTTCAGAGCCCTGATCACAACGAGTTTTGATTGGTTAAAACTGCGTCTGAAGGCGACACCACACATTAATGTAAATCCGGCTTAATTAACTAACTATATAAATATTGTATATTTATTGAAGTTATTACAACCTACCTATACATGTATTTATAGCCTGTGTTGTCCCACTGCTGGGCGAAGGCCACCTCTTATCCACTCTTCTCTGTTCACTGCAAATGCAGACCAGTTCCATATGGCCCTCAACCCTCTGACCAACTCAAGCTCATCCTGCCCGACATTCACGGAAAGGTATTAATATCATAGTCAGCCTATAATGTTCCAACTCGCAACCGTTGCATGTTGCAACTCGGTAAGTCGCAACCGTTACCACTGGGCACTGCTCTCAAAGGGATAAAGGATTTTTATAATAACGCCCCTGTCAGCCACCCTTCGTGTGTTAAATTTATTGTTCTTCAAAAATAGATTTTACAAATATTTTAATTTGTCAGGCTGCTTTCTGCATCAATGGGAAGCAGCTGATTTTCCATTCCCAATGAAATGCTTTGAAATTGGTGTCACTATATCCAGGTACTTGTACTCCACACACTGCCTGCACACCACAGTGGTGTCTGGTGCAGGGTGATAACTGCGGAACTGCCTAATTGACAACACATTAATTTCTATAAACTGAATGCCTATAAAAAACGTAAATGCTTTCTCAGCCACACAACTCTTAATAAATCAACAGTTGTTTACATCCTGTATGTAAATAAGAACTTGATCCATATGGACACTTTATAAATGAACAGCCCTGTATAAGCTGACTAATGGTTTCATGGAAGTATTTTGCTTGCCTTGCTGACCTTCGCGTTTGTATACAGACGCGTGTGCGGTCAATATTGTCGCTATAAGGCTCCACCATACAGTTGCGACTTGTCGCGCGACATGTCGCGGTACCTTTCATCTTCTTCCTCGTAGCACTCTTTTGTCAGAGCGGTCGTCATTCGCCTCACGATTTCTCACCGCATACTCCGATTTTTGGTATTCTTAGTGCACTCATACAAGGGATCGCCCACTGCGGATTTAATTGGTCAGTCCATCTCATGATTGAGTGTCCGCGTGGTCTAGTGCCCTCCACTCTACCCTGCACGACAAGGCGCTTTATATAGTTATTCTCACGCCTCGAGACGCGTCCGAAGTGTTTGATGAGGATGCGCGTTTGGACCAGAACAGATAGACGCTTTTTGATGTCGAGTTGTTGGTGCTAAACTCGATCCACGGTACCCCAAGCATTCTTCTTCAGCACCATATTTCCAGAACGTCGTATCTTCTCGAGCGACCACGTCTCAGCAGCGTCCCTACCCCAGTAGATACTAGACATGGGTAGCTCGCGAATGAGAGATAAAATTGAACTAGCTCTTTAATCACAATCTAGCTCTCCGTCGCTCAGTGGATCACGGAACAGCTCACTAGCTCATTCATTTAGCTCATTGACTCTACACTCTATGCGAGTAAAGAGTGATACCGACGGCGACGCGACGTCACGCCGACAGCGGCCGACAATGCACGAACTTCGCCGGTGAACGATTTCGCATTGTGTAGCTCACTTGACCGACTCTTCGGCTCAATACGTCATAGTAAAATAACTCTTATATTCGTTGTCATAAAGGTAAAAATGCTTAAGCACTTTTATATAAGTATGAAAATCCTTAGGGAATAATAGTTTGTGATTTTGAAATGATATACGTTCATTCATTACATTATACTGTCAATTAATTAGCTTTTTTAAATATTTATTCATCTAGATTGACAGTCCTAAGCCTGTTCAAGTATGAAGGAAAATCATTGGCTTTCATAATTTTAATATTTATTTGTACTTAATAAAAATAAAACAACATATTGAATCTAATTTTATAATTATAGCTCGCAACTAAGTTAAATGAACTAAAGAACTTCAAAGGTTTATAGAGCCACTGAGCTAGTTGTCTCGTTTGACTTGCGCGGCTCAATTTGATCTGTAGCTCGCAAGTAAGTCAATTGAGCTGAAGAGTTAAAAGAGTTATTCGGTGAGCTAAAGAGCTAAAAGGTATAGCTCTTTTGATCAAAAGAGCTATATCTCTCTTTTCTTTTCAGTGAGCTACATTTCGCATGTCTAGTAGATACATTTTCTATGGAATCGTGCGCGATTCTATAGTTGGTGCGTTTTAGCGTGGCAATACTTTTCTTCGACACTGCGCGCGCTATCAAGAAAAATAAATTACACGCAGACGAAGTCGAAGGCAGTAACTAGTAATTAATATTTAAATGGACGCGTAGTCGCGCTGCTTTCTATTACGACACGGTGTTACGCGATAGTAGCCAATGTGAGAACAGCCTTAAAGTTTAATATTCATTGCGCCAGATTACGTCAACAGTAATGGCTGCCGACGAAAACCTGAATTAGTAAAATAAAATGTGTCAGTCCAGGCATAAAGGGTCCAGTAGTGGGGTATTGAGTTAAGACTGGATTCGGTATCTAGAATAGTCAATTGATAGTATGGATTGAAAAAATAATCAAAAAGTAGCACACGTTTTTTTTTATCAGACATTTGAAGTTGAAATTCTGAAAAAGCTTGATTTGAGAAAAAGCATTTTGAAAGTTTGAGTGAAAAAAAAACACACTTTTACTTGCTTGTTACGTAGATTTTTATTCATTATTGTAGATTGATATGTTTTCCATAGAATCAACTTATAATTATACTTTTGACATCAAAACTAAAACAATTATTATCAAAATAAAAGAAGGATACACAGTCTAGTAAAAAAGGTCCACTTGCCGATATTTAATAAAAAGTTAGTTATTGCGATAGTAATTAACAATAAAAAACTAAAATTAAGTATTCTTACTCTATTTAGGAACTAACAAAATAACAAGACAGGCTTTTTTCAAACATTACTGCAACAGAATAATGATTATTTTAGCCACTGGTACCTTTTATGTAATGTCATAAAAGGTACCAGTGGCTAAAATAATCATTATTCTGTTGCAATAATATTTGAAAAAAGCCAATACAAACATAAAAATAAAACTTATTCTATTTGGGACTCCAACTTACGTTTTGGACAAAAATAAATTCCTCCTCGCACCTGATTCCTATGACCAACCTGTTTGCAGTACGAACATGTTGGTTTTTGTCGAATACTCTTTTCAATTGATGGTTTCTGAAAAGAGTACTCGACAGATGTTGTTGGGACAGAGTTGTGGTCAACATCAACATTTGGAATGGGTTTCGGGCATAAAATGTCTTTAGATTCTTCACGTACAAATTCACGAATCTTATTATAAAGATACGATTTTCTTTCGTACGTCATGCCTGCAGGGGATTTTTCTAAAGGAAAACCGTATACTTTATTCGGGTTCAAAACCTTTGATACAGTTGGTTGACTGTCAGTATATTTTTTGTAACATAACATGTGCCCTCTATTATCTTCATTTGTTTCAAAATGACTAAAATGCAGAAGTTGGTTAATAGTTACACAATCAGGTTGAAAAAAATTGGCCCAGTCGTAAGTTTTCACAAAAGTTTCTCCTTTCTCATCACCAGTTAGAACAGCTACTATAGATTTTGTTTTCGGACAAGCTTGAACAGCAGCTGCAAGAATATCCTTTAAGTTATTGCATTCCCATTTTCTAAAACTTTTTTTGAATAGACCGAAATACATGTCGGGTGCAAACTTCGTATGACCCACGGGAAGGAAAGATATACGGAAACTTCGGTGTCTGCCTGTTAAAACTCGCCATGTTGCATATTGCATGACATAGTTATTTTTATTTTGTCCAGCACAATTATCTGCATGACAAACAACATCTTTTTCGCCTATACCAAAATTTTCGAAAAAATGATGTAGCATTGAAATTATTACATTAGCTCCTTTCCCAGTAGCACAGGGTTCAGGAATTACGTACAAAACGAACTTTCTCAAAGGCTCTGCAGCAACACCAAATAAACTGACTTTAAATCCTGTCAAGAAATACAGTGGCCCAATTTGTTGTGAACTGTGCGGCAAATGCACCTGTTGGGCAAAATCAAAAGAGTAATGCATGACGCCATCATAAGAACATGGTTCATGAGGTCCAAGAATTATTAGAAGTGATCAGTACGGGGTATTGAAACGTATTTTATTCCCAGAATATCGACATGCCACCCACTGGTACCTTTTTAGTAAACTTTTTTCATAAAGTTTCTGGTACTTAGAAACATCGTATATAGTCATTTACTATATGAAATTGTAGATAATTGAGCATTTATTTATAACCAATTAAAATCGCGAAATGCAATTTTTATACCCAACTTTACAAAACCTCTTATATCTCGGAAACTAAATGCCGCGCACTGGACCCTTTTCGCTTGGACTGACACAAATAGTCTTTAAACATGTTTAATGAGAAATTATACAATCATGAATTACTATGAAAATCATGGAGCTGACGAAAGCTCAACCTTGCGTAAATAGGTACACACGGCTACACATCAAGCTATGCAAAACCAGTATTGGCTGACCGTTCATTGTGAGAAAATATCATAAAAGTGAGGCCAAGACAAACTGGCTTTGTATAGCTTGACGTGTAGCCGTGTGTACAGTAGGTTGGTTGTCATTGATAAGTGCGCATCATACACATAAGCGACACGCGGCGACGGCAGAGGCAAGTGCAACCGTCGATGCGTGTCGGCGACAGTCCGCGACGCGTGAGTATCGTTCTCAAAATACACAAGCGACACGTCGACGGCAGCTGTCGACGCGTCGACGGTTGCAGTTGCTTGTGTCGTCGTGTGTCGACCCGTGTCGCTCGTGTGTATGCAAACAAAACCAGAATAACGATCGCCATAATGCGTAACACACCAATAATCTCAATCATTTTGAAGGATATTCCATTGTTCAATATGTTTGACGAATGTATCTGCTCAACAACGTAAATAACGCAATGAATGTTGTTGAACTGTAAAAATGAAACTCATTTACTACTGATAGTGCGTTACGGAATTACCCCGCTGTATAATCGGGCCTCTTCGTACTGCGCTATGTTCAGACCAGCGGGGTAATTGCGCGTGCGTCCTATCGTAGTTACCTATCTTTAGAGGCATGAGGAACATTGAAAAGGGAGGACCCTCCGACCAGACGGGTGTTGTGTCTGGCGGGCTATTGCCCAACGATTGATGTTGGGAAATTGTATCTATGCTAATTGCGCGGTAAACTCTGCTTGCGAGATGCAGGATTTGCGTGACGTCAGTATGACGCGTTGTTCGCATGTGGCGTTGTAGATACCGCTACATATCTATTCGCTAAACGCGTCCACGTACAGCAGGCGTTTCCTTGTTACCGGCGATAGGGCGCAGATGATGGCTGATGGGATGTCGACAAATTCCTGACTTCTCCATTATCTACCACGCCGTGCATGAGCCGGATGTCAGTGGTCATCATCTGCATCTGCCTAGCCTTTTCCCAACTATGGGTCGGCTTCGAGTCTAACCGGATGCAGCTGAATACCAGTATTTTACATGGAGCGACTGCCTATCTGACTTCCACAACCCAGTTACTGGGTAATACGATACCCCTTGGGTAAGACTGGTTGTCAGACTTTCGGGCTTCTGACTACCCGTAACGACTGTCAAAGATCCACGAATGACAGCCGGGACCAACGGCTTAACGTGCTTTTCGAGGCACGGAGGGGTCTCGGTATGTAAAGATGGTCACTCATCCACCGCGGCAAGCGTAGCTTAACCTGACTGATCGCTGTGCGGCTGTTATTATTTAGCCACGGGCCCCTCTAGCCGCATGTCAGTGGTAACAGTTTGATTTGGAGCTGGCTTAGCGTAGCACGAAGAGGCCCGCTTATACTGCGAGGTAATTGCGTAACAAACTATCAGTAAGTACGTAAGTAAGTTTGCTGGACAAAGGCCACCCCTTTTTCCTTCCAAAACTCCCTGTCATGATCGATCTCTGGCCAAGTTGGCCTTGCAAACATCGCTAGATCGTCACACTACCTTCCTGGTGGTCTACCTCGACAGGGATGTCCTCCTTCAGGCGTCCAGTGAGTGACGATCTTTGCCCATCTCTCCGGGTGCATTCGCGCGACGTGTCCGGCCCACTCCGACTTCAGCGTGCAACAACATTAATTGCGTTATTTATGTGGTTGAGCAGACATATTTTTCGAATATATGAAGCAAGCAATGGAGTCTTCAAAATGATTAAGATTGTCGTTGATAGTTGTGTGTTACACAATGAGGGTGAGAGCTAAGAGACTCATTGGAGATAAAAAGCTGATGGAGGCAAAGCTTCACAGTTTGGCTCACCGGCGAAGTGTCGCCTGTCTGTCCGTCTTCTACAGACTGTACTTCGGGAAGTGTGCTCAAGAGCTACATGAGCTCATCCCGCCTTCACCTTTCTACCATCGAGAGTCCAGACGCACTGCGGGATACCACCCCTATTTGGTTAATATACCATATGGTATATTAACCAAATAGGGGTGGTATGGAAAAGATGAGCTAAGCGCTTCTCGTCATCTTTTCTGATGCGCACAGCTAAGGAGTGGAATCATCTGCCTGCGTCTGCATTCCCGAGTTCGTACAACCCGAATCTCTTCAAGGCGAGAGTGAATAGGCTTCTTCTGGGCAAACTCGTTCCACCGTAGATCTCATCCCTGCCTCTGGGCTGGATTGAGGTCAAGAGTGAGCCCATTGTCAATAAAAAAAAGGGTGCTGGCTGTTTTCACTGACGTGCGGGCTGCAGCCAACCGACGTCTGAAAATGTGAGTCGGGCTTAAAGCTACGGTTTCCTTGTAGAGCGGTGGCCGCTACATAGCGTCCGCAACTGACCGGCGAATGACGTCTCAAAATTTTTATTTATGAAAGTAATTCGTTGTGTTTTCCTAGTCAGTGTCAAAAGCGCTTCTTTACGGTGTCAAAAACGCTCCCGCTGCCTTGATTTTCATGACAGCCGTCACTCCGACCGTTATGTGGCGGCTACCGCTCTTCTAGGTAACTAGCATAATCCTATCACGACAGATTTCTCGTAGTTTTTCGCTGTCGAGGCATTGCACTCTAGCTGTTTGCGTTAGGCAAACATTCGTCTAGCCGATCCTTTGGAATCCCCCCTTTTCACCACCCTAGACTGCCTGGGGGTATTAAAGCGTGGTAGACGCAGCTAAGTAGGTACCTATGTTTTTAAACAAACGCGGAGTAAAGTAAAGCCAAAGTACACTTGCACTACGAATATGGTTAAACTCAAATGAAATAGTTTATTCTGTAAATAGGATATCAGAATGTGACTTCATATTAAAAAAAAAACCGTCCAAGTGCGAGTCGGACTCGCGCACCGAGGGTTCCGTACAATTTAAAATTATTAAACATATTTTTATTATAATGATGTAACTAAAAATTTACGGTTTTCGCAATTTTTCCTTTGTCTGTGCTATAAGACGTTGCTTCGTACCAAATTTCATGATTCTGAGTTCACGGGAAGTACCCTGTAGGTTTTGATTCCCTTGCGAGTGTCGAAAATTTGTGGCATAAACGGCTGTATCTTTTGATTGCGTTGGCTTAGAAGTTTGATTTTTACACAGCTCCAAGAGTCAGTAGACCTGAGTATTTGATATCAATTCCAGCTTTTTACTTCCACGCGTTCCTGAGAAAAAGGGTCTAGACAGACAGACGGACGGACAACAAAGGGATCCTTTATGGGGTTCCATTTTTTCCTTTCGAGGTACGGAACCCTAAAAAAAAGTCCAGACATAATCTTGTTCAGATATGTGAGGACCATGTAGATTAGTATCTCAAACGGTTCTGGTGTAACTATAGGTCGTAACTAGGGGTCAGGATAGATTCCACTATCAGCATTGTATTCAGGGGCCTGATTCACTATGGCCACTTAACGATTCCTTTATTTCGAAACCACGTTGATTCCTTACCAAATCCCACCAATCGCGTTGATTTCGCGCGGTTTTGTTCATTGTATCATGGCGAATTATGGCCATGTGCTCGTAAAATCTTATCTGCACGTCGCGTGTCGCTAATCTAAACGGATTTCAAGTGCAACCTTGACCGATCCTAGTGTTCAGTATGAAGTTTATAAAGGAACTAGCTGACCCGGCAAACGTTGTTTTGCCATATAAATTATTTCTAGCTGCCCGGCGCTACTTTGTTCGCGTGGTGTCCTATCCCCTACCCTACTTCTACCCTACTCCTACACTACTCCTACCCTACTCCTACCCTACACCTACCCTACTCCTACTCTACTCCTAATCTACTCCTACCCTACTCCTACCCTACTTCTATCCTACTTCTACCCTACTCCTACCCTACACCTACCCTACTCCTAATCTACTCCTACCCTACTCCACCCTACTCCTACCCTACTTCTACTCTACTCCTAACCTACTCCTACCCTACACCTACCCTACTCCTACCCTACACCTACACTATTCAAAACCCTTAATTTAATACTTGTTTCAATTCGAGTGGACCCGAGTCTACGGTACCGAAGGGACGATCGTCAAATGTTTGACAGGAAAGTAGGTAGAACAGTTTATATGGGAAAATGAAATATGTAGTCGTTTTTACTATCTTCCTCGCAATTTTTCCATTTTTTTCTCGCCTTTTAAACCTTCCCTAGATCTCCACGAACATTTCAAGACTAAGATAAGATAAATCCGTTCAGCCGTTCTCGAGTTTTAGTGAGACTAACGAACAGCAATTGATTTTTATATATATAGAAGATAGATGAAAGAGTATAATAGTGTTTCTCAAGTACACACGACAAATAGTTAGCACGCAGCTGTGTTTGGGCTCTGCGCAGACAAAGAACTAAGCACAAAAAATACTCGTCTTTTGCTCATCGGCACGAACTCTCAGGGAAAGTTTCAAGATGGGGCAAAGGTGCAGGGTTCGCTGGACGTACCATAAAGTCAGCATTGCCACTTCTGAAGGCTTTTATCAGGACAAAAGACAAAGAACTTGGGCTAAAATCCAAAGAATAAAAATGACGATTTTTTGTTGGTAAAAAGCAATGTTAGATGCCTTTCTGGTGACTTACGACAGTTAACCCAGCCTATCGTGGTCCACTTCTGGATATAGACCTCTCCCTGGCTGCGTCACACACACAACACCCACTCCTCCGCCTTGCACCCAGTCTTCGACCTTTAAAAGGCTAAGGTAAGGGTAAGGTTATGTGCTGAATGGCAAACTGATTCATCAACAAAATTATCATCGACTCGTTTTCCAAAGCCCTCGCAGACATGTAAAAGACAGACGAGAACAGTCTCGTCCATAATATACTACAACATGATTGCTGTATGCAACGTGGTCGATATCTGGACACGACACGTGTTGACACGTGTTTTTGAGCGGAACCATACCACATGTTGTGGTCGGCCGGTAATACGATCGATCCAAAAGGACACCAGTGGGCGTGCATTGGCTTTCAGAATAGGTAGGCAGGCATTTAATTTCGTCGTATTAACTTGAACGAGTAAAGACCAATGGTGCGAATAGTACGGGAGCCGAGTAGGCCGTCTGGCGACTGCCTACTGCGGCGTGAGTTTGTATGAAGATTTTGTTTTATGTTAGCTATGATAATTCAGTGAGTTTCTTAATTGTGGGGCACGCACACTAAATTGTAATTGACAGGCTTATGGTGATTTATCGAGGTAGGCACTGCTTATATGCCTTTATGCAATGCACGCCACTGAAGGACAGCCACACTGTTGAAGTGTAGCTGCCTAGCCTTTTCCCAACTATGTTGGTGTCGGCTCCCAGTCTAACCGAAAACAGCTGTATACCTGTATAATATGGAGTAACCTGGAGACTCGCGTAAATTAGCCTTAAGTAACATCGTCACACAAGCCATCCCCTTATGAATGCGCCACAGACATCGCTCGCTCTACATAGCCGCTACAAGCAAGAGGTTGCATAACATTTTGCATGAAAATTCATATTTTTTAGTAGCGTTAGTCAAGAACACTCTTAAGCTTAGGTTTTCTAAGAAAGCGGACAACCAGTCACAATAATGACTGTCCAAATACAGAGCGTTTTACTAAATACACTGACGTCACGCAAAATCCTGCATCGCGCAAGCAGAGTTTACCGCGTAACTAAACTCTGCTTGCGCGGGTGTCGTGTCTGGTGGGCAGTAGCCCACCAGACAAGACACCCGTCTAGTCGAAGGATCCTCCCTTTTCTATGGAGGATGAGTGAACTTAAAACCTTGTTCCTCATACCTGTATACTAGCTAGCTCCACATAGCCATCCACAATCATACTCAAAACTTTCCTTCCCCATTTCTCCGCATCACATGTCCATATCATGTCGTCAAATCGATTCAAACTTTATGCCGGCTCGGAACATCAGGCGAGTCCCTGCGCAGTAACAAATTCATGCTTCAGCGGGGTTGAGGTACCGCGCAGCGATTAGCGCACCTCACAGCCGCCATGTTTGACACACATAACCAGCCTATAATGTTTCCACTGCTGGAACACAGGCCTAGTCTCTGTGAGTTACGTTACGGCCCACTCCCGGCCGTAATCTACCACGCAGGCCCAGTGCGGGTTGGTAATGTCACATTTCCTGGAAATTTTGGTTCTAGACACATGCCGGTTTCCTCACGATATTTTCCTTCACCGTTTTGAGAGCAGTGGTGATGAAATAATTTATACAAAGTAAATTGCTTGTCTGGGTTCGAACTCACGAACTACAACTCGTAAGTCGGGGCAGATACCACTGGGCCACACTGCTTTAATGCAAACTATAATTGCGCAAAAAATGTAATTGGATAACCTTTCAGACACTGAGGGGGAGGTTTTGGAAAGATTTATATCTAGATAGTTCCTTTTTGTCTAAGCTGCAGACTTACAAAGAACCACTTAATCCCATTACTGTCTAGACGAGACTCGCTCGGGTAGTGTCTTATGCAAGGAAATTATACACAGGCGAGCTTGTCGGAACAAAGGCCTTAGCGCGCACCACGAAATTTAATAGTTGCAAAAAATAATCGCTTGAAAAATTATATAGCGTTCGCGATTTAATTTCGCATGGACATGCGATTTAAAAAATCGTGTCGTGCGGGCTTAGGCTAAGTAGCCAGTCAGCTGCACGTTACAGGAACTGATGGACGCTGGTGATGGCGCCAAACAAGTAGCCGAATTCTGGGCCGAGTCCATTTAGATTGCTATCGACACGCTAAGAAGATGAAGCCTAAGGGCCGACATACACGGACTGCTCGAGCAGTTAGAGATTGATCAACATAGACGGACCGCTCTTGCAGTCATAGTCAACAGCTTGAAGATGCCATTGATAACGCGAGAGCAGTCGACAGCTCGAGCAGTCAGTGAAAGCCTGGCGACTGCTTGACCGCATGACCGCCCGAAGCAGTTGCAACTACTCGAGCGGTTTCGTGTATGTGTGTACGTAGAAAACTGTAGTTCACTATGCAGTCGCAGATTGAAGCAGTTCATCCTGACTGCTTCAAGCAGTACTTGTATGTCGGTCCTTAGTAGTAGGGTAGGAATAAGTCACCCCCACTGCTTACTGCCCCGTTGCAAGCGCGACTGCTGAGCGTCGGGTCCTGGGCTCGATTCCCAGGTCGGCCAAAATGTTATATGGTTTTTCATTACGAATTTCTTAGTAACGCCTTTTTTTACAAATGACCTCTCCCGCTCTGGGCTGAGCGGAAGGGCGTGTCAGACTTTTACGGACTAAAACCCACCCGTGTTCCTTCAGTTGCCTGTGCCAGGGGCCACGGTAACTCTTTCGAACAACCCGCGGCCCTGGCAGGCATCGGCCCTAGCGGACCCCGTCAGTTCGTGCTGACATCTCTTTGAGGCGCGCGTGGGACCCAACGCGCCGTCGACCCGGGCCTGGTCCTTACCGGGCGGCGAGCTGCCCATTGCTCGCTGCCCGTAAGCCCGCGCCGGTGGCCGGGAGTCGGCTGTTGACTCCCAACCAGGGTTAGTAACAGCCTTGAGTTTGGAAGTTGGCGGTTTAATACCTTCGTGCTTAGGAAAGCACGTAAACCCGTTGACCCTGCACCTGATCTCTCCCCGGTCGTATCGGATTGCCGTCCCATCGCACTATGAGAGAACGAAATAAACGCCTTTTTAAATAACCGCCGAAAAATGTACTCTGACTCTGAGGATTCTGTACTTCTGTCTGTACAGAATTCTCTACGAGTCAGTTTCGTTGTCCAATTTGAACAACTACATACATGTTACATAAAACAATTGGCCGGTAATAACATTATATCGCCGAGCACCGTTCAATGTCATGATCAAACCTGCGCCCGCGCATCCAAGGGCAATATCAAGGAAGTAACTGCTCGGTTGTCTATACTTTTGTACGGTACATTCCGGGTCGTTGTGGACAGCGGATGATGGATCATTAAGTCATTAGTTATTACTCGTGACGTAGTAGGTAATATCTATACTAATCTACGAGTATAAACAAGGTGTCATTTTACATCTTCGTCAAATTCAAGGAGGTAACTATGCTACTGATTCTCGACACGAATCAATAATAACATAAGTAGATTTTTATTTTCTAATTGTCGGTAATCGGCATAATGTGTGGGACACGCATTTTAAAACGCGGCCTGTGTGAAACCGCACTGTAACTGCCATTTTACACACACATCAAAACGCGGCCGCTTATACGATACCATAACGCGATTCTGTTCTTTGAAAGTGGCGTATTCTGAAATACTGTCAAACTTAAATAACAAAAAAAAACAAGTACATATGTATTCATTATTTACCAGGGATCGTAATTTTATTTGATTACTAGCTGCGCCCCGCGGTTTCACCCGCATAAGTTTCGATCCCGTGGGAATTTCGGAATGAAAAGAACGGATTTGAATGAATTTTGGCACACAGATGGTTTATAACCAGGATTAATATATGGGATACTTTTTATCCCGATATTCCCACGAGATCGAAACTTATGCGGGTGAAACCGCGGGGCGCGACGTTTCCGATGTACGTGTCTTCGAAGTATGCATTCCAGTACCGTTTTGTGGAAATAAACTACTATTTATTATAAAGATAAAGGCATTCCGTACCGCTGACACGGGTGGTAAAGGTTATCATAATATCAGGCCATGAACACTCGCAGATTAAATGGACCTCCCCCGCAAACAACAACACTTAACAAAGGGTAAAGATCAGAGCATTATATAAATATTACGTCAACATGGCATAATCGTCCTATAACGCTCCAACTGCTGAGATACGGGCCTCTGTCTGTGGCCCGAGGTGTGTTCGCTTAGAGCCGACATACACGGACTGCTCGAGCAGTTAGCGATTGATCAACATAGACGGACCGCTCTTGCAGTCATAGTCAACAGCTAGAAGCTACCATTGATAACTGCTGGAGCAGTTGATACCAAATGCTCGTCAGTCAAATCAGGGCCCGTATTCCCGTAATTTAAAACGTTCAAAATCTAGTCGCAGTCTCATCTCGGCGACAAACGAATGTCAAAATGTAGGGAAATTAGACGTATTTTTGACAGATTGAGACTGAGATCAGACTGTGAACGTTCTTAAAATTACGAGAATTACCCCTCAGGTAACTGCGCGAGAGCAGTCGACAGCTCGAGCAGTCAGTGTATGCCTGGCGACTGCTTCACCGCACGACCGCCCGAAGCAGTTGCAACTGCTCGAGCGGTTTCGTGTATGTGTGTACGTAGAAGACTGTAGCTCACTGTGCAGTCGCAGCTTGAAGCAGTCCATCCTGACTGCTTCAAGCAGTCCGTGTATGTCGGGCCTTACGGCCGCTACGTTGCGATCGCTACTGATGGTAGCCAGTATAATCATTACCTGCCAGTATCATATCATCATACATATCGCTACTGATATAGATTATTTGGACGTTAAAGCCAGAGATAGGGACTACGCCCCGCGGTTTCACCCGCATAAGTTTTGATCCCGTGGGAATATCGGGATAAAAAGTATCCTATGTGTTAATCCAGCGGGTCTACTCCGAAGTAGTATCGGCCGAATGTTTGGCCGTTTCCTGCTACGAAGTTACTATTTGGTTCGGTCGGTTCCGATCCTACACTCTTTCGAATATTGACTATGGTGCCGACCCAACTGAGCCGATCTGAACGTTTTTCGGATTTTTCAATAATATTCGGTTCGGCCATGTGTCGGTCCGATCCGAACATTCGCACTTTGTATTTCGGAGTAGGCCCCCAGCGTGTCAGCTACGTCCATACCAAATTTCATCAAAATTGATCCACCCGTTTGAGCGTGAAGAAGTAACAAACATACAAACACACACACACAAACTTTCGCCTGTATAATATTAATGTAATTATTAGTATAGTAAAAGCACGCTAACCACACCTCCCCTCGTGTGCAAAACTCCTTAGCAACTCCGCTTCGTATACTACTCCACAGCGAAAACCAAACACAACTTTCAGTTGCTATGTAATTACATATTCCAACTATGTTATAAATGGGCCCGCACGTGTGGGAGGGGATGGTATTCTACCTGAATTATGGCTATAATTTACGTTGGTAAAGTTATAGGAGTTTTGGTCATATACAATGTCGTTTAAATATTCACGCTCATTTGGTAGGCTAGTCGAAAGTAGGATTTGTAAGCGGACATAACAGTAATGAGCTGTTTTCAAGATAGGTTTACATACATAAACTCGCGCCTTCTTCCTATGGGGGCAGGCAGAAACTGGAAAACGCCACCTTCTACGAATCTACGACCCTTACATAGTCCTTTTTCTTCGTTCGCGTTTATAAAATCGAATCAAAAATCATTTATTCAAATTAGGCTGAGAATCAGACGGCAAATTCTCGTAATTTTAAGAAAGTTCACAGTGTGATCTCAGTCGCAATCTGTCAAAAATACGTCGTAATTTCCCTACACTTTTGAAAAGTTTTTGACATTGATTGTTGCTGAGATTAGATTGCGACTTGAATTTGAAAGAAAGAAAGAAAAAGTATATATTGCGACTCGTACAGGATCATAAACTAATTTGAACGTTTTTAAGTACTAGAATTAGCCTACAGCACTTTTCGAACGTCAAAATTAAAAGACAGTCCCCCAAGGCCAAAACGCCCGCCCTTCATCACTTCCTAGTGCTTTCGCTGGGAAGAAGTGGCGCAACAAAGTCCCCAGCAGCACATACATCTAGTCATACTAGATAGGTAGGTTTATTGAGCTAGTATTTTCAATATCAGCATCGAAATTATGACAAGAGTGAATAAGCTAGTGGACTGACGGAGAATTTTAGAAAGAATCTTGAGCCAGGGGGCCACTATCCGTAATTTTAAGTACGTTCAGTCTGTTCTCAGTCTAGAATCTGTCAAAAGTACCTCTAATTTCCCTACACTTTTGACAATCTTTTAACTATGTCGCTGAGATGAGATTGCTAATAGATTTTGAACGTTTGTAGTTAATTACAGGAATTGGCCTTCTGATTTAAACAGATTTTATTTTAAACCAGATTTGAGAGACAAAACAGTCCTTTTGTGAGATTTCTTAACGAGTATTGTGATGCAACACTGAAGGTAGAATTCGGAAGACAACATGCAAACCATAGCGGCGAAGCCGCGTTCGGATTGACAGATCGCGGGTACACGACTGGGGGTCTACTCTAAAGTAGTATCGGCCGAATGTTCGGCCGTTTCCTGCTACGAAGTTACTATTTGGTTCGGTCGGTTCCGATCCTACACTCCTACACTCTTTCGAATATTGACTATGGTCCCGACCCAACTGAGCCGATCCGAACTTTTTTCGCTTTTTCAATAATATTCGGTTCGGCTACGTGTCGGTCCGATCCGAACATTCGCACTTTGCACTTCGGAGTAGGCCCCCTGGTTTCCTATGTACTCGTAACTCTAAAGCCTGCACTACACTACTCGAGAATTAGATCGAAGTTATGCGAATACGAGAGTGTAGAAGGGCACTTCCGTTCGTTTCGTCCAACCTCTGTTCGCCTCGGGCGACTTCCGATCGTTGTCGGTTTTTGCGCCCGAGTCAGAGGGCTCAGGCAAGCACAACTCAAAAAAATCAACAGACTTCCAAAAACGACACTACAAAGTGAAAAATAACTTTAATTTCGGAAGTCGGTGTCGTTGGGTTGGGTTCGCATTTTCGTTGTTTGCCACCGACTTCCGAAATTAAAGTTATTTTTCACTTTGTAGTGTCGTTTTTGGAAGTCGGTTGATTTTTTTTGCAAAAAAGTTTTTATTTTTCACTTTTAAGTTGTAATTTTTACCAGTAATTTTGGTTTAAAAACCAAACTACTGAACCCTTTTTGATGAAATTTCTATGGGACCATTTGGGAAGTTTACCCTTTCCAACAAAAAAAGAATTTTTCAAATCGGTTGGCAAATGACGGAGTTATGCGCGAAAAACTTAAAAAAAAAAAACAGAAACTTCCGAATTGAGAACCTCCTGCTTTTTTAGAAGTCGGTTAAAAATACTGAATCTCGATACGTCTCATATCGAAATACAAAAACTTATGTTCAATTAGACAAGCACGTATTTGTTAAAATACTGTATATGACGAGGGTAGGGTCGACTGGCGATCGATAGCTCGTCGGCTGATTTTACCCTGTGCATATCCAATCCATTGTTTGATTCAACCCTTACTTGCCAAGTTGTAGGGTTAAAGCGATGCAAATATCCAGCAATCGATGTTTGAGGGGTCTAACTAACCAGCACCCTAATTGCGTAACACACAATCAATCGTAATCCGTTTCATTTTGACAGTTCAACAACATTCATTGCGTTATTTACGTGTTGAGCAGACAAATGTTTCGAACTTATGAAGCAATGGATTAGCAATTTGCTTCAAAATGATTCTGATTCCCATTTATTGTGTGTTACGCAATTAGGGCAGCATAAATTCGTGTCGTGTAAAAAAGATTCACTATCCTGTGATATCAAAATGAATTAAAAAAAAAACTTGAGAGGTGTCAAGGGACACCCGGATGGAACGAAGTTCAAAGAGAGAGAGAGAGAGACGACAGAGAAACACGCGCACGCCGCACGGCTTACAACTACCTATAGCAAAAAGTTTCGTTCCAACTTTTGGTCTTAATTTTTTCCGTCTAGCCTCCTTTCGCAACGCGCGAGAAGGAACTTCGTTCCAAAAATATTCGCGTCGACTTGAGAACCTTCTTTTTTCGTTGTTCAATAATAGAAAGAAACATTATTTGAGATTCGCACAGGAATTAAAACGATAAAATTAATATTTAACTTAACGGAAAATTGAAACTAACGAGCATCTCAGACACGATCTACATGCTCTTCACATAATCTGACCAAGATTATGTCTGGGCTTTAAAATAGACTGACCTCTGAGTTTGTTTCGGCCTTCTCAGAGTAGTCAGATAGGAAACGCCGATCTCATCTAGTCTTTAAAATGTGATTGACGTGTAAGTGACGTGTACAGACGCCAGCACATCAAGCTACTACACCTGTCAAATTTCTATAATAGATTTTCAACTTTATCGCTAAAGCATGAAGGTTCAAGGTTCGTTGGGAAAATAAATCATTATTCATTTAACAAAATCATGAAAACAAATACCGCAGCGCGAGTATTCCGATAGGGCCTGCTGAGATGCCACGGAAACACCCACGGACAAAATCCACAAAAAAAAAAAAAATATGTGCATACCTTTGACGGCGTTAGTCGACTGCGTTGTTTATTTACTTTATTGTACACCAAAAAATACATAGCAAAAATAATGATTAAGTGGCGCAACAAACTCCCCAGCAACACAGCTGTCTATTTATTATTATTTGCCACGTAACCTTCGATCAATAATAGTATTAGATTCCCGATAAGCGCTTCAAAAACGGCCCGAAAAATAAGACCACAAATACTTTTGTGGTCTTATTTCAAATTAGTATGTTTTTAACCTTATTACTTAGACTTTAAGTTTCATTTTAGAATAAATGAGTGAATGACTGAAAATTTTAAAAATAGAATGATTTTATTTTCAAGCGACATTTTAAATATATTTTGCAATGGTAATTAAACTTTATGTTTAAGCATTAAGGTTTATAATAAACTGAAGTTGTTAATATTATTAAACTTTTTTCTAAGAAATGTAGATGTTTACGTGTGTGCAAACGTGGCCACTTGAGCGACTGATTTTTGTTCCCGACCCTTAATCTAGTACTATTATTGATCGAAGCACGTAACATAAAAATAATATAAATTCTTCTTTCTTTCCAGAAATGGGACCTCAATGATATCCCTTATCATTCCGCCCAAGGATCAGATCTCGCGGGTGTCCAAAATGTTGGCGGACGAGTTCGGAACAGCTTCCAACATTAAATCGCGAGTCAACCGACTTTCAGTGCTGGGGGCCATTACTTCTGTGCAGCATCGACTCAAGTTATACACGAAAGGTAAAAAAAACTTACTTAAGAGGAAACGCGGGTGGTGTTTTTTCTATAGAGACGCTCTCGCCTGTTCTCTTTCTGGTTAATGATCATATGGCTATGATTTTTTACAGAATAATAAATGTTAGTTACTTGTATGTCCCTATGTTTTCCTTTTTGATAATACATTATTTTTATAAGCACTAGAACCCTCAAAAAATGCTCAAAATTGCCTATTTAGACCGCTGTTAACAGAGGCCTAGGGTACAAATTTGACAACTATTAATGAAAAAAGGAAAACATGGCGACACAGTATATATCCTTCTTATCCAGTTTATGAAATATCTTTTAAATTGGTTCAATATTGGTGGAGAAAATAGGCGAGAGCCACACCTCGAAAATGCGACTTTTTACTTAGGCTATTCAGTCGGATCTGCAGTTTTCCTTATCGCACGAATAGACGAGAGATAGCGAGACAGAGCGACAGCGATAGTTTCTTCAAATACCTAATTATCAAAAGTCTTTCCACCCGTATTTCCTCTTAAAACTCACCGCCACATTGCATCGGTCCCGAAAGAACATCGCGGTAAACCGAGACAAGATTACGGTTTAAAGTATTGAAAGATCCGGGTTATTCACCAGATTTTAGAGCAGTGATGCCCAGTGGAAACTGCTCCGACTTGTGAGTTGTAGCTCGTAGGTTCGAACCCAGCCAGGCACTTTACTTTGTGTAAATTATTTGATATTTCGTCAGACTGCCCTCAAAACGGTGAGGGGCTTGTGGCTAAGTAATAACAGCCGCACGGGTCGATCGATCAGGTTAAGCTATGCTTGCCGCGGTTGGTCCGTGGATGGGTGACCATCTTCACATACCAAGACCCCTCCGTGTCTCGGAAACACGTTAAGCCGTTGGTCCCGGCTGTCATTCGTGTATCTTTGACAGTTGTTACGGGTCGTCAGAAGCCCGAAAGTCTGACAACCAGTCTTACCAAGGGGTATCGTATTACCCAGTAGCTGGCTTGTGGAGGTGAGATAGGCAGTCACTCCATGTAAAATTCTGGTATTCAGCTGCGTCCGGTTAGACTGGAAGCCGACCCCAACATAGTTGGGAAAAGGCTACAAAGATGATGCTATCAAAACGGTGAAAGAAAAAATCGTGAGGAAACTGGTATATTCTAGAACCCATCTCAGCATAATGCTGCGATATTTAAAAAATAAATAGGGCACGCCGTGAAAAAAAAGAAAGAAAGAAAAAACACCAGATACATACATCAGATAACAACTAATAAAAAAACAAATATAAATTATAGAGACCGACGTAAGAAATCAGCAGATAAGTGTGGCTTACGGCTGCACCAAAAAGGCCCAGTTCAGCAAAAATGGCAGACAACTAATGCCTGACGCTGGTTTTCAACTGGACCAGAAGGCCAATTCTCGTAATTTAAAACGTTCAAAATCTAGTCGCAGTCTCATCTCAGCGACAAACAAATGTCAAAAACTTGTCAAAATGTAGGGAAATTAGAAGTATTTTTTGACAGATTGAGACTGAGATCAGACTGAACGGTCTTAAAATTACGAGAATTGCCCCTCTGATATGTGAGGTGACGAATGTAAATCAGTTTTACACTGCAACGTGACGTGTGTATGCATACTTAAATAAGATAAATATATGACAAATAAAAAATAATAACGAATACGTACATAAATAGTGTGAGTTGAATACTCATCCCCTTATTTCTTCTTACAGTACCACCAAATGGTCTCGTGATCTACTGCGGCACAATCGTCACTGAGGAAGGCAAAGAAAAGAAGGTGAACATCGACTTCGAGCCGTTCAAGCCAATCAACACGTCCCTGTACCTGTGTGACAACAAGTTCCATACCGAAGCCCTGACCGCGCTGCTCGCTGATGACAACAAGTTTGGTTTCATTGTCATGGATGGTAATGGAGCCCTGTTTGGTACGCTGCAGGGTAATACGAGGGAGGTGTGTATTCATTTTCAAAACGTTCTTAGTAGTAGACTTCTTAACTTCTTGGGAGGGCGCCCACGAGCTACTCAGGCGCTATATCCACGGGCGAGAGAATCGCGGCGATAGTCTCGCCGTGCCATCAAATTCTCGTCACGATGATATCGCCGTGTAGAGACACGTTCTAAGAGAGTGTATAGAAATACGTGGCGATTCTCTCGCTCGTGGAGACGGCCCCTAAGTTGCCCAGCAATTGTTTTGTCGCTGTCACCTCGTCCAGATTTGGACGATGCGCACAGGGAAGCGACAGCAATGCCAAGTTTTCGGTTGAGAGGCAACTGTCTAGCTGGACACTTTTTGTCGCCGTGCGCGCACTTACATTGCCACCGATAGACGAGTGACAGTGCGATGCGATGAGATGCGGAGGGTCGGTGGCAGTTATTTTAGCATATTGTGTACTTATATAGGGTTATTTGTAAAACACCAGCAACCTCTTAAGAGGTCATTGTACTCATCATTATAAACAACTTTTACTATGGGACCAAAACTGAAATCGCGAAAAAAATATCAGCTGTTCCCTACATCTATCGCGCGGAAAAAAATGTCTCCTAGATGTCGCATCGCTACATGTAGACTTAATGTGAGAGAAAAATTTGTTGCGGAGACAAAAGCTACTCGTGAGCGCCCTACCTTTAAGGCATTTTGATATTGAAAAAAAAAATGCACATTCAGCATGATAAAAGGCAATTGACACAATAATTTTTGATGCCAATCACTGCTATTTCTTATACAATGAAACAATTACATCTTTGTTCCTCAATAAATATTGGCATCAGGATCAGAAACTTATCAGACCAACTGAGGCTACTTACTATACGGCCTACGCGGCATGCATTATAATGCAGTACCAATTGCATTATAATCTAATAGACCAAGCAAGTACGCACATTGCAAGGGATGTGCTTCGCATGCGATGTGCCTCACGCCTCGCAAAGTGGTCTCGAAAGTGAATTGGTGCATTTACTTATGACCTGAGGGGCAATCCTCGTAATTTTGAGAACGTTCACAGTATGATCTCAGTCTCAATCTGTCAAAAATACCTCCAAAATGCCTACATTTTTGACAAGTTTTTGTCATTTTTGTCGTTGAGAGATTGCGACTACATTTTTTTAACCTTTAATTTATGTGTCATGTATTGGGTACATCTGTTGGAGATCCTAAATAAATAAATAATGAAGTCTGTATCCACCTTAACGCGCGTCGACGGTGGTTTTCTGCCTTAAAAAAGTAGCGCTAGTTGCGTTTGCAGCGCGTACACGCGCGTCAATGGCGTGGAAAAGGAACGCCGTGTATAGAGGCCCTAAATGTCAAGTCGTAAAAATCTTTTTAAGGAAACTACAACACACTAACGGTTATTACAAACGGTTGGTTAACGTAACATCGTACTTCAAATAATAACGATTACGTATTCGTTAATATTTGACGTACGTTAGGGCCATAATTTTATAATTGTAATTTGAAACGACGCTTTATTTGGCTTGACGATAGTTAGCGCCATTTTTGACCTATACGCGTGCGTCAAGTGGACCCTTACCAACCGACATTCAACTTTTCCAGGTCCTCCACAAGTTCACAGTCGACCTGCCGAAGAAGCACGGCCGTGGTGGTCAGTCCGCGCTGCGTTTCGCTCGTCTGCGCATGGAGAAGCGTCACAACTACGTCCGAAAGGTCGCAGAGGTGGCCACCCAGCTGTTCATCAGCGCCGACCGTCCCAATGTCGCAGGGTTGATCCTCGCTGGTTCGGCTGACTTCAAGACTGAACTGTCGCAGTCTGATATGTTTGATCCGGTGAGTTTCGCTTATTTACTTCTACGATTTACAATGTAAATGCTTCCAATTGAAATATGTGTATATAAAAATCAGGGGAAATTCAAAGGGCATCAAAAATTCGTCCGCATCGCTGTCGATAGGAAACGTGTCTATAAGGCTGACAGCATTGCCGCGTTGCATGGCAATGCTAATTCTTTGGCCAATAAAATAGGTCAGCCCTCTGATCACGCGAAGAGTCTACCAACCGCTTGGCGATGTCTCGAAATACTAAGTGTGCACTCGGACCCCATGGCCCTAGTGTTTCAACCAAACGGATAAACAAGTTCCAAAGAGATTGGAGTATTTGCGCCAATATGTGTTGAGTGTTCTTGCTTGTTCTTCTTTAACCTTTCGGTTGTCGACCGCCGTACACGCACAAGACGTCAAGTGTCAACGCTTTTACGAGTAAGGTAATAACGTTAGGTAGGCCTTCAGAAAAACGAAGATTATACCGTTAAATCGATAATAACAAAGTATAAATGATACCTTCCCGGAATCCTTATTAGTTTTCCTATCTACTAAAACTACTACGTAATGAAATAAAACTGACCTGACATTGCAGTGGCGTGATATTTTTTCATTTTGATAATTTTCATTCACATAACCTTCACATTTTATCACAATACGTCGAATCCACAAATATATTCACTAAAACTACACTAGAATACGATGGCACATATGTTTACACATTCATAACATACTAAATATCACTACTAAATACACTATTTGCATGACACAACAACTTATTTTGTCAACCGATAAAAATTCCGCGAACGCGGGCAGACCGTACTGTGTGCCGCCAACCGTCATGGTTGGCGCCAATTTTACGACTTTTTCTCTTTGACACACAATTATGATGTCGATACGTGATTATATTTGTATATATTACTTTTATTTTGTTCATAGGTAAATATGCTAACTACTTATATGTATTTCAAACTATTTACGAGAATATTTGTAGCAAAAACATGTCATAACACAACGGCCATTATGTAAAAAAATGTTAAGTCTAAACTTTCGTTACTTTTTTCGCCTGTATAATCATTACTTTTTGATAAACAATTACTCAGTACGGAATCTACACTTATTTCTCAGTAATTCTTTATAGATTTTTATAACAAAACTTAACGTTTTCTGCCACTATTCATCGTATTTCTCTTCTCCGATTGCGCACAAATTCACTCACACGGCAAACGTCAAACGGTGGAATGTCAGATGAATTTATTTATTTTTTAGTTCGTTCAAAATAATGTTGTTGCTGTTGAAAAATACTAAAATAAAGAGTGAATGAACCATTTCTTTCATATAAATTCAGAACATATTGCTACTTGTAACACAACCACAGATATTTAGCGACCAATCCTGACCAAGCCCTTAAGTGTAACTGTCCGACTTAACCTTTCGGTTGTCGACCGCCGTACACGCACAAGACGTCAAGTGTCAACGCTTTTACGAGTAAGGTAATAACGTTAGGTAGGCCTTCAGAAAAACGAAGATTATACAGTTAAATCGATAATAACAAAGTATAAATGATACCTTCCCGGAATCCTTATTAGTTTTCCTATCTACTAAAACTACTACGTAATGAAATAAAACTGACCTGACATTGCAGTGGCGTGATATTTTTTCATTTTGATAATTTTCATTCACATAACCTTCACATTTTATCACAATACGTCGAATCCACAAATATATTCACTAAAACTACACTAGAATACGATGGCACATATGTTTACACATTCACAACATACTAAATATCACTACTAAATACACTATTTGCATGACACAACAACTTATTCTGTCAACCGATAAAAATTCCGCGAACGCGGGCAGACCGTACTGTGTGCCGCCAACCGTCATGGTTGGCGCCAATTTTACGACTTTTTCTCTTTGACACACAATTATGATGTCGATACGTGATTATATTTGTATATATTACTTTTATTTTGTTCATAGGTAAATATGCTAACTACTTATATGTATTTCAAACTATTTACGAGAATATTTGTAGCAAAAACATGTCATAACACAACGGCCATTATGTAAAAAAATGTTAAGTCTAAACTTTCGTTACTTTTTTCGCCTGTATAATCATTACTTTTTGATAAACAATTACTCAATACGGAATCTACACTTATTTCTCAGTAATTCTTTATAGATTTTTATAACAAAACTTAACGTTTTCTGCCACTATTCATCGTATTTCTCTTCTCCGATTGCGCACAAATTCACTCACACGGCAAACGTCAAACGGTGGAATGTCAGATGAATTTATTTATTTTTTAGTTCGTTCAAAATAATGTTGTTGCTGTTGAAAAATACTAAAATAAAGAGTGAATGAACCATTTCTTTCATATAAATTCAGAACATATTGCTACTTGTAACACAACCACAGATATTTAGCGACCAATCCTGACCAAGCCCTTAAGTGTAACTGTCCGACTTAAGACACTTGAAGCATTTTTTCTTATGTCGCACTGTGTAACATAAGACATTCGAGAGGTTAAGACACTTGAAGCATTTTTTCTTATGTCGCACTGTGTAACATAAGACATTCGAGAGGTTAAAGAAAGAACGGATACGATAAACGGATCGCGGCAATGTGGTGTAGTTGGCGTAGTTTAGTTTAAACCCGATGACAAAATGAAGACATTTGATTTTCGCCATTTTGGCGCTGATAGCAACGTGAGCGTCCGTGAAACTAATATTTTTGATAGTGAGTTTTACAAGATGTGCATACTGTCATGACAAATATCTCGTACTAAACACAAAATGCACAAAAAGTCCTATTCCACGATTTAGACCTAAATCAAAATAAAAAAAATCATAATATTTTATTTCCCACAAACCAACATGAGCACTTATGAAACGTCAGAAGCTAGGTGCACGGTTCCAATTGGTCGTTTCCTATGGAGGAAGAGCCGGCAAGAAACTCCACGGAAAAAAACTCTAGCTATCGCGGTTCTTGAGATACAGCCTGGTGACAGACAGACGGACGGACAGACAGTGAAGTCTTAGTAATAGGGTCCCGTTTTTACCCTTTGGGTACGGAACCCTAAAAAACAAATCATCGGAGACGCACATAAACAACATGACGACCATTTGCAACAATGTGTCAATTTTAGTTCCTGAGACGCTCGAGCGGGGGCGCTTTGAATCGGCTCAAAAAACAACTGTCATTTCGTATAGTATATTTAGTCCAGCGTACTCGTTTAAAAGAGGTCCGTAGTTTAAACCTCCTCATGGGAGAAAGGAGTGAATTGATGTATATATTTATCTTAACTTCTCTTTTCTTCGACAGCGTCTCCAAGCCAAGATCATCAAACTAGTAGATGTGTCTTACGGCGGTGAGAACGGCTTCAACCAAGCCATCGAGCTGGCGGCCGAGTCGCTCCAGAACGTCAAGTTCATACAGGAGAAGAAACTCATTGGCAGATACTTCGATGAGATCTCACAGGTAAGGGCTTCATATTTCCTTGTATAGCATCCATTGTCTTTTAGTCTGTGCTAAATACATGTTTTTTCTTTCTTTATTTCTAATTATTATTCTTGTTACAGGACACAGGAAAGTACTGCTTCGGTGTGGATGACACGCTCCGCGCTCTCGAACTTGGCGCCGTTGAGACTCTGATCTGCTGGGAAAATCTTGACATCCAGAGGTAAGTTATAGAGAATAATAATTATTGTTTTGTGTACTAATATTTTCATTATTTCCGGTTGTTGAAGTCAAGGCGAGAGTGAATAGGCTTCTTCTGGGCAAGCTCGTTCCACCGTAGATCTCATCCCTGCCTCTGGGCTGGATTGAGGTCAAGAGTGAGCCCATTGTCAATAAAAAAAAATAAAAAAAGGGATAATAAAAATTCGAAGACTTATGTGACACAAACTCACCAGCCCGCGCTGGGCCCGCGTGACTGTAATCAACTCACGGATCGTTCGCTTTCTCAAGGAGGTCTATGTTCCAACTGGAGGCTGCTTGGCACCTTTGCGAAGTCGAGAAAAACTGTGCTGATGTTATGTTTACTCGACTGCGACGGACCCCAAAAGAAAGAAAATGGTTTATCCTCTACAAACATAAAGCAAATTACGAAAAAAAAAATGACATAAAATATACACATACAAAGTAAGAGCCTTGTACTTCAGCAATAAAAGGCTGTCCATTGCTTGATGTCAGGGCCAGGGATCAATAAAAAAATAAAAAAAATTAGTTTGTAAACAAGGGATTCGGCGCTAATTAGAATGTTTTTATGGTACAGACGCCTGTAGGTCAAGCTAACCGAAACTCAAATTTCCCCAATCAACCTTAAAACTTTAGCGATAAAGTTGAAAATCTATTAAAGAAATTTGACAGATTGTAGTAGCTTGAGGGGCCCGTGGCTAAATAATAACAGCCGCACAGGTCGATCGGTCAGGTTAAGCTATGCTTGCCGCGGTTGGTCTGTGGATGGGTGACCATCTTTACATACCGAGACCCCTCCGTGCCTCGGAAAGCACGTTAAGCCGTTGGTCCCGGCTGTCATTCGTGGATCTTTGACAGTCGTTACGGGTAGTCAGAAGCCCGAAAGTCTGACAACCAGTCTTACCAAGGGGTCTCGTATTACCCAGTAACTGGGTTGTGGAGGTCAGATAGGCAGTCGCTCCATGCAAAATACTGGTATTCAGCTGCATCCGGTTTGACTGGAAGCCGACCCCAACATAGTTGGGGAAAAGGCTAGGCAGATGATGTAGTAGCTTGATGTGCTGTCGTTCTGTACTTTAATATCTTCCGCCAAATTTTCCAGATACGTGCTAAAACTCCACGCCACCAACCAGGAAACCATCCTCCATCTGACGCCTGAACAAGAGAAGGACAAGTCGCATTTTACAGATAAGGAGGTTATTATTTCTAAGTCACATTTCACTGACAAAGAGGTGATTATTATTTGTTGCTATTTCTTCCGCTTTTTTTTCATTACTACATCATAGGGTGAAATCATATTTTCTCGAAAATGTCAACATCTTTTTGCATGTCTAAAACTTTGTCTCTTAATTGGCGCACCCAGAGTCACTTAAAAGTTGTCGTATTTAATTAGCAGTATATTTTGAAACGCCTGAAAGTCTGACAACTAGTCAAAATCAAAATATTTTATTTCACATAAACCAACATGGGCCGAAGAATTGTTGAAGACCATGTTTTAGAACCATACGTTAGGATACATACGATACAAAAACAAAATACTTTATTTCATACAAAATCAAAATACTTTATTCCATACATACGATACAAAATCAAAATACTTTATTTCATATAAACCTACCTGGGCACTTATGAAACGTCAGAAGCTAGGTGCACGGTTCCAATTGGTCGTTTCCTATGGAGAAGAGCCGGCAAGAAACTACACGGTTGCTCTTTTAAAAATAATTGGCTTTTACAATGTTTTCAAATTACAGTAGGTATGGGAGGACAGCGTAGGCCTATCAACAAGTACCAGGTACTTGAAATAAATCAGTCTAATGCGAGATATACATCTCATTTTTCATCGGCCGAACTATGCTGTTTGGATCGACCGAGTTTGGTCGACAACGTACGAGCATAGTACGGCTGATGACGGATTATATGCATCCGAACCGTTACCCAGGTGAATCGAAATCGAAGTCAGCTAAGCATGTCCATGTTAAATACTGGTATTCAGCTGCATCCAGTTAGGTTGGAAGCCGATCCTTATACAGTGTGTAACGGAAGGGGGGTATCAACCCTGAAGGAGGTGAATGTGCTCATGAAACTCAACAACTTTCCCCAAAGAACATAGGTCGAAATATGAAAAAAAAATTTGGCCCTCCCATAGTAAATCAATCAGCTGGTAGTCAGTTTTGTAAGGGAGGGCCAAACTTTTTTTTCATATTTCGACCTATGTTCTTTGGGGAAAGTTGTTGAGTTTCATGAGCACATTCACCTCCTTCAGGGTTGATACCCCCTTCCGTTACACGCTGTATAGTTGAGAAAAGCTTACGCAGATCTATGATGATAATTTTTGAACACTGTCACAGTCTATGTTCTATGAAGATTATGCTGGTCAATTAAAGTTTGTTAAGTGACGTCTTTGAATTCAAAAGAAAGGTGTCATTCGCTAGAGCGAGTAGTGCGCTCGCAAGTATTCGCATTCATTCGCATCGTAACCGAACTACGTGCGATTGGACTTCTTGCTCTAGTGAATTGCACTTCTGAGTGACAGAAAGGGATAGAGATACATTAAAATGACGATATAAGCGAGTGAATATGATTTCATCTACATATACATCATATTTTTTTTGTTTTTGGTGAAAACCATATAGAAATCCATATAGTTGTAGTTTAGAATTAAGCCTACACACACACGCACAAAGCGACTGTTTTTTTACTATATAGATTGGATTACGGGTCGTCAGAAGCCCGAAAGTCTGACGACCAATCTTACCAAGGGATATCGTATTACCCAGTGACTGGGTTGTGGAGGTCAGATAGGCAGTCGCTCCATGTAAAATACTGGTATTCAGCTGTATCCGGTCAGACTGGAAGCCGACCCTGACATAGTTTGTATTACAACACGGCACACAGCAGTAATACTAGAGGCGGCGCAGGCGCATCGCCATCACAGAGTCAAAGCTCAAATCTCTCCTGTGCCCGTAATTACACCGGCAGCCATGCCCTTCAAACCGGAACATTGGCGGTAGAAATAAATGTCCCAATGCTGGGCAAAAGCTTTCTCTAAATTTTTCCAAGTACTGTTTTCTTGTGCCACTTTATGCCCTCAGTTTGGCGAAAAGTGCAGTGTCAAGCAATTTTGAACCTTATGTAGTGCAGCTATTAATGTCAATTTTCCCTGCAAAATGAGCAGTAGTATCGGCAACGACTTACGAGTTGGTCGTGGGTTCGAACCCAGACAGGCGCTTTACTTTGTGCAAATAATTTCATCACCACTGCTCCCAAAACGGCGAAGGAAAACTTCGTGAGGAAACCGCCATGTCCCAGAACCGATTTTTTTTACGACATGGTCCATCGGCTAACCCGCACTGGGCCCGCATGAAACCACAACGTGTGCGCCACTCCCTCTCACAGAGAGGAGGCCTGTGTCCCAGCTGTGGGAACATTACAGGCTGATTATGCTTTCAGGGCCGTCCATCCTCGGGCACCCACTGCGTGGAGACTTGTCTAGAGGCATGCATGACACTGCCATCATGGCCCATGCCCTGGCAGTCCTGTTGTCTAAGTCTATTATACCCGTTTGGGAGCGCAGCGTGGTGTTCCTTGATCTGTCCTGTTATTTTCACGCCCAGAATCCTGCGCTCCCCTCATCAATGTCATCATCCCTATTATGGTGCCAATACTACATAATACTGTCTATGGTCTGATCACCATGGGTTAATACAGACAGGACACACAAGACACATAGCACGTTAACCCTGCAGTAAATATCATCCCATATTTTCTCTAATTTCCAGAGTGGCGTTGAACTCGAGCTGGTAGAATGCCAGCCACTACTGGAGTGGCTTGCCAACAACTACAAGTCTTTTGGAGCAACCCTCGAGATCATTACTGATAAGAGTCAGGAGGGCAGCCAGTTCGTCAGAGGCTTTGGTGGCATCGGAGGTAGGTCTTATAATATTTTATTACACAATATGAATTTCTATAATTATCATCTAGCTGGGTAGAGCGCTGAGAATCGTCTGCCTGCGTCTGCATTCCCGAGTTCATACAACCCGAATCTCTTCAAGGCGAGAGTGAATAGGCTTCTTCTGGGCAAGCTCGTTCCACCGTAGATCTCATCCCTGCCTCTGGGCTGGATTGAGGTCAAGAGTGAGACCATTGTCAGTAAAAAAAAGAGATAAATACTGGCTGGAAAGATCATCCGGCATCATTGTATGGAAACTACACCCACGCTGTACAGATATAAAATAGAGTGGAATAGACTAATTAATGTCTCTAATTTACGATATTATGGGTTGCATTAGTGTGGGAGTTCTGTGTTAGGCAAAAACAATGAAAGTGTATTTCACGTGGTATTGTTCTTGTAATAATAACTCTACGTGATCTTGATATCTTTCGAAGAACAATACTGTAAGGCTGTTTTCTGCGATGTAACGTAACACAGATCGGTCACATGAAAAACAACTATGTTGTCTTTTCATTTTAACGAAATCCAATTCAAAATGAAACAATCAAACTAGTTACCAGTTGTGCTGTGACATTTATTTTTTTAAATGTCGCAGCAAAATGCTGAGATAGGAGCCTTTTGGCCTCGTACAGGACTTTCGTAATTGAGGGTGTCGAGTAAGGATTTCTCTTTTAATTCTTTACTTGCCTTCTCCGCATGGAGGTAGACAGAAACTAGAAAACGCTACCTGTTTTTATACAAAACTAGCGGACCCGGCAGAAGTCGTCCTGCCCGTTCGGGTCCAATTGTGTTTTCAAACCATCCAAGAACCCATTGTAATATACACTCAAAATTTCATCCAAATCGATCCAGCCGCTTAGGAGGATTTAGGTGACAAACACACGTACAGAAGAATTATATATATTAAGATATACACTAGTATGAATTACCGTAACTTAATTCTCTGATAGCTTAGCCCAACGCTCTACCCAGCTAGAAAAAATTATGTTAATCTTTAATGAATAATTACAAAAATTAACTACTAACATGCTTTGGGAACCGCAAAACAAACTGTTATTTTTTATATTATGTATGTATGTTTACTTTATATGAATATCTTGGCCCGCAAAAGACCTTTTTTGGAAATAACATTTCAATGATTAATTTTTTTATTTTTATGTGTATTTTTGACAAAACAAAATGTTAAGATGGAGTTTGACGCTTCAATCGTGGTATTAATAAGATAAATTACTGTCATTAAGGGCCGGTTGTGAAACGATTGGTTAACGTAACATACGTCGAATAATAACAATTACGTATTCGTTATTATTTGACGTACGGCAATACCATAAAGTATTAAAGCGATGTACTTCCCGCTATAACAAAAAATATACAGGGTGGCAGGTTATCAAAAAAAAAAAAAACAGCTGTTTCAAAAAGTACGTGTTGGTTGTACTATCGCCAAATTCTATATCTGACCACTGTAAGGACTATTCCTGCTTGTAGCGCATATTATTAGTCGACCTAAAAAGGATCCTCTTTTGTTTCACTTACGGACGCAGCTGTGGTCATCATGTGCACGGGATTTTGTTTTCAAAATGGTCAGATATTGGTTTTGGCGATAACGCGGTCAAAATGTATGAAACAGCAATTGATTTTTTCTAATAATCGACGAACTATTTCAACGGCTTTGGGGTTCAGAATCATGAACTGAATCCATAGCAACAGGTTCTGCGTCGATGTCCCTGCCACCCAGGGTGAGTTTTTGAGTCTCATTTTCATGACGAAAATCTAGGTCAAGTAGAGCTAATTGCTCACTTGGCAAGGAAGCTGAGCCCATTCTCTTTTATAAAGTTATACAACCGTTTTTTGATTGCTGAATGAGCCTGCTCTTGACCTCAATCACGCCTGTGAAACCGATGAGGTCTATTTTATTTTATATCTCGCTATTTATAAAATAAAATAGACCTCATCTGTCGCTTTCCATCAGCCATGATCGAGGGTGGTGGAACGGCGAATCCATTACATATCGCTATATGTAATGGATTCGCTGTTCCACCCTGATTCGACCCTTAGCCCAGATTCACACGGGCGCGTTTTTCCCGCAGCGATTTATTTTCGCGTACTGGATCTTCAACGCACTGCTCAGCGCCGAGAGTTGAAAATCCAACTAGTGTGTTTTCTTGCGCGCTGGGATGCGCTGTGTTGGATTCTCAATGATCGCCTTAAGGTGGATGCTCCAAGGTAGCCCGCGCAATTCAAATCTTCTTACGTTTTTTGCAATTTGCTGGTCAGTACTAAGTTGTACGTTGATTAGAATATGATTTGCGGCTGTAACAAATATGTATTTACAGAATTATAATCATTAAAGTCATCAACACAACTCTCTAAGATCAGGTAATCCGTCTGAGTGACTATTTCATGAAATCTTGACATTTTAGGATTATGCTAACCTATCAAGTTGTATTACTGATTCTAATGATTATAATTCTGTAAATACATATTTGTTACGGCCGCGAATCATATTTTAATCAACGTACAACTTAGTACTGACCAGCACATTGCAAAAAACGTAAGAAAATTGGAATTTCGCGGGCTACCTTGGAGCATCCACCTTAACACCCAGATTTGAAACACCAGCGCGCGATAAAATCCCGCCGCGATATTTTTACTTCCGTGTGTACACTTACAGCATTGCAGCGTCAAACTCCATCCAACCTGCTTATAAACTAATGCCTTGTACAAAATACTTACTAACTGTATTTATTTTTTTCTCCTACTCGCCGCTCGGACGCCGTGGGACACACACGTAAATATAACCTTCCTAAACAGGCATCCTTCGTTACAAAGTGGATTTTCAATCTCTGCAACTCGACGAACCGCTCGACGACGTAGACTTAGACGATTATTAAAAAATACACGTTTCACTTATTTGAGAAAAAAACATAAAAAAGACCATTTCGACTCTTTAACGTTAGGATTTTATGCTTGAATTATGATTGTGTTTCTGGTCGCTTTGGCGTGGACGCTGCGTTTTTTTAACGAGGGTCCTGAACGTCGCAAATGACTGTCAAATGTTTCGCAGTTCTGAAAGTTGGCAATGTCGCAAATAACTGTCAAATGTTATGAAAGTTGGCAGCATCGCAAATGACTGTTAAATGTTTTGCTGTTATGAAAGTTGGCAACGTCGTAGATAGCTGTCGAATATTTCGCCGTTTTGATAACTTAGTTCATCAATATTACTAAATGAATTTATTAAATACCACTATGTGTTTGTGTTCTACTGAAATATTGAACATAACTTATCGTGACACTGAATATTTCGGTTTAAGAGTAAAAAAAAGCAATTGGAAATCTTCCAAAATGCTATTTTTCACCTACTACACCTAATTCGGCGTTATTCTTGCAATCCATAATCAATATTTTAATTCAACAGCGATATTACATAATTTCATTTGAGTTATTGATAAATTAAATTAATGAATAAGAGAGCAGTTGTGGCCCAGACTTAAGAGTCGTGGGTTCGAACCCAGACAGGCGCTTTATTTTGCGTTATTTATTTCATCACCATATGCTCTCAAAAAACAAGTGAAAAAAACATCGTGAGGAAACCGGCATATCTCAGGACCAAAAAATCGAAGTTATCTGACATCCACCAACCCGCACTGGGCCTGCGTTGTGGATTACGGCGCACTCCCTCTCACAGAGAGGAGTCTTGTATCCCAACTCTGGGAACGTGTTATTGCAAAGCCTTGATGTTACTACCTCAAAGCATGGAGACGTCTCGGCGCTGCTAGATCCGCCTCCAGCAGCGCCGAGGCGTTGTTTGTCGTTTGATGAAAATTCACACTTGGTTTGTATGGAAAGTGTTGATTGCCGCCTGTCTCAGTACTTTCCATACAAACACAGTGAGTTTCACCAATGACACATCAGCTTGTTGTTGCTTTTTTCCCACTGAAGGGACAGGCCTCCTCAGTGAGAGCGAATGGGCCGTAGTCACTACCTCTATTATACGAGTACGCTGGACTAAATATACTATACGAAATGACAGTTGGTTTTTGTGCCGATTTAAAGCGCCCCGCTCGAGCGTCTCAGGAATTAAAATTGACACATAATTGCAAATGGCCGCTGTGTTATTTTGGTACGTCTCTGATGATTTAGGCTCTAAATCGTGGAATAAGACTTTTTTTGTGTATTTTGTGTTTCTACGAGATATTTAGAACATTTTAATAATGAGAGTATACGCATTTTGTAAAACTCACTAGCAAACATATTAGTTCCACGGACGCTCACGTTGTCATCAGCGCCAAAATGGCGAAAATCAAATGTCTTCATTTTGTTACCGATAGTATGAAGTCCAGCGTACTTCTTTAATATAGGTCAGTTGGTGTTTGTCATGTGTGTTCGAATTTTTTGTTCTAAGACATGCCGATTTTCAGTGCGGCTTCACCGTTCACGGCTCATTTGACAAAAGACAATTGTGACAATGCCTGTGACAGTCAATTGCGCTCAGTTGCACCAAATTCAACCAATAAAAGACTGTGGTAAATGTAAAGGGACAGTTTTTTGAATCAACAGTTCAATCTAATATGTCCAACTTTATTATTTCATATTTATTTGTTTTTTGTTTTTGCATGTATTGTTGTGTTTTAATAGAAGTATGAAATAAATAAAGGTGTGGGCAAGTCTTAGATTGATAACCGTCAAGAGCAAGAAACTCTTATAAAACAAAAAAAAAAAACTCGTCGAATGCATAACTTCCTTTTTGTAAGTCGGTTAAAAAGAAATTGACATCAAATTTCCATCAGTCTGTTCGTTGGGAAAGATGACCTCGCGGCTAAAAAACGCAGCGTATATTAACCGCGCGCCTAAAAACGCAGCGTCTAAACGCCCAATGCTACCTAAATGTTTTTCTAGCTAATATTCCCCCTCTAGTTCTAGTTAAAAACTATTTTCATTATTTCGTAACGTATTGCTTTAGTACACCACGCGTTTTTTACATTACAGTTTCCCTCTTCCCCGTAATAAGTAGTTTTTTTAGTTTTTGTTTGTTTTTGATGTTGAACATCGGGATTATTACGAAGTTTTACAAATGAGGCAGAGCAAAAGTAAAAAAAAGACAAAAATTAAAAAAAAAAGAAATAAAATTTTATATTAAAATAGAGTGAAACGGGACGCACATGTCAATGAAGGATATTTTCAATACGTTTTTATTAAATGGAGCTTTGTATATTGTTAGTGAACAGAATTAATCATAGTAATTTTCCTATTAAATAATTAGTTAATAGAAACTAGGTTTTCCAAATGATACTACAGATCATGAAGCGTTAATTAATATAGAACCTTGCCATGTAACTTGCCACTTAACGCCTTTAGCGTTATATAATTATAGTATTATACCCACATTTTAGCCAGCTAAGAATTAGAAAGAAAGAAATAAAATACGTTAATTTGCGCAAAAACTCAAACACAAAAAATAACAAGTTGGAGGAAAAACATGCGTCATATACACTCAAAATGGGCATTGCTCAGCATAATGCTGTGAGCAGCGCTGGCGCTAAAAAAAAAAACTAACTAACCGGGGGTTGAACTTGGTACCCCACCCCATGCGCAGAATAGAGAAATCCAAATAAAACTGGTAAGAAGGGAAGAAAACTGTCAAATTAGTACTACGCGGTACTAATTTGACAGTTTGCGTCAAATTAGTACCGCGTAGATGGCGCTAAGTGTTTGATATTTTCATTAAACTGTTAAGTTTCCCGCGAGATGGCGCTACTGTCTTCTGTCTGATCGATTTCATTTAACCCGTCAGACGCTCGCCTACTAGAACCCGTTAACATATAAGCGCTCAACTGTTTTCACGATTATATTTATTGTCATTTCGACTGTATTTTTTTTATGACCAGGTGGGGCTTATACAAAAATTAGAGGTTAAGATCACTTTGCATAATCAGATCAGCCTGTAATGTTACCACTGCTAGGACACACACAAGCCTCCTCTCTGTAAAAGGATCACTTTGACAAGTATCAAATACTCAGTGCTCTCGCGGCGAATCTTCCAAAAAGCAACCTCAGTGATGATAAACCCTTTATAAAATATAGAATTAAATTGCGTAACAATTAGTGGCCTTATAAAAATCAAGTCGTATAACAATTAGAAGTAATTAAACTGTAGAAATAATTAAAACATGCTAGTGGAAAATTAAGCAATGAGCCTCAAGTACATAATGTAATGTAAGAATATTATTTATCTGAAACCAGTAGACACTTTGATATATTATAGAATGAAAACATATTTATACACACTTTGCTGAATTTTCCTATATCTCTTTCTCTTTCTATCACTTAGAGCTGTCATTTGTTAGAGAGAAAAGTCCCCTCGCAAGCATTCGCATAGAAAATGCTTTTACGTGAGAATGGGCTTCTCACAATAATTTTTTTTTTTTTTTTTTTAATGAACGGTCGAGAAACTCTTTGGAAACTCAAAGATAGATAGATAAACCATTTATTTGGCGTACACAAAAGACAGCACAACACACAAAAGTACATGAATCCTAACAAATCCTACTAATATTATAAACGTAAAAGTTCGTATGGATGGATGGATGTTTGTTACTCTTTCACGCAAAAACTACTGAACGGATTTGGATGAAATTTGACACACAGATGGTTTATAACCATGATTAACATAGGATACTTTTTATCCCGATATTCCAACGGGATCGAAACTTATGCGGGTAAAACCGCAGGGCGCATCTAGTATAATATAAAAACAAGGTGTCGATATAAAAACAAAAAGAAAATTGTGTATATCGAAGTAAAAGTGACACTATGACGAATAAGCATCTTTTTCGAATATACTATTAAGGCCGCTTTCACATTAGGACGTTAGCAGCGCGACAGTCGCGCGGCAGAAACCGTTCAGCCAATCCAATTAAGCGGATTGCTTCTGCCGCGCGACTGTCGCGCTGCTAACGTCCTAATGTGAAAGCGGCCTTACAGGCACTTTTGCATTGGCGAGCAGTCGGTTAGACAGGAAATTGAAGGTAGTTGCCCATTTACAAGCGTAGTAGGTTTTTATGGAGAAGCACGGATAAGATACTCCATGGAGTGTCAATGGAATCTATATTTTATTGGTACTCGTATTCATATTGGATCGCGCACAGGATGGATTGAAAGCAGTTGGTGTAATTGCCGTATGGCGTTCCAGTGTGGGGATAAATAAATAAATCAATATTCGTTTATTTTCATTCCACAAGGTATAAAGATGTTCACAAAAGGCTTACAGTTAAGAACCGTTGTCGACCCAACACACATTACTATTTTTACAAGCTAACACTAAAATATATATACATATTATATACAAGTATATAATAAAGAAAATGGCAGGAGCTCATTAGACATCAAAAAATTCGTCCGTATCGCTGTCAATGGGATAAGTGCCCAAAAGGCTGGCAGCATTACAACGTTGGTTGGTAAAGCTGAATCTTTGGGCTAAAAATAGGTCACGTGAAGAATCAGAGTAAATGGAATCTTAATAAAAATCTTAAATTCTTGCATTCTTTGTCAAAGAACGCACAGCCTAAATAAAGCGTGACATTTTACATAAAAGTTCCATAAGTAGCGAAAGTAAGCATTAAGGAAAGGGGTAACTCAATAAGTAAAGGAGTTAAATAGGGGGAGGGGGGGGGTGGAAGTTTGTTCTTTTTTCCGAAGGGAAATCGCTCTAGGAGTTTGAATTCGCTCCCTAGTGATTCGTATTTCTAATGACAGTTAGGGAGAGAGATACAGACAAGCAAATCTGTGCGGATAAATGTTATTTTACCCTCAAAAGCTACGTAATAATCCCGATTATAAAAAAAAACTCATAAAATGTAATCTTGCCTACTCAATATGCCAATATACTATGGTGACCACTATATATCAGCAATAATATACATTTAAATAAATAAACGACATATTATATAAATAAATTGCAGTCGGTACACGTTTTGTGGTGAATTGTTGGGGATGAAACAATATTCTGACAAATTAACTAACTCATCATCTGCCTAGCCTTTTCCCAACTATGTTGGGGTCGGCTTCCAGTCTAACCGGATGCAGCTGAATACCAGTATTTTACATGGAGCAACTGCCTATCTGACTTCCACAACCGAGTTACTAGGTAATACGATACCCTTTGGTAAGACTGGTTGGCCAGCACATCAAGCTACTACAATCTGTCAAATTTCTTTAATAGATTTTCAACTTTATCGCTAAAGCATGAGGGTTAATTGGGAAAATTTGACAGTTTCGGGCAGCTTGATGTGCTGGCGTTTGTACCTGGTACTGGAAGTTGGTATTCTGTACTTGCCAATGTTCCACAATAAAGAATATGACTGATTAAGACAGAATAATAAGAGAGGTAAACCTCTTAAGACATAAACATCGCGCCCGTAATTCCTGAAGTCGTAGGCACAGATGTACCTATACAACGTGTTTTTTTTTTATATTCCATAACTCTAGGGGGCCATTGTACTCATCATTATGATCAACTTTTACTATGGGACCAAACCCGAAATCGCGAAACAAAAATCTGGTGTTCCTTATATTTTGACGAGTTATACGAACATCAATGTAGGGAACAGCTGATTTTTATTTCGCGCTTTCAGGTTTGGTTCCATAGTAAAAGTTGTTCATAATGATGAGTACAATGACCCCCTAGAGTTATGGGATATAAAAAAAACACGTTGTATAATAAGTACACCCACATTTCGTCAGATATATTTAAGTCCCATAATAGAGCGTATTGCCATCAGGCACAGATTCAGCTTCAGAATCCAGGCTACACTGAGAAATTCCTGATAGAAAAAATCCAATAAAATTTTCACCGACCTGGTAATCTAACCCAGGACCTCTTGCTAAGCAATAGCGCGACCATTACACCAACGAGGCAGTCAAATGGCCCCCATAAATAATCACAAAATATGTACACGACCAATATACATATATTTAAATTATTTAATACATGTTGTCCAGAAATATTCGCATAAGTATTTACTGCATAGAGGTTTTCATATAATTATATTTATATCAACATACTATGATATTTGTATGTATTTGGTTTCACGTTTTCTATTTATTTCTATAGCTAAAGCGTTCTACTCCTATAAGTGTCGTACAGAATTTTTATATATTTTTAGTGTAGAATTCATGTTCGCTGTATGCGTGGGGTGGGCGGGGCTCTAAAAACAAATTTTATAGTTAAAATTGCAAGAAGAGTTTTCTTGAGCAAGCGTGGTGTTATGTCATGCCTGCTCAGTATGAGAAGAGGACTTTGCCTTGCAATTTAAATTAAAAAATAAACTTGATAAGGCTGAATTAGTGCTCAACCGCCCGTGCGTGCTGATTATCAGTCGTAAAGGAGCGCGTGGTTTGCTGACGGCAAACTGAGTACTCGCAAGAGATATTGCGCACCCGTGTACGGTCGGTCGCTCGATCAGCGTTCCACTAAATCCCAGCTTAAACCGACATAGCGCGTCTGTCGGCCGACGTACGCCCGCCCGACGGACGTAGCCGTACGTGTGTAGCGATTCATCAGGCGCTGCACTGTAGTTGTTCATAAGCTTTCTTTGATATATCTACGTTCGACCGATGTCAGCGCTGACCGTTTGTCGAGCACTATGTCCAGTCTAAAACTGACATTTTTATGGAGTCGTCACATGAAAAAGATAATTGCAAATAGCAATTGTTAAAGCAGATGGCTTCGTTAAAAATCTCAAGTTTATAAAGGAACATTTCCCCCGTTTTAATCTCCGCCGGAGTCTGGTAAAAAAGGGTAATGCTTTCCTCCCCGCCCACAGCCTTGCGCTAGCTTTACAGTAACTCACACGCTTAACTTTGAACGAATATAAGCTAAACGTATTGATTGATATTCATAATATTCATATACACTAGATTTGTAATGTTTTGATGTATTTAGTTCAACTTTCTTGCAACTTAGTATTGTTATTTGGCGATTGTACTCGTAAGTTGCAAGCTCGATGGGCATCGATTGGACTGGATAACCGTAAAATTGTATCATACTGTACAAGGTGGAGACGACAATATCACAATAAATTAAACTGAAAGCTGACCGCTCATTGTGAGAAAATATCATACAAAGTGAGGCCAAGACAAACTGGTTTTGTATAACTTGACGTGTAGCCGTGTGTACGAAGATTCAATCAAATATTTCCAATGTCACTATAGCTAGTCAAAGATTGACAGAAGGCAGAACCCATAGTCGACATCGCTACTATAGTTTATTTGAAAAAATCACTTTTTTAATGTTGCTAGGATTTACTTGATAGTTCTAAAATACTTTTAGGCATTAGTATTGCCAGTGTTTTTATTTACTGTCGTATTGTTGTCTCTCCATTGTACAGATGCCAGCACATCAAGCTACTACAATCTGTCAAATTTCTTTAATCGATTTTCAACTTTATCGCTGAAGCATTAAGGTTCAAGGTTGATTGGGAAAAGTTGACAGTTTCGGGTAACTTGACCTGCTAGAGTCATAAATTATAGACATAAATATAGAAATTTTACAATATACTCTAGAAACCGGTCATTAGAATGACGAGACAGGGGGTCTACTCCGAAGTAGTATCGGCCGAATGTTCGGCCGTTTCCTGCTACGAAGTTACTATTTGGTTCAGTCAGTTCCGATCCTACACTCCTACACTCTTTCGAATATTGACTATGGTCCCGACCCAACTGATCCGATCCGAACTTTTTTCGCATTTTTCAATAATATTCGGTCCGGCCATGTGTCGGTCCGATCCGAACATTCGCACTTTGAACTTCGGAGTAGGCCCCTGGTTTCGTTTAATACCAGTTTTTAACCATCAGACAAGCCCATCCTGCCCGATCAAGTGGGTCCAAAAATCACCTTAACGGCCCTAACTCACTAGAACACACTGCCAAAATGGTATGGTTGGTTGCGCAACCGATTGGACGCCTGGTGAGATAAGCACCATAAAGCTGTGTATATTTTGCTGGTAGCGCGACCATGGTTGCGCCGCCAGTGAGATATAAGCCTAAGAGAGAGATAGCGCTATACAACAATCTACCGCCAGAAAGAGCAAACAATAGTGTTGTGCAATCGCTAAATATTTAATTAGTTGGAACTAGCTAATATTATGTTTCTGCATTGTGTGAGCTTATGTTGTTTACGTGTTTTTAAACAAGGCTGTGTTTAACAGCGCGATTGTCAGTGATCTCCGTGACAGCAGTTAAAAGTTTGTCGGTTGTCGCTAGCCAATTCTCGACAAGATTCTTCATTAGCTGTTCATTTATCACGTAAAATAATTTTGACAACTTTCTGACCCAACGTAAGAAAAATAAAACTTGGATGAATCCCTCCCCCCTTTCAATCTTACGTAAGATCATACATAATTAGCCTATAACGTTCCCACTGCTGCGTCACAGGCTTCCTATCAGTGAGAGGGAGCGGGCCGAAAGATCAAAAAAAATTAAAAACTTAACTTTTGTGATCTTACGCAAGAATAATCTAGACCCATCCGACTCCCCCCTCAAATCTTCTTACGTAATAAATGAACAGTACAAATTCGCTCACATGGCGTTATTTCAATACTAAGAGCCTGTTCATAAAAGGTGTTTGACGTCCGTAAAGGTCAGCGTAGATAGAGATAAGCGTTTTTAGAACTAAATACAACTAAAATTGAGTTCAGAACCGCGTGCAAGAGATTATTCTAAGCATGTTCGCGTATATTTTCACTCAAAACTTGACAACGAAAATAGTACTCGAGCATTATGCTGCTTTATCTGCGCTATCTAACATGAGTTTTTTTACGCAACAAAAAAGATCGATTATCTGGATTCTCGCGTAAAAAGGTCGTTCTTATATATACGGAATTATTGGTTCATTGTATCTCGCCTACCGGCGCAAATCACCCTTTTCTGAACAGTCTCCATATTACAATTTGTCAAGGGCGACACGATAACTTTTACTGCAAAATTCGTGCTACAAGTACAAATCTGACAACTTCCATTGTTCTACAATTATTGTCCTTAATCACATTAAAATACAGTTCAGTTTCTATTGCACATTATATTGTTAAACCGGGCCTATACTGTAGCCATTCTAAAATAGACCTACTGTCCCTAACTTACAGTTAACTTTTATATATAAGCAATAATGCATTTTTTAATGTTTATACATAACTATACAGCCTTCAATATAAGATCTATTTTTAAAGTAAAAAAGTCATATTACAAGTTCACAACTAATTTATCACATTTTTTAAATATCAAACGCTTTAAAACACATTTAAATAATCTTACGCGATATAAACATTCTGACGGAGTTGTCACACGAAAAAAAAGTTACTGGTTATTGTCCCGGCAACTCCTTTCAAAATGTTTTTTTTTAATCTGCATTACATTGGCCGTAAGTTATTATAATATTTAATATTGTATAATTGATAGATTAAAAACGTAGCCATGTCGCTGTTTATAAATCAACAGGTCAAGCATTAGTTTAGCGTTAATTATTTTTTAAGTATAAATAGACGAGGTGTTGATTTGCAAAATTGCCAAGGAATTATTCGATAAACTATTAAAACCACAAACTAAGACAAGGAAAAAATCATTCAGAGTGGCTTCCAAGTTACAGTATACTTTTATTTTTATCATCAACAGTATTTCAGCCGAAAGACGTCCACTGCTGGACATAGGCCTCCCCCAAGCACCTCCACTTCGACCGGTTCTGTGCTTCTCGCATCCAACGGGTTCCTGCGACCTTCACAAGGTCGTCGGTCCACCGATCAAAAGTGTACCAGTCGGTACACTTTTATACTAGGTTATAGTTAGACGAAAACCAAAAGGTCACACTTCAAAGCGGTGAAGGATAACGTAGTGAGGAAACCGGCATGTCCTAGATCCTAGAAGATACAGGATTTTCCTAGCTTGAAGGGCAAGGGTCTTCTCATATGTAATAGCACCCATTCCTTATTGAAATAACGCTAATGGCACATAGGCTAAGAAGGGCTGATTTTTCAATCATCTTATCAACTTTATTCGAGGAATAATGTTGAAATTTTGACAGTTATTTCATACAAAAACTGTCAAACGTAAATTTTATTCTTCGAATAAAAGTTATTTATTTGGTGATGGAAAAATATGCCTTTAGTAAAATAAATAATTACTTAATTCGCCAAAATGTACCAAAAATTAGCAGATATATAGGACATGGAATCTACCAACACGCACTGGGCCCGCGTGGTGGATTACGGCCCACTCCCTCTCATCAGGAGTAGGCCTTGTTGTTGAAGTATCACGAAGTTTTGTACCTCATTCAAAAATTACCCACATAACAACATCACGCTCGAATTCCCCGCACGGTTAGGCAGCGATATTCTAGGGGTAAAAAAATATACTGCTATAAAATAGCTAAGATTTGTTCCTAGCTTAAGGGGATAGTGCCAATGACTATTTAATTACCAATCAATTGGATTATATGAACTTAGAGGGTTGTTTTGGTGATTTTGATAATTATAGAATAGAATACTCTTTATTAATTTTACAAAGGGTGACACAATGGGCGGTCTTATCGCTAAGAGCGATCTTACCTTTGAACCAAACCTTTATAATTCTGTAAATCCATACTTGTTACGCTCGCGAATCATACATGACGCGATATCATGACAATGACCTTAAAATTGTAAGAAACTTGAGAAAAATTGGATTTCGCGGGCTACCTACCTACCTTTGTTTCTGGGTGGGAAATCATCAAATAACTTCTCCCGCTCCGAGCGGAGCGGGACGTATCAGGATTTCAATGACTAAAACCCACCCGTGTTCCTTCAGTTGCCTGTGCCAGGGGCCACGGTCTCTCTTTTGAACAACCCGCGAACCTAGCAGTCTACCTACCTACCCTAAAAAGAATGTATAATTCCGAGGCAAGATTGTAAATCGACATCTTCTAAAACAAATAAAGTACGAAAACCAACATAACCTTTATAGAAACAATAGCAACTTCAAGTGTACTTTTTAATAGGAAATTGTAACGTTTATTAAAAACCTCGCAGGGTGAAATGAACTCTTACTATCGTTGTAACTAACACCAATAAGGAATCTTAGCTTAGAAGAATAGAAATGTATAAAAGCGAGAGCTGTGCGACCGGAATTCGAAGCCCGGTTATAGCAATTTGAACCTTATATTCAACGGCAAAAAGGCTCGTGAAATAGACCCGCGTTTGCTCAAGCCAAAATAAGGTTGTCGATACGTGGCGTATAACCTAAAGCGAATCAATAATCTGTCCTGTCGGTTGAGCATTACGTTAGCAGAATTTTAGTCATTTTTAACACCCGTGACCCCCGTGTCAGAATCTTTTATTCTGACACGGGGGTCACGGGTGTTATTACACGGCCAGTATTACAAAACCTCGCCCAAAACTCAGCAATTTGTTTAATTGAAAACTAGTTTTACGTAAGGCTTGAGTCTTGTGAGGTTCTGTAATTACCAGTGATAGGAATAGGTAGTGCCTATTTGCCTAAACTTCGAAGAGCAGAGACAAGAAACGGAGACTTCCTTAGGACTAAATTTTTTCCGGGACATCTGTCCCGAAATTCGGGACAACACTTTTAAATACATTAAAAAAATATGTTATTTGGAATAAGTAATTCGTCTTTATTTCGTTTTGAGACGTAGCCGAGAGTGAGCTAGAAAGAAGATATTTACTTCGAAACGTGTACGGCTCCTTATACAAACATTGTGATTCATAGTATTAAGACCAACAAGTCATTTACAAAATGATCTCTAAAAAAAAAAAAAATTCAGAAAATTTTATGGTTGTAACGACTGTTAATGTTATTTATTATGTTATGTCTAGTCGCAAACTTTAGGTAAATATAGACGAATTACTTATTCCAAATAACATATTTTTTTAATGTATTTAAAAGTGTTGTCGAATTTCGGGACAGATGTCCCGGAAAAAATTTAGTCCTAAGGAAGTCTCCGTTTCTTGTCTCTGTTCTTCGAAGTTTAGACAAATAGGCACTACCTATTCCTATCACTGGTAATTACCATCATCCTTAGCAATCTTATTCCACTCGGTGCTGAGTACATACCCCCTCCCTTTTGTGGCATGCTTCCCTGGTCTCCAGGTCCTCCCCGCGATCTTCTGTAGGTCGTCCACCAGGGTGTTAGTCTGCCAAGGCACCTTTTCCGTCTCTAGGTTCTGTAATAAGGGCCTTAGAATGCATATGGAGCATGAGTTTCGCTTTTACACGTTTTTAGTCTAAATCTGTTCTGAATAGTTGTCTGTTCGTGTTAGCAATTTAGTTGAAAAGCTAGAAGTAGTAGAATTTCTCTTTTGTTATTGTAGTATATTAATATAGCCGGTTCACGAAGTAACGGTTCGATGTTCTTGTGTTTTTTTTTTTAATTTATTAAGTACAGTCAACAGCAAAAGTAGATGTTCAAAATCAGAAATTCAACACTATTGAACGGAGTTCGCGTCAGAACTGTGTGTCGTCGAAGTGATTCAAAAGTATGTGATTGTAAATTATACCAAACAGCTGCCATATAGCTGCGAACTCCGTTAATTAGTATTGAATTTCTGATTTTGATCATCTACTTTTGCTGTTGACTGTACCAGAGATATACTTTGTTTATTACTTGTTATCTGGATTTCTTCGGTTCTAAAATGTACAAACAGCACATCAAGTTACTACAATCTGGCAAATTTCTTTAATAGATTTTTAACTTTATCTCTAGAGTGTTAAGGTTCAAGGTTGATTGGGAAAATTTTAGTTTCTGGTAGCTTGACCAGCTGGCGTCTGTGCTTACGATACTTTTAACATATGTAACTTGAGTATCTTTTGAAATATTTATTACATTCTTTTTTTTATTTGAAAGAATCATAAAAAAAATCGCCTCTGTTTGACATTTTTTGTTAGTTAATATGACACTCAGGGCAAATTCCACCAATAGAACTGAACGCGATCAGCACACCAGAACTATAGCGCGTTCTAGAGCTGTCAGTGTCATCATTACTGTGGAATATTGAAACAAGGTCATTGGTGAAATTCGCTCTGAGAGCTGCAGCATAACATCATGATCGAAATTACATATTACTGTCGATATCTTCTGCAGATTGTCCTTAATATGCTATGTTACAACAGAGGGGCGATTCTCGTAATTTTAAGAACGTCCACAGTCTGATCTCAGTCGCAATCTGTCAAAAATACCTCTAATTTCCTTACATTGATTGTCGCTGAGATGAGATTGCGCCTAGATTTTTAAACGTTTTTAATTTTGGGAATTAGCCTTCTGATTAAAAATTGTTATTGTATGTGTCATGTGACATCAAAATCATCTACCTGCCTTCCAAATTCGTTGGGGTCGGCTTCCAGTCTAACCGGATGCAGCTGAATACCAGTATTTCACATGGAGCTACTGCCTATCTGACCTCTAAAACTCAGTTACTGGGTAACATGCTAACCACTTGGTAAGACTGGTCGTCACACTTGAATTTGTGTTAGCAAAGATCACAATAATAAAATCGAACCGTTACTGTAAAAGTGACGTCAAAGAGCCTTAAACTGAAAAAAATATAATGCAACTGAAAAGTGAATGATTATTATTAATAGTAAAAGACATAATATCAAGGATTTCATATTAAAATATAAGAAAATAGTTTGTATCAAGGAATAAAACGCTTAGTTAGGAACATAGAGTGACTTACCAAATATTTTTATTAACATTATAATAAAATGGCCGATTGAGTATGCTAGGATACGTAGGGATAGGATATAGCACTTAGATTTGAAAATGGTGGTAAATGGTTTGTCTTATAAATTCAGAAGTTATCTCCCGATATATCATCATGAGCAGTGATGACTTACGATATGTAGGTCGCAGGTTCGAACCCAGACAGGCGCTTTACTTTTTGTAAATTATTTCATCTCCACTGCTATCATAACGGTGAAAGAAAACATCGTGAGGAAACCGTATGTCCTAGAACCAAAAAATCGAAGACATGTGACATCTGCCAATCAACCCGCACTGGGCCCGCGTGGTGGATTACGGCCCACTCCCTCTCACTGAGCCTGGAGGCATGGCCTGGGTCCCAGCAGTGGGAACATTATAGGCTGATTATGTATGTGTGTATAGATATCATCAACACTCTTGCCCGCATCACAATTTATTTGAGGTAGACGCAACATGTCTCGTTATTTCATACTTCTCTATTAGTCCACATCTCGACAGTCGTCCTTTATCGGAACAAGCTAGGATACTGTACAAACTGGCATTCTTTGTTTTAAAATAAGTGTTATGTGTTTTTAGTAGTTATTGCCCAGCGATAAATATAATAATAATAATTATTTATATTATTATAAACGCTTCTTCATAAGCTTCTTCCGTTTATAAAACGACCATTACCACTTGATAACTGGCTCATCTCTCCAGAATTCTGTAAAGATTATATTATGTAGGTACAAACGCGTTAAATATGATGACATTAGTATAGGCTTTTAGAATAATATATGGCTAAACTTCAAGTTGTCAGGGTTTTGCTTAAAAACGGGAATTTTTGGTTCTTAAATTTTCAGCAACAGTTACTTATACAGTTGCTTTAGCTACACCTTTGCCCAGTCCTTAGGGGAAATTAGGCGTGAGGTTGCCCTTGGTTTAACTGGAAAGCTCATGGTCTTTATCTCACTTAATGTTGAGTGATGATCAAGCCGAAGGTGGAAGCGAGCTTCACCCGGAATCCTCTACCACAGAGGAACTGGCTATCTGACTTCTGTCGAAACAACAGATCATAATGGCAACAGATAAAATGGTGGTAGCTGGCCAGGCGGACTTAGAGCCCTACCACCAGCCAAACAGCAGTTTTGTTGTCCCCGCTGGTAATCGAACTCGTGACAACTGGGTCAGACAGGTCTTACCACTAGACCACAGACGGTTAAAACATGTTATGACTTGTGTAAGAAAACAACTTAGAATGTTGCCAGCCATCAATTAGCCTACCGCAGTCCACTGCTGGATATAAAGTCCTCCAGGCCGTATTTTCGCCATGGCGGCCGATCTCAACGTAGACTTGACCTTTCATCATCTGCCTAGCCTTTTCCCAACTATGTTGGGGTCGGCTTCCAGTCTAACCGGATGCAGCTGAATACCAGTATTATACATAAAGCGACTGCCTATCTGACCTCCACAACCCAGTTACTGGGTAATACGATACCCCTTGGTAAGACTAATTGTCAGACTTTCGGGCTTCTGACTACCCGTAACGACTGTCAAAGATCCACGAATGACAGCCGGGACCAACGGCTTAACGTGCTTTCCGAGGCACGGAGAGGTCTCGGTATGTAAAGATGGTCACACATCCACAGACCAACCGCGGCAAGCGTAGCTTAACCTGACCGATCGACCTGTGCGGCTGTTATTATTTAGCCACGGACCCCTCGCACCTTGACCTTTCGCGGGAGATATTATAGTGCACAAGTGTACGCGCAGACACAGGTATACTCCCTCGTCCCTCACTCTCATAATCCGATGGGACGGCAATCCAACAAGACCGGAGAAATATCAGGCAGCTCGATATAGGCCTATCTTCTAGGACTCTGCAATGTTCGCCAAAGTAACTGGCTCTCCGTCTCCATCTCCAGTCGGGCCAAGCCACCTTTTTTACGGCCAAGAAAATGGCAACTATAGTAATATTCAAATGCGAAAGTAACGGTTTCTGTCTGTCTGACCCATGTTCTATGTTACGGGTTTGGTGTCCGCACTTAGTCCTTCAGGTGGACCATTGTGCGTGTGACCTTTTCATACCTTGACGGCTGAACGCAATTTCGATGAAACGTTATAGCCTTTTCCTCAACTACGTTTGGGGTCGGCTGCCAGTCTAACCGAATGCAACTGAATACCAGTATTTTAAATGGAGCTACTGCATATAATGATCTCCACAATGACACATATTTCTCAATATTTTTTTTGTCTCTGTATTGCAAGTTTCGCGTCATACTGACGTCACGCAAAATTCTGCATCGCGCAAGCAGAGTTTACCGCGCAATTAGCATATATACAACAACCCGACATGATTCATAGGGGCAGTTGTCCGCCAGACACAACACCCGTCTGGTCGGAGGATCCTCCCTTTTCTATGGAGGATGAGTGACCTTTACACCCTGTTCCTTATATCTCAATAAGTTTATCAATAAGATTCTCGTTTTTAGCAAAGGAAATGTACTGCTAGCTACCGTAGCAGTCACGTGGCTTCAATGCCGTGGCAACTATGAATCTTTGTCATGAAATTTGTGAAAAAAGGGCTCCAGTACTTTGTAGGTTTAATAGTTATAAGGTCTTAAGGCATCGTGACACACGTACTGGGTGGCACGGACATCGAAGCGCAACCTGAAGGCCAATTCTCGTAATTTAAAACGTTCAAAATCTAGTCGCAGCCTCATCTCGGCGATAAACAAATGTCATAAACTTGTCAAAATATAGGGAAATTAGACGTATTTTTGACAGATAGAGACTGAGATCAGACTGTGAACGTTCTTAAAATTATGAGAATTGCCCCTCTGATAGCATGGATTCAGTACATGATTTTGAACACAACTGCAATGAAATTTTTCAACGGTTATTTAATAAAAAAAAAATTGCTGTTCCATACATTTTGACCGCGTAGGTACACATTTGTTGGAAACGGCCGATTTTTTTTTAAATATAGTTGACAAAAAATTTCATGTATGTTCAGAATCATAAAACACTGAATATATGTAATGATAACAGAGGGGCAATTCTCGTAATTTTATGAACGTTCACACTCAGTCTCAATCTGTCAAAAATACTTCTAATTTCCATACATTTTGACAAGTTTTTGACATTTGTTTGTCGCTGAGATGAGACTGCGACTAGATTTTGAACGTTTTAAATTACGAGAATTGGCCTTCTGGCTGCGCGTCGATGTGTCACCCTGTATTTTATATACTCTCCCATGAAAGCTAAAAAAGAATTTAAAATATATTTATACATTTTATTAACTGTTCGAATATTTCTGGACAAGTTTTTACGACCGTCGTATTTATTCATCATAATAATATGATATATAGAGAAGCATATCGTATGAAGTTCTGAACGCGAAGGATTCTTTTTTTTTTATTAGGGAATTTAAGTAAATCCTTAAACAGACGTCTACGTAAAAAAAATAAAAGCCAAGAGAGAGGAGGACCAATTTAAAAAAGAAATTGTTTAGTAAAGTAAGGCCTGATTTTTCAATCCACAGTTAATTTTGATTCCTGGAATAATATTGACGTCTTAAAGATTTTGTATAGAAAAACTGTCATTAACATCAGGTTCAGTTGGAAAACCAGACACCAGTTTTCTGGCATTTTTGCTGAACTGGGCCTTTTTGGTGCAGCCGTGAGGCACACTTACCTGCGGATTTCTTACATCGGACTTCACACTTTCTATTTGATTATTATTGGTTGCTATCTGATGTATGTATCTGGTGTATTGTGTGTCAGACTGTGCTAAATAAATATATTGTCTTTCAAAAATTCAAAATTATTCCTCGAGTAAAATTATCTGGCGTTGGAAAAAATCAGCCCTAATTGATAGAATTGTTTAAAAAGAAAGTCAACGAAATTTTAAATCTTTCGCTGCGTGCAAGCAGTTTTCGACTTCGACCATTTTCTTTTCGAAAATAGGTTTTTTTTTTAAATTAATCTTAAGTGAAACAAATGATTATAAGACATTAGTGCAATGAGAAACAATGAGCTGTCAATATGAGATTAAATTGTTAATTAAGGGTGTGTTAAAAATTAAGGTAACTGTGTTACAAGTTGGATTGTATGCTTTTCTTATATATAAAAGAGTTTGCAATGGTATTTGTTCGTTATTATTGTTACTACCCATATTTTAGAGATATAGGGTTATAAAAATACCCTTTACGAAGTCGTCTACATATCGCACCCCCGGTGCGACACTGTCACTTATGCAAAAATGTAGTTTTTCAGGAGAAGCATTTTAAACTTTGACACCTCGCCAAAACAAACGAAAACGGCAATGAAACTCACGCCCTCATACGGAAACTATGCGTACTACAAAAGTAACGTTATTGCACCAAGTAAAGGGGTACTTTAGGATCATTTTTAGATATTTAACTCATTTTTGCATTTTTTGCAAAAGTGACAGTGTCGCACGGTGCGATATCTGTACATCAAACTAACTTTTTTCAAAAAGAATTGCTGGTGAACTACTTTATTTTTGGTGTGAAAATCCACATGAACGACACGCGTCAATGGTAGATGCGAAAGCAGCCGTCAACGCGTGTCGGCGAATGCCGTCGGCAACATGCCGCTCGTATATTTGAGCACCGTACTCAAATACACGGGCGGCACGTTGTCTACGGTGCAGTTGAATGCAATAGAAAGAGGGAGAGAGAGCGTTATGCCCCCTCCATACGACTCTACCTAATAACGCTTTTTCCTTTTTTTACTTTTGAGGATGGGAAATCATCAAATGACTCCTCCCGCTCTGGGTGGAGCAGAAGGGAGTGTCAGACTCTTACTGACTAAAACCCACCCGTGTTCCTTCCTTAGCCCTTTATGTTCCAGGGCAGCGGTAAACCCTTTCGGATGTTCCCGCTACCCTGGCAAACGGTTTTTCCTTACGTGACGATTCCTACCAGTCAACTTCTACCGCAAGCGGCATTAAGGAATTTCGATCCAATAACATTTAAAACTTACTAACTTGTTTTCATTTAAAAAAAGTTACAAGAATTGGAACTTTGACCTTCAATATCTCCGTAACCAGAGAGTTTCCAATCCAATTGACTCTCGGTTTCGTTAGGGCGCGTTCACATATACGTACGTTTTTACAGGATCCTTTTTAACGGATCCGTCGCTACTGGAGATAGTATTCACACAAGACTGATTTTAAGAGATCGGATCAGTATACTGGATCCGAAATACTGTATTATGTGTGAACTGGCTCATACAACTACATACGCTAATAACACATACGTTTAAACGGACCTGTAAAACGGACGTTAAATGTGAACGCGCCCTTACGGGTATTTTTACACCCGATATTCCTTGGTATCTACTCTGCGATGGCAACGTACAAGCGATACCTCTGGCATCTATCGGGGAGAGGGGGGGGGGGGTAATATTTCTCTGAGGGAGGGGGGTAGTTTGAGAAAGGGGGCAATTTCTTCCCCCCCAATGTATCCGCGCCTGCATCCAATTACGTAAAAAATATTCCTTTAATCTAAGTATTTCCTTTAAAAGTCTGAAGAAGAAATATGTAAGTTGGTTTGAAAAGGTTTTTTGAATCGAATGAATGTTCTCAAAATATGCATTGACATGTTTTTATCATGGTTATTTTTATATTTAAATCTAATTGCCTACAAATTCAGGAATGTAAGTCTAGAGTAACGTAGATCAGAGGATTTTCTGATGACATTGAATAACAGGCTTTATCCACTTTTTCATAAGGTCCTCACCGCCAGGAATTAGCGAGAATCGAGTAGATCTATACTCTGTCCATTAAGTTAACTGTTTTTTGACAGATGGAACTAGTTTGACAGGACTAAACTAATCAAACTCAAATTTAAATAATTAATTTCAATTAAACCATTTCAGGCACTTTTGAATTGTCAACATTTTAAATAGTCGGTCAGTTAGAAAGTGAAGCTAATATTTATCTTCTGTCCTTTTCTTAATGAAATAGAAAGAAAACGATGCACTTAACTTAGATTTGGTTAAGTTTGTGAACAAGGGAATCGGCGCCACTTTTACTGACATTGGAATCTCTTTTGCACGTTTCTTGCGCGAGAAAATAGTTGATAGCTTGTCGTTTCCTCGTCGGCGTTGGGACAAATGAAAAAGTGTAAAATTATACTAATATCGACGAAGAAATTAATAGTTTCTTTGTGTTTATTATTCAATTTCATATACAAGTCTGCTAGCTACGCTAGCCATAAGTGATTAATCATAAGCAGAAATTAAAAAGAAAACATTTTTTCACTGACGTTTTTAATAAACATTTATATTCTATTTTATTAACATGTTTTTTCTTTTACTAACATGCTAACTAACACTGGAGATGAGGTAATTTCAACTAATACGTTTTTGAATGTGTGTGGTAGTTTAATATATTAGTTACTTATTTTATTTTTTGTGCATGGTTGATATCTACGAAAGATATGTTGGGGTAAGTTCGGTGCTGGGATAAAACCGTATCGTGTATCCCCCGCTTCTACTTTTCGTGTCGATGGTACATACGAGACGCCAGCACATCAAGCTACTACAATCTGTCAAATTTCTTTTATAGATTTTCTACTTTATCGCTAAGGGATTAGGTTCAAAGTTGATTGGGAAAATTTGACAGTTTCGGGTAACCTGATGTGCTGGCGTCTGTACTCTTCCTAGTCGTTCCCCAGTAGGCCACGTTGTTGTATTCCTGCTAATTTGGCTTTAATGCTGACAATATTATGTTATGCGTCATTTTATTCCGGATCTATAGTATTGTCTCTCCTTAATTTTTAATCCATCCAAAGGTTGTCTTTAAAAGATCGCTCTTAGCGATAAGACCGCCCATTGTGTCACCCTTTATAAAATTTTATATATTTATGTTCTGTAATTTGTATGGTGTACATTAAAGAGTATTCTATCTATCTTCTATCTATAGCAATACTTTGTTGTTTGTTTTGTTGTTTTTTTTTAACGTTAAAAAATATTGGAAAATTAGCCGGGAATGTTAAAACGTGTATTGTCTTACCAAAGCGCCGAACTTACCACAATAAAAAATAAAAGTAATATTATAGTCCGGGCGTCGAGAAAATGCGTTCCTGACAATTTTAGTAGCTAGTATGGTCAAATTCGCAAAACACGTATTTGATTGCATGAAACTGACAAATGTTCAGTTTTTTTTGCTGCGCGATTTTATTATTTACTAGTATGAATTTTTTTTTATCGATTTTCAAATTGTGCATGTGTCTTTTTGAGAGAATATTTGGTTTTTGTAGTAGTAGTGTTAAGTCTGCAACTTAAAAGCTGTTCCAGACTGGCATATCGATATTACCGACTGATTTTGAAATAGTAGGCAGTGTTACTTTATCTGAGTTTGTTGCGATATTTCTTCTCATAGAAGTCAGTTAGGTAACACCGAATTTATCCTAATATCGCGACATATTCGAGAAAAATGTAAACAAATATGAGTTAACGGAAAAATAACTTTAATACCTACACAATAAAGTTCAGTTTACGCTACAACTTCAAACATTTTTATAACTTTTTCAATAGTGCTAGTCACTCTGAAATCAACTTAATAACCATTAAAATAAAGTTGATATTTGTTTAACTTGAGATAACGTCAATTTGAAACCTAAATAAAATTTGAATATAGTTTTAAAATATTATTACTTCATTTTGACGTGTAAAAGTGTCCTATTTATAATTACACACTACACAACATAGCATCACGCTTTTAATTCACCGAAGAGTTTGTTAGGCAGAAGTGTACGTCAAAACAATTTACTGAAATAAAAATATAATTTTGTCATAATCAAAATGTACGAGACAAGATATTTCTTTCACTATTTCAGACTTGGTCACTTAGTGAAACTAGTTCTTATTTATTTTCACTCCCTAGAGGGATGCTAATGATTTCAAAGTCAGTCGGTCAAATTATTTTATAATTGACAACAGCCGATCAATTCTGTAAAAATCTCACCATGAAAAGTTGAAGTGAGCTTAGAGTGAGCTGTCAATAGTGTCAATCCCTGACATTAGTTGGAATGACAGCTCACTCCACGCTCACTTAACCTAAGTTTTCACTGTGAGTTGGTTACAGAATTGCACTGCAGCAAAGCTATTCACAACCGTTCGACAGTCTATTAATCCTTGCCCCCCGACAGCCAATAGCTGTATGAAAAATAGCGGTCGTATACCTGGTTTAGGGCGGATTTTTCAATCGACATAACTTTTAACTATGGAATAAAATTGACGTCTGACAGTTTTTGTATAGAAGAACTGTCAAAAATTCTAAATTATTCCTCGGATAAAATTATCTGGAGTTGGAAAAATCAATCCTGAATTATCAATATCAGGCCTGAAACTGACAACATTTTCGAGTATTGCATTTGTGAACAGCACCCTAATTGCGTAACACACAATCAATCAATCGAGTTTCTTGCCCGTTCTTCTCCATAGAGATCTACGCTTTGGAATGGGCAACTAGCTTCAACTTTCTGACTAACTGACCCACTATTTAATTTTGACAATTCAAAAGTGCCTGTAAATGGTTTAATTGCAATAAATGATTTGAGTTTGAATCGGAATCAGAATCATTTTGAAGCAAATTGCTAATCCAGTGCTTCATAGGTTCGAAACATTTGTCTCCTCAACACCACGTAAATAACGCAATGAATGTTGTTGAACTGTCAAAATGAAACCGATCCGATTGATTGTGTGTTACGCAATTAGGGTGCTGTGTCTAGAGGACTTCTTCGATATCAATGAGTGATGTTCGATTTGGCACGGCCGCGTATCGAATGGTTGTGAACAGCAATGCCGAACCCAACAAAATTGGTGACAGAATTTCGACTGGTTTCCGTATACAGCGTGTAACGGAAGGGGGGTATCAACCCTGAAGGAGGTGAATGTGCTCATGAAACTCAACAACTTTCCCCAAAGAACATAGGTCGAAATATGAAAAAAAAATTTGGCCCTCCCATAGTAAATCAATCAGCTGGTAGTCAGTTTTGTAAGGGAGGGCCAAATTTTTTTTCATATTTCGACCTATGTACTTTGGGGAAAGTTGTTGAGTTTCATGAGCACATTCACCTCCTTCAGGGTTGATACCCCCCTTCCGTTACACACTGTATATGCTTATACAGTGTGTAACGGAAGGGGGGTAATTAGCCTATAATTTGCCCACTGCTGGGACCCAGGCCTCTCGTATTCGTACATAATATCTAATGTCAATCATCATTGTTCCCAGGTTTGCTCCGTTACAAGGTGGACTTTCAATCGATGCAGCTCGACGACGAAGAAATCGACAACCTGTACGACATCGACGACTATTAATCGCGCGTCCGTCGCATCTGTCGCAACTGTGTGCCGTGTCGCACGGCTGCGTTCGATGTGTGCCTTTACTTATACATAGAAGCTCAAATTAAATTAGCTAGTGAAACTTCATAAAGGTGTTACAGATAAATGAAAAATAAAATTTTAAAAAATAATGATTTTTAAACTCACCGTCTCAATCAATCAACGCTACTTTAGTTTAGATATCGATACCTGTGTCCGTGAAGTTTTGCTAGTTAATCTAATTTGACCTTGTATTATGGTGGTATACTGTCATATTTCAATGCTCAATTATAAAAATACTAGCTTTTGTTCGCGTCTTCGCCCTCGCGAGGTCGAAAATTATCCCACGGGAACGTACGACGGATAAAAAGTATCCTGTGTTGATCCAGGTTCAAAATTTCAGCCGTATTTGCGTGATTCACATTTATAGTATTGGTAGTATATTCACGTCTTTTTCCCAAAATGGGTAAGCAGACACTGCAATTAATGAAGAAGTTTCCACTTCAAAAATTTCGACCACTTTGTCCAGGGATATTATTATTATTACTTCGCTCCGGCACTTTGTACAGACGCCAGCGGGTCAAGCTACCCGATACTGTCAAATTTTCCCAATCAATCTTGAACCTTAATGCTTTATCGATAAAGTTGAAAATCTATTTTAAAAAAATTACAGATTATAATAATATCCCTGGACATTTCACACAGCGCCATCTAGTCCCAAGCTAAGCAACCTGCTTGTGCTATGCCATGCTTGTGTTATGGTAACAAGATGGCTGATAAACTACTTATATACATTTTTTTTTTTTTGTAAATACATACATATTATAGATAGAAAAACACCCATACTCGGAACAAATACATGTAGGTCATACAAATATTTGTTCCGTGCGGGAATCGAACCCGCGACACGCAGCGCAGCAGTCAATCGCTTAACCACTGCGCCAACCGTGCCGTCAAGATTGTAGTAGCTTGATGTGCTGGCGTCTGTACCTCTCTTTCTAATCCTCAATGTGTCTTATGAGCTCAACTGTAACTAATAAGACACAATTACTTTTTCTATTATTACCTTAACAGGCGATGACTATGTATCTATACTCCGTTTGAAATAAAATTACGACATTTAAACAAACCTTCTTTACAGTCCGTTCAACTGATTTTGACTTCTATACCGTAGGCATAAGGATGGCATTAAAAGCATAAAAAAGTTGTTACAATACCAACTGTTTACTGCAACTGCCATTTGTCATGCCACCAACGCATTAGAAGTCAAAATCGATTGAATGGACTGTAAAAAAGGTTTATTTAAATTTCCTATTTTATTTCAAATAGAGTAGACTTTTTTTTTTTATTGGTCGCTGTATCACCATGACACATGAGGCTACAGGGGTAGTGCGAATTTTGGGGTTCATTCGATTAATCGAGTCTGGCTTAACCACGCTGGGATCGATGCACTGCATTTTTTTTTTGACATTTCGACAGTTCTGTAAATTCTTGACGGTATACCACCATATTTACTACAAGACTGACAGTTTGCAATATAAATATATTATCTGTTGTCTGTTGCTGAATGAGTTTTAAAAGAACTGTTGGTCTAGAGGCTGTTTGCCAGTGGTTTGACCATAGTAGAGCCATGATATTATGAGTAAAAATACAGAAACCGGTTACCTACCTTAGTTTGCACTATTTCCAAAAGGAATCTGAAATCAACTTAATTTGTACTGACATGAAGTTGATATTCGTTTAAGCGGAAATAACATCAATAGGAAACAACAATTCGAATAGACTTTACCCAACATGCGATCGTCAAAAACGGCACAATGACAATTAGGTGATACGTGGAAGTAGGATGGAATGTCGTAATTATCGGGAGCGGAAAAGACACGAGACGATATGAGCTCAACTGTTGCTAATGAGGCACATTTTTTCTATTGTTACGACTCATCATGTGCACGGGATTTTGTTTTCAAAATGGTCAGATATATGTTTTGGCGATATTACCTAGGTACTATCGCCAAAACCTATATCTGACCATTTGGGTAATTTCTTGGGTAATTACCCAAGGTTTGACTGGCCACTTGCGCCCTATCCTTCCTATTTTTACTTATAATATCATTGGTTAGACCAAGATATATAAACAATACTGAAACACTGCTGCGGTTGAGAATTAGGGACGTACGCATCCGTTCAGCTTTACGGATGCGTACGCATTTCCATACAAAATCGTTGTTTTCTATGAACAAGAGGTGAATTAGTGTGGTTAGTCCCTTAAAGCGCTGCTACACAGCCCACGGCTAAGTTAAGCAATACGCATGACGGACGTGTAGATAGATTTACATTGTATGAAAATGTAGGTGGGATCGCCCACTGCGACCCACGGATGCGTCGCTCGCAATAAATCGCGCGAAGCTAACATGGCTATCTTCTCCGTGCAAATCCTACGTAGGAGTGGGCGGTCGGCTTTAGTCCTGTCACTGTCGCACAAAAAACAAAACACTTAGAACATGACGCAGAGAAAAAACACAACACAAAAAAAAAAACAACAATTTGGTGGAAAATATGCGTCTCTCATGCAAAACGGCCATCGCTCAGCAACGCTAAGCGATGCGAGATGGAGCTGTGTTTTCAGCGACAGCCGCCGATGACATCAGCCAACAGTTTGACACAACTGTCAAACTACTAGAAGAGCATGAGAGAGGAACATGTCCTAGCCAAAGCATGGTCGAAGTAATGTTTATCTACTTGGGTATTTTAAAAGCATTTTTTCATCAAAATATTAGGTGCGAACAATAATAATGATAGACAATAACTTCACGACTGTATTTGCCGAGGTTTTGCAGAGGTGTATTGTACACAGACATTTCGCCAATTAAGTCTCATGTAGGTAATAGGGGGCGGGCCTTTTGCCGAGACCGGGCAGAAAAATAATACAAAAAAAAAAAAAAAAAAATTAATTTGTACTAAAAATGACAAGTTATTTAGTAACTGAGAAAAGAGCGAAAGAAGGATTCTGTACTTAAAAAATACTCATAAAATACGCAACCTCTTCCCTTTTTGAAGCCGGTTTAATATATACCCTTGGGCAGCTAAATGAAATAATAAATTTTTATAAAAAAAAAAGTATTAATTAAATAAAAATCCAAGTAGAGATGCTAGGTACGTAAAGTATTTGCCTAAATTGTTTGCATTCATATGTATCTTGTTACCATAACACAAGCATTAGGTTGCTTAGCTTGGGACTAGATGGCGCTGTGTGAAATGTCCAGGGGTATTATTATTACACTATTTCCATAGAATATTTACCAGCCTATTAATGTCCCACTTTTGGGCAAAGGCCTCATACAGAGAAGGTACGACCACTGATCACCACGCTTGCTCGACGAGACGGGATGGCCACATAGTAAACAATTAAGACTGATTTTTAAAAACTTTTGTCACAAGAAAACCACTGGTTTACACCTAAAGTATGCTATAAGACACGGCACACATTCTCGACAACCTAGATCGCATTCGGAACTTCGTTTACGTATATTATGAACTTAATTACTAGCGCGTTATTAGTCGCAAAAGATCGTCAAACAGTCCATTGCAATAATTAGAACATTACAGTATTTTGTTTGCGATCGCGCGACTAAACGCAGAAACGCAATCGCGACTGATTCCGAATGCGATCTGTTATTTTAAAAACCAACCAAGACATCTGTATTTTTTTGTTCTCATTAAAGAAAATACGCGTTATATTTAATTATATTATAAAAGAATATGATTTCCTATGTATTAGCTAATAACACCTGCACAGGTTTTTAAAACTATTTTATTTGTTATATTGTATGATAATATTAATAAACTGGCGGTTGGTGGATCACGTCAACTCTTTTCTTACTTTTTTTTACCCTTTTTCAAATCCTACTGCAAGGCAGAAGCTACGGCGCGGCGTCCTAAAGAAAGAAAATATATTTATTTAGCACAACTAAAAGACACTATACACCACATGCATAAGTCGCAGTAAACTGGTTCACATAGTTTGTAAGTACATTGTTACTAAGGGGGCGAGTACCGAGATGACGACGCGAATGACAGCCAGGACCATCGGCTTAACGTGCATTCCGAGGCACGGAGGGGTCTCGGTATGTTAAGATGGTCACCCATCCACGGACCTACCGCGGCAAGCGTAGCTTAACCTTCAATCGACTCGTGCGGCTGTTATTACTTAGCCACGAACCCCTCACCTTCTAAGTCAGTGTGCTATATTCTTTATGTTGTAAAAACAATACCCTCTGTAGCTTCACAGCTGGGTAAAAAGGGCCCCCAAAAAAATTTGATACAGGGCCCCATTTAGGATGAGCTACGCCACTGGGTTTACACCTTGATTCTAAAAGAATTGACGTGTCTTGACGGCACGGTTGGCGCAGTGGTTGAGCGATTGACTGCTGCGCTGCGACCTTCCGGAATATTTTTTTATATAAAACTTTGCCCCACACTAGGAATTTCTCCTGTATCGTGGAAGCGTTTACAAACATTTACACTCAGCCTGACCCGGAATAAATACTTGTAGGTCTTACATTTTTTTCCGTGCGGGAATCGAATTTGTGACAAAACATAAAATTGTAATGCTTTGTAGAAAAAAAAGTCCACATAATTATTATAATTAGGCATGTGGCGCCATCTAGCCGATCTTCAAGTAAAGCTTGAACGTGAGCGGTCGTAGAAGTGAATGCAGTTTTTTTTTTGTAAAAATATAGATGGCGCTATTAGACGTTATTCCTAAAAATTATAATAGATGTCGTTACGAGTTCTTTTTTAAGAGATGGGTGTGCCAGTACAAGAAACGAACCTATTTCTAAGTTTTAAATCCAAGCTCCAGCCTGTTACTATGACATTTCTGATTGAAAACCCCCAAAAACACTGTCTCGTTTTGTGAATCAAACTCGGGAAGCAGTCACATCAAACCATTCGTAGAACTCAAACTCAAATCATTTATTTCAATTAAATCATTTACAGGTAGGTACTTTTGAATCGTCAAAATTAAATAGTCGGTCAGTTAGTCAGAAAGTTGAAGCTAGTTGCCCATTCCAAAACGTAGATCTCTATGGAGAAGAACGGGCAAGAAACTCCAAGGACACTCAAGATCAATGAGATGTTAGATGACAATGCAAATTCATTATTCTATTCCCCTTATCTCAATTTATTTGGGGTCGGTGCAGTCTTTTTCTACCATACTACTCTACAGGGTCAAATTAAATTAGTTAGCGAAACTCCGCGATAAAATAAAATATAAAAAAAATTGATGGTTTTTTTGTGAGGTCATCGACCGCACTTAATGTAGTCACTTGAAAATATCAGTTCAAAAAATCTGTGTTTTGGAACGAAGTTCCTTAACGCGCGTTGCGAAAGGGGGCTAGACGGAAAAAATTAAGACCAAAAGTTGGAACGACACTTTTTGCTATAGGTAGTTGTAAACCATGCGGCGTGCGCGTGTTTCTCTGTCTGTCTCTCTCTCTCTCTTTGAACTTCGTTCCATCCGGGTATCCCTTGACACCTCTCAAGTTTTTTTTTTTTATAAACTTCACAGACGTGATGGGTTTCAAAATTTAAATACCACACAGTTCTCAAGTTTTCAACTCAAACTTCAAGTAACAACAGTTTTCAACTACCAGCGGACATTGACCCTAAAAAAACATCAAAACATTTTTATATTAATTTTATCATATTATCGTGTTTAGATATCGACACCCATAGCATCACGCCTGCAGAATTTCACTAGCTAATTTAATTTGACCCTGTATTAGTCGTCATCTCGGTAGTCACCCCCTTTCTAATCATATCATCATTCACACATTCCATCCATCGTTTGTTTGGTCTTCCCCTACTCTTATAGCCATCGACATTCATACTCAAAACTTTCCTCACGACAATTTAGCAATGACAATGCATGTTGCAAGTTACAAAGACAGATTTTTAAAAAAACTTGCGGCTCCACTGACTTGCGGCCAGCCCGTGTAAATCTAAATCTGTAACTACATTGCTAAAGTAAAATGGACCGTGTCTAAACCTCATTAAGTCCAATATGGGTATTGTAGCCGTAAGAAAATGAACTCTAATTCATTTCTTTTGTCAATTCATCATAGGTAGTAGCTATATTGAAGGATCAAATTGCTTCATCATCTTGCTTTAATACTTGGCTCTTCAGGTTTTGGCGTTGCTTGCAGAACTCATCTAATATAGCCCGCTTTGTAATGAACGCAGAGCAGTGATTGTCGCCCAGTGGTAACTTACCAGTTGTAGGTCGTGGATTCGAGCACAGGCAGGCGCTTTACTTTGTGTAATTAATTTCATCACCACTGCTCTCAAAACGGTTAAGGAAAACATCGTGAGGAAACCGACATGTTCTAGAACCAAAATTTCGAAATAAATATCCCTGGACATTTCACACAGCGCCATCTAGTCCCAAGCTAAGCAACCTAATGCTTGTGTTATGGTAACAAGATGGCTGATAAACTACTTATATACATTTTTTTTTTTGTAAATACATACATATTATAGATAGAAAAACACCCAGACTCTGAACAAATACATGTAGGTCATACAAATATTTGTTCCGTGCGGGAATCGAACCAGCGACACGCAGCGCAGCAGTCAATCGCTTAACCACTGCGCCAACCGTGCCGAAACCGAAAGACATGTGACTGCTACCAACCCGCACTGTGCCCACGTGTTGCGAGGAGGGCTGTGTCTGATTAGAATATAATACAATAGAATAACTTTATTGTCTCCAGTATTACAGCTAGCAGTATTAGTACATACACAAAACTATAATACCGGAAGCAAAAGGTTCAATATAATAGAATAGAATAGAATAGATGTTTATTTCATTAGTTGCGAAAACTGTGTTACATGTCACTTATAAAATGTAATTTTACAAGAGCATCGGGTATGCATTTTATTTTGGCGCACTTTGTCCGGGGAGGGATCTTTTGCAACCTATTGTTGATATCTTTTCTCACATAATTGATTTATAGGTATACAGAACAAGTGTGAGAAATTTTGGATTTAGGATCCCATTAGGTGTAGACCTAAAATTACTTATATGCTAGGAGTGACTTTACGAGTCAAAGCCTATGCTGACGGGGGAGGGCCGTTCTCTTGTGGAGCGGTTTGCCTCTCTCCGATTTGTTTAGATATTCAATTTCGCCTATCCTGTTTGAGAAAAGGGATGGATTGAACTGTCCATATCTCGTATACGCGGGACCGGGATCGTCGAGGCCGCTGATCGTCAGTGAGGTGAGTTTGTCGATCATATCGTGGTGGAGATCGTGTGCTCTGAGATGCCAAGGGTCTTGATCAAGCATTTCCCAGAGCGTTTTTGTTTCAGTGCGACGTGGGAAGGCACCTGCAGCTTTCAGTGCCATTCTGTACTGTCTTTCTAGTTTTCTCAGATTGCTCTTGCTGTATCTTGGTAGGAGTTGGATCACTCCATAGTCGAGTACTGGCAAGAGGCACGCCTGTATGATGAGTAGTTTTGTTTCGACGTTCACTTTCGATCGGTACCCTATGATCGAGTTTAGGGCACCTCTTACTCGTTTTGATTTTTCTACAGTTTCTTTGGTGTGTTTATTCATCGATAGTCTCTTATCAAATACGACACCGAGGTATTTTACTTCGTTCTTATATCCAATCCGTTCATTTTTCATTTTTATGTAGTTTCTGTATCCGCTGTTTGTATTTCCCAGCCTAGGTCTTTTGTGAGAGAACATGATACACTCCGTTTTATCCACGTTGCATTGGAGGCCCCATCTCCTGTAGTAGTCTATAATTTCCTCCGCTGCCCATTCTGCACGTCTGGTGGCGTGATCTGGTTTCTTCGCTGCATTGAGAATGCACAGGTCATCTGCGTACTGAGAGAGCATCTGACCTGCGATTTTATGCTTTGGTATGTCAGCGACATACAAGTTAAAAAGCACTGGTCCGAGGATCGAGCCTTGGGGTACACCGTGTGGTACCTTTTTTTCTGTTCCTGTGGTTGTTCTGAATCTGCCTTTGGTTGTTCTGTTCGACAGATAATTTTCTATTATTTTTATGATATTATTTCGGGCTCCAGCTTCGTAGAGTTTCTTTATTAGGCCCTGATGATTTATAGAATCAAATGCCTTACTGAGGTCGGTCGATATCATGGCCACACTGTGCCCTTTCTCCAGGGCGTCGCTGATGTATTTGCCGGTCCTTAGTATTTGTGTTGCTGTGCCTCTTTGGCGGACGAATCCATGTTGGTGTTCAGGGATAAGTTCGTTGCTGACTGTGTTTATTCTCGAGAGGATAATGCGTTCGGCCCATTTGCCCATGATATTGAGTAGACTAATGGGTCTGTATGACTTGGGTTGTGTGTAGTCTTTCCCTGGTTTATGCAGAAAGATGCATGTGCTTTCTTTCCATCTTTTTGGGAAGTATCCCGTGTTGATAATGTAGCCCATTATTCGCTTGAACATGGCTATCATTGTATCGCCTCCCATTTTCAAGATGTCCGCTCTTATCCCGTCAGGGCCAGGTGTTTTTTGATTCTTGAATTTTCGAAGGGCTGTTTTTAACTCTGCATGTGATATTGCATCCAATGGTTGGAACGGTGTGTATTTCTCTGTGTTTTCGTCTTCATGGGAGATATCGGATGTGTGAACGATAGCCGTGTCCACTAGATTGTCGATAATCTCTAGCTCTGTGTTGCAGTTTTCTATAAGGGGGAGCCTTTGAGGTGGCTTTTTCATAGCTCTCTGTATACTCCACATTTTCTTCCTGCTGTCGGTTTTATCTTCTAAAACTTTGTTCAAAATTTCTTCTCCGTGTTCTATGAGTTTCTTAGCTAAATTGCGTTTTAGTCTGTTGTATTCTCTCTTTAGTCCGTTGTATCTGTATGTGAATCTTAGACTCCATGCGATGTCTTTCGCTTTATTTCTTTTGTCTATCAACTTTTGAATTTCTTTTGGAAGATTTTGTCTGTTGTCGGTTTGTTTGAGTGGTGCAAATTCGTTCAGTGTCTCTATTACGGCTTTTTCCAGTTTGGTAATCATTTTGTCACAGTCTGTGTCTGTTTCAATTTTTGTGTTTGGGTCTATTTTTGTTGCCAGAGATTGTTCAAACTTGTCGCGCTTATCCTTACTCGTTTTGATGTCTTTGAGGTTGCGACTTAGTGGGATCTCGTAGTCGTTTTCCAAGTTTATTGTGATTATCCATGGTATATGATCGGACCCTATGGATTCTGTCTGTTTGCATGATTTTATTTCCAAATCTGAATGATTGTATGTTGTGATTGCTATGTCCAGTATGTTGTTGTTTCCAATACTGGCGGGTCTAGATGGCTGACCGGAGTGTAAAATTCTACAGTCTCCGTTGTTGTGTATTTCTCGTACTAGAATTCCGAGACCTCTATCGACTGAACGGCCGAGCAGTTGCATCCTTAGGTTCATGTCTCCTATGATGAGGGCACTGTCCTCTCTTAGCAGTTGCTCGAATTCGTCAGACATTTCATTTTGATTTGGTATTGGGACGTAAATGCCCTTTACCGTGATGTGTTCTCCAGTTCTGTGATCGGTGAAGACTCGAATGCTACATCCTTCGATTTTTCTCTCTTCATCACTGAAAGAGTCGATGAGTTTGGTTTGAGCCCACCTCATGCCTCTTTTGACGTACATTATGGTGCCTAGGTGGTTGGCTTTCTGTTCATATATTTTGTCGTAGTTTAGAATATTGAATCTTTGATCTATCAGGTTGATTTTGGCTTCGTTTATGATGGCTATGTCTACATGGTATTTCTGGACCAGTTGTTTTATTTCAGTGAATTTGTTTCTGATACCCTGCGCGTTGATGTGCAGGATCTTTATGTGTTTCTTACTGCCTTTAGTAGAGTAGAACATCTCTGAGTTCTTTCATTAGTGTCATGAGTTTTTCCATAGTTTTATCGAATATGGAGACTTTTTCTTCCCTGGTTAGTTGCCTACGTGTCTGAGTGAGTTCACTCTCACTATTAGTTGCCTGTGCATACGATATGCCCTTTTGAATCGTCGATCTGCGTATTGGAGATCTCGATCTTCTATTTGTTTCTGGTTGTGGTGTTGGTTTAGTTGCAGATGGGGCGTTTATGTGTTCCTTTTCTGCTCGTTCAGCCTTTTTCTTTTGTCTCTCTATTGCCTTCTTGAATAGTGGGCACTTTCTCTGTGTTGCGCTGTGCTGCTCTGGCTGTACATCCTTACAGTTTGAGCAGACTTTGACGGATTCATCCTGATTGTTTTTGATCAGTATGGTGGGTTCTCTTTTCGGTGCATGGCATGCACTAGTTGCGTGGTTGAATTTAAAACAGTTTTTGCATTGTAGCACTCTGTCCGAGCCAGCTTTGTATTTTTCAGGTCTTAGCTTGTGTGCACAGTAAAAGGCTTCAGTGGCGTTTTTCATACGTTCAGCGATTTCATTGTATGAGAGGTCGCCGCTGAATATGCATAGTTGTACATCGCTTGTTATCTTTTTCAAAAGGTTCAAGCGTCAGCATTATGTTTAGATTCCCAGGTAGGTAGGATTATGATAATGAAAGCGATCGGTCGCGCGAACACGGGATTGCCGTGCTTATGCAATGTGGAGACGACAAATAAAACACTGACAATACGTGCATAGGAGTCATTTGAAACTATCAAATAAATACTTCAACAATTAAAAAGTGTTTTTTTCGAATTAGGGCTGACACGGACTGCTTGAAGCAGTCAGGATGGACTGCTTCAAGCTGCGACTGCATAGTGAATTACAGTCTTCTACGTACACACATACATACACGAAACTGCTCGAGCAGTTGCAACTGCTTCGGGCGGTCGTGCGCTCAAGCAGTCGCCAGGCATGCACTGACTGCTCGAGCTGTCGACTGCTCTCGCGCAGTTACCCAGATTTGATCAACTGCTCCAGCAGTTATCAATGGCAGCTTCAAGCTGTTGACTATGAATGTTCTGTGTCTTGTAATGTTAATTACTTAACATACCTATTATTGTATACAAACAAGTATTTTCTAACTGAACAGACAGCTGTACTGCTGGGGAGTTTGTTGCGCCACTTCTTCTTCCCAGCGATAGTACTAGGAATTGGTGAAGGGCGGGCGTTTTTGGGGGACTGTCTTTTGTAATTTTGACGTTCGAAAAGTGCTGATTCTTAGCCTAATTTGAATAAATGACTTTTGATTTTGTAACTATCACTTTGAAAATGTCGCAACTCTGACTCCCAAGATACAGGCAAATGCCTAGTTTGGGGGTCGCCATCTATTCTATTCTTGTACAAATTCCATCTCCATCTGCCTAGCCTTTTCCCAACTATGTTGGGGTCGGCTTCCAGTCTAACCGGATGCAGCTGAATACCAGTATTTTACATAGAGCGACTGCCTATCAGACCTCCACAACCCAGTCACTGGATAACTCGATACCCCTTGGTAAGATTGGTTGTCAAACTTTCGGGCTTTTGACGACCCGTAACGACCTTCAAAGGTTCACGAATGACAGCCGGGACCAACGGTTTAACGTGCTTTTCGAGGCACGGAGGGATATTGGTGTGTAAAGACGGTCACCCATCCACGGACCGACCGCGTGGCAAGCATCAGGCTAAAAAATCGCAATTGAAAGTTGCCAAGTGTTGACATATTGGTGCTCGGTGACTGTACGTGTTGACTGGCCACGACCACTCTTTGCATGTCGCAAACTAAATAAATTAGAAATTATTTATTATAGAAATTAGAAATGAAAATTATTTATTTGCTTATCAGATAAGATGGGATTATTTATACTAGAACTATTTATACTAGAGGAATTATTTAGAGGGCAATTCAAATTCATTTTTTTTTTTAATTTTTCGGCTGTTCTTTACTGTCCTTTACTGTTTTCTAATTTTCTATTTTCCTAAACCATGCCAGTATTGAGGCAGACGAAAAAAAATTCAAATTGAATTGAATTGAATTTGAATTTTTCGCGAGACTAACAAACGGCAATTGAAGACAATATAGTACCGATACATTTTACCTTACGGCATGCAAGATTTTCAAGAGAGAATCTGTTTCGTACATACACTTCTTATCACGATTCTAATATTTAAAATAAAATGGCAGTGGTAATCAACAAAAAAAAAATTAACATGCGCCATACCTATTGTTTACATTTCCAAACTCGAGCGAAATCCTAAAAACAAAAACAAAAAAATACTGCGTCATTGACATTATGGCGTGCGTGCCACAAATAAAAAAATAAATTTAATAGGTACTTACTACGAAAAATATGTTTATTTTTCTTTATCTCTTAGGTAGAAAAAAAATACTTAGAACTGCAATGTATTCTCTGTGGACCAAATACAAACTGGAAATGTCGAAGCCCTGGGACATTGCTGCCACATAGGCGGTGCTCTCAAGGTTATTCAAGAACACGTTTTCCTCGGGCAAAATCTTCAGTTTGGTATGAACAACTTTGAGAAGGAGGGTAACAGAAGAATTCAGCTGGGCTGGGCAGCGTTTGGGAAGCTTCGTCGGATCTTCTCGTCGCGTATTCCACAGAGCCTACAGACTGAGGTCTTCAATCAGTGCGTCCCGCCTGTTATGACTTACGGAGCCGAAACGTGGACGCTGTGGAACGGGCAATGCTTGGAGTCTCTCTGTGGGATCGAATCCGCAAAGAACCAAAGTTGTCGACATAGCTCACAGAATAAGCAAGCTGAAGTGACAATGCAATTAGCCGTAGAGCCGATGACCATTGGCGAAACCGTGTTTTTGAGTAGGGACCATGATTCGCAAACGTGAGGTGGGACGCCCTCAGGCTGAGTGGAGCGACGATCTTCGTAGGGTGGCTCGTCGCAGCTGGATGACCATCTTTACATACCGAGACCCCTCCGTGCCTCGGAAAGCACGTTAAGCCGTTGGTCCCGGCTGTCATTCATGGATCTTTGACAGTCGTTACAGGTCATCAGAAGCCCGAAAGTCTGAGAACTAGTCTTACCAAGGCGTATCGCATTACCCAGTAACTGTGTTATGGAGGTTAGATAGCCAGTTGCTTCAGGTAAAAAAATAATAGTATTCAGCTGCATCCGGTAAGGCTGGAAGCCGTGAAAGCCGTCGCCAACATATATATGTAGTTGGGGAAAGATTGGGCTAGGCAGAATTGCATCGATTGCAGATATAGATTTTTTCTATTACCTTTTAGTTAGGAAAATTTCCACAGCAGTCTCTGTGGGCCAAATTGGGAACTGGCAAGGTCGAAGTCAGCACGTGTATGCAGCCTAGGAACATTATCATCTCTTTAAGAATACTGTAAGCTGATAACTCATATGTTATAACGCGTGTAAGTATTATCTGACTGTTTACTTCTACTGTCGCATGTGCATTATTATTATCGCAGACTTAGCTTTTCACCCGTGGCTTCGCTCGCGTGGAGTTCGGAAATTCTCCCACGGTAAGTATCCTATGTCAGTATACATATATAGGATACTTTTTATACCGGTATGACGTTTCCTATCTGACTACTTGAGAAGAAATGCCGAAACAAACTCAGAGGTCAGAGTTTCTTTTAAAGTCCAGACATAATCTTGGTCAGATCATGTGAAGTGTTGAAGACCATGTAGATGGATGTCTGAAATGGTCTTTTCAGGAAAGTACCAGACAGATTTGAGTGTACCAGTCCAGTCAGTGCAAGCATTTGTCAGTAATCGTGTAGCTCAACTCAAAACATGAGGAACTCATCGACTCGACAATAGCAAAGAAAGGACAGACATTTGCGTAGCCCGCTTAAAGTACTCAAAACTGCCAGACCAACATTAGCTCTAACAGACAAAGGACAAAAAAGTATGACCCACATAGTCCTCATATCCACAATAATTATAGTAAAATAATAGTCATCATTGCCTTTTCCTAAATAAGTTAGAGTCTGCTTCAGTCGGCGGTAGGTATAACCGGATGCAACTGAATACCAGTATTTTACATGGAACGACTGCCTATCTGACCTCCACAACCCAGTTACCTACTCGGTAATACCCTTGGTAAGACTGGTTGTCAGACTTTCGGGCTTCTGACTACCCGTAACGACTGTCAAAGATCCACGAATGACAGCCGGGACCAACGGCTCATCGTGCTTTCCGAGGCACGGAGAGCTCTCGTTATGTAAAGATCACCTATCCACAGACCAATCGCGGCAAGCGTAGCTTAACCTGATCGATCGACCTGTGCCGCTGTTGTTTAGCCACGGCTCCTCATAATTAAAGTAAAATAATACTATACAAAGTAAAACAGACTGACAAAGGTCCGCGTATATGGAACAAAAATTAACACAATGATTAAACATTACTGAAGTATTTTTATTTATTGTTGTTATAGGTCAAAACCCCATGCCCTTGAACTCTATCACGACTGGGCCCCAATTCTGTATGGTAGTTGTTATTCCCAGCGTAATCTCACCACGTGTAAAGCACGTACGGTTGTCAAGCGTTATTTTGACAGTTCAAACCGCGCCAACTTGCGTTAGTTTCGCGCGGTTTCGTCTATGTGTCATAGAGAATACGTTACTACTGTTACTAGCCGATATCGTGATTGGCTGAGGAATTGATGTGGTTTCGAAGTCATCATCTCATCTGCCTAAGTGCCTAGCCTTTTCCCAACTATGTTGGGGTCGGCTTCTAGTCTAACTGGATGCCGCTGAGTACCAATATTTTACCTGGAGCGACTGCCTATCTGACCTCCACTACTCAGTTACTGGGTAATATAAACCCCTTTGTAAGACTAGTTGTCAGACTTTCGGGCTTCTGACGACCCGTAACGACAATTCTCGTAATTTTAAGAACGTTCACAGTCTGATCTCAGTCTCAATCTGTCAAAAATACCTCTAATTTCCCTACATTTTAACATTTGTTTGTCGCTGATATGAGACTACGACTAGATTTTGAGTGTTTTAAATTACGAGAATTGGCCTTCTGACCTTCAAAAACCAGTTACTGGGTATACGAAACCCCTTGGTAAGATTGGTTGTCAGACTTGGGCTTCTGACGACCCGTAACGACTGCCAAAGATCTACGAATAACAGCCGGGACCAACGGCTTAACGTGCTTCTCGAAGCACGAAGGGATCTTGTAATGGATGTCACCTTTTTTTTTTATTGACAATGGGCTCTCTCTTGACCTCAATCCAGCCCAGAGGCAGGGATGAGATCTACGGTGGAACGAGCTTGCCCAGAAGAAGCCTATTCACTCTCGCCTTGAAGAGATTCGGGATGTATGAACTCGGGAATGCAGACGCAGGCTGACGATTCCACTCCTTAGCTGTGCGCATCAGAAAAGATGACGAGAAGCGCTTAGTGTGTATATATGGTATATTAACCAAATAGGGGTGGTATCCCGTATCATCCACACCGACCTATCCACAAACCGACCTCAGCAAGCGTAGCTTAACCATTGATCGACCTATGCGGATGTAATTAAACACAAGCCACTGAAAAAAACCAGCACACGTAATTTAACACAAGCAAGAAGCCATACCTATTACAAAATCAACTCCAAAAATATTAAAAAAAAACCGGTTTATACGCTAAGTTTATTTAAAAATTGCTTATTAATAAAAGCCGGCCGGGCTAAAAATAGCACCACGAATGCTTGCTTTCTAATTTTGGCTCGCTTACCTCACAGAACTGTACAAAATACCTACCGGCCACCAAAAAACGTGAATAAAAACACTTATTGATAAAAAAAACCTGTTTGTTTTTTGTTATTTCGTTTGTTACTCTGCAAGCTATGTGCAGAAGGTGAGGTTTGATCGAGAGCTTCAGAATCAGACTTTTTATTTTTCGTTTGCAATGTATCTTTAACAACCATCGCGCCGCGGTTTCACCCGCATGAGTGTCGATCCCGTGGGGATATCGGGATAAACAGTATCATGTGTTATTCTGATGATAACCTATTCAACACCATTCTTTGCGTTATATAGGTTGTTGAGCAGACAAATCTTTCAAACATATAAAGCAATGGATTAGCAATATCCTTCAAATTGATTCAGCACCCTAATTGCGTAACACACAATCAATCGGAATCAGAATCATTTTGAAAGCAAATTGCTAATCCATTGCTTCATAAGTTCGAAAAATTTGTCTGCTCGACACGTAAATTACGCAATGAATGTTGTTGAACTGTCAAAATGATTCTGATTCCGATTGATACGCTACGTTGGCCGATTCGCGGTCTCCACTAAAGAACACGTCTACCCCCCAACCAACCAGTGACCCCAATGGTCATCGGTTCTACGGCTAATACGGCCACTTCAGCATAGCTCAACCATCCGACAGGCTATCGTATCGATAATGACACATTTTGATAACCTGATTTGCCTTGACCCCGACATCAAGCAACTGCCCGAAGAATAGCGGGCGTCATTTAAACTGACAAAACTTTTGCGTTTTGGACTTGTGAACAACGTTTAGAAGACTACGATATCATTGATTGATGTTCGATACGGAAGCGTATAATAATAATAATAATAATATCCCTGGACATTTCACACAGCGCCATCTAGTCCCAAGCTAAGCAACCATTAGGTTGCTTAGCTTGGGACTAGATGGCGCTGCTTGTGTTATGGTAACAAGATGGCTGATAAACTACTTATATACATTTTTTTTTTTGTAAATACATACATATTATAGATAGAAAAACACCCAGACTCGGAACAAATACATGTAGGTCATACAAATATTTGTTCCGTGCGGGAATCGAAGCCGCGACACGCAGCGCAGCAGTCAATCGCTTAACCACTGCGCCAACCGTGCCGTCGAGTCGCGTATCGAGTGGTTGTGAATGTTGCTTGCTTCTTCTGTGAGCTATGTCGACAACTTTTGGTTCTCTGCCGGATCACCTTATTCCGGGTTCCATCTCTCAGAGAGACTCCAATCCAAGCATATTAATAAGCTCTGGGCATTAGGCACTGACCTATATTACACAAGTACGCTGTCATCATCATCATCTGCCTAGCCTTTTCCCAACTATGTTGGGGTCGGCTTCCAGTCTAACCGGATGCAGCTGAGTACCAGTATTTTACATGGAGCGACTGCCTATCTGACCTCCACACCCCAGTTACTGGGTAATACGATACCCCTTGGTAAGACTGGTCAGACTTTCGGGCTTCTGACGACTCGTAACGACTGTCAAAGATCCACGAATGACAGCCGGGACCAACGGCTTAACGTGCTTTCCGAGGCACGGAGGGGTCTCGGTATATAAAGATGGTCACCCATCCACAGACCAACCGCGGCAAGCGTAGCTTAACCTGACCGATCGACCTGTGCGGCTGTTATTATTACACAAGTACGCTGTATTATATGAAATGACAGATGTTTTTGTGCCGATTCAAAGCGCCACGCTCGAGCGTCTCAGGAACTAAAATTGACACATTACAGCAAATGGCCGTCGTTTTGTTTTGGTACACACGGCTACACATCAAGCTATGCAAAACCAGTATTGGCTGACCGTTCATTGTGAGAAAATATCATACAAAGTGAGGCCAAGACAAACTGGTTTTGTATAGCTTGACGTGTAGCCGTGTGTACGTCTCTGACGATTTTTTTTTATCATGAGAGTATGCTCATTTTGTAAGACTCACTATCAAAAATATTAGTTCCATGGATGCTCATGTTGTTATCAGCGCCAAAATGGCGAAAATCAAATGTCTTCATTTTGTCATCGATAGCCAGGTACTCGTTTATTATAGGCCACTAGGTTAACCGTTTTTTGGCAGCTGCCTTAGAACTTTACTATTCCAGATTACGTAACTTTAAAATGCGTATTATGCCTTATACCTATTATTGAATTATCTTATTTATGGCTTCATACAGACATTATAATACCGTACGTGTATCAATCAATGTATTGTGTGTTGCTGCAATCACTAGTTCCATCTGTCAAAAAACGGTTTACCTAGTGGACAGCAGGACAGGGTATAAGGCTATGGGCCGTTGCCATAGTGATAAAATAAATTTGAATTGGAGTGAACCTTCTTTACAATATTTTTTATGTAGGCAAACTTTGTTAAAAACGTCGTGCCTACTTTAATCTTCTAAGATTTGACTCAGATTTGGTCTCAATATAGATATACTTAATAGCGTGGGTTTTACTCTATTAAACCCAAAGGAAGGGTGATGGGAAAAATAAGACTTCACAGCACGTAGTCTATAGAAAATTCTGATGAGATTATAAGATTACTTAGGTACCCGTACAGACACCAACAGGTCAAGCTACCCGAAACTATCAAATTTTTCCAATCAACTTTGAACCCAATTGCTTTAGTGATAGATAAAGTTAAAAATCTATTAAAATTTGACATATTGTATTAGCTTGATGTATCTAAATACTTTTACGTAGGTAGCGTGTTCAGAAAAACGATTCCGAACGATCTTTTCCGAAGATTAAGTCGCATTTTCACGCATAGAAATATAAAAAAAAAATTATATCTATGGTTTCACGCTAAAATAGTCCCTTTTTCTAATACAGGTTCTACCTTGTCCAGTCACGAGCACTAATATTTAAACTTAAAAACTTTCAATAGCGAATTTTGCGTTAAATAACAAAAACAACAATTAAATACACATTGCAGAAACCTATGGGTTCGAGAATACTGTTAGTAGTAACATAAAATTTAATTAAAAAATAAAGGAGTACTTAAATCGCTTTTGAATAAAGCCAAGTGTATACATATATGCTCGTGACTGTACACCAATAACAAGAGTTTTGAACTCAAATCATTGCAAGGCTTTTTTCCGCGAAACGAAACGTCAAATTAGTTGACTTTTTTTTCAAACCAAGTCATGGTAATCATTCAGCCAAAAACTTAAAAAGGTCATTGAAAAAAAGCAAACTTGGCTGTCGCAATATTGCGTTTTTTGAAAGTAAGTATTTAGTATTTATTTTGCTATCCATGGTCAGCATTTTTTGTTCGATTTGAAAATGAACTAAATCGAATTCAAAATGGACGCCGTTCTTCAATCTTGTAGAGTTGAAAAAGAATAGTTTACGTCAAGATGAGCATGGAATTAGTAAGTACCATTGCATCTGCATTATGAATTTTAGAAACAAAGTGCATAATATAGTACCTATTATAGTTGGATTGCTCGTAGGGTCCTAGGTTAGATCCCGTTTTTCATTATGATTCTCATAAGTAGAAACTCGAAGCCTGGATTTGTTAGCACACATACATGGGGCTCGGGTACTACAAAAAAATGTCTGCTTAGTTACCCTATTTTTTTTTTTGTGTGGGAAATCATCAAACAATTTCTCCCGCTCTGGGCGGAGCGGAGTCAGACTTTTACTGACTAAAACCCAAGCGTGTTCCTCCAGTTGCCTGTGCCAGGGGCCACGGTAACTCTTTCGAACAACTCGCGACCCTGGCAGTGCTTAGGTACTAGGTACCCCTCAGGCGTGATACTACTTACTACCTAATATTTTAATGGCAATCAAAATATATTTCAGATGGTATTATGAAGACTGGCAGACCACCATGTCACCATGATTACCATGCTGCCAGTCTTATAAGCACGTTTCCGGATTACTTTGACACCTAAGACAAGTGTACTTTTGTTTTTGTATTTATTTGTATGGTTAGGCAGTTATTTATTTAATTTTGTACGGTATCTAGTGTAAATAGTTAGTTACCTACACAATCATTAAAATATTTTGTTTGGTATATGACAATCCTGGTACCTACTGTTGTTTTTCGTAAGTCAATCAATGGCAAAAACACACCAAAGTAGGTAACACTTTCTTTCTTTTGAGTTGCGACCGTAGACATCAAAATGCTTCGAGTTCTATTTGCCAGTTAGTTAAAAATAAACGTAATACAAACTTTCGAAACGAACCAGGTTCTCGGTGTTACGTCACTGCAGTTTTTGCGCCATCTTTTGAGTATTTTTCCGTCAGTTAGAGGCCAGTGGAACTTTTTGGTTCGACGCCCAGTTTTGTTGAATCTCCTCTTGTAAGTAGAGGATGTACTGTAGAGACTATAGCATAGTTGGTGCTAACATGCAACCTCCGCGAGTTTGTTAAAAAGTGATTGGCATAAAAGACGAGACAAATATAAAGATTTCAGTTTAGAAGAGGTTAAGCTGACAAGCGAAATAAGGAAGATGTTAAATACGTAATAATTATATTATTGAACATTACGAGATAAACCTTAGTTTGATTTTATTCCTCCCGGTACCGAAGGAAGGGCTTGTTTCTTTATGTACCATGAAGGTATTACATTTAATTCGATGTGTCACGAGCAGAAAGATAATTCTCGTAATTTAAAACGTTCAAAATCTAGTCGCAGTCTCTTCTCGGCGACAAACAAATGTCAAAAGCTTGTCAAAATGTAGGGAAATTAGACGTATTTTTGACAGATTGAGACTGAGATCAGACTGTGAACGTTCTTAAAATTACGAGATTTGACCCTCTGATCTCAATCTGTTAAAAAAATACTTCTAATTTCCCTATATTTTGACAAGTTTTTGACATTATTTGTCGCCGAGAAGAGACTGCGACTAGATTTTGAACGTTTTAAATTACAAGAATTGGCCTTCTGACCTGTAACCGCTAGAAAAACTCATTTGCACTGTTCATTTTATATCTACGTTTCACGTATTAAATTGTTTTAAATATGCAAGATAAAAAATCGGCTTAAAAAATTCAACAGCATTTTTATTTACGGAAACTGTTCAAATAAGTTATTTATAAATTATAAACCAAAGATTTTGCGGCCAATTTGTATTTTTTCTATGCCAGCTTTTTAATGTTGCCATTAATTTGATTAATCGAAATGTAAATTGATTGAAAAAAAAAATGTTTGCCATGTGAAAAATAAAAAAAGTTCAAGTAACGTATTTTAGACTTTCAAACTATAAAAGTAACCCCTTTTTGCCGAAAGCATGATTAATTTGCAGTATTAATTAATCATCCTATAATGTTCCCACTGCTGGGACACAGGCCTCTTCTCGGTGAGAGGGCGCGGGCCGTAATCCACCACGCGGGCCCAGTATGGGTTGGTAGATGTCACATGTCTTCGAATTTTTGGTTCTAGGACATGCCACTTCACCGTTTTGAGAGCAGTTGTGATGGAATAATTTACACAAAGTATAGCGCCTGCCTGGGTTTGAAATTACGATCTACATACAACTTGCAAGTTGTGGCCGTTACAACAGGGCTTGCCATCAACGGACACAGATCCAAACTCCGAGCTGCTAATGGGTAACAAACATACTATTAAAGAATCGCGACACTTTCGTTAAAAATGTAAACAAATATGAGTTTATGGAAAAATAGCTTTAATTCCTACACAATAAAGTTTAGTTTACGCTACAACTTCAAACATTTATTATACTGCGCTGCGTGTCGCGGGTTCGATTCCCGCACGGAACAAATATTTGTATGACCTACATGTATTTGTTCCGAGTCTGGGTGTTTTTCTATCTATAATATGTATGTATTTACAAAAAAAAAATGTATATAAGTAGTTTATCAGCCATCTTGTTACCATAACACAAGCATTAGGTTGCTTAGCTTGGGACTAGATGGCGCTGTGTGAAATGTCCAGGGATATTATTATTATCTCCTTTATTTCATTTAAATACTTACAAAATACATTTTTAAATATTTTTATAAACAAAAGGATAAAAAAACATTTAAAAATATAAAAAGTAGTAGCCCACCGGTATCGGGAACAGGGTCCAAGCTACCGGTGGTCAGGGCTCCAGAGAGAGGAACTTCCTGACAATGCGAGCCGTGTCCAGAAGTACCGCTTTCTGAATCAAGCCCTTGATCCAGCTGCCCAACGAGAGCCTCCTCAGGTGTTGGTCGAGGCTCTTGGCTATTAAGCCATTGGCTGTCACGACTATCGGCACAATGATCGCTGAGTCCACATCCCACATGTCGACAACCTCGCGAGCCAAGTCAAGATACTTGATTTGTTTATCTTTCTCGGCTTTCACGAGGTTCTCATCATGCGGGACGGTTATGTCAACAATCATTGCGCGCCGCTCTGATCGATCCACCACCACTATATCAGGCTTATTGGCAACAATAGTCCTGTCAGTGATGATGGATCGATCCCAGTACAATGTGATATTTCCATTTTCGAGAACTGGGTCGGGCACATACCTGTAGTACGGCACCTCAGATTCGACAAGGCTGTATTTCAGAGCAAGTTGCTGATGGATTATCCTGGCTACAAGGTTGTGTCTATGCAAGTACTCTCCGTTAGCTAGACGAGAACACCCGGAGATAATATGCCTGATTGATTCTCCCGGCCGGTGGCATGCCCGACAGATGTCAACCGTGCCGTCTTTCACAATAAATCTCCGGTAATTGTTCGTCATCATAACTTCGTCCATAATTGCACAGACAAAACCTTCGGTTTCTCCAAAGAGGTCACCGAAACGCAGCCAGGCTACAGACGCTGGTAGATCTACATCGGGTCCATGTAGGGCCCGGTAAAAGCGTCCGTGAAGCTCCTTACTCTGCCATACTTCCATGCGATTATTGGTGTCAAGCACTACCGGCTTGCACCAGTTCTCTTTAGCCAAGGAGAGTGGGGTGAGGCCCTTGTCCACCGCGACTACATCTCGATGCATCCCCACGTCGGTTTCTAGGAAATATTCCCTGAGACTGCATATCTCGCGATTGTGGAGGGTCTTAGCGTTTAAAAAGCCTCGACCTCCACACTTTCGCGGGATATACAGCCTCATTACCGATGACCGTGGGTGATGCATTCGATTTGCAGTCAGCAGCGTCCGGACCCTCCTATCCAGGGCGTCTAGTTCGGTTTGAGTCCATTTGAGTATGCCGAAAGAGTACATCAAAACCGGCATGACCCAACTGTTGAAGGCACGCACCTTGTTTCCGCCTGATAGAAGACTATTAAGTACTTTTTTCAGGCGGCCAAAGAAGCGCTCCTTCAGCGATTGCTTCATGTCAGTTACATTGATGCCTAACGCTTCCGACATACCCAAATACTTATAGGTTTCGGATGCGGAGAGGGCTCTAAGGTTTGCGGAATCTGAGAGTTGGGTTCCCACGGATTCCACAATCTCTCCTCGCTTTACATGCATGACCGCACATTTGTCCACACCAAATTCCATCCTGATGGCGCTACTGAAAGTTTCAGTAATTTTCAGTAGCTCCATTAGTTGCAAATTGTTGGGGGCAAAGAGTTTAAGGTCATCCATGTAGAGGAGGTGAGATATAACCTGGCCACCTCTCCTCAGCCGATAGCCTAGACCTGAATCCTCCAGCAGTGTGCTTAGAGGATTCAAGGCTAAGCAGAACCAAAGCGGGCTCAAACTATCGCCCTGGAATATGCCTCGCTCGATCCTTATCGGTTCGCTATTCCTCTGAATATTTCGACATCCTGGATAGCGAAGGACCGTCCTCCATTGCCCCATACACGACCTCAGGAAGGTTCGCAGAGTTGCATCTACTTTATACAAATCCAGAACCCTCATGAGCCATGTATGCGGCACCGAGTCATAGGCCTTCTTATAATCTATCCAACATGTCGACAGATCCTTTCGGGAACGACGAACCTGTTGGCTAATGGCCATATCAATGAGGAGTAGCTCCTTAGTACCGCGGGACCCATTCCTACATCCATTTTGAGAGGCAGACATAATGGAGTTGTTGTCTATGTGGTTGTTAATTTTAGCTCTCAAAATGGATGTAAGAACTTTATAGACCGTCGGTAAACACGTGATCGGCCTATAATTTTTGGGTTCCGCGGTGCTACCTGATTTATGGAGCAGGTGGGTAACTCCTGTCGTTAGGAATTGGGGTAGCGAACCAGACTCCAAAGCAGTCTGGAACTGAGATGCCAAGCGAGCATGTGACCTTGAAAACCATTTGATCCAAAAGTTGTGCAGCCCATCCGGCCCTGGAGATTTCCAGTTAGGTAACGGACGGACTGCACGAGCTACATCTTGGGGGCAGATGGTAATACCCTCCATGTCTGGTATTGGATCACAGGCTCGCTCGACCTCTCGAGCCCAATCACCTTCGGTGTGACTGACAGGCGCCGACCAGATATTACGCCAAAAGGAACACATGACATCATCATCCGGCAGGCATGTGTCAGCCACACCTTGGTCCGGTTGCTCCCAACCCCTATAAACCCACCTTTGATCGCTCTGGAAGGTACGATTCTGAGTGTATCGGTCTACTCGCCGCTTATACCGACGAATACGGTTTGCCCATGCATACACTTTCTGCTTCAGGAAGTCGATACGCTCTGTGACACAAGACGTATATTCTTGAGGACTGATATCAGTCCCTGAGAACGCCCGTCTCACAAAGCGCATCACTCTAGGGCGAGTATTGCCCTCCCTGAAGCAGATTAGTTTGCCGATGAGCGCCCTGGCCCCACCAATACGGCGTTCAATCCTGCACTGCCAAGCTGGTACAGCTGGTTTCGGTCGTGTAGCTCTAGAGTCATTGGCAAATTTGACGTGAGCTACACGACATGCCGCTACAGCCGCGCAATACAGAATTGAATGAGTATCGATGAGGTCTTCGCAGGTATCAAAATAGCTTGACAACTGCGAATCCAGGACCGCCACCAGCGCCCTATTTTTGTTATGCATGGGCAAACGAGGTAAGCGTGGCCTAAGTTCAGGCGACATGAACCGATATTCCTGAATTGCACCTTCCAAAGCACTCCTCAATTCGTCATTGCACTGGGTACTTACGTTTGTAGCCCTGTCATTACTCCCCTCGTCAGCATGACTTGTGTTGGACTGCGGTAGTACTACAGCAGTCTGCGACTGGGGGGCGATGACATGGCTACTCTGCATTTCATTTCGCAGGCGATCAAGTACAGTGTCATCTAGCATGTGATTACGCTGGATGACCCGCACCTGATCCGATAGTCGTTGTGCCGAAACGTTGACAGCTGGCTCAAGCACCTGAAAAAGAGAGAGCATCCGAACACGGTACGCGGTCAGATTGTTTCCCCCCTCTGTAGCCCCATAGTATGAGCGCATGACATTTTCATTGATGGATCGTGTCCATCTCATGCGCTGCACACTTCCACCGGGAGCTGGGACCCTATCAGAGGCCGGTGGGCCTCGAGGTCCTAAGCCGTCCGGCGGCCGGCGTCCTCCCCGTCGACGAGCAGGTGGTGGCGTCGTGGGCGGAGAGAAATACTCGTCGCTCGAGCTCGACGCAACTACCGCGGCCGGTGTCGTCACAGCGCTCACAGTGGGGCTGGGTACCGGCGGCGGCGAGGCGGAGCTGAGCGAAGAGTCCGGTGGTGGTGGGCGTGCACGTCTTGCGGCTGATCTTGTCAACATTTCATTCTGATATTATGTTTTTGTGTTTTACCGGAGGCAACATGACAGATGTCACCTCCGGTTCGGCAGTTTTTGGTGAGAGTTTATTGCAATAGAATTGTTCATATTATCTTTTTAAAAGGAAAATTGGTTGGAATATTCGGTTTATGGTTGGTAATTCACAATAACTAGGTATAAAAACTGCTTCTAAAAATGTATTTAACTAAAAATATTAAAATATCGGAACGTTGACTTGTTGACGTTGGTGTTGCCAGCTCAAGGTCAAAAGTAATTATTATTATTATTATACTTTTTCAATAGTGCTAGTCACTCTGAAATCAACTTAATTAGGTACCATTAAAATAAAGTTGATATTTGTTTAACTTGGGCTGGCCTGTTTCTTGGCCAAAGAATTAGCATCGCCATACAACGTGGCAATGCTGCCAGCCTTTTGGGCACTGTTCCTGTTGACAGCGATGCGGACGAATTTTTTGATGCCCTGTGATTATTTTGCTTGTTTTTTTCAGTACATATGTATTATTATTTTAGACTTAATTTGAATTAATTATCTATTCATTTATTGTAGCATAATAAAGAGTACTTGAAATAATATCAATTTGAAATCTATATAAAATTTGAATATAGATACTTAGCGACTAATAAAATGATCCGACTGCAGAGGGAAAATTCTCGTAATTTTGAGAACGTTCACAGTCTGATCTCAGTCTCAATCTGTCAAAAATACCTCTAATTTCCCGACATTTTTGACATTGACTGTGGCTGGGATGAGATTGCGACTAGATTTTAACCGTATTTAGGCCGCGTTCACACCAAGCGTATGGTCTGCCGCCGACTGTGAACATGTACAGACGCCAGCAGGTCAACCTACCCGAAACTGTCAAACTTTCCCAATCAACCTTGAACGTTAATGCTTTAGCGATAAAGTTGAAAATCTATTAAAGAAATTTGACAGATTGTAGTAGCTTGATGTGCTGGCGGCTGTACGAAAAACAAAGTCTTTCTTTCATACCTTTTGTAATGAAGACGCTTAGCAAGGCTCGCAGTCGGCGGCAGACTATACGCTTGGTGTGAACGCGGCCTTAATTACGGAAATTGGCCTTCTGTTTCCAGTTTTCATTGTGACTAAAGGAACGCTAAAAAGGCTTAATTAAAAAACGTGTTCGAATGACGTAGGTACGGTTTTTTGATTACTGGCAACTTGACTGGCATAGTTAGAACTAGTTTACTTACGTAAATATTGAACTTTGCTCCTTTGCTAAATAAGTATGCTTAATTTAGGCTCACCAACTCTCGGAATTTGATTACAATAAATGAAAAGGGTCCTCACCTAACATCACTTGCAGGGCGGCTAAGTTCAGCCGCTTACGCTGTCTGGAAAATCCGTCAATTAACAGACGTGGAAACCGCAAGACTGGTCTATTTTAGTTACTTCCATAGCATCATGTCTTACGGTATTTTGCTGTGGGGACGGGCTGCAGATATTGATTCTATCTTCATTCTGCAAAAGAGGGCTGTCAGAGCCATCTACAATCTCAGCAGACGCGAATCTCTAAGGCAACTGTTTAAAAAAATTAACATCATGACGGTTCCTTGTCAATATATATACGAAAACATTATGTACGTTCGAAAACATCTACATCTTTTTAGTAAGATAAGTGACAGGCATAACTTTAACACTAGGAATAGGAACAAACTAGATCAACCGAGCTTCAGATTGTCTAAAGTAAAAACTTCTTTTATGGGGTACTGTGTAAAATGTTATAATAAAATACCACTCGATATTCTTCAACTAAATGAGAAGAAATTTAAAACATGCATTAAACGCACACTATGTAGACAAGCATATTATAAGTTGGACGAGTATATAGTAGATAAAAATGCTTGGCTTAATGCTGGTCCTGCTCCACAGGCAGTTGGGCTTACAAGTTGATCACAATTTCAATATTTGGAGGAGATGCTTCCCCTTTTTGTTTTTTTTTTAAATGTTTATTTTATTTAATCAGGATTAATTTTTAATACTTCAGTATTAAATACCTCTTCATGATTGGTAGTAATTTTTTTTTTCTCTAGTCTCTTAATTAAATTGCAAACTATAGTTTTGTATAATTTAGAAGGATTTTTGAAAATTTTGTAAATGTAAGAACCATGGATTCGTTTTTTATGATATTTTGATGTTGACTTGAAAGAGCATGGCAGTTGAGATTATGTCATGCTCACTTAAATGTCTCACTGGTGGTGGCGCGTGTGTTGGATCATTCGGTTCCCTACGAAATGGTTGAGCTGGGTGGTGCTGATCCACGCGTCATGTTCGTGAACGGGCGCCATCTGTTGAGACTCGTCATCTCTTAACTGCCAGGGATTATTTTTAATTTTATATTTTAATTTGTTTCTTTACATCGTTCTCACATATAGAAGCAATAAGAAAAATGTAACCAGGATTTTGTAAAAATGTCTTGATTTAAAAGAGTGTCCGTGGAGTTTCTTGCCCGTTCTTCTCCATAGAGATCTACGCTTTGGAATGGGCAACTAGCTTCAACTTTCTGACTAACTGACCGACTATTTAATTTTGACAATTCAAAAGTGCCTGTAAATGGTTTAATTGAAATAAATGATTTGAGTTTGAGTTTGATTAAAAATTGAATATTTTGTTGTTAATAATTCATTATTATTCTCTCATTCTACTTTCCCCGGTCCAATGCGATTGTAGGCCAATAGTCCAGCTCATCGCTCCGTCTCTTTCTGGACCTGGCGCGCAGTCGTTTCCTTCCATTTAGGATCCACTGAGAGGTGACTTATACGTATTGCTGCTCCGACATGCGACAGATGTGGCCAGCTCAGTTCCACTTTAGTCCAGCAGCCGCGCAGTCCGCTATTTGTGTTTAGGGACGAAGCATAGAGTTCCTGATGCGATTTGTGAGTTTGACACCTAGTATACTTCGTTCCTTAGCTCGTTGGCAGACTCCAAGTACGGACTTTTGGACCTTTTTTTTAAACTTTTCATTACGGACGCTTTTAACGTTCTGCATCGTTCTCACATGCATAATTTCTAACATGAATGATGTAACCAATACTTTGTAACCATATATTGATTTAAAAGAGTGTCCATGGAGTTTCTTGCCCGTTCTTCTCCATAGGTACCTACGCTTTGGAATGGGCAACTAGCTTCATTTTTCTGACTGACCGACCCCTTGACAATTCAAAAGTGCCTGTAATTGGTTTAATTGAAATAAATAGTTTGACTTTGTTATTCTTTATTCCACAATAGAACAGCCGATCGATTCTGTAAAAATCTCACCGTGAAAAGTTAGGTGAAGTGAGCTTAGAGTGAGCTGTCAATAGTGTCAATCATCATCTGCCTAGCCTTTTCCCAACAACGTTGGGGTCAGCTTCCAGTCTAACCTGATGCAGCTGAATACCAGTATTTTACATGGAGCGACTGCCTATCTGACCTCCACAACCCAGTTACTGGGTAATACGATACTCCTTGGTAAGACTGGTTGTCAGACTTTCGGGCTTCTGGCTACCTGTAACGACTGTCAAAGATCCACGAATGACAGCCGGGACCAACGGCTTAACGTGCTTTCCGAGGCACGGAGGGGTCTTGGTTTGTGAAAATGGTCACCCATCCACGGACCAACCGCGGCAAGCGTAGCTTAACCTGACCGATCGATCTGTGCGGCTGTTATTATTTAGCCACGGGCCCCTCCTGTCAATAGTGTCAATCGCCTAACATTATTTGGAATGACAGCTCACTCCACGCTCACTTCACCTAAGTTTTCACGGTGAGATTGTTACAGAATCGCACTGCAGGAAAGAAAATACGTGTATTTGCGGTAAACATGACGCAGAGCCAGAAAACAAACACAAAAAAAAAAATTAGGTGAAATATGCGTCACGTCCACGCAAAACGGCCAATCTTACAAAACATCATCTGCTTAGCCTTTTTACAACTATCTTAGGGTCAGCCAGTCTAACCGGATGCAGCTGAATACCAGTTATTCACATGGAGCGACTGCCTATCTGACCTCCACAACCCAGTTTATTTTTATCTTTATTTCTTCAGGACAACAAACAAATTGCATAATAATGCTTAATACTAGTACAGATAGATTATAGAACATTTAGGTAATAACACTAATAACGCAACCAGCACTGTTATCCTCATAATAAAACAATAAAAACTTAATTAGGTACAAGCAATGGGTACAAGCAAACTTAGGCAAACAAAAAACTTAAATGTGATTTACACAACACTTAGTAAAAGGTGAGACAAAATTTCCACAACCGACTTCGAAACTCGTCATCAGATCTTAACAAAATTGAAATGCGTGCGTACAGAAAATAATCATAGAAATATGATGTATAGTCTCACATAATTATTCAAACAGGTTTTTCTAAGAACATTCCAACATTAGCTTGTTTTTAGATTGAAAGTGCATACAATAACGTTTCGATTGACGCTGACGTAGCGATGAAAATATTGGATGATCTACAAGTAGATACTACAAAAACGACAAAAGATATGTACAAATTTTATTTCCTAAAATTTGTACATATCTTTTGTCGTTTTTAAGCGAAAGATAATTAAATCGGACACTGGTGAAACTACACTTTCTAGGTGGACCAATGAAGGTCTTGTACACGGGGATCCTCTATCCCCGTTAGGTACTTTTCAATTTGGTAACACACAAAATATGTCTCCATACACAGAACGAATTATTGTCGCAGTATGCAGACGATTTTGTTTTATTTTTTAGTGATAAAGACATTAAAAGTTGTGAAATACGTATTCAAAAAGCGCTTGACAGTGTAATTATTATATTAGATGAATTAGGTTTAGTTTTATTAACCGACTTCTAAAAAAGGAGGAGGTTCTCAATTCGGATGTTTGTATTTTTTTTTTATGTTTGTCTGCAAGCAAACCTAACTATACTGTCTCTTTAGTAAGGAACAAAGGAGACTATTGCGGCGGACTATTGGCTAGATCAGATTGTGTAACATATTTGTGAACTAGCTGACCCGGCCATATAAATTATTTCTAGCTGCCCGGCGCTAGGTACTTCGTTCGCGTGGTGTCCTACTCCCACCCTACTCTTACACTACTCCTACCCTACTCCTACCCTACTTCTACCCTACTCCTAACCTACTCCTACCCTACTCCTACACTACTCCTACCCTACTCCTACCCTACTCCTAATCTACTCCTACCCTACTCCTAATCTCCTAATCCTAGATCAGATCGAGTGAGTTTTTGTGTGTGGGGGCACACACAAAAACTCACTCGCATACACTACACAAGTGCGCTCCTTTTTTGTATTTTTCTTATAACTTTATTTTACTGTTTTATTTTAATTAGCGTTTTTATTTGTTTTCAATTGCATACTTATTAGATAAGTGGAAGTGCGGAGTTCACCTAACACAAGCATCTTCTTGCTTAAAAGGTGATCTCCAAATAATATTTTTCATTTGCAACATTTTTTTTTATATACAGGGTTATTTGTAAAACCCCAGCAACCTCTTAAGAGGTCATTGTACTCATCATTATGAACAACTTTTACTATGGGACCAAAACTGAAATCGCGAAAAAAAAATCAGCTGTTCCCTACATTTATGTTCGCATAGCTCGTCAAAATGTAGGGAGCAGCTGATTTTTTTTTCGCGATTTCAGGTTTGGTCCTATAGTAAAAGTTTTAGTCCTATAGTTTAGTTTTTGGTCTTAAGAGGTTGTTGGTGTTTTACAAATAACCCTGTATAAGTTTCACGGTGAGATTTTTACAGAATCGACCGGCAGAATGTCGTGTAGTATTAAATTACTTAAATCTCTTTGTGTAGCTTAAAAGAAAAGCCAAGGGTAAAAAATTAAATTAAAGAAAGGGAGGTAGAAAACAATTAAAGCTATATTTACAAGCAATTAAAAGATGGAGATGGACTGAAGAGTATCGTGTGTAGTAAGTATGTGGAGGTGGGGTGTACTGGTGACGATGCGCGATAGGTGGGTTGAGGAGACTGAGGTGGGGATACAGCTGAAGCTGAGGAGGTAGACCGACGCGAGGCAGGTGCTGGCGACAGGTGCAAGTCCAGGTGCCGATGCAGGTACAACCTTTGTATCCATTATGACGCTGAAACTTATTGCGATCTTTCATGCAATGTCTTATATAAGCAAGTGAACGAAAGTTAAACAACATTGTTATCTTTCTGATAGCAAAAGCGCTTTGCAACACGTGGCTCGGCTCGATGCGCCTCTGGCATCAGAGGTGTTGCGATAGCCTACGATATTATCAGTAATTATTTATAATTTTAATAAAAACGGCATTGAGTTTAGTTTTCTTACAAAACTTCAACTATATTCCGACGACCCTGATTACTTATCTCCTTTGGTGACCGTACAGTCACGAGCAAAAGTATGTATACACTCAGCTTTATTCAAAAGCGATTTACTCCTTTATTTTTTAATGAAATTTTATGTTGTTACAAACATAGCATTTTCGTACCCATAGGTTTATGTAATGTGTCGTATTTCAACGTTGCATTCGTTATGTCACGAAAAAATCGAAATTGAAAGTTGCCAAGTGTTGACATATTGGTGCTCGTAACTGTACGTAAAACGTAGCAGCGCTCAGTATTTTCTGCCGAACCCCATGGGGAGATGGCGTGTATCTTTCTTTCTTGCCTGAGTCCTACAGTCTTACATTGTGAGATCGTAATTTTTGTTTATAATTATTTATTGTTATAAATTATTTACATTATATAAAAAAAATCTACCTAGCCTTTTCCCAACTATGTTGGGGTCGGCTTCCAGTCTAACCGGATGCAGCTGAATACCAGTATTTTACATGGAGCGACTGCCTATCTGACCTCCACAACCCAGTTACTGGGTAACACGATACCCCTTTGGTAAGACTGGTTGTCAGACTTTCGGGCTTCTGACTACCCGTAACGACTGTCAAAGATCCACGAATGACAGCCGGGACCAACGGCTTAACGTGCTTTCCGAGGCACGGAGGGATCTCAGTATGTAAAGATGGTCACCCATCCACAGACCAACCGCGGCAAGCGTAACTTAACCTGACCGATCGACCTGTGCGGCTGTTATTATTTAGCCAATGTACATGTGAAAAAATAAGCAAAAGAATCATAGGTTGAGAAATAAAAAATTCGTCCGCATCGCTGTCAACAGGAACAGTGCCCAAAAGGCTGGCGGCATTGCCACGTTGTATGGCGATGCTAATTCTTTGGCCAAGAAACAGGCCAGCCCTCTGGTCACGTGAAGAGTCGACTAACCGCTTGGCGATATCTCGATAAACCAAGTGGGCACTCGGACCCCATGGCCCTAGTGTTTCAACCCCAAACGGCTCGAAGATATAACTCCCAATCAGGCTGGAATATTTTCGCCGTTTGAGGTTTTCTGCACCAGCAGCAGCAGCTCCAGCACAGCCCACCGTTTCAATTTTCGTTTAGTTTTTTAAGTGAATTGTTTTTGATTGTATGTATATTTTTTTGTCTCTTTTACTATTTCACACGCTGTCTACATCTCTGTATCTATTGTCCTGTCTCAGGTGTGCTGGAAGAGATTTCTTATGAAATAAGTATCACCTCAGTACCAATTTTTGCTGTTCTGTTTTTCTTGACTGTTTATACAGGGTTATTTGTAAAACACCAGCAACCTCTTAAGAGGTCATTGTACTCATCATTATGAGCAACTTTTACTATGGGACCAAACCTGAAATCGCGAAAAAAAAAATCTGCTGCTCCCTACATTTTGACGAGTTATGCGAACACAAATGTAGGGAACAGCTGATTTTTTTTCTGCGATTTCAGTTTTGGTCCCATAGTAAAAGTTGCTCATAATGATGAGTACAATGACCTCTTAAGAGGTTGCTGGTGTTTTACAAATAACCCTGAATATGTGTGTACATAAATGGTAAAATTAAAAATTGTGGTAGGCATCAGGTTTCCCTGCCATCTGTCTTCACTTTCTATATGTTTTATTACCTAACTTCTGCCCGCCAGTTCGTCCGCACAAAATCTCTTCTTTCCCGATCCAGCTCGTCGCATCGCATCGCCTACTCACGACATTACTTCGTATTCGCTAAGCGTTTTCGGACTCTTTTTTTCTTTGAGTTTCTTGCCTATTTTTCTCCATACGAAAACTACCTTTTGGAAGGGGCGACTAGAATCAATTTTTATTTTTATTTTATTTTTGACGTTCAAAAGTGCCTTTTATGTGTGCCTATTTGAAATAAATGATTTGAGTTTGACTTTGACTTTGGCTAGGCTGATGTTAAAAAGCCTTCCTCACGAATAATAATACACAGACACAATCAGGTTGCAAACATCATTCACCAAAAACTCGCACTCAAACACAGTCTCATACAAAACTCTTGCACTCCTTACTACAACTACAAACCACAAACTATACTAGAAAATGATACGCACAAAATGTACTACGATCGCGCCATACTTAGAGATAGGACTATCCACTACAGTAGACCAGACATAACCCTGCAAGATAAAATAAGAAAAATCACTTACCTCATAGACATTACAGTTCCTAATACTACCTACAAAAAACCATATCTGAAAAAAATAAGCAAATATGCTGAACATAAAGAAGAAGTCACAAGAATCTGGAGACAAGAAAAAGTATACGCTATGCCTATAGTTCTCTTCACGACTGGCGCTATACCCAACCATCTTCTCCGTAGCCTGAAACTAATAGATTTAGAAGAATCCGTCTATGTTAACCTACAGGCAAAGCTGCCATCTTAAACACCTGCAGAATAGTTAGGAAGTTCATGCAGTTAGAGGAAGAAAACACACCCTCACACACGCTGCATTTGGCTTTGGCCCGTAAATGTAGCTTAGACCAGCCTAAGAGCTAAGAAAAAAAAACCACACGCCCAAAATAATAATAATCCATTAATAATAATAAATTCGAACAATTTCAGAACAGATAAAAAACAATATCAAAATCCAAGCAAACGTCACTTTTACATACACGTGGTAGTGACCGCGATTCGACCGGTCCCCTCATTAGGACGGCTCCTGATAACATTTCTAGGTCTGGAGTATCCGAAGTGCTCTCCAGACCTCTGACCTGGTCGCCATGCGTGGTAAAAGCGTCAATAATCTCCGGACGATACGCTCCAAATTCTTTGAACTACGATAAGACAATTTTGGCACTTATCTAATGTAATACAAGAGTCTAATTTGGACAGAGCGTGCAAAATTTAAAGAGAGAAATTTAGCGAGAGCAGTTGTGAACCCAGACAGGCGCCTTTATTATCATCATCATTTCAGCCGAAAGATGTCCACTGCTGGACATAGGCCTCTCACGAGCACCTCCACTTCGACCGGTTCTGTGCTTCTCGCATCCAACGGGTTCCTGCGGCCTTCACAAGGTCGTCAGTCCACCTTGTGGGAGGCCTTCCAACGCTACGTCTTCGTCGTCGCAGTTGCAGTCTGATCTCAGCGACAAACAAATGTCAAAAACTTGCTAAAAATGTATGGAAATTAGAGGTATTTTTGACAGATTGACACTGAGATCAGACTGTGAACGTTCTTAAAATTACGAGAATTTGAAGACTGATGTGTGAGGTGACGGATAGAATAGAATAGAATGACGGATATGTATATCAGTTTTATACTGTAACGTGCAGGGTGTAAGAAATAAAAAAAATACGTTTAGTTACGGTAAACGTTTGACGGCACGGTTGGCGCAGTGGTTAAGCGATTGACTGCTACGCTGCGTGTCGCGGGTTCGATTCCCGCACGGAACAAATATTTGTATGGCCTACAAGTAGTTGTTCCAGGTCTGGCTGTTTGTCTATGTGAGTTTAAATGTTTGTAAACGCACCCACGATACAGGAGAAATTCCTAGTGTGGGTCAACGTTTTTTAAAAAAAACAAAAAAAAACATGACGCAGAAAAAGAACACACACACACAAAAATTACAATTTGGAGGAAACATGCGTCACATCCACGCAAAAAGGCCATCCATCGCTCAGCATAACGCTAAGACCCTATGCGAGACCGAGCCTCTGCGCTGGTGTATGCAAGCTTAAATATTTAATAACAAAATAAAAAAATGTTGCCCCACACTAGGAATTACTCATTACTCCTGTATCGTGGGTGCGTTTACAAACATTTAAACTCACATACACAAACAGCCAGGGGCTGCAGTCTCGACATTCATAGCGATCGCTTTACGGCCTAATTCGGTCGCAAAGTCCTGTCACTCCATACATTACACCTGTCAATCCGGGACTTTGCGACCGGATTCGGTCGTAAAGCGATCGCTTTGAATGTCGAGACTGCAGCCCCAGACCCGGAACGACTACCTGTAGGCAATACAAATATTTGTTCCGTGCGGGAATCGAACCTAATGTGTACCGAAACCGAAATTAATTTGTGTCAGATAAAAATAGTAACGAATATGTACATGAATAGCGGACTGATAACACTGATAAATGACACGGACGATGACGACATGATAGACCTTCGTTCATCATCATCATCTGCCAGCCTTCTCCCAGCTATTTTGGGGTCGGCTTCCAGTCTAACCGGATGCAGCTGAATACCAGTATTTTACATGCAGCGACTGCCTATCTGACCTCCACAATCCAGTTACTGGGTAATACAATACCCCTTGGTAAGACTGGTTGTCAGACTTTCGGGCTTCTGACGACCCTTAAGACTGCCAAAGATCTAATGACAGCCGGGACCAACGGCTTAACATGCTTTCCGAGGCACGGAGGGTCTTGGTATGTAAAGATGGTCACCCATCCACGGACCAACTGCGGCAAGCGTAGCTTAAACTGATCGATCGACCCGTGCGGCAACAATGTTGATAGCGCAATGAATATTGTTGAACTTTATTTTTTTTTATAAAACGTTGCCCCACACTAGGAATTTCTCCTGTATCGTGGCTGCGTTTACAAACATTTAAACTCACATACACAAACAGCCAGACCCGGAACGTAATAGCAGTCAATCGCTTAACCACTTTTTTTTTATAACAGCCGGACAGGTCGATCGGTCAGGTTAAGCTATGCTTGCCGCGGTTGGTCTGTGGATGGGTGACCATCTTTACATACCGAGACCCCTCCGTGCCTCCGTTGGTCCCAGCTGTCATTCGTGGATCTTTGACAGTCGTTACGGGTAGTCAGAAGCCCGAAAGTCTGACAACCAGTCTTACCAAGGGGTATCGTATTACCCAGTAACTGGGTTGTGGAGGCAGTCGCTCCATGTAAAATACTGGTACCTATTCAGCTGCATCCGGTTAGACTGGACGCTGACCCCAACATAGTTGGGAAAAGGCTAGGCAGATGATGAAATGCATTACGCATCCCCGCTCGCGGGGGACGAGACGGGGTATGTGGGACTCCTGTCGGAATGACAGTATACCCACTAAAACTCAGCGGTGTTCCCACTTCGCCGTGATGGGAGAGCCATGGGAAACCGGCTTAGCCTTTACTTCTACAACCCTCCCGGCGCATGCCCGCCTAGCTGGCGGGCCCCGCAGGCCATTCCCGTAGCCCCCCAGGCTGGGGGGCTACGGGAATGGCCGGGAACACCTGGCCATTCCCGTCCGACACTGGTGGAGGCCTGTGCGATACAAGCAAGGGTGCCCCCGCACCCGTAGCTAAACCACTGCGCCAACCGTGTCGTCAAAAACTACCTACCTAAATGAAACTCATTGCTACTGATCGTTGTACTGATAGTGTGGTGTTACGCAATCGCCGCAGTTCTATTCTATTCTGATTCGAAGAAACGAATTAAAAAAAAAACGCGTGTAAGGATAACCCCTTACACGAGTTTTTTTTTTTTGCTATCTCCTCTTGCGGTCTACTTTGCTACCACGAGTCGTCAGTTTTCCACGCGCTGAAGGCCAACACACGCTCTAGATTAAAACATTTTAAACCTAATCATTGAGTCATACTGGACAGCTGGCCATGACTTTTAAATATAAAATCAGGCCAGAGGGCGACAGATAGCAAATAAAAGTACCTAATCTGCAGCCAGATACTGACCTCGGTTCTGATGTTAGGTGTCAATGTTAGATCTCAAAGTCTGACAGCCAGTCATGTTACCCAGTAACTGGGTTGTGGAGGTTTAACAGCCGCAGGGGTTCGGTCGGTTCATGGAGGAGGGACCGTCTGTTACATTATCGAGACCCGTCCGTGCCTCGGAAAGCACGTAAACTGCGCAGATCTTTGACAGTCGTTACGGGTAGTCAGAAGCCCGAAAGTCTGACAACCAGTCTTACCAAGGGGTATCGTATTACCCAGTAACTGGGTTGTGAAGGTCAGATAGGCAGTCGCTCCATGTAAAATACTGGTATTCAGCTACATCAGGTTAGACTGGAAACCGATAATAGCATAGCTGAAAAAAGGCTAGGCAGATGATCATTGGTCATCCATTGCTTCATATATTCGAAAAAATTGTCTGCTCAACAACGTAAATACCGCAATGAATGTTGTTGAACTGTCAAAATTAAACTCTACTACTGTAAGTCTGTTCCGAACTACCCCGCCCCGCCGGTCTTAAGTTCAAACAAAGTTCAAGCATGAAATTAAATAAAATACCAAAAAAATCTTATCACATTTTAAGAATTTGGGCCAAGCTTTTAAAGTAATTTTTTGAATAATTTTCCCGAAAAGGTCAGAGTTCTCATCACGAGATGACGTAGCGAATTTAAAAGACCTAATATTTTATCTTTACACTTCGAAATGCGGTCGTAGGCACGTGTAAGAAATCTTTTGCGAAATAAAAACCATCTCAATCTCCATTTTATAGATTGCCTAGCTGCACCCCGCGGTTTCACCCGCATAAGTTTCGACGCCGTGGGAATATCGGGATAAAAAGTATCCCATGTTTTAAGCCTGGTTAAAAACTGTCTGTGGGCGAAATTTCATCCAAATCCGTTCAGGAGGTTTTGCGTGAAAGAGTAACAAACATCCATCCATCCATCCATACAAACTTTCACGTTTATAAAATTAGCAGGATTATAATTTAAGAGATGTTTATATATCGCCGGGGCTGCGGGTTGTTCAAAAGAGATACCGTGGCCCCTGGCACAGGCAACTGAAGGAACACGGGTGGGTTTTAGTCAGTAAAAGTCTGACACGCCCTTCCGCTCTGCCCAGAGCGGGAGAGGTCATTTTATGATTTCCCAACCAAAAAAATAAAAATAAAGAGATGTTTATACACCGTGACTTTTTAGTCGTCTGACAACGGCAGCCCACTTCATGTATCCAATGACTGCTACACATTCATAACAAAAAAAATGGCATTTAAGAGAAAAAAAAGAAAAAAAAAATCAGTATTATGATGCATAACGTAGTTGAAACATTCTGTTGCGAGCGAAGATCTATCTACTCGACTCGTGCGATGGTTAGGTATGTTCTACTGTTTGATACGTAAACATTATTAACAGGATGTTTCATAATTCTAATGTATTAATTATTTTTCCTTGTACCTATTATCTTAATTAATGGTAAAAAAAAACACGCCTAGAGGTATTTTATGTCGGATACATTGAGTGGACCACCTTTGTCAGACGACTTAAAAATCACGGTGTATATAAGTCTACCTAGGGCAAATAATTCAGCTCGGTAGACACAACTTTGAGAAAGAAGCCGACAGAAGGATTCAGTTGGATTGGGTAGCATTTGGGAAACTCCGTCAGGTCTCCTCGTCGTCTATCCCACAGTGTTTGACTAAGGTCTTTAACCAGTGCGTCCTTCCCGTCATGGCATACGGCGCGGAAACGTGGAGACTGACGGTCGGGCTGGTCTACAAATTCAAGGTCACTCAGCGCGCTATGGACATAGTAAAGGAGCGAGCTATGCTCGGAGTCTCTTTGATGGATAAAATTAGGAATGAAATTATCCGGAAAAGAACCGGAGTTACCGACATAGCTTGCAGAGTAAGCAAACTGAAAAGTGTTGAATTGCACACAGCCGATCGATTCTGTAAAAATATCACCGTGAAAAGTTAGGTGAAGTGAGCTTAGAGTGAGCTGTCAATAGTGTCAATCCCTAGCATTAGTTGGAATGACAGCTCACTCCACGCTCACTTCACATGAGTTTTCACGGTAAGATGGTTACAGAATCGCACTGCAGATCATATTATGAATTGTCAGTTTGTGACCATTTTACGATTTTTAATATGATTCATATTGTTATCCTATTATGATTCTGCCAAAGTGGCCTTTTTAGGCCCCCTGGAATTTCACTCAATTCAACTGGCTAGCTTTTTCTCAACTATGTTGGGGTCGGCTTCCAGATTAATTTAATTCAAATTACATTTTCTACTGCTTTTTTTCGAGTAGGTCTGTACCTACTCGAAACAGGCTTGGCAGATGATGTTGCCTACTGTGCTGTTACAGTAGGCAAAATCATCTGCCAACCCTTTTACCTGTAACTATGTTGGGGTCGGCTTCCAGTTTAATAATAATAATAATATCCCTGGACATTTCACACAGCGCCATCTAGTCCCAAGCTAAGCAACCTAATGCTTGTGTTATGGTAACAAGATGGCTGATAAACTACTTATATACATTTTTTTTTTGTTGTAAATACATACTTATTATAGATAGAAAAACACCCAGACTCAGAACAAATACATGTAGGACTTACAAATATTTGTTCTGTGAGGGAATCGAACCCGCGACACGCAGCGCAACAGTCCGAATTGCTCAGACTGGTTGTCAGACTTTTGGGCTACTGACGACCCGTAACGACTGTCAATGATCCACGAATAACAGCCGGGACCAACGGCTTAACGTGCTTTCCGAGGTATGTGAAAATGGTCACCCATCCACGGACCAAACGTAGCTTAACCTGACGTAACGTAGCGACCGACCTGTGCGGTTGTTTTTACTTAGCCACAACCCCTCATTTTCACTCAATTATCGTCCAGCTATCTCCGCCTAAGCAGTTTCACTACAAAAAGGCAACTCTTCCATAATTTATAAGGTATTTTGTAATACTTATTTGTTATTAAATGAATCTATAATATTCACTACTTAAAATATTGCCATCATCATAAAAAAGTATCAATATGTTTTTTTTTTTAAAACAATCTTTCAACAAAAAAATGAAGAATGTTTGTAACATTGATACATTTTTTTCTGTGACACTGACTCATTGACAACTTTCTATAATTTCACTTTTAACCACCTTTTAAACTACACCTCAAAGTCAATCTGACTAGCCTTTACTCAACTATGTTGGATCAGATGCCACTCTAACCGGATGCAGCTGAATACCAGAACTTCACATGGAGCCTGCCCAGACGCCAGCAGGTCAAGCTACCCGAAACTGTCAAATTTTCCCAATCAACCTTGAACCTTAATGCTTTAGCAATAAAGTTGAAAATCGATTAAAGAAATTTGACAGATTGTAGTAGCTTGATGTGCTGGCGTCTATACAAAGGTTGTTGGTACATATGGATAATTTCGACACCGCCGCTACTAGCGGCATACGAATATTTACAATGTGAACCTAATGTACACGTGGGTATAAAACCTAACTTATAATTATACTAGGTACCTACTACTCTAGTAAACAATACAAAACACTTATCCTATGGACATTTGTAATATATTATAAAATATAATAAAAACACAACAATAACACCATTAGACAGTTAAATAAATCTAGGTACCTTTTAATTTAAAAAAAAATATGATTTACTTATTAACACTTATAATCAAAAAATTATTTTAATGTGTAAAAATTATTTTGGTGAAGCCAATTTTTTTTTACTTTTTTTGTAAAAATTAAATGCGCCACTACCCACTACTGTATGGTATTATTATTACCACGTGCAAACCATGTACAGTCACGAGCACCAATATGTCAACACTTGGCAACTTTCAATTGAGATTTTTTCGTAAAATAACGAATGCAACGCGGAAATACGACACAGTACATCAACCTATGGGTTCGAAAATGCTATGTTCGTAACTGCATAATATTTCATTCAAAAACAAAGGAGTAAATCACTTTTGAATAAAGCCGAGTGTATACATACTTTTGCTCGTGACTGTACCCGTAACGATTGTCAAAGAACATTGATCTTTTTTTTTTTTGTTTATCCTTTACTGTCCCACCGCTGGGCAATATATCTTTAATTTTTATCGGAGGCTTATAATATATCTTTTCACCTAAGTGTGAAAAATATTTCCGGTTTTTAATTAGCACTCATCATTATCATTTATCATCTCTCCAGACCTCTGACCTGGTCGCCATGCGTGGTAAAAGCGTCAATAATCTCCGGACGATACGCTCCAAATTCTTTGAACTACAATAAGACAATTTTGGCACTTATCTAATGTAATACAAGAGTCGAATTTGGACAGAGCATGCAAAATTTAAAGAGAGAAATTTAGCGAGAGCAGTTGTGAACCCAGACAGGCGCTTTCATTATCATCATCATTTCAGCCGAAAGACGTCCACTGCTGAACATAAGCCTCCCCCAAGCACCTCCACTTCGACCGGTTCTGTGCTTCTCGCATCCAACGGGTTCCTGCGGCCTTCATAAGGTCGCCGGTAATTAGGAATAACTCAAATAAAATCCTTTAATTTCAATAAACCTATTTACAGAAATAATATCATTTGTGTTTAAAAATAAAATTGAAAAACAAATTCAAGTTCTGCTTTTTTCACCTCAAAGTTTCTTAAAAGAGGGGCGATTCCCGTATTTTAAGAAAGTTCTTATTCTAACCTGTCAAAAACTCCCTAATCTACCCACATTTTTTAAAAGTTTTGACATTCATTGTCGCCGAGATATGATTTTGACTTGATTTTTAACGTTTTCAAATACGGTGATTGGCCCTCTGGATATTCCAACCTACTTTCACCTTGCTGTTATCAACTCAGCCTATCGCAGTCCACTGCTGGGCTCTGATTCACTGTTTGAGAAATATCTGTTAATCATGTGCACATTTGAAAGGCCTAGTAACGTTCAACTCAGTGAGCTTGGGACCAGGTTGCAAAAGATTGAAGAGTGCTATGGTGAATATGATTCAATACAGATTCAAATCGAAAGTTCGCCAAAACAGCCGCTAAAAGTAGGTGGTGTCCATTATTAAAACCGGGACGAGATCACAGCCTCAACATTACTCCGAAACGACATCTCATATAATCACGACATCTGCTGCTAGTAACGTATTATCTATCACACAATGAACGAAACCACGCGAAATGAACGCGTAGTTAGCGCGGTTTCAGATGTCAAATTACCACGCTTGACAACCGTACAGTCACGAGCAAAAGTATGCATACACACGGCTTTATTCAAAAGCAATTTACTCCTTTATTTTTGAATGAAATTTTATGTTGTTACGAACATAGCATTTTCGAACCCATAGGTTTATGTGATGTGTCGTATTTCAACGTTGCATTCGTTATTTTACGAAAAAATCGGAATTGAAAGTTGCCAAGTGTTGACATATTGGTGCTCGTGACTGTACATGGTTTGCACGTGGTAATAATAATTACCATACAGAATTGGGATCCAGGACATAGGCCTCTCCCAGGCTGCGCCACAACACCTTATCCTCCGCCTTCTGAATCCAGTTTGTGCCAGCCAGTTTCTTTAGGTCGTCAGTTCATCTAGCTGGGGGGCGTCCCAGACTACGCTTGCCAGTACGCGGTCTCTACCCCAGGACTCGTGCTGAAATGCTAAGTGGCAATTCACTACGGCATGTAGTGCACCATGATTCATGTAAATAATAACACCCGCACGGCTCGGTCGAAGTTGCTTGCCGCAGCCGGTTCGTGGATGGGTGACCTTCCATTACTTACACATCGACACCTCTCCGTGCTTCGGAAAGCACGTTAAGGCTGCTTTTCCACCATAGATGTGCTATGCCACGTTGCTATGGAAGCGTTTGTTATCCACCAATCATATTAATTGGTCCACATAGCATAGCACTGGTGGAAACGGATTCAACTAAGCTATGTTTGTATACGGAAGGATGCGTGCTATGGATGGGAGCTATGGATGCGCGAGTGGTGTAGCTATGTGCAGAGCAGAGTACTCCCCGTGCTTTCCCTACTATCGATGCAAAGCATTGCTGGAGTTGAGAATCTTCCTCGCACAGCTACCTCGCGGCGGCGCATCTTCATAGCACATCTTACTCGCTCCGCTACACAGCTTAGCATTAGTGGAAACGGTCGCACAGTTTCGTAGCTTAGCTTTCACATCCTCGCAGCATAGCTGCATAGCACATCGCTGGTGGAAAAGCAGCCTTAGCCGTTGGTTCCGACCAGAAGCCCAAACGTCTGACAACTAGTCTTATCAAGGGGTATCGTCTTACCCAGTAACTGGGTTATGGAGATCAGATAGGCAGTCGCTCCATGTAAAATACTGGTAGCTGCATCTGGTTATACTGGATGCATAACCAGATGCTGCGGAACGCACTGCATTAGCAGTAGATTTGTCGGTGTTGAAAATGACAGTACGGGCACCGCCGGAACTGAGGTACGGGCATTACAGCGAAATTTTGTATAGAGGAACAAGGAAACCCGTTTTTACTGTCATACCACATCAATACGGCTATGAAAGTACTGACATCGTATATTATTCTTTAGTATTGCTCTAGGGCGGAACGGATAAAGCAGTGGTCGGAACTTGTATGGACAATTTTACTGTCATATCGCATAATTTGAAAAAGTCAGTACCGTCCCGCAACGTGTTAACATAGTTGGGAAAAGGCTATGCAGAGGTTCTTAATTTGGTTGCTTGGTTGGGGAGTTTGGGCTCCCACACATAAAGACGATACGACGTCGCGTCGTAAAATCCTTCGATTTACATAACAAAGGTGCCACCATTAATTGTCAGATGGTGACCGTCAACGATTGTCCGGACGGCTGCTAGTGACAGACTTGGCATGTATCATGCTGTCTTTATGCTTGAATGCAAGATCACAACGTAATGGCATTATTGTCTGACATTGGCATTGTACGACGCGACGTCCGCGTCGTATCATGTTTGTGTTCCCGGGAGCGCTTTGTTGCGCCACTTCTTCTTCCCAGCGAAAGCAATAGGAAGTGGTCTTCTGAAGTCTTATGTAATTTTGACGTTCGAAAAGTGCTGATTCTCAACCTAATTTGAATAAATTACTTTTGATTTTGCTTTGCTATCATCAAATCATTATTTCAACAAAAAGCTAGTAGGTATTAATGTCAATATGAAAAATGTTGGTAACATTGATGCATTTTTTTGTGTTGACTGATTGACAACTTTCTATATTTTCACTTTTAACCACCTTTTAAGCTAAACCTCAAAATCAATGTAACTAGCCTTTTATTGGAACGAAGTTCCATAGCGTCGCGCGTTGCGAAAGGGGGCTAGACGGAAAAAATTAAGACCAAAAGTGGGAACGACACTTTTTGCTATAGTTGTAAGCCGTGTGGCGTGCGCTTGTTTCTCTGTCTGTCACTCTCTCTCTCTTTGAACTTCGTTCCATCCGGGTGTCCCTTGACACCTCTCAAGTTTTTATTTATTTATTTAGGTATTTAAACTTTTCGCACAAAAAGGTACAAAGGCGGACTTAATGCCTTTTCCCAACTATGTTGGGGTCTGCTTCCAGTCTTACCAGATGCAGCTGAATACCAGTATTTTACATGAAGCGACTGCCTATCTGACCTCCACAACCCAGTTACTGGATAAAACGATACTGTTGTCCGACCGATACGAGAAAATAAGTAAAAAATAATCGCAAAACCTTTCGTTTTTTTTTTAATCTAAAACTTACATTATAAAAAACATAACAAAATGGCTGCTTGCCGTAACATGTCAAGTCAAGGCAAAAGAAAAAATATATCTCGTGGTACCGAGGGCATGCCAACTGGGAAAAATGACGCTTATGGCAAAGGTTTAGAGATGAGATTCGCTAAGCAAAGGGCGCTGTCCGTAAATAGTTTTGCTATTACGCGCGTTGGGCCTGTGGTCATGAAATGCGCGGGAAACGAAAAGGGCGGACTGTCTTTGTTGTTTATTTCTTTATGTTGGGGTCGGCTTCCAGTCTAACCGGATGCAGCTGAATACCAGTATTTTACATGGAGCGACTGCCTATCTGTCCTCCACAACCAATGACGTTAGTTTATATATCATTGTCCACAACCCAGTTACTGGAGTTTCGGAGACAGACAACGGAACTCTTCAATAAATTCCAGCAAATCAACGGCTATTGCTGATGTATGTATTGTTTACGCAAACACACAACATAACGTCACACCTGTACCCTCTAAAGGGGTACGCAGATGTGTTCAGTACACCACGGTACACCCTCATTTCTGTGAAAGTTGTTATTGGAGTACTTCTAATCTTGTAAGTATATACGGATTTGTGTGGGGTAGGTACAACTAAAAAGTGAAAAATAAAAACATTTTTACAAAAAGAAAACAACCGACTTCCAAAAAAATTTCGGAAACCGGCAGTGTCAAAAAACAAAAATGCGGAACCAGCGACACCGACTTCCGAAATTAAAGTTATTTTTCTCTTTGTAGTGTTTTTTTTTGGAAGTCGGTTGTTTTTGTTTTTTTTTGTAAAAATGTTTTTTTCTAATGTTCTTAGAAAAATGAAATGAAATTGTTGATTGTTTCCTGAAGAAACTTCGCGTAGGTAAATATCGTGTGTAAATATCTTGTTTAAAAGTAAGTAAATAAATGTCTATGTATTCTAAAAAAATAACAACAATCCGCCATCTTTGTGGCCCGCAAATTACGGAAATTGACGAGCGCTGCCGAACACACCCGAACGATGTTTACAGCGCTAATCTTTGCAAAGCATACATGGTAACAATCTATTTTTAAAATGGTAAGCCATGCTTGTTTAAATAATTCCAACATTTGTCATTTACTTAGTGTATTTAAATTTATTGAAACTTGGTTTTGAGAATAAGGAAATGTTAATCTCCCACGGTCACGGCCGGTAGATTACAGCGGGTCTTCGAGGGTCATAATTATGTTCCATTAATGGAAAGTCGACTGAACGATTGTTCGAATGCAATTTATTGCGAAACAACCTTTTATCGCCAAACGCTACTTCGACTGAACGATTCATCGAATGTTTATTAATCGATGGACTGCTCTTCCGCATGAGTTTTAGTTATTATATAGTTTAATAATATTGAAATAAAATTATTTAAAAAAAAACTTGAGAGGTGTCAATGGACACCCGGATGGAACGAAGTATAACTGGCTTGCTTTCTATAAGAGAAAGAGAGAGAGACAGACAGAGAAACACGTGCTCGCCGCACGGCTTATACAACTATAGCAAAAAGTGTCGTTCCAACTTTTGATCTTAATTTTTTCCATCTAGCCCCCTTTCGCAACGCGCGATAAGGAACTTCGTTCCAAAAGATTTTTCGTCACATATTCAGCCCACTCTCTATCGAAGAGAGGAGGCCTGTATAACAGCAGTGGAAACATTATAGGTTGATTATGTATCCTCCTTTTTTAGAAGTCGGTTAAAAACACGATTAGCGATTAGACAACACGATTAGCGCAGTGGCTGAGCGATCGGACTGCTGCGCTGCGTGTCGCGGGTTCGATTCCCACACAGAACAAATATTTGTAAGTCCTACATGTATTTGTTCTGAGTCTGGGTGTTTTTCTATCTATAATATGTATGTATTTACAAAAAAAAAAAAAAATAAGTAGTTTATCAGCCATCTTCTTACCATAACACAAGCATTCGGTTGCTTAGCTTGGGACTAGATGGCGCTGTGTGAAATGTCCAGGGATATTATTATTATTATTATCACAGCTTAACGATATAAAATTAAATATTCATTCAAGTTTTTACGCGTAACACGATGTTCAAAACAACATAAAAAAGTGATAAAATCTAAAAATACATAATTTCGAAACACAGGGTTTTTTGGAAGACAGAACGGTTTGTATGGTTTGAAAGGTTATCTATTGAAAAGTTTTAACCATACGCGGTCAAAATGTATGAAACGACTGACTTTATAAAATTACAGACGAACGATTTCAACGTAGGAGTTTTGGATTCATGTACATACAGACGCCAGCACATTAAGCTACCCGAAACTGTCAAATTTTTCCAATCAACCTTGAACCTTAATGCTTTAGAGATAAAGTTGAAAATCTATTAAAGAAATTTGACAGATTGTAGTAGCTTGATGTGCTGGCGTTATAGATTGGCAATCCATCTGGGTGCTTTCTTTATCTCGAAGGAAAACTTTTAGGTCTGTCTGTGCTGTAGCGGTATCTACAACGCCACATGCAAACAACACGTCATACTGACGTCACGCAAAATCCTGCATCTCGCAAGCGTTTACCGCGCAACTAGCATATTTTTGACAGTTCAACAACATTCATTGCGTTATTTACGTGTTGAGCAGACAAATTTTTCGAACTTATGAAGCAATGGATTAGCAATTTGCTTCAAAATAATTCAGATTACAATTAGGGTGCGGGTCTGGCTGTTTGTGTATGTGAGTTTAAATGTTTGTAAACGCACCCACGATACAGGAGTGATTCCTAGTGTGGGGCAAAGTTTTAAAAAAAAAGAAAAAACTTGAGAAGTGTCAAGGGACACCCGGATGGAACGAAGTATAACTGGCTTGCTTTCTATAAGAGAGAGAGAGAGAGAGACAGACAGAGAAACACGCGCACGCCGCACGGCTTACAACTATAGCAAAAAGTGTCGTTCCAACTTTTGGTCTTAATTTTTTCCGTCTAGCTTTCGCAACGCGCGATAAGGAACTTCGTTCCAAAAATACCTTTTTCGAACATATGAACCAATGGATTAGCAATACCCTTCAAAATGATTCAGATTGATATTGTTTGTGGTGTACACAATTAGGGTGCAGAGTGAGATCAGGGACCAGGACCAACGGCTTAACGTCCTTTCCGAGACAGGGGGGTAACACACCACCAACTTCCAACTGTTGGAAGTTGGGCTGTTACCATAGAGAATACTTTATAGTCTTTGGCTGTTACTAACAAATTCCCAATGAAGAAACCTACTAATACTTGGCCCGGGAATGAACCCTGCACCCTAATTGCGTAACACATTATTAATCTTAATCTGAATACACAACACACAAAAAAAATACCTAAACATAATTTAATAATAATGAAAACACTTTTACGAATTACATAATAATTACATATTCTTACGCAATACATAAAATAACTAATTTACTATAGGTACCTATATACACAAAACTAAATATATAATATATACACCCAATTTATTAAGCACATCTAATAATATTTAATTGTTTGAATCGCCGCTTAGCTCTCTTCCTCTCTCCTAAATTTTGGTGTGCCCGACAGGGTCCATATTGATCTTTTACCTTTTATATATTATCTATGTAACACATATGGAATGCAATAAAGATTTGAGTTTGAGTTTGAATAATTTTGAAGGATATTGCTGCAATGTTAGGTGTGCGTTACTTAGTTCTTAGTGTAATTATAATGTTGTATGTATTTATAGTATATTTTTAAGTTAAGTATATTAATATTGTATTGTATGTGTTTATAATATGGGCCTTGATGCCTGAAATAAATGGATAAATAAATAAATTACCCCGACCGGACGGGACCCCACGCTTAGTAATCGCGTTTGCGACCACGAGACCATAGCAGTTAAAACATTACCCAGACATCAGAGGGGCCATTTTCCTTTGTTTTATGAACGTTCGCATTCTAATCTCAGTGCAAATCTGTTAGATGTCTCCTCTAATTTTCCTACGTTTTTGACAAGTTTCTGGCATTGATTTTCGCCGAGACGAGATTGCGACTTGATTTTGAACGTTTCTAATTACGGGAATCGACCAGCTGTTCGTTGGCGAATCTGATAAAAGAACAGATTTTTTCACATCATTTATTTGAAGGATAGGAAGTGAGAGCTCAGTGGTAGATATGGCCCCGACTTGCGAGTTGTTGGTCCCAGTTTTGAATCCCGGTAAGTAAAACACACACCCCTTTATTCTAATTAAAAACCGGCCAAGTGCGAGTCGGACTCGCCCATGAAGGGTTCCGTTACGTTACGATTTATGACGTATTAAAAAAAAACTACTCACTAGATCTCGTTCAAACCAATTTTCGGTGGTAGTTTATATGGTAATGTACATCATATATTTTTTTTAGTTTTATCATTCTCTTATTTTAGAAGTTACAGGGGGGGGGACACACATTTTACCACTTTGGAAGTGTCTCTCGCGCAAACTATTCAGTTTAGAAAAAAATGATATTAGAAACCTCAATATCATTTTTGAAGACCTATCCATAGATACCCCACACGTATGGGTTTGATGAAAAAAAAATTTTGAGTTTCAGTTCTAAGTATGGGGACCCCCAAAATTTATTGTTTTTTTTCTATTTTTGTGTGAAAATCTTAATGCGGTTCACAGAATACATCTACTTACCAAGTTTCAACAGTATAGCTCTTATAGTTTCGGAAAAAAGCGGCTGTGACATACGGACGGACAGACAGACAGACAGACATGACGAATCCATAAGGGTTCCGTTGCCATTTGGCTACGGAACCCTAAAAAGGAGGAAAAAATCAAATTCAAAAGGCAAATTCTGAAAATGTCGTAATTATAGGAATCTATTTAATTAAATGCGGTCATTTAAAAATTCCGATATGGTATAATAGGATTTGGCTATGAGATAGTGGCGCCGATTCCCTTGTTCACAAACTAAACTAAATTTAAGTTCAGTGCATCTTTTTCTTTCTATTTCATTAAGAAAAGGACAAAAGATAAATTTTAGTTTAGTCCTGTCAAATTATGACGCTCCATAGACAGTTTAGACGTGATTAAAAACATGGCTACTAAAAATACGTCAATATACGTCTGTCGCTGACTAATTTGACAGGACTAAACCAATATTTTATCTTCTGTCCTTTTCTTAATGAAATAGAAAGAGAAAGATGCACTGAACTTAAATTTAGTTTAGTTTGTGAACAAGGGAATCGGCGCCATTTTTTTATAGGTTATGGTTTTGGGATTTTATTATAAACTAGCATTTGCCCGCGACTTTGTCCGCGTGAAGCAACTTTCTTAATTTTTTTTTACGTAAGAACCTTCTACAAAGTTTTAGACTACTTAAAAAAAAAAAGATGGATGCAATCGGTAAAGTCGTTCTCAAGTTATGATGTGACCAAGGGAAATAAGGATCCATTTTTATATATTCATTATTATTTTATATTCATTCATTTATAGATGATTGGTGCTACACAAAAAATACTTTTATGCATCAATACAGTGTTTGATCTTCTTTGATCTTACCAAGTGGTATCGTATTACCTAGTAACTGCGTTGTGAAGGTCAGATTGGCAGTCGCTCCATGTAAAATACTGGTATTTAGCTGCACCTGGTTAGACTGGAAGCCGACCCCAACATAGTTGGGAAAAGGCTGGGCAGATGATGATGTTTTGATTTTTATTGGTTGTATGTTGGCACCTTGTTTTTATAATATATTCATGTCGGTACCTAATTTTTTATCACTGAATAGTGCTTTTGTGTGTTGTGCTTCTCTTGTGTGCACTAAACTAAATACCTAGTTTTTTTTATTATTTATGTACACACAGTGAAATACATAGGGATATGACATAGTTATAATATGTGTGACGGCACGGTTGGCGCAGTGGTTAAGCGATTGACTGCTGCGCTGCGTGTTGCGGGTTCGGTTCTCGCACGGAACAAATATTTGTATGACCTACAAGTAGTTAACTTGTAGGTCATACAAATATTATAATATAATAACTGGCAATCAATCAATCAATCTGTCAATTGTTCCGGGTCTGGCTGTTTGTGTATGTGAGTTTAAATGTTTGTAAACGCACCCACGATACAGGAGAAATTCCTAGAGTTTTTCAACGTTTTTTTTTTTTTTAAAGGTAAAAGGTGTACAGAGGCACCTAATGCTTATTTCCAAACCTGCGAAAGCAGAAGTAAAAAAGAAATGTAGACAATAGTGTGTGAGACATATATAATGCAAAAAAATATATAAGTAGGTATACCTACTTAAATAAATACATAATACAAAAATATATAAACATAACATAGTTTATCTATGTATATCTGTCTACCACAGACGCGCACGATACTGTGCGGCCTACCCGTACCGAAGACTTAACGAGTTTGCACCGTACAATTTTTAAAAAGCATAATCATCTAATATAAAAAAAAATTGTCTATAAAACTGTACGTCATGCCGCCGGCTATCGATTCGATTTTTTTTTCTTGATCCACGCAGACGCAAAGATATAAAAATTTTTACAGCCACCTCTCCCCAATTCGCCTCCCTCTCAAAAACCGGTGCCAAGGAATAGGATATTAAAATGTCTAGGGCGAGTTTCGTGTGTCTATGCTCATATGACATTTTGGAAATAAGCGCGGGAGGAATTTCATCTCTCACTCTCAGTTCTCGTTCATCGAAGATTTGTATTGTTTCGTTTTTTTGACCGACTTCAAAAAAAGAAGGAGATTCTCAATTCGGATGTTTACATTTTTTTGTTTAGGCATAACTCCGTCATATACAGACGGATTTGCAATTTTTTTTTTTTTTCATTAGTGGTTCTGAACTTCTGACATGGTCCCATTTAAATCTCATAAAGATATCTGATGATGAATTTCAGACACCGACTACGGAACTCTTCAATAGATGCTAGTAAATCAACTCCGATTGCTGCTATCGCTTATGTCAAAAAAACGAAAATGCGGAACCAACGACTTCCGAAATTAAAGTAATTTTTCATAGTGTTTTTTTGGAACGAAGTTCCTTATCGCGCGTTGCGAAAGGAGGCTAGACGGAAAAAATTAAGACCAAAAGTTGGAACGACACTTTTTGTTATAGTTGTAAGCCGTGCGGCGTGCGCGTGTTTCTCTGTCTCTCTCTCTTTCTCTCTTTGAACTTCGTTCCATCCGGGTGTCCCTTGACACCTCTCAAGTTTTTTTATTTATTTATTTATCTTTTTTTTATCTCCAACACTAAACATTAATTGCTGTTTTGTTTTATTGTTTTATCTTTATAATTGAATGTAATCGAATGAATTTTAACCTAATAATCTATCTATCTATCATTTTAATTTATTTTCTCAAGTTTTTTGGAAGTCAGTTGTTTTTTTTTGTAAAAGAAGTTTTAATTTGTAATAAGGCAACACTTGCTTTTCCAATTCACTTTTGACATTGGCAGAATAGTCGACACCGGCTTAACTTGCCATAATTACTATATTACTATACATTTTCAGTTCTAGCTGACCTCGAATTGTATCTAAGGCATTTTGTATAGACGCAGACGCCAGCACATCAAGCTACTACAATCTGTCAAATTTCTTTTATAGATTTTCAACTTTATCGCTAACGCATGAAGGTTCAAGGTTGATTGGGGAAATTTGACAGTCCGGGTAGCTTGACCTGCTGGCGTCTGTGCGATTAGAAGTCTGCTTATACTGGAAATGTATAGCTAGATAATATAATTATGTCGTCGTGCGTATACTTCTACCTAACCCTTCGGGGGTTATAAGCGTGATGTTCATCATCTGCCTAGCCTTTTCCCAACTATGTATGTTGGGGTCGGCTTCCAGTCTAACGGATGCAGCTAAATACCAGTACTTTACATGGAGCGACTGCCTATCTGACCTCCACAACCCAATTACTGGGTAATACGATACCCCTTGGTAAGACTGGTTGTCAGACTTTCGGGCTTCTGACTACCCGTAACGACTGTCAAAGATCCACGAATGACAGCCGGGAACAACGGCTTAACGTGCTTTCCGGGGCACAGAGGGATACAGGCTTGATGTTATGTTAACGATGTTGTTCATTTTGGTACGAGACCGTGTTGACGTTTAACGTTTATCCTTTTTTTTTTGGCAAAGGTATTTAGCTTAGAGGCGCCAATGTACCTATCTGACCATTTTGAAAACAAAATCCCGTGCACATGATGACCACAGCTGCGTCCGTGAGTAAAACAAAAGAGGATCCTTTTTAGGTCGACTAATAATATGCGCTGCAAGCAGGAATAGTCCTTACCGTGGTCAGATATAGATCTTGGCGATAGTATGTACATAAGGATTTATTCATAATATTTGCTTGAAGATATGAGATGTTTTACATGAAAATGTGTGGCTAAACGGTTGAAAAACACTGAACGAGACATAATAGACACATTATTGTTATTTCGCCTGGCTGGGGGCGTTTAGAGTCCGTAGAAAGAAGAAAAAATAAAAGGAATATACGCTTAAACTTGTTCGTATTTATAAACTTGTCGTATTGTCCATCAATGCCTTAAGAGCCTGTACAACGGTCCACTAGCGCCACTCCTTTAAAAAAATATTATCTCGTGACTGAGAAGGAATTATGAAAATCTGCTCCATCAGCGACCTCGGTAAGTGTGTCTAGAATTTTCTAATACCTTTTATTAAGTTTCATATTGAGACACGAAGCAACTAAATACGACTTATAGGAATGTGGCCGCTTTTCTTTAGATCGAATTTTGTTGCTTCGTGTCTCAATATGAAATTTTATAAAAGGTATTAGAAAATTCTAGACACATTTACCGAGGTCGCTGATTGAACAGATTTTCATAATTCCTTCTCAGTGACGAGATAATATTTTTTTAAAGGAGTGGCGCTAGTGGACCTGTGTGCACCCTCTTAAGCAGACGCAGCAAGTCCTACTAATATTATAAACATGAAAGTTTGTATAGATGGATGGATGTTTGTTACTCTTTCACGCAAAAACTACTGAACGGATTTGGATGAAATTTGACACACAGATAGTTTATAACCAGGATTAACATACAGGATACTTTTTATCCCGATATTACCACGGGATCGAAACTTATTCGGGTGAAACCGCGGGGCGCAGCTAGTTTATAAATAAATCTAGTGTCGAAACTCTGACTAAAACCTTTATGCATAAAAGTTACTTTAAATTCAATAGTTTAATACGTCATAAATTTAGTTTATTTTGCCGTTAGAATCCCTTCAGATCCGCCATTACTACGAGTAGTTCCGCGATTTGTATCCGCGACCTTTCGATTGACCGTTAAGACCTAACCTTTGGGCTATAGCAACTTCTCTATGCTTGGTTGAAAAAGACGATTTGAAAGTTTGTTTGTCGACAATTTGCTTTCTACTTGTGTCCGGGTTACACGAGGCTAGTATAGCAAGCAAGTAAATACATAATCCGCCTTTCAATGTTCCCACTGCTAGGACATAGGCCTCATCTCAGCGAGAGTGGGCCGAAATCTACCACGCGGGCCCAGTGCGGGTTGGTAGATGTCACGTCTTCGAATTTTTGGTTCTAGGACATGTCGGTTTCCTCACGATGTTTTCCTTCACCGTTTTGAGAGCAGTGGTGATGAAATAATTTACACAAAGTAAAGCGCCTGTCTGGGTTCGAACCCACGTACAACAACTCTTAAGTCACGACCATTACCAGTGGGCCACCACTGCTCTCAGTAATATACTAGCTAATTATCCTGCGGGGTAATTACGTAACACACTAACAGCTGAAAGGCCAATTCTCGTAATTTAAAACGTTCAAAATCTAGTCGCAGTCTCATCTCGGCGACAAACAAATTCCAAAAACTAGTCAAAATGTAGGGAAATTTGAGGTATTTTTTACAGATTGAGACTGAGATCAGACTGTGAACGTTCTTCATTTTCACAGCTCAACAACATTCATTGCGTTATTTACGTTGTTGAGCAGACAAATTGTTTGACCATATGAAGCAATGGATTAGCAATATCCTTCAAAATTATACAGATTGTAAATTGTAAGTGGGTTACGAAGTTAGGGTGTCCAGGGGCTGCAGTCTCGATATTCATAGCGATCGCTTTACGACCGAATAAGGTCCCAAAGTCCTGTCACTCCATACATTACACCTGTCAATCCGGGACTTTGCGATCGAATTCGGTCTTAAAGTCGAAAGCCGATCGATTCTGTAAAAATCTCACCGTGAAAAGTTAGGTGAAGTAAGCTTAGAGTGAGCTGTCAATAGTGTCAATCCCTAGCACTAGATGGAATGACAACTGACTCCACGCTCACTTCACCTAAGTTTTCACGGTGAGATGGTTACAGAATCGCACTGCTGTCACTCCATACATTACACCTGTCAATCCGGGACTTTGCGATCGAATTCGGTCGCAAAGTCCTGTCACTCCATACATTACACCTGTCAATCCGGGACTTTGCGACCAAATTCGGTCGTAAAGCGATGACTATCAATGTCGAGACTGCAGCCCCAGTGGTACCTAACAGTCTCGACTTAGGAATTGTAGTTCGTAGGTTCGAACCTAGGCAGTCGTTTTACTTTGTGTAAATAATTTCATCACAACTGCTCTCAAAACGGTGAAGGAAAACATCGTGAGGAAACCGGCATGTCCTACAATAAAAAATTCGAAGACATGTGACATCTATCAACTCGCACTGTGTCCTTACATCACGTGGTGGGCCCATTCCCTATCACAGAGAGGTAGCCTGTGGCCAGAAGTGGACAGGCTGATTATGCTGACTATCCTGGCTTGGCACCATGATAGAGCTGTTTACACGATGCTAGTAAAGTCCGTAGAGCAAAATGATACGATTTGGTACAGACGCCAGCACATCAAGCTACTACAATCTGTCAAATTTCTTTAGTATATTTTCAACTTTATCGCGAAATCATTAAGGTTCAGGGTTGATTGGAAAAATTTGACAGGTTCGAGTAGCTTGACTTACCAGCTGGGGTCAGTACCGACCCCACACTAATTCGTGTACCTTCACTTGCTAAGTCAGTGACAGGAAGTTATTACAACATCATCAATATACACAAATACGATTGAAGCTAACTCAAAAGTCAAAATACACCAGCCGATCGATTCTGTAAAAATCTCACCGTGAAAAGTTAGGTGTGAAGTGAGCTTAGAGTGAGCTGTCAATAGTGTCAATCCCTAGCATTAGTTGGAATGACAGCTCACTCCACGCTCACTTCACCTAAGTTTACACGGTGATATGGGTACAGAATGGCACTGCAGAACTTGACCAAATTTGTATGGATAAAACGATTGGATAATCCTGGTATATTTAAAGGGTGGTTCTTTAAATATACCAGGATTATCCAATCGTTTTATAAATAACGGAGTTCTGAGGTAACAAACATAAAAACATACGAAATGAACCTCCTCCTTTTTTTGAAGAAAGTCTGTTAAAACTAGCCTCGTGGAACCCGATCATCATTGTTTATTTAAAGGTCGGGCTGTTCGAGTTTCAAGTTAACATTTTACATAGCTAAGTACTTACTTTGCTTTTAAAGCAATTAATTTAAAAGCTGGCAACTTGTCACGTTTTAAGATAACTATCAACATTTCAGTTTTGGCTTTGAGTTTAATTACTTAACCCAAAAAGAATGTTAATTCGACAATTACAGAACGTTTTCGATTACCTAGTGTTTCTGGCGAAATCGGCCTTTTTGCAAAAACGCTTGGCATCATATTACCATAATATAAAATGTCATCGTCGAAGCGGAATAGCTGTAGGCTATAAAATAAAAAAATATATATAAAAAAGTTGGGTCAGGCTGTAAAACGGAGCCTGATATCCAAGGAGGGAATAAAAAAAGAAAAAAATAAAAATGCCGTAAAAAGGCATCGGCGGGGTAATAGAAGCGCGCGGGGGTGAGGGGCGCGAGGGGAGGCGGTTCCGCGAAGTTCAGCCGCCATTTCGAAAAATCGATCACACGGCGCGTGTGTGTTCCGTTTTGAGTTTCAAATACTTACAAAATTCTCTAACTTTCGCGTCATTGATAATTTTAACCCTATGTTTAGGGTGTTAAAGTTTATTTTCGATTGTTCTTATCGGTGTTGGGTATGTGTGCGTGCCACACGGATGGGCAAGATACCAAAATATTAATGGCGGACGTCCCGCCAAAATAGATTTTTTTGAGTGTGTTGGATATCGTACTTTAGTACGTGAGGGCCAAAACAGCTGCATGTTTTTCACAGGCCGCCATTTGTTTGTAGAGGACGAAGTTTGCCGCTTGTGTTTCTACTATTTTTTAGCGCCGTTATCTGTAGAGGAAGTTTACTTATCTTAAAGCCTTATCTGGTTGCTATGGCGGACATGAAAGCATGTGTTTTTTCCTTAAATTATTTACTTGTTATTAAAGCAATCTGTTTCCTACTTCTCCAATGTTTTGAACAGTTTTAATTAAGTTTATGACTAACTAGCTGCGCCCCGCGGTTTCACCCGCATAAGTTTCGATCCCGTGGGAATATCGGGATAAAAAGTCCCCTAAATCCTATGTGTTAATCTTGGTTATAGCCAAATTTCATCCAAATCCGTTCAGTAGTTTTTGCGTGAAAGAGTAACAAACATCCATCTGTAGCGGTAGGTATCTACAACGCCACATGCGAACAACGTGTCATATTGACGTCACGCAAATCCTGCATCTCGCAAGCAGAGTTTACCGCGCAATTAGCATAGATACAATTTCCCAACATCAATCGTTGGGCAATAGCCCGCCAGACACAACACCCGTCTGGTCGGAGGATCCTCCCTTTTCTATGGAGGATGAGTGAACTTTACACCCTGTTCCTCATGCCTCTAAACATCCATCCATCCTTACAAACTTTCGCGTTTATAATATTAGTAGAATTAGCTGACCCGACAGACGTTGTCCTGTCCAAAATTCAATAAAATTCTCGACGAAAGTATTTTTTTTTTATAGAAATCTGTCAAGCCGCCAAATAAGTACCTATATGAGAAAATTAATTACCTTCATGTATTTTTTTTCGTGAAGTTTTCCCATGTTTTAATTGTTAGTTAGGTCCGGTTCTTTCAAACGGTTGATTAACGTATTGGTGAAAGCTTTACAAATTATTTGATTCATCATCATCATCAGCTTATAGCAGTCCACTGCTGGACATAGACCTCTCCTATTGCACGCCATTCAACTCGATTTTCGGCAACTCTCATCCAGCTGCTACCAGCCATCCTGCGAAGATCGTCGCTCCACCTAGCCTGTGGGCGTCACACCTTACGTTTACCGATTCGCGTTCTCCACTCAAGAACACGTCTACCCCAACGGTTATCCGTTATATGGCTAATATGGCCTGGCCATTGCCTCTTCACCTTGATTATTCTGTCAATTACTTGATTAGTTGTATTAATTTTTCGCATTGCGGGCGGGAAAACATGTGCCATCTACCAACCAGCTCTGGGCCCGCGTGCTGGATGACGGCCCACTCCCTCTCACAGAGAGGAGGCCTGTGTCCCATCAGTGGGAACATTTTAGGCTGATTATGCTGGAAATAGACCAAAACTCCCGAATTCCCACAAAAAATAATAAATAAGCAAGCCAGGGGCCCACAATGCGAAAAAATAATATAACTAATCAAATAACTCCGAAGCTTTCACCAAAGGTTATCTGGTTATAACGCATTAACGCATTCTCTACGGTGCGTTATGGTGAATAATGAATAACCAAAAAGTTAAAAGTTACAATTAAAATCAGGGCATAGCTGCCGCGGTTATTGAACCGCGGTAGGGTTGCTACCGCTGAGGTAACTCTCCGACGATGAATGATTAAACAACTGAGGCTGTCATGGGGACAGAAGTGAAAACTTAAAAATATGAAAGAACTGTGGTTTATTTTTTTATTTTCTAATGTTTTTTTTTTAATAAAGTGGGTGTGGAACATCAACGTTCAACCCATAATTTAAAACGTTCAAAATCTTATCGCAGCGACAATCAATCTCGTATTTTTTCTTTTGTCAATTATATAAAAAATGATGAAGATATCGCCCGTTAAAGTTCCACGTGACGTCACTTGCTTGCGACAGTTGCAAGCAAGTGACGTCACCTCCTCTCCAAAATTTTGACGCGCTTTATCTTTGTCATGTTTTGTTTGATTGACAAAAGAAAAATACGTGTCCATTATTTTTCGATAATCTAACTGACGGACTATATATATATTTTTTTTTTTACCCAGGCAACTACCCTATTATGGTGGTGATCGCAGTTACTATTTAGTATTTTTAGGATCCCAAAATAGTGACTATTTGATGTTCATAAAAAGAGGCGCAATTAATAATAATGATTGCGCCTCTATTTGTGAACCTCAAATACTTTCAACTATAGTTAGGGCTGATTTTTCCAACGCGAGATAGTTTTATCCGAGGAATAATTTTGAATTTTTAAACATTTCTTCCATAGAAATATTGTCAGACGTCAATTTTATTCCACGAATAAAAATTACCTGTCAGTTGAAAAATTCTAATACAATTAAAGTCTATTCAAACTTGTTTCAAATTTATGTTATTTCAAGTTAAACAAAATTAGCTTTATTTTAATAGAAATTAAGTTGATTTCAGAGTGACTAGCACTATTGTATATAAATGTTTGAAGTTGTAGCGTAAACTGAACTTTATAACGTATGAGTTAAGGTTATTTTTCCATAAACACATATTTGTTTACATTTTTGGCAAATAAATCGGGAATGCAGATTAGCGTGTTCAATAATATTTTTAGGAGCGCAAAATGGGAATTATTTGAGGTTCGATTATGCACCGTTAAATTTTGGTCGTTTTAATCCTTAAAAGGGGTCATTGTACTCGTCATTATGAACAACTTTTACTACGGGACCAACCCTGAAATCGTGAAAAAATCTGTTGATCCATACAAATGGATCTGTGCGAGGTGCACATTTGTTTGCTGGGGTTGGTGGGGAATGAAAGCCTTCTTGATTCTGATAGTTCTTCTTTATTTTCCTTTTCTTCCTGTTTCTTCATTTGTAGCTGCTTGCCGACTGTGTCGAGCCCGAAATCCGACGCGTAATTTATACGATTTTGGCTAAGAAAAAGTAGGGCCTGTGATTGGTCAACCAATCAGAACATCGAAATTTTAGCCAATAAAAGTGAAGTCGGAATCGGCACAGTAGCTTAAGTACCGCGAAACTTTACCGTAAAGAGAGCCGCGTGACAATTTTTGCGTTTTTCGCTATAATTTTAAATGACAACATATGACAAATTATATATTTTTGGATTCTACATACTATAAACTATCTAGGAAAAATATAAAACAGTAGAAAACAAGACATAAAATTTTCGATAATCTAATAGCGCTTACCCTAAGTAGGTGCCTATATCTATAAACTATAAAGTCCGTAACAAAACAGTGAGATATAATTACTTATGATTCTAATGTATTATCACTATCACTATTATATATTATATACTCGTTCGATCGAGTTCACTGCTATCACTGTTATCACTACTATTTACACTGTTATTGTCTATTGTCCCGCACATCACTCCCGCCGTGCGACCGCGTCGCATCTCGTTCCGGTGCGGGCACGTCGTCCGTAGGCAGGGGCAGGATGACCAGTTTCCTTACTGGCCGGCGCAGGACACCTCCCTTCGTCTGCACGTCCACCGTCCGTACGATGTTGTCGGGGCCTGGATACGTCGCGATGACACGCCCGCGTATCCACACGTTGCGAGGCAGGTTCGGGTCGACGATCTGCACGAGGTCGTTTTCCTTGACTGGGAGACCTCGTCCATGGGGCTCCCGCCGGTGTTGGAGCTCGGGAAGGTACTCCTTCACCCAGCGGAGCCAGAAGATGTCAGCGAGCCTCTGTGCAGCTCGCCAGCTGGACCGGGAGATGGTGTCTTGCTCGGTGAATGTGCCCGGCTGTGGCACGCGCCCAGGACCCCCCAATAGGAAGTGATTGGGGGTTAGAGCCTCTGGATCATCTGCGCTGACGGAGACGTGTGTCAGCGGGCGATTGTTCACGGTGTACTCTACTTCAACCAGTAGAGTGGTGAGGACTTCTTCGGTGGGGTGGCGCTCGTGCAGGGTTGCCGAGAGTGCGGTTTTCACAGAGCGTACCATACGCTCCCAAGCGCCACCCATAAACGGAGCTCCCGGCGGTATGTAACGCCAGGCGATGGTTCTCTTCGCTGCCTCTTCTGCTGTCGCTTCGTCGATAGATTGGCGAAGTTCTTTGTCGGCAGCTTTAAGATTGGTGCCGTTGTCTGACCAGATTTCAGTTGGGCAACCGCGTCGCGCAATCATTCGCCTGACCGCCATCACTGCGGAGTCAGCGGTGAGCGAGCCGGCGACTTCTAAGTGGATAGCCCGCGTCGTGAGACACGTGAAGATGGCCACGTATCTCTTCTGTCTGGTTCGTCCGACGGTCACGGAGAGGGGCCCAAAGTAGTCGATCCCGGTGAAGGTGAAGGGTCGCTTGTGATGAGCTAAGCGACAAGCTGGCAGGTCTCCTGTTCTGGGATATGGCGGCGCCTGAGTCTTCATGCGGCAGAAGAGGCATCGTCGTAGAATGGCGCGTGTGATTGGACGCAACCTTAACACCCAGTACTGCTGACGGCACTCGTTGACTGTGGCCTCCACGCCGGTGTGATGGAGCTGCCGGTGTATGGCCTGTATCCACAACTTCACTGTGGGATGATCTCCGTCGACCACTAGTGGGTTCTTGACATCTTCTTCGACGTCCTTGACCGCTCGGATACGGCTCCGAAGTCGGAGTGAGCCGTTGATGGATTCGACGCTGAGTTGATGGAGACGACTTTCCTTGGCGATTGGTTTTCCGTTGTTCAAATTTTCTATGTCTTCTGCGAAGGCTTCTTCTTGTGAGGACTGCATCAGTAACTCCTCTGCTTTCTTCAGGAGTTCGGCTGTGACTGGAAGAAATTTCTTTGCGGATTTCTTCACCGGTGTGGGTCCCTGCGGTTTCGCTGTCGTTGGTTTATTCTTTCTCCAGGTAGGATCCGCTTCCTTGTTCTTCTTTGTTCTTCTGTAATTGACCTTCTGCGTATTGGGTTTGCAGAGGTCGATGAACTGCAGAACGCGTGCTGTCGCGTATCGTAGCCTGTCCCAGTTGGAGAAGTTTGCTGGATTGGGGAGTCCCTCTGCGAGTTTTCGTTTCTTTCTGTCGTTTACATGATGCGTCCGCTCTTCGCCGGATTGTCCTTCCGTGACTGCGCCTGCATTTTCTGTAGGCCAGGAGTCTTCTGTTTGGTACAAGAAGTCTGGACCCCTGAACCATCTGTGGTTTCTATCGAAGGTAGCCGGCACGTCACGCGTGGCATCGTCCGCCACGTTCAACTTCGTTGGCACCCAGCGCCAGTCGTTCACTTTGGTGCTTTCTTCTATGGCAGCTAGACGGTGAGCCACGTATGGTTTGTAAGATCGTGACCCCGTCTTGATCCAGGTTAGTACTGTTCTGCTGTCTGTCCAGAACACTTTTCTATCAGGCTTCCGTTCGTGTTCTTCCGTCACCGTCTCGGCGAGTCTGACTCCCATCACGGCCGCTTGCAGCTCCAGCCTTGGGATTGACGTCAGCTTCAATGGCGCCACTTTGGCTTTAGCTATGGTGAGGGACAAAGCCACCTCGCCGTCAGCTGATATCGCCCTCCAATACAGGACCGCCGAGTACGCAGACTCGCTGGCGTCACTGAAGATGTGGAGTTCCAGGGAGGCGGCGTCGCTGTAGTTGAGGTACCGTCGCGGTATTGCAACTTCGCGGAGGCTCTTCAGATGATCCATCCACGTTCCCCACTGTTCCGCTAAGTCCTCGTCGATGTGGTCGTCCCAGGCTGTTCCTCGACGCCATACTTCTTGCAGAAGCTGTTTTGCTTTGATGGTGACCGGTGAGGCGAACCCGAGTGGGTCGAAGAGCGACATCACAATCCTCAACGCTTCTCTCTTCGTTGGTCGAGTTCCTTCTATAAGCGTCGAAGGTGTCCTCGCTAGGTTGAGGTTGAATGAGAGCTCGTCTGTTTCAGTCTTCCATACGATGCCTAGAACTCGTTCTGTCTTTTCTTCCGTCTTGTAGAGTTCCATATCTTCTGGTTGATTGTCTTCCCCTAATGACTCTAGGAGCGACTTCGAATTCGATTTCCATTGTTTTAGCTCGAAGCCAGCTTTCTTGTGCACTTCTCGCACGCCTTTAGTGATCTGTTCGGCTTCCTCGAGGTTACGGAAGCTGTCGAGGTAGTCGTCGACGTAATGCTTCCCTATTATGGCCGCTGCTGCTTCAGGATGAGTCTTCTCGTGTTCTTTGGCGTTCAGGTTCTTCACGTAGATCGCCGTCGATGGTGAGCTAGATGCCCCGAAGATGAGTGAAGTCATCCTGTATTCCTCCGGAGGTTGGTCGTCTCGTCTATCTCCCCGCCACAAATATCGCAGTGCGTCTCGGTCTTCAGGTTGTAGTTTGACCTGCATGAACATCTTCTTGATGTCTGCGGTGACTGCGATGGAGTGCTGTCGGAAGCGCATGATGACGCCTGGCAGCGATTGTAGTAGGTCGGGACCTTTGAGCAACATGTCGTTGAGTGCCACTCCTTTGGTCTTAGCTGCGGCGTCATGCACAACCCGTAATTTGTCTGGTTTCATGGGGTTGATGACGGCAAAGTGTGGTAAGTACCACGTCCTATCTGGAGTCTTCTGTGGCGGCGCAGGCTCTGCGTAACCTTTCACTATTAGGGCGTCCATCTGCTCGACGTATTTCTTCTTGAGTTCGGGATCACGATCTATCTTCTTTTCTATATTGAAGAGCCTCTTCAGGGAGTTTTCGTAGTTGTCTGGGAACTTCACGTCTTCTTTTTTCCAGAGAAGGCCGGTCTGGTATCTGGTGTCTTCTATCTTTTTGGTCTTCTGTTCCAGAATTCTGAGTGCCTTCTCTTCTGGGTCGGTCTTTGGTCTCTTCGGGTTAATGCATAAGGCGTCCATCTCGAAGTACTTCTTGACCATTTCTTCTAGGTCCTCGTCGGCTTCTTTCATGTGCGATACAAAGTCGATCTTCTGCCCGAGGGACTTAGTCTGGCTCCCGTGGAGAACCCATCCCAGCGACGTGAGAGATGCCACCGGGTAATTCTTGTCCCCTTTTCTGGTTTCCTCGGTGAGCAGGAGATGCCAGTTGTCTTGGCCGATGAGGATTTGTGGTCTTGCGTTGGAGTACGAGAGTTGTCCCTTGATGTCCGCCAGGTGCGGGCACCCTTCCACTAGTTCCCGTGGAACCTGTTGAGATGAGACGTGTAGATTCTTGACTGTTCTGGCTTGGATTCGCTCTTCTTTTTTGTTGATCCCTTTCAAGCCGATGGTCACTCTTCTCGATGCCGATTCTGCAGTCTTCAGTTCGTTGATGGTTTCTATTTTCAGTGGGTCTACAGGTCCTGTTGCTCCTATGCGCGTCGCAATGTTGTCGTCGACGAGCGTTACTGTTGACCCGTCGTCCATCAGTGCGAATGTGTTGACTGCTCCTTTCGGTCCCTTCACCTGGACCGGGAGGATCTTCAAGTAAGACTGCTTCTTCACGGTCCATGTTGAATTGATGACCTCTGGTGTCTCTTCCTTTTCTGATTTCTCTGCCTTCTCTGCCTGTTCTGTCTTCTTGTCATAGTGCAGCATCTTGTGGTGCGAGTATTTGCAGTCGTTGACACCGCAAGGCTTCGGTTTGCAGTTGTGAGTTTTGCTTCTATAACGTAGGCATCTGAAGCAGAGGCGTTTGGACTTTGCAGTATCCCATCTTGAGTTTGCTTCCATTTTCTTGAACTTCTCACATTCGGTTGCGTTAGTGTGAGTTGTTTCTTCGCACACGAAGCACTTCGGTGTGTTCCCCTTTTCAGTCACGTTGTTGACCCGCTGCGACTTCTTCTGTTGTGTGGTGTTCGGTGAGGAGGCCACCTGTTCAGGCAGCGCGTAGGGTGCACACAGCTCGGCTTCTCTCTTGAAGAACCTTTCTATCTTGATGAGGCAGGGGTCTTCTGGTTGCTGTGTGGCCGAGAAGTCGTAGTATCTATACCGGAGCGTAGGTGTCAACTTCTCTATCAACGTCTTCGCTAGTTCAGGGTTGTACATATAATTGAAACAACCCAACGTCTTCAGTGTTGCTACGACGTTGGAGATCTTCGTGGCGAATATACAGATGTCTCTTGGTGACTCGGAGAGTCGTGGCAGGGTTCGAAGCGTTTCCATTTCCATCATGGCGATCGACTCCGGTCTCCCAAATCTGGATTCCAAAGTCTTCATGATCTCTGTAGGGTGCGCATTTGTGATCAGCAACCCTTCTACGGCTTCTTTGGCCTTGCCCTTCAAATTTCTTCTAAGTCTGTTCGCATTCTCGACGGTGCTGAACGATGATTCTGTTTCGTAGTAGGCCGCGCGGAAGGGTAGCCACTCCTGGTGTGACCCGCTGAAGAATGGTAGGTCGATAAACTTGGGTCGCTGGGCGGCGCTGATAGCCCTAGTGATGGCTTCAGCAAGGAGGGCTAGGTCCCCTTGACCTCCCGCCGGTGCTTGACGAATTTCTTCTGTCTTCGGTGGCTCGGTGTGGACGATCATCGGCTCCGCTGGAGGTTGGTGAGGCTCATTGGCGATGGCCAAGACGGGACGAGTCACCTGGTTCTCCAACCAGTTGTCCACCCTTGCGTTGACTTCGGAGTAGAGGGAGACGTCATCTTCTTCAACTTCTTCCTCTTCTTCATCTTCGGTGTCCCCATTTTCTAGCGCGGCCAGACGTGCTGCAGCTAGTTCCACTCGGAGACGGAGCAAATCTTCCTTTGCTTTGGCGATTTTCTGCTGTTTCGACTTGCTATGTGTCGATCCCCCCCCTCCCCCCTTCTTGCTAGGCGGGGAGAGGTGCTGTGGGCCGGTTGGTTTCGACGTACCGGCGTTCTTGATGACTCGCTTCACTGTTGAGGTATCTGTTTCTGGGCGAGCATCTCTGGAGACGACAGCGGCGGGCGGCTTCATCAGCTGTTTCGATTTCGCACCTGCAGTGAGCGTCGTCGCGACGGAGGGGGCGACGGAGGGTGCGGCGACGCTGGCGGGGAGCGTGGCTGAAGGCGCGTTGTCGGCTGAGGCGGAGGTCGCGGCGGTCGAAGCGGTGGTGGCGGAAGTCACGGTGGTTGGATCAGTCGTCGCGGAGGTGCTGGTCTGTTCGGAGCTCCCCGTGACAGTCGTCCCTGTCTGTGTCGATTCCGACGTGGCTTCCGTGCTGGTACCGGTCGCAGAGGTCTCTGGAGTGGCCTCTGATGATGACGGCTTCTGTTCGCTTGGCTGCTTGCGTCCTCTTCCTTCGGAGCGTGTGACGGGCATGGTGACAGCTGATCTTGGGGTCGATGACCTGGGTACGATTCTTCTGTATCAGCTGACCTCGAAAGGGCGCTATGTCAGCTGATCTGGGGTCAGTGACGTTGACCGGAACACGAATCTTCTATATCAGCTGTCTTGATGACCGATGACCTTGAATCTTCACTGTCGCGCTATAATCTTGAAGCACTATACCCCACAATAATCCGGCGCTCGAAGGACCATTAAATGTGCGAGGTGCACATTTGTTTGCTGGGGTTGGTGGGGAATGAAAGCCTTCTTGATTCTGATAGTTCTTCTTTATTTTCCTTTTCTTCCTGTTTCTTCATTTGTAGCTGCTTGCCGACTGTGTCGAGCCCGAAATCCGACGCGTAATTTATACGATTTTGGCTAAGAAAAAGTAGGGCCTGTGATTGGTCAACCAATCAGAACATCGAAATTTTAGCCAATAAAAGTGAAGTCGGAATCGGCACAGTAGCTTAAGTACCGCGAAACTTTACCGTAAAGAGAGCCGCGTGACAATTTTTGCGTTTTTCGCTATAATTTTAAATGACAACATATGACAAATTATATATTTTTGGATTCTACATACTATAAACTATCTAGGAAAAATATAAAACAGTAGAAAACAAGACATAAAATTTTCGATAATCTAATAGCGCTTACCCTAAGTAGGTGCCTATATCTATAAACTATAAAGTCCGTAACAAAACAGTGAGATATAATTACTTATGATTCTAATGTATTATCACTATCACTATTATATATTATATACTCGTTCGATCGAGTTCACTGCTATCACTGTTATCACTACTATTTACACTGTTATTGTCTATTGTCCCGCACAGGATCAAAATTTAACGATGTATACTATGCCTTTTAATTGGTCTCTCTGAGCCGTCGTTCGTTGCGTCGCGTACTCGCGTCGCAGTTTGACAGCCCTGTCCCTAAAAAAACATCTGTGTCTCAAATCGTTAACCCCTTGCTCTGGGCTATTGACCTAAACAAAATATTGTTCAGTTTACTTTGAACAGTTTAAACTTTAACGACAGATAACATCATGCCTGTATTCCTCTAACTAAAAGGTAGGGAGGGAGAGGTTTGCAATGTGGAGACAACAATCCTACTAATATTATAAACGTGAAAGTTTGTATGAGTATGGATGGATGGATGTCAAAATCCTACTAAAGTTGTCAAAAAATAAAAGGCCCGTTTTGTCATTGACAGTTCTAGTAGTTAATAAAAATCAAATTCGCAAAACACGTATTCGTTTGTATGAAACTGACAGGTGTCAAGAACGCATTCTCAAATGTCAAAACGGACCTTTTATTTTTTGACAACTTTAGTAGGATTTTGAAAGCGCGCTGACTTAGTTTGCGCGGACTCTACGGCCGGCCGGTCTGCGTGAATGTGACGCATGTTTTCCCCCCAACTTGTTTTTTTTTTTGTGTTTATGTTCCTTTTCTACGTCATGTTTACAAATAAACGTATTTTGTGTGCAGGTCGATCGATCAGGTTAAGCTACACTTGCCGCGGTTGGTCCGTGGATAGGTGAACATCTTTACATGCCAAGTCCTTGTCTCGGAAAGCACGTTAAGCTGTTAGTCCCGGCTGTCATTCGTGGATCTTTGACAGTCGTTACGGGCAGTAAGGAACACGAAAGTCTGACAACCAGTCTTACCAAGAGAAATTGTAGATAGATAGATAGATAACACGTTTATATAGTGCAACAAGAGACACAATACAGGCAATAAAAAAGAAAAAACATCAAAAAAAGGTGAAACGTAAAAAAAAAACCAAGAAAAAGCTAAATTGACCCATAGACACATAGTACAAGTAAATATAAGGGTCAATCACTCTGGGCGGTGTGTGTCTCATGGTTGCACCAAATGGGAGTCCAGCTCAGCATGTGCCAGGTACAATACCTGACGCTGGTAATGCTGGTATTCTGCTGCATCCCGTTAGTGACAGCCGGATGCCGAGAAGGCACATCTGAGTTTCAACAAAGTGGTACCTACATAGTGCGGCGCGTATAATAAGGTGGTAAGTACCTACCCACATCTTAATTGACTTACGTTTAAAACCGACAGAAAGAAAGATTTAGAGATTTACCCGTGTAGTGTTTACTGGATTACTTGATTAGCAGTGTATGCTATGTAATGAATGACTAGTTTGTTTTTAAGCGAGTATATGTGTTCGAGTTTACATGTTGGTGTATAATAATAATATTATAATGTTATGCATTATGTTATGGGGTTTTTTTTTTAAATAAATTTGCTTATGTATATTTTCTATTGTAATTCGTTTTACATAGTTGCCTTGTAAATTACCAAGTAATTGGATTGTGCAAGTCAGGGGGCGCAATACCTCTAAAAGCTATTCCTGAATTCCCAGCAGATCATTAGCAATTCCTCTAATTTTCGTAAAATTTCAGTTCATATTTGGTGTAAACATTGCCGCATGAAAAAAATAAAAACCGTAATTTTATCGGTAAACTTTTCATTAGGCAGTTTTTAACTAATCAAATTTTTTGGTTTTTTTTTATTTTTTAGGTATATCTACAGTTTAAATGTTATTTTACTGTGATATGAATTGCACACAGATCATATTATGAATAGTCAGTTTGTGACCATTTTACGATTTTTACTAAGATTCATATTGTTATCCTATTATGATTCTGCCAAAGTGGCCTTTTTAGGCCCCCAGTCTTAGGCAGTCGCTACATGTAAAATACTGGTATTCAGCTGCATCCGGTTAACATTTTAGAGGTATGAAGAACAGGGTGTACAGTTCACTCAACCTCCATATTATAAAAGGGAGGATCCTCCGACCAGACTGGGAAATTGTATCTATGCTATTGGTCCCGGCTGTGATTCGTGGATCTTTGACAGTCGTTACGGTAACTCAGAAGCTTAAAAGTCTGACAACCAGTCTTATCAAGGAGTATCCAGTGTTCCCCCAGTAACTTGGTTGTGGAGGTCTGATAAGCAGTCGCTCCATGTAAAATACTGGTTTAGAGGGATGAGGAACAGGGTGTAAAGTTCACTCAACCTCCATAGAAAAGGGAGGATCCTCCGACCAGACGGGTGTTGTGTCTGGCGGGCTATTACCCAACGATTGATGTTGGGAAATTGTATCTATGCTAACTGCGCGATAAACTCTGCTTGCGAGATGCAGGATTTGCGTGACGTCAGTATGACGCGTTGTTTGCATGTGGCGTTGTAGATACCGCTACAACATAGTTGGGAAAAAAGCTAGGCAGTTGGTGACTTGGACGCTTTTAAGGTGCACGTCTTTCTACATTGTTCTCAGAGTTTCACATGAATTTCTTATTTCAACTTGAATGATGTAACCAATATTTTCATTTAAAAGAGTGTCCGTGGAGTTTCTTGCCCATTCTTCTCCATAGGTAAGTACCTAATATGCTTTGGAATGCTTCATCTTTCTGACTAAGCAACTCCTTGACAATTCAAAAGTGCCTGTAATTGTCTTAATTGAAATAAATGCTTTGAGTTTGAGTCATTAAATATGGCTAAAATGACATGTCACTTTTAGTATACAAGGTGGAGACGACATCATCTGTCCAGCCCTTACCTGGGAGATGTTAGGGTCGAATTCCAGTCTAACCGGATGTAGCTGAATACCATTATTTTACATGGAGCGAGGGCCTATCTGACCTCCACAACCCAGTTACTGGTATACGATACCCCTTGGTAAGACTGGTTGTCAGACTTTCCGGCTTCTGATGACCCGTAACGACTTTCAATGACAATCGGGAGCAACGGCTTAAAAAATCAAAAGTCATTTATTCAAATTAGGCTGAGAATCAGCACTTTTCGAACGTCAAAATTACAAAAGACAGTCCCCCAAAAACGCCCGCCCTTCACCACTTCCTAGTGCTATCGCTGGGAAGAAGTGGCGCAACAAACTCCTCAGCAGCACAGCTGTCTGTTCAGTTAGAAAATACGGGTAAGTAATAAATGATATAACAACAAAATCTCTAATGTTAACAACATATAACAACGGAACCTATAATTTTATTTAATATAGCGAAAACACGTGCTTTCCAAGCCACGGAGGGGTTGATATGTAAAGATGGTAACCCACCAACGGACCAACCGCGGCAATCGCCGCTTAACCTGATCGATCGACCCGTGCGGCTGTTGTTAGTTAGTTATTTATTTTAATATATTAAAATAAGTCATGGCAGCTACTTTCACTCAAAATCCGCCTGAACAAAGTAGGCGTATGGCCTACTTTTATTCGTTCGTAGTATTAACAATGTTTTTATTTCTTTAAATTCCTTTAACACTTGTCAGCTGGTTACACATCCGCACACTAATTGCGTAACACACGATTAATCGGAATCAGAATCATTTTGAAGCAAATGGCTGATCCATTGCTTCATAAGTTCGAAAAATTTGTCTGCTCAACACGTAAATAACGCAATGAATGTTGTTGAACTGTCAAAATGAAACCGATTCCGATTGATCGTGAATTTAGGAAGTCGGTGGCAAACAACGAAAATGCGAACCTAACGACACCAACTTCCGAAATTAAAGTTATTTTTCACTTAGTAGGTAGTGTCTTTATTGGAAGTCGGTTGTTTTTTTTTTTTGCAAAAAAGTTTTTTACAATATAGATCAGCTGATTGAATAAAGAGTATTCTATTATATTGGTCGCCTGATTGCCACCAAAAAAGAAACTCTATTTTTATAGAAACTTACGGGGTCTATTAGTCGTGTTGCCGACTGTACTGTCCATAGAAATATCTATGGTACTCTCCGTGCCTCGGAAAGCACGCTAAGCCGTTGGTCCCGGCTGTCATTCGTGGATCTTTGACAGTCGTTACGGGTAGTCAGAAACCCGAAAGTCTGACAACCAGTCTAACCAAGGGGTTTCGTACTACCCAGTACCTGGGTTGTGGAGGTCAGATTAGGCAGTCGCTCCATGTAAAATACTGGTATTCAGCTGCATCCGTTAGACTGGAAGCCGACCCCAACATAGTTGGGAAAGGCTTGGCAGATGATGTTGCCGACTGTACTGTACTCGGAAAAAAGCAGTAGAAAATGTAATTTGAATTAATTTCGCGTTGCCTACGTGACGTGGTTACAAAGTGAAAAATTAAATGTGGTTAAATTGCCCAGTGGCTTGCAAGTCTACTGGTTTTTGTAAACAACTTTGTAAAATCGGTTAAACACAGTGTTAGGTATATAAAGGTGAAATTACTTAAACACAAGTATAGCTATCAAATTATGATGAAACAAAAAAAAACATTTTTTAAACACGTCATGTCTATGAAGTTTCGCCAGCGAATTTAATTTTACAGTATAAATAGGAGCTCCTGTAGTTCTGTAGGTACCTCCTCATCATCATCTGCCTTTTCCCAACTATGTCTGATCAACAACGTAAATAACGCAATGAATATTGTTGAACTGAATTAATGCACACTTTGAAAGTAGTTTGTCTGTACGATTTCTGTCATTTTGTACCCAAGGTATTTTTTGGAACGAAGTTTCTTATCGCGCGTTGCGAAAGGGGGCTAGGCGGAAAAAATTAAGACCAAAAGTTGGAACGACACTTTTTGCTATAGGTAGTTCTAAACCGTGCGGCGTGCGGCGTGCGCGTGTTTCTCTGTCTGTCTCTCTCTCTTTGAACTTCGTTCCATCCGGGTGTCCCTTGACACCTCTCAAGTTTTATCTTAAAATAATTAAACCAACGTATGCGAATGTGTGTATATTTGTAACGTGACCACAATTTTGTCCCACAATCAATATAACCAATTTAATCAATAAAAAATGTATCATACATAATAGGAAGTCTGAAAGTGGCACCGGTAGGTAACTGAAAAGTTGTGTGGAAATCGGTTGTCATGGTATGGGCATGTGTTACGGAGAAATGAGGAAAATGTCGTGAGGAGAGTTTTGAATATGATGCCGATGGCTATAAGAGTAGGGGAAGATATGGTTAGAAAGGGGGTGACTATCGAGATGACCACTCATAGAGAAGTATGGAAGAAAAAGATATGTTGCGCTGACCACAAATAAATTGTAATATGGGCAAGAGAATGGATTATACATACATAATAGTATAAAAATTCAGTGTACGTATTTTGATTGACTATGTGGGTCATTTTCTTTTTATATTTCTCTCTGTAGGTACACACGGCTACACGTCAAGCTATACAAAACCAGTTTGTCTTGGCCTCACTTTGTATGATTTTTCACACAATGAACGGTCGGCCTATACTGGTTTTGCATAGCTTGATGTGTAGCCGTGTGTACTATAAGTTTTGCCATGGTCTGGCAGTTCGAGTAATTTATGTGGCCTACCCAAATTTCCTTTACGACGAACAATACTAAGGAGTATTGTTCGTCGAATCGTTGAGCTCCTTAAGTTTTGAGTTGAGCTGCACGATTTCTGACAAATGCGTGCACTGACTGGACAGGTCCACTTAATCTATGTGGTTCTTTCCTCAAAAGACCATCTCAGACATCGATCTACATGGTCTTCATATGATCTGACCAAGATTATGTCTGGGCTTTTAAAGAGACTGTGACCTCTGAGTTTGTTTCGGCCTTTCTTCTCAGACTAGTCAGATAGGAAACGCCGACCTCATCTAGTTTTAAAATATGATTGACGTGTAAAAGTGTTTGTACAAACCTACTTACAAAATAAAATCATTTATCACTTACCTTTGTACTCATATTATAATTATGTCATAACCCTTTTTTTTTTTTTTTTTTTTGGGTGGGAAATCATCATATGACCCCTCCCGCTCTGGGCGGAGCGGAAGGGAGTGTCAGACTTTTACTGACTAAAACCCACCCGTGTTCCTTCAGTTGCCTGTGCCAAGGGCCACGGTACCTCTTTCGAATATCCCGCAGCCCTGGCGGCATCGGCCCTAGAGGGCCCCGTCAGTTCGTGCTGACATCTCTTTGAGGCGCGCGTGGAACACAACGCGCCGTCGACCCGGGCCTGGTCCTTACCGGGCGGCGAGCTGCCCGTTGCTCGCCGCCCGCAAGCCCGCGCCTACGGTGGCCGGGAGTCGGCTATTGACTCCCGTCCAGGGCGTCTCCTACGGCGGCTAGGGGCGTGAGGGCGCAGCGATTGCCTCTCCCTCACGCGCTCCGCCTCCTCCTTTGCGAGCATTACTGCTTCGCAGAAGGAGGTGACGGCCTCCCATTCACTCTCGCTCCGTACCATGGCCTGGACCAGGGCCGGACGCGAGAGATCGCTGCCGCCGATCGCCGCCACGAGGACACGGCGGTGCCCTGCCCAAGCCGGCAGACCTCCACCGTGTGCTCCACCGTGTCCTCCGGGCGATCCACACAGTGGTGACACCCTGGCGTTTCCTCCCGCTTTATCCTGAACAGGAACCTCCCGAAACAACCGTGTCCGGTGAGGACCTGCGTCAGGCGGAAGGTGAGGGCGCCGTGGCGCCTCTCTAGCCACTCCTCAAAGAGGGGACTTATCGCCGCTATTGTGGCGTGCCCAGCACTGGGTTGCGACAATCGCACTCTCCATGCCGCTATGAGATCCCGCCGGAGCTCTGTCCGCTGTGCCGTGATTTCTCGCGGCAGCGGAGTTACGCCCCGGCGTTTTGCCTCCTCTCGCCACTCCCATATGTGGGCGAGGACCTTGGCCTCTAGATCCCATGGCGGCAATCCGGCAAGGAGGCTCGCCGCCTCAACGGAGACCGTGCGGTATCCTCGGATCAGCCGGACAGCCATGACCCTTTGGGACGCGTTCAACCGGCGGGCTGGTCGCTTCCTCAGGGAACGCGCCCACACCGGTGCCCCGTAAAGGGCCATGGACCGCACGACCCCCGCATAGAGCCTCCGGCAGGAAGCGTTTGGTCCCCCTAGATTGGGCAGGAGCCGCCTCAAGGCAGCCCCGGCCCGCTCCAGTCTGGGTGCCAAACGTCGGAAATGCTCCACGAAATTCCACCGGCTGTCGAGGACGAGTCCCAGGTACTTCATCGTCAGCTCGACGCCGATGTGAACCCCTCCCGCCATTATTTGTGAACCCGACGGTGGCACGTCCCGAGGACCATGAAAACACATGGCCTCTGACTTGTGCAATGCCACCTCGAGTCCCAGTTGCCGGATCCTCTCGACGATTGTCGCAACCCCGCGTGTCGCTGCTTCGGCCGCCGCCTGGTGCGACCTCCCCTGCGCCAGGACCAGCGTGTCGTCAGCGTAGCAAATCACGCTGACGCCGCTGGGGAGGTCAGCGCGCAGCACCCAGTCGTACCCGATGTCCCACAGATGCGGCCCCAGGACCGATCCCTGTGGGACACCGCACGACATCTCTCGCCGGTTCCACTCTCCCCGGTGACCGGGGTAGATGACGGCCCTGTCCGTCAGATAGGCCTCGACAGTGCGACAGAGGTAGGTCGGCATCCGGTGATACCGGAGTGCCTCCCTGACGCAGCTCCAGGGCAGGGTATTGAAGGCGTTGGCGATGTCTAGAGACACCGCCAAGACGACCCCACCCCGGGCCACAGCGTCCCCCGTCGTGAGGGCTCGCACGCGCATGATGGCGTCCACCGTAGAGCGCCCCCTGCGGAAACCAAACTGGCTTTCCGCCAAATCCGGCCCCACCCGCACCAGCTGCCCGACAAGGCGGTCTGCAATGACTCTTTCAAAGAGCTTGCCCACCTCGTCGAGCAGCACGATGGGCCGGTAAGCGGACGGAGAGTCCGCAGGGCGCCCCGGCTTCTTGATGAGGACCAGTTTCCCCGTCTTCCAACGAAGTGGGAACTGGCCCCTCTCCAAACATGCGCTTAGTAGCCCCCTCAGTCGAGGCCCGAGAGCCTCCAAGGCCAGGACCCAGGCTTTTCCAGGTAAGCCGTCGGGTCCTGGGGCGGTATTTTTGGCATTCAGCCTGCGTACCGCCACTCTCAACTCTACCTCGGTCACCTCCGGAGCATTGTCGTCGTCGTTGGTGTGGTCCGCATCTGGCACCGCAGGAGGCGGAGCCATGGGCGGGGGAGTATGTTCCCCTCGCGAAGGGAACAGAGCGCTCACCACGTCCTCCACGAGCTGGGGCCGAAGACTCTGCGTCAGCGGGGGAGCCCATGGTCGGAGTTTATCCCGAACCATTTTATAGGGGCGTCCCCACGGGTCTCTGTTCAGAGTCCCCAGCGACTCCTCGCGGGCCAGACCCCTGGCCCGCAGGATCTCCGCTCGGAGGGCGGTCTTCGCCGCTCTGTACCCCTCGTACAGCTCCGCCTGCATGGCTTCCGTATCCGGAGGGCGGATACGGAGCCTGCGGTGCCTTGTGTACCGGCGTCGCGCAGCCACGCACGCCTCGCGCAGAGACGTCAGCTCCGGCGACCACCAGTACACCTGGCGGCGGGCGCGTCCAGGTTGAACCCGGGGCATTGCCACGTCGCATATTTCGGACATGGCCTCCCAGAACCACTCCGCCTCGTCGTTGATGTCAGCAGGCCTGTCCGGTGCTGACACCCAGGCCTGCACGATCGAGGCTTCCAGGAGGAGCTCCCGGTCCAGCTGCTTCAGCGCCCACCGCGGACCACCCAGGGCCTGTCGGACCGGCGCGCTCGAGGGCTGGGCGGAGACGTCGAACCGGATGTACCGGTGGTCGGAATAGGTCTCCACCTCCTCCAAGACACGCCAGTTGACGACATGCGGTGACAGAGCAGGGCTGGCGAACGAGATGTCCACCACTGATTCACCCCGCATCCGCACGCATGTTGGGACCGAACCCCGGTTTAGGACGACCAGGCCTGTCTCCAGGGCCCAGTCCTCCACCATTCTGCCCCGTGTGTCCGTATGCCGGGAACCCCAAGCCACATTCTTGGCATTGAAGTCCCCGAGGACGAGCACGGGGAGGGAACGGAACCCGACGACGACGACTCTCAGCTCCGCAAGGGAGTTGTGGAACTCGGCGAGAGTTCGATTCGGGGAGAAGTATACCCCTACCACGACTATCTCCCCGAACCGTGCTGCCACGCAACCCCGTCCTCTCTTGACAGCCTCGAGGGACGGGGTACCGGCGGCGGCCGACGAAATCAGGGTCACTGAGCCGTTCAGGTCCTCCACCCAGTGGTCCCTGGGCGGGACAAAATACGGCTCAGCGACCACGGCGATGTTGATCGACCACTGCGCCATGCTCTGGAGCAACAGATCCTGAGCGGCGGCGCAGTGGTTGATATTCGCCTGGAGGAGGCGTAATGGGGCCATTATTGGCACTCCATATCAGCCCCCTCCCGATCCCCCTGTGAGGGCCCAGCCACGGTGAATGCGGCGGCGGTCACGGTGGAGGCGGCAGCGGCGACGGCAGTGGTGGCGGCGGCTGCGGCGGTGACGGCGGTGGCGGAGGGCTTGCCCCTGCCCCTGGCTTTGGCGGGTGGAGCGCAGTCCTTGCTCCCAGCCCGGTGATCGGCCGGCTTGCCAGCTGCCGCACATGCATAGCAGTGCGGCATGGCGTTGCAAGAGCCGGCCTTGTGACCGGGCTGACCACAGCGGAAGCAGAGACTGCTGCGGTCCACCTCCGAGGTGCATTTTGCCCCCACGTGGCTGCCCACATGGCAGCGGAAGCACCTCAGTGGTCTGGGCTCCAGCAGTTTCACCTGCGCGGAAACCCAGCCCACTAGAAGCCTTCGGCCCTCCCCGGCTAGCTTTTGGGCCACCGACACGGGGCAGCTCACCGTGATGGCTTGCATCCCCGTGGAGTCAGGACGGAGAGTGCCCGCCCTCACCTGCTCGGCAGAGCACTCCCCAGTCCTAACGATGGCGGCCACAACCTCCTCCACCGTCGCAGAGTCATCCAGACCCAGGATGCGCACGTCAGCGCGCTTGGTGGGTCTGGACACTCGGGCCTCGTCCGCATTTAAGGACGCTCTAAGCCTTTCGGCCAGAGCGTCAGCAGTCGGGCCGCTAGCCGCACCAGGGACCTCCAGCATCCGGGCCCCAGTCGCAGTGACCCTTAGCCGGATGCCCCCAGCAACGCCGAGCTCCTGCAAATTTACCGCCGCTTTCGCCTTGGCAAGCACGTCGCGGTAGGACACGCCCTTCTTCTCCGCTTCCGGCTGTAGTGTGATCACTACAGCTGCGGTCTTCGGGGCACGAAGCCTAGCCGCAACGGCTCGCTCCTTGCGGCGCCTCCTCTGTGCCTTTTTCCTGGCCGCCTTGGCCGCCTTCTTTTTCTCCCCGACCACCTGCCACTCGGCGTTGGCCGTGGGAGATTTCTCTGGATGTCATAACCCTACGTATTTTACTGTGTGTAAATAAATAATACAATAAATAAACATTTATAACATAATATGTATTCTAATTGGGGTGGTGTGCGTCAATTTAGGGACATGTTTTGTTTGACCACACCTTTCTGATTACTTATTATCTTCAGTGAAAAGGTCAGGCCGTCATGACCTGGCTCTTATCTAGCCTGTCTACAGTCTAGCTAGACTTTGTTCTGATATGAATGACTAATTGATAATAAATTATCAGCCCCCCACTACTACCTCAAGCCTTCTCGCCACCTCAAAATCAATCAATTGAATACCAGTACTTTACATGGAGCGACTGTCTATCTGACCTCCACAACTCAGTTACTGGGTAATACGATACCCCTTGGTAAGACTGGTTGTCAGACTTTCGGGCTTCTGTCGACGTCCGTAACGACTATCAAAGATCCACGAATCACAGCCGGGACCAACGGCTTAACATGCTTTCTGAGGCACAGAGGGGTCTTGGTAACTAAAGATGGTCACCCATCCACAGACCAACCGCGGTAAGCGTAGCTTAACCTGATCGATCGACCTGTGCGGCTGTTATTACTTAGCCACTATCCAATCTATCTTGTCCAATGTGTTCTAGAATAAAACGTCCCTGTTTCTTGATAAAATGGCTTTTAATAGCGCGGTAAGCAGAAAATACTAGTTCGTAGTCAATCGTAGAGTTCCAAGAAAGACAAATCAACGTTGCGGGTGGACTGACCTACTCAGTTAACGAAAGGACTTCTTGCGTAATATCATCTACTTATAGCCCGTTGTTTTTAATGTTTTAGAGGGGCTCGTGGCGTGGCTCGACAGTTAAGCTACACTTACCTCGGTCGGTTCGTAGATGAGTGACCAACTAAGTATTAGATACCAAGACACCTCCATGCCTCGGAAAGCACGATAAGCCATTAGTCCCGGCTGTGATTCGTGGGTCTTTGACAGTCGTTACGGTAACTCAGAAGCTTAAAAGTCTGACAACCAGTCTTATCAAGGAGTATATCCAGTGTTCCCCCAGCCAGTGACTTGGTTGTGGAGGTCAGATAGGCAGTCGGTCCATGTAAAATACTGGTATTCAGCTGCATCCGGCATGGAAGCCGTCCCCAACATAGTTGGGGAAAAGCTATGTTTGGACACAAATTAAGACAATTAATCTATACTTATAATAAATCTGTAGAAGTGAAAATTCTGTACATTGAAAATATCCAAAAAATAAATGGCAGGGGGTGTTACTTGACCGACACCGAACGCAAAAATGTGATTAAAAATTTTTTTTTCTGTCTGTCTGTCTGTCTGTTTGTTCAGGCATCACGCAAAAACTACCGGTTCGATTACGATGAAACTTGGTATAATTATTCTTTAATATCCTGGGCACCACACTGGGTACTTTTTATCCCGGAAAAGTATATACAATAAAAAACAAACTTAATTTTGCGGTTCGATCCCTATACCCGATTACCACTGTCTGTACTGTACCAACCGCAAATACTAAGTTTGTCGTAGGTAGGGTCACCCGCAGTGGAGTTCATTTTTATTCCTTTTAGTTTTTAGAGTTATTTAGGTTTATTTTTATATGAGTCGTAGGTATAGATTTTAATTTTAAAGTATAGGTAGTATATTTGATAGTGTACGTATAGTGACCGTAGGTTATTTTATAATACTGTTAGGTAGGTTTAGTCATTCGTATAGATATTAGTTTTTAGGGATTTTGCTTATTTATTGAGTTTAGATTAGTTATCATCAGAAATAGGTTTATTTAGGTAGGTAGGTATTTAATTTTCTGTTATTGAGTTTTTTTTTTTAAATTAGTTAGGTACTTAGGTAAAGATATCATATAGGTACCCTCTTAATCACCACTAATGAGACACAATTGGTTTTCTATTGTAATTAGCCACAAAGGGCCCGCGACATAGATGGCATTCTGGGGAAGCACATACATTTTATCCTGTTAGCACGTTCCTGTGGGTAAATTTCCGACATCCACGCGGGCGAAACCGCGGGCAGAAGCTAGTTTATTAAATAAATTACTAACGCGTATTGAATTTGTGGTACCTACACTGCTTTAACAATAGTTTAGCGCTCGATTGACGTTGACAGGGGGGCGCTGTTTATAAACGAAAAATGTACAGACGCCAGCACATCAAGCAACTACAATCTGACAAATTTCTTTAATAGATTTTCAACTATAGAGCTAAAGCATTAGGTTCATGCAAGGTTGACTGGGAAAATTTGACAGTTTCGGGGTAGCTTGATGTGCTGGCGTCTGTATTCATTAAAAAAAACAACATGGCGGTTGACCACGCGCCATTTATTTAAGATCCGTGCACAGCTTTCTGTATTAAGAAGTTGTTTAAATATAGTTAGTAGGTAAAGTAATATAACCCTGGAAACCACGAAAAAATAAAAAAAACCTCAATTTATTTAACATTATTCGAAAAGAATGCATTCATTTTAAAAATCGATATTCAAAAACTCGATTTAATCAAATTGCTCATAAATAGAACGCATTCAAAAACTAGTAAGCGTGGTTTTTTTTTTGAAATTACATTGCTTGCAGCACCGTCACGTCTGCACTCTGCATAGCTAACGGAAATGACGTAAGATCTCCGTGTTTCCTTATTGTCTTTTTATCTTTCGTCATCTTGTATCTCTCGTATTTTTATCATTATTTTAAATATTATTTTTATAAGTTAATGCAATCATGTGATTTGCACTTCATGTGTCTTGCAATCATGTAAATGGAACAGCCGGTCGATTCTGTAAAAATCTCACCGTGAAAACTCAAGTGAAGTGAGCTTGATGGTTGTCAGTAGTGTCAATCCCTAGCATTATTTGGAATGACCGCTCACTCCACGCTCACTTCACCTAAGTTTTCACGGTGAGATGGTTACAGAATCGCACTGCAGCACCCTAGTTGCGTACCTACTTAACACACTTTCAATCTTAATCTAAATCTTTTGAATGATATTGCTAATCTATTGCTTCATATTTTCGAAAAATTTGTTTGCTCAACAACGTAAATAGCGCAATGAATGTTGTTGTACTTACTGTCAAAATGAGAGCCTTTGCTACTGTTAGTCTAAGACTCTAATGTGTTACGCAATAATTACCCCGTTAAAAAAAAAACTGGGACTGTATAAAGAAAACAGTAATAATAATATAATACCTATAATATCCCTGGACATTTCACACAGCGCCATCTAGTCCCAAGCTAAGCAACCTAATTCTTGTGTAAATATCTAAAATTATCTTTGTTTAAGAAATACAAATAAAATATTTAATTGGAATGTTGGATAACAAACGGTTCAATAAACAATGTTCAAAGAAAATGTTCATTTTTGTTTCTAAGTTACCCATCGTAACTCAATGATAATTTAACATAACTACCACATTAAAAACAAATCAAAATGGTTTACCAAGCCGTTAAAAACTTGCTTCGGAACCTAAGCTGTCAGCGAAAGGTGGGAAAATTCCGACCAGCGCCATTCCACTGGATTGTATTACACACACACAAAAACGCGCGAACACAATCTTCGACTGTGTGTGTGCGTTAGCGTCTTGTAGTGCAAGTAAAAACTGTATACTTTTCTTACATACATTTTATGTTAGAAACTTTCAACTACCTATGCAGTTTAACGGAAAATAGTTTTGTTTTTATAAATTAACGAGTAGAGAATAGAATACTCTTTTATTTCTTCTTAATCTTCGTGTCGCTGGCACGTTTGCAAAGTTTTGGGAAAATAATATTTAAAATACTTACAGTATTTTAAATATTATTTTCCCAAAACTTTGCCACTTCCACGGCGTTGTCAGTGGCAGCGCAGATGTCACTATGACTGCATTTTTGGGACACGGAGGGCAGGATAGGAGGTTCATAAGTCATAAAGTTTATTTGTAAACATAGGTATACAATAGGTCATACATAAAAAAAGTACGCTATGTTTTGTCTTAAGACATACAAATATGGTAACATGCAATGTAGTTAGGCTAAACAAAATGTCATTAATAAATAGAAACATAGTATTATTAATAAAAGAAATGTCAGATGTGAAAATTTTAAATGCAGCATTAATAATTATTTTATAACTCTTTATCGTTTAAAAACTCGTCTATTGTATAGTAGCATTTATCAATCAGAAGTTTCTGCTTTCTTTCTGTCGATTTTAAATTTTGACAATGGCAGTATTCTTATGGAATTAGGAATTTTATTATACATATATATTCTAGGTGCAATTCCGAAAAAGCTTTTGTACATCAAAGAAGTCTTACATTTTATGTTACATAATTGATTTTTGTACTGAGCGCGCAATTCAGTTTTTTTGACTGCTGACAGAAGTGGAGCATAGTTTGCGACATAGCTCCACAATCACACCCATTTCTTTCACTAAGTACACATATAAATTACAGACATAAATATAGAATTTTTACAAAGTGTGACACAATGGGCGGTCTTATCGCTAAGAGCGATCTTTTAAAGACAACCTTTGGATGGTTAAAAAGGAGAAGAAGAGACGGGAACACCTTGTGCAGGCCGCAGGAAGCCGTTGGATGCGAGAAGCACAGAACCGCACCCTAATTGCGTAACACACGAAAAATCGGAATCGGTTTCATTTTGACAGTTCAACAACATTCATTGCGTTATTTACGTGTTGAGCAGACAAATGTTTCGAACTTATGAAGCAATAGATTATCAATTTGCTTCAAAATGATTCAGATTCCGATTGATTGTGTGTTACGCAATTAGGATGCCGGTTGAAGTGAAGGTGCTTTATTTATTATTATTTATAAATTTCAAAAATAAGTAATAAGATTGTCTGCTTGTATTCAAATTTTATTTGTTTCAAATTGACGTTATTTCAAGTTAAACAAATATCAACTTTATTTTAATGGCAATTAAGTTGATTTCAGAGTGACTAGCACTACTGAAAAAGTTATGAAAATGTTTGAAGTTGTAGCGTAAACTGGACTTTATTATGTAGCAATTAAAGTTATTTTTCCATAAACTCGTATTTGTTTACATTTTTGGAGAATATGGCGCGATATTAGATTAGGTAAGTACCTACTCATCATCTGCCTGCCTTTTCCCAACTACGTTGGGGTCGGCTTCCAGTCTAACCGGATGCAGCAGAATACCAGTATTTCACATGGAGCGACCGCCTATCTGTCCTCCACAACCCAGTTACTGGGTAATACGAATATAATAAGGGTATTGAAGTATCAAGATAAAATAAAATGTGTTTTAATTTTTATGCGCACGAGCAAGTATTTCGACGCTTAAAGTGACCTTTTCTTTTCGTATTTATTTGTATAGCTTGTCATTTAATTTAGTATCTAGTGTAAATAGTGTTGTATTGTATAAAGACAAATTGTGTACCATCCTCTTAGTTGATTTAAAGATAGGCAGGTAGGTAACCAGTGTGTTCTGTCTGCCCACCATGATGTAGGTACAGTGCTGACTGCTGACACGTGGACGCTCACGCAGGAGGCTGTGTACACACGGCTACACATCAAGCTATGCAAAACCAGTATTGGCTGACCGTTCATTGTGAGAAAATACCATACAAAGTGAGGCCAAGACAAACTGGTTTTGTATAGCTTGATGTGTAGCCGTGTGTACAGTCACGAGCACCAATATGTCAACACTTGGCAACTTACAAATGCTATATTTTCGTGAAATAACGAATGCAACGTTGAAATACGATACATTACATAAACCTATGGGTTCAAAAATTCTATGCTCGTAACAACATGAAATTTCATTAAAAAACAAAGGAGTAAATCGCTTTTGAATAAAGCCGAGCGTACCTATACATACTTTTGCTCGTAACTGTACAGGCTAATAGTTGCATAGTGAACCATGGAGTGTTCCATGTTTGGAATCAGGCTATCCAACTTGATAAATCGATGCGTTCTTGAGAAAAGGTTCTTGAGCATGTCTTGACAGAGGGACAGACGGACGGACAACGAATTGATCTTGTAAGGGTTTCCGTTTTTCTTTTGAGTTAGGAACCCTAAAAAATTTGCTCTGCAATACATTTTAATCGCGTAGCCCGTAGGTATTGCACTTTTATATGAAACTGCAGATTTATTTTTGATAACCGATGCAAAAATTTCTACGCTACCCCTAGCGTAGAAATTTTTAGATTATATATATTTTAGACCCTCGTCTAAAATCATAATAGGGTAGTTTCCTGTGTAAAAAAATAATATTTATATTTAGTCCGTCAGTTAGATTATCGAAAAATAATGGACACGTATTTTTGTCAATCAAACAAAAATTGACAAAGATAAAGCGCGTCAAAGTTTGGGAGTGGGGGATCGTGACGTCACTTTCTTGCAAAAGTGTCGCAAGCAAGTGACGTCACGCGGGACTTTAACGGGCGATATCTTCATCATTTTTTATATAATTGACAAAAGAAATAATACGGGTTCAACATTTTTTGATAATCTAACTGACGGACTAATTAGATTTTTTTAGGAAAATAGCCTATTGTGCTGAATTCATGGTTACAGTTTGCGTCTGGTTAAAAATGTATCCTGTATTTAATCGAATTCAGGAAAAAATCATTTAACGAGAAAACCGAAACGACCTGTATTGCCTATTATTTATTTTAGTCACCCATTCAACTGTCTTTGTTTCATGTAAAACAAAGTGTTTATATTGTTTCTGACACCGGAGTTGATAGAGTACAGAGAGCCAAGCTCAAAAATCGCAGATATGCGTTGCTGTCTCAGAGACAAGACTGTTTATTTATATTCTACGCAAATAAGGTTCGAACTCAGACAGGCGCTTTACTTTGCGTAAATTATTTCATCACCACTGCTCTCAAATCGGCGAAGGAAAACATCGCGAGGAAACCGGCATGTCCTAGAACCAAAAATTCGAAGACATGTGACATCTACCAACCCGCACAGGGCCCGCGTAGTAGACTATAGCCCAATCCCTCTCGAAGAGATGAGGCCTGTGTCCCAGCTGCGGGAACAACATTGGCTGATAATGATGATGATGACAAATAAATAAAATTGAAGTGTTATTACAACGTAAATAACGCAGTGAATGTTGTTGAACTGTCCAAATGAAACCCTATGCTACTGTACTGATAGTGTATAAAGCAATTACCCCACTGCTCTTTTAGAGAGTCTATCTACTACTTCTAAATATTTACTTTTTTCTGTTATCATGAGTTGTCGTGTAGCGACAAGGAAAAGCTAAGCTATAGGTTAAGGTTAGAATGAAATTAAAGAAAGGGAGGTAGAAAACAATTAAAGGTATATTTTTATAAGAAAAGGATGGAGATGGACTGAAGAGTGGTGTGTAATATGTGGAGGTGGGGTGTATAAGTGACGATGCGTGATAGATGGGTTGAGGAGGTTGAGGTGAAGATACAGGTGGGTTGAGGAGGTAGTCGCGAGGCAGGTGCTAGCGACAGGGGCAGGTACAGCCGCCGATCCAGGATCAGGAACAGGTGAGGACAGGTGCTAGGGCGTGGCAACACGGAGGACACCCGTAGGAGGGCCCACGCAACAGGCCAGGACGCAGCACAGCAGCAGGAGAGAGAGGCACGGCGGAGACGCTGTCAGCCCGCCAGGTGAGGACAGGAGGGCCCACGCAGCAGGCCAGGACGCAGCACGGCAGCAGGAGAGAGGCACGGCGAAGACGCTGTCAGCCCGCCAGGTGAGGCGGCCCTCGGGTGAGGCAGCCCTCAGGTGAGGCGCGGCCCAATAGATGAGGTAGCCCTCTTCACGGAGGACGGAGGACGGAGGCGTAGGCAGGGTCCGTCAGGTACCGGAGCGGAGAGGTACGCTAGGTATTCCCGGGATAGGTGACCCTGGAGTATCAGGCTCCTTGTAGTGTTCGCTTTAGAGGCGAAGCCAGAACTGATCCTTGTATTGCTTGGATCAATAAAGAAAACTCGTAGAATAACATTATGTAGAAAATATGAATTTGAGATAGGAACGTAGCCAGTAATTCTTTTACGTGAGTTTGCATATCTAATCCACTAAAAAGATACAGGCCGGTAAGAATTTGAAAGGTACGTTGCCATGACGACGTATTAAACGTCGTTGTCAAAGCTGTCATAATAAAATATATTATATTAAAATACAATAAAATCTATAGTTATTTTGTATTAGAAGTATAGTGTTTATAGGAAAAATGATATCCATCAATGTGGGCGAAACTACCAACCCTTGGATGACACTAAATCGTCATAGTCTCATGTTAAAGTTGGAAGCTGTGTCTGTGTACTGATTGTGGATAAAACGTGTCGTAAGAAATAATCAGATCAGCGCCTAACGGTCACAGAATGCTTGTTCTGACCTGGAGGAATGAATGAAGGTAACTGTGAGTATGTACATTATGTTACAGAGTTCAGAGTACATCAGTATAATTATTGTATATTACGGTATTTATGTGAGTGTAAGAGCCGTAAGAGGAACTTTGAAAGGCATCGGTAACTGAAAACTTGTGTGGAAATCGGTTGTATGGGCATGTGTCACCGAGAAACGAGAAAAATGTCGTGAGGAGAGTTTTGAGTATGAATGTCGATAGCTATAAGAGTAGGGGAAGACCAAAGAAACGATGGATGGATTGTGTGAATTATGATATGTTTAGAAAGGGTGTGACTACCGAATTGACGATTAATAGAGAAGTATGGAAGAAAAAGACATGTTGCGCCGACCTTAGATAAATTGGGCAGGAGAAGGATGATTTATGTGAGTTTGACTTTGGTTGGACGTCCTTCCATTGGCTCAATTGGCTGTGACAGCGACGGCATGACTAAGAAAGAAGAAAAGTTGCATGAATTCTAAGTACGCGTCTTTCTGCATAAAAACGAGCGGGTGACGACTTCAATTCATACATTGACTGTTTTATCATTCAAACTCATACTATTTATTTCAACTAAACCAATTACAGGCACTTTTGAATTGGCAAGGGTCGGGCAGTCAAAAAGATGAAGCTAGTTGCCCATTCCAAAGCATAGTAGGTTAGGTACCTATGGAGAAGGCGGGCAAGAAACTCCATGGACACTCTTTTAAATCACAATAACATAGTTACAAAGTATTGGTTACATCATTCCATAGACATAATTCATGTTAAAAATTATACATGTGAGAACGATAACTATAAAGAACACGTGAAACAAGTGTCTTCCCCATAACTTATAGTGAATACGAAAGACGTTATTGGACGATTTCTTAATTATATAGTTACTTAGCAGTTTAAGTTATATTTAAATTACTTATTAGCTAATAGGCTAGATTGTAATGTAAATAAAGTGTCACCAATTGTGATACATTATAAAAGGGAAAAAAATGTGAGAACGATGCAGAATGTTAAAAGCGTCCGTAATGAAAAAAAAACAATTCAAATAATAAATTAAATCAAAATAAGCCATGGCAGCCAAGAGTTGACCAGTCCCTGACGGCGCCCGTTCACGAACATGACGCTATTCATTAGACTTGTTAATCATTCATGTTAATCGAAAGGTATAAATTTTATTTCAAGAAACGAGTTTTAATCAGTCTTTAATATTCCCACTGCTGGGACACACGCAGGCCTCCTCTCTTCGAGAAGGAGTGGGCTTTAATCCACCACGCGGGCCCAGTGCAGGTTGGTAGATGTCACATGTCTTCGAATTTTTGGTTCTAGGACATGCCGGTTTCCTCACGATGTTTTGATGTTTGTTTTTATATAGGTAGGTATTCTATTATTTGAAAATATAATTTTTATGTACATAAATCCCACTTATATTATATTACGTTATACAATAGTATATTATATATTATTTATTTTATATTAATAATACTTATAAATGCGAAAGTTTGTATGGATGAATGGATGGATGTTTGTTACTCTTTCACGCAAAAACTAATGAACGGATTAGGATGAAATTTGGCACATATATAGTTTATAATCAGCATTAACACATAGGATACTTTTTATCCCGATATTCCCACGGGATCGAAACTTATGCGGGTGAAACAGTGGGGCGCAGCTAGTAATTAAATAAAGGACTTAATAATTATACTCTCACTTCACTTTTTTGTGTCCACACTTAACGCACACATGCATAGCTCTCCCACCGCAACTAAAGTGCAGTCTCTGGGTGATTGTCTACTCTATGGCTGGGTTTATTACTCATTCAGTCAGTAGGTACCTACATAAATAACTATTTTCTGCGCATTTAGTCACAATCTGTAATTAGGTCACCATGTTAAATTATTTTATAGCTTAATGAATTCTATGTAACGTAAGAAATAACTATTATGGGAATTTAATAGGTATTCATTGATAACAATCACCAGTCCTTTTATCAAGCTTGGTGATTAGTGAATATTATGGTACCAGCCGGACCGATCTTCAAGGTTAAGCAACGTTTGCCGGGGTCGTTCTGTGGATAGGTGACCATCTATTACTTATGTAGTTAGGTACGGAGACCCCCATGGAATGCTTCGGATTTTTGGGAACAATTATTGGGATGCCTATGACCAGCAGTGGGCAAGGATGATCATGATGATGACGACATAACGTCGTTTAATTAAAGCCTTAAAAATTACAAAAAAATATTTTACCCCCACTTTGTCGTCATCCGGAAATCAAACCCCGGAACCACACATCCAGTTACACTTGCAACCAAAAAGTTAAAAATACTTATATTGTACCTAAATACTATAGAATACCCATTGGTAAGAAAGAGTACTTACATAGAATAAAATAGCTATTGAATATTCATTGATATTGCTCAATGCATACCTACGAAACAAAACTTACCTAACGAGGAATAAAAACGCATCTACATAATCATTTTGAAACCATAATAAATGTATGCACATAGCGCGTTAGCACTGAAATCAACTTACAAAATACCGTATTTATAAAGTACTCTTTGCTCCCTACGTAGCTCGTAGGTACCTACCTCTGCCCGACATGACTGTTCAAAAATATAATTTTTTTTAGATTATTGATTCCGTGAGCCGTCACTGGCTATACAATTTTTATATAAGTGTAATACAAAAACACACAGACACATTTTCATCCATACGCCAACTACACATACGGGAAGTCACTCACACTAACACAATTTTACATAGAAAAACAGCCGTTCTCCGCTCTTGCCTATCTATACGTAGTATAGAAAAAAAAACTTCAAAATAGTACGGCTTCACTCACTTTCACATTATTTTACACCAATTTCAAACTATAATGTATGAACATCCCACGCCATAAAGATTAGTTTTGTTTGTATCAATATTATATTCCGTCTCTTTTACTCGCTTTCGAGTTTTCCGTTCATGATCCAACTCAAAATACGCCAAAAATGACGTCGAGCCAATGTTGTTTCGAAAACAGTGTCTCGCGTTTCTTTCTACGGATACCGCGCGCCCGCTCGCCGTTTATTATTTGGAATTTTCCAATCCACTGATTACTACTCGTCGTAAGTTTTACAAACAAATTCGAGTCCGTTTCGTATTTTTCGCGATTAGCGGCAATGTAGGAAAGTCGTAAGTGGCGATGACGATAAGGTTGATTTTCGTGCGCACTCAACGCCTACCCAGCCGAATTGAAACGACTTGCCGGGAGCCCTTGTGCTTGTGGAGACGAACGCGCCGCTGAAATAGACCGTATTGTACATAGAAAATTCTGACAGCTAACTCAGCTAAGAACCGTCACAAGAAAATAATGTCGTTTTTATTACATTTTTTGATAAATTATTATTCTAGTTTCGGTTCGGCGGCGTTCCAACGGCCTTATCGATTTTCCTATTTAGCGCGCTATCGTATTTTATACATTTTCGAAAGGTCCGCGTCGCGTCTATGCGCTTTCGAAAAATATTTTACAAGTATTTTCTCGGCGGCGAACGGACGTCGAGTGCGGTGCCGTAAATTGGTAATAATTCCGTTGATTACACAGTAATATAGTGTCCGAATATGGGTTAGTGGTGAGGAACACGGACACTGCGAGCGTTGACTTCTGTGATACGATCCTATGAAAAATGTTTGTGTTAGTGCAAGTTTTTAGTGCATAGTTGGTTGATAGTTGTGTCTGGTGCATTCCGATTGTGAAAGTGCACGGCTAGTGTTATTGTGCGTTGGATGCTGCAGCTGTGGCCACGGACCTAGGCGCACCTTGCTCACCTGAACGGCCACTAGTGTAAGTACAAGGAACCTTTCTAGAATGACCTCGTAGGGCTAGAGAAAAGTTCACCAACGATAGTGAACATACAGTAAGTTGACACTGTTGCACCAAGGAGTTCTTGTGAATCTATGTCTAACATAACCTTACCACTGCCATCATACAGCTGTAAACAATACCATGAAACAAGTGAACATCCTGCTCTAGTAAATATATTATTTGAAAATTGAATCAAAATTAAAAGAACCAGCCAGGCTTATAGCCAAACCAAAAAGTTTAAATAAAAACTATAATCTATTAAATTTAATTTTGCTTCTGTGTGTGTAGTTAATTTTAAAATTGGAATGCTAGCTAAAGGTCACAGCAGAAGTTAAAAATGCCAGCCTACAAAAACTTTGAATGACAAGATACAGTTTTGTGTTAAAAATAAATTCAGCCTACACAGAATTTTAGAAAATTTAACAACCACATTTTTATTTTTATTCTGGCATTTTAGTTTTGAAATTGATCTTAGAAGCTTGCCACAAAATTAAATGTTGGAAGTATACCAAAATAAATTTCAATTAACCAACAAAAAAAAACTTATTATTTAAAAACATGGCTATATTGTTGAGTACTTGCCTACTTAAAATTTTGAGTACGGGGGCAGCAGTGGGCCAAAAAAACCCTTGGTATGTTAACATAAATTATTTTTCGTAGCATCTAATTAAATTATATTTTAGATGAGTTTATTAATATCCAATTACCAATCTACATCCTAGAGTATTTTTAATGTCAACAAATGTGGACATAAATCAGCTATTCACAAATCATACATTTTAATTCAAGGAAATTCAACATAAAAACATGAATGGTTAATATATTACTGGTTAATAAAAATACATTTCACTTAAAATAACAAATGATAAACTTACATAAGTTCTTACCCTATTTGAAGACGAATGTTATAAATAACGCTTATTATCTACTTTTTGAAGATTACATAAAGATGTAAACAGTAATTTGACAAAAGACATTTGTTATGAGCTTACTAACAATTTAATTCCTTGTGACATGTACCTAACATGTAAGTTTAAAAAAGTCTTGCATAATAACTACACACTTATAAAAATATTATGTAAAATAGTTTTTAATACATACTGACATGTTTATGTAATATTTGAATAGATAGTAAGTGCCTACTTATGTAAATATTTAACAAGTACCTAGTTACAAGTGCCTTGTATTTTATTAATTGAAAAAATAAAATAATGCTGGTATTAAGCTGCCTCCGGTTAGACTGGAAACCGACCCCAACATAGCTGGGAAAACGATAAGCAGAAAAAAACACAGTATTTGAATAAAGGTATTTTATTCAGGAAAATGTTGGATTTGAATAAGTCAAAAGGATTAATCTATTAACTTGTAGTATACATTTCAATACAGTATATAAGTTATTTATTTACTTTAAATAACAAAGAAATCAATAGATTATTAGAAACTATTAATAACTAGCCTTTCCCCGCGACTTCATCTGCGATCCAGGATGAAAATTAACCTATGTCCTTCTCCAGTCTAGTCTACCCATGTGTCAAATTTCATCTAAATCCGTTCAGCTGTTTTAGCGTAATTCTTAAATTTTCTAATTTTCTGCGCACCTTTCTTAATTTTTTTTTCCGTTAGATCCTTCTACAAAATATTAAAAAACTTAAAAAAAAAAGATGGATGAAATCGGTAAAGTCGTTCTCAAGTTATGGTGTGACCAAGGGAAATAGGGATTCATTTTTATATATTATAGATAACAACAACCTTCATGAAGTCCTGCAGTCCAATTCTCGTAATTTAAAACGTTCAAAATCTAGTCGCAGTCTCATCTCAGCGACAAACAAATGTCAAAAACTTGTCAAAATGTAGGGAAATTAGAAGTATTTTTTGACAGATTGAGACTGAGATCAGACTGTGAACGTTCTTAAAATTACGAGAATTACCCCTCTGGTTTCCATTCCCGGGACGAGCAGTCTTATTGGGTTTTTCAATCTGGAAGTTCTCAGTAACAGCCCGGAGTCTAGATTGGTGCCCGGTTGATGGCAATAGTCTCACTCCCTATTATATGGGAGATAAACATAAATGGGGAAATGTGTAAGTGCTATGTTCTATGTTATCGTCGTCAGTCTATGGACCGGAACCAGTCGTGCCCATCCCCTTCAATCAATTACGCAGGTGGCTACAGAAGCACACCCACACACAAGCAGAGAACTGGTGGTCCTCGTCTCCGGGCTGCAGGTAGTCCAAGGAAGCCATGCCATCACTAGATGGCAAGCTAACGAAAAGATTACTACGCCTGGACAGGATAGGCCTGCGCCTGATTGCGGGGACCATCACGGGACACTGCTCACTAAACAAACACTTTCACACGATAGGCATAACGGACAGCCCCTGTGCAGGGCTTGTATGGAGGCTGATGAGACCGTCGTCGTGCTCTTTGAGTGCACAGGCGTCACCCAGATTAGGTCGGACACCCTCGGAACACCCAGATCTTACACAGATGTTCTCAACAGACCAGGAGACCTAATAAGCTTCTGGAGGGAGGTGGGCTGGATGGAATAACCACCGACGGCCGCCATGGCCCACGCACAATGGTCCACTTGAAGGACTAAGTGCGGAAACCAAACCCGTAACTTAGATGTGTAAGTGTATAGGTAAACCCAACCCTCTGCCCAACCCTTCACGAAAACAAGGTGTGATGTAATGTTGTAAAACTACATGTCTGAAGTGCAAATCTCTTGTTCGGGAACAGGACCAACATAATTAGTCTAGATAAAGTTCCCACTACTGAGAAGGAGTGGGTTAAAAACAGAACCAAAAAGTTACAATATTATACTTTAAAAGCACAAGATGTAGTAATAAAAATAGGAAGAATAAAGTGGATATGGCCCGGCCACACTGTCGGGGACAAGAGAAGTGGAACAAAAAAGTGACCCTATGGTACCCTCAGGAAGGGAAGAGGAAGAAGGGAAAATCCTTGAAAAGATTGCAGGATGACTTGGTGAGGACTGCTGGAAAGACATGGACTAGACAGGCACGGAATAGGGAGAATTGGATGAGGTTGGAGGAGGCCTTTGTCCTTTGCCTTTGACCCAAAAATGGTATCAAACAAAAAAAAAAATTCAATAAATAAAAATAAATAAGTAAATAAAAATGACTTATTAGTAACTTTAATTTTTAATCAGTCAACCAGTCTTTCCCAGTTGTATCTATTACCCAGTAACTGGGTTGTGGAGGTCTGAAAGGCACTCGCTCCATTTAACATACTGGTATTCAGCTGCATCCTGTTAGACTGAAAACCGACCCCTTGGGTCTTGGTTTGTGAAAATGGTCACCCATCCACGGACCAACCGCGGCAAGCGCAGCATAACCTGATCGATCGACCCGTGCTGCTAATATTACTTAGCCACAAGACAGATAAAAAATTAAAATTCAGCGTGGAGCTGCATCCACCTCCGCAAGATCGGGGAAACCCACCGATTTGCGAACATAAGTAAGATTTTTTTTGGTGCTGCCCCGAACACGCGTCATCAGGGATGCACATCTATTCCTAAAGCCACCGGCACATTACTCAGTTTTGTTGTGTCGTGACGCGAAATGCACCAATCAAACGTATCTGTTGAGAACGACGTCAAATCACAATGAGTTTTGATTGGCTAAAACTTATGAGCGAGTTCACACATAATACAGTATTCCGGATCCAGTAGAAAATGCCGATCCGACAAAATAAGCAGCAATCCGTTTTACAGGTCCGTTTAAACGTGTGTTATTAGCGTATGTAGTTGTATGAGCCAGTTCACACATAATACAGTATTTCGGATCCAGTATACTGATCCGATCTCTTAAAATCAGTCCAGTGTGAATACTATCTCCAGTAGCGACGGATCCGTTAAAAAGGATCCTGTAAAAACGTACGTATATGTGAACGCGCCCTAATGTAAATCCGGCCTAATAATGGCGGCAAAACCATCAATATTATTATCCGCAAACATGGTTACTTGTGTCTCAAATAATTACCAAACCTGATTTAGCATAATCATCCTATAATGTTCCCACTGCTGGGACACAGGCCTCCTCCCTGTAAGAGGGAGTGGGCCGTAATCCACCACGCGGGCCCAGTGCGGGTTGGTAGATGTCACGTCTTCGATTTTTTGGTTCTAGAACATGCCGGTTTCCTTCACCGTTTTGAGAGCAGTGCTGACGAAATAATTTGTATAAAGTAAAGCGCCTGTCTGGGTTGGAACCTACGACCTACAACTTATAAGCCACAGCTAATACCACTAGGCCACCATGACTGCTTTACAAACATAATTTGCAAGATTCCTAATAATTCTTAAGCTCTAAATACGTTATAGAGATTGACTATTCAAAAAACTTTTTATCAAAAAAATTAAACCGCCGTAAAAACTGAAAAGCAAAAAATAATTAAACCTTTTTTATTCAACCTTAATAACTAAGTATACCTAAGTGATTTTGAGTCGGCGCCAAACAATCAATAAACAAAGATTTAAAAAAATTAACGGGTCTCCGGGAGTGCCGGCAGAAGTGAAAACTTGAATATTAACGTTGTGCATTTTTGATAATTTGGAGTGCGGTCTACTCTCCCTCCGTCTTACGAATTTTCGATCAGGTCACGTGTCCTGACGCGAGTTTAACATTTTTTACCCATCACAACAAAAGTGCACAACGCCGCTAAAGAAATCTTCACTTCAAAAAAAAAATCAGTTGATCCATACATGATTTTTTTTTTCACGATTTCAGGGTTGGCCCCGTAGTAAAAGTTGTTCGTAATGATAGTACAATGATGAAAACGATCAAAATTTAACGGTGTTTATATTATTATAACTATAGTAACAAACCTACCTACCTCAAATTGTTGATACCAAATTCCCTTTTCCTCATTCGAATTCTACGAAATTCGTATAAAAACACGACTTTAAATAATTCAATCGCTTGTTTTTAAAGTAATACGCAGATTGTTCAGTAAACTTGTATATATCATTCAGCGGGGTAATTGCGTAGGTAACATACTAACAGTACTTTAGCAATGGGTTCCATTTAAAATGATTGAGATTGATAGATAAGGTACTGTATTTTGGACGCTACAGTTCAAAATAAAAATCTAAATATTTTATTTCACATTTTTTTTTATTTTTGACAATGGGCTCACTCTTGACCTCAATCCAGCCCAGAGGCAGGGATGAGATCTACGGTGGAACGCCCTTGCCCAGAAGAAGCCTATTCACTCTCGCCTTGAAGAGATTCGGGTTGTATGAACTCGGGAATGCAGACGCAGGCAGACGATTCCACTCCTTAGCTGTGCGCATCAGAAAAGATGATGAGAAGCGCTTAGTGCGTATACATGGTATATTAACCAAATAGGGGTGGTATCCCGCAGTGCGTCTGGACTCTCGATGGTAAAAAGGTGAAGGCGGGATGAGCTCATGTAGCATAACATTTACAAAATATAAAAGAATCTATATCAAATGTATAAATAAAAAAATACAATATAAAAAGCTATTAAAACCAATCAATTATAGAGGTATCGATTACCCAGTAACTGGGTTGTGGAGGTCAGATAGGCAGTCGCTCCATGTAAAATACTGGTATTCAGCTGCATCTGGTGAAGCTGACCCCACATTGTTGGGAAAAGGCTAGGCAGATGATGATTAACGAAAGTAATACGCAAGTAGTAACGTGTTGACGTGCTTTCCGAGGCACGGAAGGGTCTTGGTATAATATAAAGATTGTCACCCATCTACAGACTAACCGTGGCAAGCGTAGTTTAACCTGAAGGCCAATTATCGTAATTTAAAACGTTCAAAATCTAGTCGCAGTCTCATCTCGGCGACAAACAAATGTCAAAAACTTGCCAAAAATGTACGGAAATTTGAGGTATCTTTAACAGATTGAGACTGAGATCAGACTGAACGTTCTTAAAATTACGAGAATTGTCCCTCAGATCGATATACCTGAGCGGCTGTTATTATTTGCCACGGGTGTAAAATCCTACTAATCTTACTTCCTACAACTATAATAATACTATAAACGTGAAAGTTTGTATGGATGGATGGATGTTTGTTACTCTTTCACGCAAAAACTACAGAACGGATTTGAATGAAATTTGGCACACAGATGGTTTATAACCAGGATTAACATATAGGAAACATTTTATCCCGATATTCCCACGGGATCGAAACTTTTGCGGGTGAAAGCGCTGGGCGCACCTAGTCCTACTAATATTATAAACGTGAAAGTTTGTATGGATGGATGGATGGATGTTTGTTACTCGTTCAGGCAAAAACTACTGAACGGATTTGAATGAAATTTGGCACACAGATGGTTTATAACCAGGATTAACATATAGGATACTTTTTATCCTGATATTCACACGGGATCGAAACTTTTGCGGGTGAAAGCGCTGGACGCACCTAGTCCTACTAACATTATAAACGTGAAAGTTTGTATGGATGGATGGATGTTTGTTACTCTTTCAAGCAAAAACTACTGAACGGATTTGAATGAAATTTGGCACACAGATGGTTTATAACCAGGATTAACATATATGATACTTTTTATCCCTATATTCCCACGGGATCGAAACTTATGCGGGTGAAAGCGCGGGGCGCAGCTAGTACGGAGTATTCTATCTTTCATCTATCGCGAGCAAAGCGCTAGTTTTAAGTCAAAAACCCCGCTTAGCAACAGCAACCTCGTACTAAATTAAAACAAGACCATCTAACTCCCAATAAGAACCATGAACGACAAGTACCAACGCCGAGCATACTTCTAATGCCGCCATCTTTGTCTGACTACCCGAAAATCGCATCTCTCCATCCCTGTCCATCCGCATTGTTCTCAGAATGCAGTTTTGTTTACACAAGACAGTTTAAAGGTCAGGTTACATGCAGAGTCCTGTTTTTTGAGTTCCATAATTGGTAGGATGTTATTAATTACATATTTGATTGCGACACTGGTGTATTCGTTTCAAATTCTCGTGAAATTCAACGGCAGTTTTGAGACGAGTTAATATAAATCGCTCTAATTCAAGCTTGGAGAGGCTCAATTTAATCCTTGATAGAATGAATAGAATACAATACTTGTGGATTAGTAATAACAGTCGCACGGGTTGATCATGCCGCGGTTAGACCATCTTTAACCAAGAAACCTCCGTGCCTCGGAAAGCACGTAAACCGTTAGTCCCGGCTGTCATTCGTAGATCTTTGACAGTCGTTACGGGTCGTCAGAAGCCCGAAAATCTGACAGACTACCAGTCATACCTAGAGGTATTGTATTACTTAGTAACTGGGTTGTGGAAGTTATGAAAAGGACAGAAGATAAATATTAGTTTAGTCCTGTCAAATTAAGATACTCCTTAAGCAGTTTAGACGTGATTAAAAACATGGCTACTAAAAATACGTCAATTTACGTCAGGCGCTGACTAATTTGACAGGACTAAACTAATATTTATCTTGTGTCCTTTTCTTAATGAAATAGAAAGAAAAAGATGCACTGAACTTAAATTTAATTTAGTTTGTGAACAAGGGAATCAGCGCCACTGTTTGTTTTCCCTTTTCCTACGAGTACTAATTATATAAACGTGAAAGTTTGTATGGATAGATGGATGTTTGTTATTCTCACGAAAAAACTACTGAACGGATTTGGATGAAATTTAGCACACATATGGTTTATAACCAGGATTAACATATAGGATACTTTTTATTAAATCTCGATATTCCCACGGAATCGAAACTTATGCGGGTAAAACCGCGGGGCGCAGCTAGTAATAAAATAAAACAAAATAAATACAGGCCTGGGTCATGTAAGTTAAAAATAGACTTTTGTTCTAGAAATATCTACCCAGTTTACCTATTGTTGTTTGTATCAAAAAGGTTTGTTTTTAAAAGGAAGTAAAAGTTCTCTGACACTTTATTTTCACAATAATTATGAAAGTAAGGCCCCTCGCCCACGGCGACTTTTTGTAGCGATGCTGTCGCGCGTTTGCATCGATACAGTCGCGATGCGGTCGCTAGCTGTTTACCCTCGCTCACAGTTGATTCTCAGTCATAATCATAATCATTTTTTATTTGTGTAACATAGGTAGTGAATACAGTTCTTATAATACAGTTCATAGGTCGCTATGTTATGCCAAGAGGCGTACAAATATAGTTTTCATGCTAAATAAAAACAATATGGAATAGTTTCTACAGTCAATGCATAAATAAATAATCATAAATTAAAATTAGTCACAATATTCAATTAAAATTTGTTTCTCCAGTCAAATAAATAAATAAGTCTACATTAATTTATCATTCAGAAATTCATCAGTCGTTTAATAACATTTTTCAATTAATAAGTTTTAATTTTTTTTTTATTGTGTAACATTCAAATTTTTTATGACATCTGGTAATTTATTGTAAATCCGCGGTGCCATACCCAAAACGCTCTTTCTCACTAAGGCAGTCTTACAGCGCTGATTGCTTAAAGAGTTTGCGTATTGGCTACGAATCGCAACATCTCGTAACGTTGACACTTTTTCGAATAACCTCATGTTTGTTTTGACGAAAACACTAAATTCAAAAATATATAATGAGTCGTGATGCAAACGCCATACTGTCGCGCTTCTGTCGCGATGCGAGTTGCACTGATGCTCGGTTCTCCACTCACGCGCCACCCTCTCCGATGTCGTCCGACACGGTCGCGCGTTTGCATCGATACAGTCGCGATGCTGTAGCGCGTTGCAAATGCGACTAACGCGCGTTAGTCGCATTTGCAACGCGCTACAGCATCGCTACAAAAAGTCGCCGTGGGCGAGGGGCTTAATGGAAACGTTTTGAGGCACTTGTTTGTTACAGCCGATTCTGTATAAATTTAGCTTTTTTTTAAACAGTAAAGAGTCATCAGCCTTTTCTCAACTATGTTGGGGTCGGCTTCCAGTCTAATCAGATGCAGCTGATTACCAGTATTTTACATGGAGCGACTGCCTATCTAATGATGAGATGATGAAAGAGTCTCTGGAGAGAAGATAAAGAAGTGGAAAGAGAACGGAGACCTTTGCCCTGCAGTGGGGTACCACAGGCTTTTAATGAGTATCTGCATAGCTCAGGCTATCGTATCGAAAATGACACATTTCGATAACCTGATTTGCCTTTGCCTCCGACAGCAAAAAGGGGGTCTACTCCGAAGTAGTATCGGCCAAATGTTTGGCCGTTTCCTGCTACGAAGTTACTATTTGGTTCGGTCGGTTCCGATCCTACACTCCTACTCTCTTTCGAATATTGACTATGGTCCCGACCCAACTGAGCCGATCCGAACTTTTTTCGCATTTTTCAATAATATTCGGTTCGGCCATGTGTCGGTCCGATCCGAACATTCGCACTTTGCACTTCGGAGTAGGCCCCCAGCTGTCGTAAGAATACCGGGCGTTTAAGTGATTTAAACTGACCAAAGTTTCGGTTTTTGGACTTGTGAACAGCGTTAGGACTCCTACGATAACATTGATTGATTTTCGATACGGTACGAAATTGCCAAACTTAAATGGCAGTGGACAGGGCACATTGCTCGCAGAACAGATGGCCGATGGGGCCGAAAGGTTCTGGAGTGGCGACCGTTTACCGGAACACGTAGCGTTGGAAGGCCTTCCACAAGGTGCGACGGCCTTGTGAAGGCCGCAGAACCCGTTGGATGCGAGAAGCACAGAGCCGGTCGAAGTGGAGGTGCTTGGGGGAGGCTTATGTCCAGCAGTGGACGGCTCTCGGCTGTAATGATGATGATGATGAAGGTACGGAAGCGTATCGAGTAGTTATGAATAGCTATGCGGGTTGAATTTATTTTTATCATAGGCATTAGAAACGCAGCTCAGATTAATTTGACAATGGCACCGATTCCCTTGTTCACAAACTAAACTAAATTTAAGTTCAGTGCATCTTTTGGAACGAAGTTCCTTATCGCGCTTTGCGAAACTAGACGGAAAAAGTTAAGACCAAAACTTGGAACGACACTTTTTGCTATAGTTGTAAACCGTGCGGCGCGCGCGTGTTTCTCTGTCTGTCTCTCTCTCTCTCTCTCTTTGAACTTCGTTCCATCCGGGTGTCCCTTGACACCTCTCAAGTTTTTCTTTCTATTTCATTAAGAAAAGGACAGAAGATAAATATTAGTTTAGTCCTGTCAAATTAAGATACTACATAGGCAGTATTAAAAACATGGCTACTAAAAATAAGTCAATTTGGCGCTGACTAATTTGACAGGACTAAACTAATATTTATCTTCTGTCTTTTTCTTAATGAAATAGAAAGAAAAAGATGCACTGAACTTAAATTTAGTTTAGTTTGTGAACAAGGGAATCGGCACCAATGTCATGGCTTCTATCTGTGTTCTGTAGACATAAATCACTGGTTTGTGTACTCTTTACATAAATACAATGTACGTAGTGTTTAGTTACACTATGTACATTGCACACATAGACGAGTGACTGAGAGATGATAATATAATGTTGCATTGATAAACGTATGGATTCTATAACTAGAAAAGTAATTAACAGCGGGGTAATTGCGTAACGGCTTTCATTTTCACAGTTCAACAACATTCATTGCGTTATAAAATTTACGTTGGTGAGCAGACACGTTTTTCGGACATATTTTTTTTTATTGACAATGGGCTCACTCTTGACCTCAATCCAGCCCAGAGGCAGGGATGAGATCTACGGTGGAACGAGCTTGCCCAGAAGAAGCCTATTCACTCTCGCCTTGAAGAGATTCGGGTTGTATGAACTCGGGAATGCAGACGATTCCACTCCTTAGCTGTGCGCATCAGCATATGAAGCAATGGATTAGCAATTTCTTATAAAATGATTCAGGTTGTGATTTATAGTGTGTATCTACATCGTTCTCGCATGTATCATTTTCAACATGTATGATATATAGTATTTTTATTTATTTTATTTATCCATTAACTCAGGCATCAAGGCCCATATAAACACATACAATACAATATTAATATAACTTAAAAATACTATAAATACATACAACATTATAATTACACTAAAAAACTAACTAACGCACACGAACTTTATGTCACGAAGCGACACGCGTACTTGTGGTAACCAAGTGCACATACAAGCTGTGAATATGTATTCGTGAAGAGTAGCGTCAGCACATAACACACACTTCTGGCTTTTACTTAAAAGGAGGTCCCTATGTAAGATTTACTGTAAAAGTTTTACAAGTTTCTGCAATAAACCTTTTTTTTTTCCGACTACGCTATTCTCTCGGACAGTTATCGAGAGCTACTGCACTTACACACATATTCACAGCGTGTCTGTACATTTGGGAACCACAAGTAAAGCGCGCGTCGCTTCGTGAGATAAAAATACTGTAATCAATATCTTGATTTTAAACAGTTTTCGTGGAGTTTCTTGCGCCGTTCTTCTCCATAGGAATCTACTACGCTTTGGAATGGGCAACTAACTTCATCTGACTGACCGACCCCTTGACAATTCAAAGTGCCTGTAATTGGTTTAATTGAAATAAATTCTTTGACTTTGAGTTTGATATCCATCCTATATTGTAAAACATCAACGTCTCCTTGTCTGTATGGCCGGAAAGTGCGCTTATAACTCGGGAACCAGTTATCCAATTTACGTGATTTTTCGTTTAATTCTTGGCTATGTTCTTTGACTAGGTTTTAGTTGTAAACTAGCGACCCGTCCATGCTTTGCTCGGGTGCAATCTACTCATGTGGCGTAGGTCAAAAAATCGAGATTTACAGGGTGTAAAAAGATTCTTCACGAAACCGACATCTACGCATTCTGCACATCAAACTAAGTAGTAAGTCTATTCAAATTTATGTTATTTCAAGTTAAACAAATATCAACTTTATTTGTAATGGTAATTAAGTTGATTTCAGAGTGACTAGCGCTATAGAAAAGGTTATAAAAATGTTTGAAGTCGTAGTGGAAACTGAACTTTATTGTGTAGGAATTAAAGTTATTTTTCCATAAACTCATATTTGTTTACATTTTTGCCTAATAAAACGCGAATTCAGATTAGGTGACGTGCTGTTAAATGTTTGCTGGGAAATGACTTTTATTTTTTGTGTGAAAATTCGCTGTTTACAGTAGTGTGAATGTAAAGCACGCAAAAAATGCTACTCGTCTGTTTGGCAAGCTTATTAAGTTCGGTAACAATAGAAAAAGTAATTGTGCTTAGTGACAGTTGAGCTCATAAGGGTCCTTGCAACGATCAATCAATTTTACCTCTCTATAATCTCCATGTAAAATACTGGTACTCAGCTGCATCCGGTTAGACTGGAAGCCGACCCCAACATAGTTGGGAGAAGGCCAGACAGATGATGATGGTGAGAATCAAAATGGAGGGCAAAAGACCCAGAGGCCGAAGTGCAGAGCGATGGTTTGTTCAAATATCAAATACCAGTATTTTACATGGAGCGACTGCCTATCTGACCTCCACAACCCAGTGACTGGGTAATACGATAGATACCCCTTGGTAAGACTGGTTGTCAGACTTTCTGGCTTTGACGACCCGTAAAGACTGTTAAAGATCCACGAATGACAGCCGGGATCAACGGCTTAATAATGTGCCTTCCGAGGCACGGAGGGGTCTTGGTATGCAAAGATGGTCTCCCATCCACGGATCAGCCGCGGCAAGCGTAACCACACATATTCAGCTCTGTTCAGCTTTTGTCCATACAAAATCGATGTTTTCTATGGACAAAAGCTGAACAGAGTTGAATAAATGTGGTTAGTCCCTTATTTTGACTGTCACCATAAAAACTAAACCTGACTAGTCTAAACTTTAAACGCTGATTATAATATTGTGAGCGGCGTTCCAAGGTTCGTTTCAAGGCAACTACATCTGAGCCAGACTTTCTCGGCTTAGACACAATTCCTAATAGCTACGTAAGTATAAGTAGGTACTATCATAATCATTATTCGCTTGCAGAAAATCATGAAGAAGTTCCGACTAGTGTCCAGAGGCGCAATTCTCGTAATTTTAAGAATGTTCACAGTCTGATCTCAGTCTCAATCCGTCAATCACTTCTAATTTCCCTACATTTTGACAAGTTTTTGACATTTGTTTGTCACCGAGATGAGACTGCGACTAGATTTTGAACGGTTTTAATTGGTCTTAAAGAACTTAGTTATTAAGGTTAAATAAAAAAGGTTTATTATTTTTTGCTTTTCAGTTTTTTTGGCGGTTTAATTTTTTGTAATTTTTTTTATTTTATATTTTTTTGTGGCTATAAATCTACTAATTGTTTGCCTAAGGGCAGGCATATGTGGCACTGAGTAGAGTAATAATACACAACTCAGCATTAAAATCTGTGAGTGAACAATAAATCACCCCTATTTTCCCACCCTTTGGGTTGGATTTTTTTTTCCTAATTTATATGGGACCAACTTTGGGGCCCTTTCCAATAAAAAAGAATTATCAAAGAATTGTAAAAAGTTATGCGTGGTCATACATAAAAAAAAGAATTATATGCGTCGACTTAAGAACCTCCTCCGTTCTTTTTCGTCGGTTAATGAATTAATTTACACAAAGTAAATTTTATTTATTTATTTCAGGCGACGCAGGCCCATAGGTATAGATACCTTAACCTAAACATACATATAGCATATAGGTTGCTTAGCTTGGGACTAGATGGCCCTGTGTGAAATGTCCAGGGATATTATTATTATTATTATATTATATTTTTACTATAAAATAGTACTTCACTAGCTAAGTAGTTCAAATTCAAGTAGTAAAGCCTGGCTGGGTTCGAACATACGACCTTACAACTCGTAGATCGCGTTCGTTACCGTGGCCACCACTGCTCTCGGATTTGATTGAACTAAAGACAAAAGTTTGAAAACGCCTACGTGAAACCGTCACAATTTATAACGTTTCCATTTTCAGTTTGCGAATCTAAAAACAAAATGGTTCGCGTTATATTTCGAGACACCGACGCCAAACAATGTGAACGGATGTTTTTCAAATAATATGAAACGAATGAAAACTGCAATGAAAAGTTGCAAAATGTAGGGCGAATCGAACGAATGGCATATTTTTTATTGGATTCGTATGGTGGAGTGCGAATTCTGTTATCAATTAAGTGCCTTGATTTAGTAAGCTACGCTTGCCGAGATCGGTCCGTGGATGGGTGACCATTCATAAAATCCGCATGCTCAACCTCATAGCGAGTTAGACGGACGTATTCTGTTGTTCTCTGAGTGAATTCACAAGGAACGCATTGTTTGTACTTTGTTCTAGATATATTATTTAAGGTGGATGCTCCAAGGTAGTCCGCGAAATTCAAATTTTCTTACGTTTTTTGCAATTTGTTGGTCAGTACTAAGTTGTACGTTGATTAAAATATGATTCGCGGCCGTAACAAATATGTATTTACAGAATTATAATCATTAGACTCAGTAATACAACTTGTCAAGTTAGCATAATCCTAAAATGTCAAGATTTCATGAAATAGTCATTCGGTAGGATTACTTGATCTTAGAGAGTTGTGTGTTATATGTTACTATATCTGGTGGTAAGTTAAATAAGCCTTTGGAAAAGGCTATTCAGGCAGTCAATGTAAGGCAGCTCCGTAAAACTGGCGAAAATTCTACGCTTAGCCAAATCACCGTATGACTGAAGTTACAAATTTCTCTAGAAAGACCAGCCGATCGATTCTGTAAAAATCTCACCGTGAAAAGTTAGGTGAAGTGAGCTTAGAGTGAGCTGTCACTAGTGTCAATCCCTAGTATTAGTTGGACTGAGAGCTCACTCCACGCTCACTTCACCTAAGTTTTCACGGTGAGATGGTCACAGAATCGCACTGCTGGACGTGTATAGTACTCGCAACCGGCTTGCGTGTCTGACTAGATTTATGAACGCCATCATCAGGCTATAACGTTCCCACAGCTGGGACACAGTCCTCCACTCTATGAGAGGAAACGGGCCACAGTCTACCACGCCGGCGCAGTGCGGTTTGGTAGATATCACATGTCTTCGAATTTTTTGCTTCTAGGATATGCCGGTTTCCTCACGATGTTTTCCTTCACCGTTTTAAGAGCAGTGGTGATGAAATAATTTACACAAAGTAAAGCGCCTGTCTGGGTTCGAACCTACGACCAACAACTCGTATGTCGCGGCCGTTACCACTGGGCCAATACTGCTTTATGAACGCAAACGCAGCAAAAGGGAGTATGTAATTGTAAGGACCGTAGCATTTTGGCGTTTGTAGTTTCTGCTTACCCCCATGGGAAGGAATGTGGTTATGTATTTATGTATGTAATATTATCGCACGACATACACGCTAAATAATAACAGCCGCACAGGTCGATCGGTCAGGTTAAGCTACGCTTGCCGCGGTTGGTCTGTGGATCTTTACATACCCAGACCCCTCAGTGCCTCGGAAAGCACGTTAAGCCGTTGGTCCCGGCTGTCATTCGTGGATCTTTGACAGTCGTTACGGGTAGTCAGAAGCCCGAAAGTTTGACAACCAGTCTTACCAAGGGGTATCGTATTACCCAGCAACTGGGTTGTGGAGGTCAGATAGGCAGTCGCTCCATGTAAAATACTGGTATTTAGCTGCATCCGGTTAGACTGGAAGCCGACCCCAACATAGTTGGCAAAAGGCTAGGCAGATGATGATGATACACGCATAGACAGAGGAAATAGACTTCTGTCTTACAACGTACGAAGATAGATAGTTTGCGATGATTAACGGTCAGTCGTTGACGGCTGGTGGCATTGTTCGATATCTTGCACTATGTGCGTAGTACTTCGTGGTGAAATGAAACTGTTTCTAAAAGTATAGCTTTGCATTAAATAATAATAATAATAAATACTTTATTGGAACGAAGTTCCTTATCGCGCGTTGCGAAAGGGGGCTAGACGGAAAAAATTAAGACCAAAAGTTGAAACGACACTTTTTGCTATAGTTGTAAGCCGTGCGGCGTGCGCGTGTTTCTCTGTCTGTCTCTCTCTTATAGAAAGCAAGCCAGTTATACTTCGTTCCATCCGGGTGTCCCTTGACACCTCTCAAGGTTTTCAAACCATGGTGTCCATTTTGTTAGTAACAATGTTCTTATAGATTAGTGTTGTAAGGCTTAAAGCTACCCACAACACACAACATATCAATAGAAAGACACGGTATTGACACGGTTGGCGCAGTGGCTGAGCGATCGACTACTGCGCTGCGTGTCGCGGGTTCGATTCCCGTACGAAACAAATATTTGTATTGCCTACAGGTAGTTGTTCCGGGTCTGGCTATTTGTGTATGTGAGTTTAAATGTTTGTAAACGCACCCACAATACAGGAGCAATTCAACTAAAGCCAACAACAATCACTACTGCGCCATTCCATGACAAACGGCGCAATTAAATGTAGGTATGTCCTCTGAATTTAGTTAACGAAATAAGAGAATTAACTGTAATTTAATTAGTCTGATTCTGGGCGCTTTTTTTTAAGCCTATTCTTTCCCAGTGCTGGGCAAAGGCCTCCCCAAGTCCTTCTGGGAACTCTTTTCCTGCGCCACCTCGAACCTGCCCTCGCGGTACGCGTCCAGAAGGCCAATTCTCGTAATTTAAAACATTCAAAATCTAATGTTATGTAATGTCAAAAACTTGTCAAAATGTAGGGAAATTAGAGGTATTTTTGACGGATTGAGATCAGACTGTGAACGTTCTTAAAATTACGAGAATTGCCCCTCTGGTCACGTGTCCTGACGCGAGCTCCGTCTTACGAATTTTCGATCAGCTCACGTGATCTGACACGCTTGAAAAAATTTTTTTAAAAAAAAAACAACGTTATAGCTTTCAAATCTCTCACTTTCTCTTATCTTAGGGCTGATTTCACCAAAGTCAGATAATTTTTATGCGTGGATTGAAATGGTCGTCTGACATTTCTAGTATAGAAAAACTGTCCAAAATTTATTCTCAGTATATTCTAGGTATGGTGAAATTCGCCCTTATACTCTGAACAAACTAATCATTATTAAGACAAGTCAGATTTTTACATTGGTATCTTATTGTTATTTTGTAATTTGGATACATTTGCTTATTAAATACTCCTTTCAGATTTGTAGTAGATAACAGTTACCTTTCAAGAAATCGCCGAGTTACCTATTTACCAGAAAAACAATACTGGTTTCGGCAGTTTAATGAATTGAAAGTGACATTAAAACTTAATCTTTTAGATTACAATTACTTAAGCTGATTAGAACAGAGGGGCATCTCGTAATTTTAAGAACGTTCACAGTCTGATCTCGGTCTCAATCTGTCAAAAATACCTCTAATTTCCCTAAATTTTTTACAAGTTTTTGACATTGATTGGCACTGAGATGAGATTGCGACTAGATTTTGAACGTTTTTAATTACGGGAATTGAGCTTCAGCATTCACAACCATTCGATACGCTTCCGTTCCGAACTGGACATCAATTGGGAACTTGATAAATCGTTACAAGTGGTCAGAAGACCATAAGTTTGACAACCAGTCTTACCAAGGGGTTTCGTGTTATCGAATAACTGGGTCGTGAAGGTCAAATAGGCAGTCGCTCCATGTAAAATACTGGTATTCCGCTGCATCTGGTTAGACTAGAAGCCCGAGTCCTTCTGCTGGGGAGTTGGTTGCGGCACTTCTTCTTCCCAGCGATAGCACTAGGAAGTGGTGAAGGGCGGGCGTTTTTGGGGGACTGTCTTTTGTAATTTTGACGTTCGAAAAGTGCTGATTCTCAGCCTAATTTTAATAAAAGATTTTTGATAGTTGGAAAAGCCTAGGCAGGATGTTTGGAACTCGGGGCACCTCAAGCTACTACAATCTGTCAAATTTCTTTAATAGATTTTCAACATTACCTCTAAAGCATTAGGTTCAAAGTTGATTGGGAAAATTTGACAGTTTCGGGTAGCCTGATGTGCTGGCGATTGTACCTTTATCTCAACTGAGTCATATTTATGTGTTTGTGTTTATTTCGTTGGAATAAATTATTGTATTACGTTCATGAATATTAATGATTAAGAGAAAATGTAAAAAAGCTAATTGTATGCATCTCCGTCGGTGTAGTGGAAAACTGTAGATTTAATTAAATATTTGATGAGATCGTATTCTCTATGACATGATGAACGAAACCCCGCGAATGAACGCGAGGTTCGAAGGAATTGACGTGATTTCCAAGTAAGGAATCATTGAGTGGTCTTAGTGAATTGGGGCCCTGACACAGCTGGAAGGCGTCGCGGCAGACCCCGTAGATGGCGGGAAGAGCTGGAGAAAACAAACGATCAATGGGCCACTTTAGCCGTGGATCGGAAGAACTGGAAGTCATGGTGAGAGGCCTTTGTCCAACAGCGGAATGATGCAATTAAATATTTAATTATCGTATAACGGTTTTTATTGGAACGAAGTTCCTTATCGCGCGTTGCGAAAGGGGGCTAGACGGAAAAAATTAAGACCAAAAGTTGGAACGACACTTTTTGCTATAGTTGTAAGCCGTGCAGTGTGCGCGTGTTTCTCTGTCTGTCTCTCTCTCTCTTATAGAAAGCAAGCCAGTTATACTTCGTTCCATTCGGGTGTCATTTGACACCTCTCAAGTTTTTTGTATTTGACTTTGGGATCTAAAAAACTGTTTACACACCATAAAACATTGCAGGAATGAGGAAAATGTTGTGAGGAAAGTTTTGAGTTTGAATGTAGTTATGTAATGCACTTTGAAATGGGCAACTAGCGACATCTCGACCCAATTCAAAAGTGCCTGTAATTGGTTTAATTGAAGTAAAGTGCTTTGAGATTGAGTTAAGACTAGGGTAAGACAAAAAGGATGGATACTTGGATAGGCAGTGGCAGATGAAAGACAGATGGGCTTATGTACGCTGTACCAGTACAGCGTCCTAATAATTGTTTGCTTTAAAAATAATTGTTTTAAAATTGTGATGAATAATTGTTTGATGCACCGGACGACATCATTACTTCGGCGTCTTGCATGGGGTCGCAGCATGATGCTGAGAATAAGCCGTTTTGCGTGGATGTGACGCATGTTTCCCTCAACCATTTCTTGTTTTTTTTTTTGTGTTTTATGTTCTTTTTTGCGTCATGTTTACCAAAAATAAACGTATTTTTTTTTCTTTCTTATTAGTCTATTCGCACGAATTTATTCGCCCGAAACGGGCGAATCGTCACTTTTAAATAATATTATTTTTTCTCTAAGCGGCTCGCACGAAGTTAATTTACTTGCAGGTAAGTCGACAGCTCCAAGAATTTATGTATTTTAGGCAATTATTGGCACATTTTGAATTTTATGAAGTATGTGGGTGTGTTTGAAGGTTTGAACGAAGCTTAGAATAGTTCTTTATTTGCACAGAAAATAGGTACAAGATACAGGTGTTAAGTTTAAAATGATCCTTTTAATAACATGCAAACAGTTTTAGCTATAATAACAAATACTCATTAATATAACATCATTAAGTGACATATACTTCCAGACTTCTAGGCAAACATCTGTCATGTTTGGCTAGAAGTCAGAAAGTATCACTTTTCTTTAAAAAAAATCAAGAGTTCAGAACAAAACGAACCACCACGACTTTTTGTAACAACTTTCACCGTACTTACCAAATCGATTACAGTTTTAGCCAAATCGAATGAAATCATAATAAGAAGAAAAGTGAATAATATGAATAACTTGGTTCTAAGTAAGATGCACTAATTTCTATTGCCGCCATTTTGTGTACCCCCGCAGTGAGCTATCGAACCGAATTTCCTGTAGCAACGATGCCTGCACTTTCTTAAAATTGCGTCGGGTGTTGTGTCTGGCTACTGCCCGACGATTGATATCGGGACGTTGTATATAATTATGCTAGCTGCGCGGTAAACTCTGCTTGCGAGATGCAGGATTTGCGTGACATCAGTATGACGCGTTGTGCGCATGTGGCGTTGTAGATACCGCTACAAGTCTGTTACGGAATTACACCGCTGGACTCACACAGTGGGAAAGTCTGTTGATCTGTATGGTGATCATGTGGTTAGTTTAGTTAACAGACAGCTGTGCTGCTGGGTAGTTTGTTGCGCCATTTCTACCTACCTAAAGAACTAGGAAGTGGTGAAGGGCGTTTTTGGGAGAATGTCTTTTGTAATTGTGACGTTCAAAAAGTGATTCTCAGCCTTATTTGAATAAATTACTTTTGATTTTGAGTTTTGATACTACTTTTCAATACAAGAAGAGGGTTTCCCTCAACAGTTAAGACAGCAAACATCATCATCTGCCTAGCCTTTTCCCAGCTATGTTGGGGTCAACCAGTCTAACCGGATGCAGCGGAACACCAGTATTTTACATGGAGCGACTGCCTATCTGATCTCCACAACCCAGTCACTACGTAACACGATATCCCTTGGTAAGACTGGTTGTCACATTCTCGGGGATCTGCCGTCCCATAACGATTGTCAAAGGTCGAGGAATGGCAGTCGGGACCAACGGCTTAACGTGCTTTCCAAGGCACGTTGAGACAACAACCAAAGTTTAAAAATAATTAGTGACCGACCGAAATACGATTTTCAGCCGAAGCTGAAACCGAACCTTTAGCTACTCTTCTAGTTTAGAAAGAAGGAAAGAAAATACGTTTATTTGCGGTAAACAAGACGCATAAAATATCGGGGGTATCGTATTACCCAGTAACTGGGTTGTGGAGGTCAGATAGGCAGTCGCTTCATGTAAAATACTGGTATTCAGCTGCATCCGGTTAGACTGGAAGCCGACCCCAACATAGTTGGGAAAAGGCTAGGCAGATGATGAAGACGCATAAAAAGAAGATTCGGCCACTTTTAGGCCGAAACTGAAACCGCGGCCGAAACCTGATTTTTTGGCCGAAACCAAGCCTTCGGTTGGTCACTAAAAATAATACTTTAAGTACTTAACATAACCCAATTAATTAAATTCGGCTAAAAAATAACGCATCCGACCGTTACCTTACCATATTAAGTTGAATTACATTATACGAAGTTATTTTTAAGTTTCGTTTCGAATTAGTTTAACGGAACATGTTTTACCGGCTATTTTTAGCCGCGCATGCTTTGAAACGTGACGGTTTTGAATTCGTATGTATTTTTTTACCTACAGTTATTAGTTGGTCGACCAAGGTTGAGCGCCGACTTCAATTCTTTTGTTCGTAGTGACAATATTATTATGCAATTTTTGTGTGTATGCAGATTTTTTAATTATTGTAATTCTTGGTGTGAATTCGGTTCCTATATCTTTAATTATGATCGTTATTTTTACTAATGGACTTTCACAGAAAAACAGTCTTACATAACATAACATCATCAGCCTATAATTTTCCCTGCTGCGACAAACAGTGGGGGAGAAACAGTCTTACCAAGGGGTATGGTGTCACCCAGTAACTGGGTTGTGGCGTCGCTCCATGTAAAGTTCTGGTATTCAGCTGCATCCGGTTAGACTGGAAGCGAATCCACACTGGCTGTGGGCATAATAAATGCAGGAGAAGCGCTGAGTATGCTAATCAGGAAATCAAGAAAAAAATCCATTAACAGCGGCCAAGGGCAAATCGGACTCGCATATGAAGGGTTTCGACCACCGTACTATATTTAATCCATTTTTTTTCTACTTTAAATGATGAGCCCCCTGCAATTTTTACTTTATTTTATTTTTATATATGAAACACTGTTAATTTCAAGTGTCTACCTATTACGGTTCGAAAGTTATAGCCCTGTGACAGACGGTCGGACAGCGGAGCCTTAGCAATACGGTCTCGTTGGCACCCTTTGGGTACAGAACCCTAAAAATGACATCATACAGTCTTGATTTTCTCTCCTATACTAGAGGCACAGTTTACAGCTCTACTTTCGTAGCTTAAAAAATCTAGTTTTTTTTGCCAAAGACCGGTTGGACCACCACCACATTACATTCTAAACGTGCGCAGACTTTGAAAGACTACGAATGAAATAGATTGGCGAAAGTGCTTCTAACTAAATAAATAAAACAAAACTGGACGATTTGTAACACTGACTTCGCTTTTACGTAGTGAAGGAATGGAATGACTGTTGGTTTCGGCTTTCGGCCATTTTTGTATGTCATCGAATTTTGAGGGATATTTCATACGGAGACGGCTTCAAGCCTCGGTAATTACTTTAAGCCGTTGTTTCCGGCTGTCATTTGTAGATCTTTGACAGTCGTTACGGGATGTCAGAAGCCCGAAAGTTTGACAGCCAGTAATTGTACTCTAGACCGGATTTCAGTTATGGCGGCCTATCTCAGCGGAGACTAGCCATCGACGCGGGAGATATTATACTGCACAAGTGTTTGTGCAGACACAGGTGCGCTCTTTCTTACCTGACTCTCATAGTCTGATGGGGCAGCAATCCAACACGACTGGAGAGATATCTTTAACCTGCTTTCCGAGGTTTCGCACAGCCAACTTCAAAACTCTGGGCTATTACTGAGAAATTCCTGTTGGAAAAAAACAATAACACTGACCGACCAGGAAATCGAACCGAGGACCTCACGCTCAGCAGTATCGTGTTGCCCAGTAACTGGATTGTGTACATAAAAAATAAAAATAGTTTATTGGTAAAAACAAGTTTAGGTATAAAAAAAACTTGTGATTGGATCCTCCTTGCAGATAGTGCCTGTATTAAGGTCCTGATTGACGAGCGAGTAAAATCGCGGTCTTATGGCTCGTCGGTAAAGCTCGCCGGTGTACCATTGCAAGACCGCGGTCTTATGGCTCGTCGGTAAAGCTCGCCGGTGTACCATTGCAAGACCGCGGTCTTATGGCTCGTCGGTAAAGCTCGCCAGTGTACCATTGCAAGACCGCGGTCTTATGGCTCGTCGGTAAAGCTCGCCGGTGTACCATTGCAAGACCGCGGTCTTATGGCTCGTCGGTAAAGCTCGCCGGTGTACCATTGCAAGACCGCGGTCTTATGGCTCGTCGGTAAAGCTCGCCGGTGTACCATTGCAAGACCGCGGTCTTATGGCTCGTCGGTAAAGCTCGCCGGTGTACCATTGCAAGACCGCGGTCTTATGGCTCGTCGGTAAAGCTCGCCGGTGTACCATTGCAAGACCGCGGTCTTATGGCTCGTCGGTAAAGCTCGCCGGTGTACCATTGCAAGACCGCGGTCTTATGGCTCGTCGGTAAAGCTCGCCGGTGTATCATTGCAAGACCGCGGCTTTGTGTCATGTTTGTCTTATTTTTTACTCGGCTCGTGGTTCAAAACCGCGTGTCGATCACGGCGAGCCAAGTCGCCAGTTCATGCGTTCAAACGTTCATGAGGAGAAATAGCTTCTCGCATTGTAGTGTTTTGCTTTCGTATCATAGGTGTTAGTTACTAAAGACAATAATTCGTTGCACAATAAATAATAAATAAATATCCCTGGACATTTCACACAGCGCCATCTAGTCCCAAGCTAAGCAACCTAATGCTTGTGTTATGGTAACAAGATGGCTGATAAACTACTTATATATACATCTTTTTTTGTAAATACATACATATTATAGATAGAAAAACACCCAGACTCGGAACAAATACATGTAGGTCATACAAATATTTGTTCCGTGCGGGAATCGAACCCGCGACACGCAGCGCAGCAGTCAATCGCTTAACCACTGCGCCAACCGTGCCGTCAAACAATTCTTAAGACATTCTCAGATAATTTCTGTAATCGATTGGTTCTGCTGACAATTCTCGAATTAAATGTGTATGCGATAACCTTTTCTCAATCCAACTTTTAACCCCTTTTAACCTCTCGGGCGTTTTCGCTTTTTTTTTTCTTAATTTCGTAATACCAAGATAACACAAAGCTTCAGACTCAAACTCAAATAATTTATTTCAATTAAACCTTTTTCAGGCACTTTTGAATTGTCAAAATTAAATAGTCGGTCAGTTAGTCAGAAAGTTGAAGCTGTTGTTGAGCCCATTCCAAAACCTAGATCTCTTTGGAGAAGAACGGGCAAGAAACTCTAAGGACACTCTTTTAAATCAAGATATTATTACAAAATCCTGGGTACATTATTCTTATTGCTTCTATATGTCAGAACAATGAAAAAAAGAAACAATTTAAAATATAAAATCTATACTTATAATAAATCTGTAGAAGTGAAAATTCTGTACATTGAAAATATCAAAAAAATAATTTACAGGGGGTGTTACTAGACCGACACCGAACCCAAAAATGTGATTAAAAAATTTTTTGTCTGTCTGTCTGTCTGTCGGTCTGTCTGTCTGTCTGTCTGTTTGTTCAGGCATCACGCAAAAACTACCGGTTCGATTACGATGAAACTTGGTATAATTATTCTTTAATATCCTGGGCACCACACTGGGTACTTTTTATCCCGGAAAAGTATATACAATAAAAAACAAACTTAATTTTGCGGTTCGATCCCTATACCCGATTTCCACTGTCTGTACTGTACCAACCGCAAATACTAAATTTGTCGTAGGTTGGGTCACCCGCAGTGGAGTTCATTTTTATTCCTTTTAGTTTTTAGAGTTATTTAGGTTTATTTTTATATGAGTCGTAGGTATAGATTTTAATTTTAAAGTATAGGTAGTATATTTGATAGTGTACGTAGTGACCGTAGGTTATTTTATAATACTGTTAGGTAGGATTAGTCATTCGTATAGATATTAGTTTTTAGGGATTTTGCTTATTTATTGAGTTTAGATTAGTTATCATCAGAAATAGGTTTATTTAGGTAGGTAGGTATTTAATTTTCTGTTATTGAGTTTTTTTTTTAAATTATGTAGGTACTTAGGTAAAGATATCATATAGGTACCCTCTTAATCACCACTAATGAGACACAATTGGTTTTCTACTGTAATTAGCCACAAAGGGCCCGCGAGATAGATGGCATTCTGGGGAAGCACATACATTTTATCCTGTTAGCACGTTCCCGTGGGATAACTTCCGACATCCACGCGGGCGAAGCCGCGGGCAGAAGCTAGTTAATAATAAACCCTGGCAGTTAGGAATGACCAGTCTCAACCGACGGCGCCCGTTCACGAACATGACGCGTGGATCAGCACCACCCAGCTCAACTATTTTGTAGGGAACCGAATGATCCAACACACGCGCCACCACCAGTGAGACATTTAAGTGAGCATGACATATTCTCAACTGCCATGCTCTTTCAAGTCAACATCAACAAAACTTCGAATAAGACATGTTAACCTATACGGTGGAGGTCTGCCCTGCTTGGGCAGAGCACCGCCGTGTCCTCGTAGAGGCGATCGGCAGCGGCGGCGACCTCTCGCGTCCGGCCCTAGTTCAAGCCATGGTCCGGGGCGAGAGGGAGTGGGAGGCAGTCACCTCCTTCTGCGAAGCAGTCATGCTAGCAAAGGAGGTGGCGGGGTGGGCGAGGGAACGCACCTCACGCCTCAGCCGCCGCGGGAGACGCTCCGGGCGTCGGGAGCCGCGTGACGACTCCCGGCCACCGTAGGCGCGGGCCTGCCAGTGACGTCACTTGCTTGCAAAAGTGTTGCAAGCAAGTGACGTCACGCGGAACTTTATCTAGCGGGCGATATCTTCATCATTTTTTATATAGAATTGACAAAAGAAAAAATACGGGTTCAATCTTTTTTGATAATCTAAATGACGGACTAATTAGATTTTTGTAGGAAAATAGCCTATTTGCTTCGGCTGTTCTATTTAAAATAAATAAATAGTCCTATACGAGGCCAAAAGGCTCCTATCTCAGCTTGATGCTACGACATTTTTAAAACAAAGGTCGTCACAGCGCTGCGCTGGTGTTCTAATACAGTTCTTCTGTACGATTGCTTACCTACTTATTTAAATGTTTTAGTTTTTTTGGTCAGAAAATGTTGTAAAAACATTGCCTTGAACCAATGCCTATAGAAATCGATAAGTATTTACGAGTATTTACAAAGTCGAATTTTTAGAAACGTGAAATTCGATTTGTTATGTACGTCAATTTTGTTACAAATGGCTTTTAAAGCCTACGAAGACTTAGATACTAGCGGGGTAATTGCGTAACACACATAATCAAATCAAAATCAAAAGTCATTTATTCAAATTAGGCTGAGAATCGGCACTTTTAGAACGTCGAAATTACAAAAGACAGTCCCCCAAAAACGCCCGCCCTTCACCACTTCCTAGTGCTATCGCTGGGAAGAAGAAGTGGCGCAACAAACTCCCCAGCAGCACAGCTGTCTGTTCAGTTAAAATGGCAACCGATTGCATTGCCTTCATTTTGACAGTTCAGACACGTTCATTGCGTTATTTGCGTTGTGAAGCTAACGAACTTGTTGAACCTAAATGTTCTAAAATCAATCTGTACTAGTATTAAGCATTATTACGCAATTGTTGGTTGTCCTGAAGAAATAAAAATAAATAAAAACTTTTCATACCTATGACGTAATGTAAAGGAATTTCCTTCTCGGATTGTAGTTGAAAATGTGTTACGCAATCAGGGTGCTGGTTATGATGCAATAACAGTCTCTCTACTTACAGTCACGAGCAAAAGTATGTACACTCGGCTTTATTCAAACGCGATTTACTCCTTAATTTTTTGATGAAATTTTATGTTGTTACGAACATAGCATTTTCGAACCCATAGGTTTATGTAACGTGTCGTATTTCAACGTTGCATTCGTTATTTCACGAAACAATCGAAATTGAAAGTTGCCAAGTGTTGACATATTGGTGGTCGTGACTGTACGCAGTCCGGCACACCTTACTGGGGAGTCTATCTGGTAGAGCCATCTTCATAATCAGCCCATAATGTTCCCACTGCTGGGACACAGGCAGTGGCGTGCACTGCGTAAAGGCATATAAGCAGAACCTGCCTCGAAAAATCACCATAATCCTGTCAATTACATTTAAGTGTGTAATATCTGCCTAGCCTTTTCACAACTGTTGGGGTTGGCTTCCAGTCTAATCAGATGCAGCTGAATACCAGTATTTTACATGGAGCGACTGCCTATCTGACCTCCACAACCCAGTTACTGGGTAATACGATACCCTTTGGAAAGACTGGTTGTCAGACTTTCGGGCTTCTGACTACCCGTAACGACTGCCAAAGATCCACGAATGACAGCCGGGACCAACGGCTTTACGTGCTTTCCGAGGCACGGAGGGGTCTCGGTATGTAAAGATGGTCACACATCCACAGACCAGCCGTGGCAAGCGTAGCTTAACCTGACCGATCGACCTGTGCGGCTGTTATTATTTAGCCACGGGCCCCTCATTACATTTCTTAATTGTGGGGCACACAAAAAAAGAGAGCACACAAACTCACTAAATTATCATAGCTAACAAAAAACAAAATCTTCATACAAACTCGCGCGGCAGTAGGCAGTCGCCAGACGGCCTGCTCGGCTCCCGTACTATTCGCACATTGTCATTGGTCTTTACTCGTTCAAGTTAATACGACGAATTAAATTCCTGCCTACCTATTCTGAAAACCAACGCACGCCACTGGACACAGGCTTCTTTTCTGGGAGTGTGCCGTGTCAAGCGTACTTACTGTTACTTTGTGTACCAAGCGGATCCCATCACCCATCGTTGGGCATCTCCTTTCTCCTGCCATGCTTCCCGTGCGGCCTTCATCCCAGTGTTTCCGGCGACTCATATGCGATTTTTGCTGGCTCTGGATTCTTAGGCCTAACTTTGACATTTGTTTTCATCATCAGCCTACAGCAGTCCACTACTGGACATCCAATTGCTCGTCATTTATCTCGATTATCGGCAACTCTCATCCAGCTGCTACCAGCGCGGTCTCCACTCAAGAACACGTCTACCTCAACGGTCATCGGTTCTAGGACTAATATGGCCGGCACATTGCCACTTCAGCTTGCTTATTCTGTGAGCTATGTCAACAACTTTGGTTCTCCGCCGGATCACCACATGCCGGATTCTTTCCCTCAGAGAGACTTCAAGCATAGCTCGTCACCTTTTGGTGAAAACTATTCCGTCGGCCATTTCCGAGTCTAGCCACAAACACGCTCGCCTAGAAGCAACACTGATTCATCATCATCTAAGACTTTACAGCCGCAGGTGGGCTTTAGCCTGGTCTAGTTTATTTCTCCATCGGGACCCATTTCCGGCATTTTCTCTCCAATTTCTCACTCCAACAGTTCTTAAATCTTGGTCTGCGCCATCCAACCATCTGAGCTTGGACCGCCCTCGACTTCTCCGACCAGCCAGTAAACTGCAAACACTGATTGCACCAACCTCAAGAGGAACAAAAAAGTGTATAATTTGTAAAGATTTTCAAGTATTTAGCAACAATCAAAGACCTTGATTAGCCATGGACTTGTTTTCTAAGCGCCACAAAGGCTGCCACTCCCTCGTGATGCCTCATTGGGCTTCAGTCAAGGTCAATGATGTCATTTCGTGACCTCAATACTATTGTGTTTTGGCAGAATTCGAAAATGTTCTACGCTTTTCTGTTATTTTAAATAGTATAGCTTCTGCCTGCGACTCACCCCGTCGCATCAAGTAACTCAAGCGTACAAACACGCTGTGAATGTGTGCATGAAGATGACTAGCTTCAGCACATAACACACACACATTCACAGCTTGTTTGCAAACTTGATAACCGGAAGTAAAGTGCGCGTCGCTTCATGAAATAAAAACTTGAGAGGTTTCAAGGGACACCCGGATGGAACGAAGTTCAAAGAGAGAGAGAGAGAGACAGACAGAGAAACACGCGCACGCCCGCCGCACGGCTTACAACAACCTATAGCAAAAAGTGTCGTTCCAACTTTTGGTCTTAATTTTTTCCGTCTAGCCCCCTTTCGCAACGCGCGATAAGGAACTTCGTTCCAAAAATACTGTAGCATGGATAGGAAGTTGTCCTTAATTATCTTGCAGGATATTTTAACATATTAAGAAGTGAAGCTGAGTAAAAGTTGTGTAAGACACTCCGTGGCACTATTGACGTGCTTGATCTACATGGTGTACTGGCTCGCTTCTTTGTGCCAGACAACTACTGCCGCGGCAGAAAGCACAGGCGGTTTGCTGTGCCTCCATATCTCACACTTGCGCGTACCAAGTCCCCAGAACCACGTAATCTCTTGGACTCTAATCCAACAAACGATGTGTTTGCGGACGAATGGACGAAGATTTTGCCGGCATGTCAAAAGTATTGTGAGAGGGATTTATGAAAGTACTAGCTGTGCCCCGCGGTTTCACCCGCATAAGTTTTGATCCCGTGGGAATATCGGAATAAAATGTATCCTATATGTTAATCCTGGTTATAAACTATCTGTGTGCCAAACATTCAAATCCGTTGAGTAGTTTTTGCGTGAAAGAGTAACAAACATCCATTCATCCATACAAACTTTCACGTTTATGATATTAGTAGGATTGTTAACTTTTTACTTGATGATTTTATCACAAACTGTGTCTATAATTTCTGTAATTGGTTTTAAATCGTTTTAATTAAATAAATGTTTCCTTTAAATACAAATAAAGCAGGTCGTTCCAATCTCCGCCGATCGAACCCAGGTCAATATTTCACATGAGCTAAGCCCATTCTTAGACCGAACATGCAACGTCACAGGGTTCTTAGTAATGTCTATTTCAAAAACCAGTCTAGCCCTTTCATTATGCATCATAGCTTACACAAGGCCCCAGGGTTTGTCCAAAGACCAACGGAGTAACTACTTTGATATAAAATTACTACTGCGCACTGTAACATAAAAGTAATCTGTGGAAACGTCGTTAATTGTTCATTAACCACATGATGTAATCACACTATGTTTGTAATGTACAATTGCTTGTTTCCACAAATGAATAAATAAAATTAGTAAATTGTCAGGAATTCAATTCATCATCTGCCTAGCCTTTTCCCAACTATGATGGGGTCGGCTTCCAGTCAAACCAGTATTTTCTAACTGAACAGACAGCTGTGCTGCTAGGGAGTTTGTTGCACCACTTCTTCTTCCCAGTGAAAGCACTAGGAAGTGGTGATGCAGCTGAGTACCAGTATGGACATGAAGCGACTGCCCATCTGACCTCCACAACCCAATAACTGGGTAATAGGATACCCCTTGGTAAGACTGGTTGTCAGACTTTCGGGCTACTGACGACCCGTAACGACTGTCAAAGATCCACGAATGACAGCCGGGACCAACAGCTTAACGTGCTTTCCGAGGCACGGTTAGGTCTTGGTATGTAAAGATGGTCACCCATCCACGGACCAACCGCGGCAACCGTAGACCCGTGCAACACCCGTGAATCATTAGAATTAGTAATACAACTTGTTATGTTAGTTGTTCAGTAGGATTACTTTATCTTAGAGAGTTGTGTTGATGACTTTAATGATTATAATTCTGTAAATACATATTTGCAATCTCCGTCGTGGCCTGCCGCGATGTCGCTTGCCATTACGAGGGACTCATTCGGTCGTAAGTTTGACCCATTGATCGTCTGACATGTGGCAGATGTGTTCAGCACAATTCCATCTTAGCGTGGCAGATTTTCGTATTTTATTTATAGCCATTGCTGTAGTCAATTCTGATAGTTCGATGTAAGTTCCAAGTTTTGTCCGTGATTGATTTACGATTAACCGCAATTCTTAGAAACAGCGGTCGCATTCGAAGCAAGTAACGGTTCGTGGAACTTTTACTAAACCTAGAAATGTTACGTGGCTAACGACAACAAAAAAATACCGGACAAGTGCGAGTCGTACCCGTACACGAAGGGTTTTGTACCGCAAGGCAAAATGCGCCGAATAAAATACGTTTCTTGTATGGGGACCACCTTGAGAGGGGCCCGTGGCTAAATAATAACAGCCGCACAGGTCGATCGGTCAGGTTAAGCTACGCTTGCCGCGGTTGGTCTGTGGATGGGTGACCATCTTTACATACCGAGACCCCTCCGTGCCTCGGAAAGCACGTTAAGCCGTTGGTCCCGGCTGTCATTCGTGGATCTTTGACAGTCGTTACGGGTAGTCAGAAGCCCGAAAGTCTGACAACCAGTCTTACCAAGGGGTATCGTATTACCCAGTAACTGGGTTGTGGAGGTCAGATAGGCAGTCGCTCCATGTAAAATACTGGTATTCAGCTGCATCCGGTTAGACTGGAAGCCGACCCCAACATAGTTGGGAAAAGGCTAGGCAGATGATGATGTATGGGGACCACCTTGAATTTTTGACTTTTGTTATTTTCGGAAAATATAATAGGATCAACTTTGAACGATATTATCTCGGAAACGTGACAGTAATTGACACTTTTGGTCTTATTACGCGTGGACGCCATTATGAAAAAAAAAACGAACTGGCGCAACAGTAGGCATGCCACGAATCTTCAAATCCCTTTATGTATTCGGAATTCCTGCTTCTTTTGTATCGGCACGAACAAGCCGTGGTGGCAGTAGGTAGCAGCGGGGCTACAAGGATGCGCTTACGTACTTTCACATAGTCTAGTCAATCGTGGAACCTACTTTAATACATCCCTCAAAAATATACGGGGTCAAATTAAATTAGCTAGCGAAACTCAAAAAGACTTTTTTTTTGGGTTCAACGACCTCTGGATGTTTTGTTACTTGAAGTATGAGTTGAGAAAATCTGTTTTCTTTGGGTTTGTCGTGTTGAGATATGGATACCCGTCACATCTGTGAAATTTACACAAAAAACTTTTTTTTTAAACTGATATTTCAAGTGACAAACTGCGTTCGGTGACCCCACCATATTAGTTTTTTGTTGTTTTATCCTGTTAAGATATCGATAGTTCGATACCCATCACGTCCGCGGAGTTTGGCTAGCTAATTTAATTTGAACCTGTATAAAGACTTATTAACACCTTCCGAGTACCTTTGGATTGCTAAAAAGGCTATGACTTGGCAGTATGCTCCATACCGTTGTCCAGTGTTTGCGTAGACGAAAAACAAGAAAGTGAAGATGACACAGCGTTTTGGATATCCGCGTCCATCATTAAGGCAGGTAACACACCTCCCGCCGCGAAACCATCGCAGCGAATGACTTGTCCGTTTCAAGACAGGCGAAACAGAAGCGAAACTGCCTGTTCTAATGTATAGATTTGATTATGATTCTTTCTCTTTCCCGCGTGATTTCTCCCATCTGGGGGCCTAAAACGACCACTTTAAGCAATACCTCTAAAAGCTATTCATTTCCTGAATTCCCAGCAGATCATTAGCAATTCCTCTAATTTTCGTAAAATCCATTTCATATTGGTGTAAACATTGCCGCATGAAAAACATAAAAACCGTAATTTTAGCGGTAAAATTTTAATTACACTTTTTATTAATCAAATTGGTTTTTATTTTTTATTTCTACAGTTTAAATGTTATTTCATTGTGATATGAATTGCACACAGATCATATTATGAATTGTCAGTTTGTGATAATTTTTACGATTTTTAATATGATTCATATTGTTATCCTATTATTATGATTCTGCCAAAGTGGCCTTTTTAGGCCCTCTGCTCGGAAGCCGGCTATACCTCCGCGGTTATACCACCATTTTGTTACGCAGCCAACAAGTTTATAAAGCGAAACTTCTATTTTTTTTGACTGACTACGGATGTTGATTTTAATGAAAACTAATCAAAGAGGTCCGGTGTAGACCTATACTGTATGTACTAAGTCGAAAGTGACGACATTTTGCTAATAATCTGCCTATAACGTCCCCACTGCAGGGACACAAGCCTCCTCTCTGTGACACCACGCAGGCCCAGTGACGGATGGTAGATGTCACATCTCTTCGAAATTTGTCTAGGACATGCCAGTATTCTCACGATCTCGATGTTTCCTTCACCGTTTTTGAGATATTTCATGCATTTTGCTCCCATTCATCTGAAGGCCAATTCTCGTAATTTAAAACGTTCAAAATCTAGTCGCAGTCTCATTTCGGCGACAAACAAATGTCAAAAACTTATCAAAATGTAGGGAAATTAGAAATATTTTTTGACAGATTGAGACTGAGATCAGACTGTGAACGTTCTTAAAATTACGAGAATTGCCGGGCCTCTGTTGTTCGATGATATTCCGCTACTCGAAACGCGATAAAACGTAGAAATATTTCACAGCGGTATTTGTTTAGCGACTTCGCATCGTTATTTTAGCGTCGGAGGTGTGCTAAAGCCCTTAAACTTTGCGCTTGAGTTTCGACACGCTTGAAGTTCTTTTGCTTAATTTAAAATGGCAGGTGAGAAAAAAAAACTATCAGCCTGTCATTTTCCCGCTGGAAGGTAAATATACCTCTTCTCTTACAGACACCAAACGAGCATTGATCCTTGATCACCACGAGGTTCTTGACATGTGGAATGTGAGCTCGACTGTCATTGTGCCGATTCCACCAGCTTCTATGACAAATCACTGATCACGCAGCACGGTTATGGAATGACTTGCCCGTGTCGGTAAGGCGTGCTCAATCTTTGTCCACTTTTAAAATTATGATAAAAAAGCACTTCCCTCCTTAAACATCATCATTTCTTTGCTCTTGTTTCATATTTATTATTATATGTATAATTTATATAGATAAGTATAATATACTTTATGTATACATATTTATTGTATATTGTAAATGGTTATTTGTCTCTCCTTATTTAAATCCATCCAAAGGTTGTCCTTAAAAGATCGCTCTTAGCAATAAGACCGACCATTGTGTCACCCTTTGTAAAATTTATTATGTTTTGTAATTTATATGGTGTACCTAATAAAGAGTATTCTATTCTATTGTCGTATCGGCAAATAGTTTGATGACCGAAAGCTTCGATCAATATCTCTCGAGTGTCGTGATCAAAGACCTGATTCAGAAGGCAGTACTCCTTGATTCGGCTCGCGTCGTGAGGAGTTTCCTGTCTCTGGAGCCCTTACCACCGGTAGCTCTCGATACTGGTGGACTACCTACTATTTTTTATGTTTTTTATAAAAATATTTTAAAATGTAACAAAATACGTAGGCGATATAATACTCGTATGTATTACTAATTTGAAAAAGTAACTCGTGTCTGTATGTTCCCTTTACACGCCTAAACCACTGAACGGATTTCGATAAAACTTGTCAAGGAGATAGAGGGCATCCTGTGGAAGGACATAGGCTTTTTGGCCCGCTAGCACGTTGCCATGGGTTTTTTATTTTTTTTAAACGTTGCCCTACAATTTCCGGCATCAAAGCTGATGAACCCGCGGGCAGAAGGTGGTATTGAATAGTTTTATCAACTCGAAAGAGGGCAGTCGACACTTTCGCTCAAACATCGTGTTTGTCATTTAAACAATAACATTTTACGTAGTATTTACCACGCTTCGCTGGGCTGCAGTTAGCACTTTTGAACCTGAGATCATAGAGATGTGCCGAGTACAAGTTTTACAGAGTAATCGAGTACTGAGTATTGCTCGGTACGGTATTATGTTTACCGAACCTAGTACTCTGCTGAGTAACTCGGTTTAGTTGACGTGGCTATTCATCATTTTTGCCGAAAGATGTCCACTGCTGGATATTAGGCCACTATACCTTCGGCCGGTTCTGTGGTTCGCTTTCTGATTATTTAATTAAATATGTCCGTTTTTTTCATGTGATTTTTCTGATAATGATTAATCTACCTACATTAATATTGTAAAGTGGTCAGAGGGGAAGTTCTCGTAATTTTAAGAAAGTTCTGAAAGACAGAAGAAAGGTCTGACCTCAATCTGTCAAAAATACCTCTAATTTTCCTACATTTTTGATAAGTTTTAGACATTGATTGCGGCTAGATTTTGAACGTTTTTAATTAAGGGAATGCTTTCTGGTTATAAGTTTATGAGTTTTGGAATCTCCTCAGTATAAATTGTTTATACAGTATGTCTTACTTTTGTTTTAGAATTGTTATTGGAACGAAGTTCCTTATCGCGCGTTGCGAAAGGAGGCTAGACGGAAAAAATTAAGACCAAAAGTTGGAACGACACTTTTTGATATAGTTGTAAGCCGTGCGGCGTGCGCGTGTTTCTCTTTCTATCTCTCTCTCTCTTTGAACTTCGTTCCATCCGGGTGTCCCTTGACACCTCTCAAGTTTTTTCTTTTAGGTAAGCTTCCACTTTTGCTTGGTTCTGTCACCAATCTCACCCCGGTCGTGTCAGATTGCCATCCCGTCGGACTATGAGAGTAAAAGCGGTTCTGCACTGCATCCGATCCGAATCCGAGAAATGAAGGTCCGATGTAGCCATAGTACTATTTATATTCGCTTAGTATGGAGATGGCCTGAAACACAGGTTTTTATTAGACTAACTCAGGCAGGTCGCCACAAGTTATAATGTCAATTAAAAACGTATAAATTAAACTAGCTTTTATATTAGTATTTAAGCCAATTTTTTAAGAACTTGGTACTACTAAGTATTTATACGTTTGTAAATGTATTACTTTGTAAAAGGACCTAAATAAATTTAATTTTTTAATTTATTTTATTTTGTATGAGGCGCACTACATCCGAACTCAGTCCGTCCGAATTTAGAACATTCCCAATTCGGATTGAACTCGGATCTTGAATTCGGATTCGGATCGGATGCAGTGTAGAACCGCTCTAAATGAACAGACAGTTCGCGCGGTATCTCCACCGCGCATTGTTCCTGACGCGCCCGATCGGAGCCCCGTGCGCTCCGTTCGGCCGAGTCATGTCCGGCATGGACCCGTCTATTCTCTTGCCCATAGACCAATTTATTCGGCATCTGCGCAGCATTTCCTTTTCTTCCATACTTCTCTCTAAGGCTGAGGCTACAGTAGGCAGCGATTTGCGATGCGACTGGAAGAGCGAAACGAGAAAAACATGGTATGGCTACATTACAAGCGAAATTTTCTAATGAATTCGCTTCAATTTCGCTCATATTTTGATGTAGCCGATGCTGTGATATCAGTAATGTTGTTCCTATCGCATAAAGAAATCAAAGATCGCTAGTAATGTTTGATGTACGGTGTAGCCATATACGTGAGCATTCATTTACTTGTTTTAATCGCTCATGTGTCGCAGGTCACGTCGCGGCCTAATGTAGCCTCAGCCTAACAGTTGTCATCTCGGTAGTCACCCCCTTTCTAGCCATATTATCTTTCAGTCACAGTCTGTAGCGGTATCTACGCCACATGCGAACAATGCGTCATACTGACGTCACGCAAATCCTGCATCTCGCAAGCAGAGATTACCGCGCAATTACCATAAACACAAACTTTCCAACATCAATCGTTGGGTAGTTGCCCACCAGACACAACACCCGTCTGGTCGGAGGATCTTCCCTTTTCCATGGAAGATGAGTGAACTTTACACCCTGTTCCTCATACCTGTTCCTCAGTCCATCCATCGTTTCTTAGGCCTTCGCTCCTACTCAGAAAGCCGTCCTCGTTCCTCGGTATCACATGCCCATACCATGATAACCGATTTCCACTCGAATATATACCAATAAAAGTCACCCGTGTTACCCAGTAACTGGGTTGTGGAAGTCAAATACGCAGTCTCTTCATGTAAAATACTGGTATTCAGCTGCATCCGGTTAGACTTGAACCTGACCGCAACATAGTTGGGAAAAGGCTGAATGGGAACACAGCCGCTCCATGTATTGATGTTCACTCGAATCTACGGGGTAATTGCGTAACAAACTGTCAGTAGCAAAGGCTTTCACATTGACACGTGGACATCTGCGGGGTAATTCCGTAACACACTAATTAGTAGCAATGGGTTTAATTTTGACAGTTCAACCACATTCATTGCGTTATTTACGTTGTTGAGCAGACAGAATTTTCGAACATATGAAGCAATGGATTAGCAATATTCTCCAAAAGTGATTTTAATCATCAACGTTAATCATGCCCATGTAGGTATTATGGATAGTATTATTATAACACCTTTTAACCAATCGGAGATCTTCAAATTCAAATAGTAGTAAGTACATCGCATCTATTAAAAACTCCAAAAAGAAAAAAAAAACGCGGTGACGTCAGACGGATCCTAAGTGGTGTTTTTTTTTTATCTATGACACAACCAATTTATTTGTTCATTGGTTCCACGTTATGAATTTGAAAATATATGCTGTGAATCATTTTATGGGCAGCACGGTTTTAATGGGTGCGTGTGCGTATGGTATATTTATATGTATGTACTAGCTTCTAAATTAATTCATCACCACTGCTCTCAAAACGGTAAAGGAAAACATCGTGAGGAAACCGGCATGTCCTAGAACCAAAAATTCGAAGACATGTGAAATCTAACAACCCGTACTGGGCCCGCGTGCTGGATTACGGGCTACGGGTATCACCGAGAGGAGGCCTGTGTCCCAGCAGTGGGAACATTATGGGCTAATTCATAGTCGGAAAAGAAAAGAAAGAAAAATATTTTATTCTGCACAAACAAAACGCACAATTACAACTAAAAAAAGTCGGCGGTGAGGCAGGTTCATGAGCAGAGTCATTGCTACCTTTCTTAAGAGATAGTAAGTTGGTAAGATAAAAAAAAGTCTATGAGATTTCCATCGTTCGTTTCGCGTTTCAAAGTTGTTAAATCATCGTACAAAGGTCGCTCCGTCATGTCCAATGTCCGAAGAGTTCTTTGCACTTGCCCAGTCTCTCTCACTGAGAGCCTGTGTCGCAGCCTCGCAGCAGTGTGTGCCTCCCATTTAGATATAGCCTACAATGTTCCCAACATTGTAGGCTATATCTAAATCTAATGGGATGGGAGGCACATAAATATCTAAAAGAAACCCATGTTAAGTCGTTTGCTCTCAAAATTCCTTTGTTTAGTCAAGTTTTTGGCAACTTCCCATAATTTTCCTGATTGTGAAAACGCATTTTCGACCCTATTGCCAAAATTACAATACAATATGTAACACATGTAATTTTTAAATTTATTGATTTAAAAGCATAATACAATGACGCAACTAATTTTTTTAGAGCTAACGATTATTATTAAGTCGTGTTGACTAGCATTCCTTTATCCATTTAAAATTGAGTCTTATTGCTTTAAAATAAGATTTATTTTTCTTTGGCTCAATCGGCGGTCAGTATAGCAAAATGCATCGTTTTAGAAAAATATACGTATACAATTAAAAATTACTGAAATCGATTCAGTAGTCAATTATGAACAAACTACTTTTGGGCCGAGTGCTCATGGTCTTTTTAATTAAGGAAATTACAAAACGACTATTTGACACTTCCCATGACCCAAGGGCTGGCTTTTACCTTGACCAGAGGCTAAGCATTGCCATACAACGTGGCAATGCCGCCAGTGTCTTGGGTACATTACCAGTCAACAGCGATGCGGATGAATTTTTCGACGCTATATTTTAGTTTTGTAAATAGTTCTAGTTAAGTTAGGTTATATAATTTTGTTATTTTAGTACTAGATTTTAAATCAATAACTAATATTTAACTTCTTATAAATAAATATTAATTTTTGCTTTTCTTTCTCGACGCGTTTATTTTGTTACACGTTGTATAATGCCCCATATCAAACTCCCCTTAAAACCCCTAAATTGCCTTCTATTCTATATAGAACACCATTATCGTATATAATTATTAATTTTAAAACGCTACAACGTTCCGCAAGTCATGGTAACGGGTCTTAGACTTTGAAAGTTACGCTGCAATGGAAAAGTTTTTGTAAAGAGGCTGTTATGTTCATAGGAGGTAGCGGAGCGGTTGAGGACAGTCAAGAAAAGACACACAAGGGTTGTCATCTGACATAATGCTGAGCTGAGGCCCTTTTGGCATTATAATATTTGTTTTCTGTTCCAACCCTGAAATCGTGAAAAAAAAATCTGTTGATCCATAGATTTATGTTCGCGTAACTCGACATAATGTATGGATCAACTAATTTTTTTTTTCACAATTTCAGGGTTGGTCCCGTAGTAAAAGTTGTTCATAATGATGAGTACAATGACCCCTTTTAAGGATTAAAACCCTGAAATCGTGAAAAAAAAAATCTGTTGATCCATAGATTTATGTTCGCATAACTCGATATAATGTAATGTAATTAACAGATTTTTTTTTTCACGATTTCTGGGTTGGTCCCGTAGTAAAAGTTGTTCATAATGATGAGTACAATGACCCCTTTTAAGGATTAAAACCCTGAAATCGTGAAAAAACATCTGTTGATCCATAGATTTATGTTCGCAATAACTCGACATAATGTAATGTAATTCACAGATTTTTTTTTACTATTTCAGGGTTGGTCCCGTAATAAAAGTTGTTCATAATGATGAGTACAATGACCCCTTTTAAGGATTAAAACCCTGAAATCGTGAAAATCATCTGTTGATCCATAGATTTATGTTCGCAATAACTCGACATAATGTAATGTATGGATCAACTAATTTTTTTTTCACAATTTCAGGGTTGGTCCCGTAGTAAAAGTTGTTCATAATGATGAGTACAATGACCCCTTTTAAGGATTAAAACCCTGAAATCGTGAAAAAAAAAATCTGTTGATCCATAGATTTATGTTCGCATAACTCGATATAATGTAATGTAATTAACAGATTTTTTTTTCTCACGATTTCAGGGTTGGTCCCGTAATAAAAGTTGTTCATAATAATGAATACAATGACCCCTTTTAAGGATTAAAACCCTGAAAACGTGAAAAAAAAAATCTGTTGATCCATAGATTTATGTTCGCATAACTCGACATAATGTATGGATCAACTGATTTTTTTTCACGACTTCAGGGTTGGTCCCGTAGTAAAAGTTGTTCATAATGATGACCCCTTTTAAGGATTAAAACGATCACAATTTAACGGTGCATAGATAGTTTGTTGTATAAAGGCGCCTAATGTGTTTACTTTGGCAAAAAAAACTATATTATTTCAACGTTAAAAGCCATTTTAGAAGAAAAAAAAAAGAAAATACGTTTATTTGCGGCAAACATGGCGCATGAAAAGAACACAAAAAAAATAACAAGTTGGGGGACAACATGCGTCTCATCCACGCTAAACGGCCATCGCTCAGCGTAATGCTAAGACCCTATGCGAGACAGAGCCCCAGCGCTGGTTTTTTAGTGTGTTGACTCTTCAACCTGATTAATAAACCTCGTCCGCTCCGCTTATGATGCATTCCGCCAGACAGCGGGAAACCATCTAAATGAAAGTTGTTGACAATATCTTAGAAGTTTTAAAGTGATGTTGTGAAATAATAACAGTAGATATGTTTATTCTTAGTATACAGGGTGGCATGGCGCCCAACCTGTTACCATGACGTATTCAGTCGATTCTGAAATTTTGTACATTTTCATCGGTTATTAATTTTTTATTTTTTATGAAACGTGCACTTTTCTATGAAACAGCTTTTGTAGCGGTATCTACAACGCCACATGCGAACACGTCACACTGACGGCACGCAAATCCTGCATCTCGCAAGCAGAGTTTACCGCGCAATTAGCATACATACAAAACTTCCCGACATCAGTCGTTGGGCAATTGCTCGCCAGACACGACACCCGTCTGGTCGGAGGATCCTCCATTTTCTATAGAGTATGAGTAAACCTTACACCCTGTTCCTCATACTTCTAAAGCAGGTTTTTTTTGAATGACCGACATACAAAAAATACGCTAGGTCTAGAATCATATGCTGAATTGATGGTTTCAATTTGCGCGTCGCGTCGATGTCACCTAGTATTAATTTTAGAAGAAGAAGTCCCAAGCCTGACATTAAGCAATAGACAAAATTGTCAACATTTTATATGCTTGAGTACGAGGCTTTTGACTACGTTGTATTTTATATCTTTTTTATTATTTTTATTTGTAATGTGCGTTTTGTTTGTGCGGATTATTTTTCTTTCTGTTCTTTTTGGAACGAAGTTCCTTATAGCGCGTTGCGAAAGGGGGATAGACGGAAAAAATTAAGACCAAAAGTTGGAACGACACTTTTTGCTATAGTTGTAAGCCATGCGGCGTGCGCGTGTTTCTCTGTCTGTCTATCTCTCTCTCTTTGAACTTCGTTCCATCCGGGTGTCCCTTGACACCTCTCAAGTTTTTTTTCTTGCCTGGCATATCTACCTGAAGGCCAATTCCCGTAATTAAAAACGTTCAAAATCTAGTCGCAATCTCGTCTCAGCGACAATCAATGTCAAAAATGTAGGAAAATCACAGGTATTTTTGACAGATTGAGACTGAGATCTGCCTGTGAACGTTCTTAAAATTACGAGAATTGCCTCCCTGTTCTCTATTTAGTTTTCTTTTTTCAAAATGTCGGCCACACATGAGACCTAAATAAATCGATAGCTGACATCAATAAGACCAGCCCCCGTAAAGTGCCACGTTTCCGAGATATTGTTTTAAACATTCAGAGTGATTATTTCAAACATCTTTGCAATGACAAGATGTAAGCAACTTAAAAAAAAAACATGAATGTCACGTGTTCTACCTAGAACGTTAATACAAGCAATGCCAACTCCGTCCTGGCGATGATCGCCAACAGACTGGATTGCCCTTATATCCGGCAATGCTGCAGCAGACATATTGCTGCCTTGTGAGATTGTAGTCTGTGCTTGGGAGTGTACGTTTTTGTCTGTGCTTGTTATCCTGTCTGTATTATTTTATGTATCTGTTTGTTTGAGCCTTGTTACTTGATTTAAACTAATTTTGGAACGAAGTTCCTTATCGCGCGTTGCGAAAGGAGGCTAGACGGAAAAAATTAAGACCAAAAGTTGGAACGACACTTTTTGCTATAGGTAGTTGGAAGCCGTGCGGCGTGCGCGTTTCTCTGTCTGTCTCTCTCTCTCTCTCTTTGAACTTCGTTCCATCCGGGTGTCCCTTGACACCTCTTTCTTTTTATTTTACATCTCTGAAACGTGACACAATACAGTCACATGGCGGACAGATAGGTATGCCACGGACCTTCAAAGCTTTGGACTGGTATCTTTAACCAGGGAGAAAACAGGAATATGTTAGTATTGAATGAACGCCAACGACCATTTACCCTAATTCCATAACACACTATGAACGTCATTCTGAATCATTTTGTTTGCTAATCCATTGGTTCGTATGTTCGAAAAGTTTGTCTGTTCAACAACGTAATTATCGCAATGAATGTTGTTGAACTGTCAAAATTAAACCCATTGCTACTGCTTAGTATGTTACGGAATTACCCCGCAGATGTCCACGTGTCCTCTTAAGGTCAGTTTTCTTACGAAGACGGTTGCCATGACACCTCGCCAGATAAACAATATGGCGGACAAATTCTTTCCATTTTGAAACACGAGCTGATAAAATAATTTGAATGAATGACGTGGTGACGTCACATCCGTCTGTCTGTGGGTCGTATGTGTATGCGCAACTTCAGTTTGATAACTTGGGAATGAGTTGATGAAATAATTTAGTGGTTAAATTGATAAGAGCGTAAAGGGCACGGTAAAATTTTGAGTTTAAATCTTGTTAGAAATAATATTTTCAGTTGTCTTGGTTAAGGTGCATTTTAAAGTGTAGATCTCGATGTTTTAGCAGGTATATATACATAAATACGTACTTTATGGGTCTGAATGCTGGGCTGTGAAGAAGAAAAAAAGATTGCATGCAGCGGAGATGAAAATGTTGAGATGGATGTGTGGAGTGACGAGAATGGATAAAGTAAAAATGAGTATATAAGAGGAAGTTTGAAAGTGGCGCCAGTGACAGAAAAGTTGAAAGGAAATCGTTTGGCTTGGTATGGGCATGTGATGAGAAGGGACGAAACGCATGTGACTAAAAGAGTGATGAATATACATGTTGATGGATGGAGAGGGAGAGGAAGGCCGAAGAAAAGATGGATGGATTGTGTGAGGAATGATATGAAAGAGAAGGGAGTGAATGATAGCGTGACGGTTGACAGAGGAGAATGGGAGAAGAAAACGTGTTGCGCCGACCACAAGTAACATGGAACAAGGGCAGGAAGATGACATACTCGTACATAGATACATAAACCCACGCCTTCTTCAAATGGGGGTAGGCAGAAACAACAGAACACCACCTGCTACGATCCATACATACTCCTTGTGCCGCGTTTAGCCAGCAGGTCAAGCTACCCGAACCTGTCAAACTTTCTCAATTAACCTTGAACCTTAATGCTATAGCGATAAAGTTGAAAATCTATTAAAGAAATTTGACAGATTGTAGTAGCTTGATGTGCTGGCGTCTGTACCATATCGAACATCTATCAATGTTATCGTAGAAGTCTTCATGCTTCTGTTCTAAATTCTGGGGAGTTTGTTGCGCCACTTCTTCCCAGCGATAGCACTAGGAAGTGGTGAAGGGCGGGGTTTTTGGAGGACTGTCTTATGTGATTTTGACGTTCGAAAAGTGCTGATTCTCAGCCTAATTTGAATAAATGACTTTTGATTTTGATTTTTTCACAAGTCCGAAAACCAAGTAAATTTTATTTATTTGTCTTGGGCGTATCCGGGACGTATATTTCAAGTCTTGTCAACTGGTCAATTAATATGATTAATGAATCTCATCTTCTACTAGCCTTTTCCCAACTATGTTGGGGTCCGACAAAGAAAACCAGTATTTTACATGGAGCGACTGCCTATCTGACCCCCACAACCCAGCTACTAGGTAACACGATACCCCTTGGTAAGACTGGTTGTCAGACTTTCGGGCTTCTGACGACTCGTAACGACTGTCAAAGATCCAAGAATGACAGCTGGAGCCAACGGTTTGACGTGCTTACCGAGGCACAGAGGGTTCTTGGTATGTAAAGATGGTCACCCATCCAAAACAAATCACACTTCTGTATCAAAGTCAGTAGAGAATTCTAAAGATACAAGGTCAAATTTAAAAAACAGACCTATTATGATTGATAAATAAATGTTATTACTCACAAACAGGAATTTTTGGACGATAATTCTATTATTACTGCTTCAGAAAATTGTACATTACCGCACTATTTTGTCGATTTATAATTTCATTTGAGAATAGCATTATTATGGCATGTAAATGTAACTTAATCTATTTTGATATATTTTATTGAAATTGATTCTATTTTAGATTTGTATTATATGCATGTACCTATTAATATTGATTTTATTACTAATGTGAAAGTTTACATAATTCTACTACATTATGGTATCTTAAAAGTTAAATTGGTGTCTAAAGTAAAAAAATCGACAATGTTAATTAAATATATTTGCACGCCTTTGGACAAAACATAGAGGATCTACCTATCTGTAACATCTCGCACACTATTATAATTTTACCCATGTTTACAAATAAAGCATTCAGATTATGATTAAATTAGCTAGTGAAATTGGTCGAAAACGTCGCGCGAATGCACCCGGAGAGATGGGCAAAGATCGCCACTCACTGGACGCCTGAAGGAGGACATCGCCCTCGAGGTAGACCACCGGGAAGGTAGTGTGACGATCTAGCGAGGTTTGCAGAGCCAACATGGTCAGAGATCGCTCATGACATCCAGGTTTGGAAGGAAAAAGGGAAGGCTCTGCCCAGCAGTGTTTAGAGGCATGAGGAACAGGGTGTAAAGTTCACTCATCCTCCATTGAAAAGGGAGGATCCTCCGACCAGACGGGTGTTGTGTCTGGCGGGCTATTGCCCAACGATTGATGTTGGGAAATTGTATCTATGCTACTTGCGCGGTAAACTCTGCTTGCGAGATGCAGGATTTGCGTGACGTCAGTATGACGCGTTGTTAGCATATGGCGTTGTAGATACCGCTACAAGTGAAAAAAAAAAGCTAAGCTCAGCAGGTTGATGGGAATCGATATCTTAACATGATGAAACAACAAAAAAAACATTGATGATAATTTATATTGAGGTCAACGACCGAACGTAATGTATTTCCTTGAACAATCAGTTCAAAAATATGTTTTTACACAGACGCCAGCACATCAAGCTACATACTACAATCTGTTAAATTTCTTTAATAGATTTTCAACTTTATCGCTGAAGCATTAAGGTTGATTGGGAAAATTTGACAGTTTCGGGTAGCTTGACCTGCTGGCGTCTGTACACTTCACAGACGTGATGTTTTTTCCACAATTCATACTTCATGTAACAACACTACCAGCGGTCGTTAACCCCATAATAAATTATCATAAATTTTTTGTTTTCTCATGTTTAGATAACGGTTCCCACCATGTCTGCTGAGTTTCGCTAACTAATTTAATTTGACCCTGTAATCAAAATTAAAAGTCATTTATTCAAATTAGGCTGAGAATCATCACTTTTCGAATGTCAAAATTACAAAAGACAGTCCCCCAGAAACGCCCGCCCTTCACCACTTCCTAGTGCTATCGCTGGGAAGAAGAAGATAATAAACACAAATATCGTTACTTTTTCACATTTCTATCCATGGTGTAGAGCTCTAACGAGCCCACCGCTATCTCTAAACAGGCCTTAAGACTTCGCACACAGTCAGCCGACTGCAACCGCTTTTTATCTCGCCATTGAATTGTAAATGCAACGTAGAGTGGATTGGACAAAAAAGAGTGAGCGAGCAAGGTAGCTAACAGTACGCAGGTGGGGCAGTAAGTCAAGTCAACGCAGTCTTGGGACTGAGTTCTCCATAGGTACCTACTACGCTTTGGAATGGGCAACTAGGTTCATATTTATGTCTTGAGAATTCAAAAGTGCCTGTAATTAGTTTAATTGAAATAAATGCTTTGAGTTTAAAGTTCTGTGGGGTAATTGCGTAACTAAGGGCTGATTTTCCAATGACAGATCTTTTATTGTGGCATAAAATTTACGTCTGACAGTTCTAGTATGGAAAAACTGTCAAAAATTCAAAATTTGTTCTTAAGACTTAGAGCCTGCGCGCACTAGCGATTTTAAGTTGGCCGATAGTTTGATCGGTCAGAGGATCACTAGAGAGTTATATGGCAGTGTGCGCACTTGAAGATTAACAATTGTACGACTATTACGATTGCGACTGAACTATCGGCCAACTTAAATCGCTAGTGCGCGCAGGCTCTTATTCTAGGTATAAAAGTTTCAAGGACAACTTAAGGAGGTCTTTCATTTGACAAACACATTTATCGCGTAATTTACGATGTCGAGCTGACGAGGTTTACAAACATATGCAGCAGTGGATTAGCAATGTCCTTAAAAAATCAAATTCGTTGAATTGTAATTGAAAAGGTGTTACGCAATTGGATCGATGACCCAGTTCCCAGTCACTGTGCACTAACTGTTAGTGCAGAAGATCCTGCTAAAGCATTCAGCCGATCGATTCTGTAAATATCTCACCGTGACAAGTTAGGTGAAGTGAGCTTAGAGTGAGCTGTCAATAGTGTCAATTCCTAGCATTAGTTGGAATGACATCTCACTCCACGCTCACTTCACCTAAGTTTTCACGGTGAGATGGTTGCAGAATCGCGCCGCAGAAATACATTGGAAGACCCGGGCGGCAATATAGCATCGAGTTTAAGATAAACTTCGGCTTTGTAGAGCCTTGTCTCTGCCACTCATACAAAAAATTAACTAACTGGGAAAGTAGAACCGGAGCTGACTACCCGTAGAAAGCATCGCCACACTCCGCCGCGAGAGTTGTCAACGTCCGCTGCTTTGTCGAGACACTTATGACCAACTTTAAAAGTTGTATTACTGTTGTTTCTTCACAGTGGCTCACGTCTAGCGGTTTCTAAACCAGCTTAGGGAACGCACAAGGAAAGCCACGGGATACAACTTAGTATCTAAAACTTGTTATACACATAAATATTACATACATTTTCATTTTTTTATTGGATAATTTAATTTCTAGTATTAGCTCTATATGAGCTATGTTGTATTGAGTTAGGCGAATAGTTAACTTTTATAAAGTATTTACTTATTATTTGTTGGTATATTGGCGTGGCTAGCTGACATAATGGCAAATAATTTAAGTTTCTTGTAATGTTAATTACTGAACATAGGTTCCTATTATTGATATACACATGCAACTATATTCTAACTGAACAGACAGCTGTGCTGCTGGGGAGTTTGTTGCGCCACTTCTTCTTCCCAGCGATAGCACTAGGAAGTGGTGAAGGGCGGGCGTTTTTGGGGGACTGTCTTTGGTAATTTTGACGTTCGAAAAGTGCTGATTCTTAGCCTAATTTGAATAAATGACTTTTGATTTTGATTTTTTTTTGAAACATTGAAATATGCTATTGTACATTATACAAGCCAACACTAAAATATGTAATATTAGCTGCGCCCCGCGGTTTCACCCGCATTAGTTTCGTTTCGTTTAGTTTAGTAGTAGGTAATCCTGGTTATAAACCATCTGTGTGCCAAATTTCATCCAAATCCGTTCAGTAGTTTTTGCGTGAAAGAGTAACAAACATTCATCCATCCATAAAACTTTCACGTTTATAATATTATTAGGACTTATAACGTACATAAAAAAAGAAAAACGTGCGTATGGCATATGGCAGCACTGGACGTCTTTCGGCTGAAATCATGCTGATGATGATTCCTGGCGGTCTACTCCGAAGTAGTATCGGCCGAATGTTCGGCCTTTCCTACTACGAAGTTACTATTTGGTTCGGTCGGTTCCGATCCTACACTCCTACACTCTTTCGAATATTGACTATGGTCCCGACCCAACTGAGCCGATCCGAACTTTTTTCGCATTTTTCAATAAATAATATTCGGTTCGGCCATGCGTCGGTCCGATCCGAACATTCGCACTTTGCACTTTGGAGTAGGCCCCCTGTATTGTTGGATAGTGTTGTTTTGGCTAGACACTATACTTAATTTAAAGAATTGGCTAAAATAATAACAGCCGCATAGGTCGATCGGTCAGGTTAAGCTACGCTTGCCGCGGTTGGTCTGTGGATGGGTGACCATCTTTACATACCGAGACCCCTCCGTGCCTCGGAAAGCACGTTAAGCCGTTGGTCCCGGCTGTCATTCGTGGATCTTTGACAGTCGTTACGAGTAGTCAGAAGCTCGAAAGTCTGACAACCAGTCTTACCAAGGAGTATCGTATTACCCAGTAACTGGGTTGTGGAGGTCAAATAGGCAGTCGCTCCATGTAAAATACTGATATTCAGCCGCATCCGGTTAGACTGGAAGCCGACCCCAACATAGTTGGGAAAAGGCTAGGCAGATGATGAAACCGTCAAAACTTTCTTGCATTAAAGCTAAGCTTGTCAGAAGCCCGATAAGTGATCTTTAAGTGAGGGAGTCGTGTGACAAGTAGCTTTGTAAGTAATATCTCGTCGAAGACACCCTTGCTATCGTAAATTGGTTTTTAATTACAAACAAACTCGAAAACGGCAGATATTTTTATAGTTACGAGTGACGTTGAAGTCGTTTGGTTTCGTGGGTATTATTTTGAAGATAAACCTTTTTTACAAAAAAAAAAAAACAACTGACTTTCAAAAAAGATACTACAAAGTGAAAAATAACTTTAATTTCGGAAGTCGGTGGCAAACAACGAAAATGCGAACCCAACGACACCGACTTCCGGAAGTAATTTTTTTTTAAAAGTTGTTTTTCGCTTTGTAGTGTCTTTTTTGAAAAACGGTTGTTTTTTTTTTCTTGCAAAAAAGTTTTTATGTTTACAATAATTAAAATGTCTCATTCAGCTACGAAAAACAGTGATCAAATCTGCGGTAGAAGCGTGAATTCTTTCCAAAAAAAACATGGTAGGTATATAAATATTGATCTTTTTAAATGCAGTAACACATTTTAAAAAATGATGGTCGTAAAGCCGCCACTCAAATCTGCCGCCCTAGGCTCCTGCTTACTCAGCCTGTTGGTAAATCCGCCACTGTGTAGGAGCATTTATTCAATCAATCAATCAATCATTTATTTTGTTAAACATAAGTATGGTTACAGATATTATACAGTCTAAGATATGTGCACTATGTTTTGCCAATATATGGCGTACAAAATTAACATAAACAAGCAATTAATAATAATAATAAGGTACAATCAATAAAGGCATGTCAATAAATTACATTAAAAAAGAAAAAGCATGTCAAATATATTGAATTAAATAAAATCATAAGTGTTTGATTGGCATGTCGCAATCGTCATACCTCTGTTTATCATTAGTAAACTCAGTGATGGAGTAGTAACATCTATCTAAACGGAATTTAAACAAAGACCTCTTAAAGGATCCCAGACACTCTTTACTTCTAATAGCTACTGGTATACTATTATATATTTTTGGGGGCATATCTAGCGCATTTTTGCCGAAAATTGCGGTTTTGTGAGGGGTAACTTGAATGGTATTCCGATGACGGCAAGAGCGCAGTTTTTCAAATAAATGAAGATTACATCGAATAAACACCCCCATTTCATATCTGTACATAGACGGTAAAGCGAGCAAACTAAGTTCCTCAAACAATGGTTTACAACTATCAATCGATTGTAATTTGGTAAAGGATCGCAAGCATTTCTTCTGAGCTTTAAAAGCAATGTCTCTGTCAGTGGAGTTGCCCCAGAAAATGATTCCGTACCTAATGCTAGGAATTCCGGAAGGCATAATACTTATATTATTGATATTGTAGCGGTATCTACAACGCCACATGCGAACAACGCGTCATACTGACGTCACGCAAATCCTGCATCTCGCAAGCAGAGTTTACCGCGCAATTAGCATAGATACAATTTCCCAACATCAATCGTGGGGCAATTGCCCGCCAGACACAACACCCGTCTGGTCGGAGGATCCTCCCTTTTCTATGGAGGATGAGTGAACTTTACACCCTGTTCCTCATACCTCTAAAATATTACACTTAGAAACACGCAGACGTGTCATCATCATCATTTTTCGTGCCCCAATCCCAATTTATTTAGGATCGGCGAAACTAATTCCTTCAATACTTCCCTATTGGTGGTCATCTCGGTAGTCACTCCCTACAGATACATACAACGTGTATCAGAAAGGTGTGCTCAAATTTAAGAGTGTGGTACAGAACATCAAACTGAAAAACTTTCTCCATGGGATCATACAATTATTAGCCCTCCCTCCCATACATTTGGGTCGAGTAAGTATTTGTATGGGACAGTTGATTATTTTTTCGCAATTACGATGTTGGTCCCATGGAGAAAAGAAAGAAATAAAATACAGTTATTTGGCACAAACTAAAAGACACACAATACACCCGAAGGCCAATTCTCGTAATTTAAAACGTTCAAAATCTAATCGCAGTCTCATCTCGGCGACAAACAAATGTAAAAACTTGTCAAAATGTAGGGAAATTAGACGTATTTTTGACAGATTGAGACTGAGATCACTGGTCGTTTGTTTTGTCCAGCTCGTCGCGCCATCTTCTACGGGGTCTGCCACGACGTCTTCTAGCTGTGTCAGGACTCCACGTGGTGGTATACTTAATCAAAATCAAAATATTTAATTCACATAAACCAACATGGGCACTTATGAAACATCAGAAGCTAGATGTACGGTTCTTTGATCAATAATAGTACTAGATTAAGGATCAGGAACAAAAATCAGTCGCTCAAGTGGCCACGTTTGCTCACACGTAAACATCTACATTTCTTAGAAAAATCTTTAATAATATTAACAACTTCAGTTTATTATAAACCTTAATGCTTAAACATAAAGTTTAATTACCATTGAAAAATATATTTAAAATGTCACTTGAAAATAAAATCATTCTATTTTTTAATTTTCAGTCATTATTCTAAAATGAAACTTAAAGTCAAAGTAATAAGGTTAAAAACATACTAATTTGAAATAAGACCACAAAAGTATCGGTGGTCTTATTTTTCGGGCCGTTTTTGAAGCGCTTATCGGGAATCTAGTACTATTATTGATCGAAGGTACGGTTCCAATAGTCGTTTCTTAAGGAGAAGAGCCGGCAAGAAACTCCACGGTTAATCTTAACGGTAATATGGTCGTGCTGTATAAATAACCATCCACATTTTCCTTACGACATATCTGCCTGCCCCGAGTATTAACTAGAAATTGTAATACAAAACCGTACAGACGATCGCAAATCAAGTGGAATGCGTAAAAGTAAAAATTACAAAACGCAGTAAAACATCAATCAGTTAAATGCTTGTGTATTCATGCAAAGCCGACGGTCGGCCATTGTATGCCAAGTGACGATACAGAGCGTTAGAATAAGACATACATATATACACTTTGAATGAAATTGCATACGGTTAAACTCAGACGGTTGATTTGTTGCCATCACGGGTAAAACCTGCTCCCGAATTGCGTAAAGAAAGAATGAAAATAATAATAATAACAACGACCAACACCTGAGGAGGCTCTCGTTGGGCAGCTGGATCAAGGGCTTGATTCAGAAAGCGGTACTTCTGGACACGGCTCGCATTGTCACGAGGTTCCTCTCTCTGGAGCCCTGACCACCGGTAGCTTGGACCCTGTTCCCGACACCGGTGGGCTACTATTTTTTATATTTTTAAATGTATTTTTTATCTTTTTGTTTACAAAAATATTTAAATATGTAATTTATATGTATTTAAATGCAATAAAGGAGATAATAATAACATCTTTATTGGCATAAAAACACGTTAAGAAAAATGTGAGACCCTGGCTCCAGAGCTAGGTTAGAGTACCTGTATTACAGGAGCCAGCGAATTCTTCCGTTTAGGTTACAATTTAGCAAGGAAAACCCCTATATTAATAAATAAATAAATAAAAATAAAATCTTTATTGGCATAAAAAACGTTACAGAAAAATGTGAGACCCTGGCTCCAGAGCTAGGTTAGAGTACCTGTATTACAGGAGCCAGTGACTTCTTCCGTTTAGGTTACAATTTAGAAAATTTATTTAGCACAGACTAAAATGCACAGAATATAATATAATCAGAAGGCCAATTCTCGTAATTTAAAACGTTAAAAATCTAGTCGCAGTCTCATCTCGGCGACAAACAAAATGTCAAAAACTTGTCAATAATGTAGGGAAATTAGAGGATTTTTTTGATTTTTCTGCACCCTAATTGCGTAACACACGATCAATCGAAATCGGTTTCATTTTGACAGTTCAACAACATCCATTGCGTTATTTACGTGTTGGGCAGACAAATTTTACGAACTTATGAAGCAATGGATTAGCAATTTGCTTCAAAATGATTCAGATTCCGATTGATTGTGTGTTACGCAATTAGGGTGCAGACTGTGAACGTTCTTAAAATTACGAGAATTGCCCTCAATTTCAATCATAATCTTTCAGATTTTGAAGTAAATTCCTAATCCATTGCTTCATGTTTAAAAATTTCGTCTGCTGTCAACTTTAACAACGCAATGAATGTTGTTCGACTGTCAAAATTAAAGGCACTGCTATTGTCATCATCTGCCTAGCCTTTTCCCAACCATGGTGGGGTCGGCTTCTAGTCTAACCGGATGTAGCTGAGTACCAGTCAGGGGCGTAGCTACCGCTGTATCTGATATAAGCAAAAGGAGGCACTGTCTCGCCGCAGCTTCAGTGCTATATTATTTATTTTGCAAAAACAATACCCATCTTTAGAGCGGCGCGGTGTGCGGCGAATGTACAGTCGCCAAAGGAGATAAGTAACCAGGGTCGTCGGAATATAGCTGAAGTTTAGTAAGAAAATGATAGAATTTTTCGAATACAATTTAATTTGATAAATGAACTGTTTGTTTTCTATTATTTAAATTAAATTTTATTCGAAAACATCCATCGATTTCTTACAAAACTTCAACTATATCCGACGGCCCTGGTTACTTATCTCCTTTGGTGACCGTACAAGTATCTCCCGGGCCCCCGACTAATGATACTAGAAGGAACAGCGGGGTTTTAGTTGGTAGGAGTCTGACATAGACCCTCCGTTCTTCTCAGACGGAGGGTGTCTATGATGATTTCCAAAGAAAAAAATAAAAAAGGTGTTTTTTTTATACAGGGTCCCCCTTTAAGTCAAGCTGGTACCAGTATTTTACATGGAGCGACTGCCTATTTGACTTCCGCAACCCAGTTACTTGGTAAGACTGGTTGTCAGACTTTCAGGCTTCTGACTACCCGTAACGACTGTCAAAGATCCCGTGACCTCTACCGTGCGTTCTAACGTGTTTTTTGTGTACCTACAAACTAAACAAAAATTATTTTCAAAATATCTCGATATCTTAATGTGCTATGAATAACATATTCAGTAGATAACAGCATATAACCTACCCCACTGTTCTTTTGAAAACAAAAATAAGATAAATTAGCTTCACGGTCAAAATGATATCCAAATGAAAAAGTCTGTTGTTAACAAAACTGCTTGATAGTAGGTACATGTTTTGTTTTTAATTTTTATACCTATGTATGTAAGTCATCAATTTACCATCCTAGCCTTTTCTCAACTATATTGGGGTCGGCTTCCAGTCTAACCGGATGCAGCCGAATACCAGTATTCTACATGGAGCGACTACCTATCTGACCTCCACAACCCAGTTACTGGGTAATACGATACCCCTTGGTAAGACTGGTTGCCAGACTTTTGGGCTTCTGTGGGTCATAATCCACCACACCGCGGGCCCAGTGCGGGTTGATGGATGTCACATGTCTTCGAATTTTTTGTTCTAAGATATGCTGGTTTCCTCACGATGTTCTCCAACGGGGCCAACGGCTTAATGTGCTTTCCGAGGCACGGAGGGGTCTTGGTATATGAAGTTGGTCACCCATCCACGGGCCAACCGCGGCAAGCGTAGCTTAACCTGATCGATCGACCCGTGCGGCTGATAATACTTAGCCATAAGCCCCTCTTAGCATACATATCTATGTACGTAACGTTATGTACAGACGCCAGCACATCAAGCTACTAGAATCTGTCAGATTTCTTTAGTAGATTTTCGACTTTATTGCTAAAGCATTAGGTTCAATGTTGATTGGGAAAATCTGACAGTTTCGGATAGGTTGACCTGCTGGCGTCCGTACATACGTACGTTTGTTTCGGCCTTTCTTTTCAGAGTAGTCAGACAGGAAACGCCGATCTAGTTTTTAAAATATGATTGACGTGTGAAAGTGTTTGGACAAAATCTACGTACAGAAATAAAATCATTTATCATTTATGATTTTGGTAAGACTCACTTCACATTTTTTGCTTAGTCAGAAGCTGCGTATCTCTTCTTCCCTTTTCTAGGGTTCCGTAGCCAAATGGCAAAATACGGAACCCTTATGTATTCGTCATTCTGTCTGTCTGTCTGTCCGTCCGTATGTCACAGCCACTTTTTTTTCCAAAACTATAAGAACTATACTGTTGAAACTTTGTAAGTAGATGTATTCTGTGAACCGCATTAAGATTTGCACATAAAAATAGAAAAAAAAATACAATAAATTTTGGGGGTTCGATTCCCCATAATTAGAACTGAAACTCAATTTTTTTTTCATCATACTCATACGTGTGGTGTATCTATGGATAGGTCTTCAAAAAAGATATTGAGCTTTCTAATATCATGTAACTTCTAAAATAAGAGAATGATAAAACTAAAAAAAAAATATAATGTACATTACCATGTAAACTTCCACCGAAAATTGGTTTGAACGAGATCTAGTAAGTAGTTTTTTTTTAATACGTCATAAATCGTAAACCGCAATTTACCTTTCATTCAATCAACTCAAATATAAAAAAAAAAACATTAACTACAAGAACTTTCATATTATGTTACTTGTGCTATGGAACCCTTGGGCGAGTCCGACTCGCACTTGGCCGCTTTTTTGCCTCGTCCAATGTTCAAATCTGACGTCTGTTGTCAAAAAAAACAATATTTTGTTTGTGGAATATTTGATTGTGTTATCTCCCTGTATTTAATATGTTAGCAGACTTGTATCTAATCGTTCTATTCATGTTCTTGTTAATCTTCGTGTTATTGACGTAATAAACAAATAGTTAGACAGACAATTTGATTAGAGGAACTGAGAAAGTACAGTTAATTACAAGGGCTGAAAGGTTCTGGGCCCTAATTCACTATGACCACATAATAAAACTAAACACTCAAACTGACGGGTCTAAACAGCACCCTAATTGCGTAACACACAATCAATCGGAATCGGTTTAATTTTGACAGTTCAACAACATTCATTGCGTTATTTACGTGTTGAGCAGATAAATTTTTCGAACTTATGAAGCAATGGATTAGCAATATGCTTCAAAATGATTCAGATTACGATTGATCGTGTGTTACGCAATTAGGGTGCAGGACGGTTATAAAAATATAAAATTTGCTAATAAAGACTTTTATTTCTGAGATTATGTATTCAAATTCAAATTATTTTATTTTGGGACAACTAGATCCACCGGTTAGTGTACAAAAAACAAAAACTTAGAAAAACTATTGTTAGTACTTACTTAAATACAAGAAAAAAGGACAACACTCACAAAAAACATCACAAATCACAAAAATGCCCCTGTGCTGAGACACTCCGCCTCGTCAAGATAACCAACAGGGAGATACCTCCCTAAAAGATCACCAGACGAACGAAATGTCTCAACACAGGCGCACGTACATCTTCAGCTACAGTTTTCAGGATGCTGTTGTGACTCCCCCGCACCCTCCTCATAAGTGACACGACTTTTTTCCGAATGACGGCATGAAAACCGTCAGTATGAGCCTGCGCGAACATCTCAGAGGCACTACAGAAACGAGGAAGTCCCAACATCATCCTGAAAATGTTATTGTATTGGACGCGCAGTGTGTCCAGGGATTTTTTGGTATAACTAACCCACAGACTACCCGTATACAGACCCTGACAATACGCTTTAAATAGCGTGATCTTGACTTGGTCCGTACAGCGGGCGAATCTACGGGCCAGCATGTTGCCACGGACTGACAGAGCTCTGCGCTCCCTCTCTATGTCAACATCGTCCTTAAGGTCGTCGGTGAGGTAATGTCCAAGGTACTTAAACTGCGACACCCTATCTAAGTTAACACCATTCAAAGTATTGGGTGGAACAGATTCAGGACACCTACCGGCTGCCTTAAAGACCATGTATTGACTCTTCTTTACATTGTAAATAAGTCCGTGTGACTCGGCATAGGCTTCACAAACTCTCAGCATTTCTCCGAGCGCCCCTGCAGTGGGACTCAGCAGCACCATGTCGTCCGCGTAGCTGATATTATTAACACTAATACCACCCACCCGGCATCCGACACGCATGCTGCTGAGTTCCACTATGAGATCGTTTACATACAGGCTGAAGAGCTTTGGAGATGATAACCCCCCCTGCCTCACGCCGCACTCCAGCCTGTACGAATCAGAAAGAGTGCCTGACCATTTGACACAGTTCGTCTGGTTATTGTACCAATATTTAAAGATGTTCAACATCTCCACCGGTATACCACTGTCCCCTAGCTTCCTCCAAAGCACCTCGTAAGACACGAGGTCAAAGGGCTTGGAGAGATCCAGAAAACAAGCATACACCGGTGTCTTACGATCAGTGTAGTACTGGACAGTATGTTTGAGACTTAAGATTGCGCTCTCAGTAGATAGTCCGGGCCGGAACCCAAACTGCGCATGCGTATTGTTTTGCATGCATTTTTTTTTAATAACTATTAATTTTTCAACTTTCAGGAAAGTATCAATTATGTAGTTGTTTGGAGTGTAGTAGTTTTTTTCTCATAATTAAGTAATTGTTTTTGGTAACAAGTCGGAAAATTTCTAACAAATCGAAAAACAGACACAGCTCTGTAACCATCCAATTTTGAACCCTAGTTTACTGGATTTCAGTTGCTAATGACCTCTAGTAATACGCCTTTCAAGGAATACGTCGAGTTTCTCTGTCACCCTGTATAACGTTAGAGAATGTTGCATATCATTTTGTTGTCTAACTTTTTTTAACAAATGGTAAAAAAAAGTTATAAATTGTTAGTGATGTTATACAACTTCGTGTAACAAAATGTTCTCTGTTCTCTCGCTTTCAGAGTTCGACCCATCCAGTAAGGGCGGACATACACGGACTGCTCGAGCAGTTAGCGATTGATGAACATAGACGGACCGCTCTTGCAGTCATAGTCAACAGCTTGAAGCTACCATTGATAACTGCTGGAGCAGTTGATACCAACTGCTCGTCCTTCAAATCACGTAACTGCGCGAGAACAGTCGACAGCTCGAGCAGTCAGTGTATGCCTGGCGTCTGCTTGACCGCACGACCGCCCGAAGCAGTTGCAACTGCTCGAGCGGTTTCGTGTATGTGTGTACGTAGAAGACTGTAATTCACTATGCAGTCGCAGCTTGAAGCAGTCCATCCTGACTGCTTCAAGCAGTCCGTGTATGTCGGCCCTAAGAGCGCCTTTTCTATTACGTCTTTACAAACAAAAAATAAAAGCCAAACCAATAAACACTTCCCCCATTTAAAGCCACTCCAGCCTCCTCGAAAGGCAAACCCAAACTGATGGTTACATAATATTATACGATGTCATACAACGAGTTGAACCAGTGATGTTGTAGCAAAATGTTACACACTGTTATAAAATGTTATCGTGTTACACAATGTTTTTGGAACGAAGTTCCTTATCGCGAGTTGCGAAAGGGGGCTAGAAGGAAAAAATTAAGACCAAATTTGGAACGACACTTTTTGCTATAGTTGTACGAATAAGCCGTGCGGCGTGCGCGTGTTTCTCTGTCTGTCTCGCTCTCTCTCTTTGAACTTCGTTTCATCCGGGTGTCCCTTGACACCTCTCAAGTTTTTTTATAACGTTATATAATTGCTGTGCAGAGCACCTTTACTTTAAAACAACGTCAATTCCTTAGCTAATCACGACATCTGGGGCCGTATTCTCTGACACAATGAACGAAACCGCGCCAAAAACGTGAAAGTTGGCGTTATTTGAACTGTCAAAATACCACGTTTGACAACCTTACGTGGTTAGCACGTGGTAAGATTACGCGCGGAATAATAACTAGTACAGTCAACAGCAAAAGTAGATGATCAAAATCAGAAATTCAATACTAATGAACGGAGTTCGCGTCAGAACTGTGTGGCGTCGAAGTGATTCAAAAGTATGTGATTGTAAATTATACCAAACATTTACTACTAGTACAGCTGCCATATAGCTGCGAACTCCGTTCATTAGTATTGAATTTCTGATTTTGATCATCTACTTTTGCTGTTGACTGTACTACCATACAGAATTGGGGCCCAAAGTGGCGACCGCGTACCGGACGACGACGACGACGTAGCGTTGGAAGGCCTCCCACAAGGTGGACCTTGTGAAGGGCGCAGGAATCGGCTGGATGCGATAAGCATAGAACCGGTCGAAGTGGAGGTGCTTGAGGGAGGCCTATTTCCATGGGCTGCAGTCTCGACATTCATAGCGATCGAAGTCCTGTCACTCCATACATTACACCTGTCAATTCGGGACTTTGCGACCGAATTCGGTCGTAAAGCGATCGCTATGAATGTCGAGGCTGCAGCCCCAGCATTGGACGCAAGTCTTTCGGCTGAAATCATGAAGATTATGATGACTGCAAGTGACGCGTTCTTCTCTTCCCCTGTCAGCTGCCACGTGCAGCGCCCGGCGGTTTCACTCGCAGAAGTCTTGATCCCGTGGGAATATCGGGATAAAAATTGCAATGTTTTAATCCTGGTTATAAACTTTCTGTGTGCCAAGTTTCATCCAAATCCGTTCAGTAGTTTTTGCGTGAAAGAGTAACAAACATCCATCCATCTATCCACAAACTTTCGCGTTTATAATTTATGTATTAGTAGGATTTCGGACTAGAAGTACTCACAATGCATATCGATACTTGAAAGGCCAAATTGACTAAGCGACAGGCTAATTTTACAGGAGAAAGTTTACAGTTTATTTTTTAACTAGCTTCTGCCCGCGGCTTCGCCCGCGTGGATGTCGGAAATTTACCCACGGGAACGTGCTAACAGGATAAAATGTATGTGCTTCCCCAGAATGCCATCTATGTCGCGGGCCCTTTGTGGCTAATTACAATAGAAAACCAATTGTGTCTCATTAGTGGTGATTAAGAGGGTACCTATATGATATCTTTACCTAAGTACCTAACTAATTTAAAAAAAAAACTCAATAACAGAAAATTAAATACCTACCTACCTAAATAAACCTATTTCTGATAATAACTAATCTAAACTCAATAAATAAGCAAAATCCCTAAAAACTAATATCTATACGAATGACTAATCCTACCTAACAGTATTATAAAATAACCTACGGTCACTACGTACACTATCAAATATACTACCTATACTTTAAAACTAAAATCTATACCTACGACTCATATAAAAATAAACCTAAATAACTCTAAAAACTAAAAGAAATAAAAATGAACTCCACTGCTGGTGACCCAACCTACGACAAACTTAGTATTTGCGGTTGGTACAGTACAGACAGTGGTAATCGGGTATAGGGATCGAACCGCAAAATTAAGTTTGTTTTTTATTGTATATACTTTTCCGGGATAAAAAGTACCCAGTGTGGTGCCCAGGATATTAAAGAATAATTATACCAATTTTCATCGTAATCGAACCGGTAGTTTTTGCGTGATGCCTGAACAAACAGACAGACAGACAGACAGACAAAAATTTTTTTAATCACATTTTTGGGTTCGGTGTCGGCCAAGTAACACCCCCTGCCATTTATTTTTTGGATATTTTCAATGTACAGAATTTTCACTTCTACAGATTTATTATAAGTATAGATGATAAATAAATGTTATTACTCACAAACAGGAATATATGGACGATAATTATTACTGCTTCAGAAAATTGTACATCACCGCACTATTTTGTCGATTTATAATTTCATTTGAGAATAGCATTATTATGGCATGTAACTTAATCTACTTTGATATATTTTATTGAAATTGATTCTAGTTTCGATTTGTATTGATATGCATGTTGTACCTATTAATATTGATTTTATTACTAATGTGAAAGTTTACATAATTCTACTACTTTATGGTATCTTAAAAGTTAAATTGGTGTTTTAAAGTAAAAAAAATCGACAATGTCAATTAAATATATTTGTACGCCTCTGGGCAAAACATAGAGGATCTACCTATCTGTAACATCTCGCACACTATTATAATTTTACCCATGTTTACAAATAAAGCATTCAGATTCTGATTAAATTAGCTAGTGAAATTGGTCGAAAACGTCGCGCGAATGCACCCGGAGAGATGGGCCAAGATCGTTACTCACTGGACACCTGAAGGAGGACATCGTCGTCGAGGTAGACCACCGGGAAGGTAGTGTGACGATCTAGCGAGGTTTGCAGAGCCAACATGGTCAGAGATCGCTCATGACATCCAGGTTTGGAAGGAAAAAGGGAAGGCTCTGCCCAGCAGTGTTTAGAGGCATGAGGAACAGGGTGTAAAGTTCACTCATCCTCCATAGAAAGGGAGGATCCTCCGACCAGACGGGTGTTGTGTCTGGCGGGCTATTGCCCAACGATTAATGTTGGGAAATTGTATCTATGCTAATTGCGCGGTAAACTCTGCTTGCGAGATGCAGGATTTGCGTGACGTCAGTATGACGCGTTGTTAGCATGTGGCGTTGTAGATACCGCTACAAGTGAAAAAAAAAGCTAAGCTCAGCAGGTTGATGGGAATCGATATCGTAACATGATGAAACAACAAAAAAACATTGATGATAATTTATATTGAGGTCAACGACCGAACGTAATGTATTTCCTTGAACAATCAGTTCAAAAATATGTTTTTACACAGACGCCAGCACATCAAGCTACATACTACAATCTGTTAAATTTCTTTAATAGATTTTCAACTTTATCGCTAAAGCATTAAGGTTGATTGGGAAAATTTGACAGATTCGGGTAGCTTGACCTGCTGGCGTCTGTACACTTCACAGACGTGATGTTTTTTCCACAATTCATACTTCATGTAACAACACTACCAGCGCTCGTTAACCCCATAATAAATTATCATAATTTTTTTGTTTTCTCATGTTTAAATAACGGTTCCCACCATGTCTACTGAGTTTCGCTAGCTAATTTAATTTAACCCTGTAATCAAAATCAAAAGTCATTTATTCAAATTAGGCTGAGAATCAGCACTTTTCGAATGTCAAAATTACAAAAGACAGTCCCCCAGAAACGCCCGCCCTTCACCACTTCCTAGTGCTAATAGTGCTATCGCTGGGAAGAAGAAGATAATAAACACAAATATCGTTACTTTTTCACATTTCTATCCATGGTGTAGAGCTCTAACGAGCCCACCGCTATCTCTAAACAGGCCTTAAGACTTCGCACACAGTCAGCCGACTGCAACCGCTTTTTATCTCGCCATTGAATTGTAAATGCAACGTAGAGTGGATTGGACAAAAAAGAGTGAGCGAGCAAGGTAGCTAACAGTACGCAGGTGGGGCAGTAAGTCAAGTCAACGCAGTCTTGGGATTGAGTTCTCCATAGGTACCTACTACGCTTTGGAATGGGCAACTAGGTTCATATTTTTTGTCTTGAGAATTCAAAAGTGCCTGTAATTAGTTTAATTGAAATAAATGCTCTGAGTTTTACGTTCTGTGGGGTAATTGCGTAACTAAGGGCTGATTTTCCAATGTCAGATCTTTTATTGTGGCATAAAATTTACGTCTGAAAGTTCTAGTATGGAAAAACTGTCAAAAATTCAAAATTTGTTCTTAGGATAACACTTATTCTAGGTAAATAAAAAAGTTTAGTGAAATTCGCTTTAACAATGGCAATGTTTTTCATTTGACAAACACATTCATCGCGTGATTTACGATGTCGAGCTGACGAGGTTTCCAAACATATGCAGCCATGGATTAAGCTGAAGATTAGCAATTTCCTTAAAAAATCAAATTCATTGACACGAGACACGGTCTTTAAAAGTTGTATTACTGTTGTTTCTTCACTGTGGCTCACGTCTAGCGGTTTCTAAACCAGCTTAGGGAACGCACAAGGAAAGCCACGGGATACAACTTAGTATCTAAAACTTGTTATACACATAAATATTACATACATTTTCATTTTTTTATTGGATAATTTAATTTCTAGTATTAGCTCTATATGAGCTATGTTGTATTGAGTTAGGCGAATAGTTAACTTTTATAAAGTACTAGCTTTTGCCCGCGACTTCGTTCGCGTGGAAGAGTGACTTCCGGCAGATTTTTGGTTTTACCCAAATAGTTCTTACTATTTATTTACATTTTTCCGATGAATTTTCAGTACTGAATTGATGCCGACTCTTGACCAATAGATGGCGCTGTATGTCCGGAATAAATTTTATTTTTTATTTTATTTTTTGTAATAAAAACTACCCTATGTCCATTCTCAAGTTCCAAACTATGTCTGTACCAAATTTCACACAAATCGGTTCAGTAGTTTAGGCGTGAAGCAAAGACAGACAGACAGACAGAGTTACTTTCGCATTTATAATATTAGTTTGGATTAATTTACTTATTATTTGTTGGTATATTGGCGTTTATAGTTATATATTTAAGTTTCTTATAATTTAAGTTTCTTGTAATGTTAATTACTGAACATAGGTTCCTAGTATTGTATATACATGCAACTATATTCTAACAGAACAGACAGCTGTGCTGCTGGGGAGTTTGTTGCGCCACTTCTTCTTCCCAGCGATAGCACTAGGAAGTGGTGAAGGGCGGGCGTTTTTGGGACACTGTCTTTTGTAATTTTGACGTTCGAAAAGTGCTGATTCTCAGCCTAATTTGAATAAATGACTTTTGATTTTGATTTTTTTTTGAAACATTGAAATATGCTATAATACATTATACAAGCTAACACTAAAATATGTAATACTAGCTGCGCCCCGCGGTTTCACCCGCATAAGTTTCGATCCCGTGGGAATATCGGGAAAAAAAGTATCCCGATATTCCCACGGGTACGGTATAGTAGTAGTAGTTAATCCTGGTTATAAACCATCTGTGTGCCAAATTTCATCCAAATCCGTTCAGTAGTTTTTGCGTGAAAGAGTAACAAACATCCATCCATCCATACAAACTTTCATGTTTATAATATTAGTAGGACGTATAACGTACATAAAAAAAGAAGGCTACCCACTGACCAAAACGTGCGTATGGCATATGGTTTTTCGGCTGAAATCATGCTGATGATGATTCCTGGGGGTCTACTCCGAAGTAGTATCGGCCGAATGTTCGGCCGTTTCCTGCTACGAAGTTACTATTTGGTTCGGTCGGTTGATCGGTTCCGATCCTACACTCCTATACTCTTTCGAATATTGACTATGGTCCCGACCCAACTTTTTTCGTATTTTTCAATAATATTCGGTTCGGCCATGTGTCGGTCCGATCCGAACATTCGCACTGTGCACCTTGGAGTAGGCCCCCTGTATTGTTGGATAGTGTTGTTTTGGCTAGACACTAAAGAATTAAACCGTCAAAACTTTCTTGCATTAAAGCTAAGCTTGTCAGAAGCCCGATAAGTGATCTTTAAGTGAGGGAGTCGTGTGACAAGTAGCTTTGTAAGTAATATCTCGTCGAAGTTACCCTTGCTATCGTAAATTGGTTTTTAATTACAAACAAACTCGAACACTCGGCAGATATTTTTATAGTTACGAGTGACGTTGAAGTCGAAGGAATTGAAGTACGAGTGACGTGGAAGTCGTTTGGTTTGGTTATCGTATTATTTTGAAGATAAAAACTTTTTTACAAAAAAAAAACAACCGTCTTTCAAAAAAGACACTACAAAGTGAAAAATAACTTTAATTTCGGAAGTCGAACGAACATGCGAACCCAACGACACCGACTTCCGGAAGTAATTTTTTTTTAATGTTATTTTTCTCTTTGTAGTGTCTTTTTTGGAAAACGGTTGTTTTTTTTTTTTTTGCAAAAAGTTTTGATCTTCAAAATAATTAAAATGTCTCATTCAGCTACGAAAAACAGTGATCAAATCTGCGGTAGAAGCGTGAATTTGAGCATTCACTTTTTTTTTATTCTTTCCAAAAAAACATGGTAGGTATATAAATATTGATCTGTTTAAATGCAGTAACACATTTTTAAAAATAATGGTCGTTAAGCTGCCACTAAATTCTGCCACCCTAGGCACCAGCATACTCAGCCTGTTGGTAAATCCGCCACTGTGTAGGAGCATTTATTCAATCAATCATTTATTTTGGTTAAACATAGGTATGGTTACAGATATTATACAGTCTAAGATATGTGCACTATGTGTTGCCAATATATGGCGTACAAAATTAACATAAACAAGCAATTAATAATAAAGTACAATCAATAAAGGCATGCTTTTTCTTTTTTAATGTAATATATTGATTACATTAAAAAAGAATAACCGGCCAAGTGCGAGTCGGACTCGCCCATGAAGGGTTCCGTTACGTTACGATTTATGACGTATTAAAAAAAAACTACTCACTAGATCTCGTTCAAACCAATTTTCGGTGGAAGTTTATATGGTAATGTACATCATATATTTTTTTTAGTTTTATCATTCTCTTATTTTAGAAGCAAACTATTCAGTTTAGAAAAAAATGATATTAGAAACCTCAATATCATTTTTGAAGACCTATCCATAGATACCCCACACGTATGGGTTTGACAAAAAAAAATATTTTGAGTTTCAGTTCTAAGTATGGGGACCCCCAAAATTTATTGTTTTTTTTCTATTTTTGTGTGAAAATCTTAATGCGGTTCACAGAATACATCTACTTACCAAGTTTCAACAGTATAGCTCTTATAGTTTCGGAAAAAAGCGGCTGTGACATACGGACGGACAGACAGACAGACAGACAGACATGACGAATCCATAAGGGTTCCGTTGCCATTTGGCTACGGAACCCTAAAAAGCATGTCAAATATATTGAATTAAATAAAATCATAAGTGTTTGATTGGCATGTCGCAATCGTCATACCTCTGTTTATCAGTAGTAAACTCAGTGATGGAGTAGTAACATCTATCTAAACGGAATTTAAACAAAGACCTCTTAAAGGATCCCAGACACTCTTTACTTCTAATAGCTACTGGTATACTATTATATATTTTTGGGGGCATACCTAGCGCATTTTTGCCGAAAATTGCGGTTTTGTGAGGGGTAACTTGAATGGTATTCCGATAACGGCGAGAGCGCAGTTTTTCAAATAAATGAAGGTTACATCGAATAAACACCCCCATTTCATATCTGTACATAGACGGTAAAGCGAGCAAACTAAGTTCCTCAAACAATGGTTTACAACTATCAATCGATTGTAATTTGGTAAACGATCGCAAGCATTTCTTCTGAGCTTTAAAAGCAACGTCTCTGTCGTTGGAGTTGCCCCAGAAAATGATTCCGTACCTAATGCTAGGAATTTCGGAAGGCATAATACTTATATTATTGATATTGTAGCGGTATCTACAAGGCCACATGCGAACAACGCGTCATACTGACGTCACGCAAATCCTGCATCTCGCAAGCAGAGTTTACCGCGCAATTAGCATAGATACACTTTCCCAACATCAATCGTGGGGCAATAGCCCGCCAGACACAACACCCGTCTGGTCGGAGGATCCTCCCTTTTCTATGGAGGTTGAGTGAACTTTACACCCTGTTCCTCATACCTCTAAAATATTACACTTAGAAACACGCAGACGTGTCATCATCATCATTTTTCGTGCCCCAATCCCAATTTATTTGGGATCGGCGAAACTAATTCCTTCAATACTCCCCTATTGGTCGTCATCTCGGCAGTCACTCCCTACAGATACATACAACGTGTATCTAACGTGTACTACAAAAGTATTTGTGGTCTTATTTTTCGGGCCGTTTTTGAAGCGCTTATCGGGAATCTAGTACTATTATTGATCGAAGGTACGGTTCCAATTAGTCGTTTCCTATGGAGAAGAGCCGGCAAGAAACTCCACGGTTATTCTTAACGGTAATATGGTCATGCTGTATAAATAATCCTGCACATTTCCCTTACGACATATCTGCCTGCCCCGAGTATTAACTAGAAATTGTAATACAAACCCGTACAGACGATCGCAAATCAAGTGGAATGCGTAAAAGTAAAAATTACAAAACGCAGCAAAACATCAATCAGTTAAATGCTTGTGTATTCATGCAAAGCCGACGGTCGGCCATTGTATGCCAAGTGACGATACAGAGCGTTAGAATAAGACATACATATATACACTTTGAATGAAATTGCATACGGTTAAACTCAGACGGTTGATTTGTTGCCATCACGGGTAAAACCTGCTCCCGAATTGCGTAAAGAAAGAATTAAAATAATAATAATAAAATCGCGTTACAGAAAAATGTGAGACCCTGGCTCCAGAGCTAGGTTAGAGTACCTGTATTACAGGAGCCAGCGAATTCTTCCGTTTAGGTTACAATTTAGCAAGGAAAACCCCTTTATTAATAAATAAATAAATAAAAATAAAATCTTTATTGGCATAAAAACACGTTATAGAAAAATGTGAGACCCTGGCTCCAGAGCTAGGTTAGAGTACCTGTATTACAGGAGCCAGCGAATTCTTCCGTTTAGGTTACAATTTAGCAAGGAAAACCCCTTTATTAATAAATAAATAAATAAAAATAAAATCTTTATTGGCATAAAAACACGTTATAGAAAAATGTGAGACCCTGGCTCCAGAGCTAGGTTAGAGTACCTGTATTACAGGAGCCAGCGAATTCTTCCGTTTAGGTTACAATTTAGCAAGGAAAACCCCTTTATTAATAAATAAATAAATAAAAATAAAATCTTTATTGGCATAAAAACACGTTATAGAAAAATGTGAGACCCTGGCTCCAGAGCTAGGTTAGAGTACCTGTATTACAGGAGCCAGCGAATTCTTCCGTTTAGGTTACAATTTAGCAAGGAAAACCCCTTTATTAATAAATAAATAAATAAAAATAAAATCTTTATTGGCATAAAAACACGTTATAGAAAAATGTGAGACCCTGGCTCCAGAGCTAGGTTAGAGTACCTGTATTACAGGAGCCAGCGAATTCTTCCGTTTAGGTTACAATTTAGCAAGGAAAACCCCTTTATTAATAAATAAATAAATAAAAATAAAATCTTTATTGGCATAAAAACACGTTATAGAAAAATGTGAGACCCTGGCTCCAGAGCTAGGTTAGAGTACCTGTATTACAGGAGCCAGCGAATTCTTCCGTTTAGGTTACAATTTAGCAAGGAAAACCCCTTTATTAATAAATAAATAAATAAAAATAAAATCTTTATTGGCATAAAAACACGTTATAGAAAAATGTGAGACCCTGGCTCCAGAGCTAGGTTAGAGTACCTGTAATTCAGGAGCCAGTGACTTATTCCGTTTAGGTTACAATTTAGAAAATTTATTTAGCACAGACTAAAATGCACAGAATATGATCTGAAGGTCAATTCTCGTAATTTAAAACGTTAAAAATCTAGTCGCAGTCTCATCTCGGCGACAAACAAAATGTCAAAAACTTGTCAATAATGTAGGGAAATTAGAGGATTTTTTTGTTTTTTCTGCACCCTAATTGCGTAACACACGATCAATCGAAATCGGTTTCATTTTGACAGTTCAACAACATCCATTGCGTTATTTACGTGTTGGGCAGACAAATTTTACGAACTTATGAAGCAATGGATTAGCAATTTGCTTCAAAATGATTCAGATTCCGATTGATTGTGTGTTACGCAATTAGGGTGCAGACTGTGAACGTTCTTAAAATTACGAGAATTGCCCTCAATTTCAATCATAATCTTTCAGATTTTGAAGTAAATTCCTAATCCATTGCCTCATGTTTAAAAATTTCGTCTGCTGTCAACTTAAACAACGCAATGAATGTTGTTGAACTGTCAAAATTAAAGGCACTGCTAATCATCATCTTGTCATCATCTGCCTTGCCTTTTCCCAACCATGGTGGGGTCGGCTTCTAGTCTAACCGGATGCAGCTGACTTAAGCTACGCTTAAGTCAGCTGCCAGACAGCTGAGTACCAGTCAGGGGCGTAGCTACCGCTGTGTCCTCCGTATCAATGATACGGCGCGGCGCCTCCAAGCTACAGGGCCCCCCCGACGCGATGTGGGTAAGCAAAAGGAGGCGTTCAGGGGCAAAATGTCCAATTCTCAAAATGTCCAAATACCCAAAATGTCCGTTTCGCCACAGCTTCAGTGCTATATTATTTATTTTGCAAAAACAATACCCATCTTTAGAGCGGCGCGGCGTGCGGCGAATGTACAAGTATCTCCCGGGCCCCCGACTAATGATACTAGAAGGAACAGCGGGGTTTTAGTTGGTAGGAGTCTGACATAGACCCTCCGTTCTTCTCAGACGGAGGGTGTCTATGATGATTTCCAAAGAAAAAAATAAAAAAGGTGTTTTTTTTATACAGGGTCCCCCTTTAAGTCAAGCTGGTACCAGTATTTTACATGGAGCGACTGCCTATCTGACCTCCACAACCCAGTTACTTGGTAAGACTGGTTGTCAGACTTTCGGGCTTCTGACTACCCGTAACGACTGTGAAAGATCCCGTGTCCTCTACCGTGCGTTCTAACGTGTTTTTTGTGTACCTACAAACTAAACAAAAATTATTTTCAAAATATATCGATATCTTAATGTGCTATGAATAACATATTCAGTAGATAACAGCATATAACCTACCCCACTGTTCTTTTGAAAACAAAAATAAGATAAATTAGCTTCACGGTCAAAATGATATCCAAATGAAAAAGTCTGTTGTTAACAAAACTGCTTGATAGTAGGTACATGTTTTGTTTTTAATTTTTATACCTATGTATGTAAGTCATCAATTCACCATCCTAGCCTTTTCTCAACTATATTGGGGTCGGCTTCCAGTCTAACTGGATGCAGCTGAATACCAGTGTTCTACATGGAGCGACTACCTATCTGACCTCCACAACCCAGTTACTGGGTAATACGATACCCCTTGGTAAGACTGGTTGCCAGACTTTTGGGCTTCTGTGGGTCATAATCCACCACACCGCGGGCCCAGTGCGGGTTGATGGATGTCACATGTCTTCGAATTTTTTGTTCTAAGATATGCTGGTTTCCTCACGATGTTCTCCAACGGGGCCAACGGCTTAATGTGCTTTCCGAGGCACGGAGGGGTCTTGGTATATGAAGATGGTCACCCATCCACGGGCCAACCGCGGCAAGCGTAGCTTAACCTGATCGATCGACCCGTGCGGCTGTTATTACTTAGCCATAAGCCCCTCTTGGCATACATATCTATGTACGTAACGTTATGTACAGACGCCAGCACATCAAGCTACTAGAATCTGTCAGATTTCTTTAGTAGATTTTCGACTTTATTGCTAAAGCATTAGGTTCAATGTTGATTGGGAAAATCTGACAGTTTCGGATAGGTTGACCTGCTGGCGTCCGTACATACGTACGTTTGTTTCGGCCTTTCTTTTCAGAGTAGTCAGACAGGAAACGCCGATCTAGTTTTTAAAATATGATTGACGTGTGAAAGTGTTTGGACAAAATCTACGTACAGAAATAAAATCATTTATCATTTATGATTTTGGTAAGACTCACTTCACATTTTTTGCTTAGTCAGAAGCTGCGTATCTCTTCTTCCCTTTTCTAGGGTTCCGTAGCCAAATGGCAAAATACGGAACCCTTATGTATTCGTCATTCTGTCTGTCTGTCTGTCCGTCCGTATGTCACAGCCACTTTTTTTTCCAAAACTATAAGAACTATACTGTTGAAACTTTGTAAGTAGATGTATTCTGTGAACCGCATTAAGATTTGCACATAAAAATAGAAAAAAAAATACAATAAATTTTGGGGGTTCGATTCCCCATAATTAGAACTGAAACTCAATTTTTTTTTTCATCATACTCATACGTGTGGTGTATCTATGGATAGGTCTTCAAAAAAGATATTGAGCTTTCTAATATCATGTAACTTCTAAAATAAGAGAATGATAAAACTAAAAAAAAAATATAATGTACATTACCATGTAAACTTCCACCGAAAATTGATTTGGACGAGATCTAGTAAGTAGTTTTTTTTTAATACGTCATAAATCGTAAACCGCATTTTACCTTTCATTCAATCAACTCAAATATAAAAAAAACATTAACTACAAGAACTTTCATATTATGTTACTTGTGCTATGGAACCCTTGGGCGAGTCCGACTCGCACTTGGCCGCTTTTTGTCCAATGTTCAAATCTGACGTCTGTTGTAAAAAAAAACAATATTTTGTTTGTGGAATATTTGATTGTGTTATCTCCCTGTATTTAATATGTTAGCAGACTTGTATCTAATCGTTCTATTCATGTTCTTGTTAATCTTCGTGTTATTGACGTAATAAACAAATAGTTAGACAGACAATTTGATTAGAGGAACTGAGAAAGTACAGTTAATTACAAGGGCTGAAAGGTTCTGGGCCCTAATTCACTATGACCACATAATAAAACTAAACACTCAAATGGGCGGCTCTAAACAACACCCTAATTGCGTAACACACGATCAATCGGAATCGGTTTCATTTTGACAGTTCAACAACATTCATTGCGTTATTTATACGTACGTGTTGAGCAGATAAATTTTTCGAACTTATGAAGCAATGGATTAGCAATATGCTTCAATATGATTCAGCTTACGATTGATCGTCTGTTACGCAATTAGGGTGCAGGACGGTTAAAAAAATATAAAATTTGCTAATAAAGACTTTTATTTCTGAGGTAATGTAAGTATTGCATGCATTTTTTTTAATAACTATTAATTTTTCAACTTTCAGAAAAGTATCAATTAGTTGTTTGGAGTGGAGTAGTTTTTTTCTCATAATTAAGTAATTGTTTTTGGTAACAAGTCGGAAAATTTCTAACAAATCGAAGAACCGACACAGCTCTATAACCATCCAATTTTGAACCCTAGTTTACTGGACTAAAGTTGCTAATGACCTCTAGTAAAACGCCTTTCAAGGAATACGTCGAGTTTCTCTGTCACCCTGTATAACGTTAGAGAATGTTGCATATCATTTGTTGTCTAACTGTTTTTAACAAATTGTAAAAAAAAGTTATAAATTGTTAGTCATGTTATACAACTTCATGTAACACAATGTTCTCTGTTCTTTCGCTTTCAGAGTTCAACGCATCCAGTAAGAGCGCCTTTTCTATTTCTCTTTACAAACAAAAAATAAAAGCCAAACCAATGAGCACTTCCTCCATTTAAAGCCACTCCAGCCTCCTCGAAAGGCAGATCCAAACTGATGGTTACAGAATGTTATACGATGTCATACAACGAGTTGAACCAGTGATGTTGTAGCAAAATGTTACACACTGTTATAAAATGTTATCGTGTTACACAATGTTTTTGGAACGAAGTTCCTTATCGCGCGTTGCGAAAGGGGGCTAGACGGAAAAAATTAAAACCAAAAGTTGGAACGACACTTTTTGCTATAGTTGTAGGCCGTGCGGCGTGCGCGTGTTTCTCTGTCTGTCTCTCTCTATTTGAACTTCGTTCCTGTCCCTTGACACCTCTCAAGTTTTTTTATAACGTTATATAATTGCTGCTCAATTCCTTAGCTAATCACGACATCTGGGGCCGTGTTCTCTATGACACAATGAACGAAACCGCGCCAAAAACGTGAAAGTTGGCGTTATTTGAACTGTCAAAATACCACACTTGACAACCGCACGTGATTTGCACGTGGTAAGATTACGCGCGGAATAATAACTAGTACTACCATACAGAATTGGGGCCCAAAGTGGCGACTGCGTACCGGACGACGATGACGTAGCGTTGGAAGGACTCCCACAAGGTGGATCGATGACCTTGTGAAGGCCGCAGGAATCGGCTGGATGCGATAAGCATAGAACCGGTCGAAGTGGAGGTGCTTGAGGGAGGCCTATTTCCAGGGGCTGCAGTCTCGACATTCATAGCGATCGAAGTCCTGTCACTCCATACATTACACCTGTCAATTCGGGACTTTGCGACCGAATTCGGTCGTAAAGCGATCGCTATGAATGTCGAGGCGGCAGCCCCAGCATTGGACGGACGTCTTTCGGCTGAAATCATGAAGATTATGATGACTGCAAGGGACGCGTTCTTCTCTTCCCCTGTCAGCTGCCACGTGCAGCGCCCCGCGGTTTCACCCGCAGAAGTCTTGGTCCCGTGGGAATGTCGGGATAAAAATGATCCAATGTTTTAATCCATCCAAATCCATTGGAAAATTAATAGAGTAACAATAGTCCCAATAGTGGTATCAACGACTGGTATCATCCCGAAACTATCTATCAGTTTAAATGCAATCAATCTTTCAAAATATACGTATCTTACACTACAGAAAGCAGCTAATAACACATGTCAATCTCACCTTGGTTTACACCTGTGATGATTTTAATAAATACATGAGGGTCAATTCTCGTAATTTTAAGAACGTTCACAGTCTGATCTCAGTCTCAATCTGTCAAAAATACCTTTAATTTCCCTACATTTTGACAAGTTTTTGACATTTGTTGAAAGAAAAGAAAAACCCGGTGGATTGCCCATCTATATTTGGGATACAACAATAAGGCCTATTTTCCTTTGCACTTACCTAGTATTACAAAGTCTCCCAAGCTAGACACGTTTCACATCGAAGTTAGAAGTTTTTTACGTAATTTCAAAGAAATAATGAGAGTGCAGCCGACAACTCGTAGGAAAACCTTAGTAGACACGTTCTGCGTCTTGCGCTTGCGACACTTCTCAGAAATGTACGAACGCAAAGAAAAAACGCGGTTCAATGCAGAAAGTATGCCGCTGTTAGCCTAATTTAAGTTCTGAGTATTACTGGCTAGAAAAACTGGGTGGGATTTTGACCTGGTTTTTATCAGAATGGCGTTGAGACACTGGTGTATAAGTCATGTATAGGGTACTTGCAGCGCCTCGCGGTTTCACCCGCATAAGTTTCGATCCCGTGGGAATATCGGGATAAAAAGTATCATCTGTGTTATTCTGATGTATAAGCTATATTACTCTAAAGTTTCGTAAAAATTCGTTCTGTAGTTTTAAGGTGAAAGAGTAACAAACATCCATCCATCCTCTTTCGCGTTTATAATATGTATTAGTAGGATGTAGTATTTTTTTTTTGGAGGGGCCCGTGGCTAAATTATGACGGGTGCACAGATCGATTGATCAGGTTAAGCTACGCTTGCCACGGTTGGTCTGTGGATGGGTGACCATCTTTACATACCGTGACCCCTCCGTGCCTCGGAAAGCACGTTAAGCTGGCTTTCGCAGATCTTGGACAGTCGTTACGGGTAGTCAGAAGCCCGAAAGTCTGACAAACAGTCTTACCAAGGGGTGTCGCGTATTACCAAATAACTGGCTTGTGGAGGTTAGATAGGCAGTTTGACCGTGTAAAATTCTGGTATTCCGCTGCATCCGGTTAGACTGGAAGCCGACCTCAACATAGTTGGGAAAAGGCTAGGCAGACGAGATATATAATTTTATTAGAAAAATATCTAAGAATCAAAGTAATGTTCAGCCTGATGTAAATAATAGTCCAATTGCGTCATAATTTCCGATCTAGTGCGCACAATGAATGGCGAAAGACGGCCAATACGGCTTTCAAATCAAATGTACCATTACCATACATTATCATTAAGGGAGAGTGGATTTATTTAACACTTCCAGCACACAAATGTGCGCAGTGGCGATAATAGGGTGGCAGGAGTGGCAAAATGCCACGGGCCCCCGGGCCGAGAGGGCCATGAGCCCAGGAGCATCCTAACATACCTACGAGAAATCTACGAATAACACGGTTGTTCTTCGGATCGTTGAGCTCCCTAAGTTTTGAGTTGAGCTGTACGATTTCTGACAAATGCGTGCACTGACTGGACAGGTCCTCTCAAACTGTTTGGTTCTTTCTTCAAAAAAACCATCTCAGACATAAATCTACATGGTCTTCACATGATCTGACCAAGATTATGTCTGGACTTTAAAAGAGACTGTGACGTCTGAGTTTGTTTCGGCCTTTCTTCTCAGACTAGTCAGATAGGAAACGCCGACCTCATCTAGTTTTAAAATATGATTGACGTGTAAAAGTGTTTGTACAAACCTACTTACAAAAATAAAATCATTTATCATTTAACAGCGGCGACCAACGGCTTAACGTGCTTTCCGAGGCACGGAGCGGTCTGTAATGGTTGGTCACCCGTCTACGAACCGACCTCGGAAGTATTGCTTAACCTTGTTGTTGTTGTGGACCTCTGCTGAATTGTCTAAGATAATGTTTGAGAACAATACGTAAGGATAGGACCATACAAAATCAAAATATTTTATTTTACATAAATCTACATGGGCACTTGTGAAACGTCAGAAGCTAGGTGCACGGTTCCAATTGGTCGTTTCCTATGGAGAAGAGCCGGCAAGAAACTCCACGGTTACTCTTATAAAAATAATTGGCTTTTACAATGTTTTCAAATTACAGTAGGTATGGGAGGACAGCGTAGGCCTGTCCTTATTAAAATAAAAAAAATTCTACAGATCTAAAGTCTACAAGGCCTACAAAGTCTTCACATTTTCAAAATATAGGAAAATCTATCAAAAGGATAAATAAAAATTCAAATATAAAAACCAAATGATATGATTGCCATTACAACTACTAATGTCAAATAATAAAAAAGATTATCTCGAAGAAGTATGTAAAAAAATAATAAAAATTAAACATCGTAGTTTGGGAGCGTAGATAATTGTCGTCAAGGCGATACCGAAATAAATTGGGGGTTTTTCGTAACCATTTATTTAACTATACAGCATGTATGGATTTCATTTTTAGTTATACGAGTATGTTTATTGACTATTAAAAACGGAAAACGCAATTGGGTAAATCTCCTCGATATAATTTAATTCCGAAAATACCTCTACTTTTCAATCCTAAGTAATTTCGTTGCAAAATTGCATTTAAAATATGCATAATAGGTAATTGAAAACTGGCTGAAAATATTTTTGATACACAGCTTAATTTATTTTTAAACAATTTTTATTTGATTTAGCGCTTACGTTGTTTTATTTTGGTTCCAGCGTATTTTTGCGCTCTCTTGTTTTGCATGTGGAAGTAACTCTCATATGCCCCTCGAGCTATGATTTATTTTTTTACGTATCAGAAAGAAAGAAAAAGAAAAGAAAGTAAAAGCATTTATTTGCGGCAAACATGACGCATAAAAAAAAGGACATAAACACACAAAAAAAACAAGTTGGGGGTAAACATGCGTCACACTCACGCTAAACGGCCATCGCTCAGCATAATGCAAAGACCCTATACGAGACAGAGCCCCAGCGCTGGTTTTCAGCGGCAGCCGGCACTGACGTGTAACGTACAAGTGCAGCATGCAATTAAACATAAACCCCCAAATCACCCTAATGAGGTGCCAGGGAAGCCACATGTGCAGAATGAATTATTGCTAAACTACCTGATACCCATAAGAATATTAATGTAGTTTTATTTCGATATTAAAAAAATAATACATAATTATGTACATGTGAAAAAAAAAACAACATCAAAAAATTCGTCCGCATCGCTGTCAACAGGAACAGTGCCCAAAAGGCTGGCGGCATTGCCACGTTGTATGGCGATGCTAATTCTTTGGCCAAGAAACAGGCCAGCCCTCTGGTCACGTGAAGAGTCGACTAACCGCTTGGCGATATCTCGATAAACCAAGTGGGCACTCGGACCCCATGGCCCTAGTGTTTCAACCCCAAACGGCTCGAAGATATAACTCCCAATCAGGCTGGAATATTTTCGCCATTTGAGGTTTTAATATTAATTAAACCCAATCAATAACTAAACTGCGCTATGGAGCTATGCTCGGAGTCTCTGAAGGATAAAATCAGGAATGACATTATCCGGAAAAGAACCGGAGTTACCGACATAGCTTGCAGAGTAAGCAAACTGAAGTAGCAGTGGGCTAGCCATGTTGGTCGAAGGACCAATGGCCGGTGGAGCAGACGAGTCCTGCAGTGAGATTCTGTAACCATATCACCGTGAAAACTTAGGTGAAGTGAGCGTGGAGTGAGCTGTCATTCCAACTAATGCTAGGGATTGACACTATTGACAGCTCACTCTAAGCTCACTTCAGCTAAGTTTTCACGGTGAGATTTTACAGAATCGATCGGCTGGAGTTGAGACCGCGTGTCGGCAAGTGTAGTGTGGGACGCAACCCAGCTAGATGTTTTTCTATCTATAATAATTATGTATATATTTACAAAAAAAAAAAAAATGCATATAAGTAGTTTATCAGCCATCTTGTTACCATAACACAAGCATTAGGTTGCTTAGCTTGGGACTAGATGGCGCTGTGTGAAATGTCCAGGGATATTATTGTTATAAGATGGACGGACGACCTAAAGAAGGTTGCTGGGACGGACTGGATGCGGAAGGCGGAGGACAGGGTGTTGTGGCGAAGTCTGGGGGAGACCTGTCTCCAGCAGTGGACTGCGTTAGGCTGAGTTGATTGAGTCACTAAACAAGAACATACTTTCAACTACTTTATTTTTCACGTATTTGAAACACCACGAAAACGCCGATAAACATAATCTACTACACTCAAAAACCCTAGAACGTTCTGTCCTCGATAAAAATATCTATTCCACACAAAAAAATGTTTGTCAAATAGTTGAAAACTATATGCTTTATCTATCATAGTTCGGTCTTATCTCTCATTAGGTACGCGTTATCGGAATATTTTTAAAACTGTTTTCGAAACTATTTGATAACGTATCTGTGGGCTACGTAATCGGTTTTAGGGTTCCGCGGCCAAAGGGCTAATGTCAACCCTATGACTACGGGTCCGTCTGTCACGGAACTCACAGAGTTTCATCTTTTTAACAGCAGTGCGATTCTGTAACCATCTCACCGTGAAAACTTATGTGGAGTGAGCGTGGAGTGAGCTGTCATTCCAAACAATGCTAGGGATTGACACTACTGACAACTCACATCAAGCTCACTTCACTTGAGTTTTCACGGTGAGATTTTTACAGAATCGACCGGCAAGAATAGGTAGGACTGCCAACTTACGAAGGTTTACTGCAACTTAGGTACCCTCTCTGCCTCGGAAAGCACGTTCGTAGATGTTTTACAGTCCTGGTCGTCAGAAGCTCAAAAGTCTGACAACCAGTCTTACCAAGGGGTATTGTGTTCCAGGGTAGCGGGATCGTCCAGGGTAGCGGGATCGTCCGAAAGGGTTACCGCTGCCCTGGAACATAAAGGGCTAAGGAAGGAACACGGGTGGGTTTTAGTCAGTAAGAGTCTGACACTCCCTTCCGCTCCACCCAGAGCGGGAGGGGTCATTTGATGATTTCCAATCCTGAAAAAAAAAAAAAAGAAGGAGTATTGTGTTACCAAGTAACTGGGTTGTGGAGGTCAGATAGGCAGTCGCTCCATGTAAAATACAGTTACTCAGCAGCATACGGTTAGACTGGAAGCCGACCCCAACATGTTGGGAAAAGGCTAGGCAGATGCTGAATGTTTAAAAGCCTACAAAAAGACAATATTAAAGAAAATTATGTAGGTACTATCGCCAAAATCTATATCTGACCACCGTAAGGACTATTCCTGCTTGCAGCGCATATTATTAGTCGACCTAAAAAGGATCCTCTTTTGTTTTACTCACGGACGCAGCTGTGGTCATCATGTGCACGGGATTTTGTTTTCAGGCAATCCTTCTACCTCATCATCGTCTGCCTGATGATGATGAGGTAGAAGGATTGCCATTACTGGCGACATGTGGGTGTATTGTAGGTACAGCTCTCCCTTTGATACAGTTGTGATGTTATCTTTTATGTGTAAAAGGTCAATGTTCTCAATATGATAGTTGCTATGGTTTTTTTTATCATGGATTAAAAACGTAATGGGGAAAAAATTATGTACAGTCACGAACAAAAGTATGTATACACTCGGCTTTTTTCAAAAGCGATTTACTCCTTTATTTTTTAATGGAATTTTATGTTGTCACGAACATAGCATTTTCGAACCCATAGGTTTATATAATGTGTCGTATTTCAACGTTGCATTCGTTATTTCACGAAAAAATCGCAATTGAAAGTTGCCAAGTGTTGACATATTGGTGCTCGTGACTGTACGTATGTAAAACATACCGGGTGACAGGGACATCGATGCGCAACCTGTAACCATGAATTCAGCACATGATTTTAGAACCCTTCGTAAAAAAATTCCGTTGGTTATAAAAAAAAATATCTGCTGTTTCATAGGACAATGCAATACCTACGCGGTCAAAATGTACAGCAGTGCGATTCTGTAACTATTTATTTATTTATCCTCACACTGGAACGCCATACGGCAATTACACCAATGGAGCATAAAATCACTGTGCTGCTTTCAATCCATTCTGTGCGCGGTGGACATCGAACGAGTGGCGATGGTTCGGGCACGCTCACGCAGCGTGCAAGTGCAGCATTTGTCCATAACCCCATCACTCCTTCCATATTGCGCACATTCATTGCGATTTTTTTAAACTTAATGAGTTTAAAAAAATGAATGAATGAGTGTATTTGGAATGACAGCTCACTTCCACGCTCACTTCACTTGAGTTTTCACGGTGAGATTTTTACAGAATCGACCGGTTTTGATGTTATTTCAAGTTAAACTAATATCAACATTATTTTGATGGCAATTAAGTTGATTTCAGATTAACTAGCACTATTGAAAAAGTTTTAAAATTTATTGAACTTGTAGCGGTAGGTGAGGTCATCCTCAAGGTTGACGTTAAGAACGCCTTTAACTCTGTGAACAGGGACACTTTGTTGGCTGAAGTCAAAAAGGAACTACCCGAAATTTATGGTTTCATGTGGCAGTGCTACAGGCACCCCTCTAAATTATTATACAAGGACAATGTTTTAGAATCTGCAGTTGGATGCCAACAAGGTGACCCTCTCGGGCCAGTCATTTTCAGTTTAGCTATTCATCCAATTTTACAGAAACTAAATTCAAAATTTAATGTGTGGTATTTGGACGATGGAACGCTACGAGGTAATGTAGACACTGTTTTGGAAGATTTACATCTCCTCAAACAGGAATTTCAATCCATTGGTTTGGACCTTAACCCCTCAAAATGTGAACTTTACCTTTCTGACATAACCGACAGACAATTGACTCTAGATAAATTTAATGCAATAGCCCCACAAATCAAAATTTTAGACAAAAATTCACTACACCTCCTAGGTTCCCCAATTTTAGAAGATAGTTTTTCACCTTTCATCGATGAAAAAATCAAAAATTTCAACGACATTTCGGTCAGACTCTCCAAAATTAATTTACATTCGGCATTCACCCTAATTAGATACTGTTGTTTTGGTCCAAATTTTATATATTGTCTACGTTCTTCCCCTTTATGGAAGCAACCACATCTGTTGGACAAAATTGACCACATTATCCGCAGCACATTAACAACCATTTTAAATGTGGCCTTGGACGACCGAGCGTGGCTTCAAGCCACACTACCCATCCGTTTTGGTGGCCTCGGCGTCCGCAAAATTACCAGTATTAGCTTACCGGCGTTCCTGTCCTCTGTCCACAGCACCGAAAAGTTGACCGGGAAAATTTTAGCCCCCTGCCTGGTTGACTCTGAAGTGCCTTGCTTGACCGACGCGGTGAACGCCTGGAAAGCGGCTTGCCCGGATACAGATCGGCCCGTAAACCCATCTTCCCAGAGACAGTGGGATGAGCCGCTCTGCAGGTTGGTACGGAATAAACTTATCAATACGTCCACCAATACTGCTGAGCGTGCCCGCCTGCTGGCTGTGGGTGAGTGGGAGTCGGGGCTGTGGCTTCAAGCACTCCCTTCACCCAACATAGGCACTATGCTGGGTGACACCACCTTCCGGCTCGCTACCTGTCTGCGTTTGGGTGCTCCTTGTGGGGCTCCGCATCGCTGTCAGTGCGGTGAAGCTGTCGACTGCCTCGGACACCATGGCCTATCCTGCAGTAGGAGCGCAGGTCGGATAGCACGGCACGCCAGCATTAATGACATCATCCGTCGTGCTCTTGTCACCGCCGGGGTGCCAGCTATTTTAGAACCCAACGGCCTGGCACGCGACGATGGAAAGAGACCAGACGGAATGACCATAATGCCCTGGAAGTTAGGCAGACCTTTGGTGTGGGATGCAACATGTGTCGACACCCTTGCGCCATCCCATCTTCCTAGCACGGTGGGCTGTGCTGGAGCGGCTGCTGCTGGTGCAGAAAACCTCAAACGGCGAAAATATTCCAGCCTGATTGGGAGTTATATCTTCGAGCCGTTTGGGGTTGAAACACTAGGGCCATGGGGTCCGAGTGCCCACTTGGTTTATCGAGATATCGCCAAGCGGTTATTCGACTCTTCACGTGACCAGAGGGCTGGCCTGTTTCTTGGCCAAAGAATTAGCATCGCCATACAACGTGGCAATGCTGCCAGCCTTTTGGGCACTGTTCCTGTTGACAGCGATGCGGACGAATTTTTTGATGCCCTATGATTCTTTTGCTTGTTTTTTTTTTTTTTTTTTTCTCATGTATATATGTATTATTATTTAAATAAATAGGAGGAATGTATCAATGTATGTTGAATAAATAATGACTTGTTAATTAACTAAAAAAAAAAAAAAAAAAAAAAAAAAAAAAAAAAAAAAAAAAAAAAAAAAAAAAAAAAAAAAAACTTGTAGCGTAAACTGAACTCTATTGTGTAAGAATTAAAGCTATTTTTCCATAAACTCATATTTGTTTACATTTTTGGCATATAAGTCGCGAATGCAGCTTAGGTAGGCATACGAAATTACAATTTAGAATTAAATTTTTTGTTAAAAATTAAATTCCAAGCTAACAGAGTTACACTATCCCCAATATCCTCTGGCAAAGTTAACAATATTGCATACAACATTGTTAAGAACATTTAATTTTTTTTTTTTTTTTTTTAATTATACAGGAGTAATTCCTAGAGTGGGGCAAACTCTAGGAATTACTCCTGTATCGTGGGTGCGTTTAGAAACATTAAACTCACATACACAAACATAATAACATTTCTTATGTGCTAAGTAATAACAACCGCACGGATCGATCCATCAGGTTTGCCGCGGTTGTTCTGTGGATGGTAGGCATGGGTTCGATATATCAAAACGTAACTTATATCGGATATGTGTTTAGTATCATACCATATCGATATCTAAATATACATAACCGTTTTCACAAAAACTTCATCGAGCTATGGTTTCATCCATATCCATATCTGTCCATATCGCAACAACGAAAACGAACTACGAAAACGCAAATTTCACATCACGAGCCGATATGACATCGACGGTTTTCATTCGCTTTGTCTCTGTCTTACCATTCAATGTTTTACTGGCGTAAAAGTGATGAAGCGAATATTACGTAACTTCGGCTAGTGATTTGTTATTTGGTTAATAATAGTGCGTGTGTAATATCTATATCCTAATGCGCTAGCAATAAGGTCTAGTTTCTATTTATTTAGTTACTAAACTTTAAACAACGAAAGTATCTAAATCAATGTATTAACGTTAAAAGTGTGAGTTTGCGTTTGTCGTTAGTTTGCGTTTCGTTCGTTTCAGTTACTTGTGCAAATCGTACTACTGATATCGATATCTGAAAACGGTTTTCGATATCGATATGAAAACTGAATATCGGTTACATATCCGTTAGCAAATAAATACGAAAACGCCCATGTCTAGTGGATGGGTGACTATCATACCCCTCCGTGCCTCGGTGGTCCCGGCTGTCATACGTGGACATCTTTGACAGTCGATACGGAATGGAGGATGAGTGAACTTTACACCCTGTTCCTCATACCTCTCATCATCTGCCTAGCCTTTTCCCAACTATGTTGGGGTCGGCTTCCAGTCTAACCGGATGCAGCTGAGTACCAGTATTTTACATGGAGCGACTGCCTATCTGACCTCCACAACCCAGTTACTGGGTAATACGATACCCCTTAGTAAGACTGGTTGTCAGACTTTCGGGCTTCTGACTACCCGTAACGACTGTCAAAGATCCACGAATGACAGCCGGGACCAACGGCTTAACGTGCTTTCCGAGGCACGGAGGGGTCTCGGTATGTAAAGATGGTCACCCATCCACAGACCAACCGTGGCAAGCGTAGCTTAACCTGACTGATCGACCTGTGCGGCTGTTATTATTTAGCCACGGGCCCCTCGGGCTCCTCATACCTCTATACTACACCATATGTAACTAAGTACAATTAATTTTAAGATTTGTGATTTACAATAAGTCCAACATATGTAGGTAGTAGGTAAGCAAAAAATCGAAATGTGTGAAATAAATATTTGATGTGGCGCGGGAGTTGTTTTCCAAGGTTGCTTTTTAAAGCTTTTAAAGGTCATATTTACTATAAATCGTCAATATGTGGTAAAGGTAATAAATACTATTAATTTTAATAATTCTTTTTGACTCATAATTCGGCGACCTCGTAAATTTTATCCAACTACGGCGTATTGTTATCGTCCTGTGATGTCCCCTGCAGGGCCTCCGCAGGGACTCTTTCCACTTCTCTCTGCTCAGAGCTGCTAAAGCCCAGTTCTTGTTGAAGGAAGCTCATCCCGCCATCTCCGTCTGGGCCTACCGCGAAGTCGCTTGCCATTAACAGGGACCCATTGGGTCGTAAGTTTGGCCCATTGGTCGTGTGACATGCGGCAGATGTGTCCAGCCTAATTCCATTTTAGCGTGGCAGCTTTCCAAGTGACATCAACCATCACATCTTTGTGGACCGGATGGTCGTATTCCTAACCCAGTCAGCCGGTTGATTCTGTAAAAATCTCACCGTGAAAACTCAAGTGAAGTGAGCTTGATGTAAGTTGTCAGTAGTGTCAATCCCTAGCATTATTTGGAATGACAGCTCACTCCACGCTCACTTCACCTAAGTTTTCACGGTGAGATGGTTACAGAATCGCACTGCTGTTAGTTTGATACCCAGAATACTCCGTTCCATAGCCCTCTATAGCAAAAGAAAAAGAATAGTGAATGTGCCCTGGCGGCTGAACTAGCCTGGAGGCTGTGGTCATGCTCACTCAAATGTCTCGCTGGTGGTGACGTGTGTATTGGATCATTAAGTTCCCTTCAAAATGGTTGAGCTGAATGGTGCTGATCCATACTGTTGTTTGCGTGCCTTAGTTAAGGTAGTTAGTATAAGGATCATTTTAAACTCAACATCCGTAACTTGTACCTACTTTCTGTGCAAAAAAAGATCTATTCTATTCTACGTCATGTTCGTGAACGGGCGCCGTCAGTAGAGACTGGTCATCTCTTAGCTGCCACGGGTTATTTTAATTTCTGAATTGTTTTTACCTTTTTTTTATTACGGACGCTTTTACCGTGCACGTATTTCTACATCGTTCTCACATGGTTAATTTCAACATGAATGATGTAACCAATATTTTATAACAATTTTATGATTTAAAAGAGTTTCCGTGGAGTTTCTTGCCCGTTCTTCTCCATAGGTACCTACTACGCTTTGGAATGGGCAACTAGCTTCATCTTTCTGACTGACCGCCCCCTTGACAATTCAAAAATACCTTTGATGTGAGTGGAAACGCCAGAAGGGTCGTCTTAGGAGGACATATAGTGACCATATTGCTGATGTTCTTCTGACTGACCGCCCCACTTTTTTTTTTGCGGATGGGAAATCATCAAATGACCCCTCCCGCTCTGGGTGGAGCGGAAGGGAGTGTCAGACTCTTACTGACTAAAACCCACCCGTGTTCCTTCCTTAGCCCTTTATGTTCCAGGGCAGCGGTAACCCTTTCGAACGATCCCGCTACCCCGGCAGACTTCGGCCCTATCGGGCCCCGTCATTTATGCTGATATCTCTTTGAGGCGCGCGTGGAACACATACGCGCCGTCCGGCACGGGCCTGGTTCTGATCGGACGGTGATCTACCCATTACTCTCCGCCCGCAGGCCCGCGCCTACGGTGGCCGGGAGTCGTCACGCGGCTCCCGACGCCCGGAGCGTCTCCCGCGGCGGCTGAGGCGTGAGGTTCTCTCCCTCAGCCATCCCGCCACCTCCTTCGCTAGCATGACTGCTTCGCAGAAGGAGGTGACTGCCTCCCACTCCCTCTCGCCCCGGACCATGGCTTGAACCAGGGCCGGACGCGAGAGGACTGAACAACCCCTTGAGTTTGAGTTTATACAGACTACTTGTCAATTCTTATCAAAACTTTCCACAACGCATTGGCAACCGTGAACAGCAAATAAATTAATATTTTTGAACTGTTATTGGTGGAAAAATACTGCAGTAGGTATGTCGGATGTTTACTGAACGACTCAGTAACCGGTCGGTTGGGTTTGACGTGACAACTAACTGCTTTCTTGTTAGGATCAGAATGTTGAGCTACAAAAGGGATGGATGAAAGGCAATGCAGCTGAGATGAGAATGCTAAGAGGGATGTGTGGTGTAACACGAATGGATAGAATAAGAAATGAGTACATAAGAGGGAGTCTGAAGGTGGCACCGGTAGTGACGGGGCCCGATAGGGCCGAAGCCTGGCAGGGTAGCGGGATCGCCCGAAAGGGTTACCGCTGCCCTGGAACATAAAGGGCTAAGGTAGGAACACGGGTGGGTTTTAGTCAGTAAGAGTCTGACACTCCCTTCCGCTCCACCCAGAGCGGGAGGGGTCATTTGATGATCCACAAAAAAAAAAAAAGGTGGCACCGGTAACTGAAAAGTGGTGTGGAAATCAGTTGTCATGGTATGGCTGGTGATTCGGAGGAATGGGGAAAATTTCATGACGAAAGTTTTGAGTATGAATGTCGGTGGCTATAAGAGTAGGGGAAATGTCAAAAACATGTCAAAAAATCTAGAGAAATTGGAGGTATTTTTGACAGATTGAGACTGAGATCAGACTGTTAACGTTCTTGAAATTACGAGAATTGCCCCTCTGTCTCACTGCTCAGCAAAGGCCTCCCCCAAATCCTCCCAGCGGGGTAATTGAGTAACACACTAATGGTAGAAATCGTTTCCATTTTGACAGTTCAACAACATGCATTGCGTTATTTATGTTGTTGTAGCAGACAAGTTTTACGAACAGATGAAGGAATGGATTAGCAATTTTTTAAATTTTTTATTAGCCTGTTCTGTCCCACTGGTGGGCAAAGGCCTCCTCCAAGTCCCAAGCATTGCGTTATCTATGTTGTTGTAGCAGACACATTTTACGAACGGATGAAGGAATGGACTAGCAATTTTTTATTTTTTTTATTTGCTTATTCTGTCCCACTGCTGGGCAAAGGCCTCCTCCAAGTCCCAAGCATTGCGTTATTTATGTTGTTGTAGCAGACACATTTTACGAACGGATGAAGGAATGGACTAGCAATTTTTTATTTTTTTTATTTGCTTATTCTGTCCCACTGCTGGGCAAAGGCCTCCTCCAAGTCCCAAGCATTGCGTTATTTATGTTGTTGTAGCAGACACATTTTACGAACGGAGGAAGGAATGGATTAGCAATTTTTTTTTTGTTTTGCCTATTCTGTCCCTCTGGTGGGCAAAGGCCTCCTCCAAGTCCTGGTGGCGAGATGACCTGAACGCGTACCGCGAGGGCTGATTCGAGGTGGCGTGGGAAAGGAGTAATCGTATAAAGTACGCGTCCAGGTCATCTCGCCACCACTTTCTAGGCCGACCTCGGCGGCGCCGTCCATCTTCAGGCACCCATTGTGTGGAAACTTTTACCCAGCGGTCATCCTGCATGCGGCTGATGTCACCCGCCCAATCCCGCTTGAGCCTGGCAGCCTTCTTACCTAAGCTACGTCTATTATAACCGTTTTGGAACGCAACGTGGTGTTCCGAATTTTGTCCAGTCTTTTTACACACACGATGCTGCGCTCCATCGCTCTTTGGCAAACGCCAAGGCGGAACTTTTACGACTTTGGATTAGCAATATTCTTCAAAATGATTCAGATTGTGCTGTGCTCGCATTCCTTTCTAGAATCACTTCAATCATTACAATGTTAAAAGAAAGAAAAAGTATTTATTGCGATTCGTACAGTCACGAACAAAAGTATGTATACACTCGACTTTATTCAAAAGTGATTTACTCCTTTATTTTTTAAAGGAAATTTTATGTTGTTATAAACATAGAATTTTCGAACCCATAGGTTTATGTAATGTGTCGTATTTCAACATTGCATTCGTTATTTCACGTAAAAATCGCCATTGAAAGTTGCCAAGTGTTGACATATTTATCTCGTCTTCTCAACGTCCGTGTGTCACAGCAGGGATCCAGCAGAATATCAGCGTTAGGTACATTTGCCTGACACATGCTGAGCTGGACTCCCATTTGGTGCAACCTTGAGACGCGCACCGCACTGTGTATGTTTCGTTATTAATTTAATTCGTCATAGTGTCACTTTGACTTTGATATTTGTGTGTTTTTCATTTTGTCTTTTTTGTCGGCACCTTGTTTTATATTATTAATGTGGGTAGTTCTCTAATAATGTACTTTTGTGTGTTGCGCTGTCTTTTTTGTGTGCGCCAAATAAATGATTTATCTATCTATCTATATTGGTGCTCGTGACTGTACTCGTGTGTCTCGTGTTACATGTATAAAGTGCTAAATTTCCCCTTCTCTTGTTACAGGTAAAACCCCTACCACCGAAGGACAACATTCCAAACGAATTGAAACAAAAAAAAAAAAAAACAATGTACCTAATTCTGAAATTATAGAACTAAGAATAGGATAAATTTAAAAAAGAACTTTCGACCAAATTTTTCTACCAAACTTATAATTCTCTATGACCTGCCTTCCAAATACCAAAGTGATTAAATTTATTTATTTCGACGATTATTCTCAATGAAGATGATGCCTCAGCAGTACTGCCTGAGGTGGAAGCATCACCATTCTAATGTGCAGAACATGTTCGCCCAGCTGCTCGAAAAAGGTTGGTATTGTTTTTTTTTGCTTAAACAGACGCCAGCAGATCAAGCTACTACAATCTGTCAAATTTCTTGAATAGATTTACAACTTTATCACTTTACTTCACTTTATTACTTTTCTTTTTTTTTTTTCTTTCTTTATTTATTTTACCATTTATGTACACACATATATGTATAAACAGACATTGAACAACAGAACAGAAAAAATAGGTACAGAGGTGATGCTTATTTCATAAGAAATCTTTTCTAGCATACCTGAGATAGGACAATAGATACAGAGATGTAGACAGCGTGTAGGTAATAGAGCAAAGGAGACAAAAAATAATACATAGAATCAAAAATAAACAATTCACTTAAAAACTAAACAAAAATTACGAGAATATACTAACATACATACAAATAAACATACATAAATACTTCTAAAACAAAATAAATACATACACAACTATGATGAAGTGGACAGATAGTGTTCTTTCACTCTTCTTTTGAAAACTGCAATAGTTTGGCAGTCCCTTTTCTTTTTTTTTTTTTAAGGTTTACCACGATCGGGAATATTTGACAGTTTCAGATAGCTTGATATGCTGGCGTCTGTACTAGTACTTACACGAAATAATTTTTTAGCTTCCAATTCTTGCAAAAATACTTCAAGTTGCTTCCTTGTTAAGTGTATGCTCAAAAACTGAGCCAAATTTAAGGATGTGGTACAGACCATCAAACTGAACAACTTTCTCCGTGGGACAAATAGCGTAATCGCGAACATTTTATCAACTGTCCCATAGAAAACTTCAATACCTACTCGACCTAAATGTATGGGACGGCTGAATTTTTATTCGCGATTACGATGTTGGTCCCACGGAGAAAGTTGTTCAGTTTGATGGTCTGTACTACATCCTTAAATTTGGCTGGTCTTTGAAAAATAACCCTGTATAAGTACTTGGCCCTACCTTGCACATAATTACGAAGAGGCGTGAACATAAAACATTTTTCATACATAAAATTATAAATACTCTTGAATGGTTCGCCTGAGCTCATATTATCATAATATTATTCAAACTACTGTTTAACATTAGTTTATAAATAGTTTTGAGTGGACTAAGACATTGTAGAACTTGTTGGTAATCTGTATTAAAGGAAAAAAGTAGTTAAGAAGCGAAATTGAACGAAAAACCCCGAAGCTGGATTAGGATTAGGATTCATAGGGATATTTTGAACTCGTTCGGACGAATTGCCAAACTTAAGTGGCAGTGGGCAGGGCATATTTCTCGCAGAACAGAAGGCCAGTTCTCGTAATTTAAAACGTTCAAAATCTAGTCGCAGTCTCATCTCGGCGACAAACAAATGTCAAAACCTTGCCAAAAATGTACGGAAATTTGAGGTATCTTTGACAGATTGAGACTGAGATCAGACTGTGAACGTTCTTTAAATTACGAGATCCCCTCAGGTGGCCGATGGGGCCGAAAGGTTCTGGACTGGCGATCGCGTACAGGAAAACATAGCGTTGGAACGCCTCACACAAGGTGGACCGACCGCAGGAATCCGCTGGATGTGGGAAGCACACAACAGGTCGAAGTGGGAGGGCTATGTCCAGCAGTGGACGTCTTTCGGCTGAAATTATGACGATGAACGCATTTGGAGCGTTTGATACGTTCAATAAGGCAGAATTATTTACGTATAATTTATATAATGGTTTAGACTGGACGAAGATATTGTATAACTTGTTAGTAGTCTGTAGTCTAGACAAAAAAGTTTATAGGTAAGAAGCTAAATAGGACGTAAAACCCCAAATCTGTAGGATTAATAACGCGATTTCGAGCGCGTTCAGAGCTTTTGATAAGTTCAACGAGTCACCGGGTCCGGCAACGAAGAAACGGGTCCGTCCACGTCCGTGCTACGAAATGAATCCTACTCCCGATTATTTAACTGTCAAATTATGTTGTCATTCATTCTTATTTCGGGCCCCCAATTAATTATTTAGAGGTATGAGGAACAGGGTGTAAAGTTCACTCAACCTCCATTGAAAAGGGAGGATCCTCCGACCAGACGGGTGTTGTGTCTGGCGGGCTATTGCCCAACGATTGATGTTGGGAAATTGTATCTATGCTAATTGCGCGGTAAACTCTGCTTGCGAGATGCAGGATTTGCGTGACGTCATTATGACGCGTTTTTCGCATGTGGCGTTGTAGATACCGCTACAATTATATGACTGTAGGTGATACGGAGTAGCTAACGCCCTCAACTTCGGCCGAACCTATGGGTTTCGTGCTTACAGAGTAGAACCATGAGATCTTCTCCTTCTCCGTGTCGCTGACACGACTGAATTTTATATCTTGTTGGCCTAAAACTTTGCCACTTCCACGGCGTCGTCAGTGGCAGCGTAGATGTCACTTTGACTGCATGTTTTGGGACACAGAGGGCAGGATAGGAGGTGGAGCATAGTTTGTGACATAGCTCCACAATCACACCCTACTGTCGTTCCGTTAAAGTAGCCCCACTTTACCAGGTTGGACTTACAGCTTCTCACTTGGGTCCGGAGGACTTCCAAGTGGACTACGGAAGATTACACCCTGCAGGGAGATGAATCCATGGTAACTGGTTGCGCGTAGATGTCCCTGTCATTCTGTAGAGTCCTCAGCCCCAGCTCCACCCGGAGATTTAACTAAATGGCGTGCGATAGCTGTACACTGATTGATTATAATAATGACGTTAATTTAACAGGTTTAATAAAAAGACTTCAGAAGTGTCAAGGGACACCCGGATGGAACGAAGTTCAAAGAGAGAGAGAGAGAGACAGAGAAACACGCGCACGCCGCACAGCTTATTCCAACTTTTGGTCTTAAATTTTTCCGTCTAGCCTCCTTTCGCAACGCGTGATAAGGAACTTCGTTCAAAAAACCCGGAACATAATCAAAAAATGTTGCACAACATAATCCATTTATGCCAAGCAAAATCCATATTGAGGCGCCTGTTCCACTGCCAGCGATAAACGAGAAGCGAGTATAGCTGAGTAGAGTCATGAGTTGACATATGGCGCCGAAACGTGGACCCTGACGGTCGGGCTGGTCCACAAATTCAAGGTCGCTCAGCGCGCTATTGAGCGAGTCTCTTTGAATGAAAAAATCAAGAATTTAATTTTCCGGAAAAGAAAGAAAAAGGAGTTACCGACATAGCTTGCAGAATAAGCAAACTGAAGTGGCAGTGGGCTGGCCATGATTGTCGAAGGACCGATGGCCTTTTTTTTGGGTGGGAAATCATCAAATGACCTCTCCCGCTCTGGGCTGAGCGGAATCAGACTTTTACTGACTAAAACCCACCCCGTTCCTTCAGTTGCCACGGTATCTCTTTCGTACAACCCGCAGCCCTGGCGGCATCACCCCTAGCGGACCCCGTCAGAGGAGGGCCTGTGGAGCAGACGAGTCCTGTAGTGGAGACCGCGTATCGGCAAGCGTAGTTCGGTGCCCCAGCTAGATGGACGGACGATCTAATAATGACATGCCGGTTTCCTCACGATGTGATCAACTTTTAATATTATCTATCTCTTTTACTTACACGGGATGACGCGAATCTTTTGTACCCACCCGCCCCACAGTTGCCTAAGGGTAAGCGCACACGAGCCACCGGCCACAACCACCAGTGGCCGTCGCCTCTTGCTGCGGTGTTGAGTACTGCTGTAGCGGGTGGCCGCCACCAGCCACACGTGTGCGTTGAATCAATACAAAAAGTATGAAAAAGCATGTGAACTGCTTGTCGCTGGGTTATCGGTGGCTGTGGCCGGTGGCTCGTTTGCGCGTAGCCTTAGCCACGTATTTTCCCAAAATAAAAAAGAACATATAAAAAAACCGGGGCTTTTTTAAATGCTGTTTTCATGATAATAATATTATACTATGAAGTTTTCAAAAATGATTTGGAAAACCGGTTTAGACGAAAATAAATGAAACTGGTTTCTAGTTTAAATGTTGTTTTTGGTGGTTTGTTTTGGACGCGTGAGTCTCACAATAGATTTATGCGAAAATTTAGGTTGTCTCTAGGGCTGCCAATCTTCAATATAGGAACCTACTATGAATCATTCAGCCTTGGCTTTTTTCCAACTACATATGTCTGGGTTGTCTTCCAGTCTAACCGGATGCAGCTGAATACCAGTATTTTACACGGAGCGACTGCCTATCTGACCTCCACAACCCAGTAACTGGGTAATACGATAGCCCTTGGTAAGACTGGTTGTCAGACTTTCGGGCTACTGACGACCCGTAACGACTGTCAACGATCTACGAATGACAAGCCGTTGGTCCCGGCCAACGGCTTAACGTGCTTTCCGAGACACGGATCCTACTTTCCAACCTAGCGAAACTGTATACGTGATCATCATCATCTTCCTGCCCTTATCCCATGTTACTTGTGGTCGGCGCACCACGTTCCTTCTTCCATTCTCCTCTGTCAACCGTCACGCTATCATTCACGCCCTTCTCTTTCATATCATTCCTTACACAATCCATCCATCTTTTCTTCGGCCTTCCTCTCCCTCTCCATCCATCAACATGTATATTCATCACTCTTTTAGTCACATGCGTTTCATCACATGCCCATACCAAGCCAAACGATTAACTGTAGACGTGATGAATAAACAAAAAACTGATTAATTTGATGATTTTTTGTGGGGTCATCGACCGCTGTTAGTGTATTTACTTGAAATAAAAGTTTAAAAAACTCTTTTTAGTGTAAACTTTACAGACGTGATTGGTATCGATATCTAAAAACGATAAAACACATTTTCTGAAGTCATACTTCAAGTAGTACTACTACCAGCGGTCGTTGACCCTTAAGAAAAAAACATCAACGCTTTTTTTTTATATTATCGTGTTTAGATATCGATTCCCATCGCGTATACAGAGTTTCGCTAGCTAATTTAATTTGAACCTGTATTTTTACAATGGCATCGAAAATACTATATTATTTGATATAAAAAGTTGGCAACCCTACTTGTTTCTGACTCGCCTTCGAATTCGAAATTAATATTTAATTAAACTAAAAATAGTTTTTGTCTATTTATTTTTCGTGTTGGTAAGGAAATAGTTGATATTTTTAATGTGGGGGTCACTATTTAAAAAATAAATAAAAATAAAATTGTTTAATGGGTCTCAAACAGTTACATTTACAGATGTGATTGAGACAGCCCCAGTAAGTAATTAAGGTGGATGCTCCAAGGTAGCCCGCGAAATACAAATTTTCTTACGTATTTTGCAATTTGCTGGTCAATACTAAGTTATACATTGATTAAAATATGATTCGCGGCCGTAACAAATATGTATTTACAGAATTATAATTATTAGAATCAGTAATACAACTTGTTAAGTTAGCATAATCCTAAAATGTCAAGATTTCATGAAATAGTCATTCAGTAGGATTACTTGATCTTAGAGAGTTGTGTTGATGACTTTAATGATTATAATATTGTATATACATATTTGTTACGGCCGCGAATGGTATTTTAAACAATGTACAACTTAGTACTGACCAGCAAATTGCAAAATACGTAAGAAAATTTGTATTTCGCGGGCTACCTTGGAGCAGCAAATTGCAAAATACGTAAGAAACCGATGAGTTTTTTCGAATGAAATTTAAGTTGATAAATGAACCGTTTGTTTTCTATTCATTAAATTATATTTTATTCGAAAACATCCATCGATTTCTTACAAAACTTCAACTATATCCGACGACCCTGGGGGCCTACTCCGAAGTGCAAAGTGCGAATGTTCGGATCGTACCGACACATGGCCGAGCCGAATATTATTGAAAAATGCGAAAAAAGTTCGGATCGGCTCAGTTGGGTCGGGACCATAGTCAATATTCGAAAGAGTGTAGGAGTATAGGATCGGAACCGACCGAACCAAATAGTAACTTCGTAGCAGGAAACGGCCGAACATTCGGCCGATACTACTTCGGAGTAGATCCCCTGGTTACTTATCTCCTTTGGTGACCGTACACGGATCGACAGGGAAGTAACAATCCATAGAAAAAAAATCCGGATATTTTAATTTTTTAATTCGTATGATAGTCCAAAGTACCATAATGTAAAAAACAAAAACTCGAAAATATCAAGCACGTGTCCAAACAGCCCTAATTATGCACGTTTTTTGGAATGGCAACATTAGCATACTCGTTTAAATATATATAGAATTAAATTGTTAGGTTATAATGAACAAGTGTTCGTCAAAAAATTATGATGTCAATAGGATTATAATTAATATTTATAAATAACGGACAGTATCTCGATGAGTTTAAGACGCTGACAAGAGCCAAATAGGCTTGTCTCAAACAATTTTTTAGCCAAATCTATACAGTTTGACACGGCGGAAAAAATATATGTTAATCTTGAATATATTTCTGAGAACCCTGTTGTATCCAAAACACGTTTTCGAAAAGTTTTCTCGATAAAAAAAAAATGGTAAACTAACCTCTTAAAATGATCTTCCAACAAAAATATCTGTAATTACTTATCAACGTACGTTGGTAAAATTTATAACAATAACGTATCATATTTAAATACAAAACTTGGTTGTTTTTTATTTTTGACTACTCTACTTATTTTTAAGTAACTCAATGTTAAATTAGTTTAAGGCTTCAAGAGATTGTGACGAGAATAGCTTGGCAACAAAAAGCTTAATTTAACATTTTAAAACATCACATGGTGCGTCACGACAAAAACGACGCTCCGTACCTACTTCACTGACGACGCTATTGCCCAAGGTCAATGCTTCCATAGTTTTTAAGAGCGGTCATCCTGCGCGGCATGGCAACATGGCATTTCTAGTGGTTTTTTGTGATTGTCGGAACGAGGTTCTTTAACGGAGCTTGCAGTAGGAGTAAATTGGGAGAAATCGTCACGTAACGAAAAAAAGCGTTATGATTCAGGCGACTTTTTATTACTTACATAGAATAGTGCCTCGGAAAGCACGTAAAGCCGTTGGTCCCGGCTGTCATTCGTGGATCTTTGACAGTCGTTACGGGTCGTCAGAAGCCCGAAAGTCTGGCAACCAGTCTTACCAAGGGATATCGTATTACCCGGTAACTGGGTTGTGGAGGCCAGATAGAATGTCACTCCATCTAAAATACTGGTATTCTGCTGAATCCAGTTAGACTGGAAGCCGACAAGGCTAGGCAGATGATGACTTAAAAGAGTCAGAGAGAGAGAGATAGTTTTCATGGTTTTCGAGGGTGCTGAAGCTAAAGTGAGGTCAGAATAAAAATCCAAGATGGCGGCTGCAAAAATTATCGCATCTTTTTTGGTAGATAAAAAAGATGCGATTTTCATTCTGTGAGTAGTTTATTTGTGTTTTAGTTGTAAAATAAAATTTTTTGTCTGATTATTTGACGTTTTTATTAAGAAGTAACAAAAAAATTGAGTCTTTTATGAAATTAATAATTAAATTATATTTTTAGTGGCTGACCATGACTTTTTATTTCAGAATGTCAGGTTAAAGTGTTGTTTTTTGTCAAGGGTTGTTGAGTAAACTTTGAATCTGCGAAATTTCTAGTTTTGACAATAAATATCAATGATTAATATCCACAAACTCGAAACTAATTTATTTCAATAAAACCATTTACATTTACTAGGCACTTTTGAATTGACAAAATTAAATGGTCGGTCAGTTAGTCAGAAAGTTGAAGCTAGTTGCCCATTCCAAAGCGTAGATCTCTATGGAGAAGAACGGGCAAGAAACTCTAAGCACACTCTTTTAAATCAAGATATTATTTAAAAGAGTGATACAAAAAATAACTTTATTCATCACCTGCCTAGCCTTTTCAAAACTATGTTGGGGTTGGCTTCCAGTCTGACCGGATGCAGCTGAATACCAGTATTTTACATGGAGCGACTGCCTATCTGACCTCCACAACCCAGTTAATGGGTAATACGATACCCCTTGGTAAGACTGGTTGTGAGACTTTCGGGTTTCTGACGACCCGTAACGACTGTCAAAGATCCACGAATGACAGCCGGGACCAACGGCTTAACGTGCTTTCCGAAGCACGGAGTGGTCTCGGTTTGTAAAGATGGTCCCCCATCTACAGACCAACCGCGGCAAGCATAGCTTAACCTGATCGATCGACCTGTGCGGCTGTTATTATTTAGCCACGGATCCTTCCTTTCGAAGAATACTTACGGAATATTTATAATAATTCAAACTCGAAACTCTTTATTGCTTTATTCGATGGAATATTAGACCGAATTTTGAAGTCGAATATTATGTTCGGCCACAGAATATTCGTCCTAACAAAATACAATTCGCCTCTAAAATTAAAATTATGATTAAACTAAAAACGGCATGACATTTGGAATTTCCGGGTCTTGGCCACTTTTTTGTAGTAATTTGAAAAGATTGAACTGTAACGAAATATAAAAAAAGTCTAACAAATATCAACTTTATTTCAATTCTTATTAAGTTTATTTCAGTGACTACTATTGAAAAAGTACCAAGGTATCGAACCAATAACCCACCAATATACTGTCTCATTGGTCAAGTTGGTCGCAAGCGATACAGCTGAGGTCCTTAGTTTGATTCCCAGGTCGGGCAGCCTGGAGTCTGGATTTGTGCCCGGAATAAGGCTTGCCCCATGTTACGTTGTTTTTAGGATGGGACTTAAACATAACTGGCGATATGTTTGCCGCCAGTCTCTGGGGTACAGTCAGCGTCAATAATATCGGGACGAACAGACTGTTCAAAATGATCTAAACAACTATGAAAATGAAATATTAACTCAATGACACAAGGAATGTTTCAGAATAAAGACAGTACACGACAACTGACATTCTGACAAGAACTTTATCCAATTGAGACAAAGTTTAATTTTCTTAGTTGTTGAGATCATTTTGAACAATCTGTTCGTCCCAATATTTTTGACGCTGACTGTACATTTGTCTAGTTGACAGCGTAGCGAAATTAGATCTTATATGTAGTTTCGTACCTAAGTAACAAAAACAAGGAAAACAGACAAGAATACAAAACTTTTATATCAGACAGGAGTCTATAGGGTTAGGGGTCCGTGGCTAAATAATAACAGCCGCACAGGTCGATCGGTCAGGTTAAGCTACGCTTGCCGCGGTTGGTCTGTGGATGGGTGACCATCTTTACATACCGAGACCCCTCCGTGCCTCGGAAAGCACGTTAAGCCGTTGGTCCCGGCTGTCATTCGTGGATCTTTGACAGTCGTTACGGGTAGTCAGAAGCCCGAAAGTCTGACAACCAGTCTTACCAAGGGGTATCGTATTACCCAGTAACTGGGTTGTGGAGGTCAGATAGGCAGTCGCTCCATGTAAAATACTGGTATTCAGCTGCATCCGGTTAGACTGGAAGCCGACCCCAACATAGTTGGGAAAAGGCTAGGCAGATGATGATGATGATGAGGAGTCTATAGGGTTAGCAACAATTTTATTTAACTTCTAGGTTTGTAGGTTACAGACACAGATGTACAATTAGGCTGGGCAACTAGCTTCATCTTTCTGACTGACCGACCCTTTGACAATTCAAAAGTGCCTGTAATTGGTTTAGTTGAATTAAATGATTTGAGTTTCAGTTTGCTCAATTTACACTGCCGTGTTACGGAGTGGAAGAGCTTTTTTTTTGTACAAAGCATAATGATCTTTATGTCAAAAGAGTAACGCTCAAATTAGATACACACATATGCACAGGTCGCGCATCTTCTGGAGAATTATCGCGCATTCTCGGGAATGCCGGCAGTAATAAGCTCGTATCTAGTTTGTACGTTAGACAATTGACATAAAGTTCATTTTGCTATGTATAATATTGCTACCAAAACTCGCTTCCATTCCGTTCCGCGGCAGTGTAAATTGAGCCTTAAAATTCAGCGTCTAGCAGCATCCACCGCCGCAACATGGGGAATTCCACCGATCTGGGAACACACTGAGAATACTGTTCGTGCTGCCACGAACACGCGTCATTAGGGATGCACATCTTATAGGTACTGTAGCGGTATCTACAACGCCACATGCGAACAACGCGTCATGCTGACGTCACGCAAATCCTGCATCTCGCAAGCAGAGTTTACCGCGCAATTAGCATAGATACAATTTCCCAACATCAATCGTTGGGCAAATGCCCGCCAGACACAACACCCGTCTGGTCGGAGGATCCTCCCTTTTCTATGGAGGATGAGTGAACTTTACACCCTGTTCTTCATACCTCTAAAGTACCCTGCACGACAACAACCAACCACCCAACCACCTAGGCAATGGAGGTTGAAAAAAAAAACATGATTGGCAATTTACTTAAAAAAAAAACATGATGTATAAATAAATGTTCAAACATATTTCCGTGGAAACGATTTACTTAAGCTATGTTAATTTATTAAGATTATGTAGAATAATTTATTTTTTTTATTTTTAGAAACAACATCTATATGGAGTATTTCGTTTATTTTGCGACTAAAGTGTTGGTTGTTGTTCTAGAATTTTTAGACTATAATTATGATTTAGCTTTATTTTTATTTGCATGACGTCAGTACCGGAAATCACAGTTACTTGAAGCCAGTATAAAGGCGATCTGTCAGAACGAGTTATATTGGAATATTGAACTATTATTTTAAAGGCTTTTTTTTGTCTCGTTCGTTGGTCCTAGTGGTCGCAAGCTCTATTGCCGAGCATGAGCTCCTGGGTTCGATAACCAGGTCGGGCCAGGGGGCCTACTCCGAAGTGCAAAATGCGAATGTTCGGATCGGACCGACACATACCGAACCGAATATTATTGAAAAATGCGAAAAACGTTCGGATCGGATCAGTTGGGTCGGGACCATAGTCAATATTCGAAAGAGTGTGGGAGTGTAGGATCGGAACCGACCGAACCAAATAGTAATTTCATAGCAGGAAACGGCCGAACATTCGGCCGATACTACTACGGAGTAGACCCCCAGGACTCGTCGGTTCCAGCGGCCATCAGTCCTTCGACAGACATAGTCTCGTTGTCTCGTTCGTTGGTCCTAGTGGTCGCAAGCTCTATTGCCGAGCATGAGATCCTGGGTTCGATAACCAGGTCGGGCCAGGTGTTAATGGATTTTTCTAAGCGAAATATGGATGTAGTATAGGTATGCTTCTGCCCAACCCTTCCGGGGAAAAAATCGTGATGTTATGTTAAAGTTAGTTTTTTTATTGACAATGGGCTCACTCTTGACCTCAATCCAGCCCAGAGGCAGGGATGAGATCTACGGTGGAACGAGCTTGCCCAGAAGAAGCCTATTCACTCTCGCCTTGAAGAGATTCGGGTTGTATGAACTCGGGAATGCAGACGCAGGCAGACGATTCCACTCCTAGCTGTGCGCATCAGAAAAGATTCCTCGTTACTTCTTTGTTCGAGAAGACACTTTTGGTCTATAGTCTCGGATCCGGTTAAATACTCTAGCTTAAGCTGGAGTATCCTCAGACTGCGGTCGCCGCCACATAGCGTCCGGAATTTACTTTACGTTATTTGTGAAAGTAAGTTGGTCTGTTTCCTTAGAGGGCGTTTTTTTCACATCGTAAAGTCGTACCCGTGCCTCGGAAAGCACGTTAAGCCGTTGGTCCCGGCTGTCATTCGTGGATCTTTGACAGTCGTTACGGGTAGTCAGAAGCCCGAAAGTCTGACAACCAGTCTTACCAAGGGGTATCGTATTACCCAGTAACTGGGTTGTGGTGGTCAGATAGGCAGTCGCTCCATGTAAAATACTGGTATTCAGCTGCATCCGGTTAGACTGGAAGCCGACCCCAACATAGTTGAGAAAAGGCTAGGCAGATGATGATGAAAGTCATACCCTGGTGCCATTGTTTCCATGACGGCTGTTATAGCGGCCGTTATGTGGCGGCCACATCTTCGTGTCGTTAGCACGACTGTATTTGAAATAAGAAAGAAAGAAAATACGTTTATTTGCGGTAAAGATGACGCAAAAAAGAACATAAAAACAAAATATAAAAAAAAACAATAAGTAAAAAAAAAAAAACAATTTAAAATGGGTTGGGATGGTGTTATGGGAAATCTTGTTTTCCCATAACATTGCCACATCCACGGCGTTGTCGGTGGCGGCGTAGACGTCACTTTGACTGCATCTTTTGGGATGTACACACGGCTACACATCAAGCTATACATTTCCAGTTTTAGCCTCGCATTGTACAGGTTTTTCGTACAATCAGAAGTCAGCTTATACTTTTAGAGGCATGAGGAGTAGGGTGTAAAGTTCACTCATACTCCATTGAAAAGGGAGGATCCTCCGACCAGACGGGTGTTGTGTGTGTCGGGCAATTGCCCGTCTGGTCGGAAAATCCTCCCTTTAAATACTGGTTATGTATAGCTTGATGTGTAGCCGTGTGTACAGACGCCAGCACATCAAGCTACTACAATCTGTCAAATTTCTTTAATAGATTATCAATTTTATCGCTGAAGCAAATTTTGAGAAAATTTTACAATTTCGGGTAGCTTGCTCTGCCGGCGTCTGTACAGGGCAGGATAAGAGGTGGAGCATGGTTTGTGACATAGCACCACAAACACACCCACTGCCGGCGGCCACTGCTGTTCAAGGAAACCGTAGCTTTAGTCTAATGATTACATCGCACCTTCTAAAATCTGGGGTCCTAATACTCTCTAAGTCCGTCAACGAAGATACGCGCCCTTCCAAAAGTAGTTCGAAACTTCAGAGTGAACCCTGCACCCGATTAGTGAACTTTTTCAGACGGGCAAAAGCACATCGGGAGTAGGGACAGCTGTCAAATCTTGGTGTCATTCATTCAATATCAAAAGTCTATTCAAATTATGCTAAGAATCAGCACTTTTCGAACGTCAAAATTACAAAAGAAAGTCCCCCAAAAACGCCCGCCCTTCACCACTTCCTAGTGCTATCGCTGGGAAGTCGTTAGCAGCACAGCTGTCTGTTCAGTTAGAAAACACTTGATTGTATACAATACGAGGTACCATTGTTCAGTAATTAACATAACAAGACCAGAACATAAAATTAAATTATTTGCCATATGTCAGCTAGCCACACCAATATACCAACAAATATAATAAAAACTATACGTACTCAAGCTAAAAAATAATTAATTAAAATGTAAATAAAACTTGAGAGGTGTCAAGGGACACCCGGATGGAACGAAGTATAACTGGCTTGCTTTCTATAAGAGAGAGAGAGAGACAGACAGAGAAACACGCGCACGCCCCGCACGGCTTACAACTATAGCAAAAAGTGTCGTTCCAACTTTTGGTCTTATTTTTTTCCGTTTCGCAACGCGCGATAAGGAACTTCGTTCCAAAAACTTACTACATTGTGAGGTCGGGAACTAATCTTATGTCCGTAGGTGATACGGAGTAGGAAGCGCCCGTAACTTTGGCTGATACTACGGATTTCATTTGCTCCACCTCCTATCCTGCCCTCCGTGTCCCAAAACGTGCAGTCAACGTGACCTCTACGCTGCCACTGATGACGCCGTGGACGTGCCAAAGTTTTAGGCCAACAAGATATAAAATTGGAAGCACGGAGAAGATTTTTTTTTTTTTGTGTGGGACATCATCAAATTACCTCTCCCGCTCTGGGCTGAGCGGAAGGGCGTGTCAGACTTTTACTGACTAAAACCCACCCGTGTTCCTTCAGTTGCCTGTGCCAGGGGCCACGGTATACCTTTCGAACAACCCGCAGCCCCGGCGGCATCGGCCCTAGCGGACCCCGTCAGTTCGTGCTGACATCTCTTTGAGGCGCGCGTGGAACACAACGCGCCGTCGAACCGGGCCTGGTCCTTACCGGGCGGTGAGGCCTACGGTGGCCGGGAGTCGGCTGTTGCTGTAATAGATCTCAAGGATTCACCTCAAATTGACGATCTAATCGAAAACACACAATAACATACTTTCGCCATCCGAACGGTAGGCCAGAATTACAATATAAAAATCCAAATATAATCGTCTCCAAAAATAACCTCGCCAAAACTGGTTTTGGTTTATAAATAGCGACGAATATGTGTCCGGTTCTCGAAACTCGCAAGCCGTATGCCTTTTCACCATCAAAAACTAGGTATTTTTTTACAATTCGAAAGGTGGATAATTCGTGGCGCTGATTGGTCGGTTCTGGCTGCCATTCTCCGCCTATACCCGCCCATTTAATATAAAAAAACATATAGAATTTAAGTTGTACATGCCAAAAATTACGCACACATACATAAAAATTGTGGTCTCTGTAACTATGTGAAGTGGGTACGTACGGGATATGAATCAAAGACGGTATGTTCAATAACTTGGTATAGTGGCCAACGTTTTCTAGTGGTCGCAAGCGCGACTGATGAGCGTGGGGTTGAGGCAGGGGGCCTACTCCGAAGTGCAAAGTGCGAATGTTCGGATCGGACCGACACATGGCCGAGCCGAATATTATTGAAAAATGCGAAAAAAGTTCGGATCGGCTCAGTTGGGTCGGGACCGTAGTCAATATTCGAAAGAGTGTAGGAGTGTAGGATCGGAACCGACCGAACTAAATAGTAACTTTGTAGAAGGAAACGACCGAACATTCGGCCGATACTACTTCGGAGTACACCCCCTGGGCTCGATTCCCGGGTCGAGAAAAGTGTTATTGAGTTTTGTCCATTAGGAATTTGTCAGTAACAAACAGCCCGGAGTTTGGAAGTTGGCGGTTTGATACCCCCGTGTCTCGGAAAGCACATTAAGCCGCCGAAGGCTAGTCTCTTTAGAGATTAGTAATTGGTATCGTAGTGTAGCGGTATCTACAACGCCACATGAGAACAACGCGTCATACTGACGTCACGCAAATCCTGCATCTCGCAAGCAGAGTTTACCGCGCAATTAGCATGTATCGAACTCCCAACATCAATCGTGGGGTAATTGCCCGCCAGACACAACACCCGTCATTGTTGGTTGGAGGATCCTTCCTTTTCTATGGAGGATGAGTGAACTTTACACCCTGTTTCTCATAGCTCTACTTATAGTAGTATTCGGCCGGATACTAAAAAAGTGGCCGGATACTGTAGATAGATTACCGTTGTATCGTATGTATGTATTGCGATTTTTATCTGTCTTTACATCCCGAAGGTGGGAGGTGTTCTCTAGTCGTCATATTATATATGTCGGAGTCATTCGTTTGACTATTCGGAACGCTAGCGCCACCTCGTGGCGCTAGACAGAATCTAGCCTGAGTTCGTGGAGGTGATCGAGAGCGACAGCTCAAGAACGGTGTGAGCAGAGCTCTCGGAATCATCGAAACATTGGACATTGTACGAACAACATGTGGATAGAAACTGTCGCGTTCCGTATCGTTAAATGTGTACCTGCAGTGTGCGATTCGCTAGTGTGACTAACATGTTTGTGAATTGTAATCTGATTTGAACTGCAAGCCGTTTTTCTATGGTGCTAAAACCAACACTACCCATAGTACGCCGACAGTAATTAAAATGTGCCTGATGTTAACGAGAGACAGACATACCTTCTCCGACATATATATTATTTTGCAGTTGCATTGGGGTTTTCTTAGAGGTAACTTTCGTTTTACCCAGTAACTGGGTTGTGGAGGTCAGATAGACAGCTGCCCCTTGGAACATGCTGGTCGCTGCATCCATTAGACTGGACGCCGACCGCAAAGTTCATACCATTCAGTACTATGGAAAGTACACTCATCATAAACATAATCAGCTTAATAATGTTCCCACTGCTGGGACACAGGCCTCCTCTCTGTGAGAGGGAGAGCACTGTAGTCTGCCACGCGGGCCCAGTGCGGGTTGGTAGATGTCACATATCTTCAGTTTTTGGAACGAAGTTCCTTATCGCGCGTTGCGAAAGGAGGCTAGACGGAAAAAATTAAGACCAAAAGTTGGAACGACACTTTTTGCTATAGTTGTAAGCCGTGCGGCGGCGGCGTGCGCGTGTTTCTCTGTCTCTCTCTCTCTCTCTCTTTGAACTTCGTTCCATCCGGGTGTCTCTTGACACCTCTCAAGTTTTTTTTGGTTCTAGGACATGCCGGTTTCCTCACGATGTTTTCCTTCATCGTTTCGAGAGTCGTTCATTATTATTACTACTGCTTCTCGTAGCTTTTTCAGCACAAGATCTGACCTAAACAAACTATATTATCCATTAATTCAATTACTTTTTTGTACTGCTATAACTGACGTCACAATTTTTTGACGAGCACCCGTTCATTATACCAATTTTTTTATTCTATATTTAGCATGGCACCATTAGCATACTAATGTTGCCATGCCAAAAAACGTTGCTGGCTTGGAAACTTAGGTACTGATATTTTTTAGACTTTTTTTTACATTAAAATATAAATGATGTAGTAAAAAAACTTGCAAGCCAATTGGCTTGCTTCTAGTAGTTAGGTTAGGTTAGTTTAGATGATGATGTATTTGATTTATAAGTTTCTTTCTATATCATCATCTGCATCATCTGCCTAGCCTTTTCCCAAGTATGTTGGGGTCGGCTTCCAGTCTAACCGGATGCAGCTGAATACCAGTATTTTACATGGAGCGACTGTCTATCTGACCTCCACAACCCAGTTACTGGGTAATACGATACCCCTTGGTAAGACTGGTTGTCAGACTTTCGGGCTTCTGACTACCCGTAACGACTGTCAAAGATCCACGAATGACAGCCGGGACCGGCTTAACGTGCTTTCCGAGGCACGGAGGGGTCTCGGTATGTAAAGATGGTCACCCATCCACAGACCAACCGCGGCAAGCGTAGCTTAACCTGACCGATCTATCTGTGCGGCTGTTATTATTTAGCCACGGGCCCCTCCCTTTCTATATGTTAACATAATTTAAACAGCCTTAAAACAATAATAATAATATGCACAAGTATACAGGGTGGCAGGGACATCGACGCGCAACCTGTAACCATGAATTAAGCACATAATTTTAGACCTAGGCGGTCTAAAATTATGTGCTTAATTCATGACCGCCTAGTGTAGAAATATTCTGTCGGTTAACAAAAAAATAGCTGCTGTTTCATCGGAAAATGCAATACCTACGCGGTCAAAACGTATGGAACAACTTTTTTTTTAATAACCAATAAAATCTATCGACGTGAGGGTTTTTAGAATCATGTGCTGAATCCATGGTTGTTGTTGAGCGTCGATACCACGGTAACAGGTTGCGCGTCGATGTCCCTTCCACCCTGTATAAAAAGGAGCGGAAATGATCAAAGGGCATCAAAAATTTCGTCCGCATCGCTGTCAATAGGAAACGTGCCCAAAAGGCTGGCAGCCTCTTATCTCAGCCTCCGGCAGATTCTTTGGCCAAAAAATAGGCCAGCCCTCTGGTCACGAGAAGAGTCGACTGAAAAAAAAAATCATCTTTATGAACAACTTTTACTACGGGACCAAACCTGAAATCGTGAAACAAAAAAATTTTTTGCAAAAAAAAAAAAATCAACCGACTTCCAAAAACGACACTACAAAGTGAAAAATAACTTTAATTTCGGAAGTCGGTGTCGTTGGGTTCGCATTTTTGATATTTGCCACCGACTTCCGAAATTAAAGTTATTTTTCACTTTGTAGTGTCTTTTTGGAAGTCAGTGGATTTTTTTTTTGCAAAAAAGGTTTTATTTTTCACTTTTAAGTTGTAATTTTTACCAGTAAGTTTGAATTAAAAACCAAACTACTGAACCGTTTTTTATGAAATTTCTATGGAACCATTTGGGAAGTATACCCTTTCCAACTAAAAAAGAATTTTTCAAATCGGTTGGCAAGCGACGGAGTTATGCGCAAACAAACATAAAAAAAACAAGAATTGAGAACCTCCTCCTTTTTTAGAAGTCGGTTAAAAATCAGTTGATCCATACATTATGTCGAGTTATTGCGAACATAAATCTATGGTTCAACTGATTCTTTTTTCACGATAAAGTCGCGGCCTTTACCACTGCCAGCATTCTCGCATAACCCCTTGCCAAGATTTAAAACTAAAATCACAAAATTTCATACATCACTCGAAACTGATGAAAAGTTCAAATGGTCAAGGTGTACAGGTAGATAATATGAATGCAAGTAATATTTACTTAACCTTTAACTATACACTTGAGGAGATATGAATTAACGAGCTACGTGATCATACGAATATATAAAATATCATACTATTTATCGGTCCTTCTGGTCCCCGGTCCCCTGTCCCCTGTTCTGGTCCCCTGGTATATCCTTTTTGGTGCAGGCGTGAGGCACACTTTCCTGCTAATTTCTTACATCGGTCTATAAACTGTTTTCTAATTGTTCTTTTATTTGTGTTATCTGATGTAATGTATCTGGTGTATTGTGTGTCTTTTGGTCTGTGCTAAATAAATGTTTTTTCTTTCTTTCTTTCTATCGTTTGATAAATAATTATGAAAGAATTCTTTCCCCCCGACCCTTGCTTGATGGAGTGCCAGCCCGCGCCGTAGCTGAGTCTGTAACTTTAAAAACCCCCGACTGTGACCACTGAGTTTGTTTCGGCCTTTCTTCTCAGAGATAGTCCTAGGAAACGCCGCGCTCATCAAAGCATTAATAACACTAATTCGATCCAGCCTGTCCCCTTCCTGCCCTCTCCCAGCGACGCCCTAAGCCGAGGTTCGTACCCCACAGGGGGTGCCCTTAGCGTGTAGTCGCTTAGTTTTAAGTAGTTTTACGCCCCTGGCTGGAGGCTTTGAGTTCTTATAGTCCTCACATTAATTGCTTATGGCTAGGTAATAACACGGGCACGGGACGATCGATCAGGTTAAGCTACGCTTGCCGCGGTTGGTCCGTGGATGGGTGACCATCTTTACATACCAAGACCCCTCCGTGCCTCGGAAAGCACGTTAAGCCGTTGGTCCCGGCTGTCATTCGTGGATCTTTGACAGTCGTTACGGGTCGTTAGAAGCCCGAAAGTCTGACAACCAGTCTTACCAAGGGGTTCGTATTCCGCAGTAAATGAAGGATATTACCCAATAACTGGGTTGTAGAGGTCAAATAGGCAGTCGCTCCATGTAAAATACTGGTACTCAGCTGTATCCGGTTAGACTAGAAGCCGACCCGAACATAGTTGGGAAAAGGCTAGTCAGATGATAAGTACTCACATTCATTCTGCCTTACCATGACAGGAAATCTCAATATGAGACCGAAGGCTGGATTTATACCCGGATCACACATCTCTGCTTAGCCCTTCGAGCAGTACCGGCGTGATGTTATGCTATGTGGGAGTCCATTATATCCTGTGCTTAAAATGAACTTTGTATGTAGAAACGCCTTGCTCATTCCCTTAAATACTTGTAATCTTGATTGACAGTGTAATTATTCTAAATCCTTGGCCGAGGCTCAGAGGGCGCTGAACTGAACCTTGATTCTTTGAAGTTAAATAATGTAACATCACGGTGGTATTCACGAAGGTAGAGGTATTTAGTTTGTCTACATTAGGATAGTTATTTTCTAAAAAACTTTTTTTGCAAAAAAAAAACAACTGACTTCCAAAAACGACACTACAAAGTGAAAAATAACTTTAATTTCGGAAGTCGGTGTCGTTGGGTTCGCATTTTCGTTGTTTGCCACCGACTTCCGAAATTAAAGTTATTTTTCACTTTGTAGTGTCGTTTTTGGAAGTCGCTTGTTTTTTTTATTTTTCATTTTCACTTTTAAGTTGTAATTTTTACCAGTAAGGTTAGGTACCAACTAGGTTTAAAAACCAAACTACTGAACCGTTTTTGATGAAATTTATAGGGGACCATTTGGGAAGTACACCCTTTCTAACAAAAAAAATAATTTTTCAAATCGGTTGGCAAGCCACGTAGTTATGCGCGAACAAACATTAAAAAAAAGAAAAAAATATAAACATCCAAATTGAGAACCTCCTCCTTTTTTAGAAGTCGGTTAAAAAAAATAAAACGTATTTATTGGGACTCTCACTGTAAGATTACAAAATAAACTAAAGACGATCATAGAAACATAAAAAAGCAAAAGTATACAGGGTGTTAGGGAATCGACGTGCAACCTGTTACCATTTTTAGAATCATGTAAGTAATAAAAATCCTACTAATATTATTAACGCGGAAGTTTGTATGGATGGATGAATGGATAGATGTTTGTTACTCTTTCGCGCAAAAGCTACTGAACGGATTTGGATGAAATTTGGCACACAAATAGTTTATTACCAGGATTCAGTAGTTTTTGCGTGAAAGAGTAACAAAGATCCATTCATCCTCACAAACTTTTGCGTTTATTATATTAGTATGATAGGAAGTAGGGTTAGTACGAAGTTTTCAGACTGCCTCTTAAAAATCAACTATGGAAAAACTTAGTAATTTTATCAGTTCCTTACGTTTTTTCCGAAAAATCCAACAACACAATACAGAATCGCACTGCTGCAGTGCGATTCTGTAACCATCTCACCGTGAAAACAAAAGTGAAGTGAGCGTGGAGTGAGCTGTCATTCCAAATAATGCTAGGGATTGACACTACTGACAACTCACATCAAGCTCACTTCACTTGAGTTTTCACGGTGAGATTTTTACAGAATCGACCGGCTGTCCGACCATCGCACCCAGGATTCAGAGCTCAGCTGTTTATTTTAATTGACACATAAATTATTCTTAACCTAATCTAACACGTTACAACAGCTTTACGTAGAGATGAATAATGTACTTGCTTATTGAATAGACATTAATTACCTAGTCATGCAGAAGAAAGAAGAGAAAGAAAATACTTTTATTTGCGGTAAACATGACGCACAAAAAAACTTTTTTGCAAAAAAAAAACAACCGACTTCCAAAAACGACACTACAAAGTGAAAAATAACTTTAATTTCGGAAGTCGGTGTCGTTGGGTTCGCATTTTCGTTGTTTGCCACCGACTTCCGAAATTAAATTTATTGTTCACTTTGTAGTGTCGTTTTTGGAAGTCGGTTGTTTTTTTTTTTCAAAAAGTTTTTTATGCGTTTTTATTTTCACTTTTGAGTTGTAACTTTTACCAGTAAGTTAGGTTTAAAAACTAAACTACTGAACAGTTTTTGATTAAATCTATGGGACCATTTGGGAAGTATACCCTTTCCAACAAAAAAAGAATTTTTCAAATCGGTTAGCAAGCGACGGAATTATGCACGAACAAACATAAAAAAAAAATACAAACATCCAAATTGAGAACCTCCTCCATTTTTAGAAGTCGGTTAAAAAGAACATAAACACAAAAAAAAAATAACAAGTTGGGGTTAAACATGCGTCACATTCATGCAAAACGGCCATCGCTCAGCATAATGCTAAGACCCTATACGAGACAGAGCCCCAGCGCTGGTTTTCAGCGACAGCCGGCTTTGGCGTGATGACGTTCAGATTAATTTCATTCAGATTAATTTATTCAAACTAGGCCGAGAATCAGCATATATAATCAGCCTTTAATGTTCCCACTGCTGGGACACAGGCCTCCTCTCTGTGAAAGGAGGGGGCAATAATAACGGCTTAACGTGCTGTCTGAGACACGGAGGGGTCTTGTTATGTAAAGATGGTCACCCATCCACGAACCAACCGCGGCAAGCGTAGCTTAACCTGATCGATCGACCCGTACGGCGGTTATTTCTTAGCCACAAGCACCGCAACGAAACACAAAACTTTAAATAAAATTATTTGCCTTAATATGTCAGCCCTTCATCACTTCCGAGTGCTGTTAGATGGGAAGAAGTGGCGCAACAAACTCCCCAGCATCTATTAAAACCTACTTTTTATATTTCAGAACGATTCTGTGACGTGACGCTGTACTGCTCTCCAAGCTTCGCTACCCAGGTTGCCGGAAAAGACACCGTCGAACCACAGAACATACGAGGGGTTTCGTTAAGAGCACATAGGTAAGCTAACCTCAGTTTTTAAACTGTCAAATGAGAGAGAGACAGAGCTGTTAAATGGCAGCTTGGCAAACCATACCCTGTCCATTAGGGCGCGTTCACATATACGTACGTTTTTACAGGATCCTTTTTAACGGATCCGTCGCTACTGGAGATAGTATTCACACAGGACTGATTTTAAGAGCTCGGATCAGTATACTGGATCCGAAATACTGTATTATGTGTGAACTGGCTCATACAACTACATACGCTAATAACTCCTACGTTTAAACGGACCTGTAAAACGGACTGCTGCTTAGTTTGTCGGATCGGTATTTTCTACTGGATCCGGAATACTGTATTATGTGTGAACTCGCTCATACAACTACATACGCTAATAACATACACGTTTTAACGGACCTGTAAAACGGACGTTAAATGTGAACGCGCCATTAGGTAAACCGTTTTTTGACAGATGGAACTAGTGATTGCAGCAACACACAATACATTGATTGATAAACGTACGGTATTATAATGTCTGTAAGAAGTCACAAATAAGATAATTCAGTAAGATAAGCCAGTTTATATATTTACTAGCTGCGCCCCGCGGTTTCACCCGCATACGTTTCGATCCCGTGGGAATATCGGGATAAAAAATATGTTGACAACAACAACACAATTCTCTAAGATCAAGTAATCCTACTGAATGACTATTTCATGAAATCTTGACATTTTAGGATTATGCTAAATTAACAATTTGTGTTACTGATTCTAATGATTATAATTCTGGAAATACATATTTGTTACGGCCGCGAATCATATTTTAATCACCGTACAACTTAGTACTGACCAGCAAATTGCAAGTAACGTAAGAAAATTTGAATTTCGCGGGCTACCTTTTAGCATCCACCTTAAGTTGTTATTGTGATTTTAGTAAGAGAATTAAAAAGTGAGCTCACAAACTCTGGAATCGGATAGGTTAGATTTTCTGTGTGATTTTCACGAAATGATTACCAGGGCCCGTATTCCCGTAATTTAAAACGTTCAAAATCTAGTCGCAGTCTCATCTCGGCGACAATCAAATGTCAAAATGTAGGGAAATTAGACGTATTTTTGACAGATTTGAGACTGAGATCAGACTGTGAACGTTCTTAAAATTGCGAGAATTACCTCTCAGATCTTAAGAATTTTACCAAAAAATATCTACGATTGACGTGTAAAAGTATTTGTACAAACCTACTTACGTACAGAAATAAAATCATTTATCATTTAGCCACGAGCCCCTCTTCTTTTACTGTCGAAATGTGGATGTACAGTCATCAAAGGACCATCAAGGGACCGATGGATGCTTTCGAATGAAATTTAATTTGATAAATGTACTGTTTGTTTTCTATTAATTAAATTAGTTTTTATTTGAAAACATTCATCGGTTTCTTACTAAACTTCAACTATATCCAACGACCCTGGTCACTTATCTCCTTTGGTGACCGTACTATTGCAATACTGCCAACCCCTTCCCGCTACAGGCATGATGCTATAATTTTATGCAAAATATTCCATTGCCGTAATATTTGACACATAAACTTGGCGGGGTATTCGGTCACGTATTGATTTTCGTCGAGTCTATAACAGATGACCTGGTTGCGGTATTTATTAATATCATGTTAATTATATAATTAATTTTATCCTTTTCAATGGCGGGTTGTGATTTTGATCGCTGTTTTATTCGTTACTAGCTGCGACCCGCGGTTTCACCCGCATAAGTTTCGATCCCGTGGGAATATCGGGATAAAAAGTATCCTATATGTTAATCCTGGTTATAAACCATCTGTTTGCCAAATTTCATCCAAATCCGTTTAGTAGTTTTTGCGTGAAAGAGTAACAAACATCCATCCATCCATACAAACTTTCACGTTTATCATCATCATCATCTGCCTAGCCTTTTCCCAACTATGTTGAGGTCGGCTTCCAGTCTAACCGGATGCAGCTGAATACCAGTATTTTACATGGAGCGACTGCCTATCTGACCTCCACAACCCAGTGACTGGGTAATACGATACCCCTTGGTAAGGTACTTTGGTACCCCCTGGTTGTCAGACTTTCGGGCTACTGACGTGACGACCCATAACGACTGTCAAAGATCCACGAATGACAGCCGGGACCAACGGCTTAACGTGCTTTCCGAGGCACGGAGGGGTCTTGGATTGTGAAAATGGTCACCCATTGTCTTTTGGCGCCGTAAATTGACGTATTTTTAGTAGCCATGTTTTTAATCAAATCTAAACTGTCTATGGAGTATCTTAATTTGACAGGACTAAACTAATATTTTATCTTCTGTCCTTATTAATGGATTTAGAACTTTAGGGTTTTTTAGGGTTCCGTAGCCAAATGGCAACGGAACCCTTATGGATTCGTCATGTCTGTCTGTCTGTCTGTCCGTCCGTATGTCACAGCCGCTTTTTTCCGAAACTATAAGAGCTATACTGTTGAAACTTGGTAAGTAGATGTATTCTGTAAACCGCATTAAGATTTTCACACAAAAATAGAAAAAAAACAATAAATTTTGGGGGTCCCCATACTTAGAACTGAAACTCAAAATTTTTTTTTTCTTCAAACCCTTACGTGGGGGGTATCTATGGATAGGTCTTCAAAAATGATATTGAGGTTTCTAATATCATTTTTTTCTAAACTGAATAGTTTGCGCGAGAGACACTTCCAAAGTGGTAAAATGTGTGTCCCCCCCCCTGTAACTTCTAAAATAAGAGAATGATAAAACTAAAAAAAATATATGATGTACATTACCATATAAACTTCCACCGAAAATTGGTTTGAACGAGATCTAGTGAGTAGTTTTTTTTTAATACGTCATAAATCGTAACGTAACGGAACCCTTCATGGGCGAGTCCGACTCGCACTTGGCCGGTTTTTTTTTTTCTCTCATTTTGTTTTTTGTTTTCTCCACACGTTTTCTCATATCACATCTGACATTGGCAGAATTGTCGACATCGGCACCATTGCCATAGAGAAAAATAGGTAGATAGATCTTCTGTCCTTTTCTTAATGAAATAGAAAAGAAAAAGATGCACTGAACTTAAATTTAGTTTAGTTTGTGAACAAGAGAATCAGCGCCATTAGCAACTGTTTAACCATACCTTTTTGACTTTTGACCGTCACTTAACTCTAATCATCTACTATATAAAAATAAGTCGGGTTTTCCTTCCTGACGCTATAACTCCAGAACGCACGAACCGATTTCCACGGTTTTGCATTCGTTGGAAAGGTCTCGGGCTCCGTGAGGTTTATAGCAGGTAGGAGTAGGGTAGGAGTAGTGTAGGAGTAGGGTAGGAGTAGGAAAGGAGTAGGGTAGGAGTAGGGTAGGGGGTAGGACACCACGCGAACGAAGTAGCGCCGCGCAGCTAGAAATAATTTATATGGCAAAACAACGTTTGCCTGGTCAGCTAGTCGTTTATAAATAAACCTCTTTAATATACCAAAATGAATTCTGGGCTGCATCTTCCACGCAATTCTCCATCTTTTCTTTCCTGTCTCTTTTGTAGCCACAGTCAATGAGTCATTGTCCCATGCTTCGCAGGCAATAGCTAGCCAATTCTTTACAATGTTAATACTTCCTATCCTACTTTATTAATATTATAAACGTGAAAGTTTGAGGGGCTTGTGGCTAAGTAATAACAGCCGCACTGTTCGATCGATCAGGTTAAGCTACGCTCGCCGCGGTCGGTCCGTGGATGGGTGACATCTTTACATACCAAGACACCTCCGTGTCTCGGAAACCAACCAGTCTTACAAAGGGGTATGGTATTACACAGTCACTGGATTGTGGAGGTCAGATAGGCAGTCGCTCCATGTAAAATACTGATATTCAGCTGCATCCGGTTAGACTGCAAGCCGACCCCAACATAGTTGAGAAAAGGCTAGGCGGATTTTTTTTTTTTCGTTAAAAACGTTGCCCCTCACTAGGAATTTCTCCTGTATCGTGGGTGCGTTTACAAACATTTAAACTCACATACACAAACAGCCAGACCCGGAACAACTACGTATAGGCCATACAAATATTTGTTCCGTGCGGGAATCGAACCCGCGACACGCAGCGCAGCAGTCAATCCCTTAACCACTGCGCCATCCGTGCTGTCAAAGATAATATGTTTGTGTCATTCTATTTAGTTTGTCTTCCTTCCTTTAAGGTTTTAAGCAACCCCATTTAAAGAATCGTTAAATTTGTCTACAGGGTGGTACTAGCAGCATGTTCAGAACTTCTGGGCGCGTTGCTGGGAGCGCACGAGGCGCAGGGCGAACCCGTCCTGGTCATAGATGGCGCGGAACCTCGGCACCTAAAGGCGTTGCTAGACTATATGTATACTGGGGAGATGAACGTGCATCATGTGAGTATATACTTTATATTTTTGTTACGAGGGTTTATTATTGTTTGTTAGCACTGAATTTTTTAATGCTTTCTGGGTTCTTCACTCCTTTTTATACATGTACTATCGCTAAAACCAATATCTGACCATTTAGAAAACAAAATCCCGTGCACATGATGACCACAGCTGCGTCCGTAAGTTAAACAAAAGAGGATCCTTTTTAGGTCGACTAATAATATGAGCTGCAAGCAGAAATAGTCCTTACGGTGGTCAGTAATAGATTTTGGCGATACATACGTATCTCGGGAGTCCAGGGTTCCAGACCTTTAGAAGGCGTACGAGGGGCCGAAGCCAACTCGTAGAGGCCCCATAGACAATCTAATGGAAGAGGCAGTTGCCGACTATTGCGGAACATGGAAACAAAATATATTGTTTGACATGAGTTCAACGAGAGGCAAGATTCCACCTTCCGTTTTCCTTGGTTTGGGTGGCTATAATGGATTGATTACCTTGAACTATGGAAGGACTATGTCCCCACACTGGGTGGCAGGGACATCGACGCACATCCAGTTTTCATGGATTCAGCACAATATGATTCTTGACCCAATGCGTTGAAATTTTTCGTTGGTTATTAAAAAAAAGTGCGGGTTGGTATATGTCACACCACATAATGTGACACCATTAAGGCGGAGGACATCGTGGAGTACGTGCGCCAGAAGACGGGGTACACGCCGAGGGTGCAGTTACTGGAGTCGCACCGCAACGTCAACTTCAAGGCGTTTGTGGTGCGTGTACCGAATTGTTATCTGCCCGTCGTCATGGAAGAAGACTTCTGGCCGCAGGACGTGGTGTTCCGTCGCTTCCGCGGACAAGTACCACAGAACAGCACCAGAACTAGCTAGTGAAGTACTATTTTATCTATATCTATATACTTATAATAAGAATGTAAAAAAGTTGTGTCTGTACATTGAATATATTTAAAAAATAATAATTGAGGGGGGTTAAGAAACAGTAATAGAACACGAATCTAATAAAAAAAGTCTGTCTGTTTGTCTGTTTATCTGTTTGTCTGTTTGTACACGCTAATCTCCGGAACTACTGGTCGGATTTGAATGAAACTTTTTTTATTATCTAGCTATTAAACCTGGGCAACATATAGGCTATAATTGATTTTGGAAACTGGAACACCTGATGCAGAACCGCAACAGACCAGCTAAACTATAAGAGTTATATAAATGGCGCCTTAGAAAAAAATGTTGTGTCTGATGAGCATTTTCTGCTGAGAGAATAAAATTGAAGATCGGGAACACCTGATGTGGAACTCTTAGAGCATAGCTAAACTATAATATATATAGGTTTGACATCTTAGCAAACGTTATTCAGTCTGATGAGCATTTTCTGCTGCGAGAATAAAACTCGAAGATCGGAACATCTGATGTGGAACTCTAAGAGCACAGCTAAACCATAACATATATAGGAATGACATCTTTGCAAAAGTTGTTCAGTCTGATGAGTATTTTCTGCTGGGAGAATAAAATTCGAAGATTGAAACATCTGATGTGGAACTCGGAGAGCACAGCTAAACTATGGCATATACAGACATGACATTTTAACAAAATTTGTTTGGCCTGATGAGCATTTTCCGCCGAGATAATAAAAATCAAGGATCAGGAACATTTGATGTGGAAATCACTTTATACTAATATATTAACATAAGCTGGGAGTACCTACCTCCACGCGGTGAAGGCAGTAACAGTTTGGGACTTCTTTCCGATGACGATGGTAAATCATTGAAAACTTGGCTTCACTGGCTAAATCTCCCATTCATATATATATAATAGATATGCCTTCGGGCTTGTGTTAATTGAGTGTTTAATTTCCTTTTCCATTTATCTTCAAGACACGGTCTACCCGGTAACGCAGGGGAGCAGTCACTTAGATCTTGATTGCAAAGTTATTAAAGTACATTAATAACCATAATCATGCCACGAAAGAGGTCAAATCTTTCGCAATGTTCGAAAGGAGCTAAAAGATTGAAGATCATTAGATCCCAAGAATCGAATGAAGAACGCCAGGCAAGACTTGATGCTGTTCGACAACATAAGGCTGTATCTCGCCCGGCGGAAACTTCTTCGGATCGTGAAGCACGACTTAGCGCTGATCGTGAGCGTCATGCATCGTCTCGCGTTTCTGACACTTACACACAAAGAGAATCACGCCTGCGTTCTCAGCGTATTTACGCATCTACATCTAGGTCTCTAGAGACCAGTGAGGATCGTGATGCGCGACTGACCGCTGATCGTGATCGTCATGCATTGTCTCGCGAGTTCTTCACGTTCGTCACTGGTCTCTAAGAGCTAAGAATACGCTAAGAACTCAAGCGTGATTCTCTTTCCGAATCACGCTTGAGTTCTTAGCGTATTCTCACGTCGACTTCTAGGTCTTTAGAGACCAGTGACGAACGTGAAGTGCGACTGGCCGCTGATCGTGATCGCCATGCATTGTCTCTCGAATCAGAAACGTTCACAAAAAAACATCACGCTTGAGTTCTCAGCGCATTCGCACGTTGACTTTTAGATCTCTGGAGACCAGTGAAGAACGTGATGCGCGACTTACGGCTGATCGTGGTCGTCATGCATTGTCTCGCGAGTCGGAAACATTCACGGAAAGCGAATCACGCTTGAGTTCCCAGCGTATCCGCACATCCACCTATAGGTATCTAGAAACCAGTGAAGAACGTGATGCGCGACTTACGGCTGATCGTGATCGTCATGCATTGTCTCGCGAGTGAAGACAGACACTGAAAGTTGCTGGTGTTGATTTGAGAACCGGCTGTTTTTCTCATGGCCAACTTTATGTTGCTTTCTCAAGGGTTAGCAACGCTTCCTGGCTTTATATTCTGGCACCCGACGGAAAAACCAACTATATAGTTTATATAGAATTTTTTTAGAATAGTAATGTTATCTAATTGATATTAATTTCGCTTCATAATTTCGGAATGAAAATAATTCTACCTTTTTATTTTAATGGAGTTATAACCTATCCAGTCTACAACACTTAATCTAAGTTATACCAAACTTAATCGAAATCTTTCATCGGTTTTGACTGATTTATCGGCTGACATACCAACGCACAGTTCAAACTCTTGCCGAAATTCCTATCGGAACGAGAAAGGGACTGGATCCGCGCACGAAGTCGCGGGCAGAAGCTAGTAGTAAAAATATGTATGTTTAGGTTAAGGTATTTAACTATGGGCCTGCGTCGCCTGAAATAAATAAATAAATGTCACATGTCTTCAAGTTATATTGGACATTGGTAGAAAGTAGTTTACTCTTACCTGAAGATACACGTCTTCGGCGGAGACAGACTGTTGATAGTTCATGGTATACTGAGGAGTCTTAAGTTCTCCTAAACCCATACCAGCCTGTTCTAAGTTCTCAATTTCTTTTACCTCCTGCTCCTTATAGTCTTCAATCGTTTTTGGAGTCTTCGCAGCTTCGGAAGGTGGAATCTTGCCTCTCGTTGAACTTATGTCAAACAATTAGAAATAAAAACATATGTAGCTACAAGAATGGTAAATTACTTAGATTGTTTAAAACGATCTACTTTAGCTTCTAGGACATGATTTTGTCACGATGTTTGCCTTCATATAGTTTTGGTATTTAAGATATATTATTTGTTTTCAGTCGCAGTTAGCGAGTCTGCTGAAGACGGCTGAGGAGCTTCGAATCAAGGGCCTCACAGACATACGGTGGAATAATAAGGATGAACCGCCTGATTCTGAAGCAGGTATGTCTAACGTCTATACAGCAAAAGTATTTTATGAAAGTGTAAACGGAACCCTGGGGGCCTAAAACGGCCACTGGCAGAATCATAATAGGATAACAATATGAATCTTAGCAAAAATCGTAAAATGATCACAAACTGACAATTCATAATATGATCTGTGTGCAATTCATATCACAAGGAAATAACATTTAAACCGTAAAAATAAAAAACCAATTTGATTAATAAAAACTGTAATGAAAAAATTACCGATAACGTTGCGGTTTTTATTTGTTTCATGCGGCAATGTTTACACCAAATATGAAATTAAATTTTACGAAAATTAGAGGAATTGCTAATGATCGACAACACGGTTAGCGCAGTGGCTGAGCGATCGGACTGCTGCGCTGCGTGTCGCGGGTTCGATTCCCGCGCAGAACAAATATTTGTAAGTCCTACATGTATTTGTTCTGAGTCTGGGTGTTTTTCTATCTATAATATGTATGTATTTACAACAACAAAAAAATGTATATACCTATGTAGTTTATCAGCCATCTCAATTATAATCATTAAAGTCATCAACACAAGTCTCTAAGATCAAGTAATCCTACTGAATGACTATTTCATGAAATCTTGACATTTTAGGATTATGCTAGCCAACCAAATTGTATTAGTGATTCTAATGATTATAATTCTGTAAATACATATTTGTTACGGCCGTGAAACATATTTTAATCAACGTACAACTTAGTAATGACCAGCAAATTGCAAAAAAACGTAAGAAAATATGAATTTCGCGGGCTACCTTGGAGCATCCACCTTAACTCTCGCGTTGCCTGAGGTAGCTGCGCGGTGCGGGAGGGGTGATATTTGTCACAAGTTGAGGAATGCCTGAGCCCTCGCCTCGCGTCACCACACCCCTCCCGCACCGCGCTGCTATCTCAGGCAACGCGAGAGTTAAGCGGTTGGCCTATAAATGACATTCATCTGTATTTAGAAGGTTTCACTTCATATCTCACCACTTTAAAAAAAAAATATTGCAAATAAAATTGAAACGTTATTTTGTAACGAAAACAATGTGAGTGTTACTCTACACCCCAGCCTCAATCAACTCATCCTAGCGCAGTCCACTGCTGGACATATGCCTCTCCCAGACTGCGCCACAACACCCTGTCCTCCGCCTTCCGCATCCAACCTACCCCAGTCACCTTCTTTAGGTCGTCCGTCCATCTAGCTGGGGACCGTCCCACACTACGCTTGCCGATATGCGATCTGCACTCCAGGACTCGTCTGCCTACCTCCGATAAGTATAGCCATAATGTTATGAATCATTTAATTCTAGTGTCAGGAGTAGTAACCACAGCAACAGCAGCCCCGACCGAGCCGAAGCCGTTAGAGAAGCAACCCGAAGCAAAGCCAGCACCGAAGCACTCGCCGAAGCATCCGGACGTTGAACCTGAACCGAGGCCCGCGAAGAAAGATGACACTAGTGATGTTGAACCGAAGCATGGAGAAAAGTTTAATGTTAATGGTATGTGAGAATGTTATTCAAGGTTATTTAGGCAAAACTTTATTTGTTTTTAAAGCTCAATTTACACATTTGTGGATCCGAGGCTTTCCAGGCATCTGGACTCATGGACTATCCTTCAAAGGGACTGTGCTGTCTTTTGCCACACTGAATAAATGCTTTATCTATCTATTTATCTGATATTCATTCAGTTATATCCTGTGTTCTTGACACAACCAAGTAACTAAAAAAGTTAACACAATCGCTGCGAAGGCCGTTTTAATCCAATTTTGAATCCATTAAATCTATTTAAAGATATATTCGCAACAAATGAAATAATATTCTTATTGACATTTATAATTTATTCACAGGCGGCCCACCACCTCTAATAAAGCTACCGATTAAAGACAAATCAAGTCCAATCAAGAGAGAAAATTCAGATTCGTAAGTATATTACAAAAAATATTTTTTATTATTTATTTATTTATTATTAAATATATGCCTGTGTTGAGGGACCCGTGGCTAAATAATAACAGCCGCACAGGTGGATCAGTCAGGTTAAGCTACGCTTGCCGCGGTTGGTCTGTGGATGGGTGACCATCTTTACATACCGAGACCCCTCCGTGCCTCGGAAAGCACGTTAAGCCGTTGGTCCCGGCTGTCATTCGTGGATCTTTGACAGTCGTTACGGGTACTCAGAAGCCCGAAAGTCTGACAACCAGTCTTACCAAGGGCTATCGTATTACCCAGTAACTGGGTTGTGGAGATCAGATAGGCAGTCGCTCCATGTAAAATACTGGTATTCAACTGCATCCGGTTAGACTGGAAGCCGACCCCAACATAGTTGGGAAAAGGTTAGGCAGATGATGATGGATGGAGAGGGAGAGGAAGGCCGAAGAAAAGATGGATGGATTGTGTAAGGAATGATATGAAAGAGAAGGGAGTGAATGATAGCGTGACGGTTGACAGAGGAGAATGGAAGAAGAAAACGTGTTGCGCCGACCACAAGCAACATGGAACAAAGGCAGGAAGATGGTGAAGAAGCCTGTGTTGTCCCAGTGCTGGGCAAAAGTCTCCCATATATTTCCACTTTTCTTTGTGCTGTGTCTTCTCCGTCGAACGAGTAGGAACGAGTCCAAGTCCGTCACGCCAGCGCTTCTTAGGCCTGTCTCGGTGACGACGCCCGTCTTCAGAGACCCACTGCGTGATGACTCAGTGTCATCATCTGCCTAGCCTTTTCCCAACAATGTTGGGGTCGGATTTCAGTCTAACCGGATAAGATAAGATAAGATAACATTTATTTGTCAAAAAACACGTGTAGGTTTTACAATGAGATGGAAAAAGAGAAAAAAGAAGTCTCAACATGTTTTGCCTAGAAAGGCGTACAAATACAATCGAAATAAATTATTCATATTAAAAAGAAGTAGACAATATAAATTGACAAATTCATAACAAGCGATACAATTGATAGTTAAATAGAGTTTTTAAAATACAGATAATTCGTTAATGTCCAATAGCAAATATGTTAAAAAGTAAAATGTCAATAAGCTTTAAAATAATGTCAAGAGTTAATAATGTCAGAATGTTCAAAATCATAATCCAAAATAATAATTAATTAGAATTACATTAGCATGTATGTCTAAAGTAATTTATCATTTAAATAGTCGGCAACGTTATAATAGCATTTATTTATTAAAAGTTTTTTAATGCTTTTATTAAAACTATTTATATTTAAATCTTTGTATGCCTTTGGTGAATGCGGATGCAGTTGAATACCAGTATTTTACATGGAGCGACTGCCTATCTGACCTCCACAACCCAGTTACTGGGTAATACGATCCCCCTTGGTAAGACTGGTTGTCAGACTTTCGGGCTTCTGACTACCCGTAACGACTGTCAAAGATCCACGAATGACAGCCGGGACCAACGGCTTAACGTGCTTTCCGAGGCACGGAGGGGTCTCGGTATGTAAAGATGGTCACTCATCCACAGACCAACCGCGGCAAGCGTAGCTTAACCTGACCGATCGGCCTGTGCGGCTGTTATTATTTAGACTCAGTGTAATAAGTGTATTTTTTTTTGTTTCAGAGATAGTCCCAGTCCAAAGAGACAGCGGCTAACCAGCGGAACCGAACACACGGACGATGAATCACCAAATCCTATGCCTAGTATTATTAAATCGTAAGTGATTTTTATGATAATGATTCTGTAAAGTCATAATTCAACTTTTCATTGTCTATTCTTAGAAATTGTAACAGTAACATCAGAGAGCACTATGTAACTTTTACGTCATTGTATCTTAGGGGAACGGACTGCTTCTCCTTAACAGAGGTTTCCGTAACCTGGGGGTCTACTCCGAAGTAGTATTGGCCGAATGTTCGGCCGTTTCCTGCTACGAAGTTACTATTTGGTTCGGTCGGTTCCGATCCTACACTCCTACACTCTTTCGAATATTGACTATGGTCCCGACCCAACTGAGCCGATCCGAACTTTTTTCGCATTTTTCAATAATATTCGGTTCGGCCATGTGTCGGTCCGATCCGAACATTCGCACTTTGCATTTCGGAGTAGGCCCCCTGGTTAGGACAACAGTGCTCACCCACACGTTTGTAGAAATAGTACTTATTTTGTAAAACTGTATTTTTAACGTGTACTTTGTGGTCGCGATTCATATTTTAATCAACATACATCCTGAGGGTGTAATTCTCGTAATTTTAAGAACGTTCACAGCCAGAAGTCCAATTGTTGTAATTTAAAACGTTCAAAATCTAGTCGCAGTCTCATCTCGGCGACAAACAAATGTCGAAACCCTGTCAAAATTTAAGGAAATTAGAGGATTTTTTGACAGATTGAGACTGAGATCAGACTGTGAACGTTCTTAAAATTACGAGAATCGCTCCTCTGATTTCAGTCTCAATCTGTCAAAAATACTTCTAATTTAGGGAAATACTTGTCCATTTTGACAAGTTTTTGACATTGATTGTCGCTGAGATGAGATTGCTACTAGATGTATGTGCTGCTGGGGAGTTTGTTGCGCCACTTCTTCTTCCCAGCGATAGCACTAGGAGGTGGTGAAGGGCGGGCGTTTTTGGGGGACTGTCTTTTGTCATTTTGACGTTCGAAAAGTGCTGATTGTCAGACTAATTTGAATAAATGACTTTTGATTTTGAACGTTTTTAATTAAGAGCCTTCTAACACTGACTTGTAAATTGCAAAAAAACGTAAGAAAATTTCGAATTTCGCGGGCTACCTAAATTAATAACTATCGTTATTTCTATTACAGAGAAAGCATTCAAGATTGGCAACATGGGAACTTAGTAAGTAATTCTTTTAAATATTTATTGAGATGTGCCGAATATTGTAACTACCGAATATTAGTGTTAGGCCGAATATTTTCTTAGAACCTAAAACCTTTTTCTAACATAAACTCACTGAGATTTGAAGTTGCTAATCCTATTCATCAAAAATCTGTTTTAAAATATCGTTTTTCTCTCTAGAAATGCTCAGAAAGAAATTGAACTTATCTTTCCATAGTCAAATTCAACCATATAGTTGTAAATTTTACTATTTATTCTTTTATAAAAAACAACTTTTGTACTGACACTTAAATTCAACTACTATAAACAAAATCCGAAACGGTGAAAGAAAGCATCGTGAGGAAACCGACATGTCCTAGAAACAAAAATTCGAAGACATGTGACATCTACCAACACGCACTGAGTCCGCGTGGTGGATTACAGCCCACTTCCTCACAGAGAAGAGGCGTGTGTCCCAGCAGTGGGAACATTATAGGCTAATTACTTTGCTTATGCTAAACAAAATATCCGTCCAAACTACATCAAATATCCGGCCATACTTCAGTAAATATCCGGCCAATCTCCTCTCTACCACTACTGAACTACATTCCATACTCTTCTATAGCGAGTCTATGAACCCCAGGACATCACGGCCGAGCGTGTCGTTGGCTGGGGCATGCGGTCAGGCTCCCGGTCTACCTCCAGGGATCCTTCTGATGATGAGTGGGCTGACGCTCCGGCGGATATTGGCTCGTTCTTGCATACGAAGTTAAGGGTGGATGGTGATAATAGTGCGGGTGAGTTCGTTATAATCCAACTAATATTATAAATGCGAAAGTTTGTATGGACGGATGGATGAATGGATGTTTGTTACTCTTTCATGCCAAAACTACTGAACGGATTTGGATAAAAATTGGCACACAGATAGTTTATAATCAGGATTAACACAAAGGATACTTTTTATCCCGATATTCCCACGGGATCGAAACTTATGCGGGTGAAACCGCGGGGCGCAGCTAGTGTATACATATATATATATTTAATTATTTTATTTTAAACTGCTGCCGGCGCCTTCGTTCGCATGACTTTGATACATTTTGATTTTCTTTCTGTTTCTAAGATAAAAGTAGTTTAAGTTACCCCTTATAACATCAGCTGTCTGCCAGTGAAAGTCCCGTCAAAATCTGTTCAGCCGTTTCGGAGATTAGCCGGAACAAACAAACAGACAGTAAGAAACAAAAATACAATTGTATTTTTGTTATAAATACCGTAGATATACATACATTCATATTGCATTTACTAAAAAACTGTTATGGAGACTTTAATATTTAATTTATATGTATAGTTGATAATAAATTATATTCCATTCCATTTGCTCTGTGTAGACGAGGAATCAAACGAGAGTGTTCCGACGCGGCAGTCTGCGGCGGCGTCATCGTCGTCATCTGCGGCAACGTCGTCCGTATCTGCGGCAGAGCTGCGGGTCGAGCTCGCGAAGGCACAGCTGTCGCAGATCACTCTGAGGCGTAAGTACACATTGTAGTAAAGACATTAATAGTGAACAGGAGGGTAATTCTCGTAATTTTAAGACGTTCACAGTCTGATCTCAGTCTGAATAACTCAAATTCAAAACTCAAATCATTTATTTCAATTAAACCATTTACAAGCACTTTTGAATTGTCAAAATTAAATAGTCTGTCAGTTAGTCAGAAAGTTGAAGCTAGTTGCCCAATCCAAAGCGTAGATCTCTCTCCAAAGAGAAGAACGGGCAAGAAACTCCACGGACACTCTTTTAAATCAAGATATTTTTACAAAAGCCTGGGTACATTATTCTTATTGCTTCTATATGTGAGAACAATGTAAAAAAGAAACAATTTAAAAATAAGCCCTGGCAGTTAAGAGATGACCAGTCTCAACCGATGGCGCCCGTTCACGAACATGACGCGTGGATCAGCACCACCCAGCTCAACCATTTCGTAGGGAACCGAATGATACAACACACGGGCCACCACCTGTGAGACATTTAATCTCAATCTCAAAATTACCTCTAATTTCCCTACATTTTGACATTTGTTTGTCGCCGAGATGAGACTGCGACTAGATTTTGAACGTTTTAAATTACGGGAATACGGGCCCTGGTATCTTCTGGGCACCCTTGTTCCATCATAGGCCTTATTCATCGCTTTCCATCAAGCGAGATCGTATTACCCGTACTGGGTTGTGGAAGACTTTAAGACGGACAGACTGACAGACTTTCGAGGGGCCCGTGGCTAAATAATAACAGCCGCACAGGTCGATCGGTCAGGTTAAGCTACGCTTGCCGCGGTTGGTCTGTGGATGCGTGACCATCTTTACATACCGAGACCCCTCCGTGCCTCGGAAAGCACGTTAAGTCGTTGGACCCGGCTGTCATTCGTGGATCTTTATCGTCAGAAGCCCGAAAGTGACAACCAGTAACAACCAAGGGTATTACCCAGTAACAGGGCTAAGGAGGTCAGATAGGCAATCGCTCCATGTAAAATACTGGTACTCAGCTGCATCCGGTTAGACTGGAAGCCGACCCCAACATAGTTGGGAAAAGGCTAGGCAGATAATGATGATATTTCTCAACTCTCGAAAGATTTTCGTCAAGATTAACCAATAAATCAATGTTTCCTATTTTCCCAGCGTCAACAGGCCCTAAATCGGGCCCCACGGACCCGCGGTTCACGGACGTGGTGAAGCTGAGCGACTACCTGCAGCACGGGAGACGGCCGCAGTTCTGGGAGGAGAATTACGTTCGACGGGTAAATAATAATAATAATATGTGGACTCAGCGATCATTGTGCCGATAGTCGTGACAGGCAATGGCTTAATAGCCAAGAGCCTCGACCAACACCTGAGGAGGCTCTCGTTGGGCAGCTGGATCAAGGGCTTGATTCAGAAAACGGTACTTCTGGACACGGCTCGCATTGTCAGGAGGTTCCTCTCTCTGGAGCCCTGACCGCCGGTAGCTTGGACCCTGTTCCCGATACCGGTGGGCTACTATTTTTTATATTTTTAAATGTTTTTTTATCTTTTTGTTTACAAAAATATTTAAAAATGTAATTTATATGTATATTAAATGCAATAAAGGAGATAATAATATCCCTGGATATTTCACACAGCGCCATCTAGTCCCAAGCTAAGCAACCTAATGCTTGTGTTATCGTAACAACATGGCTGATAAACTACTTATATACATTTTTTTTTGTATTTCAAAATAAATAAAAAAATGAATATATGAATGAATGATTAAATGAATATCCATGATAGATAGAATAGTCTTTGGTTGTCTTTAAAAGATCGCACTTAGCGATAAGACCGCCCATTGTGTCACCCTTTGTAAAAAAAAACTACATTTATATCTGTAATTTATATGGTGTACAGTCACGAGCAAAAGTATGTATACACTCGGCTTTATTCAAAAGCGATTTACTTCTATATTTTTTAATGAAATTTTATGTTGTTACGAACATAGCATTTTCGAACCCATAGGTTTATGTAATGTGTCGTATTTCAACGTTGCATTCGTTATTTCACGAAAATATCGCAATTGCAATTTGCCAAGTGTTGACATATTGGTGCTCGTGACTGTACAGACGCCAGCAGGTCAAGCTACCCGAAACTGTCAAATTTTCCCAATCAACCTTGAACCTTAATGCTTTAGTGATAAAGTTGAAAATCTATTAACGAAATTTGACAGAATGTAGTAGCTTGGTGTGCTGGTGTCTGTACTTCTACATAATAAAGAGTATGTAGTGACACCTCACCCACTAAAAGTATTTTATTGAACATATACGTACGTTTCTTTTACTAGTAAACGTAATTTTAAAATAAAAACAAGTCCTTATTTTAAAAAAACGTTTACTGTTCAATTGAAGTAGTACTAACAGTCGCGAGCAATAATATGTCAACACTTGAATACTACAATAGCGATTTTTGCGTTAAATAACGAAGGCAACGTTAAAATACGACACATCACATAAACCTATGGATTCGAAAATACTATCCTCGTAATAACATAAGATTTTCATCCTCAAACAAAGGAGAAAATCGCCTTTGGATAAAGCCAAGTGTATACATATTTATGCTCGTGACTGTACATACTCGTATATTACAAACGATTATAAACTTTATGTTTGAAAGTTAAGGTTTATTATCAAGTTGTATGTAATCGTGGCCACTTGACTCTTGAGCAACGTGTTTTTGTTCAAAGTCAAAGTCAAATCATTTATTTCAAATAGGCACATTAAAGGCACTTTTGAACGTCAAAATTAAAATTAAAATAAAATTGATTCTAGTCGCCCCTTCCAAAAGGTAGTTTTCGTATGGAGAAGAATGGGCAAGAAACTCCACCGTTACTCTTTTAAAAAAATGTTTTACAATACTTTGCATACATTAATTATATAATTATATGTGAAGACGATGCACCTAAAAATAAAATTACTATACCACAATAGGTAAAAGAATTAAAATGAATTTATGAAACCATGACATATAAATTGACTAGGTGATAGATACATGGTGCTCACATATTTACAAACATTCCAAAAGTAGACTATTTTCATAAATAAATAAGGAGTAATAAGTCCGGGTGTGACTTTAAGTAATTACAGAATGTAAATTTAATGTCAAAGAGAATAAAAAAAAAAAAGAATAAATTATACAATTACATTAGCAACCAGTTTGATTTTGTCTAGACTCTAGAGATTGTCCTATGGAGCAGGACCAGCATGTTTCCAAGCATTCTTATCTTGGATATAATCCTCTAATTTGTAATTATGAACAAATATTTGTAAGTCCTACATGTATTTGTTCAGAGTCTGGGTGTTTTTCTATCTATAATATGTATGTATTTACAACAAAAAAAAAAATGTATATAAGTAGTTTATCAGCCATCTTGTTACCATAACACAAGCATTAGGTTGCTTAGCTTGGGACTAGATGGCGTTGTGTGAAATGTCCAGGGATATTTATTTATTTATTTATTAATTCTTCATCTAGTGTGTTGTTGATCGAAGCTTAATATCCTAAAGTCGCATCCCTCGAAGCTTTCACTCCTTACGATGTGGAATCGACATCATTGCTCATTTCTGCTCATCCAAGCTAAACATTCTCATGTAATTCTGTGTTATCCAGGTGATGGAGTCAGTTCGTCTCAAGGAGCTGGAGATGAAGCAAGCAGCTGAGATCCTGGGAGTCAGCTACGGCACGCTTTACGGGCGATATCGAGACGTCTACGGATGCATCAACAGGCCGTATCGGTGAGAGAAACTTACTGTATTCATCCCTAGTCAATTTCTAAATATACGGCTGCCCCAAAACCCAGTATTATAAACTAAAGGGGGTTGAAGATTTTTATATGGAGCCTGGCATACCTACCTGTCCGCCATTATGTTTTTTTTCAAAATGGCGGCCTTTAGTTGTTTGAAATAATCACATGCAATGTTTAAAATAATCAAACATCTATGCAACAATGTAAGCAAGTTTAAAAAATAAGGAGGTCACGTGATCAACTTTGAACGTTCATATCGCGGAAACGTGACGCCTCATGTGGTTTGGACCTGTAATATTTTCCGTTTGCATTGATGTCAGCTATCGATTTATGTAGGTTTCAAGCGTGGCTAACATTTTGAAAAAAAAAAACAAAATGGCGGACCAGTAGGTATGCCCTTTTCTATGAGAGCAAAAACATACTTGATGCAGCTTTTAGAAAGTTCTTACGACTTGACTCTTGCGACGGCCTATCTGACCTCCACAGTCTAAAACCCAGTTACTGGGTAAGGGACCAACCACACTTATTCGGCTCTGTTCAGTTTTTGTCCATAGAAAACATCGATTTTGTATGGAATGCGTACGCATCCGTTCAGCTTTACGACCGCGTACGCATTCCATACAAAATCGTTGTTTTCTATGGACAAAAGCTGAACAGAGCCGAATAAGTGTGGTTAGTCCCTTACACGATAGCTACGAATGACAGCCGGGGCAAACTGCTTAACTTCCATTCCGAGGCACTGATTGTTTGATTGATTTTAAAACAACACAAATGATTGATGAAAAGTTCAGTACTTACGTGTACAGTCACGGAGCCAAAGTATGTATATACTCGGCTTTATTCAAAAGCGATTTAATCCTCTATTTTTTAATGGAATTTTATGTTGTTACGAACATAGCATTTTCGAACCCATAGGTTTATGTAATGTGTCGTATTTCAACGTTGCATTCGTTATTTCACGAAAAAAACGAAATGGAAAGTTGTCAAGTGTTGACATATTGGTGCTCGTGACTGTACTATGTTTTGTATGTTTCGGTTCTTAAATTTGAAATGCTTCGAAAGCATTTCAAAGTGATCAGAATCGTTTATTGAAAATCCTGAAGTCGTTTATTGAAATAATTGATTTACCTAAATATCTACAATATTAGACGCTTTTATTAGAGGTATAATATATAATAATTATACCCTTAGAGTTATATAATAATAATAATAAAAGAACAGTGATGGTCCCGTGGTAAAGGCCGCGATTTACGACTTGTAGGTCGGTGGTTCGAACCCAGGCAGGCACTTTACTTTGTGTAAATTATTTCATCACCACTGCTCTCAAAACGGTGAAGGAAAACATCGTGAGGAAACCGGCATGTCCTAGAACCAAAAATTCGAAGACATGTGACATCTACCAACCCGCACTGGGCCCGCGTGGTGGGTTAAAACAGCCCACTCCCTATCGCTGAGAGAAGGCCTGTGTCCCAGCTGTGGGAACATTTATAGGCTGATAATATATTAATTTGGATTCTACCTGTACTAAGAATAAACCAGTATCTCACCATTTATTATTATAATTCGACGGCACGGTTGGCGCAGTGGCTGAGCGATCGACTGCTGCGCTGCGTGTCGCGGGTTCAATTCCCGCACGGAACAAATATTTGTATGGCCTACAGGTAGTTGTTCCGGGTCTGGCTGTTTGTGAGTTTGAATGTTTGTAAACGCACCCACGATACAGGAGTAATTCCTAGTGTGGGGCAACGTTTTAATAAGAAAAAAAAAATAAAAAAATATTTTTCCCTCTACTTCCTCCAACCATATATGCACAGTCAATCGTAACAACTTACACTGAAAACGACAGTATCTCGTAGCAATAAGGTCGACATTTGTCTAACAAGTGACGTGCAAAATCCAACCCGAACCCTACCTATTATGATTTCAGAACCGTTAACGGTAGCTCATCTACTCTTCTGACCCCCAGGGCAGTAAGAGACTTCTGGCAAGCCAAGGGACCCTCGGAGGTGCTGGACAGGCTCCAGCGGGGGGAAATGTCTTTGGACGCGGCTGCACAGGCCCTGGGCGTCAGCATCAATAACCTAGCTGCTCACCTGGCAGACTTTGGAGTGCCGGAGAAAGGTATTGAATTGCATAATAAAGAATGTAAACATCAAAAACTGAACTGCAACTAAAAAGTTCAAAACGAGTTTAGTTTTCAAGCAGTCTAATACAGTTCGTGGCAGTTATTTTAGCTAAAACTTAGTGTACATTCTAGCTAAAACTTAGTGTGCATTTTAACAAAAATTTAGCGTAAATTTTAGCTAAAACGTAGGGTGCATTTTAACAAAAATTTAGTGTAGTTACATTTTAGCTTAAACTTATACACGAACGGCACGTTTCAAAGGTAGAGGTAACTGCTCCGTTGACACCCGCGAAGCCGTCGACCACATGCCGCTCGTGTATTTGAGCACCGTACTCAAATCTCGGAAAGCACGTTAAGCCGTTGGTCCCGGCTGTCATTCGTGGATCTTTGACAGTCGTTACGGGTAGTCAGAAGCCCGAAAGTCTGACAACCAGTCTTACCAAGGGGTATCGTATTACCCAGTAACTAGGTTGTGGAGGTCAGATAGGCAGTCGCTCCATGTAAAATACTGGTATTCAGCTGCATCCGGTTAGACTGGAAGCCGACCCCAACGTAGTTGGGAAAAGGCTAGGCAGATGATGATGATGACTCAAATACACGAGCGGCACGTTTTCAACGGTGCAGTTGCCTCTGCTTGAAAGGACCAGACACAGCTCAGACTACGCCACTAACTTCTGCGAGAATGCTAAGAGAGTTACTGCTTGAAAAGTGAGCTTGTTTTGAACTTTTGAAGTCCGGTTTATTGTTTTCTATTTATTTTAGTTTTTTTAACCTTGACCACCTTTACCTAGACCTTTTGGAACGAAGTTCCTTATCGCGCGTTGCGAAAGGGGGCTAGACGGAAAAAATTAAGACCAAAAGTTGGAACGACACTTTGCTATAGTTGTAAGCCGTGCGGCGTGCGCGTGTTTCTCTGTCTGTCTCTCTCTCTCTCTTATAGAAAGCAAGCCAGTTATACTTCGTTCCATCCGGGTGTCCCTTGACACCTCTCAAGTTTTTTTTTATATGTTATATTTTTATCAACCTTTTTAGTAGGTAGGTATGTTATATTTTTGGAGTCGTCTCTTCAGGCTCCTTGATTTTGCTACCCCAAATGATCTTGTTTTTTACTGGCATTTTGACGCCCTGTATATTAAATGTAGAATAACAAAGTGTCTATCTAACCTTTCAATGCCTCGGAGAGCACTTTAACCCGTTGTCAGGCTGTCGTAGATTTGTGACAAGCCTAAAAAGTTGATAACCAGTCTTCGGTACCAAGGCGTATTGTGTTACCTAGTTACTTGTTTGATAAAGTATCAAATTAAATTAGCTAGCGAAACTTCACAGACGCGGTGGGTATCGATGTGTAATGAAGATAAATTGAAAAAAAAACTGAAATCATAATTTCAATTAACTACAGTTTACTAATACTAGGGATCATTGACCCTGTGATCAGCTGTAGATAATTAAAATTATTAGTATAGAAAATATTGTTTTTTTTTTTGTATTTATATCGATAGCCTGTGAAGTTTCGCCAGTTAATTTAATATGACCTTCTTTAACTTGCGCCTTAACCTGCGTCAAATACATTAATTTTCTTTCATTCTTCCAAATAACCAGTTCTAACCATAACTTTGTTGCAGAGTTCGAGCCAATCCCCATAGAGATGGATCCGTCACTGAAGATGCGCTCGCGCACCTACAGCGCGGGCGCCGCTAAGACTGCGCGCAAGCCGGGACCCGTTACTGCTGCTACTGCGGATAAGGTATGTTTGTTGCAAGACTATTGCTGGACTGGAAATAAGGTTACCTAGTGCCCATACAAAAATGTCCGATTTAATGTTTGAATTTTATTTTGACATTTTAATTTTATTTTGACATTTAATTTTTTATTGATTCATTTTTTAATTAAATGCTGACATTTAAATATTATTATAATAATTTCATAACTTTAACTGACAAGGCTGACATATTTAATTTTTTATATTGTACAAACAAGACGCCAGCAGGTCAAACTACCCGAAACTGTCAAAATTCTTAAATATTAGTATAAAAAAAAAGATTTAAAATTAAAAAATAATAGTGATCCACCGGTGTTGGGAGCAGGGTCCAAGCTACCGGTGGTTAGGGCTCCAGAGACAGAAACCTCCTCACAATGCGAGCCGTATCGAGGAGTACTGCCTTCTGAATCAGGCCCTTGATCCAACCGCCTATCGAGAGCCTCGATTATTATTATTATTACTTGTACTCCCCGTCGTTGTAACCATTACAGTTCCGTACGTAAAGGGTGCCAACTGAACCCTATTACTAAGTTTCCGCTATCCATCCGTCTAAAACGCCCGCCCTTCACCACTTCCTAGTGCTATCGCTGGAAAGAAGAAGTGACGCAACAAACTGTCCAGCAGCACAGCTGTCTGTTCAGTTAGAAAACACTTGATTGTATACAATAATACGAATAATAAAAATGAAATTAAGTTAAAAATTTAAGGGGATTGCCATACAAGAAACGTGTTTTTTTAATATAATTATAGGTTTTAAATATTGTACTGTGGTACAATATTTGTGCTAGTCGGACTCGCACACGAAGGGTAGCCCCTTCGTGTGCGAGTCCGACTCGCACTTTGCCTGGTTTTTATAGTCGTTACAACGAGAATAAGACCCCTCGCCCACGGCGACTTTTTGTAGCGATGCAGTAGCGATGCTGTCGCGCGTTCGCATCGATACAGTCGCGATGCGGTCGCTAGCTGTTTACCCTCGCCCTCACCACGATTCTCAGTCGTGATGCAAACGCGATACTGTCGCGCTTCTGTCGCGATGCGAGTTGCACTGATGCTCGGTTCTCCACTCTCGCGCCACCGTTCGTTCTTTCGCCGTCGTTCTTTCCCCGATGTCGTCCGACACGGTCGCGCGTTTGCATTGATACAGTCGCGATGCTGTGGCGCGTTGGCATCGCTTCTGTAGTGCGTTGCAAATGTGACTAACGCACGTTAGTAGCGATGCTGTCGCGCGTTTACGAAACGCACGACAGCATCGCTACAAAAAGTCGCCATAGGCGAGGGGCCTAAAGTTCACAGTAATTTTGACAGTGATACAAAATCACAGATAAAATGTTAAATTCTGCCCTCTGTGTCCTAAAACATGCAGTCACAGTGACCTCAGCGCTGCCACCGACGACGCCGTGGAAGTGCCAAAGTTTTCAGCCAACAAGATATAAAATACAGTCGTGCCAGCGACACGGAGAAGTAAAATAACTGTAAATGAATTTGTTTTATTTGCAGCCAATAAAGAAGATCCTAATAGGCACGGTGACGGACGAGGAGCCCATCCCGGCCACCATCATAGCCACCGCGCAGGACAACAGCAAGCCGCCCGCCAGCTCCGCGCGTGAGTACTGCACTGGCATAACTTGTTAGCATTATCATCTGCCTAGCCTTTTCCCAACTATGTTGGGGTCGGCTTCCAGTCTAACCGGATGCAGCTGAATATCAGGATTTTACATTGAACGACTGCCTATCTGACCTCCACAACCAGTTACTGAGTAATACAATACCACTTGATAAGACTGGCTGTCAGACTTTCGGGCTTCTGACTACCCTGATCGACTGTCAAAGATCCATGAATGCCAGCCGGGGCCAACGGCTTAACGTGCTTTCCGAGGCATGGAGGGTTCTCGGTATGTAAAGATGGTCACCCATCTATAGACCCACCGCGGCAAGCGTAGCTTAACCTGATCGATGGACCCGTGCGGCCATGAGTTTGCGGTGAAAGCAGTATTGTCTGCAAATAAAACTGTTGTGACATTTAAAAATTGCAGAGTTAGTTAATGAACACAAGAAACAGTGTAGGTCCCTAAATGCTACCCTGGGGTACGCCATACTGGATCGGTAGTTCATCACTCTTGTAATTCTCTATAGTGACTAATTGTGAGCGATTAGTAAGATAACTCTTGAAGAGATCAAGTGAAGACCCTTGAGTTCTAAACTCTCAAGCTTGAGTAGAAGAGTGGAGATGGCGACAGTGTCAAATGCTTTCTCAAGATTTAAAAGTATGTTATCTTCTTATTAGTATAGTATCTTTTTGTCTTTTCTTCTTGTTATGTACAGCACATATATTACACATACATATAAAATGTAGAAATTTTACATAAGGTGACACAATGGGCGGTCTTATCGCCAGAAGTCCTCTACTGTATTGTTAACTAACATGAGGACAGCTTCACAAATTAGTAGGATTTCCTTCTGCGAGATTTACACACATATTCCAGCTTTAATTACATGACATTCTGTAAACTACATACGTAGTTGCTAGATGGCATATGCCTGAAAAAGAGAATTTTCCTATTGCAGCTGGAAAGTGGCCGTCGATCCGCGTGGCGTCGCTGGACTCGCTGCGCGGCGGCGAGGCGGGCGCGGCGGGCGCGGCGTCGCCGTCGGCGCTCATGCGCACGCGCCCCGACCTCACCATCGTGGCGGCGCGCCGCGAGCCCGACGCAGCCACGTGATGCGCGCGCGGACTGACTCACGTGCCCGTGTTCAAGTGACGAGTGATTATTATGTACTGCTGCCCGGTTTTTCTTAACTTTATGTCTAGATTTTTTGTGTGTGTTTCTTTACACTTATCCAGTCCAAGCAACGTTTATAGATCTTGGCCTTAGAGGACAGTAGGTTGCTGTAATATCTAATATGACATTGTAATCTTCAGTTTCATATTTCAAAATATGTAATCGTTTATTTTCCTTATATATATTTCCATAAAAATTGTTACTAAAACACGGGTCGAGTCCTAAATAATTTAAAGTGTTAAGCTATGACCAAACAATACTTAAAATTTAGAGAAAAAAACTTTTTTCGTACACTCTGAATTTTGTTATAAAATAATTAATAAAGACGGATTTATTAATCTCACAACATATTACCTATAAAACAGAATAAATGATGACTATAGTCTATTTCTATTTAAATATCCGATTAAGTAAACAAAATCACGAAAAAAGAATGCTCTGATAACTCGTCTACGTTTGTTCGCGAATTGTTGATGTTATTGGGAATTTAAATAGAAATTGATTATAATGTGCGTATGATGAACATGTTGACTGGCTATAGTTCTTGCTAGATAAGTATGCGGTACTCAATCTACCTACCTTGCTTTTTTCAAACTATGTTGAGGTCGGCTTCTATTTTAACCGGATGCAGTGCCTATCTGACCTACACAACCCAGTTGAGCCCCTCCGTGTCTTGGAGTCTTACCTCTTAGTAAGACTTTTCAAGATATTCCATATACGGACTGTTATTACGGGTACAAATTAAATTAGCTAGCGAAACTTCGCAGACGTGGTGGATATCGATATCTAAACACGATTAAACAAAAGACAACTGATTGTCTCAACACATAATTCAATTAACAATACTCCCGGCGCACTTTGACCCCAAAAAAAATAAATTTTTTTAAGGCAGTTTCGCTAGCTATTTTAATTTAATCCTATAGTTACTATATTTAACATCTGGTCTGAAAGTACCATTCTTCAAGTGGAACATCTCTTTTAAAATATTTAGAAGAACTATAGGAAGTCACAGCAGTGCAATTATTATTTTCGATTTAGTATAGTGATGACTGAAGCTTGTGGCGAAGCGGGCTGTTGTTTCAAACTCCTTTCCATAGACTTCGCATAATCTCTTTAATTTTCTAACCTAGCTTAGTATTACACGATAAAAAAAAAAATAGTTTTACCGGTTCCGCCGTTCCCTAGACATAAGCACACATACATACAAACAAAATTTAAAACAACAGCCTGTATTAACCGGAAGACAGATAAAACAGGATACACATTTCCATAGATTAAAAAGAATAATTAAACGAGTATTATAAAAAAAATTACTCAAATTGTAATTTAGCGTATAATATTATAGTTGTAATATATAATCATTTTTTATTAATATATTATTATTATAGATTTAGATATAAATTATATAGTAGAAAAGTATATTAGATAATACATATAATATATATTTTTTATCACTCGCTCGAGGCCTTCTGAATGAGGACACTTGAGTAAAAGTAAAATAAACTAAAATTCTTATACAGGATGTTTTAAAACTAAAACAAGCGTACAAGAAAATATTACACAGCTGATTTTGGTTATTAAAAGATGGCCATTATTTAACAGAGAGCAGTAGTGGCCGCGAACTTATGAGTTATAGGTCATGGGTTCGAACCCAAACAGGCATTTAACTTTGTGTAAATTATTTCATCACCACTGCTCTCAAAATGGCGCTGGAAAACATCGTGAGAAAACCTTCCTGTCCTAGAACCAAAAAATTCGAAGACATGTGACATCTACCAACCCGCACTGGGCCCGCGTGGTTGTAAACAGCCCACTCTCTCTTGAAGAGATGAGGCCTGTGTCCCAGCGGTGGGAACATTATGGGCTGATTATCCGTTTGTATGCATTATTTAACCGAAAGTAGCCCAAAGGCTCCTGTGGCCTTATATGGAAAGTCTAAAAGCCATATTTTTGCCCGTGCGGAATTTTTCCAACCTGCCTAGCCTTTTCCCAACTATGTTGGGGTCGGCTTCCAGTCTAACCGGATGCAGTTGAATACCAGTATTTTACATGGAGCGACTGCCTATTTGACGTCCACAACCCAGTTACTGGCTAACACGATACCCCTTGGTAAGAGTGGTTGTCAGACTTCCCAGGTTTCTGGCTACTCGTAACGACTGTCAAAGATCTACGACTGACAGCTCCGAACTTCAATAAATTCAGCCTATCGCAGTCTTCTGCTCGACAAAGGCTTCTCCGAGGTTGTGCCACAACACCCTGTCTTCCACCTTCCACATCCAGTCTGTTCCAGGCACCTTCTTAAGGACGTCGCGTTGGTCCATCTGGCTGGAAGGCGTCCCACTCTACACTTGTCAAATCCTACTAATATTATAAACGTGAAAGTTTGTATGGATGGATGTTTGTAACGCTTTCACGCCAAAACTACTGAATGTATTTGGATGAAATTTGGCACACAGATAGTTTATAACCAGGATTAATACATAGGATACTTTTTATCTCGATATTCCCACGGGATCGAAACTTATGTACGGTGAAACTGCGGGGCGCAGCTAGTTCTAAATATAATAAAATGGTTCAAAATCAGCGAACGTGTTCACGCTTGTTCTAAGTTTAATATATCCTGTGTAGCAACAGCTACGGGCACTATTATAACCTAAATTCCTCATCGGAGTATCACTTTGATAATCCAAGAATATATCGAATATATCCTCAAATATATCTACAGCTTTAATTAGTACTGGCGCTTGTAAGGGTATGAAGAACAGAACAGAACAGCTTCAGTAGAATGTTACCTGCTACGATCCACACATACTCGTTTTGCTTCGTTTAAGTTCATACATCTGCGGGTAACTGCGTAATACACTATGAGTAGCAATGGCTGTCACTTTGACAGTTCAACAACATTCATTGCGTTATTTACGTTGTTGAGCAGGAACATTTTTCGAACATAGGAAGCAATGAATTAGCAATATCCTTCGAAATGATTCAGATTGAACTTGATTACTTGAAAGTGTGTTACGCAGTGGTCAATGTATCCGATTTTGATCCTTTACAAGCGCCAGTAGAAGAAGCTGAAAAACTAAAACAATTTTATATTTCCTCACTAGAGCGAAAAATAAATAATATTATATACAAGAAAAAATAATATATATTTGTATATGATAATTGAATAGCTGTCAAATCCATGAAAAACCGTCGTTTAGCGTAATTTTAAGTATGTATGTATAAGTTGTAGGTATATCGTGAATATATATATAAAAAAATAATATATTTATTAACGACCTTGTTCCTCTGCGGTAGATATTATGCTAAGTTTTGTTAGCGGGTAACAATTTTTATTTTTCTTCCAAACCTCCATCTCTGGCCATATTGCCCTTGCCAATATTACCATCTACGCAGTGGTCTACCTCGATGGCGATGTCGATAGTATAATTCTGAAAAAAAAAATTACTATGTTCTATATTGAATTTATTAATAAGAAAATATTTTTTCAAGTCATGTATTTTAGTCGAATTTTTCGAACATAAGAAGCAATGGATTAGCAATATCTTTCAAAATAATAATAATAATAATTGTTGTTGTTATTAAAATTATTGTAATATTTGAAGTATTTTGTTACTCGCTAGCAAGCACTTGGCAAATTATGAAAGTTATTAACATTAATTAATTATTATTATTTGTTAAGACCAACTTCATGTCTTGTAAAGAGAAACGTTCATTAAATTAAAGTTTGTTTGTATTATTCAAGAATGTGTTTTAAAGATCTATGGGCTAGAGGGGGGGTGACATCTTGGTAGTAGGTATAATAGAGAAGTTTGGAAGAATAGGACATGCTGCGCCGACCCCAAATACAGGATCAAAATTAAATTAGTTAGCGAAACTGCAGATGACACGTCTATCGATATCTAAACACGATAATATAATATATATAATAAAAATAAAAAAGATTTGATGTGTTTTTCTTTGGGGTCAACGATTGCTAGTAGCGTTGTTACTTGTAGTAGGAATTGAGAAAATGTCAGCTTTTTTAAACTGATATTTCAAGTTTATACAATAACAGAGGTCGATGATCCCACAAAACAAAACATCTTATTTTTTTTAAATTATGTTTGTTTATCGATTAAGTCGGAGGAGTTTCGCTAGCTAATTTAATTTGACCCCGTCTATTGGGATAATAGCAAGAGAATGATGATATTTTAAAGATCAATGTTTTACACTTTACAGTATCCCACAGCTGGGCAAAATAGAAGAATAGAGACATATTTCCACTGGCGAGTCGATGTTAGCAGGCGGTTCATTTGTTTGCCTCATACCTATACGTATATAAAAAATTTATTCACGTTTCAAATTGACATTATTTCAAGTTAAACAAATATCAACTTTATTATAATTGATATTAAGTTGATTTCAGAGTAACTAGCACTATTGAAAAGTTATAAAAAAGTTGTAGCGTAAACTGAACTTTATTGTGTAGGAATTAAAGTTATTTTTCCATAAACTCATATTTGTTTACATTTTTTGTCGAATATGTCGCGATATGAAATTAGACAGTCTCGTTGGTCTCCTAATCACAAGCGCTACTGCTGACCATGAGGTCCTAGGTTCGATTCCCGGGTCGGGCAAAATGTTATTGGTTTTTTTATCAGGGATTTCTCAGCACCATATTTGGTGCAAACATTGCCGCGTGAAAAAAATAAAAACCGTAATTTTATCGGTACATTTTTCTTTACAGTTTTTATTAATCAAATTGGTTTTATTATTTTGTATTTCTACAGTTTAAATGTTATTTCTTTGTGATGTGAATTGCACACAGATCATATTATGAATTGTCAGTTTGTGACCATTTTTACGATTTTTAATATGATTCATATTGTTATCCTATTATGATCCTGCCAAAGTGGCCTTTTTAGGTCCCCAGGCGTGATGTTATGTAAGACATCCCACTACTGGCCAAAATATAGGAATCAATTTTGTTTTGTTATGCCAGCTCGTCTAGCTGTTAGTGAAATTTGTATATTCTTGAATAATATAAACAAATTATACTCATTTCCTTTGTTAATTCACTAACTAATGATTAAATGTATACAGTGACGAATATTATATTTTTTTATAATATTAAAAGTTGCGAAAACGGAAAATGGCGCAGATTCCCTTGTTCACAAACTAAACTAAATTTAAGTTCAGTGCATCTTTTTCTTTCTATTTCATTAAGAAATGGACAGAACATAAATGTTAGTTTAGTCCTGTCAAATTAAGATACTCCATAGACAGTTTAGACGTGATTAAAAACATGGCTACTAAAAATACATCAATTTACGTCAGGCGCTGACTAATTTGACAGGACTAAACTAATATTTATCTTCTGTCCTTTTCTTAATGAAATAGAAAGAAAAAGATGCACTGGACTTAAATTTAGTTTAGGTTGTAAACAAGGAATAGGCGCCATTGCTAATGAAACTTGCATGAATCTTGAAAATACAGATATAAAAATGTCACTGTATACAATACTACTTTTGTATGAAATGGTCAATTTTATGGCATTTTTTCTTAAAATAAATTGGAATATCATGATAACTATGAGTGGTTGTATTGATGATTTTAATGATTACTATAATTCTGTCGTCATATTTGTTACGGTCGCGAATCATATTTTTATCAACATTATGTACACTGACCAGGAAATAGCAAAAAACGTAAGAAAATTTGAATTTCGCGGGTTACTCTAGCACATCCACTACTATTTTCAGAGTAATTACTAACATAGAAATCATGTTCGTAAGTAGACACGAGGGTAACCTGTTCGCGGAGTGATGTTGTTGTAGACTGGGCTTAAAATAAAGGAAAAATAACTTTAAGGTACACATACGCAATTTGTGGTACTCACGACGATAAATCAAGCTATACATTTCCAGTATAAGCTGACTTCTAATTGTACAGTCGCCAAAGGAGATAAGTGACCAGGGTCGGCGGATATAGTTGAAGTTGAATAAGAAACCGATGGATGTTTTCGAATAAAATTAAATTTAATTAATAGAAAACAAATAGTTCATTTATCAAATTAAATTCCATTTCAAAATATCAATCGGTTTCTTACTAATTCTTCAACTGTATCCATCACTTATCTCCTTTGGTGACCGTAAAGCATATAACCATCGAGGTATCCGAGCAGCTTCGATGTATCGCAGCTGTGAGGCATGTGCATGTATTTGTTTTACATGGAGGTGACATCGAGGTAGCGAGCTATATCGCGACCACGACCCGACCCGAAGATGAATCGCAGTGAGCCCTCTTCGGCATGTCATTTAGTGTCTATGACTGATAAAAAGCAAGAGAGGGAAACTATAACGTACTCTTTTTAACTTATAGGATTTTTCTTATGTTAGAAAGAGACGTATGTAATTTTTTTGTTTTTTGTGTGCCTCTGTTGGTGATGTTGGTTATTTCTCTGAAGGTAGGTATACCGTTTTTTTGACGATTATATTTTTACTTTAATTGATCATTTTATACTCAAGGACCTACTATGACCCACCCTAATGAAATTGTATTATAATTATGAAGAACGATCATTATTTTTTATAATTTGTCCAAACCAATTGGATGTCTTGTACCAAATTGTCATTGTACTATTATTTATATGATTAAATAATTAAATATACTAAGTTTTTGTTATCAGACTCATAGGCTAGTTTTAGTATTTATTAAGAAAAGTTTTTTTTTAAATATTATTATTATGTAGCGGAGTTTTTTTTTTTTTCAGAAATTGTTAGTATTTTCTATGGCTTAGTTTGACAACTCATTATTTTTAGAATTATATTGTTATTTTAAGTCGTTGTCACAATTGGTTCTGTGTTTGCTGCCGATTTGGAGTATTTGTTTGATTTTCTGAAATTATATTATGTATTTTTATTAAAAAAATATTAAATTGGGTGTACTATAGGTAGGTACTACTCTGCCTTACCCTTTGGGAATAAAGGCATAATGTTATGTTTATAAATTAAATTACTCTTTTAGAAAGCAAGGCCTTGCAATGTTGCAACTACTCATTTTAAATGCAGCACAATCTGAAGCATGCCAAGTGATTATGAACTTAATTTCCAAATTTGTTCAGTTTAGTTTACAATGCAAGTAGGATAGTTGTCATATCTTTCTGAAATTGACTTATTTAGCATGTTTTTAAAGTCAATATTTGTGTGAATAGAAGTAGCAATAATATTAATTGGTTCTGCTGTACAGACGCCAGCAAATCAAGCTACCTGAAACTGTCAAATTTTCCCAACCTTAATGCTTTAGCGATTAAGTTGAAAATCTATTAAAGAAATTTGTCAAATCGTAGGAGCTTGATATGTCTGTGTATTAACGAAGAGAGTATAAATATTTGACGAAAAACAAAGATATTTTTTATTTACTTTTAGCGACTTGATTACCGATTGTTAACGGCGATGCCAAGAGCAAGGGTCTTAGTCTTAGTCAGGGGTTTTAGCAGTCTATGTATTTAGTTTTGGTGTCGAATTATATTGTTAAAATTATTCAAGCAATATTATGTATTTTTTAGGATAATATTTAGTATTTAACAATCAAATATTCCTAATCGGTAAAAATGGCGAAAAATGTTGCTAGCGTGATTGTTGTTTTTTTTTATGAAAATTTTATTTGGAAAAAAATTCAATCAACATGAAATAATGAATAAAATAGAATAAATATTTTACTTGTTTTGGAATCACAAAAAAAATGTTATTTCTTGTAATTAGTTACCCATATTGGTAATTAAAATGAACTAGTTAGATCTGTTATTATATTTTAATAAAATCTAAACTGTGAAATTATTAAATTAAAAATTGTGAAAAAAATTGTGTCCTTGAGGTTGACTTGTAACTTTGAAAATAAATATACTTTAACTGGTGGAATCATTTGCCTATAATAACATAGGTATCTATAATTTAAATAATGAGTTGTTCATGAAAATTGACGCCACCAGTTGGTGCCACTTTGACAAAATGTCTTCCATTTCCACAATAAGGGCTGATCTTTCCAACGCCATCTGGCGTTCAACTTTGTCGGAGGAATAAATTTGAATTTTTGAATTCTTCCATACAAATATAAATAAAATATATGATGACGTTTATCATTCGTTCAACAATCGGTCATGAAAAAAAAAGGCGCTTTGACACTTTTGACAGGTGACAATGTTAAGTGCTGACATCTCGTGAACGTTATTTCAGAAAACCCTCATCACAGAGTACATTTTTATCTCAATATCTAAGAGGCCGGACAAAACTACATGAAAAGTTTCTTTTTGACGAAGGTTTATTAGTTTTTTTTTCATGATTTCAACCTCATCGACACACAAATATTTTGTTTATTTTTTTTTTGTATTTAATTGTTATCATTAATGGAAAGACGCGCTGTTTCTAACTGTAATTTCTTTTGAAAAGACATCTTAATTCTGATGTGTATTTTAAATCACTAAAGCATGTTTTTTTTTAATCGAACCATCTTTAATCGCGTATACACGTCCTATCATGTTTGTCGGTCTGTTTGCCACGATACTAGAGAATATTAAATATGTCAATAAATTAAAAAATGTCTCGAAACAGCGCGCAACGTACCCCAGTATATTTTCTTCATGTTTCATTTTCACTGACTAGCCCATGTTTTGTAAAAGTATTTTACGCCCTGAATGCAATGAATTTAGTTAACAATATGTATTTATCATTTAAATAAATTTATTCGTTTTGTTAATGCGTTGACGCCATCATAACAAAACATAACTGTTTAGGAAATTTAATAAAAATAATAAGTTAATCAATTTTTATTGTTTTATTTTTATTACTACCTCGTTGGACTAGGTCGCAAGCCCTATTACTGAGAATGTGGTCCTGCAGTGCGATTCTGTAACCATCTCACCGTGAAAACTTAAGTGAAGTGAGCGTGGAGTGAGCTGTCATTCCAACGAATGCTAAGGGATTGACACTATTGACAGCTCACTCTAAGCTTACTTCACCTAACTTTTCACGGTGAGATTTTTACAGAATCGACCGGCTGCTTTTCGATTCCCGGATCGGGCAGTAGCAACTAGCAGCCTGCAGTTTGAATTTGTGCCCGGTTGAAGACATTAGGCTTCGCCCTATTAAATCGGACTTCGGTGGCAGCGCAGTGGTCATTTGACTGCATGTTTTAGGACACAGAGGGCAGGATAGGAGGTGGAGCATGGTTTGTGACATAGCTCCACAATCACACCCTACTGCCGTTCCGTCAAGGTAGGCCCGCTTTACCAGGTTGGACTTACATCTTCCCACTTGTGTCCGGAGACGGTTCAGAGTCTTCCAAGTGGACCACGGAAGGTTACACCCTGCAGGAAGATGCTCCTTTGGTGGTAGGTAGTAAGTATGAGAGAGAAGAGTACACTCAGCACGCGGGCACGCTCGGGCAGCGGTGTGTGGACCGAGGTCTTCACATTGACTTGATTCATCTGCCTAGCCTTTTCCCAACTATGTTGGGGTCGGCTTCCAGTCTAACCGGATGCGGCTGAATACCAGTTTTTTACATGGAGCGACTGCCTATCTGACCTCCACAGCCCAGTTACTGGGTAAAACGACCCCTTGGTAAGACTGGTTGTCAGACTTTCGGGCTTTCACAATAGCGCCGATTCCCTTGTTCACAAACTAAACTAAATTTAAGTTCAGTGCATCTTTTTCTTTCTATTTCACTAAGAAAAGGATAAAAGATAAAATATTAGTTTCGTCTTGTCAAATTAAGACAATCCATAGACAGTTTAGACGTGTTAAAAACATGGCTACTAAAAATACGTCAATTTACGTCAGGCGCTGACTAATTTGACAGGACTAAACTAATATTTATCTTCTGTCCTTTTCTTATTGAAATAGAAAGAAACAGATGCACTGGACTTAAATTTAGTTTAGTTTGTGAACAAGGGGATCGGCGCCATTGACTTAATTATTGCACGAAATTGTTTACAAGAAAATGTCGCGTTTAGGTATCCTGCCACAGTTTGCAACGGACAACGCAGTGGAAGTGGCAGTTTTGGGAAAACAGCATTTAAAATACAGTCGTGCCAGCGACACGGAGAAGGGGACGATCGGACTTCAACACAACTTCAAAACTTCTTGGTAGTGTAGCTTTGTAAGGGGCGCCCGTTGGCTGCGGCCTGCCGAAGGAATAATATAATATATAATATAATAATAATATAATATAATATCCCTGGACATTTCACACAGCGCCATCTAGTCCCAAGCTAAGCAACCTAATGCTTGTGTTATGGTAACAAGATGGCTGATAAACTACTTATATACATTTTTTTTTTTGTTGTAAATACATACATATTATAGATAGAAAAACACCCAGACTCGGAACAAATACATGTAGGTCATACAAATATTTGTTCCGTGCGGGAATGACCGGCCTAATATAGGTGCTGGCAAGCCTTCCTGCTTCCCGTGGAACCAAGGACGGCACCCTTCCCATCTTACACGTGTGATATTGCTCAGAACTGTGTATCAGAGTAACCTTACCCGCGACCTAGCTTACTTCTGAGGAAATTGTATGTATGAACCTGACTAAGGGCGAATGTCACTAAACTTATAAACAGAATAAGTCTTAAGTGGCTATGGGCCGGCCATATTATCCGTAGAACCGATGACCGTTGGGGTAGATGTGTTCTTGAGTGGAGACCGCGAATCGGTAAACGTAAGGTGTGACGCCCTCAGGATATGTGGAGCGACGATCTTCGCAGGATGGCTGGTAGCAGCTGGATGAGATTAGCCGAAAATCAAGTTGAAAAAGTTATTTGACTTTGGTAAAATCATCCCTTTAGTGTTTCTTTTATCTTAACCTGTTAGGGCGCGTTCACATTTAACGTCCGTTTTACAGGTCCGTTAAAACGTATGTGTTATTAGCGTATGTAGTTGTATGAGCGAGTTGACACATAATACAGTATTCCAGATCCAGTAGAAAATACCGATCCGACAAAATAAGCAGCAATCCGTTTTACAGGTCCGTTTAAACGTATGTGTTATTAACGTATGTAGTTGTATGAGCCAGTTCACACATAATACAGTATTTCGGATCCACTAAACTGATCCGCTCTTAAAATCAGTCCTGTGTGAATACTATCTCCAGTAGCGACGGATCCGTTAAAAAGGATCCTGTTAAAACGTACGTACCTTATGTGAACGCGCCCTTAGCGGCCTGCGCAACTTACCAGCAAAGCCCTAGCCGTAACAATAGATTTAGATGCGGTTTTTACCATAAGTAAAAGAATAGAGGAGCAAGCTCGAATCGGAACCCGTTGGATGCAAGAAGTACAGAACCGGTCGAAGTGGAGGTGGTCGGGGGAGGCCTATGTCCAGCATTTGACGTCTTTCTGCTGACATTATGATGAAGAAGCAAGCTCGGGTAAAGGAAAGGTATTCAAGAAATAAAGTTCACAAAATTACAGTAAATAAAAAAATATAATGACAAATTAGTTGACAAAATTTCAAATATTTACAGATACCAACCATTTACACAGATATACCAATAAATTAGATTTTAACACAAATAACTTTCATAGAATGGATACAAGTTTTTTACTATTTAAAACAATAATAATCATTATGTACCGTCAACCAAGTAACATTTGAAGTACAAAAATCGCTTTTACTGCTACGAGACAAGGACGCTTTTGGCGGTTAACTGTACATAAGAATATTACTGTCAAAAATAGACACATTTTTTTTTTTACATATTTACGTCAGTTGTTTGTTTATGTTCACAAAATAACACATTTAAAAAAAAATAGATTCACAACAGAATTATACGTCAACATATCGAAATTTTTTTTTGACAATTATGACATGACTCCCTTATATTAAAATATTTTTTCTAACACAGGCGATAGAATTAAATTTGCCAGTAATAATTGCTTATTACGCGATCAAAATAAGAAATACAATTCATTTATTTAGCAATGACTGACACTACTTGACATTGATTTAAATATTACAAAAAAATTGGGGAACTTTGAATATAAATCTGTACTCGTTCTAATATTATAAAGAGGAAAAAATTGTTTGTTAGTATCTTGGTTAATTTCTGAAACTACCAGTCGGATTTGAGAAATTATTTTTGCACTATCGCCCAATTTTTGAGGAAGGCTATAGGCTATTTAACATCACGCTACCCTTAGGAGCCAAGCAAAAGGAAAAAAGAGATAACGCGGCCAGGTGATGTGTTGCGATGGAGTGGGTCAGAAACTAGAATTATTATATTCTTATTTCGACCGCATAATAAATATATTCCGTTACAAGCGACCACTAAACTTAGAACAACATCATTTCAAGACATTTGTGACAATTTCTAATACAACAGTGCAATATTTTAATATTAACAAGATGATAAAGCATTCTGACATCAAAACACTAAGCAACGCTTGCAGAGGTCGATTCGTGGATGGATGACCAATCATTTATTAAATATATAGACCCGTCGGTGCCTCGGAAAGCACGTTAAGCCGTTGGTCCCGGCTGTCATTCGTAGATCTTTGACAGTCTTTACGGATAGTCAGAAACCCAGGTCTGACAACCAGTCTTATAAAGTGATATTGTGTTACGACGACCAAAGGGTATCGTGTTACGACGACCAAGGGGTATCGTGTTATAACGACCAAGGGGTATCGTGTTACGACGACCAAGGGGTATCGTGTTACGACGACCAAGGGGTATCGTGTTACAACGACCAAGGGGTATCGTGTTACGACGACCAAGGGGTATCGTGTTAGAACGACCAAGGGGTATCGTGTTACGACGACCAAGGGATATCGTGTTACAACGACCAAGGGGTATCGTGTTACAACGACCAAGGGATATCGTGTTACAACGACCAAGGGGTATCGTGTTACGACGACCAAGGGATGTCGTGTTACAACGACTAAGGGGTCATCTTGTTACTACGTCAGCAGTCGCTCCATGTAAAAAAAAAACTGGTATTCAGCTGCATCTGGTTAGACTGCGACCCCATCATAGTTAAGAAAAGGCTATGCAGATGATAACTCGCGAATGGGTAGAGGTGGAGGAGGAGGATAGTACGCCCACATCACGCCAGTAATGTTTTTAATTTTTATTCATCTTGTTAATATTCTTACTTGTCTAATAGACATATAACACGAATAACATTTAATATAAGTGGTCCAGTGCATAGTCTAAGAGACAGATGCAGATGTGTAATATTACTATATTTTATTTTTTTTTAAACTTGAGAGGTGTCAAGGGACACCCGGATGGAACGAAGTATAACTGGCTTGCTTTCTATAAGAGAGAGAGACATACAGAGAAACACGCGCACGCCGCACGGCTTACAACTATAGCAAAAAGTGTCGTTCCAAGTTTTGGTCTTAATTTTTACCCGACTAGCCCCCTTTCGCAACGCGCGATAAGGATCTTCGTTCCAAAAAGGTTGAAAGGCGCAGAAATTAAAAGTCACACATAAACATAACATCTAGCCTGTATTCCCCGAAAGGTAAGGTAGAGGTCACCACCTTATCTGACCACCGTAAGGACTATTTTTGCTTGCAGCGCATATTATTAGTCGACCTAAAAAGCATCCTCTTTTGTTTTACTTCCGGACGCAGCTGTGGTCATCATGTGCACGGGATTTTGTTTTCAAAATGGTCAGATATAGGTTTTGGATAGTACCTATAGCATTTAGTCAGTTATGTAAAGGGGAGGAGCCATGGTACACTTTTGGTTGATTCAACCAATTTGAAAGGTATAATTATTACAGTTGAAAGACACATACGCTGTTTAGAAGTCAATAAAGAAATAAATATTACACACCTGACACCCATACTCGTGCAAAAATATTTTTGAACACAGTTTTTTTTCTTTATATTTTTCTTAAAAATTCAACACTTACAGTATGTAATTACAAACGCCTTTTGCTACTAATATATTATTTATATAAATGTAAATACGAGTTTTTTTTTTCATTTAAAATATGTTATATTTTTGAAGCGCGATACATTTAACGATTGGACTTGAAAGCGATTTTTTTTTTGTATACAGGACGTTTAAATATTGCGACATTAAAAGACATATGCAATATGGTCAAGACAAGTCATTTACTCAACATACCAAGTTTATTTAAAAAAATATTCACGTTTTAATTTGCTAAGAAATATTCTCATTTATAATTTTGAGTGAATATTTAAAAAATATAAGCAGTCAAATAGTTCTCAAACACCCTGTATTTAATAAAATGGCTAACTATTATAATATTCATTCGCACTTTGGAAAAAGCTTTGCCATACGTACAAGACGGTATGAACCTAGGCTCTGCGAACTTTCGCGCAAGTTCTCACACTCGCCTTGTCATCATTTGGTTGCTAAAAAACCCCATTGCACAGCCTCCTGCACGAAGTTCGGACCGGCCATGATTTCTCGGCCATATTATTTAGGTACAATACAGGTATTCTTTATCATTTTAGTATATTTTGCTTAAAATATATATTATTTTTTCGTTGCAGTTTAATCGTAGCACAAGTTTGTCCCACTCACACATTGTCACAGAAACTGCGTAGGGTGGCGTGCACAATTATCGTCCATGACCAAGAAATTAATATTTTTTAAATGTAACATTTTAATATTATTTTAAATGTAATATTTTTGAAATGTAACATTTATCGATACAGAATCGATAATTGCTTACGTCATGCCTATAAGTATAATATCATAGCACTTTTAACTACAAAACAGTTTTAGTAAGCATTTTTAACTACTTTATACTACATATAGTATATTATTATGAAAACGTTTTGTACATACGAAAATCCGACAAGCGTTTTACGCATGCAGTTTTTAAAAACATCCGTTGTGTAGTTTCAAAGTGCTGTATTCGTCAAATAAACTTTATTTTACTGTAAAACAATTATATTATCAGCTTAAACACAGATCTAACATACTTAATTTAAAGATTCGAGTACTTTAGAGCTATTTTTTAAAGAAAGTTACATATTTTCTTTTTAGAATTACCCATTTTTTATTATTATTATGAGGATTTTAATTCAAATTCCTCACAGATTTACATTTCCTATGCGTTTAGCGTCTGAAGTACTCTTAGAAACCCTGGACATAAAAATAAATAAATGATAGATACATGGATGTAGCCAGATCGGGGTGACTCACCTCATTATGGTCATACAGTCTTCAACCACGTTCAAATTGACCATATACATCCAGAATTCTGGAAACTGACCCGAATCAGACCACTGAGAAAGAAAATTGACTATCCGGAATTTCCGGACGGCCAAAAATCCACATCTGGAAATTCCGGATGGCCAAAAATCCACATTCGGAATTCCGGACGCTATATTCTGAGACGACAATTCGATCTCTGCCAGTAAAATATTATTCCGATTTTTTTATTTTCCGGTAGTTAGACAAAATTCCGGATGGATAAGTCAGAATCGAAATGGCCGTTTCTCCCCATTCTGGCAACACCCATGGATGGAATGGAGGCGTCGGCTTTGTATTAACATTTTTACTTATTATCCCACTACATTATTTATTTATAATATTTATATTTTAAAAGTTCTTAACGCCATGGATTGGATATTAAAAAAAAAAAACGCATTATAAAAATTCTTGCCAATTGATGGAAATTATTTCAATAAATAAATATTATGTGATAGGTTTTGTAATAGCAGTTCAGAATCATCAATTATTTGCAAACCAGACTGTTATTTATTATTTGTATAACATGGCCGAAGAATCATTTCCGGTATGAACTCTTGCGCATGCTCTCTCACTCACACTCGCCTCACTTCACCATTTGGTTGCAAAAAAAAAAAAATTGCGCATGCGCAACCTTCTGCTTAAAGTTCGGACCGGGCATGATACATCAACCTTACTGTATGTAGATTATATTTTTGTTGTTTTGCCATGTTTTTTGCAATCCAATCCAGGGTCGTTAATCACCATTTAGTTTAGCGGTGACATGTAGGTGATATCGTCCCAAGGATGACGGTACAGAGGCTGCTTCATGCGCTTCTGGTCGAGGTAGTGGCCCACCAGGCCAATGGTGCGACCTAGCACGAATAGAGCGTTGATTGAGCCCATCGCAATGTAGTTGTTACCTTCCTCCCTGAAGACGGAAAAAAAGGCATTTATATTAGAGCAAGTTAGAAGAAAAACAAACTGAATGTCGCACTTAACAAAGCTCAAATTCCATTGCAAGCAAACATTTTTTTTTTTTGTTAAAAATGGTCACTCAACAATCATCATAATCAGCTAAAAATGTTCCCAACTGCTGAGACACATAAGCCTCCTCTATGTGTGAGGGAGTGGGCTGTAATCCACCACGCGGGCCCAGTGCAGGTTGGTAGATGTCACATGTCTTCGAATTTTTGGTTCTAGGACATGCCGGTTTCCTCACGATGTTTTCCTTCACCGTTTTGAGAGCAGTGGTGATGAAATATTTTACACAAAGTAAAGCGCCTGTCTGGGTTCGAAGCTACGACCGTAAATCGTAAGTCACGGCCGTTACGACTGGGCCAACACTCCCTTTAAACTTTTCCACAGCCGTGTAAACATTTAAAAGCGTGTACTCACTGCGTGAACAGCTGACAGTGGCGGAACATGTCAACCATGGCGGCGGCGACGATGCCGTCCACGTTGAGGATGAGGTTGGGCTTCTTGCGCGTCGTGATGGCTTCCACGTCCAGCGCGTAGCGCGTCACGGGCCAGGCGGGCCAGCGCGCCGTCACGTACGCCTTCAGCTCGCGCACGCGGGAGTCGGGGTTGTTGATTGATTTTACTCTGTGGGGAGAAAAGAAGGGGTATAATTATAAACACACAATATCCAAGTACATCCCGTATGCTAAGTTTCACTAGCTAATTAAATTTTACCATGTATATGTCGTCACCGTATGATTGTGAACACCGTTAAGTTTATAATCTCAATACTCCATTTTTTATTACATTCCATAGTATTACATAGAACGACGTAAAAGATTAATATGGACCCTGTCGGGCACAGCAAAATTAGGAGAGAGGAAGGCTATGAAGCTATCTTGCGAGATGATACACTTTCGATAAAATGTGAACTGTATCATACTGCTTACAATATAACGTTTTCAATTTCGATAGTTTATAATCTATGTCAAACCGTCAAATTGTGAACGAATCTGCACTTACCGAGTTCACAATCTGCCCTATTTTATCACCCGTAAAATTGTGAACCGTCCTTAATTTGTCGGTCTTAGCGGTAGCCGAATTGATATCAGTAAGGCTCAATTTACACTGCCGCGGAACGGATTGGAAGCGAGTTTTGGTAGCGATATTATACACAGCAAAATGAACTTTAAGTCAATTGTCTAACGTACAAACTAGATACGAGCTTATTACTATTACTATTCCCGAGAATGCGCGATAATGCTCCAGAAGATGCGCGACCTGTGCATAATTATGTGTGTATCTAATTTGTGCGTTACTCTTTTGACATAAAGTTCATTATGCTTTGTACAAAAAAAAAGCGCGTCCACTCCGTTCCACGGCAGTGTAAATTGGGCCTAACCCAGTCAGGGCACCCCGATCAAACGAGTTAGAACTGTGACCAATCGCTATTTCCAAGTTGGTCGCAGAAATTTGGCTATCCTATATTAGCGCAAGGTGCGATCCGTTGCATGCAAGTTTGATACCAGCCACTCGATACCCTTCCGTACTGTATCGAACATCTATCAATGTTATCGTAGGAGTCATCTAAGCGCTGTTCACAAGTACAAAACCCGAAATTTCAATGGCATTGTACTTTAATTTTTAAATTAACTGTAAAATTCTTGTATATATTTGCACACCTCATATGGTTATTAACAGTGTACCGTTCGACCTTCTGAAACATCCTCTGAACCTGTTTTATGCAAATAAATGATTTGATTTGATTTGAAAAAAAAAAAAGAAAATATTGTCAGTTTAAATCAAATACATGACCGCTATTCTTTCGATAGCTGTTTGTTGTCAAATGAGGTTATCGGAATGTGTCGTGAAATTTTCGATACGATAGCCTGTCGGATTGTTGTGAATAACTATGCAGTTCACAATTTGTCGGTTTGCTATGGACAGATTATAAACTATAGAAAAATAATGTGTTATATTGTAAAGGGTTTGTTGCAGTTTACAATTTTTCGATAGTTTATAATCTCGCGAGGAAGAATAGAAACTAACGATATTCATAATTATACGGAGACGTACACCGTAAAACTTTGATCGTTTTAATCCTTAAAAGGGGTTGTACTTCTTCATTATGAACAACTTTTACTACGGAACCAACTCTGAAATCGTGAAACAAAAAATCTGTTGATCCATACATTATGTCGAGTTATGCGAACATAAATCTATGGATCAACTGATTTTTTTTTGATGACCCCTTTAAAGGAATTAAAACGATCAAAATTTTACGGTGTACACAGCGAATTTTGTACTTCTTTTTTTTAGTTTGTAAAATGAAACACATTTACAAACAAATCATCAATTCGCCAACACATACCTATGGCCAATGCCCATGATGAGCTCTCCCTTGGCCCGCTTCTCGTTGACGAACTCCTGCGGGTGTTGCCCGCGGTCGTACGCGGCACAGAAGTCCAGCGCTGCGCGGTCCAACGCACCACCGAAGCGGTCGCCCTGGGGATACACACGTGGTTAGTGACGAGCTAATTGACACTATGTCAATTGCATGACGGCTGACCAAGAATGGTCTGGGTCAGGATGACTGGACCAAGAGAGATTTTTGAAGTTTGAGCAATACCAAGTTTTAGTACCTATTTGGTACCAGACATCAAATAATTGGTGCGTGCGTGCGTGCCTCGGAAAGCACGTTAAGCCGTTGGTCCCGGCTGTCATTCGTGGATCTTTGACAGTCGTTACGGGTAGTCAGAAGCCCGAAAGTCTGACAACCAGTCTTACCAAGGGGTATCGTATTACCCAGTAACTGGGTTGTGGAGGTCAGATGCCTATCTGACCTCCACAACCGACTGCCTAGTCGCTCCATGTAAAATACTGGTATTCAGCTGCATCCGGTTAGACTGGAAGCCGACCCCAACATAGTTGGGAAAAGGCTAGGCAGATGATGATGATGACATCAAATAATTGGTGCCTCGCTAAAGAGGGAAAATTATTACGAGGAAAGTGGCCAGCCATTCTGACTTCAGAATGGCTGGACCAAGTCGGCTTCACTTAGTTGTAGGTGTAATAAGTAGTTCATCTTTTCGTTAAAATTTAGTACCTCAACATGTTTTTCTTAATTTTTTTCGATGTGCCAAAAGTAAGTTACACCTAGAAGGAATTTTGAATGTAATCTGGAGCACGTTGATTTCACCTAGTTGTAGGCGTTATAATTAGTTCATCTTTTCATTAAAATTTAGTACCTCATTGGAACCTCCACATGTTTTTCTTAGATTTTTTCGATAAGCCAAAAATAAGTTACACCTACAAGAAGTTTTGCATATATATAATATATAATTTTTGTACTAAGAAAATTACCGAAAATAAACCATAACACACATAAATATTACGTATATTTATTCATTGATTGACACATTCATATTTTTTTGCATATAAATGACAGTGTGCATACATTTTGTTTTTACTAATTGTGATTCTTTCTTTCTTTCTACTCAACATGTCGTCAACAACAATATGTCAACATGTTGTCATTCTACTTAACATTTCGTCGTTACATTGCCATTTGAACCCTCTGCGGCAATGTGATTTGTAATTTCCCACGCCTTTCGGAGTCGGAGGTGGCACAAATTCTATAACAGACAAAAGGTGGTACTCTATTCATTTTAATGTTATATTTTTAGGTAAATCATTAATGCAAATTTCGACGTCGGAATTGGGCTCAAAAGCAGCAATATCTTTCAAATTATTTTCTAAGCACCTTATGCCTTGACAACCAGAAAGTCTACAACTCGACATATTTCTGTCACTGTTTAGCATTAAAACAGAAAATATTCAGGGACCAACTCTGAAATCATGAAAAAAACTCTTCTTTTTCTTATATTTTGGTCGAGTAGGTATTGAACCTTTTGTATGTAAAAGCTGATTATTTTTTGTTATATTTATAGATTCCTATTTATTTATTTTAAACATAATTAGTTGCGTTATAAAGTACCTACTGGCTTAAAAAAACCAGGCAAGTGCGAGTTGGACTCGCACGCGATGGGTTCCGTACCATCGTACAATATAAATTAACACTATACAGTGTAACATTTTAATAGTTTTAATTCTCTTAAGGGGTCATTGTACTCATCATTATGAACAACTTCTACTATGGGACGAAACCTGAAATCGAACTAGTCACTTACAATGATCAAACACACAATTATAAAATACACAATTATAAAAAACTAGCTTCTGCCCGCGGCTTCGCCCGCGTGGATGTCGGAAATTATCCCACGGGAACGTGGTAACAGGATAAAAAGTATGTGCTTCCCCAGGATGCCATCTATATCTATGCCAAATTAGAAGTTCAGTGGTTTAGGCGTGAAAATGTAACATACAGTTTCAAGTTCGCATCCTCCCCTTAAAAACCGAATTACCCGTTTTTGTCCCGTCAGTGGTAAATTTTCGACAACTTTACATATTTATTATTAATTATTTTCTGTCAAAAGTATCAATACTGAGTTTCGAGTTACTCAGACCGCGCATTCAATTTCTTCGACATAAACTTAACACCCCTATATCCCCCTTTGAGGGGTAGTTATGAAAAACTTATAATGATAAACTTTATTACTTACTTAGCTATATATACGTGTATGAATACGTGCTATTCTTGCCAAGTTTCAAGTTTATTAACTAAATGAATAAGATTTTTCATATAAACTGTACCCCCGCTTTTCACCCCCACATGGGTGGAATTTTGAAAAATCGTTTGGGATTGTTCATAACTTGATTCAAAGATTATTTATACCAATTTTCGAGTTAATCAAGCCACGCATTATAATCCTCTCTTGTAAAATTAACTACCCCTTTTCAACCCGTTAGGGGCAGATTTTCGAAAAACCCTGATACATGTTACTCTTAATTTTTGGTCTTAAGTATAAGCACTGAGTTTAGAGTTAATCGGACCGCGCATTCAAATTATTCCACACAAACTTCAACACCCCTATATTCCCCTTTGAGGGGTAGTTTTGAAAAACTTATAATGATAAACTTTATTACTTACTTAGGCGAGTATTCTTGAAAAGTTTCAAGTTGATTAACCTAAAGAAGAAGATTTTTCATATAAACTGTATCCCCGCTTTTCAGCCCCACAGGGGTGGAATTTAAAAAAAATCGTTTGTGATATATTCATAACTTGAATCAAAGATTATTTATACCAATTTTCGAGTTAATCAAGCCACGCATTATAATCCTCTCTTGTAAAATTAACTACCCCTTTTCAACCCGTTAGGGGCAGTTTTTCTAAAAACCCTGATACATGTTACTCTTAATTTTTGGTCTTAAGTATAAGCACTGAGTTTAGAGTTAATCGGACCGCGCATTCAAATTATTCCACACAAACTTCAACACCCCTATATTCCCCTTTGAGGGGTAGTTTTGAAAAACTTATAATGATAAACTTTATTACTTACTTAGGCGAGTATTCTTGAAAAGTTTCAAGTTGATTAACCTAAAGAAGAAGTATAAACTGTATCCCCGCTTTTCACCCCCACAGGGGTGGAATTTAAAAAAAATCGTTTGTGATATATTCATAACTTGAATCAAAGATTATTTATACTAATTTTCGAGTTAATCAAGCCATGCAGTAAAATCCTCCCCTGAAAAATTTACCACCTCTTTTCAGCCCGTTAGGGGTAGATTTTCAAAAAACCCTGATACACATTATTCTTTACTTTCAATATTAGGTATAAATACTGAGTTTCGAGTAAATCGGACTGCGCGCTAAAATTCTTCCATACAAACTTTAAAACCACCCAATCCCTTATTAGGGGGTAGTTTAGTAAAAAAAAAACTGACAATCTTCATAATTTATTTAGATAAGTATTCGTGCCAAGTTTCAAGTTTATTAACTCAAGGAATAAGATTTTTCATACAAACGAATTCCCCCCTTTTCACCCTCTTAGGGGTGGAATTTCGAAAAATCCTTTCTTAGTGGATGCCTACTCTTCACGAAGAACACACCCTCCAAATTTCATGTCTGTAGGACCAGCGGTTTAGGCTGTGCGTTGATCTATCAGTCAGTCAGTCAGTCAGTCAGTCAGTCAGTCAGTCAGGACTTTGAATTTTATATATATAGATGGTAGTGTAGCAATCTCTGAATGTGACGTCACAAAATTTCTGGGCCTTTACATAGATAGTCATCTGACTTGGAAACATCATATTAACGCTTTGTCGAAGAAGCTTAGTCAATTTGCGTATGCTCTGTACAAACTGTCAAAAACGGTAAACCGCATTACAGTACAAATAGCTTATAATGCTTATGTGACTTCTAGCATTAGGTACGGAATCATTTTGTGGGGCAACTCCACTGACAGAGACATTGCTTTTAAAGCTCAGAAGAAATGCTTGCGATCGTTTACCAAATTACAATTGATTGATAGTTGTAAACCATTGTTTGAGGAACTTAGTTTGCTCGCTTTACCGTCTATGTACATCAGGGGTTCCCAACCTTTTCTTGGTCAGGGACCACTTTTATATTATTCTTGTTAGCAGGGACCACTATGTAGGTATAATAAAAATAAACTGTAATAATCCAACTGAAACTTTCATTAAAAACTTAATAGGAATTACATACGGCGGCCCGACGTATCGCCCCCTCCACCCGCGCTCTTCTCACTCACTGCACGGCGACCAACGGCTCACCGCCCGCTAAATTTAAAATCGTTCGCGGACCACATTTTGGCTTCTGCGGACCACTGGTGGTCCACGGACCACTGGTTGGGAACCACTGATGTACATATATGAAATGGGGGTGTTTATTCGATGTAACCTTCATTTATTTGAAAAACTGCGCTCTCGCCGTTATCGGAATACCATTCAAGTTACCCCTCACAAAACCGCATTTTTCGGCAAAAATGCGCTAGGTATGCCCCCAAAAATATATAATAGTATACCAGTAGCTATTAGAAATAAAGAGTATCTGGGATCCTTTAAGAGGTCTTTGTTTAAATTCCTTTTAGATAGATGTTACTACTCCATCACTGAGTTTACTAATGATAAACAGAGGTATGACGATTGCGACATGCCAATCAAACACTTATGATTTTATTTAATTCAATATATTTGACATGCTTTTTCTTTTTTAAAATAATGTAATCTATTGACATGCCTGTATTGATTGTACCTTATCATTATTATAAATTCCTTGTTTATGTTAATTTTGTACGCCATATATTGGCAAAACATAGTGCACATATCTTAGACTATATAATATCTGTAACCATACCTATGTTTAACAAAATAAATGATTGATTGATTGAAACTTTTACCATTTGTTTAAAAAAAATACTTGAGTTTAAATAAAACACGATTTTTGTATGGGGACCTACTTTCGTTCTATACTTTATTTTATTTTCATTATTTTTGGATACAGCGGCAACAGACATAATCTGTGAAAATTTCAACTGTTTACTTATTACGGTTCATGAGATACCGCCCGCTGACAGACAGATGGACGAACAGCAGAGGTTTAGTAATAAGGTTCCGTTTAGCACCCTTCGGTTACGGAACCCTAATAAGATCAGTTTTTCAAATGCCATCAAAGATTGATGTGTATTTATCTTTCAATAAATATGGATGTACAGACGCCAGCACATCAAACTACCCGAAACTGTCAAATTTTCCCAATCAACTTTGAATCTAATGCTTTAGCGAAAAAGTTAAAAATCTATTAAAGAAATTTGACAGATTGTAGTAGCTTCATGTCTGTACATGTAATATTAAAACTTATATGTGTATAAAAAATATTTTCGTAAATGTATTTTCTTTGTCCAAAAATAAACTGATAAAACTACTACTAAAAACTGATGAATCTGTTTTTTACTGATACGCCTTCATTGATAGAAAACTGGAGAGGTTTAGCTACAAAGAAAAAACAGCATAAAAACAAAGATAGGAAAACAAATGATTAAGGTAACTTTGTTGAGAAATGGTTCGATTACACCGTTTGCAGATAAACTCGATAATAAATTACTTAAAGTCACACCCGGACTTATTACTCCTTATTTATTTATGAAAATAGTCTACTTTTGGAATGTTTGTAAATATGTGAGCACCATGTATCTATCACCTAGTCAATTTATATGTCATGGTTTCATAAATTCATTTTAATTCTTTTACCTATTGTGGTATAGTAATTTTATTTTTAGGTGCATCGTCTTCACATATAATTATATAATTAATGTATGCAAAGTATTGTAAAACATTTTTTTAAAAGAGTAACGGTGGAGTTTCTTGCCCATTCTTCTCCATACGAAAACTACCTTTTGGAAGGGGCGACTAGAATCAATTTTATTTTAATTTTGACGTTCAAAAGTGCCTTTAATGTGCCTATTTGAAATAAATGATTTGACTTTGAATAGACGTCGAAATTTGCATTAATGATTTACCTAAAAATATAACATTAAAACGAATAGAGTACCACCTTTTTTCTGTTATGGAATTTGTGCCACCTCCGACTCCGAAAAGCGTGAGACATTACAAATCACATTGCCGCAGAGGATCCAAATGGTAATGTTACGACGACATGTCAAGTAGAATCACAATTAGTAAAAACACAATGGATGCACACTGTTATTTATATGCAAAAAAAAACATTAATGTGTCAATCAATGAATAAATATACGTAATATTTATGTGTTATGATTTATTTACGGTAATTTTCTTAGTACAAAATAAACATTATTATATATGCAAAACTTCTTGTAGGTGTAACTTATTTTTGGCTTATCGAAAAAATCTAAGAAAAACATGTGGAGGTTCCAATGAGGTACTAAATTTTAATGAAAAGATGAACTAATTATAATGCCTACAACTAGGTGAAATCAACGTGCTCCAGATTACATTCAAAATTCTTTCTAGGTGTAACTTATTTTTGGCTTATCGAAAAAAATTAAGAAAAACACATGTTGAGGTACCAATGAGGTACTAAAACTTGGTATTGCTCAAACTTCAAAAATCTCTCTTGGTCCAGTCATCCTGACCCAGACCAAGAATGAGAGCTGAGAATGAAGGTTGAATGCCATTCTGATTCCAGTGCGAAAAAGAGATGAAGCTATCGGTCATGTATAGCTCCGTCTCTCTCTCTTGCACTGGAATCATGAAGGCGAAACGAATGAGAGGGCTGAAACGCCATAATTTACCTATGGTTTGTATTTACGGACAATCAAAGTATGACACTTTCAAAATTCAAGGCTATATTAATCATATCATTTGAAACGGAACGTCATGTAAAGGGAATAAAACTCTAAATTAAATTCCCTGTTCAAAAATCAAATCACCGACGCGTAATGTCGTAAAAAAATATGAAAATAATTACTATAATATTTTGATCTTGATGCATGAGACTTTTTGATCAATACGACTTTTGTTCATTGTCCTTTCAACACAAAGGGCTTCAGAATCATGGGCTGAATTCATGGTTACAGTTTGCGCGTCAATGTCCCTAGCACCCTGTATTGACTTAATGACATTGAGTGATGAATGAATGATTAAAATCCTTGTAATGATGTATTTCGTCACTTACAATGGTCAACAGTCCGCTGACTACAGAGGATATGAGGTCCTTGCCGGCTCTCGCGGTGACCATAGTGTTGTGTGCGCCCGACACGGCGGGGCCGTGGTCTGCGGTTACTATTAGCACGAGCTCGAAGAACTTCGACGCCCATTCCGGGAGTTCGCGTTGGAACCTGAAATTAAAGATTATATTAGAAAAAAACAAACACTTTTCATTATTATTATTTTTAGGAAAAAATAAGGAAAAGTGTTTGAAATTGAGACATGAAACCAAAAAACACAAAATAAAATCTATGGGATAGTTACCATGCTCGGTCCGTGGATGGGTAACCATAAATTCCATACAAACGCACAATGATACAAAGCGCGGTAGTTGAAACCACTGTGGGGGTACTCTCCGGCGCGACGTTCGTGTTAATTCAGAAACACGAAGATTACCGAAGCGCAGTATTTTTCTGGTTTAACTGCACATAGTTGGGTTAAGGCTGTGCCTCGGAAAGTACGTTAAGCCGAGTCCCGGCTGTCATTCGCAGATCTTTGACAGTCGTTACGGGTAGTCAGAAGCCTCTGTTAACCAGTTTCACCAAGGGGTATCGTTTTACCCAGTAACTGGGTTGTGGAGGTCAGTTAGGCAGTCGCTCCATGTACAATACTGGTATTCAGCTGCATCTGGTTTGAGTGGAACCCGACACCAACATGGTTCGGTAAAGGCTAGTGGTGATGATGCTTACCATAACAAGCTGATGGTGCCACCGACTCCTAGCTGCCTCTCCAGGACTTGACTAATGGGTACTCCGCAGTACGACAGCTCGTTTCCTCTCTCGTCGCAAATTGTACTGATGAAGGCGGCTGGTTTCCTGATGATGCCCAGTTTCTGGAAGATTGAGAGGAGTTATAGAAGAACTTTGTGATAAGAAACAACTTTTAATTCTTTCGTTGAAGAACAACTCCATCTACACATTATAAAGAATACAGAACCTCCTTTTTTGAAGTCGGTTAAAAAGCGACATCTTTCAGACTTGGATGTTTTACCGTTTGTAAATTTTCTTTTCTTTCTGTCAGAATTTGTAAGAAACTAACTGCCAGATAAGTTATCCGGACTTATCCGGGGATAGTAAAACATGAATCTATAGAAATAAATAAAATTGAAGTGTCTGTTTTTACTAAATGCATATGAAAGTATATACAATGTTTTAAATTTTTGTGTCTGCCTGTTTGTTCGGGGTAATCTCCGAAACGACTGGACTGATTTTGATAGAACTTTTACTGGCAGATACCTGAAGGCCACTTCTCGTAATTTAAAACGTTAAAAATCTAGTCGCAGTCTCATCTCGGCGACAAGCAAATGTCAAAAACTTGTCAAAAATGTAGGGAAATTAGAGGTATTTTTGACAGATTGAGACTGAGATCAGACTGTGAACGTTCTTAAAATTAAGAGAATTGTCCCTCTTGTGTTATAAGGAGTAACTTTTATTTTAGTAAAAGAATTAGGGTTAAAAAACAAAACCCATAAAATTAATTTGTTTTTCGACATGCACGCGAACTAAGTCGCGGACACAGCTAGTACATATAACAAATACTCACTCTTGCCCAGTCGTAGTCCATGGGTACTTTAGGAGGCTCCACCTCTTCCTTCACGATGATCTTGCCTTCCTTCACCAGTTTCGAGTACACCTGTTAGATAAACATATTTAATCAGAAAACTTGGAAAGTACAGTGATAAAATCTTCTATGACATTGTCAGAAGCCCGAAAGTCTGACAACCAGTCTTACCAAGGGGTATCGTATTACCCAGTAACTGGGTTGTGGAGGTCCGATAGGCAGTCGCTTCATGTAAAATACTGGTCTTCAGCTGAATCCGGAAAGACTGGAAGCTGGCCCCAACATAGTTGGGAAATGGCAGGCAGATGATGATAATTGCCGTTGTATTTTTTTTTTTTTTCAGAAGCTGTTCTTACACGTATGAGATAACAGGGTGTAAAGTTCACTCATACTCTTTAGAAAAGGGAGGATCCTCCGAGCAGACGGGTGTCGTGTCTGGTGGGCAACTGCCCGATGTATCATGTCGGGCTGTTGTATATATGCTAATTGCGCTGTAAACTCTGCTTGCGCGATGTAGGATTTTGTGTGACGTCAGTATCGCGTAGTTCGCAAGTGGAAAACTTGAGAGGTGTCAAGGGACACCCGGATGGAACGAAGTTCAAAGAGAGAGAGAGAGAGAGAGAAACACGCGCACGCCGCACGGCTTACAACTATAGCAAAAAGAGTCGTTCCAACTTTTGGTCTTAATTTTTTCCGTCTAGCCTCCTTTCGCAACGCGCGATAAGGAACTTCGTTCCAAAAGATTTTTATAATAATTATAAACATTATGTCACCTTATTAACAGCATTGCCGAGCGTGTCGAAAGAATTCGGCACCTCAGCCCCGTACGCTTGGAGCGCCGCATTCTTAGCGACCGCCTTCTCCATGGCCGAGCCGGCGAGTGAACCCGCGTGACCGAACTGTACTTCTGACGTGAACATGTCTGCGGGATAAAAGTAAATTTTGAGTCAAATAAATGTTTTTTTTATTATTTTTTTTATTGACAATGGGCTCACTCTTGACCTCAATCCAGCCCAGAGGCAGGCATGAGATCTACGGTGGAACGAGCTTGCCCAGAAGAACCCTATTCACTCTCGCCTTGAAGAGATTCGGGTTGTATGAACTCGGGAATGCAGACGCAGGCAGACGATTCCACTCCTTAGCTGTGCGCATCAGAAAAGATGACGAGAAGCGCTTAGTGCGTATATATGGTTATTTAGGACTGGTCAATTTATTTGCGCATGCGCATCTGTCGCATGTCGGAGCAGCAATATGCAAAAGCCACAACTCAGTAGATCCCAAATGGCAGAAAACGTATTTTTTCAATCGACTGTTAATTTTTATTCGTGGAATAAGATTGACGTCTAACAGATTTTGTATGGAAGAACTGTTAAAAATTCAAAATTATTCCTCGGATAACACTATCTGGTGTTGGCAAAAAACAGGTCTTAAGTTGTCAAAAAATAAAAGGTCCGTTTTGACATTTGAGAATGCATTCTTGACACCTGTCAGTTTCATACAAACGAATACGTGTTTTGCGAATTTGATCTTTATTAACTACTAGAACTGTCAATGTCAAAACGTGCCCTTTATTTTTTGACAACTTTAGTGACGTGTGAAATATTCTTAGCCAAGTAATAAACAATATTAGCGCAGTGGCTGAGCGATCAGACTGCTGCGCTGCGTGTCGCGGGTTCGATTCCCGCACAGAACAAATATTTGTAAGTCCTACATGTATTTGTTCTGAGTTTGGGTGTTTTTCTATCTATAATATGTAGGTATGTATTTACAACAAAAAAAAAAAATGTAATAAGCAGTTTATTAGCCATCTTGTTACCATAACACAAGCATTAGGTTGCTTAGCTTGGGACTAGATGGCGCTGTGTGAAATGTCCAGGGATATTATTATTATTAATATTCTATTCATAACGAACGAACTTATGAACTAAGAAGCGGGGGTTCTGGGAAGTAGTTGGCGTTAGTTAGTGAATTAAACAAGATTAGTGTGTAAGCAGTGGACTCACCGGAACAGGTGCCGATGCACCAGGCGACGATGGGTTTCTTGATCTTCCCGTCGCGTATCGCCCTGCACACGTGGTACTCCTCAACTCCTCCTACTTCACCGAGGAGGACTAGCATTTTTACGTTGGGGTCGGCTTCGTATCTGTGTAATGAATAATAATAAATTGATTAGACAGTGTTGGTTGATTTGTATTGAGAAAAGTACCGACACTGCATCCTGAGGCGTAATTACATAACACAATCGTAATACCTTTAATTTTGTCATTTCAACAGCATTTGTAGCGTGATTTACGTTGTGATCAGGCGAGTACCTAGGCTATTTTCTTAAAAAGTTCTAATTAGTTCGTCAGTTAGATTATCAAAAAATATTGAACCCGAATTTTTTCTTTTGTCAATTATATAAAAAAAATGATGAAGGTATCGCCCGTTAAAGTTCCGCGTGACGTCACTTGCTTGCGACACTTTTCCAAGCAAGTGACGTCACGACCCCCCACTCCCAAATTTTGAGGCGCTTTATCTTTGTCATTTTTTGTTTGATTGACAAAAGAAAAAATACGTGTCCATTATTATTCGATAATCTAACTGACGGACAAAATATAAGTATTATTTTTTCACCCAGGCAACTACCCTATCTTTCAAACACATTGTTGCTATGAGTAAGGATTTTTGTAAGGAAAGTGTGTTACGCAATTGGAGTGCTGTTCCACCTCTGAACAAGTTCTTATATCTGGGGGGCAATTCTCGTAATTTTAAGAACGTTCACAGTCTGATCTCAGTCTCAATCTGTCAAAAATACCTCTAATTTCCCTACATTTTGACAAGTTTTTGACATTTGTTTGTCGCCGAGATGACACTGCGACTAGATTTTGAACGTTTTAATTAATAAAATAGTACTGACCTCAACAAGTGGTCAATGAAGGTGGTCCCGGGGTAGCGGTCTCCGCCGATGGCGACGCCCTCGCAGACGCCGTCCGCGTCCTTGGAGATGATGTTGTTGAGCTCGTTGGACATGCCGCCCGAGCGGGACACGTACGCCACGCTGTGGGAGAGAACACATTAATAAAAGTTATGAACGAAAAAAGGGAAATATTCATAGGCTAGTTGCCTAAAAAATTCTAAGTAGTCCGTCAGTTAGATTATCAAAAAATATTGGACCCGTATTTTTTCTTTTGTCAAATAAATAAAAAATGATGAAGATATCGCCCGTTAAAGTTCCGCGTGACGTCACGCCTTGCTACACTTTTTAGAATGGCGTGACGTCACAACCCTCTACTCCCAAATTTTGACGCGCATGATCTTTCGTCATTTTTTGTTTGATTGACAAAAGAAAAAATACGAGTCCATTATTTTTCAATAATCTAACTTGCGGACTAAATATAATAATATTTTTTTTACCCAGGAAACTACCCTATTATATGCGATCGCCCCTTACATGTTGATAGTTTTAATTCTTAAAAGGGGTCATTGTACTCATCATTATGAACAACTTTTACTACGGGGCCAACCATGAAATCTTGATAAAAAAAAGTTCAGTTGATCCATAGATTATGTCGAGGCCCTATGTTGATCAAAATGTAATTTGCAACAGTAAATTCCTAATACAAAATAATAGTGGTTAAAGTCATCGGCTAATACGGCAACGTAGACAACGTTATATTTAATAGCACATGTCAATTCTATTTGCAAGAATTTGAGGTCTATGAACGAACTGCCTCAGCGTATGAGCATAATAAAGTAAAAACGTTAAGTTCGTAACACGATAAAATGTCTATCAATAATTTAGTAGATAATCGAATCTTGCGTAAGTGTAAGGTATCTAAGCTCGCGACTTGAATCGCGGAGACATCGCGTAGACGTTGCATAGACGCTGTGGAAATGCGCATAGACCTTAAGGTATCTAAAAACGCGACGCAGTGACGTTTGCGTTGCGTTGCCGCAGCGTATACGTTGGACTAGCGCCTGCACTGGACCAATGCCAGATAAGGAGGCTGTAGCGGTATCTACAACGCCACATGCGAACAACGCGTCAAACTGACGACACGCAAATCCTGCATCTCGCAAGCAGAGTTTACCGCGCAATTAGCATACATACAAACTTCCCAAGATCAATCGTTGGGCAGTTGCCCGCCAGACACTGCACCCGTCTATCCCGGATCCTCCCTTTTCTATGGAGTATGAGTGAACTTTAAACCCTATTCCTCATACGTCTATAAGGCTATAATGTAAATGCCTATGTTAGACATACACTTGGTGCGAAAATACTCTAAATAAAGTGACTATGACATACCTGCCAGGTCTGTACAGTTTGCTGTCAATAATGTTATCAATCATGCCAGCGGTGTTGCCGATCTTGAAGCAGCCTGGTTTAATACCACCCACTGTGGCGGGACCGATCACATTAACCTGTAAGGAAATATGAAGACTTCATTAGAAAAATATATAGAATAGGATGTTTCGCCGACTACAAATAAATTCGGATAAGGGCGAGAGAATGAGAGAATTTCTGATAAGGTAACAGTTTTAATTAAAATATCTTAAATAGTTGCAATGAAATTTGAACTCTATCATGCACGACATTGAGTTTGTGTTTGCAAAACATGAATCGTAAGATTCAAAATTCAGGTTTAATTAAATACTACTTACACCACGTGTGTCAGCCAGTTTGATGATCTTCCTCGTCATGTTCTCAGGGATACCTTCGGCGATGATGACGACGGTGTTGATCTGAGGGTGCTGCATAGCCTGTAACACGATAAAATAATTTAATAAAAATAACTTACGACGGAGAAGAATTAAAAAAAATAAGTAAAAGGTGTGCCCAGCACCGGGACCCAATGTAGGCTAAAAAAAAACACAGTAAAAAGTAGGAGATTTTAAGAGAATACAATTTCTGAAGCTCAATTCCCGTAATTAAAAACGTTCAAAATCTAGTCGCAAACTCATCTCAGCGACAATCAATGTATGTATGTTTGATGTGTTAGAGATCTTGGCGATAGTACGTGAACAGTTCGACCCTGTATCGCGGCCGCGAGGTAACGTGAACAAGCACTAAGGAAGATCATGGATTCCTACTAGCCTCCTGTACAAGTCTTGTGAAGTATAACAGTTCGACAGCTATTTATTATGGGCATTGTATTAAAACAACACAAAGCTCTACCCTACATCACTAGATATACTAATAAAAGACGTAAAGATATAGTTTGTCCACAAAATTCTGCAAAATATGCTTTTATAGCCAAATTTTACCTGTACCTCGGACCTCTCCTATACATTAAACTAAACTCGAAAGCAAACATTTATTCTCTGAACTATACAAATTGTAAGAGAATCCTCAAGGAAGCTCTCCAAAGCATGTCTTACGAAGAAACAGAGAATTTACTAACTGTTTTAAAGTAAATATAGGTATACAAATATTTATCAAATTTAGAAACTAGGATCTATTGTCAACTTTTGATTATTTATTAATTTTTAAAGACTGTTTTAGCTCTTTTCGCCTGAAACACAGGATTACCTAGTTCAGGCACATAAATCTTAGAAATATAATTTAAATTTAAGCAAAACTGTACTACTTTTTATACCTTATAATTTTTTGAATAAATTTATTATATTATTATTATATCATGGAGCACACACCTGCATGGTGCTATCGTAAGCCGAGCGGAGCGACGCGAAGTTGACGAGCACGGTCGCCTCTTGGTGTTTGCGCATTGACACGTCCATGTCGGAGTACACTGGAATAAAAGGTTTTAACATAAATCAACAAACATAATCTCATATACAGCGTGTGACGAAATATGAAAAAAAAAATTTGGCCCTCCCATAGTAAATCAATCAGCTGGTAGTCAGTTTTGTAAGGGAGGGCCAAATTTTTTTTTCAAATTTCGACCTATGTTCTTTGGAGAAATTTGTTGAGTTTCATGAGCACATTCACCTCCTTCAGGGTTGATACCCCCCTTCCGTTACACGCTGTATATACAAGCTGTTGTTTTGCATCCTCGTCAAATTTCAGGAGGCTGCTAGGAAAGACATAAATAATCAAATAAAATTACGATCCCTGGTAAATAATGAATACATACTTTTTTTTAGTTATTTAAGTTTGACAGTACATATTTAAAAATACACCACTTCCAAAGAACAGAATCGCGTTATTGTATCGTAAAAGCGGCCGCGTTTTTATGTGTGTGTAAAAGGGCAGTTATAGTGCGGTCTCAGACAGGCCGCGTTTTAATATGCGTGTCCCACAATCTTTTCCGAAAATTTGATAAAAAAAAACCTACTTATTTTATTATTGATTCATGTCGAGAATCAGTAGCATAGTTACCTCCTTGAATTTGACGAGGTTGCAAAACAACACCTTGTATATATATTTTTAAATGTAATTCACAAAAGTTATGTACAATCAAAAATATATTAAAACAGTTCCAACACAATATTTCTGATTGACATCTACTAGATCTGAATCTCCATGGAGGTATAGAGGTATAAGGAACAGGGTATACAGTTCACTCATACTCCATAGAAAGGGGGAGGAACCTCCGAACAAACGAGTGTTGTGTTTGGTGGGCAACTGCCCGATGACTCATGTCGGGCCGTTGTATATATGCAAGTTGCGCGGTAAAGTCTGCTTGCGCGATGCAGGATTTTGCGTGACGTCAGTGTGATGCGTTGTTCGCATGCGGCGATGTAGATGCCAACACAAAGACAGAAACATACTGCTTTGTCTCTTTACCTTTTAAAAGTGGCTTCACACAATGCGCGGTTTCAAGGATGCAAACACTAATTGCATTAGCAAATTTACACCGAATTAGCATTACCATAAAGATCCAAATAGCAGGACAGAATTTTAAAAACTGCAGACACACGGAACTTTGATCCTTATAGATCTGCCCGTAAAATCGTGCATCATGGAAAATACATAAAATATAAACAAGCAATACTAAAATATCTTACCCGGAATGAAGACTTCCTTGTTTCCGAAGTAGTACTTCTGCTTGTGGTCGGCGGTGAAGGGGTACACGATGGCGACGACGGACGGCTCCGCGCGGCGGCAGATGTAGTCGAAGTCCAACATGCCCTGTGGGTGTACAGTTACGTTAGTTTTGCTTATTATTTGCCAAATACAGAAGCTTTGGGAAGTTTTCAAAATAAAAATTAAGAAGTGGTGAAGGGTGAGCATTTTGGAGGTGTTGGTTAACATTGATAATTCTCAGTTTAGTTAGAATTTTGTCAATAAGTGTATTTCATTTAAAAAAATCTGTCAACTGTATATCACACATTTTTTTCGGTACAAAGATGTTTGTGCGCACTGATATTGAGAGCCCACCTCGGACAACACTGCGGCCGTGGCGCCGGCTGTGGCTGAGACCAACGCTGGGCTCTGTGGCACATATTACGCTGAGCGATGGCCCTTTTGCGTGGGCGTGACGCAAATTTTCCAATTTTTTATATTTTGTGTTTGTGTTCTTTCACTTTTATATTTTTTGCTTGATTTTGTGTTTGTGTTCTTTCACTTTTTATATTTTTTGCTTGTGTTCTTTCTTTGTGTCACGTTTACCATAAATAAACGTATTTTATTTCTTTGGGGATCAAACTTCCGCTTTCATAACTACACCGACGGTAAATTTTTTAACCAACTTGAAAAAGGGTAAGATTTTTTAAGTGCAATAAATCAATTTTGATGACAGTAGAACACGCCCGTGATTGTTACAATTGCGTCAATGTAGTGTTTATTGTGCTCCACATTTTATTTGTCTCCAAATATTTAAAATGACAATAAAAATTCACAATCATTAAATCAAATGCCCATTTTTCATATTTCTTGGTTGGTTTCACGGTAAAAGATGTTCATCTTTAAAACCTTACCTGTATAGCCCTATTCTGCATGCCCCAAATGATAGCCTTGGTCCTATCACTGAACAGCGACATGACGGTAGTCACATTCTGTCCAAGGTCTTGCCTGGTGGGGGCCTGGGAACACACCAGGTCCAGCAGTTTGTGGGTCAGCTCTGGTAGGTCGATCTTGGGTTTCGGCTGTGGGAGAGAAGAAAAATGTTGGTTAGTTTAGATGTTTGGTTATGGATGAATTTCTTGGCATTTTTAGGTTAAAAATATTTGTTTTTTTTTTATAGATTTTATGTAATTTATCTAAAACTATTGGTATATCGTCGCCTTGGAGGGCAATGGAGCTAAGCCACAATTTTTGCGAAATGGAGTTAAGTGCATTAACATGTTGTGAAAGAGCCAAAGTTTATATTAGTCAATAAATCTAACAGATATCATGACTGGAAGCAGGTTTTTTTTTTTTAATTTGCCAATTAATTTTAGTTTAGTTTCAATAAAAATCAAAAATTATATAGGTGTAGTTCTGTGGAATACCTCCATTACCCTCCAAGGCGACGATATTATTGTGAGTCTTGCTCTGTCCTCCAAACCAACTTTTTCAAAAGAACTAGTGGACTCATCAAGTACTAAGCTTAGTAGGAAATGCCAGAGTAGTAAGTATTAGTAAATAAACGTTGCCAGCTGTTTACACTGTGCTAGTCGAGTGCGTACGTCAAGTTGCACAGTAAAACTTTGACTGTAAAAGACACAAGAGATAAAAACGACTAAGATATTCCATCTTGCATTTTATTTCATTTTAACTAAACCTTGTAAGTTCAACAATTCTATGCTATTTCTTATTTATCTAGCAGCTTAAAATTATTGTGAGACAGAGGGGCAATTCTCGTAATTTTAAGAATGTTCACAGTCTGTCTCAATCTGTCAATAATACCTCTAATTTCCCTACATTTTTGACATTTGTTTGTCGCCGAGATGAGACTGCTCCTAGATTTTGAATAACGTTTTAAATTACGAGAATTGGCCTTGAGATATTTTAATTGATTGGCAATAGTAATAATAATAATAATATCCCTGGACATTTCACACAGCGCCATCTAGTCCCAAGCTAAGCAACCTAATGCTTGTGTTATGGTAACAAGATGGCTGATAAACTACTTATATATATATATTTTTTTTTTGTAAATACATACATATTATAGATAGAAAAACACCCAGACTCGGAACAAATACATGTAGGACTTACAAATATTTGTTCTGTGCGGGAATCGAACCCGCGACACGCAGCGCAGCAGTCCGATCGCTCAGCCACTGCGCTAACGGTGTTGTCATAGTGATTTTGTTAAAGTAACTTACACAAGCCTGAGGTTTCGGCAGCTGCTTGGGAGCGTAGTCCAGCTGGTGCTCCTTGGGGATGGCGGACTGGCCCAGCGCCAGCCCCACGATGGCCGTCATGTTGCTCTCGGGCCCGAACACGTACAGCGGGATGCGGAGACGGTGTCCCACTTCGCGCATTTGTCTGAAAAGGATATGAGAAAAATTAAATATGATTTTCAAAGATAAGTTTTTTTTTTCTGGTTTGTGGGAATCAAATGAGGCACTCGCTCCATGTAACTAGTATTCAGCCATCGCATCGACAAACATATTACGTTATATTGGTAAACTATTATCGCTGCGACCACGGTCGCGGTCTTGGTTGTCCGGTACGCGATTCCGACTCGCTCTTGGTCGCTTTTTTTTATCAAAAAACTATCTTTGCTGTGCCAACATTTTACTGTGAAACGTTAGTCTTTGCGAGGATCGACCGCAATCTTGGTCATTGGTCGCAGCAACAACCATTTTACGGTATATTAGTAAAATGTTGGTCGCTGCAACCATGGTCGCGGTTGTCACTGATGGTCGCTGCGACCATGGTCGCGGTTGTCACTGATGGTCGCCATTTTGGACGCCCAGTACGCGACTCCGTTTCCGTCTTGGTCGCTTTTCTTAATAATAAAATAACCAAAAAGGTTTCAACACTAACCTAAGTCCCTCCTGGTAGTTGGGACCTCCTCTCCTTACGAAGATGGTGATGTTGTACTGGATGAGCGCGTCTTTGTACGTCTCCATGGCGGTGATGATGCCTCGGAAGGTGTCGGCTACGTTCGTGAAGTTGGCGATACCTCCTCCAATGATCAGCACCTGGGGAATGGAGATTATGAGTAAGGTAAGATAACATCACGACTGTTTTCGTAGAAGAAGTAGGTAGTGGTGTCCAGTACGTACATGTATTGCTAGTTATAAGTAAACGTTCAAGTAAATATCGAAAGGAGAAATAGAAAGCGTGGAGTTTTAGTGTAGAGTGGCCGGGCACTATAGGAGAAACTTTTTCACTGCGAAATTCTAAGTACCAGTCTTCCTTCTGAATTCCTATAGCTCACTTACTGTAAGTGAGCTATGCCCAGCCCCAGGGATCGAACCCAGTACTCCACGCTTTCAATTTCTCCTTTGGCTATTAGAAGCGTCCGTGTAAACAAAATCAGGATGGGGAACGTCAAATCGATCCAAACATAATATTTGGTTCTCGTATGAATTTCAAAAAGTATAATAAAAAAATCGTAGGTACGTTTTTTCGCTTGAACATAAACACTGTGAAACTAGCCTGAAGATTATCGCCTACGGTATTATTTTCACCAAAGCGCAGGCGAGTAACTCTCTATTATTGTGTGTACTTCAGGTATTTAAAAATAAATTACGTAACTTTTTAATTGATAAAGCATACTACACGATCCAAGATTTCTTGAATTATTGATTGAATTGTTGACCATGTATTAATTTGACTGTATATTTGATATTTTGTCATTTATAATAACTAAATTAGACATGTAAAATAATTTTAAATCTAATGACACTAAATAACTATTGTATGCCTATTAGGTAGGACATATTGGAACTTTAATTTATTGTTAAGACCTGTAACTAACATATGCCCACAATAACGATATTTTGAATTTGAATTTGTGTAAATAGTTCATTAAGAGCTGATTTTTCAATCATCTGATAACTTTATTCGAGTTATAATTTTCAAATTTTGACATTCATTTCATATACAAACAGTCAAACGTCAATTTTATTCCTCGAATAAAAGTTATCTGGCGATAGGAAAATTGGCCCTAAGTAAAATATATGTGTCGGTGTGTATGTGTGTTCTCCTTACCTTCCCATTGGGATGTTTCTCTCTGCACATGAGGCTGAAGATGGTCTTGGCGTAGTCCGCGGTCTGCATCTCGGTGGGCGCGCCGGAGTACTCGCCGTAGTTGGCGAGCTCGGCGGCGCCGCCCAGCTCGCAGATGGTGTCGGTGTACACCACGGACGCTCCGCCGCCCGCCACCATCGTCCAGATGCGCCCGGACTTGTTGAGGACTGTGAGCTGGGAGAAAAACGAAAAAAATATATATTAACAACATATCGCACCTTTAAAGATAAACCGTTACTAAACGAAAATATAAAATGTGTGGTAAATATAAAATGCGTTTACAAACATTTAAATTCACATACACAAACAGCCAGACCTGGATGTCGGTGTCGTTGGGTTCGCATTTTCGTTGTTTGCCACCGACTTCCGAAATTAAAGTTATTTTTCACTTTGTAGTGTCGTTTTTGGAAGTCGGTTGTATTTTTTTGCAAAAACGTTTTTATTTTTCACTTTTAACACGTTGCGGCACGGTACTGACTTTTTCAAATTATGCGATATGACAGTAATATTGTCCATACAAGTTCCGACCACTGCTTTATCCGTACCGCCCTAGAGCAATACTAAAGAATAATATACGATGTCAGTACTTTCATAACCGTATTGATGTGGTATGACAGTAAAAACGGGTTTCCTTGTTCCTCTATACAAAATTTCGCTGTAATGCCCGTACCTCAGTTCCGGCGGTGCCCGTACTGTCATTTTCAACACCGACAAATCTACTGCTAATGCAGTGCGTCCCGCAATGTGTTAAGTTGTAATTTTTACCAGTAATTTTGGTTTAAAAACCAAACTACTGAACCGTTTTTGATGAAATTTCTATGGGACCATTTGGCAAGTATACCCTTTCCAACAAAAAAAGAATTTTTTAAATCGGTTGGCAAGCGACGGAGTTATGCGCGAAAAACATAAAAAAAAAACAATTACAAACATCCGAATTGAGAACCTCCTCATTTTTTAGAAGTCGGTAAAAAAATACACATACCTTCAAACTAGCACCACTCTTCGCATCCAAATCAGCGATATGAGCCTCCTCAGGGTAAGCATCCCTTCCAAAGGGAGGTGGGAATGTCACCTCCCCCCAGTTCTTAGCGCAGATGAAGTCCGCGGTCTGGTCGAGCTTGGCAGCCAAGTCCAGCAGGTAGATTCTCTCGTTGGTCACGACTATAGGGTTTATCTCCATGTACGTAAAGTACAGATCGACGTAGACTCGGTATAGGGCGAGGATGAACGTGGTCAATAACCTGTAAAGATGGAGAAATATGGTTTTAAAGTATCTACTTAATAAAAAATCTTAATTTGATTCATTAATTCACTGAGAGACCAGCCAATCGATTCTGTAAAAATCTCACCGTGAAAAGTTAGGTGAAGTGAGCTTGGAGTGAGATGTCAATAGTGTTAATCCCTAGCATTAGTTAGAATGACAGCTCACTCCACGCTCACTTCACCTAAGTTTTCACGGTGAGATGTTTACTGAATCGCACTGCAGGCAGTCTTAACAGCTAAAGGATTTTTTTTTAATGATTCCCGTAAAGTCTATCCACACATAACATAAACATGGTTTTGTCAACGGAAGAATAGAAAAAAAAACGGTCAAGTGCGAGTCGGACTCGCGAACCGACGGTTCCGTACAAATTTGTAGGTATGTAACTAAAATTTTACGGTTTTCGCAATTTTTCCTTTATCTGTGCTATAAGACGTTGCTTCGTACCAAATTTCAAGATTCTGAGTTCACGGGAAGTACGCTCGGAACTACGGATCTACGTACGGAAGTAGCGTAAGCTCCAAGGGTCAGTAGACCTGAGTATTTGATATAAATTTCAGCTTGATACCTCCACGCGTTCCTGAGAAAAAGGGTCTTGACAGATAGACGGACGAACGGACAACAAAGTGATCCTATAAGGGTTCCGTTTTTTCCTTTCGAGGTACTGAACCCTAAAAATGACATTGTAGACAGATTTGACGGCACGGTTGGCGCAGTGGTTAAGCGATTGACTGCTGCGCTGTGTGTCGCGGGTTCGATTCCCGCACGGAACAAATATTTGTATGACCTACATGTATTTGTTCCGAGTCTGGGTGTTTTTCTATCAATAATATGTATGTATTTACAAACATCTTCTCTTATCTTCTTTTATCTTTCTTCTCTTCTTCTTGGCCATCTTGTTACCATAACACAAGCATTAGGTTGCTTAGCTTGGGACTAGATGGCGCTGTGTGAAAATGTCCAGGGATATTATTATTATTATTTCTTTAGAAACCTGTCGTTTTGTCTATTCCATCTGTCATATTGACTTTTGTTCTGTTGACAAACTCGTTTCTATGGTGGTCAAGCTACGCATGCAGGGCCGTGGACATACCATACACCGGGCAGACACTGAAGCTCCGTCGCCATCCCGGACACGGACGTGTGTGAAAGATCCAAACTAATATTATAAATGCGAAAGTAACTCTGTCTGTCTGTCTTTGCTTCACGCCTAAACTACTGAACCGATTTGTGTGAAATTTGGTACAGACATAGTTTGGAACTTGAGAATGGACATAGGATAGTTTTTATTACAAAAAATAAAATAAAAAATAAAATAAAATTTATTCCGGACATACAGCGCCATCTATTGGTCAAGGAGTCGGTGTCATCTATTGGTGAAGTCACTATTCCACGCGAACGAAGTCGCGGGCAAAAGCTAGTATCATATAAAATCTACGCACCGATATTTTTTTGAGAACTTGACGGACCACGATTCTTCCATGTCCTAATAGAATTTGAAAGCTCATTCTTAACTTGAGTGTTCGAATGCAACCAGAGTCATTTTTTTGCCACCTTGCACTACATAAGGTCGACTTTTGCACAGAACCTTTACAGTAGTGACTCCCATTCTAAGTTAGTTAACTACTTGAGAACGCTGTAAGATAGTAATAATGTAAACTGGAAGGGGCTTACAACCTAGTTCAGGAGGCAGTGCGCTTATGTAACTGTGTACTTACTTTGTTTCAATAAAGCATTATTATTATTATTCTAGTCATATCATCTGTCACACAGACTAAACATAGTTTCTTTGTCTTCCCCTAATCTTTTTAGCCTTCCAAGATCTGTGAATGCAGTTAAAGTCTTTAGGACTGTATCAAAATGGTTGTTACCTTTTCATCGCGGCTGATTTGATGTTTTTGAGCAGCACCCGCTCAACATCTTCACCAGTTGGAAAAGTGTCTACTGGAACCTGGAAAAAAACAAAAAAAAAGCAGTTAAAACCATGCTTTTAAAACTTATCGCCAAAATATCCTTGTACAACTTTAGTTGTACAAGGATAGGTTTAGTTGTGATTTTAATAAACGGACAATTATTGAAGTTGGTAGTAAATTTGCTGAATTATCTTCTCTGACTGTACAGTCAGCGTCAATAATATCGGGACGAACAGACTGTTCAAAATGATCTAAGCAACTATGAAAATGAAATATTAACTCAATGACACAAGGAATGTTTCAGAATGAAGACAGTACACGACAACTGTCATTCTGACAAGGACTTTATCCAATTGAGACAAAGTTTAATTTTCTTAGTTGTTGAGATCATTTTGAACAGTCTGTACGTCACGATATTATTGACGCTGACTGTACGAAGCTCACAGAATGATGAATGTTTTATTGAAGTATGAGGATCAGGGAGTAAATAAAGTTCACTCATACTCCATAGAAAGAGAGGATCCTCCGACCAGACAGGTATTGTGTCTGATGGATACTGTCCGGCGATTGATGTCGGGAGTTCGGGACATTATATGTATACACCATTAAATTTTGATCGTTTTAATCCTTAAAAGGGGTCATTGTACTCATCATTAGAACAACTACGGGACCAACCCTGAAATCGTGAAAAAAATCGTCAGTTGATCTATAGATTTATGTTTGCATAACTCGACATAATGTATCGATCAACTGATTTTTTTTGCGGTGAACTCTGCTTGCGCGATGCAGGATTTTGTGTGACGTCAGTGTGATGCGTAGTTCGCATGTGCCGATGTAGATGGCCTCCACAGATTTTTTAGATAAAGTCACGTCATCTGAAGACGGAGCGCTAGGGCGTCCACGTCTCCCACGACCCCTGGTAGTAGACAGGACCGTAACAAGTCAAGCAACACTAGAGTCTAGAAAAGGTTGGGTGTCTTACCTCAAGACGTAGCGCGAGGGCGTCCACATCTCCTACATCCACTCCTCCCTGGTGGTGGAACAGGATGGTATCGGAGCGTCTGCCCGACATTATGTTTAGGTACATCTCTTCGCTCTGCGGAAAGAAAGAAAGAAAAACAATTAATTATATGGAAAACTAGCTGCGCCCAGCGGTTTCACCCGCATAAGTTTCGATCCCGTGGGAATATCGGGATAAAAAGTATCCTATATGTTAATCCTGGTTATAAACCATTTGTGTGCCAAATTTCATCCAAATCTGTTCAGTAGTTTTTGTGTGAAAGAGTAACATCCATCCATCCATCCATACAAACTTTCACGTTTATAATATTAGGAGGATTTGCAGGCAGCCCTCCTCATGGTCTGGTCTCTGCCACCCATAGCCATCTGCAATACCAAGGCAATGCAGGTGCGTTCAGTAACTCCTTGGACTTTGAGCAGGGGACTACTCTCTAAGTCCGTCAACGAAAAGATCCAGTCCGAAAGTAGTTTATCACTCAATACGAATGTCAAATTATTTTTTTTAATACATATCGGCGGTAAAGACAACTGTCAACTGGCGCCGATTCCCTTGTTCACAAACTAAATTTAAATTCAGTGCATCTTTTTCATTCTATTTCATTAAGAAAAGGACAGAAGATAAATACTAGTTTAGTCCTGTCAAATTAGTCAGCGCCTGCTGTTAATTGACGTATTTTTAGTAGCCATGTTTTTAATGACGTCTAACTTGTCTATGGAGTATAATAATTTGAAAGGGACTAAACTAATATTTATCTTCTGTCCTTTTCTTAATGAAACGGAAAGAAAAGATGCACTGAACTTAAATTTAGTTTAGTTTGTGAACAAGGGAATCGGCGCCACTGTCGACTGACTTGTTCACTCCCACCAGCCCCAGCCGTATGAGGAACAGGGTGGAAAGTTCCTCATCCCTCATAGAAAAGGGAGGATCCTCCGACCAGACGGGTGTTGTACTACGATAGGTGTCGGGACATTCTATACACCATGTTCTTCACGTTATCTATAAACTTTGGCAAACGCTTCTGTAGCTTTTACAAATCAAATCTAACAAAGGAAGTAGTACTTTAAAAGGATTCGTTACAAAGATATTTCTAACTTCATTGAATGAAATTTAATTTCGGGTTCGATTCCTGCACAGAACAAATATTTGTAAGTCCTAACTGTATTTGTTCCGAGTCTGGGTGTTTTTCTATCTATAATATGTATGTATTTACAAAAAAAAAAAAAATGTATATAAGTAGTTTATCAGCCATCTTGTTACCATAACACAAGCATTAGGTTGCTTAGCTTGGGACTAGATGGCGCTGTGTGAAATGTCCAGGGATATTATTATTATTATAATTGAGCTATGCAGTAAGAAAGGGTCTTAATTTGGCCTATGTTGCCGCTCAGTGCAATAAAAATGATAAATCAATCAATTACTTCGGATAAAAAGATAACGAGGCATGCATATCGGGTGATTTACGTCAAGGTTTGTATAAAAATTACCAAAAAATAAGAATTCATTAATGTGTCCATAATGAATAATGCTTATTTCCATGGTGTGAACTGAATCTGGTCGAAGTTTATGTATCTAGGACACGGTGTATATACTGATCGCACGTCAAACTTTACTTGCGCGATGCAGGATTTTGCGTACCTCTTCATAACAAATAATGCAGTCAAGTCAACTCACGCATACACACAAACACACCCCCACACAAACACACACACAAATAAACTTCCGCGCAAAAGAAGAACCATTGATTAATGTTGTATTCTTATATAATTTTTTACTTTTACTTTATTTTGTTTTATTTTATTTTTTTATATTCATTTTGTTTTAAAATATATGTCTCTTTACTCTTTTTTTTTATCTGTCATAAAACAGCGAAAGTGTGTATTTTAATTACGGGAGGACACTGGCTCCGGCAACACAGTTTTAACTAGTACAGGAGCCAGAGAATTCCATACTCTGGTGTACAAATTGTTTTATGTCAATAAATATTTTTTATGTTTTATGTTTATGCGTGATGCGTAGTTCGCATGTGGCGTTGTAGATGGCGCCACAAGCGGGTCTAGTTTAACCTTTTGAACGCCAGAGCATAAACGCACGCGCGTGCCCTCCACGCCAAGCCACAATTTCACCGAAAATACCTACAAAAAGAATAGGGATTCCAAAATGATTTAACTGTTTATTTCGTGATAAAACTGCACCGCAATTTTTGTCACATATTTGTGTCGTTGGCGTACAGGGCACGCGCTTGCTTGTTGTCACGTATATGTGACAATGGCGTTCAAAAGGTTAACTAAAGTTATGAAGAAACGGTATACTTACAGCGTCATGCTTAACAAAGGGCTCGACGATAAAATGCCTGAGCTTGCCACTGGCTGCCCCGACTTGCTGCTCCTTGCCGATGTGTTCGCTGAGCCACTTCCTCACGTCGGCGGCTGACTTGTTCACTCCCACCAGCCCTAGCTTGCCGCGCCGTTTGATCAGCTGGTCTGGTTTGACTACCAATTGCTGTGAAAGAGAAAAAAAATTTTAATAAGAAGTTGGTTAAAAATATTCATCTGCCTAATCTTTTCCCAACTATGTTGGGGTCGGCTTCCAGTCTAACCGGATGCAGCTGAATACCAGGGGGTCTACTCCGAAGTAGTATCGGCCGAATGTTCGGCCGTTTCCTGCTACGAAGTTACTATTTGGTTCGGTCGGTTCCGATCCTACACTCCTACACTCTTTCGAATATTGACTATGGTCCTGACCCAACTGAGCCGATCCGAACTTATTTCGCATTTTTCAACAATATTCGGTTCGGCCATGTGTCGTTCCGATCCGAACATTCGCACTTTTCACTTCGGAGTAGGCCCCCAGTATTTTCCATGGAGCGACTGCCCACCTGGCCTCCACAACCCAGTTACTGGGTAATACGATATCCCTTGGTAAGACTGGTTGTCAGACTTTCGCGCTTTTGACGACCCTATCTTCTGTCCTTTTCTTAACGAAATAGAAAGAAAAATATGCACTGAACTTAAATTCAGTTTAGTGTAAACAAGCGAATCGGCGCCATTATATTTATTTCATCAAATGAATCAGATATTTCACAGATAATGACAACAAGTTTTTTTATTATATCGCTCATTTTGATAACTTGATATTATAATAATGATCAAGAAAGTCATTAAAAATAAATCAAGTGTTTTATTTTGTGATTGTTTATCTGAGATTAAATCGGACATAATTGTAATTACAATCGATTGCATTAATTTCAGTTAATTGCATATTTTAGGTAATTAGGCAAATAATTGGCTAAATTATGTAATATGAAGTTGAGGTTTTTTTTTTTTTGAGGATGGGAAATTATCAAACCCCTCCCGCTCTGGGTGGAGCAGAAGGGAGTGTCAGAATCTTACTGACTAAAACCCACCCGTGTTCCTTCCTTAGCCCTTTATGTTCCAGGGCAGCGGTAACCCTTTCGGACGATCCCGCTACCCTGGCAGGCTTCGGCCCTATCGGGCCTCGTCGCTTATGCTGACATCTCTTTGAGGCGCGCATGGAACACGTACACGCCGTCCGGCACGGGCCTAGTCCTGATCGGACGGAGAGCTACCCATTACTCTCCGCCCGCAGGCCCGCGCCTACGGTGGCCGGGAGTCGTCACGCGGCTCCCGACGCCCGGAGCGTCTCCCGCGGCGGCTGAGGCGTGAGGTGCGTTCCCTCGTTGAAGTTGAGGTTTCGTGTTATTTCCAGAATAAGGTTTCGAGTTGGTTCACAGCAGTGGTGGCCCAGTGGTAACGGCCGCGACTTCTGACTTGTAGGTCGTGGGTTCGAACCCAGACAGGCGCTTTACTTTGTGTAAATTATTTCATCACCACTGCTCTCAAAACGGTGAAGGAAAACATCGTGAGGAAACCGGCATGTCATAGAACCAAAAATTCGAAGACACGCGTGGTGGATTACGGCCCGTCCCCTCTCACAAAGAGTAGGCCTGTTCCAGCAGTAGTTCTAGAACATGCTGTTTCTTCATGATGTCGTCCTTCACCGTTTTGAGAGCGGTAATTAAATAATATACACAAAGTTTGCATGCCTGGATTCGAATTCATGACCTACAATTTGTCGACACAACTCACCAGCACCACTACTCTTTAAAAAAAGTATTTATGGAATTTCCTGTCCATTCTTCTCCATACGAATCTACCTTTTGGAAGGGGCGCTTCGTGGTCTCGATATGCGATAATGGTCATCCATCCACGGACCAACCTCGGCAAGCGTAGCTTAACCTTGGATCGACCTATGAGGCTGTTATTACTTAGCCATGAGCCACTTGGCCGCCACTGCCCCGAACTTAATCTAAACAGTCCTTACCTCCTTGGTGAGCCATGGATTCTTCCCGAGCTCGTCCTCCCAAATGGTGCCCTGTTCAAAGGTGGCGAAGCGACACGGCACCAACGCAGTACCGGCTGCTATGTGCCTGGAAACAGTTAGAATATGGCAGTTAAAAACATGATTTTACACAACTTGAGGGGGCCTAAAAAGGCGTTGGTCGTTGGTTTCCTGAAAAGACAACTCATCATCATCTGCCTAGCCTTTTCCCAACTACGTTGGGGTCGGCTTCCAGTCTAACCAGATGCAGCTGAATACCAGTATTTTACATGGAGCGACTGCCTATCTGACCTCCACAACCCAGTTACTGGGTAATACGATACCCCTTGGTAAGACTGGTTGTCAGACTTTCGGGCTTCTGACTACCCGTAACGACTGTCAAAGATCCACGAATGACAGCCGGGACCAACGGCTTAACGTGCTTTCCGAGGCACGGAGGGGTCTCGGTATGTAAAGATGGTCACCCATCCACAGACCAACCGCGGCAAGCGTAGCTTAACCTGACCGATCGACCTGTGCGGCTGTTATTATTTAGCCACGGGCCCCTACAGACAACTAGAAAGATAACTACAAAGTGAAAAATAACTTTAATTTCGGAAGTCGGTGTCGTTGGGTTCGCATTTTCGTTGTTTGCCACCGACTTCCGAAATTAAAGTTATTTTTCACTTTGTAGTGTCTTTTTTGGAAGTATTTATTTTTCACTTTTAAGTTGTAATTTTTACCAGTAATTTTGGTTTAAAAACCAAACTACTGAACCGTTTTTGATGAAATTTCTATGGGACCAATCTGAAAGCATATATCCTTACAAATAAAATAACGGACTTCTGAGATAACAAACATAAAAAAGTACAGTCGAATTGAAAGCCTCCTCCTTTTTTGAAGTCGGTTAAAAATACTTTTTTTTTAAACACTGCCCCACACTAGGAATTTCTCCTGTATCGTGGGTGCGTTTACAAACATTTCAACTCACATACACAAACAGCCAGACCCGGAACAAGTACTTGTAGGTCATACATGTATTTGTTCTGAGTCTGGGTGTTTTTCTATCTATAATATGTATGTATTTACAAAAAAAAAAACAATGTATATAAGTAGTTTATCAGCCATCTTGTTACCATAACACAAACATTAGGTTGCTTAGCTTGGGACTAGATGGCGCTGTGTGAAATGTCCAGGGATATTATTATTATTATACAAATACTTGTTCCGCGACACGCAGCGCAGCTGTCAATGTCTTAACCACTGGGCCAACCGTGCCGTCAAAATATTATCTTCACAATTTACATCATTCAGTCATAATTACATGAGAATTGTTTATAATACTAACAACAGCTTCAAGCAAACACAATAATATGATAAAAACTTTGTTTTTCACATTCACAAGAACTAGCAAAATTATTCGAAAAGTTCCTCAAGGAAGAGTTCTGGCCGAAGGGTGTTGTGTACCGCCGGTTTCGTGGCCGCTACATGACACCAGTCAGCGAAACACGACGCAGACACTTCGTGTGCGTTAGTTAGTTTTTAGTGTAATTATAATGTGTTTTAACACCACAAAAACAATAGCAATAATTGCTTGCCGTGAGAATTAATTAAATAAAAAACATACAAATGCATAATATTCACGGCTTCTTCCCATGGGGAAAACTACAGAACGTCACCTGCCGATCGATTCTGTAAAAATCTCACCGTGAAAACTTAGGTGAAGTGAGCTTAGAGTGAGCTGTCAATAGTGTCAGTCCCTAGCATTAGTTGGAATGACAGCTCACTCCACGCTCACTTCACCTAAATTTTCACGATGGTTACAGAATCGCACTGCTGCTACGATTACATATCATAATGATATTTTTTCCTTTTGCTCCGATTACGTACAGAAATCATCATCTGCCTCACGTCAACGCCGGCTGCCGCTGAAAACCAGCGCTGGGGCTGTCTCGTATAGGGTCTTAGTATTATGCTGAGCGATGGTCGTTTTGCGTGGAAGTGACGCATGTTTACCCCCCAACTTGTAATTTTTTTTTCACTTCCCAAAAGGTAACCACATACCATCAAGCAGGAGTGACCACTTTCAATTAGGTACACACGGCTACACGTCAAGGTATACAAAACCAGTTTGTGTTGGCCTCACTTTGTATGCTATTTTCACACAATGAACGGTCAGCCAATACTGGTTTTGCATAGCTTAGTGTCTACTGCCATCTGACAGTATTTTTTTTCTTCCCGTTCTCCAAAGAGATCTACGTTTTGGAATGGGCAACTAGCTTCAACTTGCCGACTAACTGACTGACAATTTAATTTTGACAGTTCAAAAGTGCCTGAAATGGTTTAATTGAAATAAATTATTTGAGTTTCGAGTTTGAATGGTCATTGCTACCAGATGGTAAGTGGTCATCACCACTTGATTGATTGAAAGTGGTCACCACCACCTGACGTTATGTGGTCACTTCCCATAAGGTGAGCCATTCTCTTGATCACCATCCAATTACATAAAAAAATATTAAAAAATCTTACCTATTGATAAGGTCCTTGCCAGTCGCTTCGTATATAGCTTTGGAAGACATGTTTGTGTGCCTGTGTGTTTAACTGTTACTGTATCGTTGCGGCCCACGTCATAAGGATGTTAGTTTTAGCTGTGGACAAGAGAAAATTTAACTTTAGTTTATGGTTTAAAAAGCATAGACTGTAAGGCTGGATTTTGTTCCCCGAGGACGCCACGACCAGTGGCGTATCTATGCCCTTTGGGGCCGTGGCAAATTCATGGGATTGGTAGAGGCCTCCGTCAATGTAAAGAAGCTCACCAACGTTATCATTTTTTTTTTCATTGGCACTTCGCCCGCGAGTTCGTCCGCGTAGATTTCGTAATTTCCCTTACAAAATTGAATACCTGACCGCTTTCTTGGTCAAGTGGTCGAAAAAGTTTGCATTTCTATGCTTAGGTATGTTAGGATCCTCCTGTGCACATGGCCCTCTCGACTCGGGGGCCCCCTGCGGCTGGGGGCCCGTGGCATTTTGCCACTCCTGCCACCCTATTGTTACGCCACTGGCCTCGACCCTCCTACAGGAGAGTAATAAGGCCACCAGTACTCTCAGATAGTACAAGTCTCGACAACCGTCGTTCCGTCCACGCCGTCGAGGCCCGCCGCGACGCCCTATTACATATCAGCCCCGAACCTTGCTCGAGCCAGTCCGCGCTGAGCCTGTAGTTTTAAATTCGTCCCTAAATAATTCCAGACCAGCCTGTCCCTTGCTGCCTACTCTCAGCGACGCCCAAAGCCGAGGTCCGTAGCCTACAGGGGTGCCCTTAGCGAGTACTCGCATATTTTTTAAGCCCTGTCTGGAGGCTTTAATTTATTGAGGCACCCCAGGCAAACCCGGTTAATCAGACGACAACCTCATAGGTTGAACTGCGAGATGCCATTACAAAAAAAAAGAACATTTTTATTTTTTTATTTCATATAGGCTAATTATGTAAATATCCCTAACTAGTTTCTGCCCGCGAATAGGCTATTTTCCTAAAAAAATCTAATTAGTCCGTCAGTTAGATTATCAAAAAATATTGAACCCGTATTTTTTCTTTTGTCAATTATATAAAAAAATTATGAAGATATCGCCCGTTAAAGTTCCGCGTGACGTCACGCTACACCTTTTAACAAGGCGTGACGTCACGAGTTCACGACCCCCTACACCCAAATTTTGACGCGCTTTATCTTTGTCATTTTTTGTATGATTGACAAAAGAAAAAATACGTGTCCATTATTTTTCGATAATCTAACTGACGGACTAAATATAATAATCATTTTTTTACCCAGGCAAGTACCCTATTCGTCCGCGTGAAATTTCGCCCTATCCCATCGCACGCCCGTCCTACCTACTTCGTTTTTGTTTAGTCTTCTTTCAGACTTTTTTCATTTTGCTCGACTCCTAAGTCGTAGCGTGATGTTAGATAGCCTATAACCTTCCTCAAGAATTGGGCTATCAAATGCTATAAGATTTTTTTAAATCTGACTGGTACTTCCGGAGATTACCCCCTACATAGATACTAACAAACGATCAAATTTTATCTCCCTATAATATTAGTATACATATAGATATACAAAGATAGTATAGAAGTATAGATAAGATAATCGCGATGTTTTTGTTAAGAGGGGCGGGTGACTAGTTTGTTTTATATATTAGTCTTCTGTATCCTAATTCCGTAACACACTCAATCTCAATCTCCCGCTGAAGATCCCACCTGGACATGAGTGACCTTGAGTAACCTGGAAGTCTTTACATAGACTCCGGACCCAGGTTGGCCGAAGCAAGGGAAACCTGTTCAGGTGAAGATTCATAGACGACTCCGCCTTGAAGTGTAAATGTGGTGCTGTTCCACAAACGATGGGACACTTAATATCGTGCCCTGCGTGCCCTGTCAGCTGCACGTTACAGGAACTGATGGACGCTGGTGATGGCGCCAAACATCATCATCATCTGCCTAGCCTTTTCCCAACTATGTTGGGGTCGGCTTCCAGTCTAACCGGATGCAGCTGAATACCAGTATTTTACATGGAGCGACTGCCTATCTGACCTCCACAACCCAGTTACAGGGTAATACGATAGCCCTTGGTAAGACTGGTTGTCAGACTTTCGGGCTTCTGACTACCCGTAACGACTGTCAAAGATCCACGAATGACAGCCGGGACCAACGGCTTAACGTGCTTTCCTAGGCACGGAGGGGTCTCGGTATGTAAAGATGGTCACCCATCCACAGACCAACCGCGGCAAGCGTAGCTTAACCTGACCGATCGACCTGTGCGGCTGTTGTGGCGCCAAACAAGTGGCCGAATTCTGGGCAGAGTCCATTTAGATCGCTATCGACACGATAAGAAGAATCACAATCTGAATGATATTGCTAATCCATTGCTCTATGATGTCCGAAAAATGTGTTTGCCTAACAACGTAAATAACGCAATGAATGTTGTTGAACTGCAGTCAAATAGGAATCCGTTGCTACTGTGTGTTGCGCAAATACCCTGCTGGTTTTTAAATGCAGTGTTATAAAATTATTTATAACTAATTATAAGAGGAATTCATTATTTTTAATTAAACAATTAAATTAAGCATGAATCATGACATAATATTTGAAGCTACCGTATTTTTTTTTTTCACTAAAACAAGCACCATAATTACATCGACACAAAAAAAAAACCATCTCACCGAAAAAGCAAAAAAAAAAAATTCGAATTTAGAACGCGGCGCGACCAGCGTCCGCGCATCAACAATTGGTCGGCTGGTTCTCAAACGTGTTCTGATTGGTTGTGCCGCGTGGTACGATCGCCTGATCCGATCTTGCTTGACTACGTCATCGGGTAGAATCAGCTGAGGTGGTGTAGGTACGTAATTGTCGGCTGGCGGGTTTTCTTCACCGGTTTACGATTGCCGCATGGTTGAGGACATTGCTCTTTTATTTATAAATGGTGTTATTAAGTTGTTAGGGAAACTATGACGATATATATTTTGTAGTGTATTAATACTAATATTATAAAGTGGTAAAATTTATTTGTTTGTATGTATACAGGGGGTAATCTCAGGAATTTTATTTATATGTGAAGACGATTTATTATCATCTGCCTAGCCCAACTATTGGTCCGTTTGCAGTCTAACCGGAAGAAAGCAGCTGAATACCAGTAGTTTACATGGAGCGACGACCTATTTGAGGGGCAATTCTCGTAATTTTTACAACGTTCACAGTCTGATTTCAGTCCCAATCTGTCAAAAATACCTCTAATTTTCCTACATTTTGACAAGTTTTTGACATTTGCTTGTCGCTGAGATGAGACTGCGGCAAGATTTTGATTGTTTTAAATTACGAGAATTGGCCTTCTGATCTCAGTCCCAATCTGTCAAAAATACCTCTAATTTCCGTAGATTTTTTAAAGTTTTGACATTTGTTTGCCGCCGAGATGAGACTGCAAAGATTTTGAACGTTTTGGGGCATGTTACATTGTCAATAATATCACGATACCGTGGTAATATTGATGGTATAATAGGCCGTATCACGGTATCGTGCTCAATTACTGCGATATCGCGATATTAGGATCGTGATAATATTGACAAATGTAACATGCCCCAATAAATTACTAGAATTGGCCTTCTGACCTCCACAACCCATTTCTTGGGGTAACGCGATACCCCTTGATAAGACGACTAGTTGGCAGAATTTCTGACTGTCAAAGATCTACGAATGACAGCCGCCCGGACTTAACATGCTTTCCGAGGCACGGAGGGGTCTCGATATGTAATTTATTTGTGTCATATAAAGTAGCTGTGTATAATGTATGGTCACCCATTCACGGGCCGACCTTAGCAAGCGAAGCTTAACCTCCGACCGACCCGTGTGGCTGTTATTACTTAGCCACGAGCCCCACATGCACATCAGAATAAATGCTGAATTTAAGTCGTATTTGTTTAAACTCAAAGTTGCCGTAACCATGTTTATTACATTTTTTGCCGCAAGATTTTGTTACGCGTTACAGGCACGATCTATTGTTTAGCCTGGCTAAGCTTACATGGATTAGTGAGTGAGACTAATTTAGATTACTGAGTTTAAACGAATTGCAGCAAAAATAAATAACAATGCGCTACGGTAGCCCATGAAAATCAAAATTTCTTACGTTTTTTGCAATTTGCAGGCCATAAACAGTTTAGACGTGATTAAAAACATGGCTACTAAAAATACGTAAATTTACGTCAAGCGCTGACTAATTTAACAGGACTAAACTAATATTTTTTATCTTCTGTCCTTTTGTTAATGAAATAGAAAGAAAAAGATGCACTGAACTTAAATTTAGTTTAGTTTGTGTACAAGGGAATCGGCGCCTTATGCGTCAGATTTTGCTGACATAAGCCAAAAGAAAAAGATGTAAAACACGTAGAGTGACTTCTAGCAATAAATTATTGAACATACGTGATAAACCGTGGTTTTGTAGCGGTATCTACAACGCCACATGCGAACAACGCGTCATACTGACGTCACGCAAATCCTGCATCTCGCAAGGAGAGTTTACCGCGCAATTAGCGTAGATACAATTTCCCAACATCAATCGTTGGGCAACACCCGTCTGGTCGGAGGATCCTCCCTTTTCTATGGAGGATGAGATAACTTTACACCCTGTTCCTCATACCTCTAAAGCTTAATTGGAGAGCTCGTAAAGAGTTCACAGTACCACCTTTAAATATGACCAAATCTTTCTAAATACATGTAGGAAACACATTTGCACACACACATACCACACAGACCATGTATTAGTATAAGCTTGTTGAGAAATATAAGCCAGTTGGCATTTGACTGTCAAGCCTTTCATTACCTACTATCCGATTATGTACGGTCCATAACAGTGGTGAACCCGAAGTTGTATAAATTCGAATCAATGATATCTCCGAATTCTTCCGGTCAATCACATTTTTGTAACCAAAACGCTTTACCCTTTTCTAAACCAATGCATCATCATCATCTGCCTAGCCTTTTCCCAACTATGTTGGGGTCGGCTTCCAGTCTAACCGGATGCAGCTGAATACCAGTATTTTACATGGAGCGACTGCCTATCTGACCTCCACAGTCCAGTTACTGGGTAATACGATACCCCTTGGTAAGACTGGTTGTCAGACTTTCGGGCTTCTGACTACCCGTAATGACTGTCAAAGATCCACGAATGACAGCCGGGACCAACTTGCTTTCCGAGGCACGGAGGGGTCTCGGTATGTAAAGATGGTCACCCATCCACAGACCAACCGCGGCAAGCGTAGCTTATCCTGACCGATCGACCTGTGCGGCTGTTATTATTTAGCCACGGGCCCAATCTAAACGCCCGCCATTTACAATTCTGATATCTCTCATAATCGATTTATAGATCTATTAAACATATAAGCATAAAATGAACTCTCGAACAACCTTCACGCCGCCGTATCTCTAAGTCACTGCGTAGAGTCCTTGATCTTGAACGGAGTTGCCCTACATTATTAATGTTTGTTGAGTTGAGTTTAAATGTCTATAAACGCACTCACGATACAGGAAAAAATTCAGTGTGGGGCAACGTTTAAATTTTTTATTGACTTGTTATTTTTGTGACTTCATTTTACATCCAGCCATCCATACCAACTTTCGCGTTTATATTAGTAGGATGTGATTTATTGCCTAAATTGAGATAATCTGTTTATCTGTTTGATAAACAGATTATCTTTATGAAAGTCATGACACATTCTTGATAGCATTCGCGTGAGCATCGTACGATGGCAAAATATTATATTTGACAAAGACTATAGCGGCGATGAGAGGGCAGTGGTGGATGGGCCAGTGGTAACGGCTCCGACTAACAAGTTGTTGTAGGTCATCGGTTCGAATCTAGAGGCGCTTTACTTTGTGTAAACTATTTCATCACCACTGCTCTCAAAACGGTGAAGGAAAACATCGTGAGGGAACCGTCTTAGAACCAAAAATTCGAAGACATGTGACATCTACATCACACATAAGACATGTGACATCTAGTCTTTAAGGCCAAATTACTAGAGTACCAAAGAATGCAACCGAATGATTAAATAATTAATTCATAGTGACATAAATATGTTTTGATAATTAATTTCTAATGTCGTGATCCTGATTATTGTTATTAATTTCTTTCTTTCATAAATGATTATGTTAATTCAATTATTTTATTCAATTGTTATTTAATTTTTATTCAATATAATATAATTCTATTCCATTTTATACAATTTTATGATTGGATTTTTTTTTCTATTTTATTCAATTTGTAACAATTTTATTTTTAATCGTTTTATTTTAATTTAATAACTTGTAAATTTTATCCTAATTGTTCTGTAATTTCTCAATGTTTATTTTTTTTATATTTTAAGTTAGTATGTGTTGTAACTCACTTTGAATGTTGGTTGACCTATTATTGGCGACTGTATAGGTCTAATATTTCTGTTACCTATTGTTAAGAAACGCTGTATACATAAGCTGTTGGTTAACCTATAATAAATAAATAAATCTACCAACCCGCACTGGGCTCGCGTGGTGGATTACACTTTACAGCCCTCTCTTTCGTAGAGAGCCTGTGTCCTAGCAGATTTGTAGGCTGATCGGATATGTTGCACACAGCCTCACTCAATACTGATTCAGTCACATCATCGCACGAGGGTCGGACCATGCTAAGTCACACGACATTGAACTTTGCGCGTCGGGCTTCCGCTTGAGTCACTTCTCAACATTTTTTGGAACGAAGTTCCTTATCGCGCGTTGCGAAAGGAGGCTAGACGGAAAAAATTAAGACCAAAAGTTGGAACGACACTTTTAGCTATAGTTGTAAGCCGTGCGGCGTGCGCGTGTTTCTCTGTCTGTCTCTCTCTCTCTCTTATAGAAAGCAAGGCAGTTATACTTCGTTCCATCCGGGTGTCCCTTGACACCTATAAGTTTTTTTTTTGTAACAATATTTTATTAATGAACATTTTAAACCCGGAAACGTTTTGGATTTCGTCATTGTCGTTTTATTAACAAAGAGATTTTTTATAATTCTCATTCGCACTTCGTTTAGAAGGCCAATTTTCGTAATTAAAAACGTAAAAATCTACTTGCAGTCTCGGCGACAATCAATGTCAAAAACTTGTCAAAAATGTAAGGATATTAGAGGTATTTTTGACAGATTGAGACTGAGATCAGACTGAACGTTCTTAAAGTGACTCAATTTGCAGAATTCTCATTTGAAACTTAATTTTGCTGTCACTTTCTGTGAAGGGTGTTGTAGCGAAAAAAAACCGGCAAAGTGAGTGTCGGACCACGCACAATGAACGGTTCCTTAGTTGAGATGAATTTATCCCAAGTACAAACTTAACTGCGTAGTTGAGAAAATGTTCAGCCGTTTTAGCGTTAAAGCGTAACAAACAAACATAAAAAATCAAATCTTTTCTTTTTAAATTATGAGTTTAGATAAATAAATCATCTGTGAAGTAATGAACTATAATATTATCTCATCATCTGACTAGCCTTTTCCCAAATATGTTGGGGTCGGCTTTCAGTCTAACCGGATGCAGCTGAATACCAGTATTTTACATGAAGCGACTGCCTATCTGACCTCCACAACCCAGTTACTGGGTAATACGATACCCCTTGGTAAGACTGGTTGTCAGACTTTCGGGCTACTGACGACCCGTAACGACTGTCAAAGATCCACGAATGACAGCCGGGACCAACGGCTTAACGTGCTTTCCGAGGCACGGAGGGGTCTCGGTATGTAAAGATGGTCACCCATCCACAGACCAACCGCGGCAAGCGTAGCTTAACCTGATCGATCGACCCGTGCAGCTGTTATTACTTAGGAATATAATAACATGTGACTAAATATAAATTAGTTTCTATTTAAATCGTGTAGGTAGAAAAATACGGACGCGACGTAATCATTCATTCAATGCACACCCAAGGACGCATTGGACATTATAAGGAAAATAAACAGACCAAAACAAATAGTAATAAGATAATGAAACTAATGTATTTCGTTTATATCTAGAGCCAGCGCGCACTAGCGATTTTAAGTTGGCCGATAGTTTGATCGGTCAGAGGATCACTAGAGAGTTATATGGCAGTGTGCGCACTTGAAGATTAACAGATGTAGGACTATTACGATTGCGACTGAACAACCGGCCAACTTAAATCGCTAGTGCGCGCAGGCTCTTAGTTTAACTCTCATTGAATTTGACGGCACGGTTGGCGCAGTGGTTAAGCGACTGACTGCTGCGCTGCGTGTCGCGGGTTCGATTCCCGCAAATGGCATAGAATGGTAATCTCGTACGTAACGTAATGATGAAATGAATGACTGACTTACATAAAACACTTGACTTGTATGAAACACTAATAAATAATATGTAAAAATATATATAAATGAAATCTGGCATAAATAAAGTAGTGGTAGTTTTTCGAAAATCATTTCTACTAACGGGTTTTATAATAATGGCAATACCTACGACAATGTCATTATGACACAATTCTATTACGAGACCATTGACCGACCAAGATTACGAACTTTAAGCAAAATGACAATGGGATGGGAATGGGATCGTGTTGGAATGACGAATTTATAAAAATAGCAGACTTGGGGCCAAGAAGAAGCTCCCTAGCAGCACCACTGTCTGTTCAGTTAAAAGAACTTGATTCTATAAAATTTAATGTAATTTTGAAGATATAAATAATAGGAAGCAGGAGTACTGTGCATGTGCTAACTACTATTACAAAAACGGCTATAGTAAACATAAATCGTAAAATAACAGTTAAAAACGCCGCCATTGTTATGCCTGAATGGAATTTCTTTAAAACGAATATTTTTTATGTTAATCGATGCAAAGAATGTTGACTGGTAAGGCGTGTTACACGTAACCGATTTGTCGCAAGTTCACGGGAATAACTTGGTCCAAACGCGCACGGTTCAACCTGTCGTGATCTGCAGTGGCCTATATGAAAAGCTCTAAATCGATTGCGTATCCAAGTAGGACGCTGCTGACACAACTTGTCGAAATGGGGAAATTACTGACCCATTCAATACCCAGTGCGAATGCGGTGCCTCGTAATCAGACCATGCCCCACTTGCTGGAGTGCCCTAAGTGCCCGTTCACCTCACCCTGGATAAGTTTATGAATGCTACTGATGCCATCCTATGCAAGACAGAACCCCAGCGCTGGTTTTCAGCGTCAGCCGGCGCCGACGTAATGACGTCGTCCGGTGCAGCAAACAATTATTCATCAAATAGTATTAAAACAATTATTTTTATTTTTAAAGCAAACAGTTATTAGGACGCTGTACTGGTACAGCGTACTTAAAGCAAAATAATACAATTTAATTTAAACGTGATAGAAAAAACTTGAGAGGTGTCAAGGGACACCCGGATGGAACGAAGTTCAAAGAGAGAGAGAGACAGAGAAACACGCGCACGCCGCACGCCTTACAACTATAGCAAAAAGTGTCATTCCAACTTTTGGTCTTAATTTTTTCCGCCTAGCCCCCTTTCGCAACGCGCGATAAGGAACTTCGTTTCAACAAACAGGAATATATAAAAAGAAAAAGGAAATATACATGCTAAGAGAATATCATCCATCATCATATTACAAGGAGCGGCTGCCTATCTAACCTCCCCAACACCATTACTGGTCAATACGATACCCTTGGTAAGACTGATTGTCAGACTTTCGAGCTTCTGCCAACCCGTAACGACTGTCAAAGATCTTCGAATGCCAGCCTGAACCAAGGGCTTTTCGAGGCACGATGCTGTATTGGTATGTAAAGATGGTCACCCATCCACGGCAAGCGTAGCTTAACCTGATCGGTCGACCCGTGCGGCTGTTGTTACTTAGCCATATGCCCATTTTTTTTTTTTTTTGACGTGACAACGTCTTATAATTCGATGGAGCCGGCTGCACGCACGAAAAAACATTACTCATGCGGCGTTACCTCGCTCTGAGGCGTTCCATTTAAGGCTTGAAGTGCAAACGAGAGCGCGGAACGAGCGACAAAGAGGCACAATCGGCCTCCGCTTTCGGCAGCGTTCGGTCTGTCTCTCTCTCTCTCTCACTCAAGTAAGTGAGCGATGCGTCCGCGTGTATCAGTATTTTCTTATGACGTTGTCACGTTTAACTATCGTCAGTAAACCGACTTTACAGACAACCGATTTTTTTTGTTTGCGAAATCATCAAATGACCCCTCCCGCTCTGGGCGGAGCGAAAGGGAGTGTCAGAGTTTTACTGACTAAAACCCACCCGTGTTCCTTCAGTTGCCTGTGCCAAGGGCCACGGTATCTCTTTCGAACAACCCGCAGCCCTGGCGGCCTGGCGGCAGCCTGTAATTCTCAACTTAAACCGTGGATTGATACTGAACTAATTTTTCTCAGCATTCCGTGCCTTATCAAGATATTGACGCCCAATTCCTACTCGACCTATTTCCGAAACGAGGCCCTCAAGAGGTTTTCGACACTTGATTAGGTTGTTGACTATTCCAAACTCCGACTTCGATATAAAGGCTCCCACAAAAAAAAAAAAAATTAAGTTCGCGTTCGGGCAATCTGATAAAACGTGGTTGCCAACGCGATAACCGATACGCTGACAAAGCAATCAGACGTAATTATGATTCAATTGTGGGTTTATAATTATGTATTATAATATATAACCAAATACAAATTCAAAAATAGTTTATTGTGACAAATGAATAGAAAATTACATATATCTTGTATCTATATAAAAATTAATTGCCGTTCGTTAGTTTCGCAAAAACTCGAAAATGGCTCGACCGATTGTGATGAAGATGTTGTGTGCGTGCCGGAGAAGGTACCTTACAAAAAAAAGGCATCGCAGTGCATACCGGGGTATTGGATGGTATTGGTTAGTATTTTATATACGGGTCAAATTAAATTAGCTAGCGAAACTGTGCAGACGTGATAGGTATCGATAAAAATAAAAGAGATTAATTTGATGATTTTTTAAGAGATTAATTGCGAGGTCTTAAAATAACAGGTAGATCTGCATGTTTTGCCATTTATGGCGTACAAAAAAACATATTTTTGGTTTAGAATAAACCATAAAAAAATTGAGTGTACACAACAAACTATGACATTAATAACTTAATCGTAGTGCTAATTAGAAAGGGGAAAAAAATCAAATTCAAAAGTCAAATTCTGATTACTGTTTAGCAGTGTTTTTAAGTATTTTACCTATTGTGGTACAGTAATTCTATTTTTAGGTGCATCGTCTTCACATATAATTACATAATTAATGTATGCAAACTATTGTAAAACATTTTAAAAGAGTAACGGTGGAGTTTCTTGCCCATTCTTCTCCATACGAAAACTACCTTTTGGAAGGGGCGACTAGAATCATATTTATTTTATTTTTATTTTTGACGTTCAAAAGTGCCTTTTATGTGCCTATTTGAAATAAATGATTTGACTTTGTTACTTGCAGTACGAGGTGAGAAAATATGTTTTATAGTGTTTAGATATCTTCACCAATCACGTCTTCGACGTAGAAAATCCCCCAAATTGCGTGACACCCTATCAATCACAAATTCACAATCTGCATCATTTTGCAGGATATCGCTAATCCATTGCTTCATATGTTCCAAAGTTTTCTGCTCAACAACGTAAATAACGTAATGAATGTTGTTGAACTGCCAAATGAAAGCTATTCCTACTGTTAGTGTATTAGCTAACCCCTCAGGCCTTATCGTTCCAACTGCAATGCCAGCAAATGATAGTTTTCTATGAAATACTCCGTGGATTAGATAAGCCTCATCGAGACTATGAATAATGCTCTTCTGTCATACATTCCGCGGTTTTGCGATGCAGTTATAGTCATGGTTATTCTACAATGATTCAAAGCGAAAACGTCAGGGTAGATCGCAAAATTCAAATTATCTTACGGTTTTTGCAATTTGCATGTCAGTATCAGGGGGCCTAAAAAGGCCACTTTGGCAGAATCTTTAGGATAACAATATGAATCATATTAAAAATCGTAAAACGGTCACAAACTGACAACTCATAATATGATCTGTGTGCAATTCATATCACACTGAAATAACATTTAAAATGTAGAAATAAAAAATAAAAAACCAATTTGATTAATAAAAACTGTAATGAAAAAGTTACCGATAAAATTACGGTTTTAATTTTTTTCATGCGGCAATGGCAATGTTTACACCAAAAATGAAATGAAATTTTACGAAAATTAGAGGAATTGCTAATGATCTGCTGGGAATTCAGGAAATGAATAGCTTTTAGAGGTATTGCTTCAAGTGGCCTTTTTAGGCCCTCAGGCTTGTATGTTGATCTAAATATGATTCGCGAACGTAACTAATATTTATTTATAGAATTACTAGCTACGCTCCGCGGTTTCACCCGCATAAGTTTCAATCCCGTGGGAATATCGGGATAAAAGGTTTTTTATTCTATATGTTAATCCTGGTTATAAACCATCTGTGTGACAAATTTCATCCAAATCCGTTCAGTAGTTTTTGCGTGAAAGAGTAACAAATATCCATCCATCCATACAAACTTTCGCGTTTATAATACTATAGTAGGATAATCATAAAAATCATCAATCCATCTCTTTAAGTTCATATTACCCTATTGAATGACTTTTTCATGAAATCATGACATTTGAGGCCAATTCTAACTAAAGGAGTTGTATTGCTGATGTTTTTAATTCCTTAAATTCTAGTCAGTTATATTTGTTACGGTCGCGAATCATATTTTAATCAACATACAATCTGACACTAATCTACAAAAAACTTAAGAAAATTTGAATTTCGCGGGGTTTTATCGCATCCCTCTTAATTTTTACTGTCATTCAAATCACAAGTTATTTATTGAAATTAGACTGAGAATCAGCACTTTTCGAACGTCAAACTTACATAAGACAGTCCCACCGCCGCCCTTCACCACTTCCTTGTGCTTTTCGCTGAGAAGAAGAAGTGGCGCAACAAACTCCTCAGCAGCACTGTTCAGTTCAGTTAAAAAAAACTTGCTGCTATTCACATTGTATGTCATACTTATGGTTTTTACGAGAATATATCGGATTGGCATTAGGCTCAGTTTACGGGCTGTTGCAAAACACTTTGATACATAATAAAGGTATAAACATGGAATGCACGTTAAGCCCTCGGTCCCGGCTGTCATTCGTGGATCTTTGACAATCGTAACGAGTCGTCAGAACCCTGAAAGTCTGACAACCAGTCTTATTAGGTATCGTATTACCCGGTAACTGGGTTGTGGAGGTCAGATAGGCAGTCGCTCCATGTAAAATACTGGTATTCAGCTGCATCCGGCTAGACTGGAAGCCGACCCCAACGTAGTTGGGAAAAGGCTAGGCAGATGAAGACATAAATTATATAATTATGTCGGAGTCATTCGTTTGACTATTTGGAACGCCAGTGCCATCTCGTGGCGCTAGACAGAGTCTAGCCTGAGTTCATGGAGGTAGACGAAGAGCGACAGCTACAAGAACGGTGAGAGCAGAGCTCTCGGGGACATCGAAACATTGGATATCGTACGAACAACATGTGCGTAGAAACTGTCTCGCATTCCGTATCGTTGAGTTGAGTACCTAGTGTGGCTAACTTGTTCATAAATTGTAATCTGATTTGAACTGCAAGCCGTTTTACTATTGTGCTATAACCCACACTACCCATAGTACGCCCACAGTAATTAAAATATGCCTGATGTTAACGAGAGACAGACATACCTTCTCCGACATATATATAGTTGTTGACGGATTTCTATGACACATGTCGAGATTTTTAGCACGTTCAATACGTAATAAGACGTATTATGAAGCAGTGGTGAAGTCAATAAATCATAGTTTTATGACGCAAGCGGCCATATTGGGCTCTGAGTTTAACAACAACAACGTCATTATTAGCCTATATTGTAATGTTCCCACTGCTGGGAGAATACGCGGGCCCAGTGCGGGTTGGTAGACGTCATTTATCTTCGAATCTTTGATTCTAGAAAATGCCGGTTCCCTCACGATGTTTTCCTTCACCGTTTGACAGCAGTGGTGATGAAATAATTTCCACAAACGAAGACGCCTGTCTGGGATCGAACCTACGACCTACAACCTGCCGAACTTGCTCTCTAAGTACGGGTTATTCAACCTAAAAAGGACAGCCAAAAAAAAGTACCTACAAATTACTCAACATAAAAATTACCTAAGAAAAAACTACTACATTTTTTTATTGTTAACGACAAATCTAAAGCGAGTAATACGCCTTACAAGTATAATGTATTCAATTAGCCGATCGACGTGGAGTATCGTGGCAATGCAACGTCAAACACATGTCAAAGGTTAGGAACGACTAACGTACGCTACACGTTACACCTCTTCAGACGTAGTGTGGTTTTGTTAACCGCTAACTAACATAGCATCAAAAATATTCTATTTCACATAATCCTCCATTCCGAGTCCAGCCTCGAGGTTTGCCAAAGGACTATAGAACGGAGCATTCTGGGTATCAAACTAACAGACCGGGTTAGGAATACGACCATCCGTTCCATCACAAAGATAACTGATGTCACTTGGAATGCTGGCACGCTAAAATGGAATTGGGCTGGACACATCTGCCACATGTCAGACGATCAATGGGTCAAACTTATGACCCAATGCCCTCTTAATGGCAAGCGACATCGCGACAGGCCCAGACGGAGATGGCGGGATGAGCTGGACTCCTTCAACAAGAACTGGTCCTCAGAAGCTTTAAATAGAGATAAGTGGAAGGAGAGTACGGAGACTTTTGCCCTACAGTGGGACATTACAGGCTTTTAATAATAATAATATAAACCTACATAGGTCCGTTTAGTTTACTCTCGACCCCTTGACCCCCAATCACTGGACTCCACTGGACCCCTAACTGTAGTTTACTCTCGTCCCTTGCGGGGTCGAGAGTGGATTTTCATACAAAGAACAAAATCAAAAGTCATTTATTCAAATTAAGCTGAGAATCAGCACTTTTCGAACGTCAAAATCACAAAAGACAAAACATCTGCCTAGCCTTTTCCCAACTATGTTGGGGTCGGCTTCCAGTCTAACCGGATGCAGCTGAATACCAGTATTTTACATGGAGCGACTGCCTATCTGACCTCCACAACCCAGTCACTGGGTAATACGATACCCCTTGGTAAGACTGGTTGTCAGACTTTCGGGCTTCTGACTACCCGTAACGACCGTCAAAGATTCACGAATGACAGCCGGGACCAACGGCTTAACGTGCTTTCCGAGGCACGGAGGGGTCTCGGTATGTACAGATCCACAGACCAACCGCGGCAAGCGTAGCTTAACCTGACCGATCGACCTGTGCGGCTGTTATTATTTAGACACGGGCCCCTCCAAAAGACAGTCCCCCAAAAACGCCCGCCGTTCACCACAGGCATATCTCGTCCACTTTCAACCCCTAGTTCGGTAAATACCTAAGGTCTGACCTGCGGATCTCAGACTTGGTCTTTGACAAACATTATAAAGACCAAACTCAAGGTTTGCCAACGTGCAATGGAGCGCAGTATTCTAAACGTCAAATTGACAGACCATACTCCCCATATTGTGAGGGGGTTACCTCGCAACTTCCCATGGGTTACTATCTACAATGTTGAGACATAATTAAAAGAAAAACTTTAGTTTCTAGGATGTTACAAAATTATTGTAGCTTGTTCAGGTATGTGATTGATTAACTGATTGTTTTACAGTACAAACAACATATTTATCATCTGTCCCAATCTCACTAAACGACACTAATCGACAAAAGATTGGCATCTTTAGCTAAAAGATAAGTTTATTATGTTATTTGAGCGATGCTATCGAGGCGGACGATGCTATAATAGTCACAAAAAATTTGTTTGTTTCCTCTACTTTTTACAAAGTAGTTTCTGCGCGCGACTTCGCCCGCATGGTACTCAAAAACGACTCATTTTGAAGGTAAGGACTAATCCATTGCTTCATATGTTCGAAAAATTTGTCTGCTCAACAACGTAAATAACGCAATGAATGTTGTTGAACTGTCTCCCTTTTCTCAACTATGTTGGGGTCAGCTTCAAGTTTAACCGGATGCAGCTGAATACCAGTATTTTACATGGATCGACTGCCTATCTGACCTCCACGACCCAGTTATTGGGTAATACGATATCCCTCGGTAAGGCTGGTTGTCCGACTTTCGGGCTACTGACGATCCGTAACGAATGTCAAAGATTCACGAATGACAGCCGGAACCAACGGCTTAACGTGTTTCTCGAGGCACGGAGGGGTCTTGGTATGTGAAGATGGTCACCTTTCCACGGACCAACCGCGGCAAGCATAGCTTAACCTGATCGCCCGACCCGTGCGGCTGTTATTACACTTAGCAACAAGCCCCTCTTGTTATGTTATGTACGAGTATATTGATAAATCACACACACCTATAAAAAAACTAGAATGAAACGGTAAATGCTTAGTAGTTAACAAACTAGTTTTTATAATAACTTTTGCCGTATTTTAAAGTTTTTTTTGGCATAGGTGTGACCAGTTTTTAGGGATCCGTACCCAAAGGGTAAAAACGGGACCCTATTACTAAGGCTTTGGTGTCTGTCCGTCCGTCTGTCTGTCACCGGGCTGTATCTCAAGAACCGCGACAGCTAGACAGTTGAAATTTTCACAAATTAGGTATTTCTGTTGCCGCTATAACAACAAATACTAAAAACAAAATAAGATAAATATTTAAGGGGGTCTCCCATACAACAAACGCATTTTTTTTGTCCTTTTTTGCTCGATATCAATAATGACAACAGATAGGCACTTGAAATATTCACAAAATACTCAGTTGTATTTTTACTTTAATAATAAAAACTTGAGAGGTGTCAAGGGACACCCGGATGGAACGAAGTTCAAAGAGAGAGAGAGAGAGACGGACAGAGAAACACGCGCACGCCGCACGGCTTACAACTATAGCAAAAAGTGTCGTTCCAACTTCTGCAGTGCGATTCTGTAACCATCTCACCGTGAAAACTTAGGTGAAGTGAGCGTGGAGTGAGCTGTCATTCCAAATAATGCTAGGGATTGACACTACTGACAACTCACATCAAGCTCACTTCACTTGAGTTTTCACGGTGAGATTTTTACAGAATCGACCGGCTGGTCTTAATTTTTTCCGTCTGGCCCCCTTTCGCAACGATAAGGAACTTCATTCCAATAATGGGGCTCCCATACAACAGACGTGAGTTTTATAGATAATGGTACGGAATGAGTGAACTTTACACTCTGTTCCTCATACCTCTATTCGAGCACTTAACTTTTTTTCAAGAGATGTAGACGAAATTCTTGACCTCGTCATGCGACACGAGCTTTAAGACCAATAATAATCTAACAATTGACAAGTTTAGACTATATCAAGGATAACTACTTTTAAAACTACAATCACACTATATACAATAAACAACGTTTCTTACAACATGACATTACTTAATTACAATCATAGCGACGGGATGGCCGCTAATTATTCTATGGAGACGACAATAATTATATGAAAACCCCGACTGATTGACTGCTCCGTTGGTCTCGTGGTCGCAAGCGTGACTGCTAAGCATGGGGTCCTGGGTTCGATTCCCGGGTCGGACACAATGTTATTAAGTATTCCTTTGGGAATTTTTTAGTAATACATACATATTATAGATAGAAAAACACCCAGACTCGGAACAAATACATGTAGGTCATACAAATATTTGTTCCGTGCGGGGTTTATCTTTCATTAATTTATTTTCTTACTTATTAAATATTTTTTATAAACCAAAACATTAAAAAAAAATGGAAGCCCATCGGTATCGGGAACAGGGTCCAAGGTACCTGCGGTCAGGGCTCCAGAGAGAGGAACCTCCTGACAATGCGAGCCGTGTCCAGAAGTACCGCTTTCTGAATCAAGCCCTTGATCCAGCTGCCCAACGAGAGCCTCCTTAGGTGTTGGCTTTTGGCTATTAAGCCATTAACTGTAACGATTATCGGCACAATGATTTCAGAGTTCACGTCCCTCATGTCAACAACCTCGTGTGCTAATTTGAGATATATATATATATTATTTTTATTATCTCTATTGTTACCTCTTACTTACTAATTTATGCTCTAGGTGTTCTTATTATTATAATAAATAAATTATATATCCTTTACGGGATTTCCTGATGACATTGTCATTAGTAGTTCCGGTGAATATAACGGAAGTTAGGTCGAGTCTAGATTTATGTTAGGTTATCTAGGCTAAGGTTTTTGTCTTTATTTTAATACCATTTATTTATTAATGATTTTGGAACGAAGTTCCTTATCGCGCGTTGCGAAAGGGGGCTAGACGGAAAAAATTAAGACCAAAAGTTGGAACGACACTTTTTGCTATAGTTGTAAGCCGTGGGGCGTGCGCGTGTTTCTCTGTCTGTCTCTCTCTCTCTCTTATAGAAAGCAAGCCAGTTATACTTCGTTCCATCCGGGTGTCCCTTGACACCTCTCAAGTTTTTGTATTAAAGTTTATACAGTCGGACTTAATGCCTCAGGCATTTGCCGCTAGTCGACTCTTGGCTGATGCAGGGTCTACGTAAAAAAGACATCCATAGTTTCGGCCGTAGTTACGGATATTTCTTAATCCGTATCACTTACAGATCTAGGATTAGTTCGAAGCGGAACTAATAATTAATGACAATACGATTTGACAGTTGTCCCTCTCGACAAGATTCAGGCCTTCCGAATAAAAAAATTGTCATTCGTTTCGCTAGATCAACAACTTTCGGACGGGCCCCTTTCTTCCTTGACGAATTTTGACAGTAGACCTCATTTTTTTTTTTTGGTAACTTTTCATGTGTTTTCTCGAGCTCTTCGTGTCAGACTTTTACTGACTAAAACCCACCCGTGTTCCTTCAGTTGCCTGTGCCAGGGGCCACGGTATCTCTTTTGAACGGGCCTGGCAGGCATCGGCCCTAGCGGACCCCGTCACTTGGTGCTGACATCTCTTTAAGGTGCGCATGGAAGTGTTGTGTCTCGTCTTCACGCACACATACACTGAGTGTTTATACGCTTGTTTACCATAAGAAAAGCGCGTCTTTCCGTGAGATAAAAAATACTGTACAAACAGCTATTCTTATACGAGCTCAATCTCAAGATATACAATGTTTTATGTACATTTTACAGCACAAATAACCGGAAAAAAATACTACCAATAAGGTAGATAAAACTCACAGATATTTCTGAAACTAGGTCAATGCGAGGCAACCCAAGGAACAATTGACATGTAAAATTCACGCCTTGTGAACTATTTGTAGAGGAATTGTATTTGATTTACACATTCATTTAAACTTCCGTTTATGCTGAGCAACTGAATGACACGTCGAGACGAAAACACGCATATAAAAACTTTTGTAAGAATATTCGTTACAGTCAGTCAGAGACATTACCATCATCATCAGCTTACAGCAGTCCACTGCTGGACATACGACATCCATTACATATCGCGGCCCCTCCGTGCCTCGGAAAGCACGCTAAGCCGTTGGTTCCGGCTGTCATTCGTATATCTTTGACAGTCGTTACGGGCAAGTCTGACAAGCAGTCTTACCAAGTTACCAATCTTATCCAGTTGCTGGATAATGGAGGTAAAATAGGCACTCTTTAAAGTAATATACTGATCTTCAGCTGTACATGAATTTGACCTTAACATATTTAAATGCCTTTCACTCTTCAATGGAATGGAAATACCAACTGACATGAATTGACATTTCCTCAGCGCAAAATATGTTTACGGAAAAACCTGAATAAGCGTGTATAATACTACTTTGATATGTAAAAAAGATGTCAAAGGATAGACTTAAAAAAATCCCAAGGCTTTATGAACATCTGTGTAAGATCTGGGTGTCCCGAGGGTTTCCGACCAAATCTGGGTGACAAGTGTGCACTCAAAGAGCACATGCGCGACGGTTTCATCAGCCTCCATGCAAGCCCTGCATAAGGGAGTGTCCGTTATGTCTATTGTGGGGAAGTATACTTTTTTTTTTTTTTTTTGAGGATGGAAAATCATCAAATGACTCCTCCCGCTCTGGGTGGAGCAGGAGGGAGTGTCAGACTCTTACTGACTAAAACCCACCCGTGTTCCTTCCTTAGCCCTTTATGTTCCAGGGCAGCGGTAAACCCTTTCGGATGGTCCCGCTACCCTGGCAGGCTTCGGCCCTGTGGGGCCCCGTCACTTTGCTGACATCTCTTTGAGGCGCGCGTGGAACACGAACACGCCGTCCGGCACGGGCCTAGTCCTGATCGGACGGAGAGCTACCCATTACTCTCCGCCCGCAGGCCCGCGCCTACGGTGGCCGGGAGTCGTCACGCGGCTCCCGACGCCCGGAGCGTCTCCCGCGGCGGCTGAGGCGTGAGGTGCGCAAGGCGCGTTCCCTCGCCCACCCCGCCACCTCCTTCGCTAGCATGACTGCTTCGCAGAAGGAGGTGACTGCCTCCCATGGGGAAGTATACTGACTTAAAGATCGTTGCTAGGGATTATTTTTTGTGTGGGTAGTTAAACAAATACTCCAAATGACACGTAATTTATGGCCGTACTTGACATTAGTACGTAATTACAAAAGTAATCGAATATGCTTTAATTTAAGGTTAAAAGTTCGCGAGCATATTCGTAAGAAGCTGGCATGGCAGTGTCATGTCATCACTACGTTAATGTTTTCCCATTTTTTTTGTCTTATTCGTTTAGTTATATTTATTTGCGATTATATTTAAATACCCGAGGGGCTCGTGGCTAAATAATAACAGCCGCACAGGTCTTTACATACCGAGAACCCTCCGTGGCTCGGAAAGCACGTTAAGCTGTTGGTCATTCGTGGATCTTTGACAGTCGTTACGGGTCGTCAGAAGCCCGAAGTCTGACAACCAGTCTTACCAAGAGGTATCGTATTATCCAGTAACTGGACTGTGGAGGTCAGATAGGCAGTTGCTCCATGTAAAATACTGGTATTCAGCTGCATCCGGTAAGACTGGAAGCGACCCCAAGTTAATTGGGAAAAGGCTAGGCAGATGATAATGATGAAGATTTAAATACAGGGTGGCAGGGTATCGACGCGCAACTGTAACCATGAATTCGCACAAGTAGACTCGAAGATATTTTACGCGGTCAAAATGTATGGACGGTAAATTTTCTTTTTCAATGACCTACGAAATTTTCCATGGTAACAGGTTGCGCGTCAAGTCCAAGCAGCCTGTATAATAAGGTATGTATACAACGTGTTTTTTTAATATTCCATTAGTTTAGGGGTCATTGTACTCATCATTATGAACAACTTTTACTATGGGGCCAAACCCGAAATCGCGAAACAAAAATCTAGTGTTCCCTACATTTTGACGAGTTATACGAACATAAATGTAGGGAACAGTCGATTTTTTTTTGCGCTTTCTTGTTTGGTCCGATAGTAAAAGTTGTTCATAATGATGAGTACAATGACCCCCTAGAGTTATGGTATATAAAAAAAAAACACGCTGTATATAAATCTTCATATTTATTTAAATACTAGCTACGCCCCGCGGTTTTACCCGCATAAGTTTCAATCCCGTGGGAAAATCGGAATAAAAAGTATCCTGTGTGTTAAACCTGGTTATAATCTGCGTGCCAAATTTCATCCAAATCAATGTAGCAGTTTTTGCGTGAAAGAGTACCAAACATCCATCGATACAAACAAACTTTTGCGTTTATAATATTAGTAGGATTTGTTCCTCTATTTTAGTAATTTCACCTTCAACTGTTTGTCTCTACATCACAAAGAGCAAGCTTAGAGGCTTATTTTGTTATTAAAACTCCGTTGTTTTGCATCCTCGTCAAATTCAAGGAGGTAACTATGCTACTGATTCGCGACACGAATCAATAATAAAATAAGTAGGTATTTTTTTTTTAATTTTCTGAAATCGGCATGTTTGGGACACACATTTTAAAATGCGGCCTGTGTGAGACCGCACTGTAACTGACCTTTTACACACACATAAAAACGCGGCCGCTTATATGATACCATAACGCGATTCTGTTCTTTGAAAGTGGTGTATTCTGAAATACTGTCAAACTTAAATAACTAAAAAAACAAGTATGTATTCATTATTTACCAGGGATCGTAATTTTATTTGATTATTTATGTCTTTCATAACAGCCTCCTGAAATTTGACGAGGATGCAAAACAACAGCTTGTATATGGCATCTCGCAGGTCAACTTAGTAGGTTGTCTGATGCTTAACCGGGTTTGCTTGTGAGTACTTCAAATAAATAAAGGCCTCCAGCCAGGGCTTGAAGACTAAGCGACTACACGCGAAGGGCACCCTCTTTGGGGTACGGACCTCGGCTTAGGACGTCGCTGGGGGAGGGCCAGCAAGGGACAGGCTAGTCAAAGTCAAAGTTAAAGTCAAAGTCGCTAGATCGGATTATTTTGAGGTGAGTAGCCTGTCTTATAGTAAGAGACTCAATTCTGTTAGAGAGGCTTCAAATTAAAACATGGATTCTTGTAATAATATCACACGTATATTGAGTGGAATTAACACAACACGTCACTCTCCCGCGCACTCCCGAATACCATACCACTATCGATCGATGTTGTGTCGATCGCTAGTGCTGCCAACCCTAATTCCACTCAATATACGTGTGATATTATCACAAGAATCCATGTTTTAATTTGAATTCTGTTAGATATAACAGAATTCAGAAACACAGGTTGTAAGAAGACCCTTCACAAAGTCGTCATCTACGGATTCTGTACATCAAACTAAGTAACTTTGTGCAAAAATAATTGATGGAAAACTTTTATTTTTGGTGTGAAAATTCGCTGTTTACGATAGTGCAAAACATTCAAAACTCAAAAAACTCAAATCATTTAATTCAACTAAACCAATTTCAGGCACTTTTGAATTGTCAAAGGGTCGGTCAGTCAGAAAGATGAAGCTAGTTGCCCATTCCAAAACGTAGTAGGTACCTATGGAGAAGAACGGGCAAGAAACTTCACGGACACTCTTTTAAATCATAAAATTGTTACAAAATATTTGATTACATCATTCGTGTTGAAATTAACCATGTGAGAACGATGTGCACGTGAAAAGCGTCCGTTATAAAAAACATAAAAACAATTCAGAAATTAAAAATTAAAAGCCGTGGCAGCTAAGAGATGACCAGTCCCTACTGACGGCGCCCGTTCACGAAAATGACGTATGGATCAGCACCATTGTTCATATGGGTGCACGCAACGGTACAGGGATCGTGGGTATTGAAAGTTATAACATTTAAAACTTGTTTACGTAAAAAACTCGGTGCAGTGGTATTTGCCCCGAATGACGAGTTTGTACGTCGTGATTTCGAACCCAGACAGGCACTTTGTGTATTACACTTAATTTCATAACCACTCCTCTCAAAACGGCGAAGGAAAACATCGCGAGGAAACCAGTATATAACAAGAACCAAAAATTCGAAGACATGTGACATCTACCAGCCCGCACTGGTTGCGCGTGGTAGATTACAACCCATTATCACGAAGAGGGGATGCCTGTGACCCAGTAGTGGGAACATTAGAGGCTTGATTGTGATTCGATCATGTTGAAGGTCAGTTTGAGAAGGTCAGAGTTGAAATTGGAAGATAATGGTGATGTGGAACACTGCTAGCCCCTTTACATAGAATTTTACGACATTTGCAGAGGACTGGGGGCCTAAAAAGGCCACTTTAAGCAATACCTCTAAAAGCTATTCATTTCCTGAATTCCCAGCAGATCATTAGCAATTCCTCTAATTTTCGTAAAATTTCATTTCATATTTGGTGTAAACATTGCTGCATGAAAAAAATAAAAACCGTAATTTTATCGGTAAATTTTTCATTACAGTTTTTATTAATCAAGTTGATTTTTTATTCCTACAGTTTAAATGTTGTTTCATTGTGATATGTCATATGAATTGCACACAGATCATATTATGAATTGTCAGTTTGTGATCATTTTACGATTTTTAATATGGTTCATATTGTTATCCTATTCTGATTCTGCCAAAGTGACCTTTTTAGGCCTCCTGGTCAATCTGGCGACGCGTATGGGAGGCCTATGTCAAACACTGGACGTTTTGTCGAATGAAATGATGTAGATCATAGGTTCTCAACGTTGGCGATAACGGCCCTCATGGACTCAGAGAAAATTATATATCCTATCTTACAACTTTATAATATTACACGTTTAAATAGGCAATAGCTGTTTCAGATTGGCGACAGATGGTAAGTAAAAAAAATGGGGGGGCTCTAGAAAAATATATATTCTCAAAGTGGATAGGCAAAATAAGGTTGAAAACCTGTGATGTAGATAATGAACGAGATTTCACGGTAATAACAGATTTTCGGGACCCACAAAAGAAGCTTTATTTCATGCTCTCACACAATTGTATCCACAACTAGAACCGGTAAACACAAATATGGCAAAAAATATATAACAACGACATATCGAGAGCAAGAAAGTCACGACACGAAACTTACAATAGAGACAATACAACATTTTTAATAGGAGAGCTACGTCCAATGGCATTGTCTCCTCTTATGAAAGGAAAAGTTATACATAGTTATACACAAAATAATATACAGAATCAGCCTATAATGTTCCCACTGCTGGGACCCAGGCTTCCTCGCTTCGAGAGTCGCGCTGGTTGGTAATGTCACATGTCTTCGAAGTTTTGGTTCTAGGACATGCCGGTTCCCTCACGATGTTTTCCTTCACCGTTTTGAGAACAGTGGTGATGACATAATTTACACAAAGACAAGTATAGTAAACGTCAAACTTGCGCTTCTTCTTTTCGTTTAGATGGTACATCCATGTTTCATATATTATAATATGGGCCCAGTAGAAGGCCACATTTATCGCGTCTTCAGAGGCATTGTTCAGATCGTCAAGGGTGTAGGTGAATAGACATTTGTTACACTCTAGCGTATGGGGCATAGTCTGTTCAGCAGCACCGGTTTCCTCATGATGTTTTCCTTCACCGTTTTGAGAGCAGTGGTGATGAAATAATTTACACAAAGTAAAGTGCCTGTCTGGGTTCGAACCTACGACCTACAACTCGTAAGTCGCGGCTGTTAACACTGGGCCATCACTGCTGTACACACGGCTACACGTCAAGCTATACAAAACCAGTTTGTCTTGGCGTCACCCGTGAGACCGTTCATTGTGAGAAAATATCACACTGTATGATATTTTCTCACAATGAACGGTCACCCAATGCTGGATTTGCATAGCTTGATGTGTAGCCGTGTGTACATGGTTATTGTGATACTCAAATGGGGACTCGAAACTGTCTCTCCAAAATACAGATTACTCAGTAATCTAGCTAGGAGACCAGCGATTCACCCAATAATTCGTTGTACCTACACCATGTAGTTAATAATGCATACGTTGTAAAGTCCCTCATGTACTACTATTCTATATTTCTCTATGGCAATGGTGTCGATATCGACAATCTCATGTACAGATGCCAGCACATCAAGCTACTACAATCTGTCAAATTTCTTTAATAGATTTTCAATTTTATTTCTGAAGCATTAAGGTTCAAGGTTGATTGGAAAAATTTGACACTTTCGGGTAGCTTGACCTGCTGGCGTCTGTACTACTAAACCTTTATGCACCTTAATAAATTACTCTTATAATGTCAATTTATCAAGATTTTACGTCAAATTTTATTACAAAAATGCTGCACGGGTCAAATTTTACTGACCACACTCAAAATTGAGTAGTTAGGGTTCAAAACACATTTATTAGTATTACATTTCGACCCTGGCGACATTATCCAATGGCACATCTATTTGTTGAATGGACAGAGTGAACTTTGAACAGTGTTGTACAATATTTGAGTAGAGACCACTTCGCAGCGACACTACCGCGACCGGTTCTCAAACTGTTTGCCAAACGATCACATATATCGTAAAGAAAAGTTCTTATTTTTTTCAATTTTTAACGCTATTTCGTGAAAAAACATTTTCTCTGGAACAAGTCAAGAGTTTATTCTTTTCTATTCTGTTCGCGACGGCAATTTCGTAAGCATGACTTAGCTTTGTTTCGAATTATTCATTTATTCCGCAAATTATGGTAAATCTTACAAAAATAAAAAACTTCGTGCTGTAAACAGGAAAGTCTCACTCAATATAATTGTCTTATTTTATAGTACAATGTAACCTTTAATTTACTATGAACCACGCGTACCTATTACAAGTTTTTTTTTGATCCGCACACACTTTCGCTCTACGCCACCTTACGACCAATTTACATAATTCTATGTAACTACAACTAATTAAAACAGAAATAAGGTATAAAATAAAATAAAACACTCACTTCCAAATATCGCTGACGTGCGATGTCAAATCCAGATAATTTTAAACAAAAAGTAATATTAATTATCCACGCGCGATAATCACTCGCGATATATTTTCGTGTTTGGAACGACGCGTCCGCTCTGTGCGGCTTCAAGCGCGCGACTGATATGACGAAAGGCGATAGGTAAGTGGCGTGCGCTTGCGCATACATAATTTAGTGTGGTGCGTTCCGTTCCCTCGTGCGGCGACTATGACGAGTGCATGAACCGTTATCGCGAGGTTGGGACACAATATATTAAGGTGATCTGTAATCATGCTACTGATAATTTTCGATAAAATAAACGTGTCATTGCATGTGATGAGAATGAGATTTTGCTCATAAAACTTAGAGGAATTGATTTGATTTTGTTTTCAGTTCAAAAAACTAAACTACATGGGCTACAAAAAAAAATTTTTTTTTTCACTTTTCATAATGGAGCCATACTGCAGTCATATTGAATTTAAAAAAAATATATATATAGCCAGTGTGGGGTGACTAAGTACTCGGGATGATGTAAGAATTCTAACGATACCCCATACATCCAAATCTGTTCAGGCATTTAAAAGTTATGGTGGAATATAGAAAAATACATACATACAAACATACATCAACCCTGAATACTTTACACTCAGTTTGTACTTGTCACTTTTTGGGCAGTCGTGTAAAAAATACGGAATCAAGGTGATATTTACTACAGAGTTCAAATCCCGCTGTTCCGTACTCGTCAGGTTATATAAGTCGTCATCAGGGACCTAGCCGTGACGTCACATGACCGAGACCATGCCACTGACATTGCAGTGCAGAACGACATCGCAACATTCGCAACACGTTTGACATTTTAGCGTTGAGGTCAAATTTAAACAAGTTCGGATATTAGGTGATAAAGAGACGTTTTTCTTTGTCAATGGCGCCGATTCCCTTGTTCACAAACTAAACTAAATTTAAAGTCAATGCATCTTTTTCTTTCTATTTCAACAAAAGACAGACAAACAAAGGACAGAAGATAAATGTTAGTTTAGTCCTGTCAAATTAGTCAGCGCTTTACGTAAATTGACGTATTTTTAGTAGCCATGTTTTTAATCGCGTTTAATTTGTCTATGGAGTATCTTAATTTGACAGAACTAAACTAATATTTATCTTCTGTCCTTTTCTTATTGAAGTAGAAAGAGAACGATGCACTGAACTTAAATTAGTTTAGTTTGTGAACAAGGGAATCGGCGCCAATATCATCTTTTTTTGACATAATGGGTCTTGCTGATGAAGCATATAGCAACTTTTTACGTCTAGTGGAACTGTTAACCTGGAATATGCAGAACAGTGCCATGTTGTATGTTGAATAAAATACGTTTCGCGACCGTAACAAGTATGTAGTTACAGAATTATAATCATTAAAATTATCAATACAACTTTAGCCTATTGATTGACATTTGATATCAATCATATTGAATGAATATACAGGGTGACAGGGAAACTCGACGTATTCCTTGAAAGGGGTTATATTAGAGGTCATTAGCAAAAAATTAATTCCAGTTAACTAGGGGTCAGCACTTCCTTCCTAGTGCTTTCGCTGGGAAGAAGTGGCGCATGAAGAAGAACAGATTTCCCAGCAGCACAGCTGTCTGTTCCGCTATGAGAGCAGCCGGTCGATTCTGCAAAAATCTCACCGTGAAAACTCAAGTGAAGTGAGCTTGATGTGAATTGTCAGTAGTGTCCAAGTGAAGTGAGCTTGATGTGAATTGTCAGTAGTGTCAATGCCTAGCATTATTTCGAATGACAGCTCACTCCACGCTCACTTCACCTAAGTTTTCACGGTGAGATGGTTACAGAATCGCACTGCTGGAGTTCTCAGGGTTTAAAAAGACTGCATCACGACACACAATCTTAGTATACGCGATATATGTCACGTAGAACGTGCCTTGGTTCTTAATGTCATCAATGATACAGGGAATCTTATTGTGGTGCACAAATTATTTATCCATGAATTCGTAAATATCAAATATGTTTTATACATTTGTGTTGTGGATGCGGCTGGCGTATGGGTTAAGACCTTGGATATATATGCAGTAGTTTCATTTGAAGGAAGTGATACACCAATATGGCTTAGTTTGAATACGGACCAGCGTGATGGCAATCAACACACTCATTTGTTTTGTTGCCGACTCTTGCAGTACATTAGAGGTATTCCACTCGGAGCACTGATTTCAAGGGCATTTGACTGAACCGCACCTGAGCATTTCCACTAACCGCACTGAATTTTTTTTTAGTAAGTGCCTTTCATTTGAGCTTGCGCCGCTATGTCTGGAGATTTTGACACTTGTCTTAAGACAAGAATATGAAATCTAGTCATGTCATCCTTGTGTCTTGTTTCTAGTAGGTACTAAAAGAAAAAAGAAGGAATGTCCAAGTCTTAATTTGAGTTAAAAAACTTGAGAGGTGTCAAGGCACACCCGGATGGAACGAAGTTCAAAGAGAGAGAGAGAGAGAGACAGAGAAACACGCGCACGCCCCACACGGCTTACAACTATAGCAAAAAGTGTCGTTCCAACTTTTGGTCTTAACTTTTTCCGTCTAGCCCCTTTTCGCAACGCGCGATAAGGAACTTCGTTCCAAAACATTATGGACCATGAGCTTCTGGGTTTAATACTAAGGTCAGGCAGATGTTATTGGGGTTTTTAACAAGAATTTCTTAGTAGAAGCCCGCCGAGTCGAGATAATTATGTGCCTGGTTGATGACACCAGGAGGCCTACTCCGAAGTGCAAAGTGCGAATGTTCGGATCGGACCGACACATGGCCGAACCGAATATTATTGATAGATGCGAACAAAGTTCGGGTCGCCTCAGTTGGGTCGTGGACAGTCAATATTCGAAAGAGTGTAGGATCGGAACCGACCGAACCAAATAGTAACTTCGTAGCAGGAAACGGCCGAACATTCGGCCGATACTACTTCGGAGTAGACCCCCAGGCTCGCCACTATTACATGTGATTTTAACATAACTGGCGAAATGGGCTGCGTAGTAACCACCTCTTCCTTACTTTTCGGGGATTACAGGCCTGATGTGTAACATATGGGTATCTACCATTGATCGTGACAAAGGAGATGTTTCAAAACAGGCCCAGTATATGTACAGTACCTCGAAAGATCGAGAAAAATCCCTGGAACTGAATGAATGAATTGCACCGATCCCAGCGTGGTTTGACCAGACTCGATTAATCGAATGAACCCCAAGATTCGCACTAGCTCCTGTAGCCTCATGTTCATGGTGCTACAGCGACCATCGCATATCAAGAAGTAGACCGGGGGGCGCGGTTTTTGTAAGGAAGACGTGCCCGTAGGAAAGGGTAGGATTTAAGAGCCTACCGGATATGCATCCTAGAGTAAGCCTCCCTGAAAATCCAGAAAAATCCCTGGTACTCGGGAAAAATACAGATAAATTGCGTAAGTGCATATTTTTCTTGTAATCATTTGATATTTATCAATTATTTTTATCGACTTTCAATATGGCGTCTCGCCAATTTAGGTATTCTGTGGTTAAAAAACAATTGACAGTATACCATAGATCGACCATTGATCATAAATCGTGAACAGTCTACTGTCACATCTTGTCAGACTAAAAGTACGGTAACGTAGTGATTCTCTTTGACAATGTAATATGACAGAAATAAACATATCAAACATCAATCAACACGACAGCTTACCGCCATGACGGGTTTGGTTGTGTGTTGCAAGTTCAAGTGTACATTCTTGTGCTTTACTACCAAACAAAGCCAATTTCTAGTAATTGGATGATTGAAAACTGTTTTAATTATGTTTCCCCATTTTTTAGTATGATGTACAAAGACCTGGCCGGGGATCCATACATTTTGAAAAATCTCCTTTTCAACTAACGTGAAACGGGGTAAATATGGATGCAGGGGTGAGGAGGTCGGGACGAAACTTTAAAAGGGATTATAATATTGAAATAATATATAGTTTGTTGCCAAAAATGACTCTGTGTTTATTGTATTAAAAATAACGATTAAGTCCTTGATCGCCAAATCCATTTTAAAGTTTTGTCTATATGTACAGACGCCAGCACATCAAGCTACTACAATCTGTCAAATTTCTTTAATAGATTTTCAACTTTATCGCTAAAGCATTAAGGTTCAAAGTTGATTGGGAAAATTTGACAGTTTCGGGTAGCTTGACCTGCTGGCGTCTGTACTATACTCCTCATTTGTAGGCAAATGACAGCCGTTGGTCCCGGCTGTCATTCGTTGATCTTTGACAGTCGTTACGGGTCGTCAGAAGCCCAGTAGTCCGACAACCAGTCTTACCAAGGGGTATCGTATTAACCAGTAACTGGGTTGTGGAGGTCAGATAGGCAGTCGCTCCATGTAAAATACTGGTATGCAGCGGCATCTGGTAGGACTGGAAGCCGACCCCAATATATTTGGGAAAAGGCTAGGCAAATTAATGTAGGTACATATTTATATCCATCAAAACAATCATATTTGGCAAAACAAAGCAAAAGTATGCGCGTTGATTTCGAAACTCCCCGGTTAATAGTGGTGATATTGTAATATCCTGTGATTAAAGAATTAATTACTTTTGCTTTGTAATCACTCATTGCACACTAAACTAGTTTTCACCAGTTACAACACCATACAAATAAAGTAATTTTTGTTATAATTGGCTGATCAATCTAAGACTTAAAGAGGGGCCTGTGGCTAAATAATAACAGCCGCACAGATCGATCGGTCAGGTTAAGCTACGCTTGCCGCGGTTGATCTGTGGATGGGTGACCATTTTTACATACCGAGACCCCTCCGTGCCTCGGAAAGCACGTTAAGCCGTTGGTCCCGGCTGTCATTCGTGGATCTTTGACAGTCGTTACGGGTAGTCACAAGACTCACAAGCCCGAAAGTCTGACAACCAGTCTTACCAAGGGGTATCGTATTACCCAGTAACTGGGTTGTGGAGGTCAGATAGGCAGTCGCTCCATATAAAATACTGGTATTCAGCTGCATCCGGTTAGACTGGAATCCGACCCTAACATAGTTGGGAAAAGGCTAGGCAGATGATGATGATGATGTCATAAAGTAAGTAAATGATGTAATATATATATAATTTTTTTTTTGCTTTGGTGAGTAGTTCCAGTACTAACTATTATCGTATTTCTTTGTTTATCAATGGTGATTAACACCTCTTGAACGTAAAACCAGTTAGAAGTACCAAAGAGGTATGTGCGAAGGTAAGACGTTTTAATACGAGGGGCTCGTGGCCAAATCATAACACTCGATCGAACATTAAGCTACGCTTGCTGTGGTCGGTTTATGGATGGGTGACCATCCATTACATATCGACTGCCGTTGGTCCCAGTTGTCATTCGTAGATCTCTGACAATCGTTACAGATAGTCAGAAGCCTAAAAGTCTGACAACCAGTCTTAAACATATCGTGGTACCCAGTTAAAGGATTGTGGAGGTCAGATAGGCAGTCGCTCCATATAAAATACTGGTACTTAGCTGCATCCGGTTAGACTGCAAGCCAACCACAACAGTTGCAAAAAGGCAAGTTGACATTATTATTTTTTTTTTTATTAACAATGGGCTCACTCTTGACCTCAATCCAGCCCAGAGGCAGGGATGAGATCTACGGTGGAACGAGCTTGCCCAGAAGAATTTATTAAGGTATGCTAACCTAAGAGCTCCTGTGTATAAGTTAAGTAATAAACAAAAGCCTCGGACTTACACACTCGCCAATTACAGGATAACCAGCAATCTTAGAAATAAGTGAAATTATATAAAAAAAAGCCATCAACAGATAGTTGCAAGTTGCCAGTTACCGAAGTCAAAATCAAATCATTTAATCCAAATAGGCACTTAAAAGACACGTTTGAACGTCAAAAATTACAGTAAAATAGAATTGATTCTAGTGTCCCTTCCAAATGGTAGTTTTCGTATGGAGAAGAATGGGCAAGAAACTCAACACTCTTTTAAAATGTTTTACAATATTTTGCATAAATTAATTACATAATGTGTGAAGACGATGCACCTAAAATAAAATTACTATACCACAATAGGTAAAAGAATTAAAATGGATTAATGAAACCATGACATATAAATTAATACATGGTGCTCACGACCGACTACGCAGCACCTTCAATACACCACCATCTATTGACAGATGGGTGACGTAAAGCAAATATTGCGTTATGCCTCGAGCGTAGCGTTAATACTCGTAACTACTCATAAATCATGCTTTTGATCAATCAATTCTAGCTGTTATAATTCTCAATCATAGACAGGACATAACAATGAAAGGTCTTTAAAATGGTCTATAAATACTCAATACTCAAATCTTTATTGCATTCCATATGTGTTTCATAGATGGTATATACAAGTTAAAAGATCAATATGGACCCTGTCGGGTACAGCAAAAATTTAGGAGAGAAGAAGAGAGCTAAGTGGCAATTCAAACAATTAAATATTATTACATGTGCTTATTTGGAAAAAAATCTGAAACCGATCTGATCTGATCTAGTATCTGATTTCTGATCTGAAATCTGATACTAGTTTACATAAAGCTGAAAGCAGACGCTTCACTTTTTGTTCATTCATGTAAGGAAAGACAGAAAGAAAATACATTTATTTGCGGTAAGGCATGACGCAAGAAAAAACACAAAAAAAAGTGTGTGCTTATGACCATAAGATAGAAGTGAGAGTATACGCATTTCAGCGTCACCGACCAACTGGAGCCGAGTTTACCTGATTCTACGTCACCGACGCGAGTGTCTTTTCAGTTTCTTTCACTGTTCAGAAAGAGCGCAATGTGCCCCTAAAGATTTCACTTCACACACCCAACAACACATCCACGCAAAGCGGTCGGAAACGTGCTATGTATTTCACTCGTGATGAAACGTCTGAAGACAAAATGAATCAAAAGTGAAAAATTAATTCGTTCAACAATATTGGATGCAGAATGCCGAACCTTCGGCATCTTTCACTCGCAGTCCGAATGATCTAAAAATTAAATGAGCAAATGAACATTCATTTTCAGAAAGAAAGAAAAAAAAATGCGTATATTGGCATTGCAACAAAAAACTACCTTAAAACTATAAAAAACAGAAAACAATGATTATAATTTTCTATGTAATTTTGGCTGGTCAACTTGGAATGAAACTAAAATGAACCTTCATGTTTGATCTCAGCTTAACGGCGGCTTAAATGACGTCACCAAGCGAGAGGCACAATCGAAGGTATTCGAGACAGAATTAGATCAAGGGTGTATGGGGAGTCTGGGCTAGTAAGATGTATCTATACTTTTGCGTCAGCTTTTTCTCAGTCAAATCAACACACAATTACAGTACTAGGCTCCAAAACAAAAATCGCCAGCATCGCCAAAAAAGCAGCCAAGTTTAAATGGGACTGGGCCGGACACGTTTTCCGCATTTCGAACGAGTCATGGGCCAAAATACCAACATGCAGGTCCCAGAAAACAACCGGGGACATCGAGGCAGACCCAGGAGAAGATGGCGGCATGACCTTGACGCCTACAGACAGGATTGGCCCACACTAACTCAAGACAGAGAGGAGTGGAAGGAAGATGGTGAGGCCTTTGCCCCGCAGTGCGACAAATTAGGCTAAAAATAAATCAACACTCATTTATTCAAATTAGGCCGAGATTCAGCACTTTTTGAACGTTAAAATTACAAAAGACAGTCCCCCAAAACGCTCACCTTTCATAACTTCCTAGTGCCTTAGCTGGGTAGAAGAAATGGCGCAAATAAACTCCCATAGCAACAGTACAGCTGTCTGTTTAATTAGAAAGCATAAAGAAATAGAAATTCTACACTATACTTTTCAAATGCCCTGTCAGTTTGGTTGGTTTTCTAATTGAAGCTGAATATTTTTACGAAGCAACGACCATCTGAATTCAATACCATTCCTATTACTTAAAGAAGCAACAAGAAAAACGTACCCAGGATTTTGTAACATCTCGATTTAAAAGTGTCTTTGGAGTCTTTTGCCCTTGTTCTCCATAGAGATCTACGTTTTGGAATGGGCAACTAGCGTCAACTTTCTGACTAACTGACCGGCACAGTGCAAGGCAGTGTTGTTGGATTTTAGCATTTAGAATTTCATCAGCTCGGAGATTGAATTTGAGCCCGGTTGCATTAGGCTCGCCCTCTATAACATAACTGGGGAATAATTGTGAGTGTACTCTAGGTGTAACTTTGCCTAACCCTTGGGAAATACAGGTGTGTGGTTATGTGTTAGTTTCAAGTGCAAGTATGTGCACAAACGGTTAATTCATTACAGATTTGCTACAGTATTTAAAACAGATATCTCAGCAGACCCGTACCCAAATTGTGTGACACACTATCAAGACGACTCCGCCTTCAAGTATAAATATGGTGCTGTTCCACAAACGATGGGACACTTAATATCGTGTCCTGCGTGCCCTGTCATTTAGGTAGTAAGTTTTTATTTACATTTTAATTAATTATTTTTCAGCTTGAGTACGTATAGTGTTTATTATATTTGTTGGTATATTGGCGTGGCTAGCAGACATATGGCAAATAATTTAAGTTTCTTGTAATGTTAATTACTGAACATAGGTTCCTAGTATTGTATACATGCAACTATATTCTAACTGAACAGACAGCTGTGCTGCTGGGGAGTTTGTTGCGCCACTTCTTCTTCCCAGCGATAGCACTAGGAAGTGGTGAAGGGCGGGCGTTTTTGGGGGACTGTCTTTTGTAATTTTGACGTTCGAAAAGTGCTGATTCTCAGCCTAATTTGAATAAATGACTTTTGATTTTGATTTTGTCAACTGCACATTACAGGAACTGATGGTCGCTGGTGATGGCGAAAAACAAGTGGCCGAATTCTGGGCCGACTCCATTTAGTTTGCTAGCGACGCTAAGAAGAAGAATCACAATCTGTATCATTTTGAAGGATATTGCTCAAAAAATGTATCTGCTCAACCACGTATACAACGCAATGAATGTTGTTGAACTGACAAAATGAAAGCCATTGCTACTGTAGTGAGTTACGCAATTAACCCGCCGTAGTTTAAAATAGGTTATCTTTACGCTACAGATTGACCTGACGAAGTGCACGAGATTATTCCAGCGCTATATTATTATCAAGCAAAGAGATTTAGAGGTCAATCGGTCGTAACTCGTATGTAGTTCCATAATTGGTTGAAAGTCTTACATAAGATACTAGCGTAGCTGATGATGATGATCTGTTTAGGTTTGATGTAATGATTAGTGTTATAATATGTTTTTTTCTTCTCTTTAAACAATTTGTGTGTGCATATTATTGCTGCCTCTCAAAATCAGGACGGCAACCAGTCGGTTGTCTTTTAAAGTGAAGGCGCGTGAACATATCTGTCAGAAGTTGACGTTTAGAGGCATGAGGAACAGGGTGTAAAGTTCACTCAACCTCCATAGAAAAGGGAGGATCCTCCGACCAGACGGGTGTTGTGTCTGGCGGGCAACTGCCCAACGATTGATGTTGGGAAATTGTATCTATGCTAACTGCGCGGTAAACTCTGCTTGCGAGATGCAGGATTTGCGTGGCGTCATGATGATGCGTTGTTCGCATGTGGCGTTTGTAGATACCGCTACAGTAACATCCCAGCGCTGATTTGCTGGATTCGTTTTCTCCTCTACCGATCATTTTTTCTCCTGACAGTTCATTTTGTTTATATGTATTGTATCTATCAATCTATGTATTAGTATTTATTCTTGTATTTTATAGTCATTTCCTAGCTATTTATCCCGTATGTTGCACCTGTTATGTTTTGTCTCTGCGACACCCTAAGGTTCACTTGTAGAAAATGCCTCAGTCATTAAGTCCGCCTTTGTACAGTATTTTTTTTACTTGTGCATAAATTTATGATAAATAAATAAATATTAGTATAGTAAAACAATACGCTAAGTAGTTAATGATGTTAAGAGAAGTATTAGTTTAAGGTGGATGCTCCAAGGTAGCCCGTGAAATTCAAATTTTCTTACATTTTTTGCAATTTGCTGGTCAGTACTAAGTTATACACACAAGTATCAAGTATTTACTAACTGAACAGACAGCTGTGCTGCTGGGGAGTTTGTTGCTCCACTTGTGAAATTTAATTAGTTGTCATGAACTAAATTCTAAATTCACACCCCGACTTGAGAGAAAACATTGAGAGGTTGCTAAGATGATTTTTTGATTTAGGTATCCGTTTGCGAGATATTCAACTTCAAAGTGCATTTTTTTGTTAAAATAGGGGGTCCGCACCCCGCCCCCTTTTTTTTTCTTTTGAGGATGGGAAATCATCAAATGACTCCTCCCGCTCTGGGTGGTGCAGAAGGGAGTGTCAGACTCTTACTGACTAAAACCCACCCGTGTTCCTTCCTTAGCCCCTTTATGTTCCAGAGCATCGGTAACCCTTTCGGACGTTCCCGCTACCCAAAATCATGGTGCTTTGAGTCATCTTTTGAGGTGTATTTATTAGTACAATAAAAGCCCCCCCCCCCCCCCCCAAAGCTAAACGGCTGCCTCGTAAAATCTGGAAAAACTCATGATGGTAGTCCATGTGATGAACTTTGAAGGAAAACTATAACGGCTTAGATAACCTGTTAGTTAAGGAGTTATACTGCTGGGGAGTTTGTTGCGTCACTTCTTCTTCCCAGCGATAGCACTAGGAAGTGGTGAAGGGCGGGCGTTTTTGGGGGACTGTCTTTTGTAATTTTGACGTTCGAAAAGTGCTGATTCTCAGCCTAATTTGAAAAAAAATTGAATATATGACTTTTGATTTAGAGAGTAGAGGAAGCAAGAAGAACTAATGAGTATGGGCCATGTTACGTCAAAATGAATGAAATCAACAAAACGTAAGTTGATAAGTTAATATTTGGCGTGGAACACCGCATTAGGTACAAAGAACGCAGACCTTGACACCGAGCAGCGGGCATAGAATAAAAGTTACATACATTAACGCAAGCATCCACTTAAAATATCGGTGAATGTTTGACAAACACGTGGCGTTTACATGCTTTTCCTGAAAAAACATCTTTAGGGGGAACCGCCAGGCCGCGTAATTCAAATTTTCTAACGTTTTTTGCAATTACGATACATATCAAATGACGATTTCATTCATGAAATCGTCATTTGATATGACGACTAGATTTTTAACGTTTTTAATTACGGGAATAATTGGCCTTCTGGTCATACGGCACTATTTAAAAATTGGTCTTCGCTGCCGCAGTTTCTGGCATTAAGTTATCAAAGAGAGTAGTTATTATATACTTATAACTAAGTATTACACTCAACATACAACAGTTATCACGCGACAATCATCCAAATATTAATTCACAAAAAAGACAATTCAGTAAAAATAAACAAGAAAATCAGCTAGCAACATTCTACATCCGCGCATCACCTCATCTCGATCACGGACCACAATCCCGATAACCCGTGACTCTCCTGACCCAGGGTGAGCTCGCAAAGTCGTGTGAAAGACGTCGTGTCCTCTACGACACTAGGAAATGCGTGGATGATAACAATACTGACATCTAGACCTTGGAAGGTCGTTTGATACGTTAAGCAAGATGAATGAAAGCTAGGGTGTATTTTACCGCTTTTTAGTAGTCTTAAAATAATCTTACTAACTTATACTTAAGCGGTTTTAAAAATAGGTATCAAAAGATATCTTGTTCGTGATGTATCATGTGATCAACACTATGGTATTTTCAAGGAAGGGTCTTAAGTCCAAGTACAATTTTGAGCGGCGTTTTTGCCTTTATTTATAACCGTGTGCCCAATGGGATTTGCCTTCAGCATTGGCAGAAACGACGAACTTCCATACATGCGCTGCGACATCTATTGTTTAAATGTCGAAACATCATGCTGAGATAGGAGTCTTTTGGCCTCGTATAATACTTTCTGTTTTATTTTTCGTTTTGTTACTTTTTTACATAATTTGGTTTTTTATTTCTGATTGTGGTTAGTTTAGTAGATCTTCCTGTAGAAGCCGCAATAAATACTTTTTGGAACGAAGTTCCTTATCGCGCGTTGCGAAAGGGGGCTAGTAGACGGAAAAAATTAAGACCAAAAGTTGGAACGACACTTTTTGCTATAGTTGTAAGCCGTGCGGCCGCAGCGTGCGCGTGTTTCTCTGTCTCTCTCTCTCTTATAGAAAGCAACCCAGTTTGTTTTGTCTATGTTTTTTTATTTGTTAATAATAAAAAAAATATTATTATAACATAAAAAACAAAAAAAATATTACAATTCCTTCACTAATTAATCGAAAGGAACTTCGTTCCATCCGGGTGTCCCTTGACACCTCTCAAGTTTTTATTTCTTTCTTTCAAATTTCATTCCCTAGAGGTGATGAATTTTCATAAATCATTCCTTAGTGAAACAGAGAGCAGTTTACGAGAGCAGTGTTGGCCCAGTAGTAACGGCCGCGACATAAGAGTTGTAGGTCGTAGGTTCGAACCCAGATAGGCGCTTTACTTTGTGTAAATTATTTCATCCTCACTGCTCTCAAAACAGTGAAGGAAAACATCGTGAGGAAACCGACATGTCCTAGAACCAAAAATTCGAAGACATGTGACATCAACCCGCACTGGGCCCGCTTGGTGGATTATAGCCCACTCTGTCTCGAAGAGAGGAGGCCTGTGTCCCAGCAGTGGGAACATTATCGGCTGGTTATGTATTCCTTGGTGAACGCTGTTTGTTAAGTGAACTCTTGTGCAACATTTCATCTGCAGACCTGACTAAGACCTGGCTACGCGGTTGGTCAACTCTTGACATGACCATAGGGCTGGCCTATTTCTTGGTCAAAGAATCAGCATCACAATGGCAATGCTTTTTTTTTTTTTTGGGTGGGAAATCATCAAATGACCCCTCCCACTCTGGGCGCAGCGGAAGGGAGTGTCAGACTTTTACTGACTAAAACCCATCCGTGTTCCTTCAGTTGCCTGTGCCAAGGGCCACGGTATCTCTTTCGAATAACCCGCAGCCCTGGCGGAACATGGCAATGCTGCCAGCCTTTGGATTGTTTTCTTGTTGACAGTGATGTGGACAATTCTTTTTATTATAATGATAATTATGTATTTTTATTGTAATTTAAAATTTATTTTTCCATTGTTATTTGTCTAGTGGCATTTTTATCTAATTGCTGGGAAAATTTAAAACAATCATAAACATGTACAACTACTATATTCACAATAGTTTCAATCTGGTTTCACATACATGAACTCACGGATATACTTGGTGCTTCCGCTTAAAAAAAACATAGTCAGCCCAGAATGTTCCGACAGCTGGGACGCAGGCCTCCTCTCTGTGACAGTGGAGCAGTAATCCACCACGCGGTCCCAGTGCGGGTTGGTAGATGTCATGTGAGATGATGTTATGCTCACCAATTAATGGTTAGGAGTTCGGGTAACTTAGTTTGTTGATTGGGTATTTTTAACACTACACTTATTTACATATGTGTAGTGTTAAAAATAGCCAAAGTAAGTTAGTAAGTTATTGTATTTACAATAACTTACACCTTTTTCCTATGGGGGTAGGCAGAAACTAAAGAACGCCACATGCTACGATCCTCACATCTGTTGAGTATGTTATCATACCTGAAGTATAAAACATAAGAATCTGTTCTGTAGATGGATATGGAGAACTTTAAATTAAGGAAAATTTGAGAAATTACATATAGGTCACGTAAATGCAACAACAATGATAGGTAATATTTAAGTTTCAATAGCAGTCAGTTTATATTGGAAATATTCTATGCAAATAAATGTCAACAAAAATAACATTTTAGAAAAATAAAAAAAGTTGATCTCCAGATGACTGTAATCTGCTTTATATTGTTCAGAAAAACTGCAAGAAAGTACGTAAGACAACCGTAAAACTGCGGAATGATGGTCGGAAATAGATAAGGAAATGTCTCGCTCTGCTATTTAGATGACAAAATAAATGCAGATACAATTTTATATGGTAAACCGAACAACCTACTTTCCATAAGTATGACGGAAGTTCAACATCAAATTACTCGAATTCTAAATGACCTACTGTGTACTATCATCACGCCGCAATCAGTGATGAGTACGACCATCGTCTTACAATCGGATTATGCGATCAATTCATATAAATCAGCATTAAAATATAGATAACGCGCTAAACGATAGCTTCAACAACTTTCATGTTCAAACAAACAAAATCAATGAAGTAATACTTACTGATATACGTCGGCGTGCGGCACACAGGTATAGAAACACAATTAATCACTGATAAGTTATCAAAAGATTAATAATTCAACGTTAAAACGACCGACCGACTAGCCGATGTCACCACGATTGACGTTCGCAGCGCGGCCATTTCCCGATACAGTTTAGAAATTTGTTTAGTACTATGCCGGTATTCATTTGATAAGACTGACTTTTTTTCGTTATTTCTTATATTACACGTGGTTTAAGTATTCGAATGAAATAATATTTCAAAATTATGTTTGTTTTTGTCGAATGAAATGTCCTCAGTTAAAAACACATATAAATATTAGTATAGATAAAGATCAAGGGGTTTCGGAACGAAGCAATTACGCAAAGTTCTACGTTTAGTTACCAAAATGGTCAAGTTAAGGAAGATGATTAATTCATCAAAAGTTGACCTAATAAGTATGTACCTCAATTGCTGTTTTACTGTAATAAAATAAAATTTCTAAATCTTTGTGAAATAGTTTCTGTAATTATACTTATAATTTTGAAGAAATTGATTCAATAGGATTTGAGTTGATACAGCGATGCAGAAAATGTAGAATCAAAACGCAACAAAAATTTTCAATGTTTATGAATGTCATACCTACTATTAAAAATAGTTAGATTTTAAGCATTTATTCACGATACATTTCTTAATCTAAAGGCTTTTAAAACAAGTGCGATAGAGATAGTAAAAGATCAGTAGCAAAAATCCTAACCGTGCGATATACGGAACATAAAATTTTGCTTTCATTTTCCAATTGAAATAATTTTCTCCAAAATAAATAAATACGTCAAATATTTAACAATAATCCCAATGGTTTTACGTGAGGAATTGAGTGATAGTTTATTTATTAGTTTATGTACCCATTACATCTGTTTAAAGTCAACAAATCCATGTAATTTAGCGTAAAATCATGGAAGTGGATGCAACAAGTCATGTTGATCCTAATTTTAAGTATTCAGTTGATATAACTAATCTAATGGATGCCTGTAGAGTTTGTATGGCTCAGAGCTTGAATATGAGTTGTATCTTCGACACCGAAAAAGAGAATATTATAAAAGAGATACAATTTTGTACTGGAGTTACTGTAAGTTCTTTCTGTATATTTTTTTTTTTTGTTATTTTTTCAAGTTCAAGCACAATTGGGATCAGAAACAAAAAACGCACAGGAATATGTTCTATGTTCTATGTTATGGGTTTGGTTTCCGCACTTAGTCCTTCAGGTGGACCATTGTGCGTGAGCCATGGTGGCCGTCGGTGGTTATTCCAACCAGCCCACCTCCCTCCAGAAGCTTATTAGGTCCCCTGGTCTGTCGAGAACGTCTGTGTAGGATCCGGGTGTCCCGAGGGTTCTTGATCTAATCTGGGTGACGCCTGTGCACTCAAAGAGCACATGCGCAACGGTTTCATCAGCCTCCATGCAGGCTCTGCACAGGGGGCTGTCCGTTATGCCTATCGTATGGAAGTGTTTGTTCAGTGAGCAGTGTCCCGTGATGGTCCCCGTCACCAGGCGGAGGCCTTTCCTGTCCAGACGTAGCAGTCTTTTGGTTAGCTTGCCATCTAATGATGGCATGGCTTCCTTGGACTGCCTACAGCCCGGTGACGAGGACCACCAGTTCTCTGCTTGTGTGTGGGTGTGCATCTGTAGCCACCTGCGTAGCTGATTGAAGGGGATGGGCACGACTGGTTCCGGTCCGTAGACTGGCGTGCTTGATGCCCTTCTGGCCAGCTCGTCAGCCGCGTCGTTACCTAGTGATCCACTGTGTCCTTTTATCCATTGTAGTGTCACTGTGTTGCGGTTCGATACAGTTACCTGTTCAAGCGCCATGTGACATTCTAGTATTAAGTTTGATGTGATGCATCCCTTCTTTAGGGATTGGAGGACTGAAGCGCTGTCAGAGAGTATACGAACATGGGTGTCCGCAACTCCCCTGGCTGCTATGGCATGGGCCGCCTGTATTATACCCACACACTCGGCTTGGTAGACCGTGTTGAGCATTCCTAGCGGGCTGCATATGTTTATGTTGAGGTCGTGTGAGAAGACTCCGACTCCAGTTCCGCAGTCGGTCTTTGATCCATCAGTGTAAACTCTCAGCTCTTCCGGGCCTGAGTAGTCGCACTGCTCTTCTTTAAGCACTACGTTGTAATGCTTTTGAAAGCAGTATTGCTTAGGGGCTTTGTCGCAGGGTGATGCCATCATAGGCTGTCGTTTAATTGCCTCGTCCTTTAGGCGTATGTGCTTGATCCTCGAGTCTTTGCTTAGGGTTCCTGATAGCTGGAGCCTGAAGGCAGACAGGGCCGCCTCCTCTCTCACAACGAGGTGTAGGGGAGGCAGTCCAAGCATGGCCTGTAGGGCAGCGGTGGGTGCAGTTCTCATGCAGCTTGTGATTGCCACGCAAGCAAATCGTTGCAGCTTTTCGAGATCTCTTTGGGCTGTGCTCAGGTCTGTTCTGGGCCACCAGACTAGTGAGCCATATGTGATGATTGGTCGGATAACTGTGGTATAAAGCCAGTGGGTGATCCTGGGGCTAATCCCCCAGTTTTTCCCAAGCATTCTCTTGCATTGCCACAGGGATATGCTGGCCTTCGTGGTGATGTGGTTGATGTGTTTAGCCCAGTTCAGCTGTTTATCCAAAAAGATGCCCAGGTATTTGGTTTCAGTTGAAAGGCTTAGGGTAGTGCCAAAGAATCGTGGAAGTTGTAGTGTGGTTAGTTTCCTCTTTTTTGTGAAGAGGATCAGTTCTGTTTTTGTTGGGTTCACTGATAGTTGGTGTATACTACACCAGTTCTCTACTATTTTCAGTGCCTGTTGCATTAGGTTGCATAAGGTGTTTTCATGGGTGCCATTTATTATTATGGTTAAATCATCGGCGTAGCCTACCGTAAAGTAGCCTTTATTGTTTAGTGTCTTTATCAGGCTGTCTACGACCAGATTCCATAGGAGCGGCGAAAGGACGCCCCCTTGTGGGCAGCCCTTTGCCACGACGGCCCTTGTGGTATCATTTACGGTCACCTGTACGGCTCTCTGTTTCAACATATTGGTAATCCAGCCGCTCAGAGACGGATCTATGCCGTGTCTGTCTAGAGCCGTGCTGATACTTTTGAATGTGGTTTTGTCAAAGGCGCCCTCGATATCAATGAAGGCGGCCAGTGCTGAGCATTTGTGGTCCACTGCGCATTCAATCTTGGATACGACGCTGTGCAGCGCGGATTCTGTTGATTTGCCTGTGGAGTACGCATGCTGTTGTTTGTGGAGTGGTTTTGCCCTAAGGGGACCGTCTCGGATGTGTCGATCGCATAGTCTCTCCAGGGTCTTTAGTAGAAAAGATGTGAGGCTTATTGGTCTGTACGCCTTAGGTTGTGTGTAGTCGGTTTTACCAGGTTTAGGTATAAAGATGACTTTCACTTCGCGCCAGGCTAGGGGTATATGTCTGAGTGCTATGCAGGCCCGGTAGATCTCCATCAGGCATGGTGTGATATATTCGAGCCCCCATTGTAGTAAGGCTGGGAAGATGCCATCCAGTCCCGCGGACTTGTACGGCTGGAAGGTGTTGATGGCCCACCTTAACCGGTCCTCCGTTACCAGCCCGCGGGCACAGGTCCAGTCCCGTTCCGTTGGGGTCCGATCTGGAGCTTCTTCCCAGGTCCTGTCCTCTAGGAGTTTGCAGTCTGGGAAGTGGGTTTCGAGAAGGACCTTGCTGGTCTCATGGTCCGTTTGTGTGTATGTATTGTCTGGTTTTCTCAGCGCGCCGAGGGTTCGGTCCTGGTCAGTTGATAGGATCTTCCTCACCCTTGCGGCTTCATTGTTGGTTTCTATGGATTCACAGAATTTCCGCCATGCTGTCCTCCTGGCAGTTCTGATTTCCTTTTTGTATGTGTGTCGGGTTTCAGTGTATATTTCCCAGTCTTCCGGGAGTCTGGTGTTTTTAGCTCTGTTGAATTGCTTCCGTAGTGCATGTCTGAGTTTACCAAGTTCGGCGTTCCACCAGGGATTTCTCTCACTGTTGGCTCGTGGTGTCCTTAGTTTACAGCATGCATGGTAGGCTTCGGTGAGATAATCTGATAGCTTTGTCACAGTGTATTCCAACTGTGCTGGTTCTCTTATAGTTATTTGTGATAGATGCCTATCTAGCAGGGCGGCCAGGAGGCGCTTGTACCCGGGCACATCGGTGCGCCGCGGATTTCTTCTCGGTGCGGGTTTCTTGGTGTGGGTGGTTAGTGTGAAGCGGATCCTTCTGTGGTCCGAGCAGGAGGGTTCGCCCGACACATGCCAGTTTGTGATGAGGTTTTTCGCGTTTTCTGTAGCAAGTGTTAGGTCTATGATTGTTTGTCCTCGGACTGTGACCCAAGTGGGTTCAGAGCCTCGGTTAATGATGTTAAGGTTAGTAGAGAATAAGTAGGTGGATAATACCTCTCCTCTGGGGTTCGATGCGTCGCTGCCCCAGAGCGGGTGATGGGCGTTGGAGTCGGTGCATATGATGAGGTCCAGACCCGTGACCTCGCAGTGCTGCACTAGGTCGGCCATTTCTTGTGGCGGGCAGTTTGTGTCCTCGCCCGGCATGTACACCGACGTTAGCACGACATCTGGAAGGTCGTCGTCGGTCTGGAGCTTGACAGCTGTCAAGTCTCTGGAACAGAATTGAGTGAGCAGTGTGGTAGGGATGTCTTTGGGTATGTACACGCAGGATCGAGGTTTTTCTGAACTCTGTGTGTTGAGGATTAGCTTACCTCCGATGTTACTGAGGCCGCATACTCTGTTATTCCTGATCCACGGCTCCTGGATCAGTGCGATGGTTCGGGGGTTGATCTCCAGCGCCCTGCGTAGGCTAGCCGTGGCAGTCTGGCTATGCTGGAGGTTTGCTTGTATGACGTTGAGTGTGGGTGTCGGCGATGGGGAGGGGCGGTTAGTCGGTGGTGGATCCATCGGATAATAGTCCCTCCGCCGCCACTTCCCTGTACGGGCCGTCGTCGTGTTGCTCTCTTGGCGACGATGCCAAAAGCTGTTCGCTCCAGCCGGGAGATGTGGGCGGAATTAAGGCCTCATCGTCGGCCATCGCCGCACGGGCCATGACTTCCTCTAGCTGGGCGATGTCGTCTGTGTCGTCTGTCCGTGTCTCCATCGGTGTCGTCGTCGGGTTTGTGTTGCAGTCAGAGGGCTGGATCGTGGGCCAGAAGCGCACGTATATCGAACCCAGTAGGTACGATATACGTCGCTCCCGGTCCAGGACCGTTTGCACTTCCTCCGGTGGCACACCCAGGGTCAGAAAAGTCCCGGGGTTGTGGCCACCGACGGTAGTTGCCCTGTAGAGTGACCACCTCGCTATGTCATACCAAGCATTCTGACGAATCAGAACGCTTTGGAGCCTCTGTACGTCTCCCGTATACCGGGGGACGAAAAGCGAGGCTCTGACACGGGTGGGCACATCTGACTGCCTCAGTACCGTCAGTCTAAGGTCGGTGTTAGGGAGTTGTAATAGGGGAACATTTTGGGTCAGCCATGTCAGGGCGCTGTCGTCCTCGCACCACATCTGCACAGTACCCTCTGCTACCCGTGGGTATCCGCGGAAGGCAGGGAGCGGCGACGATGGGTCTGCGCCCATGAGTAGGTCTTCCAGGCCTATCTTGACCAGTTCAGCCTCTTCCTTCGTCAAGTCTCTGGTGGGGGGAGGGAAGCAGATTGCCACGGCGAGCCGCGCAGGAATGTCCTTAGTGGCCCGCGCGTAGGTCCTCGGCTCCCCTTGAGCGGAGTGAACCCTTACACGCTTGGCGTCCCCCTGAAGCGTGCTCGGTGAGGCCGAGTCGTCCGGGCGGTCCCTCTTCGCCGGCCCTGTACCGCTCGGTCCAGGCTGCGGCTTGGAGGTGCCCGGCAGGGTGGACGCCTTAGCGTGCATGACTCCACCCCGCCTCCCTCTGCGGTGTCTGGGTTTGTGTCTGTCGTGGCACAGGAATATGAGTAGGAATCAATATACATAGTAGTGCAAAATATACTTGTAGAATGATAACTAAAAACGGTCAAATAAACGGAAAAATATACAAAAATTGTGGGTAGTTATATCCTAAACGGTCAAAATATATTAGCTGAGAATTCCTTGCTCGTTACACACACTAATAAAAAATAGAGCTTGCTCGTTTTATTTAATGTTTCTATGCATAACTATTCATATTGACACTTTTATTCATGTGTGGGATGTGTACCGAATATATTTGCTTTGTGTACATTGAAAACCCTATGGATGTAAGACTGAATGGTTCTAAGCAGTCAGCCCTGTTACTGACCTTGGTGACTGGCCTATCATTTTCGTTAAGGTGTGATCAAAATGATCACAAAATTACACCCCAAAATATGCCTTTTCTGGCTTTGATACTGTCGAAATATAGACATTAATTTAATAAATTGTGACTATCTAAGACATTATTTTTATCTATCTTTCCAGATAAAACAAGAAGTCGGTCTTCCATCACAAATATGCGAATTATGTCTCAACAACCTCTCTGTAGCGCACAAATTCAAAACGTCCTGTCTCGTTGCGGATGAGACATTCCGTAAGCTTGTTGTTTCTCCCTCTATCAAAGCTGAGGAACCCGAACTTAGTGAATATGAGTACGAAGAGATAATTGAGTGCAAAGATGAGAATGATGATGAATTTGAAGATATTAAGGAAGAATTGATAGAAACGGTGGTGGAGGAAAATGGAGCAAGGAAGAGTGGCCGTGTAAAGGTGAAAGACAGGTATAATATCATCATCACCATTATCAGCCTATATTGTTCCCACTGCTGGGACACAGGCCTCCTCTCTTCGTGAGAGAGTGGGCTAAAATCTGCCACGTGGGCCCAGCGCGGGTTGGTAGATGTCACATGTCTTCGAATTTTTGGGTTCTAGGACATGCCGGCTTCCTCACGATGTTTTCGTTCATCGTTTTGAGAACAGTGGTGTTGAAATAATTTACATAAAGACAGGTATAGTAAGCGTCAAACTTGCGCTTTTTCTTTTCATTTAGATGGTACATCCATGTTTCATATATTATATGGACCCAGTTGATGGTCACATTTATCGCGTACCGTTTTTTTTCATTTAGTACCAAATTATTTACCGTAAACCAATCTTATACCTGAAGAATAGTAGTATTGACGTCGTCAAAGTTTTGTGACCGTCGGTTTATTTTAAATACCAATGATGTGACCTGCAAATACCATCTTCGGTTGATTTTGAAGTAATTGGGGTAAATCAATAAAACTTAAAAGAGGAATGGACCCAATATTGAACCTTGAGGAACGCCGATTGTCGTCTCAGACCTTCATGAGTTTATACCGTTTACTTGAACTTTAACCTTTCTATCTTTCAAGTGTGATCTTAGTAAATCAAGAACTACTACTAATCATGCCATAGTGCTCTAGTTTCAGCAGAAGTCTCTCATGGTTTATGCAATCGAACGCCATAGAGAGGTCGCAAAAGATTCCAATGGTATCTTGTGCTTCTTCCCAGGCGTTAAAAGATGTTCTTTATTAGGGTGACACCTGCGTCATTGGTACAACGCCTTTTGGTGAAACCGTACTGTTGTTCATGAAAGATGGAATTTTTATTAAAGTGACGTAACATTTGATTGAACATCAACTTTTCAAACACCTTACTGAGAACTGGCAGAATTCACTCGGTACGTTACTAGATCATCTAGTGTTATAATAACGTACATCATATTTTTTTCCAGTCCTCTACCAATAAGAGGTCGCCCAAGAAAGACCGAAGCCACAATGAAAGCGCCCCGAAGACTGAAGAAGTTCAAATTCAAGCGGTTGTGCTGTGAGCCGTGCGACATGAAGTTTGACACCAAGGAGGAGAGCGATGATCATAAGAGAAATGTGCATAAGGATAGCGAGATGTGGGTTTGTGAGGTTAGTAAAGGCGCATCCCCACTAGAGTCGCACAGCTTTTTTTGGCTTCGAGGCCCGGTCTCGCGAGGCTTTTGTTGTATTTTCAACGCCTCCTCATTATAAGAGCGTCGCGGCCTTGCGCAGTTACTTTCGAGATTTACGAAGAAGATGACGTGCTTTTATCTTCAGCAGCATTTATAAGTAATAAGCATGTAGCAATCTCCATCAGGGCATCATTCCCTTTGTTTTTATTTTAATAAAAACAACTCTGACAGAGTTTGATCGTCAGTCCACTCCATTTTGGCCCGAATAAGTACAAACACAATTCGGTTGAGCGGCGGTCACAAGTGCACTGACCGGCCGCGCGGCCCGTCCCCACTACCTAGAGCCGCGCGGCTTCCTTTGAAGTCGACCGATAACCGGCAGGTTAAGCGAGGCCGGCCGCGCAGCTCTGGGGGCCTACTCCGAAGTGCAAAGTACGAATGTTCGGATCGAACCGACACATGGCCGAACCGAATGTTATTGAAAAATGCGAAAAAAGTTCGGATCGGCTCAGTTGGGTCGGGACCATAGTCAATATTCGAAAGAGTGTATAGGAGTGTAGGATCGGAACCGACCGAACCAAATAGTAACTTTGTAGCAGGAAACGGCCGAACATTCGGCCGATACTACTTCGGAGTAGACCCCCAGGTCTCGCTCACGTACACACTAACGAGTCTCAGCCGCAAGGCTTGACTTCACGTAGCCGCGCGGCCCTAGTGGGGACGCGTCTTAAGATTATCGCAGTGCCCTCGAGTTGTCCACTATTCTGTAAAGAGCTTTGAAGGTCCGTGGCATACTCTTAAACAGGACTATGCCGCAACGGAGACTACTGCCCTAAATCGCCTAATACTAATGTAGCGGTATCTACAACGCCACATGCGAACAACGCGTCATACTGACGTCACGCAAATCCTGAATCTCGCAAGCAGAGTTTACCGCACAATTATCATAGATACAATTTCCCAACATCAATCGTTAGGCAGTTGTATCTATGCTAATTGAGCGGCAAACTCTGCTTGCGAGATGCAGGATTTGTTACATGGTTAGTCAAAAGCAAATCAAATATATTCCATAGTCTTTTTTCAACTCCTCAGATCTGCGGTAAGATGTTCATACACCGCGCGTCACACTACACACACGTGAAGTCGCACCAGCCTCCGAAGTACGCGTGCGACCAGTGTGACTACAAGACCTGGCACAAATATGACCTCGTCAAACATATACGGATACATACGGGTAAGCCCCTTGTATGAGTGCACAAAAAATACCAGAAATCTGAGTAGGTTGCGAGAAAAAAAAAACTTGAGAGGTGTCAAGGGACACCCGGATGGAACGAAGTTCAAACAGAGAGAGAGAGACAGACAGAGAAACACGCGCACGCCGCACGGCGTACAACTATAGCAAAAAGTGTCGTTCCAACTTTTGGTCTTAATTTTTTCCGTCTAGCCCCCTTTCGCAACGCGCGATAAGGAACTTCGTTCCAAAAAAAGCCGAAAGTCTCTTTTAAAGTCCAGACGACATAATGATCATAATATCATAATCAACTTATAATGTTCCCACTGCTGGGACACAGGCCTCCTCTCTTCGAGAGGGAGTGGGCTATAATCTACCACGCGGGCGCAGTGCGGATTGGTAGATGTCACATGTCTTCGAATTTTCGGTTCTAGGACATGCTGGTTTCCTCACGATGTTTTCCTTCACCGTTTTGGGAGCTGTGGTGATGAAATAATTTACACAACACACAACACTGTACTTTTTGCATAAAAATATAAAAAACCGGGCAAGTGCGAGTCGGACTCGCGCACGAAGGGTTCCGTACCATTATCTATAAAAATCACGTTGTATGTGAGCCCCCTTAAATATTTATTTTATTTTAATTTTATTATTAAAGTAAAAATCTGCCTCCCTTTTCAACTCAGCGCAGCTGAATATCAGTATTTTACATGGAGCGACTGCCTATCTGACCTCCACAACCCAGTTATTGGGTAAAACGATACCCCTTGGTAAGACTGGTTGTCAGACTTCCGGGCTACTGACGACCCGTAACGACTGTCAAAGATCCACGAATGACAGCCGGGACCGATGGCTTAACGTGCTTGCCGAGGCACGGAGGGGTTTCGGTATGTAAAGATGGTCACCCATCCACAGACCGACCGCGGAAAGCGTAGCTTAACCTGATCGATCGACCCGTGCGGCTGTTATTACTTAGCCACATTCGAGTACATACAAGTAAATACAACTAAAAAAATATCCTTTTTCCTGTTACAGGTTTAAAAATGTACCAATGCGAGTACTGTACTGCCTCGTACTACACATCTTCGAATCTGAACAGTCACATCCGAAGACTACACATGAACGAGAAGCAGCACGACTGCAATATATGTCAGCGGACGTTCTTTGACAGAACCAAGCTGAATAGACACCTGGATTCCCATCTTGAGATTAAGAGGTACGTTCTGGCTAATATCATCATCATCATCAGCCTACAGCAGTCCACTGCTGGATATAGGCCTTCTATACTGCACGCCATTCAACTCGATTTTCGGCAACTCTCACCCAGCTGCTACCAGCCATCCTGCGAAGATCGTCGCTCCACCTAGCCTGAGGGCGTCCTACCTTACGTTTGATTCGCGGTCTCCACTCAAGAACACGTCTACCCCAACGGTCATCGGTTCTACGGCTAATATGGCCGGCCCATTGTTATTTCAGCTTCCTTATTCTGTGAGCTACATATGTCGACAACTTTGGTTCTCTACCGGATCAATCATACCTTACGTTTGATTCGCGGTCTCCACTCAAGAACACGTCTACCCCAACGGTCATCGGTTCTACGGCTAATATGGCCGGCCCATTGTTATTTCAGCTTCCTTATTCTGTGAGCTACATATGTCGACAACTTTGGTTCTCTACCGGATCAATCATTCCTTCGACGGCCGGACTTTAAATGAAATAAATGCTTTGAATTTGACAGGGCAACTAGCTTCATATTTTACACCACAGACTACCTACTATATTTGTCTATCCTTAATTTTTAATCCATCCAAAGGTTGTCTTTAAAAGATCGCTCTTAGCGATAAGACCACCCATTATGTCACCCTTTATAAAATTTTATATATTTATGTTCTGTAATTTTTATGGTGTACAATAAAGAGTATTCTATTCTATTCTATATTTTCTGACTGGCCGACTTCTTGACAATTCAAAAATGCCTGTAAATGGTTTGAGTTTGATATCAGCAATAGTTAAGAAGAATCTGAATAGAGTTCGCACTTTTTTCAGGTTCGAATGTGACGTATGCCACGCCTGCTTCACCCGCCGATGTTACTGGAAGAAGCACCTCCTCCGTCAGCATGACATCGTCACCCCCCCTCAAAGGCCTGGCAGGCAGAAGATAAATCTGGTTATTGGAGATTACCTGGGCACCAGCAAACAAGACGCTATTGGAGAATACTATGCTAAAGATGGCGCGGTGAAGAAATTATAGCGATGGGGAAGACACCTGTCACATTAGTTCCGCGTAGAGGGCGCTATTGTACGGTCACCAAAGGAGATAAGTATCCATGGTCGTCGGATATAGTTAAAGTTTAGTAAGAAACAGATCGATATTGTTTTCGAATCAAATGTAATTTAGTTAATAGAAAACAAACAGAGGGGCAAATCTCGTAATTTGAAGACCGTTCACAGTCTGATCTCAGTCTCAATCTGTCAAAAAATACTTCTAATTTCCCTACAATTTGACAAGTTTTTGACATTTGTTTGTCGCTGAGATGAGACTGCGACTAGATTTTGAGAAATTAAATTTCATTCGAAAACTTCCATCGATTTCTTACTAAACTTTAACTATATTTGACGACCCTGGTTACTTTTCTCTTTTGGTGACTGTACGATTTTCAGCGGCGCGTGCGTCGGGCCGCAGGTCGACCGGCACGTGGTCGTTGACGTTCATTCCATACGAACGTATTCATGTGTTTTCTCTAAAGTATATACAGGGTCGCAGGGACGTCGACGCGCATCCTGCTACTAAGGATTCTGTACATGATTCTAAAACCCTTCCGTTGAAATTTTTAATCGATTATTAAAAAAAAAAAAAAACTTGAGAGGTGTCAAGGGAGACCCGGATGGAACGAAGTTCCTTTCGTTTAATTAGTGAAGGAATTGTAATAAAATTTTATTTTTTTTAAGTTATAATAATATTTCTTTTATTATTAACAAATAAAAAAACACGGACAAAAAAAAACTGGCTTGCTTTCTATAAGAGAGAGAGAGAGAGACAGACAGACAGAGAAACACGCGCACGCCGCACGGCTTATAACTATAGCAAAAAGTGTCGTTACAACTTTTGGTCTTAATTTTTTCCGTCTAGCCCCCTTTCGCAACGCGCGATAAGGAACTTCGTTCCAAAAATGCTATTCCATATATTTTGACCGCGTAGGTATTGCACTTTTCTATGAAACAGTTGATTATTTTTTTTGGTCAGTCATTTTAACATCTGCGTAACCTTTTCCCAACTATGTTGGGGTCGGCTTCCAGTCCAGCCGGAAGCAGCTGAATACCAGTATTTTACACGGAGCGACTGCCTATCTGACCTCCACAACCCAGCTACTGGGTAATACGATACCCCTTGGTAAGACTGGTTGTCAGACTTTCGGGCTTCTGACGACTCGTAGCGACTGTCAAAGATCCACGAATGACAGCCGGGACGGAACGGTTTAACGTGCTTTCCGAGGCACGGAGGGGTCTCGGTATGTAATGAAAGGATAACTCAGTAATCAAAGTCGAATTATAAGTATCGCGTTTAATCAGGATAAACACATCAAGGTAAACTGTTGTACTCGCGAGGCGGAACGCCGGGATCGAAAAGGGGCGTGCTCTTGATACAAATCGCGTTACCTGACTAGCGGACCGGAACCAATGTTGCGCGCTCGCAGCGGGCGCCGCCGCCGTCCCTCACCCCTCTCGCCGCGCGCGCCCGCGCAACGGGAGAACTATCCCTTCGCTCTTTCAGTCGGCCTTTCCTGATGAAGCTGCCCGCCCCGGGTAGCCTATCCTGGAACTAATAATACCGACTCTCGAGGTCAGCTGGTTAAGGTGAGTTCTTAATCTCACGAAAAAGAATTGGGGAATGTAGGTATCGATACGTCTGTTAGACAGCCAGACCATGAAACACTGTCGTGACACTTCTGAATGTGTCTGGCACCATGAAATAATGAGGACACTTATGAATGTGTCTGTCAGACGACGACGAGCTGAGCATCTATCGTGATTATATCAGACGACACCTTATGAATGTGTCTGTCAGATGATGACACTGGATGTGCCGTCCCTGTTGTCTATCATCTGCGGATGACACTTTACCAATGTGTCTATCGACGGTGACGACACTGCGTGTCTGTTGCAAGTGACGTGACACTTTATAAATGCGCCCGTCGACAAGAACGACACCCTGTATCTACCACCAGTCTGAGGAGGCCTTCGTTCAAACGACACCAATGCGGTATCTGTCTTTCATGCATGTTCATTTTAGCGCTTGATATTTAGTAGGGTACCCTTGTGTTATAAGTAGATCATCGATTGTAGTGACCACAGTTTAGTGACTCACAATTAATAACAATATTCACATTAAACAAATTAATAATATATTATGTTAAATGAACAGTTGCAGCGGCCACAGAGTAGTGGCTCACAACATTAACAGTGTTCCATTAAGTAAATGAATATATTAGGTACACTAAGTGAACAGTTGCAGCGGCCACAGAGTAGTGGCTCACAACATTAACATCAATACTTGTTGTTAATTAATTTGCTTATTATAATAATAAGTAATAATTGAAAAATAAGTGCTGTAAACATTTCGACATCCACCACCAACAACTGTCAGTACATATTTTACACACGGTTACACACATATGGGTTTAATAGTAACAATTAGTCAACTGCCCGTTATAGTGACATTAAGACACGCATATTAACACGTTTAACGTGCAAACCGGTATTAACCATGGTATATAATATGTTAGTCTTATAATGATAGTTGAAACGATTAATTACTTTTTAATTTTAAAAAACACAATAATAAAACATATTATAATCTAATAAACAACTTCCGTCCTGTTATCAATCAGTATCGGAGGTTAACTCGTTAGGATATTGTAAAGGCTTGAGCTTATCTCTGGCAAGAACGTTTTCGTAAGGACGACCACGAGAGGTGGTACTTTTGATTAAATAACGGTCATGAGGTAAAACCTTACGCACGACAAAAGGACCATCAAAACGAGGCATAAGCTTGCCGCTGCGTAACCCTTTCTTAAATACTTTACGTTCAGCCAGGACGAGATCGCCTTCCTTAAATGGAGTACCCTCACGTCTCTTTTTATCAAAATTGATCTTTGACCTCCGGGCAGCCTCTCGAGAGCGAGTGACAGCGCCAGCCCGTAGAGAGCTGATATCAGACCTCGTAGGTACAACGATGTCTCCCGACAGTCGTGGTCGGAAACCGTATAGTAGCTCCAGTGGTGACTTCCCTGTACTATTATTGGTATTGGAATTGATCCCGAGCTGTACCTTGGGCAAATATTCCTCCCAATGGTTCTGATCCTCTTCTCCGAGGTAGGCGACCAGAGCATCCAATATTGTGCGATTGAACCGCTCAATTTGCCCATTGGCCCTTGGACTTGCCACCGCGGTTAGTACGTGTTTGATTTGCCTATCACGACAATACCTTTTGAACTCATGACAGTCAAAGGCTTTTCCGCGATCACTGATTATACGGCTCGGCAATCCGAACGTTTTAGTGTACTGATCAAATGTCTTTAATACGTTGTCACAACCAGCATCGCGTACCGCCTCAATCCAGATGAAACGCGTGAACGCGTCTATAATGGCGAGTATGTACATTTTGCCTGATGGACTCTTACAGAATGGACCGAGGTGGTCCACGTGAACGGTGTGAAACGGTACAGCTACCTTCTCTATAGGATGTAATAATCCTACTTTACGACCGGTCGGTTTCTTTGCGTACTGACATGATATGCAACCACCGACGTACTTCTGCACAAACCGTCTCATACCACTAAACCAATACTTTTCCTTCATAGCGTCATAAGTTTTATTATGGTTGGCATGACCATTGTTATCGTGAAAAGTTTGCATGATTGACCAGCGAGACTGACGTGGTACTACAACTTTGTTTTGACCGTTCACTTTTCTAAATAAAACGTTATTCTCTAAAACGTAGTCCCGTCCTAGGCCGTTATTATTACCCACGGATGTTTCGTCTTTCAACTGCCCTATAGTGGATCGGATTGAGTCATCAGCGTGCTGCATGCTTTCAATAAGATCTCCGTCTGTGCAACGCATAACGGATTCAACTGGGTTACGACTCAATGCATCCACATGAGCCATGGCCTTGCCCGGTCGATATTCCACGTCAAAGTTAAATCCCTGAACTTCGAGCCACCATCTAGCGATGCGCGGGTTCAGGTCCCGCTTTGACCACGTCCACCGCAGAGCATTGCAATCAGTTACAATAGTGAATTTTAAACCCGTTAAGTAGACCTTGAACTTCTGTAATGACATGACAACAGCTAATGTCTCAAGTTCGAAACTATGGTAGTGTTGCTCCGCGGTGGTCGTCTGGCGGCTAGCGTAAGCGACTGGTTGGTAAGTACCATTAGGCGGTTTTTGAAGCAGAATACCTCCCAGACCGATTTTAGAGGCATCGGTGTGCACTTGTGTTTCATACTCCGGGTGAAATAATAATAGTACCGGACGACTTACTAGTATGTTCTTAATGCTATCAAAAGCCTGCTGTTGTGCAGCGCCCCAGACCCATGGTTGGTCCTTTTTTGTCAATAGCGTGATAGGTCGAGCTAGCGAAGCAAAGTTACGTACGTACTTACGAAAGTAGTTCGCTAGACCCATGAATTGTCTTGCGTGGTGTACGTTCTCGGGTTGCTTAAAATCGTACACAGCATTAAGTTTATGTTGAGCCGGTTTTACTTCGCCATTACACACTTCGTGGCCTAAATACTCGACACGAGACACTAAAAATGAGCACTTATCGAGTCTGAGTGTAACGTTGGCTTCTCGGATCCGCTCTAAAATTGCTCTTAAATGGTCTAACGCGTCAATTTCCGAGTTCGAGTAAATTAAAATATCGTCTAAGTAAGCCGTGCTAAATTTAAATTTTAACGGCCCGAGGATTTCGTCTATAGCGCGTTGAAACACCGCTGGGGCATTAACTAATCCGAAGCTCATGCGAGTGTACTGATAAAGACCGTCCGGTGTGATGAACGCAGTATAGTGTTTACTCTCGTTATCGATTTGAATGCAATGGTAAGCCGATAAAATGTCTAAGCACGAGAAAACACGCGCATTTGAAAGTCGATCTAGTTGGTCTTGTATTAGCGGTAAGGGGTAGCGCTCCTTTTTGGTAATTTTATTAAGCGCGCGGTAATCGACGACCATGCGCGGCTCTCCCGTCTTTTTGGTCACGAGAATGACAGGACTCGCGTATGGTGAAGTGGATTCCTCCACAATACCCTTACTCCTTAAATCGCTAACGATATTGCGGACCTTGTCACGATCACTCGCGGACATGCGATATGGTCGGTAATATACGACCTTTTCCTTATCCGTCAACTCGATATGCATCTTAACAGAACATTTACCTATTCTACTGTCGTCTGTTCCCGAGAAACATTCCGAGTATTCTTGTAAAATCGACTCGAGTTTCGTTAACACTTCCGATTCAAGATCGTCACCTATTTTGTACGTATTCCCACTATCGCTTATCGCGGCTCGTGCTACGCATCGATTAACAGGTAAGTCAAATGAACTATTACTCGTATTTATTATATTCATGACTGCCTTTCCGTCAATAAACTCGATATTGCTCTGTGGAATAACGCGCTCAGCCCTCGGAGCTTGATGTTCGGTGTGACGTACGGACGCATGTCCGAATAGTAGTTGGTCGCATGAAACTATTATTTTGTTTACTCCTGGCGACAACGTGACTGAACTATCCGTGACCAACTTCACATGTTCGACATCCTCACAAACGGCGGGTAACTCGCATAAATTATTAGCGTTATACATTTTTAAACACGTAGGTGTCTTAATGACGTACACGTCTGGATAATCCGTGAACGGTTGACCTATAATCACACCGATGTCTTGCGCGTTGTCTGGCACAATATAAGCGCTCGCGTCGCACGAAGCTTCGTCTGCACACACCTTTACATACGCTTCACCAATAGGTATTATCTTCGAACCACCGAAACCACTAATAACGCTATTCGATTGACAGGGCTGCACTTTGAGATTTAATTTTTGTGACATAGAGTTAGTAATAGTTATACACGAACTACCGAAGTCAATAAAAGCTTTCACGGGGTGGTCGTTGACCCTTGCGTTTAAATAATATTTCGAGCTTGATGACTGGTCTTTTATAGCATGTACCGACTGGGATGCGCCAGCGTTCGAATTGTTATTATTATTATTGATGTTCGACTTTCGAGCCTTAAGTTTCAAACATTCATCCTTACTATGGCCCGATTTACCACAATACGTACATTTTTTAGCTTTGCGGAAACATTTATCTTCCGTATGGCCCGATTTACGGCAAAAAGCACAAATAGTTGCTTTATCACGCGCCTTATAATTGCAATTCGTTGCAATATGACCGCGCCTTTTACAAAGATTGCATCTTATCTTTTTAAAAGAGGAATTTACAGTTGGCACGATATGACTTGTTCCTTCGGCGGTACGAAGTGCGGATAGGTATTTCAACAACTTAGTGGGGTCATTACAAGCCGCGGAAACTGCGCCGACCTCTACGATCTGACTACCAATCGTGCCAATTATAATTTCCGTGGTTAGCGATGGCGGGAGGCCACAAGCATTCCCCAAAGCCAGTTTATCATAATAAAATTGCATGTAGTCATCGTCGGGTTTCCGTACGACATTCACTAAATCACGTAACATATTCAATTTACTTTTCTGGGACGGAAAAGCCACCATTAACTTTGACTTAAAATCCGACCAAGTCACATTCACGTCTATTAAATTATCAAACCACTGACGAGCGTAGCCCTTTAGTTTTGATGAAGTATTGAAAATAGTGGTCTTTTCGTCCCAGCCATACATGTTAGATATACCTTCGATTTTACGAATCCAAAGTTCCATTGTAATTAGAGTTTTCTGGGGGTCAAATTCCGGTATAGGGTCGCTACGACCTACGTAGCGCAGTGATGATGGAGGTGCAACATACCCAGTATTTGTAGGCGTCAAAGTCGTGAAATTCAGTTGCGGCGGCGTACCGGCGGCAGGTAACGTGATAACACGCGAAAGCTCATCGGCGCGCGTGGCTGATAACCCGCACTCGCCGACCGTGCTATGGACGCCAAGCGACGGGGCGCCCGGCATCGCTAACTGAGAAATACCTGAATCCAGCTGTGGGGCTGACATATTCGGTGTCGGCTCCGCCGGCAATGACGCGACTGGTCCAGCGGTTTGCGAAACCGCCCGGTGACCGTTACCGGTAGTGGCAGGCGTCCACGAACTCGTGAAGTAGCCATGTTGGCACGTCGTGGCAGGAACAGAGGTACAGGATGCACTCCCATGCGCTGCTTGATGACCACAGTCTCGCCCGGCCGGTGTCACATGTCCGATGGTCAATGATGTAGGTATTGGTGGTGTCAAAGAGCCCTCTTCATCGATATCACGCGAAACCGGCGCGCCGTAAACTTCCGTTTCCAGTTTACGCACGCGGTGTTTTAATTGTTCTTCTAAATTTGTTAAAAGCTCGCGACGAATGCGGCTAATTTCTTCTTTTATTATGTTATCCGCGCTCATTTTCGCGCACACGCACGTTTACACAATTCACACAACAGAAACACTCACGAAATAGGTAATAATAATATACGACGTATACTTTAGTCATTCGAGTTCACATATAAAGTGGACGTTTAAGGAATCTAATCCCACTTACTGAGCTGAAAGGATAACTCAGTAATCAAAGTCGAATTATAAGTATCGCGTTTAATCAGGATAAACACATCAAGGTAAACTGTTGTACTCGCGAGGCGGAACGCCGGGATCGAAAAGGGGCGTGCTCTTGATACAAATCGCGTTTCCTGACTAGCGGACCGGAACCAATGTTGCGCGCTCGCAGCGGGCGCCGCCGCCGTCCCTCACCCCTCTCGCCGCGCGCGCCCGCGCAACGGGAGAACTATCCCTTCGCTCTTTCAGTAATGATGGTACCCATCCACAGACCAACCGCGGCAAGCGTAGCTTAACCTGATCGATCGACCTGTGCGGCTGTTATTATTTAGTCACGGGCCCCTCTTAATTTTTTTTTGGTAAACTACTAAAATATTTTACGCTAGAATCTTAACGTCTAGAATCATGTGCTGAATTCATGGTTTCAGTTTGCGCTTCGATGTCCGGCCACCGGAACTGCCCTAACACTTTTGTAAAAACACGTATGAAGCAGTATGACGTGTGGTGTCCGATATTAAACCATTGCCCAATATCGGATACAGTGACCCTTCACGTCCACTGCTGCAGTACGATTCTGTAAACATCTCACCGTGAAAACTTAGCGAAGTGGGCGTGGAGTGAGCTGTCATTTCAAATAACGCTAGGGATGGACACTACTGACAACTCACATCAAGCTCACTTCACTTGAGTTTTCACGGTGAGATTTTTACAAAATCGACCGGCAGAACATGAGGTGACTCCTATCAACTGGCCGGAGATAGGATGGTCTTAGAAATAGGCTATCAAACAGCTGATTGAGGGTGGCAGCGACATCGACGCACAACCATGGATTCAGTACATGATTCTGGTACAGTCAGCGTCAAAAATATCGGGACGAACAGACTGTTCAAAATTATCTCAACAACTAAGAAAATTAAACTTTGTCTCTATTGGATAAAGTTCTTGTCAGAATGTCAGTTGTCGTGTACTGTCTTCATTCTGAAACATTCCTTGTGTCATTGAGTTAATGTTTCATTTTCATAGTTGCTTAGATCATTTTGAATAGTCTGTTCGTCCCGATATTTTTGACGCTGACTGTACTATTGCCAAAACCTATATCAGACCATTTTGAAAACAAAACCCCGTACACATGATGACCCAGCTGCGTCCGTAAGTAAAACAAAAGAGGTTCCTTTTTAGGTCGACTAATAATATGCGCTGCAAGCAGGAATAGTGCTTACGGTGCCGGTGGTCAGATATAGATTTTCAATAGGACATAACTGCGTTGAGATTTCGGAAGGTAATTAAAAAAAAAAATTGCTGTTTCATACATTTTGACCGCGTAGGTATTGCCCGTTTGTAAGAAACAGCAGTTTAAAAAAAAAAATTACTGACGAAAAATTTTAACGCTGGTTTCAGAATCATGTACAGACGTCAGCATATCAAGCTACTACATTATTGCTAAATGATAAATGATTTTATGATTGACGTGTGAGTGTTTGTACAAACCTATGTACAAACACTCACACGTCAATCATATTTTAAAACTAGATGAGGTCGGCGTTTCCTATCTGACTAGTCTGAGAAGAAAGGCCGAAACAAACTCAGAGGTCAGTCTCTTTTAAAGTCCAGACATAATCTTGGTCAGATCATGTGAAGACCATGTAGATTAATGTCTGAGATGGTTTTTTGAGGAAAGAACCAAACAGTTTGAGAGGACCTGTCCAGTCAGTGCACGCATTTGTCAGAAATCGTGCAACTCAACACAACACTAAAGGAGCTCGACGATTCGACGAACAATACCAAAGAAAGGACATTTGGGTAGGCCACATTAAAAAGTTAAAGCTAAAGCACTAAGGCTCAATGTTGATTGGGAAAATTTGACAGTTTCGGGTAGTTTGACCAGCTAGCGTCTGTACAGAATCCATGGTAACAGATTGCACGTCGATGTCTCTTCTACCCAGTATTATTGTACCACGATGACAAATGTCCAAATGTACCATTGTTGGACTGCTTCACAAGCTCCCGATAAGTAGCGGTTAACTTATCTAGCAAAAAAATTCAAACATTCTATTTATTTATTTAAAAAACTTGAGAGGTGTCAAGGGACACCCGGATGGAACGAAGTTCAAAGAGAGAGAGAGAGACAGACAGAGAAACACGCGCACGCGCGCCGCACGGCTTACAACTATAGCAAAAAGTGTCGTTCCAACTTTTGGTCTTAATTTTTTCCGTCTAGCCCCCTTTCGCAACGCGAGATAAGGAACTTCGTTCCAAAAAAAAAAGCCCAAGCACACAGTTGACCTCCTAATTCCTTTACCACCTTACCCCATCAACCGCCGTCGAAGCTCGTCGATGTCTGCCATCAACGCAGCGGCGCTTGCACATGCCTTGCTTGAACATGCCGCCCGTGTATTTGAGTAGGTACCGTACTCAAATACACGAGCGGCACCTTTGTCCACGGCTGCAGTTTCCTCTGCCTTTGACATGTGCCGCTCGTGTGTATGACCATTAACCTTGAATGTCACCGTCTTGAGTCTCCTGTCCTCATCCCAATTTATTTGGCGTCGGCGCAACAAGTCTTTGTCTTCTATACTAGATGGCGCTGTGTGAAATGTCCAGGGATATTATTATTATTATTATACTTCTCTATTAGTCGTCATCTCGGTAGTCACCCCCTTTCTAACCATATCATCATTCACACAGTCCATCCATCGTTTCCCTGGTCTTCCCCTAGTCTTATAGCCATCGACATTCATACTCAAAACTTTCCTCACGACATTTTTCTGTCTTCCGCATCACGAGGTAGACTTTTGTGTCTATGGTAACATATTTATAGCGGCTCTGGTTTTGCACAGACAAAAAAAAAACGCATTGCAGATTTCCTGATGACATTGAATAATAAACCTTATTACAAGGTCCGCAAAGTGCAAACAAGGATGCCTGAGAAGCAGTTTGATGCTACCGTCTGTTTCCCCAACTTTTTACTTTGTGTCACTTGTAATAAAGTTTATTTTGCAATGTCATTTTAATATTTAGTCGGAAGTGGATTTTTCACCGTGAATGTAAACGCAATAAATACGGTATTACGTACAAAATGTATTGTGACTGTTTAGATAATATAAAGTTAAGTTAAAATATTATATAAATTATATGTTATGTCTGTATTAATTTTTTGTTTTAATAATTCTCCTCATCCAAGTAGTTTTTTTTTTTTTTTTGACGATGGGATATCATCATATGACCCCTCCCGCTCTGGGTGGAGCGGAAGGGAGTGTCAGACTGACTAAAACCCACCCGTGTTCCTTCCTTAACCCTTTATGTTCCAGGGCAGCGGTAACCCTTTCGGACGATCCCGCTACCCTGATCCAAGTAGTCTTTTAGAGGTATGAGGAACGGGGTGTGAAGTTCACTCATCATCTATAGTAAAGGGAGGATCCTCCGACCAGACGGGTGTCATATCGTGGGCAACTGCCCGATGATTCATGTCGGGCCGTTGGATACACCGTTAAATTTTGATCGTTTTAATCCTTAAAAGGGGTCATTGTACTAAAAAAAAATCTGTTGATCCATACATTATGTCAAGTTATGCGAGCATAAATCTATGGATCAACTGATTTTTTTTTCACGATTTCGGGTTGGTCCCGTAGTAAAAGTTGTTCATTATGATGAGTACAATGACCCCTTTTAAGTATTAAAACGATCAAAATTTAACGGTGTATATGCTAGTTGCGCGGTAAACTCTGCTTGCGAGATGCAGGATTTTGCGTGGCATCAGTATGGCGCGTAGTTCGCATGAGGCATTGTAGATACCGCTACAGTCTTGTCTTCTATACTAAAGACTAGCTTCTGCCGTGAAAGTTCTTGTTCCACCGACCCACTCCATCGCATCGCATCGCCTGGCCACGCTACTACTTCCTTTAGCTTTCTATCTGACTTTGTTCATTTTGACAGTTCAACAACATTAATTGCGTTATTTACGTTGATGGGCAGTTTTTTTTTTCCGAACATTTATGAAGCAATGGATTAGTAATATCCTTCAAAATGATTCAGATGATGATTGCTAGTGTTTTGTTTAACGATCAGCTAGTCTATATATATAAAATTCAAAGTCCTGACTGACTGACTGACTGACTGACTGACTGACTGACTGACTGACTGACTGATAGATCAACGCACAGCCTAAACCGCTGGTCCTAGAAACATGAAATTTGGAGGGTGGGTTCTTCGTGAAGAGTAGGCATCCACTAAGAAAGGATTTTTCGAAATTCCACCCCTAAGAGGGTGAAAAGGGGGGAATTCGTTTGTATGAAAAATCTTATTCCTTGAGTTAATATACTTGAAACTTGGCACGAATACTTATCTAAATAAATTATGAAGATTGTCATTTTTTTTTCTTCTAAACTACCCCCTAATAAGGGATTGGGGGGTTTCAAAGTTTGTATGGAAGAATTTTAGCGCGCAGTCCGATTTACTTGAAACTCAGTATTTGTACCTAATATTGAAAGTAAAGAATAATGTGTATCAGGGTTTTTTGAAAATCTACCCCTGACGGGCTGAAATGGGGTAGTCAATTTTTCAGGGGAGGATTTTACTGCATGGCTTGATTAACTCGAAAATTAGTATAAATAATCTTTGAGTCAAGTTATGAATACATCCCAAACGATTTTTTTAAATTCCACCCCTGTGGGGGTGAAAAGCGGGGATACAGTTTATATGAAAAATCTTCTTCATTAGGTTAATAAACTTGAAACTTTTCAAGAATACTCGCCTAAGTAAGTAATAAAGTTTATCATTATAAGTTTTTCAAAACTACCCCTCAAAGGGGGATAAAGGGGTGTTGAATTTTGTGTGGAATAATTTGAATGCGCGGTCCGATTAACTCGAAACTCAGTGTTTATACTTAAGACCAAAAATAAAGAGTAACATGTATCAGGGTTTTTCGAAAATCTACCCCTAACGGGTTGAAAAGGGGTAGTTAATTTCACAAGGGAGGATTATAATGCGTGGCTTGATTAATTCGAAAATTGGTATAAATAATCTTTGAATCAAGTTATGAATAATCCCAAACGATTTTTCAAAATTCCACCCCTGTGGGGGTGAAACGCGGGGGATACAGCTTATATGAAAAATCTTATTAATTTAGTTAATAAACTTGAAACTTGGCAAGAATACTTGCCTTAGTAAGTAATAAAGTTTATCATTATAAGTTTTTCAAAACTACCCCTCATAGGGGGATATAGGGGTGTTAAGTTTGTGTGGAAGAAATTGAATGCGCGGTCCGAGTAACTCGAAACTCAGTATTGATACTTTTGACAGAAATAATTAATAATATGTAAGTAAAGTTGTCGAAAATTTACCACTGACGGGACAAAAAGGGGTAATTCAGTTTTTAAGGGGAGGATTTGAACTTGAAACTGTATGTTACATTTTCACGCCTAAACCACTGAACTTCTGATTTGGCATAGAGATAGATGGCATCCTGGGGAAGCACATACATTTTATCCTGTTAGCACGTTCCCGTGGGATAATTTCCGACATCCACGCGGGCGAAGCCGCGGGCAGAAGCTAGTATTACATAAAATGTTAACCCTGAAAGAACTAATAAATGGTTTCCTGGATCCTGACGAACCACAACTTCGAAGCGTACATAATGCGTATATTAATATTGTATTGTATGTGTTTCTAAGGGTCTTGATGCCTGAAATAAATGGATAAATAAATAAATAAATAATCATCTATATGTATAATGTTCCCACTGCTGGGACACAGGCCTCCTCCCTGTGAGAGGGAATGGGCCGTAATCTACCACGCGAGCTCAGTGCGGGTTGATAGATGTCACATGCTGAATTCTTGATTCTAGGACATGCTGGTTTCCTCATAATGTTTTCCTTCACCGTTTTGAGAGCAGTGGTGATGAAATAATTTACACAAAGTAATCTTCCTGTCTGGGTTTGAACCTGCGACCTACAAAGTCGTAAATCGCGGCCGTTACCATTCAGCCACCACTACCTCGAAGCGTAGAAGTCAATTAGCACAAAACCATAAAGTTTTTCTATAATAATTGCGCTAACGATCAATTTGTACTATGTTTTAAAACCAAATAAAAAAACTTAATGTTCTCTTTACTGAGAGAGTCTTCAGTTGCTCTGCAACGGGTGAACCGACAGGTTTTCTTGGAGAGAAATGCTGGGGCAGCTGCAGTTTTTTCTGGTAAGAATTTTGGTTTAGTTTTAAGGGTTCCATATCCAAAATGGTGCCAATGACCCTATTACTAAGGTCCGCTGTCTGTCTGTCTGTCACAGGACTCTATCTTTTGAACCGTAATAAGTAGACATTTGAAACTTTCACAGTGTGTGTGTGTGTGTTTCTTTCTTAACAACAATCCTACTAATATTATAAACGTGAAATTATATATGGATGGATGGATGGATGGATGTTTGTTACTCTTTCACGCAAAAACTACTGAACGGATTTGCATGAAATTTGGCACACAGGTGGTTTTATAACCAGCACCCTAATTGCGTAACACACGATCAATCGTAATCTGAATCATTTTGAAGCAAATTGCTAATCCATTGCTTCATAAGTTCGAAAAATTTATCTACTCAACACGTAAATTACGCAATGAATGTTGTTGAACTGTCAAAATGAAACCGATTAAGATTGATTGTGTGTTACGCAAATATGGTGCGGATTTGCATGAAATTTGGCACACAGATGGTTTAATAACCAGGATTAACATATAGGATACTTTTTATCCGGGGATACTTTTTATCCGGATATTCCCACGGGATCAAAACTTGTGCGGGTGAAACCGCGGGGTGCAGCTAGTTAATAATAAAAATCTAGGCGCAGTATTCTTACCGCGCCTATAGTTGAGTGTACCTACTACGTGAGCTCGACGAATGGATGTGCGAATAACACTTGTCGCACTAGCGTGATGTCGAGCTTCAGTGTGTCGCACAAGCGTGCATTCGAACTATGGTGAGTCGCAGTACAGTTTTGTCGCACAAGTGTTATTCGCACATCCATTTGTCGAGCTCACGTAGTACACTCCCTATATTTTGATGATGCGCATTGCGGGCATCGCGGCAACAAATAGTAACATTTGCAGGGCCAATTTGGCTAGAGATCGGACAAGACAGGGGGGTTTGGAAGAAACAAGGGGAGGCCATTGCCCAACAGTGGGACACAAACTAGGCTAAAAAAAAAAATCAGGCAGAAAATAAAAACAATTAGGCTACAAACTTTTATTTTAGAAAAAGAATTAAGTAGGGTTCCTTGCAAAAAAAATTAAAACCGTATAAAAGTTTCAGATTGTATTAATTAATAATAATAATATCTCTGGACATTTCACACAGCGCCATCTAGTCCCAAGCTAAGCAACCTAATGCTTGTGTTATGGTAACAAGATGGCTGATAAACTACTTATATACATTTTTTTTGTAAATACATACATATTATAGATAAAAAAACACCCAGACTCGGAACAAATACATGTAGGTCATACAAACATTTGTTCCGTGCGGGAATCGAACCCGCGACACGCAGCGCAGCAGTCAATTGCTTAACCACTGCGCCAACCGTACCGCCAAATTAAAGTTAAATTATATTTTCAGATCACCTGCTTCCTTACATGGGTGACCTCAGACCCGCATGCCAGTCTGACGTTTGATTACCCAAATGTAAGCACAACTTCCAGCTCGGGGCAAAATTCATAGGCCATACTGACTTTACTTTGCTTAAAAATGTTTCATACGAATATCAACTTTCTTTGTTAAATGAATAAGGTTCTTATTAGTATGGAACTCTTATTCACATTTGCTCATAGGAATATGGACTATAATAGTAAAAAAGAAGGTTCATATTCGTATGAAACGCTAACTTTGCAAGTCAAAGTACGATCTGTGAATTTTTGCCCTCAAACTTTGTCTAAGAGTCCAAACTGGGCTACTTCGGGACGTTGTATATGCTAGTTGCGCTGCAGCATCGCGCAAGCAGAGTTTACAGCGCGCTGTAAACTCTGTTTGCGCGATGCAGGATTTTGCATGACGTCAGTGTGGTGCGTAATTCGCATGGGGCGATGTAGATGCCGCCACAGATGCTTGATTAAGATGTAGTTATTGTATTGTTGATCTTCATTGTAGTTGTTGTGACTGAAAATCAAAATGAAAGTCCTATAATTAAATGAGAATCAGCACTTTTTGAACGTCGCGTCGATCTAACCAGTAACATGAGGCAATCATAAAGGGGTTTATTTATAAACGATAATTAAAGTTAAATGACGTTTAAACGTAAAAAATGTATGGTTAAACAGTCACTAATAAAACTGTAAGCAACGTTTATGAATAAAGGGGACAGTCATCATCAATTTATTCATCTTGGTTTTACAGAGACGAGATGACATTTACGATCAGCCCGTCAACCTGATGACTAAGAAAGCGCCACATGCAAAGGTAGGTTATTTTTCAGCTCTGGCCACACTGAAAAATGGAAAATTATTTTATTTGGAGCAGGTTGAAGCAGGCTATGCTTGGAGCTTCCCTACGTGATCGAATCAGAAATGAAGAGATCCGCAGGAGAACCCAGGTAACCGACATAGCCCGAAGAATTGCCAAACTTAAGTGGCAGTGGGCAGGGCACATTGCTCGCAGAACAGAAGGCTGATGGGGTCGAAAGGTTCTGGAGTAGTGACCGCGTACCGGAAGACGTAGCGTTGGAAGGCCTCCCACAAGGTGGACCGACAACCTTGTTAATGCCGCAGGAACCCGTTGGATGCGAGAAGCACAGAACCTGTTGAAGTGGAGGTGCTTGGGGGAGGCCTATGTCCAGCAGTGGACGTCTTTCGGCTGAAATGATGAAGCAGGTTAAGTAAGGCACAAAAAAATAAAAAAACAGATAGCATTGTGTGCCTCACGGCTGCGCCAATTATGCCCAGTTCAGCACAAGGGTACCTAAGCAGCGCACACGAGCCACCGGCCACAACCACCAGTGGCCGTCGCCTCTTGCTGCGGTGTTGAGTACTGCTGTAGCGGGTGGCCGCCACCGGCCACACGTGTGCGTTGAATCAATACAAAAAGTATGAAAAAGCATGTGAACTGCTTGTCGCTGGGCTATCGGTGGCTGTGGCCGGTGGCTCGTTTGCGTGTAGCCTTAATATCAGACAACTGAAGCCTGACGCTGGTCAAATTTGTGGTGAAATTTCTCGGGTCTTTGAGTTTCCGGACCTTTGGAAGGCGTGGGCCGAAACCAACTTGCAGAGCCCCGTAAGACGTTTTCAATGAAATGAGGCAGTATTTATTAATCTTTTCAGAATGAGCCGGCAGAACTCCAGGGGGACCCTGGTCTCGACTCCTGGGCTCCGTTCGACTTCAGCAAGTTCGATCAGTTAGTTAACGACTACAATCAGGAGTCTTCACCAGAAAAAAACCGGATCAAGAGACGAGCTCGGGTTAGTACACATGTATTATTTGTTCTCGTTTTTTCAAAAGTCTATCAGGATACTAACGGTCTTGCGGTTGTAAGCGCGACTGCTGGGCCTGGTCCTGAGTTTGATTCCCAGGTCGGGCAAAGTGTTATTGGGGATTTGCAGTAGAAATTCCTCAGCCCGGAGTTTGGAAGTTATTTATTTATTTATTCAAAACTTACCTACAACTACCATTACAGCAGTGCGATTCGATTCTGTAACCATCTCACCGTGAAAACTTAGGTGAAGTGAGCGTGGAGTGAGCTGTCATTCCAACTAATGCTAGGGATTGACACTATTGACAGCTCACTCTAAGTTCACTTCACCTAACTTTTCACGGTGAGATTTTTACAGAATAGACCGGCTGATCAGCGATCCAATGCGATAGCGAGGCCTTACATGCTAGATCCTTAATCTACATCCTATAAAATTACATACAATATCCTAAATCTTAACCTACATCTAAATAACATATTATATAATATAATGTAACTTTTGCGAATTCACTCAAGTTGCAACACAATACATCAACTATCTCGTGAACTTCGTTGAACACCACACGCATGGCTCTAGTGAGAGAAGTTCTCGCCAATAGTAGTAGTTGGCGGTGTGACCCCCGTGCCTCGGAAAGCACGTTAAGCCGTTGGTCCTGCGCCTGATCTCTCTCCGGTCGTGTCGGATTGCCGTCCCATCGGACTATGAGAGCGAGGGAAGAGTGACTGCACCTGTGTCTGCGCACACGTAATATCTCCCGCGTAGATGGCTAGTCTCCGTTGAGATTAGCTGCCATGGCCGAAATTGCATGAAAAATGCATTTTCTTTCTTTCTTTCTTTTCTTTCTTAAATTCGGTCTGGAGGATTTTTATTATATGAGCATAAGCAAGCGTTTTTAGGGTTTCTTGACCAAAGACCATCCGACAGGCTATCGTATTTATTGGAACGAAGTTCCTTATCGCGCGTTGCGAAAGGGGGCTAGACGGAAAAAATTAAGACCAAAAGTTGTAACGACACTTTTTGCTAAAGTTGTAAGCCGTGCGGCGTGCGCGTGGGTCTCTGTCTCTCTCTCTCTCTCTCTCTTATAGAAAGCAAGCCAGTTATACTTCGTTCCATCCGGGTGTCCCTTGTTTATTTATTTATAGTTAATTAAAGCGGTACAACACCAATGACATTAATTAACATAGAGGACAATAGTTACGTTGACAATAATATAACTTAAAACTAACATGGAACAGTGGACTCCCTTGCATACATTCTCTCACAGAACACCAGACATATACGCATAATTTTAATCCATTCATCCGCAAACACATCACATTCAAGGTTGGCAGCCAGAAGGGCATTCAGCACCTTTAGAGTGCGACAGATTGGGGATTCAGCTCTGGCTACAGTTTTCGCTGGGAGTTGCGTAAACAGATTGTGCCGGCGGCTCTGACGGTGTCCGATGTATTTGTCGGGCACAAATAGTCGGCAGAAAAGACCATGGAGCTCTGGGCAGTCGATACGTCCCCGTAAGATCGTAAAGGCTACAGTGAGTTGATCAAGGCATCTTCTCACCTCCAATGGGTTAAAGCCCAACGTCCCTAAAAGATAGTTGGAAGGTACATGTAGGGAAAGAAATGGTATAACCTTTGGAAGAGGCAACGTATCCCGACAAACAGCTATCGGTAGAATGATGGTCATCTATTTGATTTAAACTGAATAGCTATGCTGAACTAATATAACGTTAATTTTAACAGTAACGACGCCATTTTTTTATGTCTTGTATCCAATTTTATTTTCTTCTATTCTAGCCCAAGGAGTCGCGAGTTTTCTGGTCTTTCAAACGTTTCATATCGGGATACGCGAGTGCTTTCAAAAAAGACTCTAAAACCACATCTTTTGCCATGTTCATCCAGAAATTATTCGTAATCTGATAAACTTAAGTGTTTAGTGACATTTTACACAAAATAAAAGAGTGCTAGTGCCCAAAAAACCGAAAAAAAACCACATAATTTGACGCCAGAATTGACAAGACTATTTTTTGCCGCAGAACGTGAGAAAATTTAACACACTGCTCGGCCCACAACTTCGGGAGCGGCCACACCACTACACGTACCCAGAGCCCGTGAAAGACAGGATCCTAGAGTTCTCCACATCGACAAGAAAGCCTGGGATCTTACCTGACCAAATGAACCCAGGGGTCATATTTCGAGTAAGAATGTCAGATGCCATCCTGCGGATAAAGCAGAGAATGTATGAGGACCCCGAAAGGCATATTGAAGCTGATATTATTTACACTAATCTGATAAAAAAGGTTGTGATGGATGAGATAACGAAGTTCCACAATCTCCTGCTGATGTACAAGACGGACAAGAGCATAAAGGAACACTTGGGCGAATGTGGGGGACGGATCTATAAATTCATCAGCTATATGACGATTAAAGTGCATATATACTGCTTGTTTGACGCGTTGTGGATCGATGGGAACCCTTACGTGATTGGTGATGAGTACTCCGTGACGCCTGTGGAAGTGCCGCCTATGCTGCAGTGTGATGCAGCAGAGTGCAATTCTATAGTGTTTGTGGATTCTATAACGGAGCCTAAAGATCTGGAGGAGTGAGGTGATGATTGTGCAATAAAATTTTGTGGTGAATTTGATTGTTTTACTCGTATTTTTTCCTATACACTCTGTAGAGGCATCTACTCCGCCACATGCGAACTACGCATAATATACATACGTCACGCAAAATCCTGCATCGCGCAAGCAGAGTTAACCACGCAACTAGCATATATACAACGTCCCGACATTAATCGTTGGGCAGTTGCCCACCAGACACGACAACCGTCTGGTCGGAGAAACTTCCCTTTTCTATGGAGGATGAGTGAACTATAAACCCTGTTCCTCATATCTTCACCTTTCACGCAAATACTACTTAACGGATTTGGATGAAATTTGGCACACAGATGCTTTATAACCAGAATTTACATATAGGATACTTTTTATCCCGATATTCCCACGGAATCGAAACTTATGCGGGTGAAACCGCGGGGCGCAGCTAGTATTATTATAAATGGGAAAGTAACTCTACCTGTCTGTCAGTCTGTCTGTTACCTTTTCATATCTAAACCGCTGAACAGATCGTTATGAAAGAGAGATAAACCTAGGATTGCCTAGGGCCACGGGCTACTTTACAGCCTGAATATTTTTGAAATGATGAAACAAAATACCTACACGCGGAAAAACTCTCAGGCAACAGCTCAAATCAAACTCAAACCAATTATTTCTTTTATTAAAAATAGTTCCAGAGATTAATTAGCGCGTTCAAACACACAAATAAACTCATCAGCTTTATAATATTATTAGTATAGCTAAGTCGCATCCGGTCATTAGTACGGACACGAAACGAATCGCAAGTGCGCCACTAGCGACACCACGTGTTCTACCCACACCTACAGCGCGCTTCTACCTGGAGTCTTGATGTTTTAATTAAGCCTACGGCGAGAAAGAGCTTCAGTGTCTGATCGCATCAGAGTTAAGACGTCGCGGAACTGTACTCGATTCGTGTTCAGTTATTGTAAATCTTAATTTGTGATTTCAATAAAGCCAGTATCGGACCCAATACGAAACCCATCTTCTGCCCAAATGATGGTTGAATCTAACGGAGTAAATCCTGATGATCCTACAGATAGATATCAGTTAAGATGTAACCTAACCCATTTGATCGAGGTGCCAAATCAGCCAATCGATTCTGTAAAAATCTCACCATGAAAAGTTAAGTGAAGTGAGCTTGAGCTGTCAATAGTGTCAATCCCTAGCATTAGTTGGAATGACAGCTCACTCCACGCTCACTTCACCTAAGTTTTCACGGTGAGATGGTTACAGAAACGCACTGCTGTGTCGATGCAGCTGGTTGGTCAGAGTTATGACATGACCAAACCCATGTCACAGTATAAAGATGACCACAGTACAATGCTTATTTGCAGAGACGTCGTGGTCGCGGCGGGAAACGACGGAGTCGCCAACGGTCTACTACCAGCCCACCTGAAGATGACGTAAGGAATGGATAAATATGTATTTTATACAGGGTGACAGGGAAACGACGTATTCCTTGAAAGGGGTTATATTAGAGGTCATTAGCAACAAATGAAGTCTAGTGAACCAGGGGTCAAAACTGAATGGTTAAAAAATAAAAAAATGTGCTGATAAAGATCTTTTATTTCTGAGATTATGTAAGTTTTGCAAGCATTTTTTTTTAATAATCACTCATTTTTCAACTTTCAGAAAAGTATCAATTAAATGTTTGGAGTGGAGTAGTTTTTTATCTCATAATTAATTTTTTTTTGGTAACAAGTTAGAAAATTTCAAAAAAATCGAAGAACTGACAGCTTGGTCAGTTTTGAACCCTAGTTAACTGGACTAAATTTGTTGCTAATGACCTCTAGTATAACCCCTTTCAAGGAATACGTGGAGTTTCCCAGTTTCCCTGTCACCCTGTATAATTAATAAAACAACGTCCCAACTAACGTTCTTAAACTCAAATTGCCGAAGTAGGTCACACGGCTGCCAAGCTAAAATGGAACTGGGCTGGTCACATCTGTGGCATGCTGGAGGAGCTATGGGCTAAAGTTACCACACAATGGGTCCCAAACAGCAGCAAACGACAACGCGGCAGGCCCAGAATGACATGGCGGGACGAGCTCGACTCTTTCCACAAGGATTGGCGTTTAACAGCACTGGGGGCCTACTCCGAAGTGCAAAGTGCGAATGTTCGGATCGGACCGACACATGGCCGAAATGCGAAAAAAGTTCGGATCGGCTCAGTTGGGTCGGGACCATAGTCAATATTCGAAAGAGTGTAGGATCGGAACCGACCGAACCAAATAGTAACTTCGTAGCAGGAAACGGCCGAACATTCGGCCGATACTACTTCGGAGTAGACCCCCAGGATAGGGATAAGTGGAAGGAGGGAAGGGAGGCCTTTGCACTGCACTGCACACTTTTTAGCATGGCGTGACGTCACGACCCCCCGGTCGTGACGTCACGCCATGCTAAAAAGTGTAGCAAGGCAAGGCAGGCAAGTGCCGTCACGCGGAACTTTAACGGGCGATATCTTCATCATTTTTCATCTAATGGACAAAAGAAAAAATACGGATCCAATATTTTTTGATAATTTAACTGACGGACTAATTAGAATTTTTTAGGAAACTACTTAGCCTATTAAATACACAAAGTAAACTGCCTGGGTTTGAACTGACGACGTACAACTCGTGTGAAGTCGGGGCCAATACTTCAGCAGTGCGATTCTGTAACCATCTCACCGTGAAAAATTAGGTGAAGTGAGCGGTCATTTCAACTAATGCTAGGGATTGACACTACTGCCAACTCACATCAAGCTCACTTCACTTGAGTTTTCACGGTGAGATTTTTACAGAATCGACCGGCTGGTCCTACTTTAATATTAATAACTATTTGATTCATTCATTAATCATTTGCAGTCGAAGAATGGAACCACCACAGAAGTCCCGATAGCACGACGCGGGAAAGACAAAGGGCGAAACAGGGACAGGTCCGAGCCAAAAAACCCTCACTTTGACGTGTACGATCCCGGTCAGAAGGTAAAGTACCTTTTCATCATTATCTAAATCAGGGGTTCCCAACCTTTTCTTGGTCAGGGACCACTTTTATATTATTCTTGTTAGCAGGGACCACTATGTAGGTATAATAAAAATAAACTGTAATAATCCAACTGAAACTTTCATTAAAAACTTAATAAGAATTACATACGGCGGCCCGACGTATCGCCCCCTCCACCCGCGCTCTTCTCACTCACTGCACGGCGACCAACGGCTCACCGCCCGCTAAATTTAAAATCGTTCGCGGACTACATTTTGGCTTCTGCGGACCACTGGTGGTCCACGGACCACTGGTTGGGAACCACTGATCTAAATAAATCAGACACAAAACACGATTCAACCAGCCATCATCCCGCTTAAAAATACATTCTACAAGTCCTCTGGTAATGTCAGTAAAAACATAATGTGCTACCAGAAACAATAAGAAAAGAAAAAAACTCCATCTATTCGTAAATAAATTAAAAAAGTTATAACTAAAAAAATCTTACTATAGTGTCGACGAATATTTAAATGAAAAATCTCTAAAATTTGAAAAATAAAGTCTTGCAATTTTATTTCTAATGTTAATGTTATGCAAAGACATTAAATTGTACCTATCTTAAATCTCTTTGATGTTAAGTATGTCTATGTTTTTAGAATAAGTTGAATTATAGTCCTCTCCAAATTTTATTCATAACTAGCTTCTGCCCGCGGCTTCGCTCGCGTGGATGTCGGAAATTATCCCACGTGAACGTGCTAACAGGATAAAATGTATGTGCTTCCCCAGAATGCCATCTATCTCGCGGGCCCTTTGTGGCTAATTACAGTAGAAAACCAATTGTGTCTCATTAGTGGTGATTAAGAGGGTACCTATATGATATCTTTACCTAAGTACCTACCTAATTAAAAAAAAAACTCAATAACAGAAAATTAAATACCTACCTAAATAAACCTATTTCTGATGATAACTAATCTAAACTCTATAAATAAGCAAAATTCCTAAAAACTAATATCTATACGAATGACTAATCCTACCTAACAGTATAATAAAATAACCTACGGTCACTACGTACACTATCAAATATACTACCTATACTTTAAAATTAAAATCTATACCTACGACTCATATAAAAATAAACCTAAATAACTCTAAAAACTAAAAGGAATAAAAATGAACTCCACTGCGGGTGACCCAACCTACTACAAACTTAGTATTTGCGGTTGGTACAGTACAGACAGTGGTAATCGGGTATAGAGATCGAACCGCAAAATTAAGTTTGTTTTTTATTGTATATACTTTTCCGGGATAAAAAGTACCCAGTGTGGTGCCCAGGATATTAAAAAATAATTATACCAAGTTTCATCGTAATCGAACCGGTAGTTTTTGCGTGATGCCTGAACAAACAGACAGACAGACAGACCGACAGACAGACAGACAGACAAAAATTTTTGTAATCACATTTTTGGGTTCGTTGTCGGTCTAGTAACACCCCCTGCCATTTATTTTTTTGATATTTTCAATGTACAGAATTTTCACTTCTACAGATTTATTATAAGTATATAGATACTTAAATGATAAGTCCTCTCCAAATTTTATTCATAATATCTTTTGCTGTGCCCGACAGGGTCCACGATTGTTACCTACCAAATAAATGTTTATCACCTAAGCCTACATTGTGGAATGCAATAAAGAATTGAGTATTGAAATAAACTTATGGATAACTACAGTTTTGAGCCGTTTGGGGTAGAAACTCTCAGGCAATGGGCCGAGTACGCGTCTCCTTTTTAACCCCCGACGCAAAAACGACGGGGTGTTATAAGTTTGTGTGTGTGTGTGTGTGTGTATGTCTGTCTGTGGCATCGTAGCTCCTGAACGGATGACCCGATTTTGATTTTGTTTTTTTTGTTTGAAAGGTGAATTTTTACGGGGAAAGCGCCAGGGTAGCCCGAAAATTTCAATTTTCTTACTTTTTAACCGACTTCTAAAAAAGGAGGAGGTTCTCAATTCGGATGTTTGTTTTTTTTTTTTGTTTGTTCGCGCATAACTCCGTCGCTTGCCAACCGATTTGAAAAATTCTTTTTTTGTTGGAAAGAGTATACTTCCCAAATGGTCCCATAGAATTTTCATCAAAAACCGTTGAGCAGTTTGGTTTTAAAACCAAAATTACTGGTAAAAATTACAACTTAAAAGTGAAAAATAAAAACTTTTTTGCAAAAAAAAAAAACAACCGACTTCCAAAACGACACTACAAAGTGAAAAATAACTTTAATTTCGGAAGTCGGTGGCAAACAACGAAAATGCGAACCCAACGACACCGACTTCCGAAAAAGTTTTTTTTACAGTTTGTATTGATGATTTTAATTAATATAATTCTGTAGATACTTACTTGTTCGGCTCAGGAATCATATTTTGTTCAACATACAACCTGACAATGACGCTTCCTATGTTGGTCGGCTTCCAGTCTAACCGGAAGCAGCTGATTACCAGTATTTTCTATGGAGCGACTGCCTGTCTTACCTACCTTAAACTCAGTTAGATCGAAGGCAACTGCACCCGTTGCCCTCCCCACACCCCCATTTAAATTAAAGCTTAACCCTTAAAATATAATTTTATTTTATAAAAAAATTAATTAAATTAAAAAAAAACTCCTCTCTCCGAGTATCTGCGCCTGGATTTGTGGTTAGCCTGCTTGTTCGCCGATAAAATAACAAAGTGCATTACTTCCAGGATTGGGAGTCAGGATATGTCGAGATGCCTAAGGACCTGTACCAAGCACATTTGAGACCTGGAGTCATCTTCAGAATTCACATGTCTGAAGCTGTCCTCAAGATGCAGTACCGAAAGTAGGTGGATTTATCAAGGGCTTTGAAAATCCGTGGCATACCTTTTTTTTTTTTTTTTTTTTGTTTTCGGGGGGAAACCTTCGAAAGGCACCCGACCTCCGGGGAGAGGGGTCGGGGAGTGTGGGATTTTTACCTCACTAAAACCACCCCGGTGATCACCATCCGCACATAGGGGTGGTCACGGTTCCTCTTAAAAGACCAACTCCGGAACCACCCCTGCGCAACGCCTATAAGACACATCCTTGGGGAGACTGTAAAGGGGCCTCCCCCAAACCTCGCTATGCACGGCAGCACGGCATACCTACTGTCGCGCCATTTTGTTTTTTTTTTCAAAATGGCGACCACGATCAAAGTTGATCACGTGACATCCATATCAATTTGAAAGTATCTCGGAAACATGACACTACGGGGTTTAGTCTTAGTATGTTTTTTGTTTGCATTGATGTCAGCTATTGGTCTCATGCGTCGCCATTTTCAAAATGGCGCGACAGTACGTATGCAGGCTCCATATAAAAATCATCAAACCACTTTGACGAGAGCTATAATATTGCAGTTACGGTGAGGATAAAGATGAATCCGTAATAGAAGCCGACGTGGAATACCTTCGTTTAACACGAAAAGTCATCAACGATGAGATCACCAAGTTTGAGGACCTGCAGTGGCTGATCGGGTGGTTCCACAACCGATCTGAACTCATACAGGAGCATATGTGTAATACTAGGTATTATGCTGTTGGTGAGTTGGAACAATTATATTGTTTTCTTCTTCTAAGAGAGTGGTGATGGCCCTGCCGATCGGTTCGGTAAAAATCTCACCGTGAAAAGTTAGGTGAAGTGAGCTTAGAGTGAGCTGTCAATAGTGTCAATCCCTAGCATTAGTTGGAATGAATGACAGCTCACTCCACGCTCGCTTCACCAAAGTTTTCACGGTGAGATGGTTACAGAATCGCACGGCAGGTAACGTGGGCTCGAACCCAGACAGGCGCCTTATTTTGTCGCTCTCAAAACGGCGCAGGAAAATATCGTGAGGAAATCGGCATGTCCTAGAACCAAAAATTCGAAGACATGTGACATCTACCAACCCGCACTGGGCCCGCGTGGTAGATTACGGCCCACTAGGTACCTCTCACAGAGAGGAGGCGTGTGTTCCAGCAGTGGGAACATTGTGGTCTGATTATGCTTCATCTAACGACTACCTCATCGATCAAGAATTACGATCTTTATACTTTACGATCACGTACAAAGATTCATTGCTCGGGGCCAAAAAAAACAAACGTACACACAGACGTACGGATAGACAGCGAAGTTTTAGTAATAGGGTCCCGTTTTTAGGGTACCGTACCCTAAAAAGACAAATGTTGCGCCGACCCCAAATAAATTGGCAGGAGAATGATAATGATATGGCGTGTCTTCTAAAAAAGCCATTAATGATTAAACCGCGACTTGAATCTTTAATAAGTACGACAGTTACTTCTGTTATTTTCCAACTCGTCCTCTTTCAGGAACTCCCCCAACGATGTTCACCCACTCCGAAGAATACATGAAGCGCATGTGCCTCTTCGACAGCGTGTATATCGACCACATCCCATACGTTGTCGGCGAAGACAGCTCGATAATGGCAGCAGTTGCGCCCCCCGTGCTGCATTGTGATGCTGCTACTTGCACTTCAGTTCCATTTATTGACAGGTAAGAGGGGGTTCACACGGCATTGTCCTGCACGTTTTACTAGTAGGTACTAACCTTATACAGCAGTGCGATTCTGTAACCATCTCACCGTGAAAACTTATGTGAAGTGAGCTTAGAGTGAGCTGTCAATAGTGTCAATCCCTAGCATTAGTTGGAATGAATGACAGCTCACTCCACGCTCGCTTCACCAAAGTTTTCACGGTGAGATGGTTACAGAATCGCACGGCAGGTAACGTGGGCTCGAATCCAGACAGGCGCCTTATTTTGTCGCTCTCAAAACGGCGCAGGAAAACATCGTGAGGAAATCGGCATGTCCTAGAACCACTCATTTCATCGTTTCTAAGTTTATCATATAATTTCTCAAATAGTACCTAATAGTACGCACTGATTCTTCATAAATAGGATGTACCCAAAACCTTCTGCTCTGTCAGCGACGAAAACGTTGGCGCCTTCGATTATACAAGCGTGGATACATCACTAACGTCTACTCACTGTGACAACAGCAGTGCGATTCTGTAACCACGCCATGCTAAAAAGTTTAGAAAAGCGTGACGTCACGCGGAGATTTAACGGGCGACATATTCATCATTTTTTATACAATTGACAAAAGTAAAAATACGGGTCCAATATTTTTTGATAATCTAACTGACGGACTAATTAGATTTTTTTAGGAAACTAACCTATTCTACAATACCCTACTCTACGCTCGGAAATTATCAATGAATTCGTAGCGAGAAAAAATCTCTCTTCTTTTTCTTTTTCAATCCTTTCATTGAGGCCATCGACCGGATTTTTTTAATTTTTTTTTATTTGTTTTGAAAAAAAAAGTGATTTCTGTGCCATTAAGCATTTACTCCGTTCACCGGTTGTAAAAAAGTCAGCGGGTATAACCTTACTATATTTCCTTTTCATTAACAGCGTGATGTTCGACGAGCGCCTTTCGCGTACCAACGTGCGCACTCTAACACGGTGTCAGGCCTCGTGTCGCGCGCACTGCCGCAACGACCCGGACTGCCTCAAGCGCTGCTCCGACAGATGTCTGCGTACTGACTAATGCTGTGGTTTCCTAAGAAAGTGATGCACGATCACATAGTAACAGCTATCTAAATAAAGGGACTTTTGTTTTGTCTGGATAAAGAGTTTTTGACACCTTTTTTATTATTTACTAACTTCTGTCTACGACATCGCCCGCGTGAATATCATGTCATTGTAATTAAGTATACAGGCTGTTAGTGTGAACAGTGGCAATATTTAAGGAGGTGCATAAGTATCATGAGTATATTATAAAACCGTTGAAAAAATATGACCCTATTTTTTTCTAAGTTTTTCTTCTAATATCCCGAAAAAAAAAGTCATAGTCACATTACTGTTAGCCTCTGCCCCGCATGTACCGGCGCCGCGCCGCCGGCGCGCGGCTGCCGGGGGAAACCCCGACCGCTTCGTGCGTTATCGTCGGGTGCGGTCACTTCGCGTAAAATTTCAGAATTAGAAAACTGTAAAATTCGCAAAAAAAAATTGCGACATACAGTTAAAACTTTTGTAATATTTTTTTATTTAAGATTATCTATCCGTCCTTTGAAAGTTGCCACTGTTCACCCTTCCACCCAGTATATATTATAAATTCATCAATGTCAATGTGTATATTATAATCGGGGTACTTTACACAAAAGAAACTCCAAATAGTGGGCATGTAAACTGTGTTTAATTGGTATAAACGATATTGTACATAGAAAAACAGTGCACGACACTTATTATTTCACATAAATATGGACGGCTCGCGAGGCACACGAGTCTGTATACCCCGCGGCCCGAGCGCGTGCGCAGTTACGCGCTTATGACTCACAGGCCGGCGCGCGGGCGGGGCGACATTGGTAGTGTTGTGCCGAACCGTAACTAGTCACGTAACCGTCTACTCCGAAGTGGTAAATGTATCGTATCGGCCGACTGTTCGGCCGTTTCCTGCTATGAAGTTACTATTTGGTTCGGTCGGTCCCGATCCTACACTCCTACACTCTTTCGAATATTGACTATGGTCTCGACCCAACTGAGCCGAACCGAACTTTTTTCGCATTTTTCAATAATATTCGGTTCGGCCATGTGTCGGTCCGATCCGATCATTCAAATGTGTCACTTCGGAGTAGACCTCCTGGCCGGCACACGACGAACTCTAGAAGTGCGGGGAGTTGACTCTAATAGGGGTCGCGCTGTAATATAAAAATGAAAATCCGCACATAATCTTTGAGGACCATGTAGATGCGAGAGGAGGTAAAACGCCGGGGGCGTAACTCCGCTGCCGCGAGAAATCACGGTACAGCGGACAGAGCTCCGGCGGCATGGAGAGTGCGATTGTCGCAACCCAGTGCTGGGCACGCCACAATAGCGGCGATAAGTCCCCTCTTTGAGGAGTGGCTAGAGAGGCGCCACGGCGCCCTCACCTTCCGCCTGACGCAGGTCCTCACCGGACACGGTTGTTTCGGGAGGTTCCTGTTCAGGATAAGGCGGGAGGAAACGCCAGGGTGTCACCACTGTGTGGATCGCTCGGAGGACACGGTGGAGCATATGGTGGAGGTCCGCCCGGCTTGGGCGGGGCACCGCCGTGTCCTCGTGGCGGCGATCTCTCGCGTCCGGCCCTGGTCCAGGCCATGGTACGGAGCAATAGTGAATGGGAGGCCGTTACCTCCTTCTGCGAAGCAGTAATGCTCGCGAAGGAGGAGGCGGAGCGCGTGAGGGAGAGGCAATCTCTACGCCCTCACGCCCCTAGCCGCCGCAGGAGACACCCTGGACGGGAGTCAACAGCCGACTCCCGGCCACCGTAGGCGCGGGCTTGCGGGCGGCGAGCAATGGGCAGCTCGCCGCCCAGTAAGGACCAGGCCCGGGTCGACGGTGCGGTGTGTTCCACGCGCGCCTCAAAGAGATGTCAGCAGGAACTGACGGGGTGGCAGACTGACAGGTTTAATTACCTAGCCGTTTAGTTAACCGCCTAGCCTTTTAACTAAACGGCGGCCGTTCAACTAACGATCTGAATGATATTCAATAAATTATAGTTTAGGTTGGAACTGTAACCAATCACGTGCGAGCCGAATTGGTCGCAGTAACTAAGCCAGGGCACCCCGACCAAATGGGTTAGGTTAGAACTGTGATCAACCGCGTGCGAGCCGAGAGAGCGAAGCGAGGCGAGCTCTACTTCTAAAGCCCAGGCGGTTGACTAAACGGCTAATTTAACCAGTTGGCTGCGACAGATATATAGATATACCTAGATAGATTTAATACTTCAAGCACTGAAATGTACAGACGCCAGCAGGTCAAGCTACCCGAAACTGTCAAATTTTCCCAATCAACCTTGAACCTTAATGCTTTAACGATAAAGTTGAAAATCTACTAAAGAAATTTGACAGATTGTAGTAGCTTGATGTGCTGGCGTCTGTACACAGCCGGATTTATTGTCATAGGCATTTTCTATCAGTCAACCATTAGGTGATGCATAGAGAAACAGTGGTAGCTGCTATTACGAAAGATTGAGCATAAATAATAATAGGTATACCTATGTATATGTCGTAGATGGATTGTAGAATACGCTGTTTTACAGATAGCAGAATTTTATTTGGCATATACCTTTGGTAAAGTTAAAATTTCGCATAATTTCGTTTAGTATAGGTAACGTTCACTTCGCATACTATGAAGATGGCAGAAATTCGTTTGGAATAATACTTTACTAGGCATACCTATTGCCTTATTTTAAACCTTAAATTAAAATATTTATATTTTAGTCGACAGCACTAAGATGTAAATGAGTTATTAATGTAGGTATTGAAAATGGCAATTTTGCTATAGGTACCGAATTTGACGTTTTTAGCCGACTTAAAAAAAGAAGGAGGTTCTCAATTCGACTTCATTTTTTTATGTTTGTTATCTCAGAACTCCGTTATTCAAAAATACATGTTTGTGATCAGTTCGGATGTGCTAAGACGGGCCGCATTGACTAAATTAGGCCGCATGCAAAGGCATTGACATTCACTGTCACTTGAAGTTTGAAAAATATGATCAAGATATGATATGCACAAGATCTGCTATGAGAGTCAAAATAGCGGTTGTACCTTAACTAATCGAATTATCCCATTTACTATTTAGTACCTAGGTTTAAAAAAATTGTAGGTACCTTCTTCATAACGAAATTGTTTTAAAATTTAGGTACACCCGCCATATTGACGTCAGAATGGCGGGTGTTTTTTAATATATCATTATTTATCCATTACTCATTAAATATAGTTATATCGAAAAAATGTACCTTACGCACCTTAACCGTACCTTAAAATGGATAAATAATGATATATTAAAAACTTGAGAGGTGTCAAGGGACACCCGGATGGAACGAAGTTCACAGACAGAGCAGATAATTTATTATGTAGCTCTGCGACGAAGTAGCTGCGTAGCGGATAATCTACGCATCGGCTACGGCGTAGCACTCGTAGCGATTGTGTCGTGACAACTTTTCGTAAGAATTTTTTCCGTCTAGCCCCCTTTCACAACGCGCGATAAGGAACTTCGTTCCAAAAACACCCGCCATTCTGACGTCAATATGGCGGGTGTACCTAAATTTTGATACAATTTCGTTCTGAAGAAGGTACAATTTTATAAAACCTAGGTACTAAATAGTACAATTTAGGTACATTTCTTTGGAAATGGGATAATTTGATTAGTTAAGGTACACCCGCCATTTTGACTCTCATGATCTGCTCGATAAGCTTTTAAAATGAACACATACTGAAAAACTGTACCTACCTATAGTTTAAAAAAATTGATAATAGATCCCTACGTCACGTTTCGTGTGCTGGTAGAACTCAGATGAATGCAGCCGAGTATCGAATTAAAATAACCATCGATTTGATACGCCTAGACAATGATTATAAGTAAAAAAAGGTCATAGGATATACGCGATTCGCAAGTGGCACGTTATAACTGCGCTACTGACCTCAGTGCCGCGCCGGCGTCAACGGAAGCAATATTTACGCTTGTCTCTTTTTCGCTCCCGATAATTACGACATGCCGTCCTACTTACACGTCAGAATTACGACATGTCGTCGTACTACGGTTTCACCGTTTGCCCACCGCAGCCGTTACCGGGACTTCAACGCCACGAGATTATTCGAACCGAGCGCGACGTCACGGTGACGGCGTGCGGTGGACACGCGACCATAGTAAATGTCATGACGTCATGTCGTTCTCGTTGACGTCCCGATGACATGGCGGTGGACAAACGGCATTTGTTTTCTATAGTGTGACGTGACAATATTAGGTGTGTAATTTACTGTGCCGTTTTTGAACATCAAATGTTGGATAAGTAACCTATGTACCTCTTTACTTATAATATTGTTGCGCCTAGGTTCAGCAGTAGCAGTAAAAGCGGACAGTTCCCCTAACATTTTCAAACCACTGTCTTTAACAATCTTCTTCTAATAAGTATATGTCTTAGGATCGTAGCCCTTTCCTGCGACCTTGTCGTCGATCCAATCCCTCAAGACGGACACGTCGACGTACACGCCAGGGGTTCCGTCTTCACCACATCCTATGCCCCAAGCGACGATGCCGCTTTGAACGTAACGGTTCTTTTCGTACTGAGGAAGAGGAGAAAACTAATTAGGAATCGTTTCTTGGGGGTACAGCGACTCAAAATGCTTATGTCTACTTAATAGAATTCATTACTATGCTGACAGGCAACGCATATCCTCAACCACTGACTCTAGAAGCGTGAAATTTTGCACAAAAGTTTCTTAAAGCAGCGTCAGGTTCTAGTCTGTTAGGGATTTATGCAGAGCCAGGCCTATTTGGCGCAGCCGGGGACACACAATATTTTTTTAAAGTTTTTGTATGAAATATTGTGTACCTAAGTACTATCATCATAACCACTTTGAAAACAAAATCCCGTACACATGATGACCACAGCTGCGTCCGTAAATAAACCAAAAGAGGATCCTATTTAGGTCGACTAATAACATGCGCTGCAAGCAGGAATAGTCCTTACGGTGGTCAGATATAGATTTTGGCGATAGTACAGTCAACAGCAAAAGTAGATGATCAAAATCAGAAATTCAATACTAATGAACGGAGTTCGCGGCTATATGGCAATTGTACTACTAGTAAATGTTTGGTATAATTTACAATCACATACTTTTGAATCACTTTGACGCCACACAGTTCTGACGCGAACTCCGTTTATTAGTATTGAATTTCTGATTTTGATCATCTACTTTTGCTGTTAACTGTACCTGGGTATTTTATTTTTTTCATTTTCGTAACGAAAATGAGCAACTAAGGAAGGATTCTTGAGAATACGCGATAGCTGAGTTGGTCGCTATAACTATAAGCTAGGGCACACCCAACAAATAGGGTTGGAAAAGTCACAGTTCTAACTATGTCCAACCGCCTATGTCTTACCTTAATAGGACAAGACAGCGGTGATCCACCGTCTCCCTTGCAGGTATCCTTGCCAGGCTCACCACCAGCACACATGAAAGTGAAGTGCAGCTGGAAGAACCTGCCCAGACGGGTCTTGCGAATTGCTGCCTGACATTTGTCGTGGTTAACTACTGGTAACTCAATCTGGAAGAGAAGATTAAATAGGTTAAAACAACTGCCTGTCAATTTGGTCGGGACTTGAACCTTCTAAGGGCGTCTATCCACCGCAGCCGTTACTTGGACGTCACCAAGATTATTCGGACCGAATGCGACGTCTCGGTGACTGCGATCGTTTGTCCATCGCGACCGAACTGGGCGGTGCAGTATGTTATGTCAGACAAAACAAAATCCGGGCGACTAGCGCTGAAGCGACGGCAGTACATATGTGGACAAGATCAAACGTGTTTTATATGGTTCACTCTTCGTTTGGTCAAACAATGTTTCGTCGAAAATCACTTCGGCGAATTTTAGTTGCATTAAAGTCATTTCGTAGAATTATTCATTTGACCGAATAATTACAGCTTGGCAAAAAAGTCTAGAAACGGAACTAATTTTTTGTCTGTTGGCAACATTCCCAAAATAATGACGTTTCATAATAAACAAAGTTCACGACTTCGTAGAATTTTTATTTCGACCATCCAACGGTGATTATTAGTGATTAATAAACGTAAAAAGTGAAAAACAATGAATAAAACCATTCGAAGTGCTGGCAGGGAGGTTATTTATAAGGTGTACAGGCGATGTCTGGCGGAAAATGAGGCCCAAACTATTCTTTCCGATCTTAACAATGTTTACCAAAAAACCGCTGATATGACAGGTATGTAAGTTTGTTTTGTTGTTTTTAGTTAAATTATGTGTTAATTGATGAACTCAAAGCTGTTTTAATTGGCTTGCATACGGAATCAGTAGAAATTTTAAACAATAAACATCGAGCACATAGGTTATGTTTACATTTTGTTTGCATTACTCCGGTATAGCGCGCCTAGATTAATTGATACTTTGGTGACTTGAACTCTACCTAAAAGAAAACTCAATTTCTACTTAGCTTTGAGTTTGTTTACAAGGTAGTGATGTATTTGTTGTAGCTTTTGCATTAGAAATTTAACAGAAATTATTGTGCCATAGACTAAATAACAAAATCTATTTATTCAATTCAGGTAAATCTGTTAGCACTGTAAGAGTCGTGCTGGAAGGATATAGAAACAAAGGGGTATTTTCTACATCCGGAAAACACAGAAAAGATCGTCGTCGCAGAGGAAGATTTTTTGGAATAAAAAAGAATAATATTATACAATGTCTTTTTATTTTTTTATTTCCAAAAAATGTTGTGAACTCAGGAGTATTTCTCAAAATACTTGTTTTTAGGTAAAAAGTAATCAGTTGCGTATCGAGAAGACGTCCTTGTTCAATTTAACAATACTTACTGATTTGAAAAAGTAACATAAAGAGTGAATACATTTGTCCAATTGAACAAAAAAATCAGCTAAGTATCAAGATTAGGTTGGTGCGCTATTCGGTTGCAGCGGGTTGCCATACGAGCAGCACAGTGGCGCCTCCATTATTTTCTACTCTTTTTTGCCAAGCTGTAATTGGTAAATTTTTATTTAGCATAATTATTTATTTGAACTAATTTCATATGAACAAATTTTATTTAAACTAATGTTTCACTAGACTAATAATGATTTAGTCGAAAGATCGTATCGAATATTCAGTTCATTAATAATTCGTTTCCTTTCATTTTCTATAAACTAACATTAACACACACAACTTTATTAAGCATAACATTAATAATAAGGCGTAGTCGACGGAGCCCCCGCTCAATTGAGCCCCCGTCATCCCCTTCGAACCTAACCTGTCCGAGTCGGGGTGCCCCAATTCCCGAGCTCGCTTCGCTCGCTCTTGCATCCTAAGTTCTCATTGCCTCAGCATTGCAGTGTTTTCTTTTTCAAAATAAAAAAATTGCAAATATTTACAATGTTTTTGGAACGAAGTTCCTTATCGCGTGTTGTGAAAGGGGGCTAGACGGAAAAAATTCTTACGAAAAGTTGTCACGACACTTTTTGCTATAGTAAGCTATTGTAAGCTGTGCGGCGTCGCATGTTTCTCTGTCTGTCTGTGAACTTCGTTCCATCCGGGTGTCCCTTGACACCTCTCAAGTTTTTGGAACGAAGTTCCTTATCGCGCGTTGTGAAAGGGGGCTAGACGGAAAAAATTCTTACGAAAAGTTGTCACGACACAATCGCTACGAGTGCTACGCCGTAGTCGATGCGTAGATTATCCGCTACGCAGCTACGTCGTCGCAGAGCTACATAATAAATTATCTGCTCAGTCTGTGAACTTCGTTCCATACGGGTGTCCCTTGACACCTCTCAAGTTTTCTTTTCTGCATTACATTACACCAATTGAATATTCGATAAAATACATGTTATACTACCTGAACATTACATCAAATGAACATTATACCTTTTGATCATTAGCACAAATGTTGTTATAGCAAATAAATATTCGACGAACTGAAAATTCTTTCAAACGATATTATACTAAGTGATGATTTTCTTAAACGTTGTTCGATTTAGTAATATTGTATCAAACGTTGTTCGACCAAACAAGGGTGAACCGTTTTATATAGCCGGCACATTGGCCCGTCACAATCTCCGAGTTGTAGCCGCCGAACTAGTTGAAACTTCGGCGGCCGGAATGACGACGTTCAGGTGACGGACGTGCGGTGGAGACGCGGCCATAGTAATCGCTTCTTCGGTGCTGTCATCTCGTTGTGGGTGACGTTCCGGTGACGGTGTACTGACCGACTGGAGTGAAACTGAACCGGCACGCTCAAATCTGCACCCTAATTGCGTAACACACTCAATCTCAATCTGAATCATTTTGAAGGATATTGCTAATCCATTGCTTCATATCTTCGAAATATTTGTCTGCTCAACAATGTAAAATACCATTACACCAGAGATGGTTTGTATTGGTACTCACATTCGCTAAAACAACACTGCTTAATCACCAATAAACAAATAAAGTAAAAATGCATAGATACGTGCAAAATATATGTCATACGAGTATACATGAAAAATATTTTGCACATAACTATTTTAGCCGTAAACATCTATCAGTAGGTAAGTACGCGAGTCACAAGTAATGTTTTGAATCTGCAGTGCGATTCTGTAACCATCTCACCGTGAAAACTTAGGTGAAGTGAGCGTGGAGTGAGCTGTCATTACAACTAATGCTAGGGATTGACACTATTTCACCTAACTTTTCACGGTGAGATTTTAGGCCGGTTCTATTCGACGTATAAACAGGTTGATACTTTTTTATTATGTTAGTGTTTTGCACAGTATTTCCTTAAACTAAGTTGTATATGTAGTTATAATAGTATTTTTTTTATTTTTGCTTAAAGTTTTTCACATTTATTTATTTGTTTATGGATTTTGGTATTTCGTTGATTATTGTGGGAATAAAAATTTTTACTGTTCGCCTGCCATAATAATTTCTAGTCTGAGGTACTATTAATTTATTCTTTGTTTATACTTCTTGTTATTAGTTTATGTGAAATGGGAATTTGAGTGCTTTTGTTATTAAATTGCTCAATTAAGAGGGCCATTTTGAGTCTAGTCTGCACTGGCAAAATTTTAAAATATTTAAGTAATTCGATGACTTTATCTTTACATTGGTGCTTTATTTTACTGGGTACGATGAGTTTTAATAGTCTAACTTGCAGTTTGGAAATTCTTTCAGTGTATGTTTTAAAAGTTCGCACATAGCTCGTTATTCCATAAACTATAACCTTTTGAACGCCATTGTCACATATACGTGACAAGCAAGCGCGTGCCCTGTACGCCAACGACACAAATATGTGACAAAAAATGCGGTGCACTTTTATCACGAAATAAACAATTAAATCATTTTGGAATCCCTATTCTTTTTGTAGGTATTTGCGGTGAAATTGTGGCTGGGCGTGGAGGGCACGCGCGTGCGTTTATGCTCTGGCGTTTAAAAGGATAATTGATTCCGCTAAGGCAATGTACATATTATTGAGCAGTATTTTGAACGGAACTTTCGGTTTTAAAATGTAAAACTTTGCCAGTATAGCCCGCCACTTATCACATACTAAGTCCACGTGGAAAGTACAACTAAAACGATTGTCCACGACTAATTCAAGGTAGGTGTGGTGCGTTACTTGGTCAATTGTCTCACATCGACATTTCGTACCCAACAGAGTGGAGTGAAGACAACTGTGATTGTGTGCGATTATATATTAAACGGAGTAATTTGCTTTATATGGCTAGAGTGGACATGGATGATTTTGGTCTTACTTGCGTTGAGGACTAGTCCAGCATCATGTGCCCACTTGGGAACTCGAGTAAAATCTTCCTGTAACAATTGAGCTGCTACTTTTACGTCTCTGTGGGCAGCTACAAGGCATGTGTCATCTGCATATTGATAAACGGAACAGTGATTGACCACATGTTCCATGTCGTTAACATGTCAGATAGTGTAGGTAATGGTCCCAGTACTGAACCTTGAGCTGTTCCTTCAGTTACTTTAATGGCGTCACTGGTTTCATTACAGATCTTGACCATTATAATTATTAATAGAAAATGACGTGTTATCCAGCACACAATACAGTTTTCAACCCAATAAGTCCACCTCACAGTTATTATCTAAATTGACGGATGAGGTCAACGAATCTCTTAATGATAAAAATAATGTAATCTTACTATTTATCGACTTCTGCAAGGCGTTCGATACGCTTAGACACGACACGTTGCTGACAAAATTAGATAATTCTGGAGTTCGAGGAAATGGTGTGAGGACTACCTTAATAACCATGCCATAGGTTTCTAGGGTTAGTTTTGTGATTATTTATTTATTCCAAATAATGTTTATTTCTAGATTTTTCGATGATTTTATGAGTTCTATTTCTTATACTATTATATTCCAATCGCAGTATTTTATTCGTTGAATAATTTTTTCATTTTAAAAATAATAGGTCCTTTTTTTACACATGTTATTAATTTTATTATTTATCCAAGGTTGTTTATTTCTTTTACTATTCATATTAATTTTTCTGATATACTTTGATTCCTCGCAACATTTATGAAATTGATTTTTTATGTAATCGTAAATTGTGTTTGGACACTCAGTATCATCTATTTCGCTCCATTTTAAGTTGTTAAGTAAAGATTTAATTTTAAGGTTATCAAATTGTTGTATTGTTTTTGTATCAACCTGTATTCGTGTTGGTTCAAGTCCTACGCACGACAGTATTAACATGCGGTGATCAGCCATTACAGTTCCGAGTGCAGCCGAGTACATACGAGTATCTGACGAACGCGATCTTATACAGATGTGATATATACAGGTACGTGTAGTATTATTTCCGCGTGTTTAAATTCTCGTGTAGTCAGGATATCGCGCTCGTTAGGCCATACTCGGACATGCTATTCACGCTGTATTCTCGAATGTTGTCGTAATTTATGTTTACGTCTCCTAGCAAATAAGTGTCGTTTGATGGATTAGTAGAACTGGATAAGACACTGCTTATTTCTTTTACGAATAGGTGCATACTTTTGCTCGGTGGTCTTTATAGTGCACAGATAGGTATATGCGTGATAGTTGCGAGGTGTAGTGATTTGACCAATAATACATTCACAGTGTATTAACGAGTGATTCATTGGTGTATACGTAGCCATCTCTGGCATAAATTATTATTCCGCCTCCTTTTCTGTTTTTACGCAGCTTTCTGTGCATTTCATAACCATCGATGTTGTATGTACAGACGCCAGCAGGTCAAGCTACCCGAAACTGTACAATTTTCCCAATCAACCTTGAACCTTAATGCTTTAGCGATAAAGTTGAAAATCTATTAAAGAAATTTGACAGATTGTAGTAGCCTGATGTGCTGGCGTCTGTACATATGAACAGTGTTTTCATTTATAAATTAACTTCTGCTAAGATTAAGACATCAATAGTTTTATTGGATGAGCTAATTAATTGTGTTACACAACCAAAATTTTTTTTGATGGATCTGATATTTATGTGAACAATATTCAGATTACTTTTATTAATGGAGGGTATAAGCTTACAAAAAACATTTATATTTTCACAGTCAAATAGTTTTTGGTGATCGGGAGAGAGATCCGGGATAACTTATTTTAAAACTATTACCGATAGGCCTTTTGATGTCCTGCCTGCGTTGTGCTCGAAAGCCGATCGATGTCCGTTTCGCTCCGTACGACTGTAGGCTTATACTGTTCTTCTCTACGTAGCAACACCTTTCCACCCTGGAACTATACGTATACTTATATGCTGGACGCAATTTTTGTTGGGCCAGCAACAGTAGCGATTTATTAGATTTTGTAAGGGCCCGACGTAGGATCACTTTTGAATTGGACATTTCTATAGGGGCTTCCGACACACACTGCTTTGTTCCAGCAGAACTTCTTACTTTTTGGTTGTACGCACCTTTGACTGTGCCTGCCGATCGATTCTGTAAAAATCTCACCGTGAAAATTTAGGTGAAGTGAGCTTAGAGTGAGCTGTCTATAGTGTCAATCCCTAGCATTAGTTGGAATGACAGCTCACTCCACGCTCACTTCACCTAAGTTTTCACGGTGAGACTGCTGTTCTGCTTGTTTCAACTATACCTTGATGTTTCCTTCACGTTCATTTCGATCTCCCACACGCTTAACATTTATTATCTGTGATTTATCCACGCGGAGTGTTTCAGCCAGCATGACAGATATCGATTCAAGGTCTTAATTTTGAGCTTTAGGGATTCCTATCACTTCTAGCACGTTACCTAGGCGCTGTTGCTCTAAATTACGCACATATGGTTTTAGTGAGCTGATTTGTAGTTCATGATGAGTTTTTTCGTTGCTAAGGTGGGTACTGTAATAAAGAAAGAAAGAAAGAAAAAGTATTTATTGCGACTCGTACAGGATCATAAACTAAACTAAACACAGTTAAAAATAAAACAAATAATTGTATAAAAAAGTAACAAAAGGAAAAAAAAAACTTGAGAGGTGTCAAGGGACACCCGGATGGAACGAAGTTCACAGACAGACAGAGAAACATGCGACGCCGCACAGCTTACAATAGCTTACTATAACAAAAAGTGTCGTGACAACTTTTCGTAAGAATTTTTTCCGTCTAGCCCCCTTTCACAACGCGCGATAAGGAACTTCGTTCCAATAAAAATCTTCTATAAATCAATTTACGTTGTTGAGCAGATAATTTATTATGTAGCTCTGCGACGACGTAGCTGCGTAGCGGATAATCTACGCATCGGCTACGGCGTAGCACTCGTAGCGATTGTGTCGTGACAACTTTTCGTAAGAACTTTTTCCGTCTAGCCCCCTTTCACAACGCGCGATAAGGAACTTCGTTCCAATAAAAATCTTCTATAAATCAATTTACGTTGTTGAGCAGATAATTTATTATGTAGCTCTGCGACGACGTAGCTGCGTAGCGGATAATCTACGCATCGGCTACGGCGTAGCACTCGTAGCGATTGTATCGTGACAACTTTTCGTAAGAATTTTTTCCGTCTAGCCCCCTTTCACAACGCGCGATAAGGAACTTCGTTCCAAAAACCAGAAAATCCTATACGAGGCCAAAAGGAGACGAGGCTATCTCAGCATGATGCTTCGACATTTAAAAAATAAATGTAGCGCTGGTATTCTGATAGGGCCCGCTGTGATGTCACGGGCAATCACAGTAATAAGTAAATAATAAAATAGATATAATATTATGTAAAATATTAGCAATAAAATAAATTTTATTTATTTTTAATCCGCGCTAAACGTAACCTCATTACTTGTCAATGCCCCGAGTGTCAGAAGCACTCTGTGGCATTGTTGTGACAAGTGAACGGTCGCATGCGCCGAAATTAAAAAACCGGCGAATATCAATAATAACGCAACGAATGCCGTTGAACTGTCAAAGCGAAAGCCGTTGCTACTGTTAGTGTCTTACACAATTACCCCGCTGGTATACTCGGCCGATTCAAGCGTGCTGGTTCAGTTTTGTTCACTGTTCAGAAATAGCACAAAGTTTAAAGAAGTTTTCACTTCAAAAATGTGTTCTGAATGTCACCAACCTTCTTCAAAATAGTTTGGTACCGTCCCTCCTTTCCGAACACGTCTTTGCCCCATCCGGTCGCGAAGCACCGAGTGCCGTCTTCTTGTTTTATCTTGGGCTGTGGTAGACAAGCCAAGCGCACATTAGGAGCCAAGTCTACTGGCGATGCTAGGAACAGGACGGCGACATCGTAGAACAGGTTGCCTGAAATAGAAGGAGAATTTGGTTAACACATATTACAATGACATCTGCTTACTTTGTAAAGTAGGTATTCTATTAATTGAATTATTGTGAATGTGAAGACTATGTGGGTCATTTTATTATTTTTTTGTTTTTATTTTTCTCTCTGTTTTGTTAGTTTTGCCATGGTCTGGCAGTTTGAGTAATTTATGTGGCCTACCCAAATGTCCTTTCTTTGGTATTGTTCGTCGAATCGTTGATCTCCTTAAGTTTTGAGTTGAGCTGCACGATTTCTGACAAATGCGTGCACTGACTGGACAGGTCCCCTCAATCTGTGTGGTTCTTTCCTCAAAAGACTATCTCTCTACATCGATCTACATGGTCTTCATATGACCTGACCAGGATTACGTCTGGACTTTAAAAGAAACTGTGACCTCTGAGTTTGTTTCGGCCTTTCTTCTCAGACTAGTCAGATAGGAAACGCCGACCTCATCTAGTTTTAAAATATTATTGGACGTGTAAAAGTGTTTGTACAAACTGAATTACAAAATAAAATCATTTACCATTAACATGGTAATCAGTTAGGTCTTGGGTAATGGGTTCCTACTAGCATTTGCCTAAGCTGATGCTCGGGGATTTTCTCGCGATTAAAAATTCTGCAACTATCCGGGCCCTAAGCCACTTTACCCTTTTGCTGCGTGAAAAAAGGATTTGACGAATCAAGAAACACATTTTCGCATTTATAAATATTAAGGCTAGCTGCGCCCCGCGGTTTCACCCGCATTAGTTATGATCCCGTGGGAATATTGGTGTCATGCTCTCCAGCAGAACCACTTTGACTATACAGGCTGTTAGTGTGAACAGTGGCAATATTTAAGGAGGTGCATAAGTATCATGAGTAGATTCTAAAACCGTTGAAAAAATATGACCCTATTTTTTTCTAAGTTTTTCTGCAGTCTGGCAAAAAGTGAGTTATGTGAGTTTACCCTGCCAACCCTTACGAAGAATCCAGGTGTGAAGACTAAGAAGTTTTTGACATACGTAACTAAATTTTTCATTTGGATGTTCCTATTGACTTCAGACATCATCATTTCAGCCGAAAGACGTCCACTGCAGGACATAGGCCTCCCCCAAGCATTGCCACTTCGCGCGCTGATTCCTGCGGCCTTCACAAGGTCATCGGTCCACCTTGCGTTCTAACGTTACGTCTTCCGCTCCACGGTCGCCACTCCAGAACCTTTCAGCCTCTTGACTTACTTTTATTAAAGTCTTTATGCGTCACAACTTCTGCCACATCCCTATCTTGGTGCGGATAGATCTCCTTGATGGTCTGTGTATCCCATTCTCCTGCTCTGATCTTCAGAGCTTTGGCACTAGCGACGTAATAGGCAGCAGTGAGGACCACACTTGGGTGGATCAGGGAACCTCCTCCGATGTAAATGTTGAGTTTCATGCCGTCTGGTTCATTCTCGTTGACTGGCTCGACCCTGAGAAGAAGAGGGAATTGTTAGGAGTGGAATATCTGGTGGTGAAGACAGAAAAATGGCAGTCGAAAGAGTCTTGACAGCGAGAAGGTGATATATAACGTTGATTCTCAACGTTCCAGCAAGGTTGGTGCAGTGCCTGAAAAATTGCAGAGAGCAGTGGTAACGGGCTTGACTTACGTGGTTTCGAAATCAGGCAGGCAGTTTACTTTGTGAAATTTATTTCACCACCATTGCTCTCAAAACAGTGAAGGAAAACATCGTGAAGCAACCGGCGGCATGCACTAGAACCAAAAAATCGACGACTTGTGGTGACGCACTGGGCCTGCGTGGTGGATTATGGTCCACTGCCTCTCACAGAGAGGAGGCCTGAGTCCCAGCAGTGGGAACGTTATATGCTCATTATGCTATATTATGGTGAAAAATTGGGTTCGATCCTCGAATGAAACATTAGGTAAAAGTTTCTCAATTCAGATGTATTTTCTTTATGTTTGTCAGAACTCTGTCATTTATGAACCGATTTGAAAAACTCTTCTTTTGATTGAAAGGGTATACTTATAGGGTGGTCAAATTCTGATGAGTGGTTTCAGAATTAGCTTTAATAATACGTATTTTTTCCACTTATTGTTTAAGATGATATGATGATTTAACTTCCTGTTATTTACTTAGCTAGTGAAGATATACGAATTTGTGTGGGGTAAGTACCACAACTAAAAAGTGAAAAATTAAAACTTTTATTAAGTACAAATAAATAAACAACCGACTTCAAAAAAAAAAACACTACAAAGTGATGAACAACTTAAATTTCGGAACTCGGTGGCAAGAACCAAATACAACTGAAATTAAAGTTAATTTTCACTTTGTAGTGTTTTTTGGAAGTCAGTTATTTTTTTTTTTGAGATTTTTTATTAGTTTATTTCCCGATAGCAGAAAGGGCGAATTCGTCGCGATTCTCTCGTGCGAATCACGCGCGATCGTTGCGTCCAGAAAGAGCGTACCAACGCGCGAGCATTTGGGGACGAATTCAGTATTCCGTATCAAAATTTTGGCGCTCCATTTTTCCCGATACGTCCACTCGGCCGGAGTTCGCGCGTTTAACTGGACGCAACAAGGGGTCCCTAGTATCTCGACTCGCACGCAATATACGCGCGAGTCGAGGGTCTGGCGTTGTGCACGCGATTTACGCGCGTATTTTGAATTCGCGCGATGCTTGTGGACGCGATGTATTCGTGCCTAGTATCTCACTAGCGAAAACGAAACGTTTCGCGACGAATTCGCCCTTTCTGGACAAGCTCTTAGGACAAGATTCACAAATCGAAATATGACTTTACTTTAGAATAGAATAGAATATACTGGGTGACAGGGACATCGACATGCATGTCGCATCCACAGTATTTTAGTAAATATTCTGAAAAAGTGGGTAGACATAATAGATATAAATTTGAACTTCTCCGACCTAGGTGTCGGTTGGACATTTATGAGAAGAATGTCTATGTGCAGGCGATAGATATATACAATAAGTTACCAGATAATTTCAAAGAATTGAAAATTACTCTGTTTAGGGAAAAACTTACAGCGTGGCTTGCAGAAAAATGTTTTTATACTCTGAAGGATTTTATGACATATAAAGCTAAATGTTGTAATTAATTAATGTTGAAATTTCTTATTCTTGCTGACATGACAACACAACACTTGACTTTTAAATTTGGTTCTTTGCTTTTTCATACAATTATTTTATTTAATACAATAATTAATTATTCATGACATACATTTTGACATTAATTTACTAATCAATTTAGATTATTTTTGAAATCATTATATTTTGTACAACTTTGACATATTATTTACGCACCATTGTTAGGGTAGAATGTGACGGAATTAGAATTACCTTACCACCACTATGTAACCACATTTCTTGTGAATAAAACGATTATGATTATGACGTGGAACCTGTTGATATGGATTCAGTACATGGGTCTGACTGAACCCCAAGGCATTAAAATTATTTGACGGTTATTAAAAAAAATCAGCTGTTCCATACATATTGACCGCGTAGATATTGCAGTTTTGTAGGAAACAGTAGATTTTTCAAATAACCGACGACAAATTTTAACGCAGGTTGTTCCAGAATCATGCACCGAATCCATGGTAGTATGTCCCTGTCACTCCGAATTTATTTTGCATAAAATATGGTGCATAAAAGGTCTCAAATATAAATAGTTTCACATATTTTATTTTTTTATATTTTATTTTTATATTTTGCTTAAGTACCTACCTACGTGTTTCACCAAGGAAAAAATACCTAAAAATAAAATATTAAACAAAATCACTTCAATTGTAACTAGGTATTGAAATAAGGAACAAAAAAAACTTTGAAATTAAATTATACAGCATGTCAGGGACATTGACACGCAAATAAATTGAAATGACCCTGCCCACATTCCTATTCGATTTGATCCATACTTCCAGGGACAGCCTGTATACATAAGTATACTAACTTGAGAATACCGACCATCCACGGGAACTCTCCGAATTCGGTCTCTTCATTAGTTTTTCCAAAGATACGCAGACCAGCACCGTCAGGGTTGGCCCAACCGCATCCTTCTCGCTGTAAGATAACACAAGAATTATGTGACACTTCATAGCTCTTTAGACATTGCAGCTGCAGTCATGATCATGATATGACTGCGTCAGTAAGCGGAGTTCGCGCAGCTGAACTTACTAATTTTTATTTTATTATACATTTCGATGACGAGTTTTTGGCACTAATCTATTGTATATTTATTATAATTTGATTGATTCAGGTTTAATTTAATATGTTAATTGCTTTGTATAATGGACAAACCTAGTAATAAAAATAACCTACCTTTTTATATTTTGTACGCCGTTAAGGCAAAACATGACTGTGCTATAATTTTATGTAACACTTTGCATGCTATGTGTGTGTATACTTATGTTTTGAACAAATAAATGATCTATCTATCTATCTGAATTTTGGGCCAAAAATATTTGAAAATTTGCCATCGATACGCTAAGATAAATTTTTAAAATTACACTCGCGGCGCCGGCGGGCCACAGCAAATATGCGCCAAATCACTTTAGGAGCCGCGTGTGCACCGCAACGTACTGATTGTTTCAGATCAATCAATCAAACTCAGCCTATCGCAGTCCACTGCTGGACATATAGGCCTCTCCCAGACTGCGCCACAACACCCTGTCCTCCGCCTTCCGCATCCAGTCTGTCCCAGCCACCTTCTTAAAGTCGTCCAATCATCTAGCTGGGGGGGGGGGGCGGCGTCCCACTCTACGCTTGCCGATACGTGATTTTATTTTTTGGTTAATAACAATGAAATTACCATTTAAGGTCACTGCTGCAAACAAATAAATAAAACAATAATAAATAATAATAATATGCAATAATATTTTTATAACATCATCTGCCTAGCCTTTTCCCAACTATGTTGGGGTCGGCTTCCAGTCTAACCTGATACAGCTGAATGCCAGTATTTCACATGGAGCGACTGCCTAGCTGACCTCGACAACCCAGCCAGGGACTGGGTAACACGATACCTCTTGGAAAGACTGGTTTTCAGACTTTCGGACTTCTGACGACCCGTAACGACTGTCAAAGATCTACGAATGACAGCCGGGACTAACGGCTTAACGTGCTTTCCGTGGCACGATGAAAATGTATAAAATGGTTTTCATACCTGTGGCTCATCAGGTTTAGGCTGAGGTTTCACGGGCTGGTCTGGGGGCCTCTTGTTAGATACCAGGCAGCAGGTATCGATGTATGACGCACAGGAACCATCACGGACTCTGAAGAGGTAATGTTAAAGTTAGAACTCGCTTTTGCCCGAGGCTACTGGTGCTGCTGGGGAGTTTGTTGCGCCAGTTCTCCTTCCCAGCGAAAGCACTAGGAAGTGGTGAAGGGCGGGCGTGCCGGGAGACTGTCTTATGCAATTTTGACGTTCGAAAAGTGCTGACTGATTCTCAGCCTAGTTAGAATAAATGACTTTTGATTTTAATTGTTTTTTGGCTTGCCCACGTGGATGTCGGAAAATATCCCTTGGGAACTTACTACTGGGATTAAAAGTACCCTGTGTGTTCAAGGTATAAATGTATGAAGGCTGCGTGCCGAATTCATCCAAATCCTTTCAGCCGTTTTTTTGCCAATCCGAAACAAGTCAATATACCACTACAGTGCGAAGATCGTCGCTCCACCTAGTCAGAGGGCGTCCCACCTTACGTTTACCGATTTTCAGTCTCTACTCACTCACCCCAACGGTCATCGGTTCTACGGCTAATATGGCCGGCCTATTGCCACTTCAGCTTGCTTATTCTGTGAGCTATGTGGCGTGCAATAGGAGAGGCCTATGTCCAGCAGTGGACTGCTATATTCTGATGATGATGATGACACTGACAGCTCTTGAACGAGGTTTAGTTGTGCTGATCGCGATCAGTTTCATTGATGAAATTGCCACTTAGTATAAAGAAAAGAGGACTTCTAGAAGAATTAAAAAGACTAAAATACATTTGATTACTTACCGAATGTCAATGACGCCAATACCGTCAGTTATGACAGTGTTATTCGTATGTAACGTTAACACGTTGCAGAGGTAGTAGCTGACGCACTCGCCCTCCTGACCATCAGGCAACTTGCAAGACAGATCCTCTTCAGCAGCTGGTGACAAGAAGGCCTATTAATACAACTTACAACCCGATGGGGCTTCGGAAAGTTACGAACTTCCAGACCAACGTTCATATAAAAGTTGGAGACGACAATACTACAATAAGTATATTTAATAACATTCCCAGTCTGCATACGAAAATGTATTCAAATATATTCATTACTAGCTTCTGCCCGCGGCTTCGCCCGCGTGGATGTTTTCAGTACTGAATTGATGCCAACTCTTGACCAATAGATGGCGCTGTATGTCCGGAATAAATTTTATTTTTTATTTTATTTTATTTTTTGTAATAAAAGCTATCCTATGTCCATTCTCAAGTTCCAAACTATGTCTGTACCAAATTTCACACAAATCGGTTCAGTAGTTTAGGCGTGAAGCAAAGACAGACAGACAGAGTTACTTTCGCATTTATAATATTAAGTTTGGATTTTAGTCACTATTGCTATTCAAAGATTGGAAAAACTCAATATCGGCTATGGGTTTTGCAAATGTAAGTTTCTCATTTTGACAGTTGAACAATATTCATGGCGTTATTTACATTATTGAGCAGACAAATTTTTCGAACGTATAATGTAATGGATTAGCAATATCCTTCAAAATGATTCAGATTGATTGATTTTAAATAGTGTGTTACGCAATTTCGGTGAAGTTCTTTAAGAAGAATATTAGATGTTCATTCTTCAAAAAGCTAGGGAAAATATTAGGGAGTGATAAGTTTTCAAGAAAATTAACAATAAGGCCACACGCCGTCATGCGCTTTAACCGCAACAAGAAGCACAAAGAAGAAAAAAAGACAGTGCCGCTTTTAGCAGCGGCCGCCTAGGTCACCGTACTCTGTGCTTGTGGGTAATATAAACATTATTGTCATTTTGAAGTTGATTGAGAGCGATATTTCCACTTAATAACTATCCAATCACGCAGACGCACGAAGGTTTTCGATATCGGAAAACGAGTTATGGAACTCTAATGGATAGCTCCATTTGAGTTTCATGGCAGCAGGACACCTGGCAAAGCGCAGTGATGACAGGTGAGGTAAGGCAGTGACCGAGTGACGTCAAAAGACTGGGAGACAAATTGTCGGTAACCCGGCCGGCGGCGCGGTGAGATGTGCGGACGACATTCTTACTGTAGCGGTATCTACAACGCCACATGCGAACAACGCGTCATACTAACGTCAAGCAAATCCTGCATCTCGCAAGCAGAGTTTACCGCGCAATTAACATAGATACAATTTCCCAACATCAATTGTTGGGCAATTGCCCGCCAGACACCCCGGTCTGGTCGAAGGGTCCTTCCTTTTCTATTCAATTCAATTCAATTTATTTATTGCAGATAATAAAAATCCACAATATTACATAAAAACAATATAAAAACAAAGATGAATATAAATTAAAAAAATACAAAAATTATAAAAAAAAAAATAATCGGGAATGTCAAAAATGGAGGATGGAGGATGGAAGGAAGGATGGAAGGAGGAGGAGGAGTCTATGGAGGATGAGTGAACTTTACACCCTGTTCCTCATCCCTCTAAACTGGTGACCCCGACGTGGGTCGCGGTCGCGGTCGCGGGTAGAACCTGAATGAGGCTGGCACAGGAGCGTGGGGATTGGCATATGAAGAGAGAGGCCTGTGGTCAGCAGTGGGTGAAGTGTGGATGTGGATGATGATAATGATGATAAACTATCCAATTTATGTTTACCTGCGTTTGGCTGGAATGCTGGCACGATGGTCGAAGCCTGAGTCTTGTCCTGGATTGGCTGTGCGGTCGACAACCGATTTTGGTTGCCGCCAGTACCAGGTGCTGGGCCGAAGATCTGGCTGTGCACTGAATCCAGGTCCTCATTGCCCTGGCCGTGGGCAGCAGCCACCAGCAGTAGGATGGATATGATTTTGTACATCTAGAAGAGAAATTAAAATATATTAATCGATCCAAGTTGGAATGCGAATCGCAACCGCGGGGAATTTAAAACAAATGAGTTCGTTTACAAATTTTGGTGTCTCTGTGAGTGACAGTCGAAGTGAACTTTACATATTAGCGCTACTATAGCCGGTCTGCCGATCGATTCTGTAAAAATCTCACCGTGAAAAGTTAAGTGAAGTGAGCTTAGAGTGAGCTGTCAACGGTGTCAATCCCTAGCATTAGTTGGAATGACAGCTCACTCCACGCTCACTTCACCTAAGTATTCACGGTGAAATGGTTACAGAATCGCACTACTGACAACTCACATCAAGCTCACTTCACTTGAGTTTTCACGGTGAGATTTTTACAGAATCGACCGGCTGGTCAGGAGGCGAGATAAATTGTCATCAACGGGCACAACTCCAGTCTCTGGGTTGGTACTGAGAAATTCCTAGCTAAAAACTCAATTTGAAGAAGAAAAAAAGAAAATAAATCAAAACGTCACCCACCTTTTTCCGTCCACTGACTATGTTCAGCACCAAATGTTGCACTATTATATTTAATAACATAATATCTTACAAATCACATAGGAGTTCTCGGAAGCCGGTTTTTTGTATTTCTCAGATTATTTTCCTCGTATGACATAAGGTCGTCTGGCGAGCGCTCGGCGCGAACTGGATGCGGATCACTTTTTTTTTTTTCTTTTCTTTTTTTTTAAGTGAATGGCATCTCGTAGTTGACCTTGAGAGGTCGTGACTACTTAACCGGACTATCCTGTGGTTGCCTTAAGAATTCTTAAAGCCTCCAGGCAGGGCTACATCTAGATGAATACTAAGTAACTGCACGCTAAGGGAGGGTGCAGTACCCCGGCTTAGGGTGTCGCTGGGAGAGGGCAGCAAGGGGACAGGCTGGATCGAATTAATGCTTTGATGAGCGCGGCGTTTCCTAGGACTATCTCTGAGAAGAAAGGCCGAAACAAACTCAGAGGTCTCAGTCGGGGACTTTTTTTTACATTTCTATGTTCGGGGAATTTAAAGCTACAGGCTCAGCTACGGCGCGGGCTGGCACTTCAACGGGCAAGGGTCGGGGGGATGCGGATCACCGCAGATGTTTATTATAAATATGTGGATGCCATTTTTAATTTTAAAACTTAGGTACGTTTTTTTTTTTTTTTTATTGACAATGGGCTCACTCTTGACCTCAATCCAGCCCAGAGGCAGGGATGAGATCTACGGTGGAACGAGCTTGCCCAGAAGAAGCTTATTCACTCTCGCCCTGAAGAGATTCGGGTTGTATGAACTCGGAAATGCAGACGCACGCAGACGGTTCCACTCCTTAGCTGTGCGCATCAGAAAAGATGACGAGAAGCGCTTAGTGCGTATATATGGTATATTAACCAAATAGGGGTGGTATCCCGCAGTGCGTCTGGACTCTCGATGGTAGAAAGGTGAAGGCGGGATGAGCTCATGTATCTCTTGAGCACACTCCCCGAAGTACAGTCTGTAGAAGACGGACAGACAGGCGACACTTCGCCGGTGAGCCAAACTGTGAAGCTTTGCCTCCACCAGCTTTTTAGCTGTCAATGTCAATAATGGCTGACCATTGTGACGATTGAATTCGTTTTTTTTATGGTTTACCTTTTTCTTCTTCGTGTCGCTGACACGACTCTTTAAATCATGTTTTCCCAAAACTTTGCCACTTCTACGGCGTCGTCGGTGGCAGCGCAGGTCACTTTGACTGCATGTTTTGGGACACAGAGGGCAGGATAGGAGGTGGAGCATGGTTTGTGACATAGCTCCACAATCACACCCTACTGCCGTTCCGTCAAGGTAGCCCCACTTTGCCAGGTTGGACTTACATCTTCCCACTTGTGGCCGGAGACGATTCAGAGAGAGAGAGAGAGGTTCCGTACCTGTTTGGTGCTAAAGGTACCCTTTCCCTAAACCGGTATGGTGTAATGAGGGAAAGGGAGAATCAGCCGATCGATTCTGTAAAAATCTCACAGTGAAAAGTTAGGTGAAGTGAGCTTAGAGTGAGCTGTTAATAGTGTCAATCCCTAGCATTAGTTGGAATGACAGCTCACTCCACGCTCACTTCACCTAAGTTTTCACGGTGAGATGGTTACAGAATCGCACTGCTGCTGGCGTCTGCACCTACCTATTTGCCAAGAATTCTGAAGTTTTTATTCCTCCTAACCCGATGTGGATTCTTTAAGGAAAGTTTTTTAGTATGACGGGTAAATACATTTCGTTATTGGAATGGTTATTATAAAGAAACATAAAGAAAGACGCAGGTCTGCTGGAAGAAATTTCTTAAGAAATAAGCAGCGGTGCGATTCTGTAACCATCTCACCATGAAAACTCAGGTGAAGTGAGCGTGGAGTGAGCTGTCATTCCAAATAATGCTAGGGATTGACACTACTGACAACTCACATCAAGCTCACTTCACTTGAGTTTTCACGGTGAGATTTTTACAGAATCGACCAGCAGTACCTTTGTACTCATATTATGTTTATGTCATATCAATATGTATTTTACTGTGTGTACATAAATAATAAAATAAATAAATAAAGACGAAAATACATTTAATTAGCACAGACTGAAAAAGACGCAATATAATACACATTCCGTATTTTTAGGACCGTTCGCATTCTTAACTCAGCCTCAATCTGTCAAAATTACCTATAATTTCCGTACATTTTTGACAAGTATTTTAATCTGAATCAGTTTTATGGATATTGCTAATCCGTTGCTTCATTTGTTCGAAAAATTTGTCTGCTCAGTAACGTAAAAACTGCAATAAATCTTGTTTAATTGTCAAAATGAATGACGCGGGTCTACATACTCTCTAGCAATTTCGATTGAGTCGTCAGTGATATAGTCATTTGGCACCAGACTTGTGAGCTTTTTGCAAGACTGAACTCCCTGAATTTGTTCGCTAATTTTATATTTGGTGACTAAACCGACAACGCTTTCAGTATGAACCTGACAAAACGTGCTGAAATCTCCAGTTATTATTGGCTTCGGAAACTTCCAAACGGATCTAGGACGGCAGGATGAGCACCAGTCCACCATGAAGACGAATTCTTTTGAAATAATTATTCTATTTGGATGAGTTACAAACGTTTCATCACTAGGATAAAATTCGTTGCCAACAAAATTTTCAAAGTTTTTTCCTCTTAAATCTGCACTATAAAGATGGTGAACTAAATCCTCAGGCATAAACCAATATATTTTTTGAGTCTGTTGGTCGATAGCCAAACTGTGTAGGTCCCAATTGTATTTAGCATTGATGACAACTTTTCTCTTGGAGCCATTAAATGTAGCTCTCTCTATTGTAGACCTCGTAAGGTTGGTGTTGATCCAGTAAATATACCTGTAAATTAAAAACCACAACTGCTTATCACGAAGTAGAAAAGATTGTGTGGGTAGGGCTTTGGAGGTCCGTGGCAAACATCTCTGTCCGCCATTTTGATATTTTTTCAAAATGGCGGCTTGAAATAATCACCCTGAAAGTTTAAAGTACCTAATCAAATATCTATGCAACATGATGTAGGCAAGTTCAAAAAGTACCTATGGATGTAACATGATCAACTTTGAACGTTAATATCTCGGAAATGTGACACTTTTTTTGGTCTGACTATGTTTTCCGTTACATCTACCAAACCGCACTGGGCCCGCGTGGTGGATTACAGCCCACTCCCTTTCGAAGAGAGGAGGCCTGTGTCCCAGCAGTGGGAACATTAGGCTGATTTTGTTATGTTTTCCGTTTATGTTGATTGTCAGCTCATCTGCCTGCCTTTTCAAAACTATTTTGGGGTCGACTTTCAGTCTAACCGGATGCAGCTGAATACCAGTATTTTACGTAGAGCGACTGCCTATCTGACCCCAACAACCCAATTACTGGATACCCCTCGGTAGGTAAGACTGGTTGTCTGATTTCCGGGCTTTTGACGACCCGTAACAGCTGTCAAAGATCCAGCCGGCCAACAGCCGGGACCAACGGCTTAACGTGCTTTCCGATTGTCAGCCACGGAGCTATCGATTTATATTAAGTTCCAAGCGTGACCGCAATTTTGAAAAAAAAAAAATGGCGCGACAGTAGGTATGACAGGTTTCATATCCCCCTTCAAATGATCAAACTATTATATGTAACGTCATAGATTATACACTGGTAACATACCCGCTACAGCTATCCACAGCAATGTCAGTGGGGATCCCGGCGGCCATCTTGAATAAAAGATTTCCGTTAACATTGTTCTCAGCTCCAGGTTTAAATGAAATCCAATTAATACTTCTTTCTTTAGTGTCAGTAAAGAAGAGCATTTCTGTGATCGGGTCGAAGGACAGTCCCTGGATGTTTCTTCCATTTCTCTGGATGTAGCATTTATATTCCACGGAAGATATGTTGTAACCACATATAGTGTCGTTGTCGGGCTGTTTGTCGACGTACAACAACATGTTGTGAACTTCATCGTAAACTAACGCTGTTAGGTTCTGTGATAAAAAACGCACGGTTTTCGTTTTCGTTTCGTTAGTGTAAAATTCTAGTCGATCTCCTGCAGATACGGCGATGTCTGAAACAAAAGAACAATTGTGATACAGCTGATAGATAAATACGACACACTGATGTGGCCACGATTACGACCACGACCAGCAGGGCGATTCTGTAACCGTCTCACCGTGAAAACTTAGGTGAAGTGAGCGTGGAGTGAGCTGTCATTCCAACTAATGCTAAGGATTGACACTATTGACAGCTCACTCTAAGCTCACTTCACTTAACTTTTCACGGTGTGATTTTACAGAATCGATCAGCAGTTTCCTCACGGTAAAGGAATAACGTTAGTAATGAGAAAATAAATACACTTCCAGTATACTCACCCCACGAGTGCGTCAACCCCAGGAACAGCGATACCATCGCCAGAAAACACAGCGTTCTACACATTTTATGCTTTAGAAATTCAAAGTTGTCTCCACAAAGGTAGAAGTTCTACTGGTGCTCTTGTGATATTTACGCGGTTTTTTAATAAACATGAAATAAAAGAATATGTCGTTGATAAGAGTTTTCCTAAAATATGAGTTCATATTTATTAGATTATTTTATGGTCTTGATAACTTGTTGACCCAGTGATCGTAACCTTGACGTGCAATGTAAATAAATGAATTTTGTAAATGGAAGGCACTTTTGGGCGGTATACAATATGTAACAAAAACCCTGTTGTTCCTTGTAGGAGCGTATATGTATGTCGGAGCAGTGAAGTAAAAGGTTTTGATTACGTACTAGTAGCGCCATCTATTAGCGTTTAAGATACCTTACTCGATTAACCAAATCGAAAACAGTTGTCATTGAGTCAGTAGTTCGAGTCGGGGTTGTCAATGTCTTGTCGCGTGTGGCGTTTGACATCTGTCAGATGTCATGGTGAGACTAGTGTGTTAGCGACATACATTGGACCCCCAGAGCTTGACCGCGCCGGGTGTGCGCACTGATTCTACCCAACCACGTGCAACCTGACGGACACCGATGGAATTTCGGATAAAAATCCCTCAACATCCCCGACATGTATATGTATGTAAGTATACCTATAGGCTTACCATTAATGAAGATATAATTTTAAAAAAAAACAAGTGGTGGCCGAACATTGTCCATAATCAGTTTTTAAATTCGATACATTGTTACAAAATGTTTTTAACATCTGAACTTACAAGTACTAATCGATCTAGCCTACGGTCGTTAAAAATAAGCCGCCGGCGGCGCGGCCTTTGATTCGCGGTAGCTAGATAGTTTGGCGCCAAAAACACAAAGCAGGCCGCCTGCGCCGCCGCATTTGATGGCACGTGGTGCACCCTTTGTACGACCGCCACTTGCCGATTCTTCCCCTCACTGCCCCTCAGTCGCCTGCGCCTGCCTGCCTCGTTGAACTCCGTTGACAACATTAGAAAAAGAACCAAATTTTTGTGAGTGAATTCTGTGTGTGCGTTTTCTTCAAAATATTTTAATTTATGTTGATGTGCCTCGGAATATGCGACTGCAATTAAGTACGCAGATGCAAGTAGGCTGTACCAAGAACGTTTCGCAACTCCAAGGAACATAACATTGCCGTCGACGATGGCTTTCCAACGTCTTCTCAAACGAACGTTCAACACCGGGTCTGTGCACGGTCGGTCGTCGAGACCAACATCGTATTGACGCAGGAAGACCGAGGACTCGAGACCATGAAATTAAGGAAGAAATCCTCGAGATGTTTGAAAAAGACCCTAAGGAAGTACGGAGACTGTGGGTAAATAAATTCGTTTTTAAAGTGTATTGTAATTATCAAACGTGCAAACTTGATAAACCAACTTTTTGAAAAAGTCAAAAGTAACGTTCCCAAAGTGTTATCAGTTAAACAGCTGAGTGATGTGAACGTCACGTAACGAGTTCATGACCTTAGTGCAGTATGGTAGTGTGCGGCGCGGCAGGCGGCGACAAAGGAACAGTTGCGCGGCGCGGCGGCGCCTTTGTTAAAAAGCAAGTTGCTACCTATTTCTCTTTGCAGAGGTGAGCAATCAGTGTTACTTTTCAGATAATAATTTAAAAATATTTATTTTGCTTTTTTTTTCTTGAATATTTTTTTAATTGACTTACGTAATTACCATCGGATATCGATTCTGAAAACATCCCTACTTGAAACAACAGGGTTTTTGGTACAGACGCCAGCACATCAAGCTACTACAATCTGTCAGATTTCTTTAATAGATTTTCGACTTTATTACTATAGCATTAGGTTCAATGTTGATTGGGAAAATCTGACAGTTTCGGGTAGGTTGACCTGCTGGCGTCCGTACATACTGTATAACAAATAAAAAAAATAGTTTTGTATACTGCAGTGCGATTCTGTAACCATCTCACCGTGAAAACTTAGGTGAAGTGAGCGTGGAGTGAGCTGTCATTCCAAATAATGTTAGGGATTGACACTACTGACAACTCATATTAAGCTCACTTCACTCGAGTTTTCACGGTGAGAATTTTTGCAGAATCGACCGGCTGTATTGAAAGCGATGGCTAGATGACCAGCCGGTATATTCTGTAATAATCTCTCCGTGAAAACTTAGGTGAAGTGAGCTGTCATTCCACGGGATTGACACTATTGACAGCTCACCTAAGTTTTCACGGTGACGTTTTTACTGAATACATCGGCTGGACGCGTACCGCGAGGGCTGGTTCGATGTGGCGCGGGAAAAGAGTTCCTGGAAGGAATTGGGCTTCCCCAAGTCCTTCAAGCCGATCGATTCCGTAAAAATCTCACCGCGTACCTAAAGCTAGGTGAAGTGAGCTTAGAGTGAGCTGTCAATAGAGTCAATCCCTAGCTTTAGTTGGAATGACAGCTCACTCCACGCTCACTTCACCTAAGTTTTCACGGTGAGATGGTTACAGAATCGCACTGCAGGAACTCTTTTCCAACGCGCCAAGGCCTTCGCCTTTGCCAAACAGTGGGACAGTATATATAATATAAGCTAAACAAAAAAAAAACCGTACTTAGTCACGCGAAAAAGTGACCATACTGAAAAGGGCGATCTTACATTATTATACAACATGTCCCGGAATTAACGCACACCACCAGACACCCCAATTAGAATATTATGTTATAATCATAATACATACACTGAATTTTTATTATTATGTAAAAAAACTTTGTTTTTTTTAACAAATTAGTTATACTGATTGTTGGAGAAAATTATGGTCACATTACAAATCTGCGCATGCACACAGTCGCACTCGTATAAGGGTCTAGCTTCAGTTCATCCATTTTGGTTTGTTTTGACTGTACAGCGTAACGACAGTAATTTACGTAGTTTTAATTATTTTTGGGATAAAATATTACCTATATTCAAAATTACAAAAATCGATTCAGAGAACGATACTGAACAAACTACCTACTTTCATAATGTGCATTAATTCGGTTACACATTGTGCAAATATAGCGTTTCCATGACAATCAAGTCATAGCGTCAGTGTGTCAGAGGTGTCAAAACGCACTAGGGCTCTCTAGCGATTAAAATCTTTGCCACTGGCATCATTTTCATAACAGCCGTCACTGGGGGGGTTGTTTCTAAGAAATTGAAGCTTAAGTGCACCAAACACATCACTAATGAGCACGCGCTTCACTAGTTGACTGACATTACTCGATTAGTGAAAATGACAGATTTTCATGACGGCCACCGCTCTTAGCGTTACAGGCATCTATATATTATATGCTTTTTACACTACATGCACCATGCACCAATTCGTCCAAGCTGCTTTTCGACTGTGTGTACCTACTCACTCACATGTACTTAAACCCAATCTAATTTCGTCGTCATCAAAGTCAAAGTAGTCAGAGACTATTCGGGTTATGTGCATTTGGATTGAGTGATCTTTTTTTATTTCGTGACAAAATGTGATTGTACATTTAGTCAAAAATAGTCAAAACTCATAGCCCAAAGTAAAAAATTTGTCACTCTCAAGGGTCTTCAGTTATTGCCGAAAATGTGGATCACTCAATTCAGACATTTTGCAAAAACGGCTAAGAGCGAAATCTCAACAAACACTTACTCTACTGACTAAATTTATATCTTAAAAATTGTAAAGAATTAGTCACAACAGTTTTTAAGCCCATCAAGGCATTTAAAGCTTCTTCCAGGTATCTTTGGACAGTATCATTGGATCACTCAGTTCAGACACCATTTCGTCTGAGAGATGACTTTTTCTATAGATCTATTGTTTATCTGACGGCCACCGCTCTTAGCGTTACAGGCATCTATATTATATGCTTTTTACACTACATGCCCCATGCACCAATTCGTTCAAGCTGCTTTTCGACTGTGCTCTATTTCCTCTGTCATTTAATTTTGTTCCAGTTTGAGGGGACACGACAAACGACTTTCCTACTCACATGTACAGTCACGAGCACCAATATATCAACACTTGACAACTTTCAATTGCGATTTTCTCGTGAAATAACGAACGCAACGTTGAACTACGACACATTACATAAACCTATGGGTTCGAAAATGCTATGTTCGTAACAACATAAAATTTCATTCAAAAATAAAGGAGTAAATCGCTTTTGAATAAAGCCGAGTGTATACATACTTTTGCTCGTGACTGTACTTAAACCCAATCTAATTTCGTCGTCATCAAAGTCAAAGTAGTCTATTGACTACTGAGACTATTCGGGTTATCACCCCAAAAAGCCACCCTGAGGTGAATACGCGGAAACGCATGTCCAAGAATCCACACCAGGCCTAGTTGTGTATAGTTATGGTGAATCGGGTGTAAAGTTCTTCTTTTCTTCTATTTTTTTTTTAAACGTTTCCCCACACTAGGAACTTCTGCTGTATCGTGGGTGCGTTTACAAACATTTAAACTCACATACACAAACAGCCAGACCCGGAACAACTACTTGTAGGTCATACAAATATTTGTTCCGTGCGGGAATCGAACCCGCGACACGCAGCGCAGCAGTCAATCGCTTAACCACGGCGCCAACCGTGCCGTCAATCACTCACCTCCTCCTCAAGGTTCACTCATCCTCCATAGAAAAGGGAGGATCACAGAAGACAATCAATCGGAATCGGTTTCATTTTGACAGTTCAACAACATTCATTGCGTTATTTACGTGTTGAGCAGACAAATTTTTCGAACTTATGAAGCAATGGATTAGCAATTTGCTTCAAAATGATTCAGATTACGATTGATTGTGTGTTACGCAATTAGGGTGCAGACCGGTGTTGTGTCTGGCGGGCAACTGCCCGATGAATCATGGGCGGGCTGTTGTATATATGCTAATTGCGCGGTAAACTCTGCTTGCGCGATGCAGGATTTTGTGTGACGTCAGTATGTCGTGTAGTTCACATGTGGCGTTGTAGATACCGCCACAGTTGGATAAACGAAATTCATAGTTGTAAAAAAAAAACATTGATATTAATGATGTTACATTTTTTATTCTTAATCCAAAGCTTTCCTTCAAAAATCACATAAAAAATTTACTATGTACCCAATTTCAATACATAATATTATTTACTGACTAATCCTAAGGTATATTATATTTGAATTTGAGCAAGTTTTGTGTCACAAAGAAAGATAATTGTGACCTTTTGGAGGTATAAGGATCAGGGTGTAAAGTTCTTCATCTTCCATAGATCAGGGAGGATCCTCCGACCAGACGTGTGGTGTGTCTGGTGGGCTACTGCCCGATGATTGATGTCGTGGCGTTGTATTATATTATGCTAGTCTGCGCGGATGACCTTGTGAAGGACGCGGGAAGTACCCAACTGGTCGAAGTGTAGGTGCTTGGGGGAGGCCTATGTCCAGCAGTGGACGTCTTTCGGCTGAGATGTTGAATCGCGCGGCGAACTTTGCTTGCGCGATGCAGGATATTGCATGACGTAATTGTGATGCATAGTTCACATGAGCTGTTATAGATGTCGCCACAGCACCAATGTTGGAAAGTTGGAAAAGACCGTGCCAAGGCAAGCGTCTTAAATACATATTACTGTCGTATCGGCCGCAGCACGAGGCTCGACAGCAGCAGTGTAGATCGAAGGCTACGCTTATCGCGGTCGGTTCGTGGGTCCTTTACATATCGAACCCCATCGTGCCTCGATAATCACGTATAGGCCATTCATAGATCTTTGACTGTCGATACGCGTAGTCAGAAACCTAAGTCTGACAACCAGACTTACCAAGAGGTACGTATTACTAAGTATTACAGTAACTGTGCTGTGGAGGTCAGATCGGCAGTTGCTCCATGTAAAATACTGGAATTCAGCAGCATCCGGTTAGACTGGAAGCCGACTATAACGTAGTAGGGGAAATGGCTAGGCCGATTAATTGGCACAAGTGGACTTAGAGCTGACTTTTCACTACACGTAATAAATATCGCAATGTCGCATAAACTCGAATCATTAGTTCACTGGAGTAAACTGACAGGCGCTACTGTCACTTTGAAAATTAATTATGCTCATATTATTGATATTTATTTATTGTAATAGTGATAGTTTAGTAAGTTTGATCTTAAATAATGTATTAAGTGTAAAATAAATTTAGGTAGATATAAAAAAAAGTTTAGTCAGAAATACAATAAGTATGACCACATTATTTAAAAAAATGACAGTTAGCACCTGTCAGATTACTCTAGATCTGATTACTAGATTAATCTGATCAGATTAATTAAAGAATTATCTGTCAGATTACTAGAGTAGCCTTTGGTGCTCGCTCATAAAGTCAGAGAAATTAATTGTGACGAATATTGAGTACCAACTTTAACTGTCCGTATACTCAGAAGGCCAATTCTAGTAGGTAATTTAAAACGTTCAAAATCTTGTCACAGTCTCATCTCGGCGACAAACAAATGTCAAAAACTTGGTCAAAATGTAGGGAAATAAGAGGTATTTTTGACAGATGAGACTGAGAACAGACTGTGAACGTTCTTAAAATTACGAGAATTGCCCCCCCTGATCACAACTGTCCTTCTTTTGACAGTTGTATAAAACTGTTAGAACACGGCCAATTAACGTAGTCCGTCAACTTAACAATTTCCCTGACTACAGTACAAATCGGCTCAGCGTGGCGTGGTGCGCGTTTTGATTTTAGACGCTGTTGCAAAGAAGCGTAAGAAGGGATGCCCGTGGCTAAATAATAACAGCCGCACGGAACTATTAAAGGTTAAACTAACTTTGCCGCATTGCCGGGTTCGTGGATGGGTGACAACCCATTACATACCAAGAAACCTCAGTGTCCCAGAAAACACGTTAAGCCGTTGGTCCCGGCTGACATTCGTAGATCTTTGACAGCCGTTATGGGTAGTCAGAAGCCCAAAAGTCTGACAACCAGTCTTACAAAAGGGTATCGCGTTTCCCAATAACTGGGTTGTGGTAGTCAGGCAGTCGCTCTATGTAAAATACTGGTATTCAGCTGCATCTGGTTAGACTGAAAGACAGGCAGGGAAGGAAGCTTAAAGTTGGTTCGAATTTGCCATTAGAAATCCGGCGACGATACACCAGAGGGGCAATTCACGTAAGTCTGATCACAGTCTCAATCTGTCAAAAATACTTCTAGTTTCCTTTCATTCTTGACAAGTTTTTGACATTGATTGTCGCTGGGAATTGGTTGGTTGGCTGGCTGGGAATTGGTCTTCAGGTAGTTGTTAAAGCAAATCTCATTCAAGGTGCAATGCCAGTGGAAATCAAAGCAAAAAGCGTAGTTGAGGCAAAGGCATACAAACATTATTTTATGATATTTTACAAATTTATGCCCTTGTCGTCTCCAAAGCTTTAGTTTCCTAGGAAAGCGGTTCCGTCACATTATAATGACCGTCATGAAAATCTGTCATTTACATTAGTATTTGACAAAGTCGAACCCCGCTGCCCAAAGATTGAAATCGCTAGATTTGGTCTCACCGTACTTAGTAACGCGAAAGTGTCCACACTGAAAAGAGTGAGCTCACACATTATTATATAGTTTCAATGACGAATCAAGTCAAGTAACTGCATCATTGTGTGTCAGAGGTGCCAAAAAGGACCAACGCGACTATCTTTTGACGCGATAACGAATCTAACGATTTAAATCTTTGCCGCTGTCATCATTTTCATGACAGCCTACGGCTTACAGCCGCTGCAGGCCGCAGGCCGTTAAGTGCGGCTACTATAGATGGGCAATCCACCGGGTTTAAACCCAGTACCGGGTGCTTTGGTAAACACCCATAAACACCCAGAAAATTCGGTGTTTACTGGGTGTTTATCAAAGCACCGGGTGTAAACCCAGTGGATTGCCCATCTAAGATAGCGGCTTCCACCCTTCTAGGAGAGTTCAGCTCGACAAAATTTTACGCTAAAACTTTCAATTTTAACTTATCTGTTGATAATCAGACGACCACTACAAATCTGCCCATTGAGAACTAGAAGTAGTAGTGAAGGACGCGGGATTGCGCTGGTTGCGGGCAGAACAAGACCGGTCCATACGGCTATGCTTGGGAGCTATGCCCGGCAATTGTTAGCATGCCTTTTGGCAGCATGATGACCTTACCCCATCCGACTATCTCTATGGTATGATGTTAATTTTATAGCCATTGATAGGCGTCGGCCCCAGGCGGGATCCGCTAGACTGAATATTTTTTTGGAATATGGAGGAACAGGGTGGACATTGGATAGATCTAACTCCAACCTGGGGCTACCTGGTCGGAACGGCAGCAGTGTGTGGGTGGAGCTTTGTTACAAACTATGCTCCACCTCCTAGCGTGCCCTCTGTGTGCCAAAACATGACCTCTACGCATCGACAACGCCTCGGATGTGGCAAAGTTTTATGTCAACAAGATCTAAAATACTGTTGTGCCAGCGACACGAAGAAGATGGGGTGGGCAGTTCTTCCATTGAAAAGGAAGGATCCTCTGACCAGACGGGTCTTACGTCTCGCGGGCCACTGCCCGTTGGATTTGTGGGGCTGTTGTATGAAAGAAAATTTCTCGTTAAACTTTGCTTGCGCTATATAGGGTTTGTGTGACACCATCAAAGGTATTTACAACCATTCGACAGGTTGTCGAATCGAAACATTTTCAATCACTAATTAGCCTCTACAGCAAATAGTTCTTCGAAGAATGTCGGTCGTCCATTTGATTTAAACTGACGAAATCGGGTTTTGGTTTTGTGAACCCATAAGAGGACTCTTTTGATAACATTGATTGATGTTCGATCCGGCACGAGAGTGTATCCAACGGTTGTAAATAGTTATAGTGATGTCTTGCGTAGTTCCTATGTGGCGATATAGATGTCGCTACAAATTGGATCTGTTTTATAAGTTGCTCAAATTCAAATATAAGACATAATTTAACAAAAATTTAGCCTTTTCATTTCTCTGGTTCAATTGTCAGAGCATGGAGACTTTGTCCCATGAAACCTTTCGTCTTTTTGTCCGGACGGTTCCATTTTTGGATCGCTACAGCTGGTTACGACTGGTGCGTTTACATCTGGGTCTGTGGATAGTAATAATTATAATTAATTGGTAACCAAAGGCTTTGAAGATCCGTGGCATACCTACCGGTCGGACATTTTGTTTTTATTTCAAAATGGCAGCCGAAATAAAATCAAAATGTCCGACAGGTAGGTATGCCAGGCTCCATATAAAAATCTTCCATCCCTTTTGTAAGAAATTGATTCTGTAAAAAAATGCATCGTGAAAACTTAGGTGATCGAAGCGAGATTTGAAGTGAGCTGTCATTCCAGCAGATGCTTAGTTACAGGTATCTAAGTAAAACATGTTATAGTCTCATTTAAATCCATGTTTTGCAGATTCCTCAGTACAGACAATAATGAAGTGAGGGCCCTAGATATACCGCCATAAATCTGTAATGTCATATTCTACAGATTTGGGTTTTTTTTTAAATATTTAAGAAATTCCTAACTAAATTCTTCAAAAAAAATTATTAACCCAGAGATAGTATGGTTATGCCACTTTATGCACGCGTCTGGATTGAGGGCCCAAGTTAATTCATCATAAACGTTTTAATTCACGTTTAAGAAATTCATGATCCTTTGCTTTAAGTTTTTACTATTTTTTACTAATTTTCCCTATAATTCTTATTTCGTTTCGCAAGGGTTCAAAAAATGGGCCCTCAATCCAGATGAATATAGTGGGAACAATTGAATCCCTCAATCCAGATGCATACAGTGGGAACAATATAAGCTGATTATCATCATCATCATCAGCCTACAGCAGTCCACTGCTGATTATGTAATGTATAAATAATAATTATGGTTTTCATACTCGTTAGACTTCGAGCACCAACATCGGGTATGTTCCGACTGGGCACTTTTTTTGCATCTTTTTGTTTTCTGATTTTCGGTGCCCGCGGTAAGTGTAATGGGCCCCCACACTCCTCGCAAATTCCGGAACCGTCCCCTAACAAGACATATAAATGATTAAATTAAGGTTTAAAGTGAAAGCGCTATAGTAGCCCATGAAGATCATTTTCTTACGTTTTTTGTGCAATATTTAGTTGTATGGTAAGCCCAGGGTTTGCAAGTTGGCGGTGTGATAATACCCTCGTGCCTCGGAAAGGACATTAAGCCGTTGGTCCTGCGCCTGATTTCTCTCGGGTCGTGTCGGATTGCGTGCCGTCTAGCGGACTATGACAGTAAGGGGAGAGAGAGAGAGAGAGAAAGAGTGCACCTGTCTGTGTCTGCCGCACACACTTGTGCACTATAATGTTGCGCACCACAAGTTACCACTAGCGCCATCTAGTATCAAGTAGTAGAACTAATTTACTACTAGCGCCATCTAGTATGAAGTAGTAGAATTAATAGATCCTTCTAGAAATTTCGATACTATCGAAATCTGGTCAGTCGGGGCCGGTATGTACTCTAACATTCTAGATGTTTCTACAATAGAAGGTTCTGGAACTATCTGCGGCACTATTTAGGGCCGGGACTAGCCGCGACCAGTCAGACTTGGTTCTGCGACACAAGCGAATACATCGAAAGCAATCTTCAAGTGCGACTTAAGAGCGATTGTGTTTGATAATTAGTGTTTTGAGTTGTTATTAGTGTTGTTTAATTAAAGTGTAACTTTTGGTAATTTTTATGGGCAGTTTTTATTAATAATAGGTAATAATAATAATATCCTTGGACATTTCACACAGCGCCATCTAGTCCCAAGCTAAGCAACCTAATGCTTGTGTTATGGTAAGAAGATGGCTGATAAACTACTTATATACAATTTTTTTTTTGTAAATACATACATATTATAGATAGAAAAACACCCAGACTCGGAACAAATACATGTAGGTCATACAAATATTTGTTCCGTGCGGGAATCGAACCCGCGACACGCAGCGCAGCAGTCAATCGCTTAACCACTGCGCCAACTGTGCCGTTCCGTGGCCGCTATCGCTGAAATACAGTCTGGAGGACTATTTTTTTTTTGGCATGTTGATCACAATATTATTCAGAACCGTTACAACTATGAATTTACAGAATTATATTCAGGTAATTTGAAATTTATCAAATGGAATTATCATTTCATGAAATCATGACATTTCCAGTTCTAACTTGAGGGTTAGTTTGATGATTGTAATGAATTATTATAATTCTCGATGAATGCAAATAAATTTTCTTTGTGTAAATAATTTCATCGCCACTGCTCTCAAAACGGTGAAGGAAAACATCGTGAGGAAACCGGCATGTCCTAGAACCAAAAATTCGAAGACATGACATCTACCAACCCGCACTGGGCCCATGTTGTAGGTTATATAGTCCATTCCCTCTCGAAGAGAGGAGGCCTAGCTGTGTCCCAGCAGTGAGAACATTATAGGCTTATTGTGCTTGACTGTAAATAGCAAAAAACGTAAGAAAATTGTAAATTCTCGGGCTACCATCGGAAATTATAAAATAAAATCATAGGAACAAAATAATTTTCTCAAACCAGCATCTTATCCTACGATTAGCGCGGGTTAGTCCAACTTCTAGAATCTACTCGTTAATTCTACGAAAACATTTTGTTGGACGAAAGGAAAAACAACTTGTACACAATGAGAATCTAGATCATGCAATCCATCATAATAAATGAATAAATAATCATAGGTACTTGTTCTATGATGATTTGCCAAAGATGATGTAGTCATGAATATCAATGCATGACCGTTAGAAGAAAAGAACAAAGCGCCTTGTGAAATCTTCATAGCAAATGTTTGCTTGTAAATATTTCAGGCGTTAAAACTTAATTTGCTTTTTTTATTTAAAAGTTATATGCAGATTGTAAAATCTTTATGATGATTTGCTGTAGATGTAGTCATGATTGATAATCATGCCATTCATGTGCATTGATTGATTGATTGATTGATGGATGCCTGTCAGTCACGACTGAGGGACCACCTTTAACTCAAACTCAAACTCAAACTCAAATCATTTAATTCAACTAAACCAATTACAGGTACTTTTGAATTGTCAAAGGGTCGGTCAGTCAGAAAGATGAAGCTAGTAACCGATTGTATCCTTTGAGTGGCTACTTTTACAAACTAGAGGCTGAATTTACAATTGTTTGATAACTTTTACTAAAAGCTGACGCATTCAAAAGCTCAAAATTCAAATGTGGTCCCTCAATGGGAACGCACCCCCGCAGGACCCTAGTTTCCTTTTTTATTAAGTTAACTGTTTGTATTTCATTAAATGCGTCTTCAAGAGTGTTCGTTTCACTGCGCTTCACACGAGGTGACTCGCTAGGCTCTGCGCTAAGCAATCCACTTGTCAGTGCGTACGTATCTTAACACAAATGTTAATCAACAGCGCCCTCTGTTAACGTCATCCAAACACCAAAAGATTCTTAGAGCTCTGTGTACACAGTTAGTTTTTTTAAAATGTTTTATGTCCAATGGGTTCTCGTAGAATTAAATAGCAGACAAGTTGGATTAACCCTGCTTAGTATTCACACGTTCGTTGCGGCTGAGATCCACGACACTGCTCTCGAACACCCGAAGACGCGACCGACTCCGCCCGCTGGCGGCAGACTTCTTCGAATGGCGTCGCCGACGGCCTCGGCCCCGTCGAGTACTTTGAGTGGACATGCAGACAGCCTGTGACGCTGTTATTCCCGCAAACCGTGCTGTTGAGGGAGAGAAGCCGCTAGAGAGCGTGAGGACGCGCACCATTGGCGTAGCTAGAGATTTTGTCTAGAGGGGGCACAACCATCATCTAAAGAGAGATCATAAATGTCATCTTGTAATAAATAATCCAACCAAAAATAGTTCATATAAAGTAGGTTGCCAAGACTTAAATAACGCTTTCACTGTTAGGTAAAAATTATGTTATCAGATCTAATGTAGCCACCCGTAAAAAAACCTGGCATCTTGGTCAAAATGTACGGCTCTAATTAAAACCCTAATAAAAAACAGTTAAACAGTAAGTAATTCTTCATTAATGACGATTTTTTCTAGGGTTGGCGCAGAAGTTTCTAGGGAAGGCATTGCTCACCCTTGCTCCCCCCTAGCTACGTCCATGACGCGCACGGATGAGCGAGCACTCGCTTCTAAACGCCACAACCACTGGAATACGCGCGGTTAGGAGACTTCAACACGCTTCTATGCGCTTAGACGGTAGAGACTTACATTAGAGGCTACCAAATCAAGAAAAAATATTAAAAGGCGAAAAATCTCTGGCACCCATGAAAATCCGTGACTTGCTGAGTGAATTGCGTATTGTGTGCAGATTCTATAACACGATTAAATGCTCCCTATTAAGGTACGTGTCCCACCTCCCACCACTGACGAGGAAGCGACTACTACCGTGCCTCGCTGTGTGCTATATGACATGCAAACTTAAAGTTGCTAGCTCTACTCGCTTCTCGTTAGTCGCCGGTGATGGGAACGGTGCCCTTAGCGTTTAGTCGCTAAGTTTTATGCCTTAATGAAGGAGGCCAGAATTTATTAAGGCATCCACAGGATAGCCCAGTTAGGCAGCCTCATAAGGTTGACCTGCGAGATGCCATACATAAATAAAAACATATCAAAATGATAGTGGGGGACTTACTTAAATTTAGCAAATGTTCCATGTGAATCTTCGGCCACTCCTTCGCTTCATCACTTATTTGACGCGTAATGGTCATCCGTTTTGAGAGCTCCGGCATCGCCGCCATCAAAAACTGATGGTCACAGGCCGCGCCATACAGATTGTTCAGAACTTTTACCTGTTTCGTCATAGGTAAATAATAAATTTGTGAGCGTGCAGCAAATATATATGGAACTCTGAATATATGGAATAATATGGACTATCTAATTTATGTTGTGTATACTATAAGTCTTTAACTAAAGTTGTCTGAAATAAACGTATTAAATATGTAACGACATCCTACTAATCCTATTAATATGTATTACTAGCTTCTGCCCGCGGCTTCGCCCGCGTGGATGTCGGAAATTTACCCACGGGAACGTGCTAACAGGATAAAATGTATGTGCTTCCCCAGAATGCCATCTATGTCGCGGGCCCTTTGTGGCTAATTACAATAGAAAACCAATTGTGTCTCATTATTGGTGATTAAGAGGGTACCTATTATGATATCTTCACCTAAGTACCTAACTAATTTAAAAAAAAAAAAACTCAATAACAGAAAATTAAATACCTACCTACCTAAATAAACCTATTTCTGATGATAACTAATCTAAACTCAATAAATAAGCAAAATCCCTAAAAACTAATATCTATACGAATGACTAAACCTACCTAACAGTATTATAAAATAACCTACGGTCACTACGTACACTATCAAATATACTACCTATACTTTAAAATTAAAATCTATACCTACGACTCATATAAAAATAAACCTAAATAACTCTAAAAACTAAAAGGAATAAAAATGAACTCCACTGCGGGTGACCCAACCTACGACAAACTTAGTATTTGCGGTTGGTACAGTACTGACAGTGGTAGTCGGGTATAGGGATCGAACCGCAAAATTAAGTTTGTTTTTTATTGTATATACTTTTCCGGGATAAAAAGTACCCAGTGTGGTGCCCAGGATATTAAAGAATAATTATACCAAGTTTCATCGTAATCGAACCGGTAGTTTTTGCGTGATGCCTGAACAAACAGACAGACAGACAGACAGACAAAAAATTTTTTAATCACATTTTTGGGTTTGGTGTCGGTCAAGTAACACCCCCTGCCATTTATTTTTTGGATATTTTCAATGTACAGAATTTTCACTTCTACAGATTTATTATAAGTATAGATATAGATAAATGCGAAAGTTTGTGTGGATGGATGGATAGAATAGAGTAGAATACTCTTTATTGTACACCATACAAATAGATACAGATTATAGATGTTTGTTACTCTTTCACGCAAAAACTACTGCACGGATTTGGATGTAATTTGGCACACAGATAATTTATAACCAGGATTAACACATAATATACTTTTTATTGTGATATTCCTACGGGATCGGAAATTATGCGGATGAAACCGCGGGAAAGAGTTGCAAATCTATGTAACGGGAGCATTGTGTAAAACACTCCACATCAACACAAAAATGCACGAAAATTATCAAAAACTTTGACACGGAACTGTACGTAATCTTTGAAAGAAAAGTTCTGTGACAGATTTTATTTAAACCAAACTCTTCTACAGCCAGTTTTTGGTACAAAACTTCTTGGTTTAGTTTTAAAACTCTAATACTTTAGAAAGAAAGTCAGATTTGGGACACACACAGAAATACAAAATAGTAAAAAAGGAGCATTTAATTTTAATAAAAGTACAGCAGACGCCAGCAAGCTACCCGAAACTGTCAAATTTACCTTTAGCGATAAAGTTGAAAATCTATTAAAGAACTTGACAGATTGTAGTAGCTAGATGTGCTGGCGTCTGTATATTAAAAACAACCAAAAGAAAGACCTGTGCGGACCAAAAAGGCTCCTATCTCAGCTTAATGCTACGATATTTAAAAAATAAATACCGCAGCGCTAGTATTCTGATAGGACTTACCTGTTGCAAGTAAGGCGGGAGCCGATACATTTTCACAACGTTTTTAAGGGAACTGCATTTAAGCCAAAGGTTTATTATTTTTGAGAGGGGGGCCCAAGATGCTTCATGTTCGTCGAAAACAGAAGTTTTCGCTATGAAAGACCTTCTTGTACTGACAGATATAAATAACAGCTGTTCGATTATCAAACTTCAATATATTTGGTTGTGGTAGCCCACTGGCGACCACAACCAAATATATTGAATACAAACTATTTTATTAATTTAAAAACAAACTGTCACTACAGTTTGTTTTTAAATTAATAAAATAGTTTGTAAGGCTTGTTTTTTGCAGCTCGTTTCGACTCGCTGTGATGAGAAAAATAATTGATTCACTGACCGTAAACAGGTACGCTGGACTTCATACGCTGACCTATTATCAAATCAAATGAAATAATTTATTTAATCAAATAACAATGTTAACAAAAAATAATAGTAGTAAGGTACACTTGACTTATGCTAGTTCATCATCTGCCTAGCCTTTTCCCAACTATGTTGGGGTCGGCTTCCAGTCTAACCGGATGCAGTTGAATACCAGTATTTTACATGGAGCGACTGCCTATCTGACCTCCACAACCCAGTTACTGGGTAATACGATACGCCTTGGTAAGCCTGGTTGTCACACTTTCGGGCTTCTGACTACCCGTAACGACTGTCAAAGATCCACGAATGACAGCCGGGACCAACGGCTTAACGTGCTTTCCGAGGCACGGAGGGGTCTCGGTATGTAAAGATGGTCACCCATCCACAGACCAACCGCGGCAAGCGTAGCTTAACCTGACCGATCGACCTGTGCGGCTGTTATTATTTAGCCACGGGCCCCTCTTGACTTATGCTAGTTGACAAACTATTATACAAGTACGCTGGACTAAATACGAATACTATACGAAATGACAGATGTTTTTTGTACCGATTCAAAGCGCCCCGCACGAGCGTCCCAGGAACTAAAATTGACAGAATGTTGCAAATGGTCGTCGTGTTGTTTTGGTACTTCTCTGATGTGGGTCTAATAGAAATCGTGGAATAAGACTTCTTTGTGTATTTTGTGTTTACTACGAGATATTTAGAACATTTATATCATGAGAGTTTAGAGGTATGAGGAACAGGGTGTAAAGTTCACTCAACCTCCATAGAAAAGGGAGGATTCTCCGACCAGACGGGTGTTGTGTCTGGCGGGCATTTGCCCAACGATTGATGTTGGGAAATTGTATCTATGCTAATTGCGCGGTAAACTCTGCTTTCGAGATGCAGGATTTGCGTGACGTCAGTATGACGCGTTGTTCGTTTGTGGCGTTGTAGATACCGCTACAAGAGTATGCGCATTTTGTAAAACTCGCTGTCAAAAATATTAGTTCCACGGACGCTCACGTTGTTATCAGCGCCAAAATGTCGAAAATCAAATGTCTCCATTTCGTCATCGATGGCCAGCATACTTGTTTAATATACTATCGATGACAAAATGGAGACGTTTAATTTTCACACACACGCTTCCTCTCTGTGAGAGGGAGTGGGCCGTAATCCACCACGTGTACCCAGTGCAGGTTGGTAGATGTCACATGTCTTCGAATTTTTGGTTCTAGGACATGCCGGTTTCCTCACGATGTTTTCCTTCACCGTTTTGAGAGCAGTGGTGATGAAATAATTTACACAAAGTAAGAATAGACCGACTCGATTCGTAAGTCGGTGTCGCTACCACTGGAACACCATGCTGTATGTAAATAAAATATATATAAATATTTATGTAAATAGACCTAAAGGTGATGTCAGGTTACCTACTACATTTATAACGAATTCTTACTTTAACAAAGGTGTCGGAGATGGTATATCTGTCTCTCGTTAGCATCAGGCATATTTTAATTACTGTGGGCGTACAATGGGTAGTATTGGTTATTGCACTATCGAAACACGGTTTACAGTTCAAATCAGATTATAATTTACGAACAACTAGCGAATCACATACTCACACAACTCAACGATACGGAACGCTGACAGTTTCTAAACACATGTTGTTCGTACGATGTCTAATGTTTCGATCATCTCGAGAGCTCTGCTTACACCGTTCTTTGTAGCGGTCGCTCCCACCACGAACTCAGGCTAGACTCTGTCCAGCGCCACGAGATGGCGCTGACGTTCCGAATAGTCAAACGAATGACTCCGACATAGGGAAAATAAACACATTAATAATTCATATAATGGAAAACATAGTTACTGTTTTTAAGAAGTATGGTTTTAGTAGGTAGTGTAGGTACGCGCGGCTACACATCTAGCTAAACAGTATAAGCTGACTTCTGATTGTACAGACGCCAGCAGCAGGTCAAGCTACCCGAAACTGTCAAACTTTCCCAATCAACCTTGAACCTGAACCCTTAAGCGATAAAGTTGAAAATCTATTAGACAAATGCCTACTGCTCTGTTTAAAATACATTTATAAAAATATCTTGTAAATAAATGCTATTATACCATATCGGATTTCTTAAATGAACGCAATTAATTCATTGTATTTTTCTGCAGTTACGACATTTTTACAATTTGAATCTCGAATCTATAAAACCTAATCTGTACATTTTCTTCTTTTTTAAGTAATATTACGATGGGAAAAAAAAATTGTTTTGTTGTTTAGACTCAAATCTTTTTAAACCAAATAGGTATGTTGTTTTTGTACGCCATAAATGGCAAAACATGCAGATCTAACCATTATTATAAGACCTTGCACATGTTATGATGTATACTCATGTTTTACAATAAAAATATATTCTATTCTATTCTATTGAAGGAATTTGACAGATTGTAGATAGCTTGATGTGCTGGCGTCTCGCGTCTGTACGAAAACACAATGCGAGGTCAGCTAAAACTGAAAATATACACTTCGCTTGATGTCGCCGTGTGTACAATCAACAGCACTTTTGAATTTGAAATTGTGCCTTTATGTCGCAGGATTACGGGCGCGTTTTACGATTTTGATGAAACTTTACAGTGTAGCGGTATCTACAACGCCACATGCGAACAACGCGTCATACTGACGTCACGCAAATCCTGCATCTCGCAAGCAGAGTTTACCGCGCAATTAGCATAGATACAATTTTCCAACATCAATCGTTGGGGCAATAGCCCGCCAGACACAACACCCGTCTGGTCGGAGGATCCTCCCTTTTCTATGGAGTATGACGCGTTGTTCGCATGTGGCGTTGTAAAGGGTGTCTCAGTAAGAGTGCACTTTTTAAAACTGGAATATTTTTTTTTTCATGCATGTGGCATCTCTGAAATTTAACAGCTGTCACCTCTGTTTATTCCGATTATTAAAAATGGAGAGCTTTTCGAAAGAACAACGCGTTATAATTGTGAAAACTCATTACAAAAATGGGGAAAGTTACACTGAAACCGCTCGCAAACTTCGCCAAATTTTCAGGAATATGATAACGGATTTCTTGTGGCCTCAACTGGACAGCATGAATCTGGACAACATGTGGTTTCAGCAGGACGGCGCAACCTGCCACATCGCGCATGAAACAATCGACTTAATGCAGCAACGATTTCCAGAACACATTGTCTCACGAAATTCTGATGTCAACTGTCCACCAAGATCGTGCGATTTAACGCCGTGCGATTTTTTTCTTTGGGGTTTTGTTAAATCTCGGGTTTATGCGAATAAACCCGAAACAATTCCTGAGCTCAAATCGGAAATCCAACGCGTCATCGGTGAGATACAGCCACATCTCTGTGCAAAAGTCATGGAAAATTTCATGAAAAGAGTAATGGCTTGTCATCGGAGCCGTGGGTGTCATTTGCCGGATATTTTATTCCATACTTAATCGGAACATGTCTTCTTTACAATACAATTAAAATATCACAACTCTGTCATAAAATACTTGTTTTTATTTTAAAATGAAAAAGTGCACTCTTACTGAGACACCCTTTAGATACCGCAACAACAGTAATATAGCTTATACATCAGAATAACACATATTTTATCCCGATATTCACACGGGTTCGACTCTTATGCGAATGAAACCGCGGGGCGCGCTGCTAGTGTACATTATAATTATAAATTCTCTAAATTGTTAGAACATTAAATATACATAAAGACAAGTAGGTACCTAATTAATTTTAGTTTTATCTGTCAGCCATTTCACAGAAAACTTGCGAGTAAAATTTAATGAAGTTTTTCCCTAACATTTATATTCAACGGACATCTTTATCAGCATCTTTCTAAGGCTGTGTATTCAAGACAACCAACGATGGGCAACAACAATCTTGCCTGACCTTTTTTTGGTTTTCAAAGATAGAAAGAAAGAAGAAGTATTTATTGCGACTCGCACATTAAGATCATAAACTAAACTAAACAGAATCAAAAATAAAACAAATTATGTAAAAAAAAGTAATAAGTATAAAGAAAAATGAAACAGAAAGTCCTATTAAAATCACCCCGGTGGTCACCATCTGAACAAGGAAGGGGCACCGTTACCTCTCAAAAGACCAATCCATAGCCCTCTCTGTGCGACGCCGGTTAGAGCACATCACTGGGGAGACTGTAGAGGGGTCTCCGCGAAACCTGACTGAGCAAGTGTGCAAGGCAGCACATGACCACTGTGCCAAATCGAACCAAGGATCTTCATGCTCAGCAGTTAGTGCTTGCGACAACAAGACCAACTATACCTTGTCCATTAGATAAACCGTTTTTTGACAGATGGAACTAGTGATTGCAGCAACACACAATGGGTACATTCTCAATTCTTTATTGATTCATAGTTAGTAGGAAATAATTAAATTAGTCACAATTATTCATTGATTGATACACGATACGTACAGTACCTATTATAATGTATGTAAGAAGTCGTAAATAAGATAAGGCAGTTTATACAGGGTGACAGGGACATCGACGCGCAAACTGTAACCATGGATTCAGCACATGAGTTTAGACCCCATAGCGCGTCGATATCCCAGGCACCCTGTATATTTATTTTATTATGGATTTTAAAGTTAACTGTTACGTAATCTGGAATATGTACACACGGCTACACGTCAAGCTATACAAAACCAGTTTGTCTTGGCCTCACTTTGTATGATATTTTCTCACAATGAACGGTCAGCTAATAGGTACTGGTTTTGCATAGCTTGATGTGTAGCCGTGTGTACCTACGCTCTAAGACAGCTGTCAAAAAACGGTTAACCCAATGGACAGGGTATAGGCATACGAATTCCAAATCTATGGTCTAGCGCTACTTTATTGCACTATATCTTCAATATTTTTTATTTTTGTTTTACTATCTTTTGTTTGTTGTGCTTAACATGTCATCAAAATGTGTCTAAATAAATTTATTATTATTATTATTACTTCATATCTTTGAAAAATTCTTCTACGCAACAACGTACCTACCAAATGCAATGAATGTTGTTTGTTGAACTGTCAAAATGAAAAGAATTCTATGGGCGTAACACACAATCAATCGGAATCAGAATCATTTTGAAGCAAATTGCTAATCAATTGCTTCATAAGTTCGAATTTGTCTGCTCAACACGTAAATAACGCAATGATTGTTGTTGAACTGTAAAAATGAAACCGATTCCGATTGATTGTGTGTTACGCAATTAGGGTGCCGATTTTTCAATCATCTGATAACTTTATTCGAGGAATAATTTTGAAATTTTGACAGTTATTTCATACAAAAACTGTCAAACGTCAATTTTCAATTCTATTCATTCATTTATTTTCAGATCATAAAATCCAATTTATTAGTAGATACAAATACAACTTAGTACATCCATAATAATTGTTAGTTACAAAGGTTTCCAGGTATTTTATTCCTCGAATGTAAAAGTTAAATACAAAAGTCATTTATTAAAATTAGGCTGAGAATCAGCACTTTTCGAACGTCAAAATTACAATTCAAAGACAGTCCCCCAAAACGCCTGTCCTTCTCCACTTCTTAGTGCTTTCGCTGGGAAGAACCAAGGATATTGCCACTGTCCAAAGCCTGCGGGATGTGCAGTTGCTCATATTCCAGAGGAATTCTGTTTCACAGTGAATACACAGCCTTTTAAAGTTATTTTCGAGGGAATCTTGTATGTTTATCGTGAATAAAGTTTTAAATGAGTCTTGTAGTAATGTTATCACTTATCAAACATTACTGACTAACAAGGAAGGATAACATCATGAGGCAACGGACTTACCTAAATACCACTTATCCTCAAACAAACTCTGAGAAATCCTTAGTATTGCAGTGGCCCAAATTATAGACTGGTAAATTAGGCATTTGCACCAGCCTTACAAAAGTATCGTCTAAAAGAGCGATCGACGCCGCATAGCGTCCGCAATTTCCGTCTAGCTAGTCGCTGCGACAAGACGGAGGTGCAAACGACAACTGTGCGTCTAGCTAGTTGCTGCTACAAGACGCAGGTGCACACGACAACTCCGCGTCTAGCTAGTCGCTGCTACAAGATGTAGGTGCAAACGACAACTCTGCGTCTAAGCTAGTCGCTCTACAAGACGCAGGCGCACACGACAACTCTGCGTGTAGCTAGTCGCTGCTACAAGACGTAGGTGAAAACGACAACTCTGCGTCTAGCTAGTCGCTGCGACAAGACGCAGGCGCACACGACAACTCTGCGTGTAGCTAGTCGCTGCTACAAGACGTAGGTGAAAACGACAACTCCGCGTCTACATAGTCGCTGCTACAAGACGTAGGTGAAAACGACAACTCTGCGTCTACATAGTCGCTGCTACAAGACGTAGGTGAAAACGACAACTCTGCGTCTAGCTAGTCGCTGTAGCAGTCCGAACTGTTATTCGTAGATTTGTGAGTCGTTTCGGGTAGTTAGAAGCCCGACAGTATGACATCAAGTCTTACCAAGGGGGTATCGTATTACCCAGTAACTGGGTTGTGGGATGACGCTTTGTTTGCATGAGGCGCTGTAGATACCGCTACACTCCGCATTAGTAGCAGACGAGTCAAGTAATTTAATTTTTTTACCATTTATGTACACACATATATAAACAGACAGTGAAAAACAGAACATAAAAAATAGGTACAGAGGTGATGCTTATTTCATAAGAAATCTCTTCCAGCATACCTGAGATAGGACAATAGATACAGAGATGTATACAGCGTGTGATAGAGCAAAGGAGACAAAAAATAATACATAGAATCAAAAAAACAATTCAGTAAATTGTTCTGTAGCGGCTCATCCCACCGTATGGGAAGATGGATTGTCGGGTGGATCTGTATTCGGGCAAGTGAGTCTCCAGGCATCCATAGCCTCGGAGAAGCACAGAATTAATCAGTGAGGGGGCTAGGATTTTCCTGAATAATTTATCAGTGCAGTGGACCGAGGAAATGAAAGCCGGTAAAGTAATACTGGAAATTTTGCGGATGCCGAGGCCCCCCATACGAATGGGAAGAGTAGCTTGTGCCCAAGTTCGGTCGTCCATGGCCACATTTAAAATCGAAGTTAATATTATGCCTGATAATTTGGTCTATTTTGTCTAAAAGGAAGCACACTCAGCTTTCATAAATGGAAGCGCGAAGGAAATAAGTTATTTAATGGCCGAATGCATATTAATTTGGAACAATCTTTCCGAAACGTCATTGAAATTTTGGATTTTTTCCTCAATAAAAACGGGAAAGGAATTCTGAAAGATTGGAGACCCAAGGAGACGAAGAGAGCTTTTTTCAATAATTTTGATATCTGGAGCTATTGCGTTAGTAGTTTAGTTTGGGCCTCACTAGCAAATACTATATTGTAACCTAGCTGTAGGTAATATTTTAAGCCAGTCATGTCGTTTTAACTTGCTGTTAACCTGTAAACCTGCTTACTGTGAACTTGGACAATAAAATATTTTCTATTTCTATTTCGTCATACTAAAAAACTTTCCCTTAAAGAACATCGGGTTTGGAGGAAAAAAAACTTCAGAATTCTTGGCAACTTACCTATACTGCATTTATAATAGCATTAGAAAAAAGAGGCTCGTAGAAGCAGGAATGCAAAACATTTTATTTCAAAGTTATGATAAAACAATTTTAAGGGAGATGCTTAAATTCTAATTTTCTTGCGTTTTTTGCAATTTGCAGGTCAGTGTAAGGTTGTACCTTAATAAAAATAATATAATGCGCAACAATAAGAAATATGTAGGCAATAATACAATTTTAACCTTAAAAATCATCAATACATCCCTTTAAATTAGAATTGCCTCGAATTCGTCTGATTTCGCGGGCTACTGCAGCGCATTCACCTTAATTAAAATTATTTTAACAAATATGGACGTATAATATAAACAAAATAAAAATGAAACGAATAACGTTCCAGGTATTGTTCACCCCTGCTTCTTTTATGTTTTTAGCATTGACACTGTAATTTTAAATTGGAGTTAAATAATATAAATAAATGAAAGCCACATAGGTAATTTCATAAGATAAATAGTTGTAAAATGGTTACAATTAAGTGTGACAGCTGCTGTAAAAATAGATCATAATAAATTCGGCGTCTATCGTAATGTAACAATGTTTATTGTACTTTTTTACAAAGTGTGCATTCAAAATAACCTTTTTTAACTTCTTTCTAATGCTATTGTAAATGGAGTTAAGAATTCTGAAGTTTTTTTTAAAAGATATAGCCTTGGCCCTGTAACACCTTTATACCACGTTTAAAGCAAATAAAGACTTATCTTATCTTGTCACAGACGGACGGACGGAGAGCGGAGCCTTAAACCCCTATTACACGACACGATATTTAGGTGAGCGTATTTTTTTTAACAGGTCCTGCAGTGCGATTCTGTAACCATCTCACCGTGAAAACTTAGGTGAAGTGAGCATGGAGTGAGCTGTCATTCCAACTAATGCTAAGGGATTGACACTATTGACAGCTCACTCTAAGCTCACTTCACCTAACTTTTCACGGTGAGATTTTTACAGAATCGATCGGCTGTTTCTCCCTTTCCCTCATTACACCATACCGGCATAAGGAAAGGGTCCCTGAATATCGTGTAGTGTAATTGGGGTTTCAGTAATAGGGCCCCGTTAGCACCAAATAGGTACACGGAACCTTTCTCTCTGAATCGTCTCCGGATACAAGTGGGAAGATGTAAGTCCAACCAAAAAAGTATTCTATTATTTTAATTATTGTGAATGTGAAGACTATGTGGGTCATTTTATTTTTTATTTTTCTCTGTTCTGTCTGTTAGTTTTTGTCATGGTCTGGCAGTTTGAGTAATTAATGTGGCCTACCCAAATGTCCTTTCTTTGGTATTGTTTGTCGAATCGTCGAGCTCCTTAAGTGTTGTGTTGAGTTGCACGATTTCTGACAAATGCGTGCACTGACTGGACAGGTCCTCTCAAACTGTTTGGTTCTTTCCTCAAAAAACCATCTCGGACATTAATCTTCATGGTCTTCACATGATCTGACCAAGATTTTGTCTGGACTTTAAAAGAGACTGTGACGTCTGAGTTTGTTCCGGCCTTTCTTCTCAGACTAGTCAGATAGGAAACGCCGATCTCATCTCATTTTTGTATCATCATCTCAGTTTTAAAATATGATTGACGTGTAAAAGTGTTTGTACAAACCTACTTACAAAATAAAATCATTTATCATTTAACCTTGCAAAGTGGATAGCTTACACGGAACGGCAAAACGGTGTGGTTCTGAAGCTTTGTCACAAACCATGCTCCACCTCCTATCCTGCCCTCTGTGTCCCAAAACATACAGTCAAAGTGAACTCTACGCTGCCACCGACAACGCCATGGAAGTGCCAAAGTTTTGAGAAACCAAGATTTAAAACACAGTCGTGACAGTGACACGAAGGAAAAGGTAAACCATAAAAAAAAAACGAATTCAATAGTCACAATGCAATGGTCAGCCATTATTTACATGTAAGTAGGTATTAAAATCAAAATGGCGTCCACATATAATAAACATCTGCGGTGATCCGCGTCCAGTTCGCGCCGAGCGCTCGCCAGACGACCTTGTCCATACGAGGAAAATAATCTGAGAAATACAAAGAAACGGCTTCCGAGAACTCTTATGTGATTTGTAAGATATTATGTTATAATAGTGCAACATTTGGTGCTGAAAATTGTCCGTGGACGCAAAGGTGGGTGACGTTTTGATTTTTTCCGGGATATCTTTTCCAGGCAACGGTCAAAATTTTTTGAGCCAAAACCTATTTTTTTTTGCGTTTTTTTTTGGCCCTTTTTTGGCCAAAGATGTGTGAGATTTTATTTGTGATGTTCACTTTATTATTAATTTAAGTTGTGTATTAATCATAAACATCTCATAAAAACCGTCTGAATTACGGAATTCAATCATTTTCGAGATTGACCCAAACAGGGACTAGGTAACAGGTTTTTAATGATACAACTTTAAAAACTGATTATAGTCTGTATACGTATAGAAAAACTTGCCTAGAAACTTAATAATAACACTTTTTATAGGTGTATGCAGGTGTAGTCAAACACCTAAAAATCTACATAAATAAAGTTTAATTGTTTTAGATGAAAATGAACCGTCTTAAGAACGTGTGATTCCGTAGCAGTCGAAATAAAAAATGTTAGCTACTCGTGTATATATTTAGGAAAAACATTGCCATTGTATTGTAGGTGTTTTAGTAAATCGTTCGAGCGATAAACTATAATCACGATTCCATGGTCCAAAAGGTTATCGTATAAAATAAATAAAAACATAGTTTTCACCATTTTATTAAATTATAATTATCTCAGAAATTTTTACGTGGGGAATGTAAATTTTGACGATTTTAATGGTCTTTAAAAATGAGGAGATTTTATGTTTTTTTTTTTGTCGTATGTTCATTAATTGTGGACCGATTTTGTTCATTTTTATTTCATTTGGTAGAGAAAACTTGCGCGGTAGTCCCATTTAAAATTTATTAAGTTTGCTTTGGTAGTTTTTGAGTTAGCTGCAATAATAAGTATTTCATCCACGTGTGTGTGTGTGTGTGTGTGTGTGTGTGTGTGTTGATAGTGCTAGAACTTCCTGTCACTATTATTTACTTAGCAAGTAGTGGTATACGAATTTGTGGGGTAAGTACAACAGCTAAAAAGGGAAAAATAAAAAACTAGGTATTTACCAAAAAACTTTTGACAATGTCAAAGTTTACTTGGATTTTCTCTCAGATCTACCCCCAAAATATTACATTATGAAAAATAACTGGGTATTTAGAAACGTAGTTTTACTGGTAAGGTACAGACACCAAGCTACTATAGAATAGAATAGATTTTTTTTTTCTATAATCTGACAAATTTCTTTAATAGATTTTCAAACTTATCGCTATAGTATTAAGATTCAATGTTGATTGATTGAAAATTTGACAGTTTCGGGTAGCTTGACCTGCTGACGTCTACCTATGTCATCTGTGGGGTAATTGCGTAATACACTAACAATAGGAATGGCTATCATTTTGGCAGTTGAACAACATTCATTGCGTTATTTACGTTGTTGAGCAGATAAATTTTTCGAACATGAAGCAGTGGATTAGCAATATTCTTCAAAATGGTTCATTTTTGATTGATTGTGTGTGTGTTCGATTGCTGTACAAATATCATAAATCTGTATAATTCAAATAAAGCTGAAGAGTTTGTTTGAACGTGCCAATATCTGGAACTCCTAGTCGGATTTGCAAAACAATTTTTTCATTGGATAGCCCAATTCTTGAGGAAGGTCTGACAACCAGTCTTACCAAGGGGTATCGTATTACCCAGTCACTGGGTTGTGGAGGTCAGATAGGCAGTCGCTCCATGTAAAATACTGGTATTCAGCTGCATCCGGTTAGACTGGAAGCCGACCCCAACATAGTTGGGAAAAGGCTAGGCAGATGATGTAAGGGGTATTTAAGATCAGGATTTTTAAAATGAAAAAAGGCAGAAAGTACGCCAAGCGGAAAGGTATCAATAGCGCGGGCAATTATGACCAACATTTTTCATTTTACAGGGGTGGGAGGGGTGTTGGAATTTGTAGGAGAAAATCGAAATTCAAGCGAAGAAAGTCACGGAAGAATTGCTAGTCTTAGACAAGATTTTACCATATTTTATTGTAAACTAGCTTCTGCCCGCGGCTTCGCCCGCGTGGATGTCGGAAATTATCCCACGGGAACGTGCTAAGAGGATAAAATGTATGTGCTTCCCCAGAATGCCATCTATCTCTATGCCAAATCAGAAGTGCGTGATGCCTGAACAAACAGACAGACAGACAGACCGACAGACAGACAGACAGACAAAAATTTTTTTAATCACATTTTTGGGTTCAGTGTCGGTCTAGTAACACCCCCGGCCATTTATTTTTTTTGATATTTTCAATGTACAGAATTTTAACTTCTACAGATTTATTATAAGTATAGAAGATGAAGAACATAAATGATTGCTGCTTAGTTTTACCTGATAAACTTGAATTTGTAGCGAAATACCAGTTCAATAAGTTGTTGACCTCTACAACCTTTGAAGAGACTTGATATTCGTACTGTGATTAAAATAATAAAAAGGTTAAAAGGTACCATTTCTTTAACGAAATATCTTAAAACATTTCCATATTTTAAAAGAGAAATTTAAATAATTTAAAAAGAATTCGCATTGCCATTCAACGCGGCAAATGGTATAATATCATATCCGAATATTTTGCGTGAATGTGACGCATGTTTACCCCCAACTTGTTTTTTTTTTGTGTTTATGTCCTTTTTTTATGCGTCATGTTTGCCGCAAATAAATGCATTTACTTTCTTTCTTCTTTCTATATGAAAGACCGCTGTTTGCACATTCTCAATCATTTTCCATATTTTTTTCTGGCATTAAGTGCCAGAAAAAAATATGGAAAATTTAAGATTTTTGGGTACGAAATTAATGATTTCAGATTTGTTCAGATATTTCATTAAAACTGGAGAAGTGTTATCCGAATATTGTTACTGACTGTCCGAATTAGGTAGGTAATATTCTGAAAAAAAAAAACATACATTTTTTAAGTTTGTTGTAAATTAATGACTGCCTCGTAAGTGTAGTGGTCGCAAACGTGGACGAAAAGCGTGATGTTACGTTATTTGTAAATAAACAAATCAATATAGGTAATGGAGTCATCGCAGACAAAACTTTTTGCTCAACCTCTACGACTATTGTCGGCACAAAAAACTAATTGCATACAGAATTCGAGGAAGCAAAAAAAAAGACGTTCTTGTTTGGATAACACTCGGTACTGAGCGTTGGGTATATTTTCATTCATATTTATTTATCTAGTACTTGCTTCTGCAACCTGATTCACTGCGGTTAAAAAGGCTGTTAAAAGACGCAAATACTACAGGGATTTTTAGGTCATAATATATTTAATCGAACCTTGAGGAAATCGACTGGAGGTGCTCGTGGCTAAATATTAACAGCCACTCGATTCGGTCGATGGTTAAGCTACGCTTGCCGCGGTCGGTTCGTGGATGGCTGAACATCCATTACTTATCGAGTATCGTCTGTGGCTCGGAAAGCACGTTAGGACGTTGGTCCCGGCTGTCATTCGTAGATCTTTGTCAGTCGTTACGGGTCGTCAGAAGCCCGAAAGTCTGACAACCAGTAAGTATTACCAAGGGGTATCGTATTACCCAGTGGAGATCAGCCGATCAATTCTGTAAAAATCTCAACGTGAAAATTTAGGTGAAGTGAGCTTACAGTGAGCTGTCAATAGTGTCAATCCCTAGCATTAGTTGGAATGACAGCTCATTCCACGCTCACTTCACTTAAGTTTTCACGGTGAGATGGTTACAGAATCGCACTGCAGATAGGCAGTCGCTCCATGTAAAATACTGTTATTTAGCTGCACCCGGTTAGACTGGAAGCCGACCCCAACACAGTTGGGAAAAGGTTAGACAGATTTGATCGGCTAAAAATAAATGGCCAACAATATTGCCAGTAGTAAGTACAGTCAAGTGTAAAAACATGTAACAATTTTTTTAGATTTAAAAGCTTCCGAAAAATGAAATAAGTTTAGTAAAACAATTTTTTTAAACATATTTCTTGTATGGAGACCTCCTTTAATTTTCAACTTTATTTAATTTTTATTATTTGTTGTATAGCGGCAATACACATTCTGTTAAAATTTCAACTGTCTACCTATTACGTTTCATGACATACAGCCCGCTGACAGACAGGGGGACGGACGGATAGTTCCGTTGGCAACCTTTGGGTACGGAAAGAAAGAAAGAAAAAGTATTAATTGCGACTCGTACAGGAAGGTCATAAAAGTAAACTAAACACAGTAAAAAAAAAACAAATTATATAAAAAAAGTAACAAAAAGAAAAATTAAGATTAAACACATAAAAATTTCGTATATCTCAACCTTGGTTCTCTATGTTAAGAGTCGCCTTATAGCAACTATCATCTAGGTGACCCCAATCCGATTACTGTGCTAAGGTTTTAAATCAATATCATTACATTTCAATCAAATCAATCAACTCCGCCTATCGCAGTCCACTGCTGAACATAGGCCTCTCCCAGACTGCGCCACAACACCCTGTCCTCCGCCTTCCGCATCCAGTCTGACCCAGCAACCTTCTTAAGGTCGTCCGTCCATCTAGCTGGGGGGCGTCCCACACTACGCTTGCTGATACGCGGTCGTCACTCCAGGACTCGTAGTCTGCTCCACCGGCCATCGGTCCTTCGACAAACATGGCCAGCCCACTGCCTGCATTACATTTAATGTTATATTATCACTGTTCATACTATTACTGCCTCGTTACTCAAGTGGTACTACACTACTACTGACCTCGCTGAATGAGATCCTGGGACCGATTCTCAGGTCGGGCAAAGTGTCTTCATCATTGTCGAGTGCCAGTTCGGCTGTCGCTGAAAACCAGCGCTGGAACTTTGTCTCGTACAGTCTTAGCATTTTTTTTTTTAACACTGCCCGACACTAAGAGTTTCTCCTATATCGTGGGTGGGTTACCAAACATTTAAACTCACATACACAAACAGCCAGACCCGGAACAACTACTTGTAGATCATACAAATATTTGTTCCGTACGGGAATCGAACCCGCAACACGCAGCGCAGCAGCCAATCGCTTAACCACTGCGAGTTTTTTGGTAGGAATTTCTCAGTAGCAATCCAGAGTCTGTATTGTGCCTGGTTGATGGCAATATGCTCGAACTACGTAACATGGGGCTTGGATATAACTGACGAAATGTGGGTGTACACACGGCTACACATCAAGCTATGCAAAACCAGTATTAGCTGACCGTTCATTGTGAGAAAATATCATACAAAGTGAGGCCAAGACAAACTGGTTTTGTATAGCTTGACGTGTAGCCGTGTGTACTATACGTACACCAGGTCCTTTTATTCAAGGATGGGCGTAGCTGATGTAGAGGCTTGTCTGCCGAAGACGACCTCATATGATGCAGGCCGGCTATATTTTAGCGCGGGTTCCATTCGAACATTCAAGCTAGTGTCAATTATTTTATAGTAGGATTTTTGTTTTAGAACGGTCAGGGATAATTTAGACGTAAATATGTAAAGACGTGCTCATAATATAATCTTAAGGAGTCGTAACGTTGTTTGATTCCTCTCGTTACCTCAGAGGGCTCGTCTAGCGCTCTAGATGGCGCCTAACCCTCCAGGGAAAAACACTCATGATGTTATGTTACATGTGTGTATCGGTGGAGGTGAACCCACTTACCATCAGGTGGGCTGTCTGCGTGATTCCTCATCATCATTGCCAGCCTTGTTCTACCTACTCCCGAGTATAGCCCTCCTCCCTTTTGTGTCATGCTTCCCTGGTCTGTGCGAGTCTCATCCAGGTCTTCTCTGCAATTTTCTGTAGGTTGTCAACCCATCCACCTCCTGGCTATTGGTCTTCCTATCTGACTGCCAACCAATATTCAGTGTACCAGGGACATCGACGCGCAAACTGTAACCATGAATTCAGTACATCACTCTGAACTCCCTTGGGTCGAAATTTTAGGTAGGTTGTTAATAAAAAAGCTGTTTCATACATTTTGACCGCGTAGATATTGCATTCTTCTATGAAACAGCATAAATTGTTTTTGATAACAGACAAAAAAATCTACCCTAGGGCTATAATAATTTGCTGAATTCAAGGTTTCAGTTTACGCGCCGATTTCCCTGCCATCCTGTGTAGAAAAAAAAACACGAGAACACATAACATTATTTTTAGATTTGTAAATTAAAACTTTTTCGGTTAATCCTACGACATGTGTATAGCACTAATCGAATTTGTAAAATAACCTTCAACTTAGCAGCACTAATAGCGAATGTTTAAGAATGCCAAAAAACATCGAAAAATTACTGTAAAAATTTAAACGATTATTGTCAACAGTAATCGCTTAATCAATTTGATTACTTGTCTGACATTAATTGTTTGTAAGTTTAATTTTTTATGGATTTTTTATTTTTGTTTGGTGCTAACGACTGGACTGGTTGGTAGGACTTAGGGCTGCGGGGTTGATATTAATGTAAGTTTAATATTTTTATAATCTAAATAAATAATTATATTTTCTTTTAAACTTCATTTCTTTGGAACTTGAATTTTTTTTTCTCTTTTTTCCAATTATATTTATACAGTGTGTAACGGAAGGGGGGTATCAACCCTGAAGGAGGTGAATGTGCTCATGAAACTCAACAACTTTCCCCAAAGAACATAGGACGAAATATGAAAAAAAATTTGGCCCTCCCATAGTAAATCAATCAGCTGGTAGTCAGTTTTGTAAGGGAGGGCCAAATTTTTTTTTCATATTTCGACCTATGTTCTTTGGGGAAAGTTGTTGAGTTTCATGAGCACATTCACCTCCTTCAGGGTTGATACCCCCCTTCCGTTACACGCTGTATAATATTATAATTTCCAATTTTTGTTCTTGCTTGGCTGATCTGAAATACTCTGGCTATCTAAAGGTTTTAAAAGATTTATTAAAAGCTAAGAAGTCAATAATAATAAATAAAATAATGATTGTCGATGTTACCATTCCACATGACGGGAACCTCGTGAAAGCCGAGAAAGAGAAACAAATTAAATATCTCGACTTAGCACACGAGGTTGTTGACATGTGGAATGTTAGCTCGGCTATCATTGTGCCGATTGTCATATCAGCCAATGGCCTGATGGCCGAAAGCCTCGATCAACATCTATCGAAGCTCTCGTTAGGCGGTTGGATTAAGGGCCTGATTCAAAAGGCAGTACTCCTCGATACGGCTCGTATTGTGAGGAGGTTTCTGTCTCTGGAGCCCTAACCACCGGTAGCTTGGACCCTGCTCCCGACACCGGTGGATCACTATTTTTTTATATTTTTAAATGTTTTTTTTTAATACTAATATTTAAAATGTAACAAAATAAGAAAACTAAATAAATAACGAAATAAAATAAAATAATAATATCATAACCAAATTAAAACTATTATCAAAATTAGTAAAGGTTTCAGTGTTTTGTAGATTTAGTTAATCATTTAATTTAAATTTAATGTAAATGATGAGTCAAGGTAAAGATTGAAGGATCTTGATCGTAAAGGTTTTAAGGCGGTACCCCGAGCTAAGTGGCACCCTCATTGAATAAAAAATCGTAGCATAGCATAGAAAACAAAAATAAAAAAATTGATTCTAGGAGTTTGTTACAAAGAGGATAAAGTATTTTTACGTTGTTAAAACAGGGCTCAAAATGTTTCGTATTCAAAGTAGATAGCAAAACTGTCAAAAATGGCCGCTTTTGGTACTTTTGCTATCTACTTTGGATACTAAACATTTTGAGTCCTGTTTTAAAAACGTAAAAATACTTTATCCTCTTTGTAACAAACTCCTAGAATCATTTTTGTTATTTTTGTTTTCTATGCTATGCTACGATTTTTTATTCAATGAGGGCGCCACTTAGCTCGGGGTACCGCCTTAATAAACCTTCTGAGACCATAAACTATTTTTTTTTGACTAGCTAAAAAAAAAAAAAAAATTTTTTGACTAGATATGGGACTGCCATGTATTTATGTACAAAAGTTCCTAATTAAATAAAGAGAAAAAAAAAAAAAAAAACTATTTTTTTTTGACTAGCTGCCTTTCTAAAAGTTTTCAAAGACTTATTTAAACCACAAGAATGGAATATAATATATTATATTTTGCATAAAATATGGCACTAACATAAAAGGTCTGCAAAATGCAAATATAAATAATTCTACATAATTTACTTATATATTTCAGAATGCAAAAATACCTAAATAAAAAACACATCACGTACTAAAATCATGTGATCAATAAATTTAAACTTAACTCAAGGGTCAACGTCTGTTTTAAAACTCTGACTTTCCCAAAGATATAGGTATGTACTTATATAAAATTCCTTTGGAGCCTTCACATTCACATAATAAAAAATGGTGACGTAGGTATAGTTATCGTAAATCACGTGTTAAACACTTAAAAGATTTAGATACATAATGTAAATAAAAATGAGAATTTAAATCGGTATTAAATATCTACTACACGTTCCAAAAAATAAATAATCTATTTAAACATATTAAAATAAGTAAGTCGGGCTGTCATTCGTGGATCTTTGACAGTCGTTACGGGTAGTCAGAAGCCCGAAAGTCTGACAGCCAGTGTTGCCAAGAGGTATCGTATTTACCTACCCAGTAACTGGGTTGTGGAGGTCAGATAGGCTCCATGTAAAATGCTGGTATTCAGCTGCATCCAGTTAGACTGGAAGCCGACCTCAACATAGTCGGGAAAAGGCTAGGCAGATGACTTTCAATCAAAATCGGAATGATGGTATTGAAGAATATTGCCAGTCCATTGCTTTATATGTTCGACAATTCATCTGCTCAACAGCATAAATAACGCAATGAATGTCGTTGAACTGTCAAAATGCCATTGCTACTGATGATTGTGTTACGCAATTACCCGCCGGCCACAACGATTAGATAACTTAGTGGCGCCACAATCGCTAGACCTCGCTGCTAAGGACCTCATAAGGTCAAACAGAGTTGATAACACCTATTTATTATTCTTAAAAGTATGTTTACAAACGGACACAGTATAAAAACAACCTCTAGGGGAATTCCGTTTGATTATTCATGAATATAATTACGCTTTAACGAGTTTCGAACTATGCATGACCGTCGACATTAGGTGACTCGATGACCATTGTGTAAGTTTTTTTCCTCAGTTTATGGGGGATTAGCAGCGCCCCGCGGTTTAACCCGCAAAAGGTTCGATCCCGTGGAAATATCGGGATAAAAAGTATCCTATGTGTTAATCCTGGTTATAAACTATTTGTGAGCCAAATTTCATTCAAGTCCGTTAAGTAGTTTTTGCGTGAAAGAGTAACAAACATCCATCCGTCCATCGTCACAAACTTTCGCGTTTATAACAGCGCCCCGCGGTTCAACCCGCAAAAGTTTCGATCCCGTGGAAATATCGAGATAAAAAGTATCCTATGTGTTAATTCTGGTTATAAACTATCTGTATTATACTATTATGTATTATCACCTAGTATTGTATACAATCAAGTATCAAGTATTTTCTAACTGAACAGACAGCTGTGCTGCTGGGGAGTTTGTTGCGCCACTTCTTCCCAGCGATAGCACTAGGAAGTGGTGAAGGGCGGGCGTTTTTGGGGGACTGTGTATTGTAATTTTGACGTTCGAAAAGTGCTGATTCTCAGCCTAATTTGAATAAATGACTTTTGATTTTGATTTTGTATGCCAAATTTCATCCAAATCCGTTCAGTAGTTTTTGCGTGAAAGAGTAACAAACATCCATCCATCCATCCATCCAAACTTGCACGTTTATAATATTGTTTATAAAACTATCAAATCGCGTAATATTGTTCATCCTAGCAATAATGTACGTCGTTTATAAAAAAAAACTTGAGGGGTGTCAAGGGACACCCGGATGGAACGAAGTTCAAAGAGAGAGAGAGAGAGAGAGAGAGAGAGAAACACGCGCACGCCGCACGGCTTACAACTATAGCAAAAAGTTTCGTTCCAACTTTTGGTTTTAATTCTTTCCGTCTAGCCCCCTTTCACAACGCGCGATAAGGAACTTCGTTACAAAACTAATTTTTATACATTACAAACACCGCTTACAATATTCTAACAGGAAAATGATTGAATTATTACTGTACTAGCTTCTGCCCGCGGCTTCGCCCGCGTGGATGTCGGAAATTTACCCACGGGAACGTGCTAACAGGATAAAATGTATGTGCTTCCCCAGAATGCCATCTATGTCGCGGGCCCTTTGTGGCTAATTACAATAGAAAACCAATTGTGTCTCATTAGTGGTGATTAAGAGGGTACCTATATAATATCTTTACCTAAGTACCTAACTAATTTAAAAAAAAAAACTCAATAACAGAAAATTAAATAGGTACCTGCCTACCTAAATAAACCTATTTCCGATGATAACTAATCTAAACTCAATAAATAAGCAAAATCCCTAAAAACTAATATCTATACGAATGACTAAACCTACCTAACAGTATTATAAAATAACCTACGGTCACTACGTACACTATCAAATATACTACCTATACTTTAAAATTAAAATCTATACCTAAGACTCATATAAAAATAAACCTAAATAACTCTAAAAACTAAAAGGAATAAAAATGAACTCCACTGCGGGTGACCCAACCTACGACAAACTTAGTATTTGCGGTTGGTACAGTACAGACAGTGGTAATCGGGTATAGGGATCGAACCGCAAAATTAAGTTTGTTTTTTATTGTATATACTTTTCCGGGATAAAAAGTACCCAGTGTGGTGCCCAGGATATTAAAGAATAATTATACCAAGTTTCATCGTAATCGAACCGGTAGTTTTTGCGTGATGCCTGAACAAACAGACAGACAGACAGACAGACAGACAGACAGACAAAAATTTTTTTAATCACATTTTTGGGTTCGGTGTCGGTCAAGTAACACCCCCTGCCATTTATTTTTTGGATATTTTCAATGTACAGAATTTTCACTTCTACAGATTTATTATAAGTATAGATTGTATTGTAAACGTGTAATTAATTATGGTCAAGTAATATTTCCTTGTATCTTAAACCTATAGGTACCAATTCGGGCTAGTAATTGCAAAACTAAATCCAGACGCAACAAGGCGCCCTGAATATCTGGACACGCGCAGATTCCGCGCGTTCACGCGGGCGGATGTGGGCGTGTTTGTAAGCACACGTGTGTCCTTACGCGCGTAAAACGCTGTGTCTGGTGAAGGCCTTATGGATAATTCGTTTGAGAACCCACGAGATGTAAGTCGTGAGTTCGAAACTTCGAACCCAGGCAGGCGTTTTACTTTGTGTAAATAATTTCATCACCACTGCTCTCAAAACGGTGACGGATTTGGATGAAATTTGGCACACAGATATTTTATAACCAGGATTAACACATAGGATACTTTTTATCCCGATATTCCCACGGGATCGAGATTTATGCGGGTGAAACCGCGGGGCGCAGCTAGTAGTAAATAAAATAAAAATATGGCCGAACATCACTTTGGTGTCTTGCTGAATCAAGGTACTTCCCGGTAACGTAGTATCCAGTTTTAAGCACTTCATTGTGGTTGAAACAGGTTTCATTTTACATACATGTATCTATAAGTCAAGAAAATCATTAGCATTTACGGTGTGTGTTCCTTTAATGTGGCCAAATTATGTTTAATTGTATATTTTCACGAAATGGTCTTATTTGCAGCGAATATAATTTCTAGAGCTAATATTGATGTTTTGAATGATTATAATTTAGTTATTATTTTATCATAATTGCCGTGTATTGCATATTAATCAACATACAACATAAAAAAGCGCTCCAATTTGCAAAATACGTAAGAAATGTTGTAATTTCGCGGGCTAAATTGACGGATCCTTCTCTCAGTGTCTTCATGTGCTGGCGTCTGTCTAGTCCAGACGCCAGCACATCAAGCTACTACAATCTGTCAAATTTCTTTAATACATTTTCAACTTTATCGCTAAAGCATTAGGTTCAAGGTTGATTGGGAAAAGTTGACAGTTTCGGGTAGACTAGCTTGAACTGCTGCCGTCTGTACATTACGATACGTGTAAATCACACGTATCTTCATTATTGCACGGCGTGAAATTAGTAATTGCTAACACCGTGCATTACTAGACTTTATCGTATACTATTTTATAGCACGTGTGACCTAACCCGCACTTAATGACTTAAGCCACGCATTTCTGAGTAAAAATAGACTACTTAAGTCACCGAAAAGCGTGACATGAGTGCGGGCTTACAAAGTGATGCGCTTACCAACGAATACAAATTAGTATATACAACACAAATGTACGCCAGCACGTCAAGCTACCCGAAACTGTCAAATAATCCCAATCAACCTTGAACCTAATGCTTTAGCGATAAAGTTGAAAATCGATTAAAGAAATTTGACAGATTGTAATAGCTTGATGTGCTGGCTGGCGTCAGTACCTACTGACTTAAATATTTACCATCTCATTCATATCCAATAAGTACCAGGAAAACGTTCAGTAAAACAATAATGATCAAGCATTCTAGCACATAGTTGATTCAGTATCCGTGTAAAAAAAAAATCCCGCGTGTCGGTACGTCACAATAAAAAGTAAAATTTTCCGCTGTATTAAGAAATAACTAAATACTAGAGATGCGAAGGCTGCTATTCGGTATTCGGCCTAATCGGCAACTTTTTTTGTAATATTCGGTATTCGGAATATTCGGCTACTTTTTTTGTAATATTCGGTATTCGGCCTGATCGGCTACTTTTTTTTTGTAATATTCGATATTCGGCGTATAAGGCAATTTTTTTGTAATATTCGGTATTCGGCCGAGTGTTGCGTACTATTCGGCTAATGGTTTTCATTAGTCACAACTTTTTTTATTGGTAACTAAAATGTAAAAAATTGTGTTTAAAGTAAATACGATTTACGTGTTATGTATAATTGAGTAGATATTACGCGTTTCTTTTTTCATGATTCAGAATTCGGCAAAATCAGTATGAATTCGTGGCATCTCTCCTACCTATTTAGCTACAATCTTCAATCTGGGTTTTTTTATACCAACTAGTCTTTCGTTTGACCGATTCGGGGATTCACTTTTGGAAAATCCTTTCTTGGTGCACCTTTGTTACCTCCACTTCACCCATTCATAGCCTGTAACTCGCCGATCCGGATCTACCTATTCTTGTAAAAATCTCACTTAGACACATAAGTGAAGTGAGCTGTCAATATGTCAATCCGTATCGTGGAATGACAGCTCACTTCACCTAAGTATTCACGGTGAGATGTTTACAGTATAGACGGGAAGTCCCCCCGCCACGTATGTCAGTCTGTACGCGATAAACTCAAAAACTACCGAACGCATTTTCATACGGGTTTCACCAGTGGACGGAGTGATTCATGAGGATGGTTTACGTGTATAATTCATTACAGTTTTGTGTAAATTGTCTGAAATTTTACGCACATATCGTTTATAACCTGGATTGAAACAGATTACTTTAAACCCTGATGGTACATTCCCGTGGGAACTAAACTAAATTTAAGTTCAGTGCTTGACCGAAGATAAATATTAGTTTAGTCCTATCAAATTAAGATACTTCATAGACAGTTTAGACGTGATTAAAATGAAATTCTTAATGAAATAGAAAGAAAAAGATGCACTGAACTTAAATTTAGTTTAGTTTGTGAACAAGGGAATCGATGCCATTTTTACCAATTCATAATATTTTATCTCAGTAATGAAGCATATCTACTATGTTAACAATATAGGTACCTAACATCCTATAAACAAACAAAACACAAGATCTTTAGTTGCCTTTAGCAATTAGAAACAAGTTTCTAATAAGTTTGGTGATGTCATATTTATCGTCAGGCATCCTATTATAACGGTTATGTACCTAGTCTTTAGTCGTCATGTTATGATAATATTGTAATTATGAAAAATTATTCTTAGATGGTGTTGTCAAGTTTGAGAGGATGTGTGGAAGGTGACTAACAAGAGGTATTTACTAGGCAGGTTTGAGCGGAAAAGCCAGGAGGGGACGCCCTAGGGCCTAGAGGGACATATTATAATGACTTTATTGGTGATGTTTTTCAGAAAGGTCAGATGCGTAGTACTCGCAACCGGCGTGCGAGTATGATCAGCCGGTCGATTCTGTAAAAATTTCACCGTGATAACTCAAGTGAAGTGAGCTTGATGTGAGTTGTCAGTAGTGTCAATCCCTAGCGTTATTTGGAATGACAGCTCACTCCACGCTCACTTCGCCTAAGTTTTCACGGTGAGATTTTAAAAGGGCTGCAACCGTCGAGGGGCTGATTCTACTAGTACCCATAATACTAAACAACTTTCGCTAAGAAATTCATGTAAACCCATTGCATTGCGTTGGCCGCCCATTGTATATTTTTAGTGATCGAAAAAGATTTGCAAAATTTTTTTTTAACTTTAAAGGATATGCTTCCAGATTGGTCCCATTTTTTTCAAAATCCAGTTCTGATGATGGGATCCATGAGGAATCGAGGGAACTCCTCAAATATTATAGGCAACTATATAGTAATTTTAATATTTTCATCGAGAAATCAAGCGTTTACAGTCAAAAAGTAACATTTGATGAAGTGGAACTGGTGAAGAAGATCAGATATGGCTAACGGAACTTGTCACTCGCATAGATATCACAATCAAGATAGTTAAGCAACTATGACAATACAAATAAACATACAATCCTGAATAGTTATATTGAAAATGTTATCATTGAACTGATCTGATGATCAATATGGAGCCGGAAGACAGGTACCGGAACTCCGTAATTAATCAACGTATTCTAGCCGTGTTTGGGCTTATTAGAATTGTCATGAAATCCACTTTGGCTATAAGTTACTATCGAACTTATCTGATGATGGAGCTGGAAGGTGGAAGGTTGGCATGAGAACTTCAAAATAAAACAATGTATCCTAGCAGTATTTGGGCTTAGAACTGTCATGAGATGCACTCTGAATACAAGGTGCCATTGAAAATCTAGTTTTGATGTTATCATCAATGTGTCCACAAAACAACTTCTGAAATATTAAAGGCATTTTGCTTACAATGTTTAAAAAAAAATCGCTTCTATTATTTACTAAAATAAAATTGTATTCTTGGTAGTATGCACACGTTTCCCCTCCTCCAGTTGATCTCTTCTTAAGGCCGGCCATTAGATTTTTTTTATTATGCCCATAGCTCCATTTACTAGCCCTTCTGAGACTGCTGTATTTCGTCTTAACATGACTCTGGATCCGACGCCAATTTTTATTGACGATTGAAAACCACCACAGTTATTGACGTCTGATCTGATGATCATGATGGAGCCGGAAGACAGGTACCGGAACTCCGTAATTAATCAACGTATTCTAGCCGTGTTTGGGCTTATTAGAATTGTCATGAAATGCACTTTGGCTATAAGTTACTATCGAACTGATCTGATGATGGAGCTGGAAGGTGGAAGGTTGGCATGAGAACTTCAAAATACCTACTTGTATGATATTGGTACTTCTTCAAAATAATATTCTATGTAGAAAAGATATTAACTACGTTGCCATTATATTATAATAAAAAATACACTAAACGGCTAGAAATAAAAAAGCTTTTTACAAAAAAAAAACCGCCTTCAAAAAAAGACAAACAAAAACGTTCCTGCACTAAAAAGTAAAAAATTGAATTCCTGTAAAGAAACTTAATTTAAAGGTAAACTTATTTGACATTAATATTTTGCAAATATTCAAAATTGTTTACTTCTTTTTGGAGTCGGTGCCAGCCAAGGCAAGGAAATACGTATGGGCAACAATACCTCGAAAAACGACCTCTAACATTTACTATAAAACTACCAAGATACCTATTGCATACCTAGAATAATTAAAACACAAATACAGACTAGACTGTACTCTAAAACAAATTGACACAATTTTCACAATAATTTCTTTTAAATAATAATAATTATAAATACGTATAAAAATCCCCTGCCACTTTTTAAGTACTTTGAAATTTTTGAAGCATTATGTTTGTAAGCATCTGTTTTAAAATTTTATAATCGTGAATTGAAAAAATAAATGGCACAGGATACAACTGCTGGCACCGACTCCAAAACGAAGTAAACAATTTTGAATATTTGCAAAATATTAATGTCAAATAAGTTTACCTTTAAATTAAGTTTCTTTACAGGAATTCAATTTTTTATTTTTTACTTTTTAGTGCAGGAACGTTTTTGTTTGTCTTTTTTTGAAGGCGGTTTTTTTTTTGTAAAAAGCTTTTTTTTGTTATGTGTTTTGTGGTTTACAATAAAGTATCTACTCGTATAAATAAATATAACGGAAAACTTTTGATCCGTTTTTTCTCCGAATCGGACCGGACGCAGCGCGTGAGTACAGACGTTACCCATACGCGACGATTCTAAAGGGCGTGACCTCTTATCACCAATAAGATTTTCGAGAATGTCAACAACCTAATTTGATTCGGAACCGAAGTGAGAATAGATGTTTTATTACTAACAAACATTTACATCAAATAAATCTAGTGACCTCGACAACGACCGATGATTATGTATGTTATCTACTAATATTAGGTAGGTACCTACTTTAAGTTTATGAGTATTCACTTATTATTATCATAGGTCACACGTGCCTAAATTTTAAGTTAAATGTGAGTATGTAAAGTATAGGTATTCCAATTGATGTTATTTCCACTTAAAATGAATATCAACTTTATGCAAGTGTATAATAAGTTGATTTCAGAAAGACTAGTACCTACTATGGAAAATGTTTAAAGTTGTAACGCAAACTGAACTTTATGTGTTGGTATAAAGCTGTTTTTTTCAAAAACGCATATTTGTTTAAATGTTTGGAAAGTAAATCGAATTGTTTACTAACAGCGCCCGCCCTCCTGTCAACGTCATTCGAGGTCCAAAAAAACCTTGTAGCAGTGTAATTACGACTCTTTCAGCACAGTCCGTTCAGTTATTTTACCATAACTGACATCACTGTCCAAATCACAGTGATCTTTATTCTCATTCTAATAAGGTTGCTGTCAAAGGTAAAATTAACGAACTGCCGATATATTCAGTAAAAATGTCACCATGAAAACTTAGGTGAGCTCAGTGAAGTCAATAGTGTCAATCCCTAGCTTGTACTTGTTGTTGCTTGTTGTAGGTGGAATGACAGCAGACTTCAAACTCGCCTCACCTAAGTTTTCATGGTGAAATTTTTACAGAACCGACCGGCTATCAGTAGTGCTAATATGTAAGGTTCACTTCGACTGTCACTCACAAAGACACCAAAATTCGTAAACGAACTCATTTGTTTTAAAATCGTCGCGGATTCCCATTCCAACTTGGATCGATTAATATATATTTTAATTTCTCTTCCAGATGTACAAAATCATACCCATCCTACTGCTGGTGGCTGCTGCCCACGGCCAGGGTAATGGGGACCTGGATTCAGTGCTCAGCCAGATCTTCGGCCCAGCACCTGGTACTGGCGGCAACCAAAATCCTTTGCCGACCGCACAGCCAATCCAGGACAAGACTCAGGGTTCGACCATCGTGCCACCATTCCAGCCAAACGCAGGTAAACATAAATTGGATAGTTTATCATCATTATCATCATACACAGCCCCACTTCACACACTGCAGTGCATTGGCCTCTCTTTTCAAGTGCCATTCCCCATGGTCCTGTGCCAGCCTCATCCAGGTTCTGCCCGCGATGGTAACAATGTCACACGACACTTCGTCCCCCATTGGACGCCACTCGGTCACTGCCTTAGTCCACCTGTCATCACTGCGCTTTGCCAGGCGTCCTGCCTGCCATGGAACTCAAATGGAGCTGTCCCTTAGAGTTCCATAACTCGTTTTCCGATATCGAAAACCTTCGTGCGTCTGCGTGATTGGATAGTTACTAAGTGGAAATATCGCTCTCAATCAACTTCAAAATGACAATAATGTTTATATTACCCACAAGCACAGAGCACGGTGATGCCTAGGCAGCCGCTGCTAAAAGCGGCACTGTCTTTTATTTTTCTTTGTGCCTTTTTGTTGTGGTTAAAGCGCATGACGGCGCGTGCCCTTATTGTTAATTTTCTTGAAAACTTCAACACTCCCTAATATTTTCCCTAGATTTTTGAAGAATGAACATCTAATATTCTTCTTGAAGAACTGCCGGTCGATTCTGTATAAATCTCACCGTGAAAACTCAAGTGAAGTGAGCTTGATGTGAGTTGTCAGTAGTGTCAATCCCTAGCATTATTTGAAATAACAGCTCACTCCACGCTCACTTCACCTAAGTTTTCACGGTGAGATGGTTACAGAATCGCACTGCTGCACCCAAATAGCGTAACACACTATCAGGAAAAGTCTGAATCATTTTAAAGGATATTGCTAATCCATTAAAAATTTGTCTGCTCAACATTGTAAATAACGCCATGAATGTTGATGAATTGTTAAAATTGCTAATGTTAGTATGTTACGCAATTACCCCACTGATTTAGATTATGACTCTAATCCCTTTTACTGTGTGTCCTTATAGAAACGCGACGTCGTGATCGGGTTCGTCAAACAAAACGTTCGACAATCACATATACATAGGCCCGACGATCGCTTTCTACTATGACGGCACACTATATCTCCTTTACCTTTCTTAGACCATTTCTTGACCTCCAGGACCCTTCAGAGGTAACAGGTAACATTGCCCAGAGTTCATAAACTATCCAACAATACATACAAAGGCAGGTAGGAACGTTTTAAAAACGAGGGAGTGTCACTCCAGAGTGTTTCCTGATTTCTTTTTAATCTGAAAACTTCTTTAGGCGAACTCTGCGCTGTTTTTGTGAACGAAACTAAACCGTCACGCTCGCGTTGGCGAATCTGAATAGGGTATATTCGGCGCTGAATCGGGTATATTCGGCGCTGAATTGGGTATATTCGGCATTCGACGTCCTCTAATCATTCCTTTGCTGTGATTTTTTTTGTGATTTTTGAGTGGTATTTTCTTTTGTTATTATTGCATATTCTTTTTTTCTGTTGTGTGTATTTTATTAGGTATAGGTATTGCTATAGCTATTTTGTCAGATTTCACATTCGGCGCTTTTTGAGGTTACTGATTACACTTCTGACCTAAAATTTTGAACGAAATTAAATGTATTTTTCAACCAAACTTACTTTTTAGATTTGTTAAACCCATAGCCGACTATAAATAGCAATAGTGACTAAACCAATGGATATTTATTTGGATAATATGCAGACTGGGAATGTTATTAAATATACTTATTGTCATATTGTCGTCTCCATCTTTTATATGAAAGTTGGTCTGGAAGTTCGTAATATTCCGAAGCCCCATCGGGCGCACGACTTGTAAGTTGTATTAATATAAGACTTTTTGTCACCAGCTGCTGAAGAGGATCTGTCTTGCAAGATGCCTGACGGTCAGGAGGGCGAGTGCGTCAGCTACTACCTCTGCAACGTCAACAATAACACTGTCATAACTGACGGTATTGGCGTCATTGACATTCGGTAAGTAATCAAATGTATTTTAGTCTTTCTAATTCTTCTAGAAGTCCTCTTTTCTCGTGGGCTTGTGCACGTGTCAAAATGAAAGACTTTGCAATTGTTTGCATGTTATGCAATAACCCCTTTTTTTTTTTTTTTTTTTTGTGGATGGGAAATCATCAAATGACTCCTCCCGCTCTGGGTGGAGCAGAAGGGAGTGTCAGACTTTTACTGACTAAAACCCACCCGTGTTCCTTCCTTAGCCCTTTATGTTCCAGGGCAGCGGTAAACCCTTTCGGATGGTCCCGCTACATGCAATAACCCCTTAAGTCTCCTTTTGAACGAAATAAGTTCGGAGTTGCTCAGGGAAGTGTACTTGGCCCTCATCTATTCATTAATTACATAAATTATATTCTTGAAGTGACATCACTTCACAAGTTAAAAGAGAGACCAGAAGTGGGTAAAGTAGGGCTGTGGATGCTAGATGATGATGATGAAGGGACTCTTTATACTATGTGGCAATTTCACCAATGAAACTGATCAGCACAACTAAACCTCGTTCTAGAGCTGTCAGTGTCATCATCATCATCAGCCTATAGCAGTCCACTGCTGGACATAGGCCTCTCCTATTGCACGCCACATAGCTCACAGAATAAGCAAGCTGAAGTGGCAATGGGCCGGCCATATTAGCCGTAGAACCGATGACCGTTGGGGTAGACGTGTTCATGAGTGAAGACTGAAAATCGGTAAACGTAAGGTGGGACGCCCTCTGACTAGGTGGAGCGATGATCTTCACAGTGTCATCACTGTTGTGGAAAATTGACTTGTTTCGGATTGGCGAAAAAACGGCTGAACGGATTTGGATGAAAGGCACACAGCCTTCATACATTTATACTTTGAACACACAGGGTACTTTTAATCCCAGTAGTAAGTTCCCAAGGGATATTTTCCGACATCCCCGCGGGCAAGTCAAAAAACAATCAAAACCAAAAGTCATTTATTCTACCTAGGCTGAGAATCAGCACTTTTCGAATGTCAAAATTACATAAGATAGTCCCCCGGCACGCCCGCCCTTCACCACTTCCTAGTGCTTTCGCTGGGAAGGAGAAGTGGCGCAACAAACTCCCCAGCAGTACCAGTAGCCGCGGGCAAAAGTTCAACATTACCTCCTCAGTTCTAATTTTATCATTACCTCCTCAGAGTCCGTGATGGTCCCTGCGCGTCATACATCGATACCTGCTGCCTGGTACCTGACAAGAGGCCCCCAGACCAGCCCGTGAAACCTCTCCCTAAACCTGATGAGCCACAGGTATGATAACCATTTTATACATTTTCATCATGACTCGGAAAGCAAATTAAGCTTTTGGTGTCATTCGTATCTTTGACAGTCGCTATGGGTCGTTAGAAGCTCGAAAATCTGACAACCAGTTTTGCCAAGGGGTGTCGTATTCCCCAGTACTGGGTTGTGGAGATCAGATAGGCAGTCGCTCCATGTAAAATACTGATATTCGGCGGCATCCCGTTAGACTGGAAGCCGACCCAAACATAGTTAGGAAAAGGCAAGAAGTTTAGATGGCGGGAGAGTTGACATGCAACCGCGAACCGATTTGTTTAATTCTAAAATCATTCGAAAAACTTGACCGATGACTGTCTATGTCTGCCAAGGTGTTAATAAAATTTCTGTTGATTGTTTTAAAATAGATATACAACAACAAGACTGAAGCCTGGGAGCCGGCGGAAGTACGTCTTTTTTTTATCTCTTTGTCTTCATCGTGTGTGTTTTGTTTTTATTTTTCTCTGAGTGAATCATCTACGAATTTTCTGTACCTTTCTTGTTCGTGTTGACATCCGCACGGGTGTCTACTGCCCTGTGGAGGACGGGGGGGATCTGTCAGACTTCTACTAGGTATCAATATTCCTCTACCAACTATAGTCCGTTTCAAAGTCATTTTACCTCTGATTCTGTATCAATGTCATCTTTATTATCGTTACAATAAGGTTGCTGTAGGATTGCCGCCACTGACAAGTCCGCCACAACCACAGTGATCTTTATTCTGGTTTCAATAAGGTTGCCGTTGGATTGCTGGCACTGACAAGTCCGCCACAACCACAGTGATCTTTATTCTGGTTTCAATAAGGTTGCCGTTGGATTGCTGGCACTGACAAGGTCGCCACAACCACAGTGATCTTTATTCTGGTTTCAATAAGGTTGCCGTTGGATTGCTGGCACTGACAAGTCCGCCACAACCACAGTGATCTTTATTCTGGTTTCAATAAGGTTGCCGTTGGATTGCTGGCACTGACAAGTCCGCCACAACCACAGTGATCTTTATTCTTGGTTTAATAAGAATAAAGATGAGAAGACTTGGGAAAAAGCTAGGCAGATGATGATATAAAAATATAATAATATGTATTTTAGTATTGCAGCAGCGAACTTTTGGAACGAAGTTCCTTATCGCGCGTTGCGAAAGGGGGCTAGGCGGAAAAAATTAAGACCAAAAGTTAGAACGACACTTTTTGCTATAGTTGTAAGCCGTGCGGCGTGCGCGTGTTTCTCTATCTGTCTCTCTCTCTTATAGAAAGCAAGCCAGTTATACTTCGTTCCATCCGGGTGTCCCTTGACACCTCTCGAATTTTTTTTTTTTTTGAGTAGGAAATCATCAAATGACCTCTCCCGCTCTGGGCTGAGCGGAAGGGCGTGTCAGACTTTTACTGACTAAAACCCACCCGTGTTCCTTCATTTGCCTGTGCCAGGGGCCGCGGTATCTCTTTCGAACAACCCGCAGCCCCGGCGGCATCGGCCCTAGGGGACCCCGTCAGTTCGCGCTGACATTGCTCACCGCCCGCAAGCCCGCGCCTACGGTGGCCGGGAGTCGGCTGTTGACTCCCGTCTAGGGCGTCTCCTGCGACTAGGGGCGTGAGGGCGCAGAGATTGCCTCTCCCTCACGCGCTCCGACTCCTCCTTCGCGAGCATTACTGCTTCGCAGAAGGAGGTAACGGCCTCCCTGCAGCAGCGACCTTAAGTGGTGATTTCATTGTTGTTAGCGAAGAAATAAAATAAAACAAGGTGTTTATTATAAGTTTTATCTTAAAACAGTACCTATTTACCTAATATAAGTACCAATGTTATTTCCAAGATCAAATGACCGTGTCTAAATGTTTATGTATTTATTATATTGATGTTGTTATTTTTAATAAGATCATTACAATGCGTTATTACGACGTAATTTAATAGCCCATAGAACTGAAGGCGAATCATTTGCTTTAATGATAAATGATTTTATTTTTGTAAGTAGGTTTGTACAAACACTTTTACACGTCAATCATATTTTAAAACTAGATGAGGTCGGCGTTTCCTATCTGACTAGTCTGAGAAGAAAGGCCGAAACAAACTCAGAGGTCACAGTCTCTTTTAAAGTCCAGACATAATCTTGGTCAGATCTTAAGAAGACCATGTAATCAATATCTGAGATGGTCTTTTGAGGAAAGAAACACACAGATTGAGAGAACCTGTCCAGTCAGTGCACGCATTTGTCAGAAATCGTGCAGATCAACTCAAAACTTAAGGAGCTCTACGATTCGACGAACAATAACAAAGAAAGGACATTTGGGTAGGCCACATAAATTACTCAAACTGCCAGACCATGACAAAACTAACAGAAACTTTGTAATTGTATCTACTTTGGTATCAAATGATTGCCACATTTGGTCCAGCGGGACTCGCACGCGTTACTGCTGAGTATTGAGGTCCTGGGTACGAAATCAGATATTATTGCCAAGCTGTTCATGATAACAGTCAAGTAATAACACTCGCGCGGGTCGATCGATCAGTTTAAGCAACGCTTGTCGCGGTTGGTCCATCTTTACATACCAAGACTCTCCGTGCCTCGGAAAGCACGTTAAGCCGTTGGTCCCGGCTGTCATTCGTGGATATTTGACAGTCGTTACGGGTCGTCAGAAGCCCGAAAGTCTGACAATCACTCTTACCAAGGGGTTTCGCATTACCGAGCAACTGGGTTGTGGAGGTCAGTACGCAGTCGCTCCATGTAGAATACTGGTACTCAGCTGCATCCGGTTAGACTGGAAGCCGAACCAACATAATTGGGAATAGGCTAGGCAGATGAAATAAAATTAGCTAGCGAAACTCCGATATATATAATATAAACAAGACAATATATATTTTTTTTTGTGTCAACGACCATTGGTTGTGTTGTACTTGAAGTATGAGTTGAGAAAATCTGTTTTATTTTTTTGTTTTCGTGTATAGATAACGATAGTCATCACGTTTGCGAAGGTTACACAAAGAAAACTGATGTTTTATACTAATATTTCAAGTCACTACACTACCTGCGGTTGATGACCCTGAAAAAACACTCATCAAATTATTTCCTTTTTTGTTTAATCATCTTTAAACATCGATATCCGTTCCGTCCGCGGAGTCTCGCTAGCTAATCCAATTTGACCTTGTATATGCTCGCGAGTACATACGCGTGGAAACTGTTAAACCAATTTGCGGTTAGATCACGGTCAACAAAGCTAAACATAGGTACCTACTTGAAATGAATGACCTCATACTAACCACATTATTCGTTTTAAAATCACTTTAAATAACCTTTCAATCAAATATAATTAATAATATATATGTATAAATCCGAGGGGCCTAGACTAAATAATAACAACCGCACAGATCAATCGATCAGGTTAAGCTACGCTTGACGCGGTTGGTCTGTGGATGGGTGACCATCTTTACATACCCATAACAACTGCGGGGTTTTACTAGCTAATTTAAGTTGACCTTGTATATATAAAAATATAATATAAAGGGGCTTGTGGCTAAGTAATAACAGCCGCACGGTCGGATTGATCAGGTTAAGCTACGCTTACCGCAGTTGGTCCGTGGATGGGTGACCATATTTACATAAAAAGACCCTTCCGCGTCTCGGAAAGCACGTTAAGCCGGCTGTCATTCGTGGATCTTTGACAGTCGTTACGGGTCGTCAGAAGCCTGAAAATCTGACAACCAGTTTTACCAAGGGGCATCGTATTACCCGTAACTGGTTTGTGGAGGTCATGTAGGCATTCGCTCCGTGTAAAATACTGGTACTCAGATGCATCCGTTTAGACTGGAAGCTGACCCCAACATAGTTGGGAAAAGGCTAGGCAGATGTTCACAGTCAATATGGTTGCTTTGCTTTAGGACGTTTTTTGACATTCGCCTTAACAACAGATTCTTATTCGAGTGTTGAGGCCATGGATAGTGATTACGTAATACATTGTGTACATGTCAACCGGTGTAGGGGTCATACAATAGGTTGATGCAGAAGGCTTGTTTTATACAAAAAAGCACACGATATAAGCAAAAATTTACCACTGTGGCCGAGTATACGCGATTTGGCGTCACCGACCCGAGCGTACCGGTTCAGTTTCATTTACTGAAGGAAAAAACGTTGCTACCCATTGATATCACACATGCACCCCGCGGTTTCACCCGCATAAGTCTTGATCTCGTGGAATATCAGGGGGTCTACTCCGAAGTAGTATCGGCCGAATGTTCGGCCGTTTCCTGCTACGAAGTTACTATTTGGTTCGGTCGGTTCCGATCCTACACTCCTACACTCTTACGAATATTGACTATGGTCCCGACCCAACTGAGACGATCCAAACTTTTTTCGCATTTTTCAATTATTTTCGGCTCGGTCATGTGTCGGTCCGATCCGAACATTCGCACTTTGCACTTCGGAGTAGGCCCCCTGGATAATAAGTATCCAGGTCATATGCCACATCTAAATCCGATTAGCCATTTTAGCGTCAAAGCGTAACAAACAAACGTACAAAAAATCCAAATATTTTCTCTTTATAATATTAGTTTAGGGTAGATTAGTGTAGATTACAGGGTTATTAATCGCGTAGCCAAATACGGAACTAACGCCGCCATCTTGATTTTTTATTACGTCATTATAGGTGACATTTCATAAAAACAATTGCAAATGTTTACTAACAGCGCCCCCTGGCAACGTCATGCGAGCTGCAAAATAATCTTAGCGTGCATATTTTGGCGCGTTGTGGTAACTAATGACATAGTTTTATGTCTGTAAAGATTCATCATCATCATTTTAGCCGAAAGACGTCCAGCGCTGGACATAGGCCTCCCCTAAGCACCTCCACTTCGACCAGTTCTGCATGTTGGTGAGATGGTTACAGAATCTGCTGTAACCATATCACCGTGAAAACTTACGTGAAGTGAGCGTGGAGTGAGCTGTCATTCCAACTAATGCTAGGGATTGACACTATTGACAGCTCACTCTAAGCTCACTTCACTTTTCACGGCGAGATTTTTACAGAATCAATCGGCTGTTTGTCATGATAAGGACTTACTTACATTCTTCTATTCCACAACCAGTCTTTCCAAGAGGTACCTATTTAATTATCGTGTTATCCAGTAACTGCGTTGTGAAGGTCATATAGGGAGTCGCTCGCTGTAAAATACTTACTAGTATTTAGCTGCACGGATTAGACTGGTAGTCAGCTTCCAAACTTGACTTGGCTTCCAGATCCAGCCCCAACATAGGAAAAGGCATGGCTCTCTTCATTCTTTATTCTATTTCCCCCACCAAGAACGGAGGGACTGACAAATGTAGTCTTTTCTAATGTCTGTGTGTCCTTCGACAGGTTGGCTGCCGTACGGATACCTGTGTAGAGGTTGTGACTTTTTATTTTAAACTTTGCTTCTCTTCTTGAATATTAGGCGTTATTACGAAAGCTTTGTCCCCTAAGAATGCGGTGAACGCTCACACAGTAACGGCTCTCCAAACACAGACAGTTTTTGACATTTTAATGTCAAATACTGGTGAAAATGACAGATTTTTATGACAGCCGTTACAAAATGGCGGAACAGCTTTCCTAGGAAACCTTAGCGTCGCTATTTCTTTTATTTTGATTCTTTGTTGGTCCGTTTTTTCTTTTCCTTTGCCGCCATGTTTTCGACGCCTCCTTTAGTGTTTCTCTTGGTTCTTCTGAAGTATTGTCATTGGCAATTTTTGTTTCTTTAAGTGTATTACTCTTTTTGTGTTGTCTTGATGTTACACCTAATGCTAGGTTTGTGCAATACAGCCCTTTCAACAGTTTTATTTTACCTCTGATTTTGCATCGCTGTCAACGTCACATTGATCTTTATTCTCATTTTAATAAGGTTGATGTTGGGTTGTCGTACTGACAGGTCTGTCAAAATCACTGTTATCTTGACAGACCTGTCAGTACGGCACGGGTTGCGGACTGTAGACGGTAATACTGTCAAACGCATGTATTATTATGATACGGTGTATATTTTTCTAGCTTGAGTACGTATAGTTTTTAATACATTTGTTGGAATATTGGCGTGGCTAGCTGACATATGGCAAATAATTTAATTTTATGTTCTGTGTCTTGTAATATTATTACTTAACATACCTAGTATTGTATACAATCAAGTATTTTCTAACTGAACAGCAGTGCGTTTCTGTAACCATCTCACCGTGAAAACTTAGGTGAAGTGAGCGTGGAGTGAGCTGTCATTCCAACTAATGCTAGGGATTGACACTATTGACAGCTCACTTCACCTAACTTTTCACGGTGAGATTTTTACAGAATCGATCGGCAGACAGCTGTGCTACTTCTTCCCAGCGATAGCACTGGAAGTGGTGAAGGGCGGGCGTTTTTGGGGGACTTTCTTTTGTAAAATATTTATGTATTTGTGTAGGTACCTAGATGTAATCGTTTTTATTATAATTGTTCCTCAACAGTTTCTTGTACAATGTGAAAGAGACAAAAATATTCATTTTTACGTGAAAATTTGAACTTTGTGCTGTATATACAAATAATTACGGTGCTGTGCACGAAAAAAGTTGCGTCCTTCCGGAAGGACTCAAAGTCCTGCTGGCAGGACTCCGGGTAGTCTATCATTCACCTTAAATAAACAAATAAACCTTCGCTAGACCCGTGTGGCGGAGATTATTTAGCCACGAGCCCCTTCGTCTTTGTAAACATATTAATGATGTTTTAACAGCCTTGTTATACCGGTTACATGCATGGTCATACGACCGCACAACAAACCAGTCTTGTAGACCTAACTATTTTATTATTTGACAATATGCTAATGTGTTGTGGATTACTTAGATGGCGTGATGTGGTCGTTAATCAACTACGATTGTATCTTTTATACTGAAATTATGTAGAAAAGTCAAAGTCAAATCATTTATTTCAAATAGGCACATAAAAGGCACTTTTGAACGTCAAAAATAAAATAAAAATAAAATTGATTCTAGTCGCCTCTTCCAAAAGGTAGTCTTCGTATGGAGAAGAATGGGCAAGAAACTCCACCGCTACTCTTTTAAAATGTTGTCTCTGTAACAGTCGTTTGGTCGGGCGTAATTATAATAATAATAATAATAATAATATCCCTGGACATTTCACACAACGCCATCTAGTCCCAAGCTAAGCAACCTAATGCTTGTGTTATGGTAACAAGATGGCTGATAAACTACTTATATACATTTTTTTTTGTAAATACATACATATTATAGATAGAAAAACACCCAGACTCGGAACAAATACATGTAGGTCATACAAATATTTGTTCCGTTAATTAATTGTTAATTATCACACATCATAGTCGGTCCACTTAAAAAAAAAACCGGTACAGCATCTGAGGGGCAATTATCGTAATGTTTAAGAACGTTCACAGTCTGTTCTCAGTCTCAATCTGTCAAAAATACCTCTAATTTCCCTACATTTTTGACAAGTTTCTGACTTGATCGTCGTTGAGGTGAGATTGTGACTGGATTTTGAACGTTTTTAATTACGGGAATTGGCCTTCTGGTTAGACTGAAAGCCGACCCCAAAATAGTTGGGAATAAGCAAAATCATCGGCTTGTACAGTCACGAGCACCAATATGTCAACACTTGGCAACTTTTAATTGCGATTTTTTGGTGAAATAACGAATGCAACGTTGAAATACGACACATTATATAAACCTATGGGTTCGAAAATGCTATGTTCGCAACAACATAAAATTTCATTAAAAATAAAGGAGTAAATCGCTTTTGAATAAAGCTGAGTGTATACATACTTCTGCTCGTGACTGTACTACTCTCATTCAGCTGCCACCAGTCACCCTCCAAAATTCGACGCTCCAACTAGCCTGAGGGGCGTCTTACCTTACGTTTGTCAATGTGCCCATATATTATGAGGAATAAGGCTCGCACACATTTGGGCATGCCGCACCGCATCGCAAAAATTCTCTTGCATCAATTTAGTACATCTATCTACCAAAAGTGATGCAGGAAAGTTTTTGCAATGCGATGCGTTAATATTCGCAGCCTAATTGCACTGGGCTGTATCTGTATACAGCCCAGTATAGTTGTTTCAGATAGTATCTTCGAATTCGAATTTGAGCTGTCTCAAATTCGAATTCGAAGATACTATCTGAAACAACTGAAGGGCTGGCCATGTTTGTCGAAGGACCGATGGCCGGTGGAGCAGACGAGTCCTGGGGGCCTACTCCGAAGTGCAAAGTGCGAATGTTCGGATCGGATCGACACATGGCCGAACCGAATATTATTGAAAAATGCGAAAAAAGTTCGGATCGGCTCAGTTGGGTCGGGACCATAGTCAATATTCGAAAGAGTGTAGGAGTGTAGGATCGGAACCGACCGAACCAAATAGTAACTTCGTAGCAGGAAACGGCCGAACATTCGGCCGATACTAGTTCGTAGTAGACCCCCTGGAGTAGAGACCGCGTATCGGCAAGCGTAGTGTGGGACGCTCCCCATCTAGATGGACGGACGACCTTAGGAAGGTAGCTGGGACAGACTGGATGCGGAAGGCGGAGGACAGGGTGTTGTGGCGCAGTCTGGGAGAGACCTATGTCCAGCAGTGGACTGCGGTAGGCTGAGTTGATTGATTGATCTGAAACAATCACTACGTTGCGGTGCACACGCGGCTCCTAAAGTGCTTTGGTGCATATTTGCTGTGGCCAGCCGCGACTATAATCTTCGTCTTAGCGTATCGATGGGAAGATTTCAAAAATTTTGGCCCAAAACACAGCTGCGCGAACTCCGCTCACTGACGCAGTCATAAGATCATGACTGCGGCTAATGTCTGAAGAGCTATGAAGTATCTCATAAATCTTGTGTTATCTTACAGAGAGAGGGATGCGGTTGGGCCAACCCTGACGGTGCTGATCTGCGTACCACTGGAGAAGCTAATGGAGAGACCAAATTCGGAGAGTTCCCGTGGATGGTCGCTATTCTCAAGTTAGTATACTTATATTTATAAACTAGCTTCTGCCCGCGGCTTCGCCCGCGTGGATGTCGGAAATTATCCCACGGGAACGTGCTAACAGGATAAAATGTATGTGCTTCCCCAGAATGCCATCTATCTCGCGGGCCCTTTGTGGCTAATTACAGTAGAAAACCAATTGTGTCTCATTAGTGGTGATTAAGAGGGTACCTATATGATATCTTTACCTAAGTACCTACCTAATTAAAAAAAATACTCAATAACAGAAAATTAAATACCTACCTAAATAAACCTATTTCTGATGATAACTAATCTAAACTCAATAAATAAGCAAAATCCCTAAAAACTAATATCTATACGAATGACTAATCCTACCTAACAGTATTATAAAATAACCTACGGTCACTACGTACACTATCAAATATACTACCTATACTTTAAAATTAAAATCTATACCTACGACTCATATAAAAATAAACCTAAATAACTCTAAAAACTAAAAGGAATAAAAATGAACTCCACTGCGGGTGACCCAACCTACGACAAACTTAGTATTTGCGGTTGGTACAGTACAGACAGTGGTAATCGGGTATAGGGATCGAACCGCAAAATTAAGTTTGTTTTTTATTGTATATACTTTTCCGGGATAAAAAGTACCCAGTGTGGTGCCCAGGATATTAAAGAATAATTATACCAAGTTTCATCGTAATCGAACCGGTAGTTTTTGCGTGATGCCTGAACAAACAGACAGACAGACAGACAGACAGACAGACAGACAAAATTTTTTTTAATCACATTTTTGGGTTCGGTGTCGGTCTAGTAACACCCCCTGTAAATTATTTTTTTGATATTTTCAATGTACAGAATTTTCACTTCTACAGATTTATTATAAGTATAGATATAGATTATATTGAGGTATAGCCAACCTCACGTCGTCGGGGGCAGCACCTTATAATAATCTTGAGCCTAGTACCTACTGATAGTACCTTCTACCTACGGAATTTCAATCTAGAATAAAAGGCTAGCCTGTACTGAATTTGTTACCACATCAAGCTACTGCAATCTGTCAAATTTCTTTAATAGATTTTCAACTTTATCGCTAAAGGTTCAAGGTTGATTGGGATAATTTGACAGTTTCGGTTCGGGTAGCATGACTTACTGGCGTCTGTACGTTGCGGCCTACTAGGTCCCTAAAAAGACGTATTGTTACCAAGGTCCCTCGATAGTACGAATTTTAATGGAGTTGACATCTGGCAACATATTTTATTTTTTTTTTATTTTTTTTATTTATATTATATTATATTGTATTGTATTATTTATATTATATTGTATTATCTTATATCTAGACATGCAATGGCTTACTTAGTACGTCTAGGAAAAGCGTTTCACGCGTGTAGAATAGAAAAGATACTGGAAACTATAACATTCCCTCCACTTAATCACGTTTTTTGCGCAAACCCAGAAATCGGAGGCACCTAACTTCTTGCGTGCAGTATGACGCGCGATGATAGGCGGATATTACGCGCATATAGATCACAATAAAGCTGAAGGCCAATTTCCATGATTAAAAACGTTCAAAATCTAGACGCGGTCCACTGACCTTTATCATACAAGTATGCTGGGCTAAATATACTATATGAAATGACAGTTGTTTTTTGTGCCGATTCAAAGCGGCCCGCTCGAGCGTCTCAGGAACTAAATTTGACATATTGCCGCAAATGGCCGACGTTTTGTTTTGGTATTTCTCTGACGATTTAGGTCTAAATTGTGGAATAAGACTTTTTTGTGTATTTTGTGTTTACTACGAGATATTTAGAACATTTTTATCATGACAGTATGCGCATCTTGTAAAATTAGCTATCACAAATATTAGTTCCATAGACGCTCACTTTGCTGTCAGCGCCAAAATGGCGAAAATCAAATGTCTTCATTTTGTCATCGATAGTATGAAGTCTAGCGTACTTTTTTATTGTAGGTCAGTGTCGCGATCTCATCTCAGCTACAATCAATGTCAAAGACTTGTCAAATATGTAGGAAAAGAGGTATTTTTGACAGAATTACGGGAATTGCTCCTCTGAACATGCACTTTGTCTCTTTGTCCCATCGTAGCTCCCAAACAAATGGGCCGATTGCAACGCGTTTTTTTTATTGATATTGTATTACAGCGTACCTGCGGATGGCGGTGAAATATCTTCATTGTAAGTACATACGAGTAATAGTTAGGCGAAGTAAGTATAAGTATATAGGGCGCTAATGATGCACTACGAGTGAAATTGAGTTTCTTTTTCTTACACACAGCTGTCGTATAGCGTTCTCTCTTTCTCTCGTTCAAGTTTGGTTTTCTGAACTGCTGAATCTGGATTCGGTCGTCTTTTGTTTTTTTTTTAAGATCGTGCTGGTACATTAGTATAATATGTTATGACTGTTATGAGACAGCGAAAATCTTTGTCAGTCATTTGTAAACTGGTACGCACAACGACAAATCGAATCCGTTTGCGTGTCAATGGCCCTGACACGCTCTATAATTTAATTTCAAAGTTTTTTGTTTTCTCGATCTCAATTATAGTAACAACTAGCTTTTGCCCGCAACTTCGTTCGCGTGGAATAGTGACTTCACCAATAGATGACACCGACTCTTGACCTTGAATAGATGGCGCTGTATGTCCGGAATAAATTTTATTTTTTATTTTATTTTTATTTTTTGTAATAAAAACTATCCTATGTCCATTCTCAAGTTCCAAACTATGTCTGTACCAAATTTCACACAAATCGGTTCAGTAGTTTAGGCGTGAAGCAAAGACAGACAGACAGACAGACAGAGTTACTTTCGCATTTATAATATTAGTTTGGATTGAAGTGTTTTTTTTTTAATTTTATTTTAAGGTATTTTTTCCATGGTGAAACACGTAGGTAAGCAAAATATGTGAAACTATTTATATTTGAGACCTTTTATGCACCATATTTTATGCAAAATAAATTCGGAGTGGCAGGGACATACTGCCATGGATTCAGTGCACGATTCTGGAACACACTACGTTAAAATTTGTCGTCCGTTATTTAAAAAATCTACTGTTTCCTACAAAGCTGCAATATCTACGCGGTCAAAATCTATGGAACAGCATTTTTTTTTTAATAACCGACAAATAATTTTAATGCCTTGGGGTTCAGTCAGACCCATGTACTGAATCCATATCAACAGGTTCCACGTCGATGTCCCTGTCACCCAGTATATTCTATTCTATTCTAAAGTAAAGTCATATTTCGATTTGTGAATCTTGTCCTAAGACTTCCAGACTATAGCTATCGGGAAATTAACTAATAAGAAATCTCCAAAAAAAATTAAATAACTGACTTCCAAAAAACACTAAAAAGTTAACTTTAATTTCAGTTGTCTTTGGTTCTTGCCACCGAGTTCCGAAATTAAAGTTATTTTTCACTTTGTAGTGTTTTTTTTTTAAACTGCAGAAGTATCTTTAGTTTTTCGCAGTATTTTCGAGCAATACCATGAAATATAATCTTACTTTTGCAGCCGGCAAAATCACTACTGCACAGCACATTCGTTTATTCATCCCGATTATGGAACTCTTCACTGTGCGTGGTCTGACACGCACTTGGCCGGTTTCGCGTTCACGCAGGGCTCAAAACATGCTGAATTAAAATGTTTTCTTGTAATAAAGTGCTTACCTTGGGTGTCTTGCCCTCCATGACGGCGACACAAGAGTTGGTGGTTTTTTTTGAAAGTCGGTTGTTTATGTTTTTGTACTTAATAAAAGTTTTAATTTTTCACTTTTTAGTTGTGGTACTTACCCCACACAAATCCGTATACCTTCACTAGCTAAATAAATAACAGTAAGTTACATCATCAACATACACTAAGTGCTGTTGAAGCTAATTCTGAAACCACTCATCAGAAATTGACCAAATTTAATTAGGACCACCCTATAAGTATACCCTTTCAATCAAAAGAAGAGTTTTTCAAATCGGTTCATTAATTATAGACTTCTGACAAACATAAAGATAATACATCTGAATTGAGAAACTTTTACCAGAAGGCCAATTCTCGTAATTTAAAACGTTCAAAATCTACTCGCAGTCAAGTCGTAATCCGTAATCCAGTCTCATCTCAGCGACAAACAAATGTCAAAAAATTGTCACAATGTAGGGAAATTAGAAGTATTTTTTGACAGATTGAGACTAAGATCAGACTGTGAACGGTCTTAAAATTACGAGAATTGTCCCTCTGATGAGGTGGTATTGAGTAAGAAAATCGAGCCCAGTTTTTCACCATAATATAGCATAATCAACCTATAAGGCTATAACGTTCCCACTGCTGGGACTCAGGCCTCCTCTCTGTGAGAGGTAGTGGACCATAATCCACCACGCAGGCCCAGTGCGTCACCACAAGTCGTCGATTTTTTGGTTCTAGTCCATGCCGCCGGTTGCTTCACGATGTTTTCCTTCACTGTTTTGAGAGCAATGGTGGTGAAATAAATTTCAAAAGTAAACTGCCTGCCTGATTTCGAAACCACGTAATTCGAGCCCGTCACAACTAGGCCAGCACCACTGCTCTCTGCAATTTTTCAGGCACTGCACCAACCTTGCTGGAACTTTGATTCTCAATGTCACCTTTTCGCTGTCAAGACTCTTTCGACTGCCATTTTTCTGTCTTCACCACCAGATTTCCACTCCTAACAATTCCCTCTTCTTCCCAGGATCGAGCCAGTCAACGAGAATGAACCGGACGGCATGAAACTCAACGTTTACGTCGGAGGAGGTTCCCTGATCCACCCAAGCGTGGTCCTCACTGCTGCCCATTACGTTGCTAGTGCCAAAGCTCTGAGGATCAGAGCAGGAGAATGGGATACACAGAACACTAAGGAGATCTATCCATACCAAGATAGGGATGTGGCAGAAGTTGAGACGCATAAAGACTTTAATAAAGGTAAGTCGAGGGAGCACTATAATTACTTGACACTAGTCGGCAAGCCAATAACAAATGAAGAGATCCGCAGGAGAACCAAGGTAACCGACATAGCCCGAAGAATTGCCAAACTTAAGTGGCAGTGGGCAGGGCACGTTGATCGCAGAACACATGGCCGATGGGGCCGAGAGGTTCTGGAGTGGCGAACGTGTACCGGAAGCCATAGCGTTGGAAGGCCTCCCACAAGGTGGACCGATGACCTTGTGAAGGCCGCAGGAACCAGCGAGCGAAGTGGCAATGCTTGGGGGAGGCCTATGTCTAGCAGTGGACGTCTGTCGGCTGAAATAACGACACGGTTGGCGCAGTGGCTGAGCGATCAACTGCTACGCTGCGTGTCGCGGGTTCGATTCCCGCACGGAACAAAATATTTGTATTGCCTACAGGTAAGTAGTTGTTCCGGGTCTGGCTGTTTGTGTAGGTATGTGAGTTTAAATGTTTGTGAACGCACCCACGATACGGGAGTAATTCCTAGTGTGAGGCAACGTTTTATAATGCCGAAGTCAATTATTTTTCTATTTAAAAAATTTATAAGTTTTTAGAGGTATGAGGTGTTCCTTCCTCATACCTCTAAAAACTTGTAAATTTTTTGTGTAAAGTTCACTCATCTTCTATAGAAAAGGGAGGATCCTCCGACCAGACGGGTGTTGTGTCTGGCGGGCAATTGCCCAACGATTGATGTTGGGAAATTGTATCTATGCTAATTGCGCGGTAAACTCTGCTTGCGAGATGCAGGATTTGCGTGACGTCAGTATGACGCGTTGTTCGCATGTGGCGTTGTAGATACCGCTACAAGTTCCTTAACTTAAACAAAGCACACAATTAGACCTCTGGGGTCTGTCTTAGCATGCCATGGCCTGAGGTTTGATCAACGCGCTATTAACAGCTTGGTTATAATCGAATTGATGTAATGTGAATGAAAAAAAAAAAAAACAAGTGCGGTTGAAACCGCGGGGCGCAGCTAGCCTTAATATAAATGCGAAAGTGTGTTTCTTGATTCGTCAAGTCCTTTTTTCACGCAGCAAAAGGGTGAAGTGGTTTAGGGCCCGGATAGTGGCAGAGATTTTTAATCGCGAGAAAATCCCCGGGCATCGGCTCTGGCAAATGCTAGTAGGAACCCAAGGCCTAACTGATTACCATGTTAATGGTACTTAAATGATTTTATTTTGTAATTCTGTTTGTACAAACACTTTTACACGTCCAATAATATTTTAAAACTGAATAGTCTGAGAAGAAAGGCCGAAACAAACTCAGAGGTCACAGTCTCTTTTAAAGTCCAGACATAATCTTGGTCACATCATATGAAGAACATGTAGATCGATGTCTGAGATGATCTTTTGAGGAAAGAACCACACAGATTGAGAGAACCTGTCCAGTCAGTGCACGCATTTGTCAGAAATCGTGCAGCTCAACTCAAAACTTAAGGAGCTCAACGATTCAAAATACCAAAGAAAGGACATTTGGGTAAACCACATAAATTACTCAAACTGCCAGACCATGACAAAACTAACAAAACAGAGAGAAAAATAAAAACAAAAAAATAATAAAATGACCCACATAGTCTTCACATTCACAATAATTCAATTAATAGAATACTTTACAAAGTAAGCAAATGTCATTGTATATGTGTTAACCAAATTCTCCTTCTCTTTCAGGCAACCTGTTCTACGATGTCGCCGTCCTGTTCCTAGCATCGCCAGTAGAATTAGCTCCTAATGTGCGCTTGGCTTGTCTACCACAGCCCAAGATAAAACAAGAAGACGGCACTCGGTGCTTCGCGACCGGATGGGGCAAAGACGTGTTCGGAAAGGAGGGACGGTACCAAGTTATTTTAAAGAAGGTTGGTGACATTCAGAACCCATTTTTGAAGTGAAAACTTCTTTAGACTTTGTGATATTTCTGAACAGTGAACGAAACTGAACCAACACGCTCGAATCGGGCGAGTATACCTGCGGGGTAAATGTGTACCTAACACACTAACAGCTCATTTAATGGCTTTTCTAATGGCTTTCATTTTGACGGTTCAACTACATTTATTGCGTTTTTAGGGTTCCGTAGCCAAATGGCTAAAAACGGAACCCTTATAGATTCGTCATGTCTGTCTGTCTGTCTGTCCGTCCGTATGTCACAGCCACTTTTATCCGAAACTATAAGAGCTATACTGTTGAAACTTGGTAAGTAGATGTATTCTGTGAACCGCATTAAGATTTTCACACAAAAATAGAAAAAAAAACAAGAAATGTTGGGGGTTCCCCATACTTAGAACTGAAACTCAAATTTTTTTTTTCATCAAACCCTTACGTGTGGGGTGGGGTACCCTTCTATGGATAGGTCTTCAAAAATGATATTGAGGTTTCTAATATCATTTTTTTCTAAACTGAAGAGTTTGCGCGAGAGACACTTCCAAAGTGGTAAAATGTGTGTCCGGGGGGGGGGGGGGGGGGGGACACATTTTCGAAAATTGGTTTGAACGAGATCTAGTAAGTAGTTTTTTTTAATACGTCATAAATCGTAAACCGCAATTTACCTTTCATTCAATCTACTCATGGTTGATTTTTATAGATAATGGTACGGAACCCGGCCAAGTGCGAGTCGGAATCGCACTTGGCCGGTTTTTTATGTTGTTGAACAGACAAGTTTACGAACATAGAAAGCAATTGATCAGCAATATCCTTCAAAATTATTCAGATCGTGGTTGATAGTGTATTACGCAATTAGGGTGCAGATTCGAGCGTGCCGGTTCAGTTTCACTCCAGTCGGTCAGTACACCGTCACCGGAACGTCACCCACAACGAGATGACAGCACCGAAGAAGCGATTACTATGGCCGCGTGTCCACCGCACGTCCGTCACCGGAACGCCGTCATTCCGGCCGCCGACGTTTCAAGTAGTTCGGCGGCTACAACTCGGAGATTGTGACGGGCCAATGTGCCGGCTATATACAACACGTTTGATCTTGTCCACATACTGTCGTCGCTTCAGCGCTAGTCGCCCGGATTTTGTTTTGTATATCATAACATCCTGCACCGCCGAGTTCGGTCGCGATGGACAAACGATCGCCGTCACCGAGACGTCAAATTCGGTTCGAATAATCTCGGTGACGTCCCAGTAACGGCTGCGGTGGATAAACGCCCTTAGAAGGTTCAAGTCCCGACCAAATTGACAGGCAGTTGTTTTAACCCAATTATTCTTCTCTTCTAGATTGAGTTACCAGTAGTTAAGCACGACAGATGTCAGGCAGCACTTCGCAAGACCCGTCTGGGCAGGTTCTTCCAGCTGCACTCCTCTTTCATGTGTGCTGGTGGTGAGCCTGGCAAGGATACCTGCAAGGGAGACGGTGGATCACCGCTGTCTTGTCCTATTGAGGTAAGAATAAATCTTAGAGTTTTGCCGTTTATTTAATAGAACCCGAAATAATTCCCATTTTGAGTTTCTAGAAATATTAATGTACAACAAATGTGATATTCAAATAATTCCCATTTAAATGTCCACCAAAATCTACATATATCTGACCACCGTAAGGACTATTTCTGCTTGCAGCGCGTGTTATTAGTCGACCTAAAACCGATCCTCTTTTGTTTTATTTACGGACGCAGCTGTGGTCATCATGTGCACGGGATTTTGTTTTCAAAATGGTTTTGGCGATAGTACTTAGGTACACAATATTACATACAAAAACTTTAAAACAATATTCTGTGTCTCCTGGCTGCGCCAAATAGGCCTGGCTCAGCATAAATCCCAGACAGAACCTGACGCTGGTTTAAGAAACTTTTGTGCAAAATTTCACGCTTCTAGAGTCAGTGGTTGAGGATATGCGTTGCCTGTCAGCATAGTAATGAATATTATTAAGTGGACATAAGCATTTTGAGTCGCTGTACCCCCAAGAAACGATTCCTAATTAGTTTTCTCCTCTTCCTCAGTACGAAAAGAACCGTTACGTTCAAAGCGGCATCGTCGCTTGGGGCATAGGATGTGGTGAAGACGGAACCCCTGGCGTGTACGTCGACGTGTCCGTCTTGAGGGATTGGATCGACGACAAGGTCGCAGGAAAGGGCTACGATCCTAAGACATATACTTATTAGAAGATTGTTAAAGACAGTGGTTTGAAAATGTTAGGGGAACTGCCCGCTTTTACTGCTACCGCTGAACCTAGACGCAACGATATTATAAGTAAAGAATCAAATGTTGGATAAGTAACCTATGTACCATAGGTTACTTATCCAACATTTGATTTTCAAAAACGGCACAGTAACTTACATACCTAATATTGTCACGTCACACTATAGAAAACAAATGCCGTTTGTCCACCGCCATGTCATCGGGACGTCAACGAGAACGACATGACGTCATGACATTTACTATGGTCGCGTGTCCACCGCACGCCGTCACCGTGACGTCGCGCTCGGTTCGAATAATCTCGTGGCTGGTTGACGTCCCGGTAACGGCTGCGGTGGGCAAACGATGAAATTGTAGTACGACGACATGTCGTAATGCTGAGGTGTAAGTAGGACGGCATGTCGTAATTATCGGGAGCGAAAAAGAGACGAGCATAAATGCTGCTTCCGTTGACGCCGGCGCGGCACTGAGGTCAGGTGTGCTAGTTAGCGCAGTTTTAACGTGCCACTTTCGAATCGCGTATAACCTATGACCTTTTTTTACTTATAAAATCATTGTCTAGGCGTATCAAATCGATAGTTATTTTAATTCGATACTCGGCTACATTCATCTGAGTTCTACCAGCACCCGAAACGTGACATAGGGATTTATTATCAACCTTTTTAAACTAGGTATAGGTATAGTTTTTCAGTATGTGTTCATTTTAAAAGCTTATTAGATCTTGTGCAGTCTATCATATTCATTTCAAACTTCAAGTGACAGCGAATGTCAAACCTTTGCATGCGGCCCGGCGAGCTAAGTGCGGCCCGATTTAGTCAATGCGGTCCGTCTTAGCCGAACTTGTCACAAACTACCTACCTACATGTTTGTGACAAGTTCGGCAGTGCTAAGTTTTTAAACCACTGTCTGTTAAAAACTAGAATATGCTCAATTTTACTTCTAGCACTGATTTTTGACAATAGTAAATTGATAATATGTATTGTACACACGGCTACACGTCAAGCTATACAAAACCAGTTTGTCTTGGCCTCACTTTGTATGATATTTTCTCACAATGAACGGTCAGCTAATACTGGTTTTGCATAGCTTGATGTGTAGCCGTGTGTACCTATCTATTCATAAATTAAATTGTTTTGTACTTCTGAATTTTTTTAAAAGCGCTTTGATAGTTGCCTATTATAGAAATGTATGATATGTAATATCTAAGTTTGGATTTAAATAATTGTTAAATCGAACTTAGACATGCCTAAATTACAATTACCTTATGAGATTTTACTTTGCGTCTAATGCCTACTCAATGTTTTTAAGAAAAAAATACTTTAAGAATACAATGTTTTTTATTTAACTTCAGTTTTTGCCATCCCAATCCCCTTTCAAGGTTGCTCAGCGCGCTATGGAGTGGACTATGCTCGGAGTTTCTTTGAAGGATTGTATCCGAGCATAGTCTAGAAATTAAATTATTATAGGAAAAGAACCGGAGTTACGGGTTACATAGCTTGCAGAGTTAGCAGACTAAAGTGGCAGTGGGCTGGCCATGTTTGTCGAAGGACCGATGGCCGGTGAAGTAGATGAGTCCTGGGGGCCTACTCCGAAGTAGTATCGGCCGAATGTTCGGCCGTTTCCTGCTACAAAGTTGCTATTTAATTCGGTCGGTTCCGATCCTACACTCCTACGCTCTTTCGAATATTGACTATGGTCCCGACCCAACTGAGCCGATCCGAACTTTTTTCGTATTTTTCAATAATATTCGGGTCGGCCATGTCGGTCCGATCCGAACATTCGCACTTTGCACTTCGGAGTAGGCCCCCAGGCTTGAAAAGCTATTATTGTGATTTTACTAAGTGAATGCAAGAGCGAGCTTAAAAATTGGAGCATCATGACTCGGATAGGTCAGATTTTGGGTCATTTTACTAAATCAATGCAAGATTTTGAGAGATAAACTGCGCCTGTAGCTTGAAGCCTTTGTAACCCATGAACAAATTACGTCATTTGTCATATATTTTCATTAGGTATTCATTAATTCCGGGCCTTTCGTCAATAAAAATTTGAGGTTATGGATAACATTTTACGAAATTTCGTTCAAGGCCTTTTCCCAACTTATGGTCGGCTTCCAGTCTTACCGGATGCAGCTGAATTCCAGTATTTTACATGGAGCGACTGACTACCTGACCTCCACAACCTAGTTATTGGGTAGCACGATACCCCTTGGTAGGACTCATTGTCAGACTACCCGTACGACTGTCAAAGATCTACGCTGATGACAAATGTCTCGTTGATGGTGGCGCATGTGTTGGATCATTTAGCTCCCTTCAAAATGGTTGAGCTGAATGGTGCTAATCTATGCGTCATGTTCGTGAACGGGCGCCGTCAGTAGGGACTTGTCAACTCTGCTGCCATGGCTTATTTTGATTTAATTTAATATTTGAATTGTTTTTTTTTTATATATTTTCATTACGGACGCTTTAAACGTTCTGCATCGTTCTCACGTGCATAATTTTGAACATGAATGCATCACCAATACTTTGTAACAAATTTATTATGATTTAAAAGAGTGTCCATGGAGTTTCTTGTCCGTTCTTCTCCATAGGTACCTACTACGCTTTGGAATGGGCAACTAGCTTCATCTTTTTGACTGACCGACCTTGACAATTTAAAAGTAAAACGAATGATAGTCGGGACCAACGGCTTTACGTGGTTTCCGAGGTATGGATGATTAAAACTAAAGCCCATTACAATATTATAAGCTTTATTATCTAAACCAATAACCAACATGTCAACTATATTATTATTACATTAGGAACGCGCATTCGAAAATTCAACAAAAAAAAAACACAAAATAAAAGAAAAATATTTTGGTCTCACGATTTAATACTTCGAAAAAAACAATAAAATAATTCCGAAAACAACTATTTACAAATGAAAGTTAAAGAAAAAGTGTAATTATGCTTAGAGCTAAGAAAACCATGGTTTAAACATCTGACAAACGAGTTTCACGGCATATTTGGCCAACAGTTTTTCCACAAGCCAATGTTGGTAACTATTTCAAAAAACTATTTCTTTAAATGTTGCCATATCAAAAAAATATCGCCAAATATTACGGAAAACCAACTACAAAACATTTAAATACTTGAACATCACTTAAAAAGACGTTGCAACTCTTATAAATACTTTGTTTAATATAACTTCTATATATTTACCAACTTTCTGGAATGGCCTATTATAACACAATTCAAATTGGCACTAGTATGGAGGGATCTTATTACTTTATTACTCTTTTTCACACCCTTGGTTACTGCGAAATTACTATATATTGTAATCCATTATTACCAGACCACGTGGATTACAGCCCACTCCCTGCCCAGGGGAGGTATGAGTCCCAGCAGTGGGAACATTATAGGCTGTTTATTACGTATGTATATTGCATGAATTGTCTTTGGAAATGGGGAATGGATTGCAAATATGTAAAGTATGAGCAGACCGTTATTTTTTGACGAGTACTTATTGTTTTAGGCAATGCGGCCCGCTGGTCAGATTTATGCGGCCCATTGGGATTTTTCGTGCGGCCCGTCTGACAGTAGTCTTTTCAAAGTCACTATTACTGTCAGACATAAGTAAAATTACTAAACATTTTTTTAATTTACTTTTTGTGGTTCGGGCCAAAAGATGGTGATAAAAATAAGATGTTGACAAAGGACTCGTCAAATACAGGGCTATTATTTCTCTAATACTATGCGTTTAATACAAGCTCAGAACAATATCGTTGTGGTTTTCGTACTGGAAGTTAACTCGCGTTTTATTTAAAAGTTAAGGCCATAGTTTCTATTAATAGGCTATTTTTTAGACTCTGACAATGCATATTGAGTTTAAAAAATATAGGTTATGTCGGTTTTATAGGCAGTTTCAAGGTTCTTTTTATTACTTAATTGATACTCTTAGGACCCGTCGAGCAATCCCGTGCGGCCTGCTTGAGTTTTACGGCCTGTGTGACAGCATGCGGCCTGTTTGACAGCATGCGGTCTGTTTGACAGCATGCGGCCTATTTGACAGCTTGCGGCCCGATAGTCAGAGGGATTTTTTAGACTCAATATGCATGGTCCAAGTATATTTATCTATTTATAAATATATTATTCACACCCACATTTTAATAGTTTTTTTTGTATCCGTAGGCACATTATCGGTTCTCGAACATTCTTAACATTATTATCTACATAATTAGTAAGTATACATAAGCATTTATATAAGTAAGCAAATACGCAGAAAGAGTATATAGATGCGTTTTCAACATCGAATAAAAACTAGACGAGTTTTTTTTTATTTTATTTAAATTTAGTGTCAAATGAAAAATCGATGTCAAAAATCGAATTTAGAATTGATCAATTTAGTCTTTATCTATTGTCTATGCGTAGAGGCACCGTTTTATTAATCGTATTAAATATATCGAAAACATTTCTTAGTTTAATCGACTATTATTATCAACAATAAATAGTTTTGGAATCAATTTGAGCTCAGGAGACGAACTATAGTGTTTTACCACGGCACCAGTTTGTGACGTTTGCAAAACGTCATTTATTTATAAAAATACGATGTTTTAGTTAAGATCACATAACTATTTAGTGAGAGACAGCGATAAAATTCGGACTTTTCACAAAAAAAAAGTCTTCGAAAAAATGCAATTAACAATAAAAACATTTAAAAAAAAAACAACCACGAAAAACTACTCGGAAAAATATTGCGTTCACTCAAATGATTCTAATTACAAAATTGCGCAGAATATAATAAAAAAATATGATATCCTAAAGACTGGCAGGAAATAAAAAAATTGACCATAGCCAAATTGCTCTCTCACTAACTGCTAAAACATCGAATCCTTTTTCAAACTTACTCTCCAGCATTGATCGTAATGGTCTTGCCTTTAGGATCATCGAAACGGTCCATGGTTCTAATGTCCAGCATCATCATGATTCCGTAGAAGGTGATGGCCAGGAGGATGAAGACCACCATGAGTCCTGCCCAGATAGGTGCGGAGAAGAATCCGACGCAGTAGAACGAGTCACCGAACACGTTAGTCTTGTTGGACTCGAAGAACGGCTGGATCTGTGGATGATGATATTAATATTACTGTTATTTAGCTTTTTTACGGGGCTCGTGGCTCAGTAATAACAGCCGCACGGGTCGATTAGGTTAAGCTACGCTTGCCGCGGTTGCTTCGTGGATGGGTGACCATCTTTTCCGCGAGCCCTTCGTGCCTCGAAAAGCATGTTAAGCAGTTGGTCCCTGTTGGCTGTCATTCGTGGATCTTTAGCCGTCGTTACGGGTCGTCAGGAGCCCGAAAGTCTGTCAACCAGTCTTACCAAGGGGTATCGTACCCAGTGACTGGGTTGTGGAGGTCAGATAGACAGTCGCTCCATGTAAAATACGACTATTCAGCTGCAATCGGTTAGACTGGAAGCCGAACCCAACATAGTTGGGAAAAGGCTAAGCAGATGATCCTCTAAAAACTTTTTAACTTTCTAAAATTATGAACACGTTTTTTAGGGTTTCGCTAAAAACGGGACCCTTTACTATATAAGACTCCACTGTCCCTGTCTGTGTGTCTGTCTCCGGGCTGTATCTCATGAACCGTGAATTGATAGCTACAGTTGGAATTTTCACAGATGATGTATTTCTGTTGCCGCTATAACAACAAATACTAAAAATAGAATAAAATATATATTTAAGTGGGGCTCCCATACAACAAACGTGATTTTTTTGCCGTATTTTGCTCTATTTTAATAACGGCAACAGGTACACGCTTGAAATATTCACAGAATATTTAGTTGTATATTCGCTTTAAAAATAAATAAATAATTAAATTAAAATAAATATTTAAGGGGGGCTCCCATACAACAGACGTGATTTTTATAGATAATGGTACGGAACCCTTTGTGCGCGAGTCCATCTCGCACTTGGCCGGTTTTTAACTTTCCGTCAATTTCTCACAGTTGACAGTATCTAAACTAGGGTACCCCAGGATCAAAGTACTTGATGTTATTTCAAGTTAAACAAATATAAACTTTATTTCAATGGTTATTATTAAGTTGATTTCAGAGTGACTAGCAATATTGAAAAAATAATAAAAATGTTTGAAGTTGTAGCGTAAACTGAACTTTATTGTGTAGGAATTAAAGTTATTTCTCCATGAACTCATATTTGTTTACATTTTTGGCAAATAAATCGCGAATGCAGATTAGGTTAGCTCGTAATACATCGGAATTTAACTTAACTGGCGAAATGTGGGTGTACTATTGGTCATCTCTTGCTAAACCTTCAGGAAATAGGGGCGTGATGTTATAATTATTATCTTATGAATAATATACAGTAATAGCCCTTTTATGTCTCTCTTGGGTATCGTAGAAACGCGATTATGAAATTATTTATTTTATACCTTCTATAGTACATTAGTTAATTTAGCCAGCACGCCTGTACACCCCGAGGACGATGGCAGAGCTGTATAGTAAAGCTGTATAGTAAACCCATTATTGCGCTAGTTGTTTTTTTTAGTTGTTGCGCTACTGTAAATTATAAAATGTTACCTACTCTGAATCTCTAATTGTGATAGACGTAAAACTGATCTCGTTTATTTGTAATCTTAAAATATGATCTCCTATAGTTTAGTTATTTATTAGATAAGTATAGTTATTAGATAAGTGTTTGTGTTACCTATTATATTATATTACCTAAGTAAATGTATCTAAATGTAAAAATAGTATTTTAAGAAAATAGCTACCTACTTATTCTCATAATACTCGTAGATTTAATTATGTTACTGTTATTAACTTTTTTATGTGAGCGTAATCTTTTAGTTTTCATGTAGAATTTTATTTTTGATTTTTGTTTCTACGATTTAGATTTTTAATAAATATTTATAACTATAATGTTGCTGTGCCCTGACAGGGTCTACAACGGCTCTTAGCTATAAGCCTTTTGTGAACATCTGTATACCTTGTAGAATGCAAATAAATGAATATGAATATGTTATTTTTTAATATAAGTACTAGATATTGAAATTTAAAAAAAAAATGTAATATGTATACAGGTGCACTACAGTATGTGCTTTTTTTAATATCAACGGGTTCGATTCTAGAAGAATGCTAGAAATATTGATTTTTCAAATTCACCCTATAGAGGTGGAGAGTAGGGACGCCTTTGCCCAGTAGTGGGACATGAGGGACATTAAGGGCTAAAAAAAAGTATATCCTTTATATTTTTTTTCTTTTTAGGGTTCCCAAAGGGTAAAAACGGGACCCTATTACTAAGACTTCGCTGTCTGTCCGTCCGTCTGTCTGTCACCAGGTTGTATCTCAAGAACCGCGATAGCTAGACAGTTGAAATTTTTACAAATTATGTATTTCTGTTGCCGCTATAACAACAAATACTAAAAACAAAATAAAACAAATATTTAAGGGGGGCTCCCATACAACAGACGTGATTTTTATAGATAATGGTTCGGAACCCTTCGTGCGCGAGTCCGACGGCTTTTTATAATTGACTAGCGGACCCGACAGACGTCGTCCTGCCCGTACGAGTCATCCTACACCGACAGCAGCCCCACCTACCGGGTCTAATTGTATTTTCAAACCATCCAGGAACCCATTGAAATATACACACAAAATTTCATCCGAATCGGTCCAGCCGTTTAGGAGTTAGGTGACAAACATACGTATAGAAGAATTAATATATAATTGATATTATCCACCATACCTTCAGATCATCAAAGCTGACGTAGTAGTTCTTGGAGTCGGTCTCATTACCGAAGGTGACGTGCTGTGCGCATCGGTAGGAGAAGCCAAGAATAGCAAAAACGCCCTCATCGGATGGGTACAAGGTGTCGCTCACAGTTCCCATGGTCAAGACGACATTTTCTGTGGACAAAGGGATACAAGTATTATTCCTGTGTGTCTATGGCCTAAAACACACACAAGCGACGTAAGGCGAAGGCACGGGGCAGGCGCAGCGCAGGCGTGGGACAGATACGGCGCAGACGCGATTTGAATTATATTAGAAGAGGCGTGGAACAGGCAAGAAACGTTCAGATGCGGTATTTTATAGGCTGACTTTGGTGCGATAAGATGTCTTCGTCTTCAGAAGACGAGAACCGACTGCTAGCGACGCGGCGCAGGCAACGAAACGGCGTGTCTGCGCCGCGTCGCTTCAGTATAATTCAAAAACGTCGCCTGCATACATTTTGTATGAAATCGTTTTCAACTACAATTTACAATTCCATAATTACAACATTACAAAGGGGTTAGTAACATAAAAACTATGTTAGTAGACATTACCAATATTTACAGGCGCATGCAGCTGACTTAAGTACCAGATGAAAGGACAATCCAGTTTGTTGGCAATGACACTCAGGAGACTGTTGTTACTGGCACGCACCCTGTGCAACAAGGACGCTGCTCGCTTGCGCCTGATTGCAGCGAAGCTGTCAATCCGGGCGTCCGCGAACATCCCTGAGGCACTACAGAAGCGTGGCAGCCCCAACAGCATCCTGAATGCATTATTGTACTGGACTCGAAGAGCATTAACAGTCTTTAGAGTGAAGCTAGACCAAAGGCTACACGTGTTTAAAAGACGAAATCTCGGGTAGAAGCTAATAATTATCTTTCGTTAGATGTATTTTTAACAGACTTCAAAAAAGGAGTAGGTTCTCAATTCGACTGTTTTTTTTTTTTTAATGTTTGTTACCTCAGAACTCAGTTATTTGTAAGCCAATTTGCAAAATTTTCAAAATTGAAAGAAAAAGATGCACTGAACTTAAATTTAGTTTAGTTTGTGAACAAGGGAATTGGCGCCACTTTGGCACTAGTCCAACGACAAAGGAAGGAGGTCTTGATCAATAAAAAGTTGTTTAAGGCGTGTTACATACTTCGACTCTGCATAATTCTGCACAGGCCGGGCGGCGAAATCAAAATGTATTAGTTAGCGAAACTTGCAGACGTGATGGTTCATCATTCGTCTAGCCTTTTCCCAACTATGTATGTTGGGGTTGGCTTCCAGCCTAACCAGATGCAGCTAAGTACCAGTATTTTACATGGAGCGACTGCCTATCTGACCTCCACAATCCAGTTACTGGGCAATACGAAACCCCTTTGTAAAACTGGTTGTCAGACTTTCGGGTTTCCGACGACCCGTAACGACTGTCAAAGATCCACGAATGACAGCCGGGACCAACGGCTTAACATGCTTTCCGAGGTATGTAGAGACGGTCACCCATCCACGGACCAACCGCGGCAAGCGTAGCTTACCCTGATCGATCGCCCCATTATTACTTAGCCACAATGCCCTCCCTGCAATAATTATGGGCTAAATTTATTTAAGAGCATACGTTTTTCCAAAAAAGGCTAGGCACAGGTAGCACCCCCATTTTGCTAGTTATATTAAAGTCCTATGGGGGCTTCTAGCTAAGTAATAACAGCCGCACGGGTCGCTCGATCAGGTTAAGCTACGATTGCCGCGGTTGGTCCGTGGATGGGTGACCATTTTCACAAACCAAGACCCCTTCGTGCCTCGGAAAGCACGTTAAGCCGTTGGTCGCGACTGTCATTCGTGGATCTTTGACAGTCGTTACGGGTAGTCAGAAGCCCGAAAGTCTGACAACCAGTCTTACCAAGGGGTATCGTATTACCCAGTCACTGGGTTGTGGAGGTCAGATAGGCAGTCACTCCATGTAAAATACTGGTATTCAGCTGCAGCCTTTTCCCAATTAGTTGGGGTCGGCTTCCAGTCTGAAGCCGACCCCAACATAATTAGGAAAAGGCTAGGCAGATGATGTTTAAAGTCCCATGTAATAAGAAGCTGGGGTGCTACTGAGACTCAATAACCCAATAATACTTGACCTCAGACTCAAACCTGGTACGTCACTCTCAGCAGTCATGCTTGTGAATAGTAGATCAACAGCAATTTATAAAATAAGAGAGTTCATCTAAATGACATATTGGCGCCGATTCCCTCGTTCACAAACTAAACTAAATTTAAGTTCAGTGCATCTTTTTCTTTCTATTTCATTAAGAAAAGGACAGAAGATAAATATATAATAAATAAATATCCCTGGACATTTCACACAGCGCCATCTAGTCTCAAGCTAAGCAACCTAATGCTTGTGTTATGGTAACAAGATGGCTGATAAACTACTTATATACATTTTTTTTTTTTTTTGTAAATACATACATATTATAGATAGGAAAACACCCAGACTCAGAACAAATACATGTAGGTTAATTAATATTAGTTTAGTCCTGTAAAATTAGTCAGCGCCTGACGTAAATTGACGTATTTTTAGTCGCCATGTTTTCAATCACGTCGAAACTGTCTTATTAAGGAGTGTCTTAATTTGACAGGACTAAACAATATTTATCTCCTGTCCTTTTCTTAATGAAATAGAAAGAAAAAGATGCATTGAACTTAAAGGATAATGCTCAAAAAAAACCCAGGCCCCGGCGCAAACGGTACATATCTCAAATTCTTAGTATAAAATAGTACTTTCATACTAAAAAAAAATATAGCCAAAAATTCGTTTTTAAACGTAATATTTTGCTAATCCTTTTTTCGTAAAAGTAATTTTTAAATAGAATTATTTAATGGAAATATGTATACAGGGTGACAGGGAAACTCGACGTGTTCCTTCCAGGGCGTGATAGTGTGACCCATTTGCAACAATTAAGCACCCCATAAAGCCTAGGCGAAAATTCATGGAATCCGAGAAAAACCGATTTAAATGTTTTTTTGGAAATTTTCCAGAATTCGTCACTAAATATCGTTTATCTCTAAATTCTCTAATTGAGTGGCTTTCATAGCTATTCCATTGGCTACGTAATACTTTAATACACCTATTGATGTTGCCAAATTTTCTAAAATATCAAACAGTTAAAAGTTAAAGTGAGAAGTTTATTAATTATTTTCAAAAATCATCTACGTACACGAACTTTGACACCAGTTATCTCAAAATTTTACGAAAACAATAAGCGTACAAATTACGGGGAAGACATCTTAATTTAATCAGCTATGCAATGTGGTACTAAAGTTTCAAAAATGTTTAAAAGTGCCGATGAAACAGTCGATAATAATTGCAAAGGTCGAATTTGCAAATTGTTGAAATATTTTAAAATGATGTGATAATCGAATTAATTAACTGGTTTATGTTATCCCTTTTCCTCCTCACCACACAGCAATCATTTCTACGTCATGAAGTTAGATCGTCGCAACCAGGTGGCAAGCTGAGACGCCACTTTCGAGTGGTTAGTATTACTCGTAGTTGATGAGCTAATCACTGATCACTTGTCGCTTGGTTCGCCTGTGATTAAGCTGCTGTGCACGTACAAACTCTTAATTCTATAATAAACATAAACTTTGACATTTCTGTAAAAGAAATAACTGTTTACTAAAACGTGCACTAGCAGTACCAGACGAGTTAAGATGCTCTAGGTAACCAACAGCGACTACATTCATAATTTCTTAAGGGGCTTGTGAAGCACATCATTTTATGTCATGCAAGTAGCTCGGGAGAGGTCAAGGTCCAGCTGTGATTTGCGATAGATAAACTTAATTGATTGGGTTGGACCATTACTTTGTAAAAAGTTGTCTTAGGCATAAAGTTGGCGGCAGTGAACTCTTTACTCCTACTAATAACAACAATCATCAATCTGTCGTCAAAGATTAAGGCAATGCTTTTTCTTGATCTTTCTCTAAACGACCAAATATGATATGAAGAATCTACCACATTGCAGGTTAACAACATAAATAAAAGATTATTTGTCTAAAGCTTAAAAAACCGAAGTATGTTTAAAATTTAAGAGTTTATACGTGCGCAGTAATTTAAAAATCAGGGTAAAAATACGCGAACTTAACTACAAGTGATCAGTGATTAGCTCATCACCTACGAGTAATACTAACCACTCGAAAGTGGCGTCTCATCTTGCCACCTGGTTGCGACGATCTAGCTTCATGACGTAGAAATGATTGCTGGGTGGTGAGGAGGTAATGGGATAACATAAACTAGTTAATTAATTCAATCATCACATCATTTTAAAATATTTCAACAATTTGCAAATTCGACCTTTGCCAACATTATCGACTGTTTCATCGGCACCTTTAAACATTTATGAAAATTTAGTACCTCATTGCATAGCTGATTAAATGAAGATGTCTTCCCTGTAATTTGTACGCTTATTGTTTCAGCAAAATTTTGAGATAACTGGTGTCAAAGTTCGTGTACGTAGATAATTTTTGAAAATAGTTAATGAACTTCTTACTTTAACTTTTAACTGTTTGATATTTTAGAAAATTTGGTAACATCAATAGGTGTATTAAAGTATTACGTAGCCAATGGAATAGCTATGAAAGCCACTCAATTAGAGAATTTAGAGATAAGCGATATTTAGTGACGAATTCTGGAAATTTTTCAAAAAAACATGAAAACCGGTTTTTCTCGGATTCCATGAATTTTCGCCTAGGCTTTATGGGGTGCTTAATTGTTGCAAATATGTCACACTATCACGCCCTGGAAGGAACACGTCGAGTTTCCCTGTCACCCTGTATACATATAAAGGAATAGCTACAGCCTCCATAAGTATACCAATTTGATAAAACCTTTTATGTTGGTCTGCGGTGATGGACATATTATAGACGTTACAGGTCCATACTCAGCTTCGACCTCTGATGCTTCCATCATGCAGCAGATTTTACAAAATCATGATGGCCCATACGAAGAAGCACCGATTAATTATTATCTTGAACAAAACGATGCGTTCATTCTTGACAGGGGATTCCGTGACGCAATTCCTCTTCTAGAAACATATGGTTATGACGTGCACATGCCCCCGACCAAAAGACGTGGTGAAACCCAGCTGACATGTGAAGAAGCCAATAAATCTAGGCTGGTCACCTTATGCCGCTGGGTCGTAGAGACAATCAATGGACGGTTTAAACGTGATTATAAGATTTTTAGATACAGAGTATTTAATCGAGCATTGCCCTCAACAATGACTGACTATAAGATAGCCGCAGCGCTTATCAATGCCTTCCAAGAACCCTATGAGGACAGTCAATATACTGAACAATTCGTTGATATTATAAATAGGAATGTGCACAAGCCAAACCTTTTGGCAGACTACGTCATTGAGCACAATTTAAACAGACATAGAGCCGCATTTGTTCGTTTGGAAGCAAATGACCAGACGTTGGAAGATTTCCCCAGACTTTCCCAAGAAGAGTTGATATTGTTTGCTGTGGGCACTTGTCACTGTAAAATAGCACGCTCCTATTGCAGTGAGCACATTAAACAAACAGGTGTCTACGAAATTGAAGTATATAGACATCCGGTGCTCGTAACAATTAATGGCGAAAGCGGTGTTTTAATAAGATGCCGTATACAATCGCGGCATGTAAGGAACAGAACTTACTATACATATATTTTGTATAGAAGAGAAACCGGTATTAATGCAATTTCAGAGCATTATTGCTCTTGTATACATGGCAAGAGAACTTTGGGTAGCTGCGCCCATATTATGAGTGTACTGTATTACTTGGGTTGGGCCAGACGTCAAAATGATTTTAATCATCCCGGATACACTCTGGAAGATGTAATCATAGACTTAGAGAACCAATAATGTGTACAATAATAAAATAATTTCATTTGCCTACTCTTGTTTTTTATTAAGTTTACCCTAACATTGCACAAAATGTAGATGGCGTTGTCAAAATAGATGCCTAAATGTCATTTATAGAATAAGAGTAAAGAAAGAAATAATTAAAAAAAATCACATTTTTGAAGCTCCTTACATAAAACAACTAGCAATTTATGACATTTAAAAAAAGATTTTGGTAATGCCCCCTACTGAATATTATGTCACATATAAATACTTAAAATCTGAGATACATTTTATTTGCGCCGGGCCTGGGTTTTTTCCCCATACATTGTGAGCATTGTTCTTTAGTTTAGTTTGTGAAGAAGGGAATCAGGGCCAATGTCTGTCAATGTCATGGGGCTGACTGTCAATAGTGTTAATTAGTCTCGTCTTGTGCGTTGCGTTTGTGCGTTCGTTTGTTCGTTTCGTGGCTTTCAGTGTTATTTTGCGATTTTTCTCTACGACTTCCCATATTATTACGTAGTTGTAGTTAGTAGAGCTTATCAATGAAGCAAAAACATAAAATGTCCCGTTTTAGGTTATAATGACATTAACGTCATTGTCATCTGTCATTGACTCAATATGTATCCATTTTACTCACAACAAATGTCAAACATTTTCAATTTTAATTTTGTACTAAATTAATACAAATTAATTCTATAAATAATAATAATATAATAATAATAATAATATCCCTGGACCTTTTACACAGCGCCATCTAGTCCCAAGCTAAGCAACCTAATGCTTGTGTTATGGTAACAAGATGGCTGATAAACTACTTATATACATTTTTTTTTTTTTGTAAATACATACATATTATAGATAGGAAAACACCCAGACTCAGAACAAATACATGTAGGTTAATTAATATTAGTTTAGTCCTGTAAAATTAGTCAGCGCCTGACGTAAATTGACGTATTTTTAGTCGCCATGTTTTCAATCACGTCGAAACTGTCTTATTAAGGAGTGTCTTAATTTGACAGGACTAAACAATATTTATCTCCTGTCCTTTTCTTAATGAAATAGAAAGAAAAAGATGCATTGAACTTAAATTTAGTTTAGTTTGTGAAGAAGGGAATCAGGGCCAATGTCTGTCAATGTCATGGGGCTGACTGTCAATAGTGTTAATTAGTCTCGTCTTGTGCGTTGCGTTTGTGCATTCGTTTGTTCGTTTCGTGGCTTTCAGTGTTATTTTGCGATTTTTCTCTACGACTTCCCATATTATTACGTAGTTGTAGTTAGTAGAGCTTATCAATGAAGCAAAAACATAAAATGTCCCGTTTTAGGTTATATAATGACATTAACGTCTTTGTCATCTGTCATTGACTCAATATGTCTCCATTTTACTCAGAACAAATGTCAAACATTTTCAATTTTAATTTTGTACTAAATTAATACAAATTAATTCTATAAATAATTGCCTATTATATGTTTATAGATATATTTCATAAGTTTTTTAAAATGTACACGTCCTAGCCAGAGCTCCATACAAAAATGAAACGTCTACTTTAGTTTAGATTGTGAACAAGGGAATCGGCGCTAGTATTTCTTTTGCTTTTATCATGTCCATGACATTTACGTGTGATAGAGTAAGAGTTTGCCATTAAAAGATACTCTGTAACAATCTATCATCAATCTCCCAATTTATTTGGGGTTGGTGCAAGATGTCTTTTTCATCCATACATCTCTATTAGTTAATCCATGAGACGGTAAGTAACATTAAGGTGTTGCTGGCCTTCCTTGAGGAGCTGGGTTGCATTAAATAATCGATTTTCCCATCTGTATGCGAAATACACACATTGATGTGGATGGACAACAGCCCGTATTACCTAGCTCGACGCATTGATGTGGACTGACGCCAGCCCGTATTACGTATCTCGACGCATTGATGTGGATTTGTTCTTCCTCTACTCTTACATCACGTGTAGCATGACCATGGGTTTTGTTGGTGCAAGAATAGAAAAAATGACAGATTCCTTTAGAAATCTGTCTACAATCTGTCACTTTGTCTTTTCTTCCAATGACAAAACCTGTTTCTATGGTGATCATACTACGAGTGCAGGAGTCTTCAAACATAACAAAACAATATAACTTACCGAAGAACCAGTAGCCAGCCTTTGAGTTAAAGTTCAGGGTGAGCGTAGTGTTGTCAAAAGTCAATGTAGCATTCACAAACGTGTTGTTGATCCCAGAAGTGTGGGACGTAACTTCCCCCAGTGCCCTCGAGAAGTTCCCTGTCGTGACCACAATGTTTGCTGCGACCATAAGGAGACCATCCAAAGTGTACATGCGAGTATTTCGAGCACCTGCCACATCGCGACGAACTCGTGACTTGGTAACCGGGATGGTCCATGATGGGTTGTTGGCCGTGTACACAGCAACGACGTTCAAGTCTTGTGGTATCTTAGCGATCGTTTCCTGCATGAAAGCGTCATGGCGACGCAGCATATCAGCCCTAGATTCTCCTTCCCGGGCGTCATTTAAGTTGATGAACACAAATCTGGCTCCAACAGGGACGATGTCGTCTGAAAATATATTCACGGCGTCGGTGCCAGCAGTTCGGTTCAGGGTGGGCACGGCATCGTTCACAGTAGGTAAGTAAACCGCTTCAGCAAGACTCTCGTGCAAGTACGGGAAGGAAGTATCACCATCTTCGTTTTTCAGTGAAAAATCTTCAACTGACAGAGTTTCTTCGATGAAAACGAGCGTCAGAGGGTCTTCTACCAACACCTGCTTGATGATTGCCGCAAATTCGTCGGAGGTATACGTCGTAAGGGGATTTGATTTTGTGGAACTTTTGAGCGAGTCGCCCCATAGAAACACTGGGACTTTTGATGCATAACAGCTAATTACACTTAGAACTAATAACGGAAACACCACTCGGCAAAACGCCATTTTTAAGGCTAATTCTATTGGACGCAAAACGGACTAAAAGTTAGTATTTTAGCCCAAATTTGTCATAAAAAGACAGCGTTTGGGCGATGACGACTGACCATGGGTCATGTGAAAAGTGATCATATGATAAGTTTGACGCCTTGTCTATGGTTCGCTATTGTTGCCATTATTCGTTTTCTATACTGCCAAACTTGAGAAAAGACAATCAAATAAATAGTCATAAAATTTAATTGGCTTCCTGTATCGTGGTTTTAAGTAACTTCAATTCATTATGAATATTTAACACAGTAAATGTAACAATAAAAGTTATAAAATTATACGACTGTTTAATTATTGAAAGAGACGAGTCCTCCATTTTCTGTTTATTTTCCCAATTTTGTGGGTACGTTTTGAAAATGTATGTAATTGTCTATAGATAGATTTCATAGCCAAAAAAGTTTTATTCTTGCTAAATGGGCCTGTTCTTGAAAAACAGATATTTTAAAAAACTTTTATACTTAATTTTATTTTTGTACACATCTGTTATAATAAGCATTGAGTGCCATGAATAATTTATAATAAACAAAAAAACATTGCTCTAGACTAAAATGAACGTGCAATGAAGACGTCAATTGAAAGGCGCTGTCAAATTCCGTACATTTCATGTTCTCCACGTTCTTTATATTCATGTCAAACTGTAAATGAAAACCAAACGAAACGTCTGCGTCGTCGCAGTGTGGTTATGGCAAAAGTGGGTTTGCATAATTAATAATAATCCTATTATGTATGCAGGGTGCTTCGTTGATTAATATGCTACGTTATTTGAAGATATTTTTAGGGTTCCGTACCCAAAGGGTAAAAACGGTACCCTATTACTAAGACTCCACTGTCTATCTGTCTGTCACCAGGCTGTATCTCATGAACCGTGATAGCTAGACAGTTGAAATTTTCACAGATGACGTATTTCTGTTGCCGCTATAACAACAAATAGGTAGGTACTACATATACACTACTATAAACAGAATAAAATAAATATTTAAGTGGGGCTCCCATACAACAAACGTGATTTTATTGGCGTTTTTTGCTCGTATATTAATAACGGCGACAGGTAGACGCTTAAAATATTCACAGAATATTTAGTTGTATATTCACTTTAAAAATAAATAATTAAATTAAAATAGGGGGGCTCCCATACAACAGACGTGATTTTTATAGATAATGGTACGGAACCCTTTGTGCGCGAGTCCGACTTGCAATTGGCTGGTTTTTTTTAATAGTTACTTACCTAGATGAGAAAATTCAGCACATCTGTGAAGCTTACAAAAATAAATTGAATGAAAATCAAGACGGCGACGTTAGTTCCGATTTTGGCCATGCACTGAAAGATCTTTGTACAGACGCCAACACATTAAGCTACTACAATCTAACTCCGCATCCGCGGCAAACCGCGGCGGAGCGGACGAACCTCCGGCGCGATCTTATGGCGGCATGGAAGGAGCGACTATCGCAACCCAGCGCAGGGCACGCCACGATAGCGGCGGTAAGACCCCTCTTTGAGGAGTGGCTAGAGAGACGTCACGGCGTTCTCACCTACCGCCTGACGCAGGTCCTCTCCGGACACGGATGTTTCGGGAGGTTCCTGCACATCATCAGGCGGGAGGAGACGCCCGGGTGTCACCACTGTCAGGATCGCCCAGAGGACACGGTGGAGCATACGGTGGAGGTCTGCCCTGCTTGGGCAGAGCACCGCCGTGTCCTCGTAGAGGCGATCGGCAGCGGCGGCGACCTCTCGCGTCCGGCCCTGGTTCAAGCCATGGTCCGGGGCGAGAGGGAGTGGGAGGCAGTCACCTCCTTCTGCGAAGCAGTCATGCTAGCGAAGGAGGTGGCGGGGTGGGCGAGGGAACGCACCTCACGCCTCAGCCGCCGCGGGAGACGCTCCGGGCGTCGGGAGCCGCGTGACGACTCCCGGCCTCCGTAGGCGCGGGCCTGCGGGCGGTGAGTAATGGGTAACTCACCGTCCGATCAGGACCAGGCCCGTGCCGGACGGCGTGTATGTGTTCCACGCGCGCCTCAAAGAGATGTCAGCATGAGTGACGGGGCCCAATAGGGCCGAAGCCTGCCAGGGTAGCGGGATCGTCCGAAAGGGTTACCGCTGCCCTGGAACATAAAGGGCTAAGGAAGGAACACGGGTGGGTTTTAGTCAGTAAGAGTCTGACACTCCCTTCTGCTCCACCCAGAGCGGGAGAGGTCATTTGATGATTTCCCATCCTAAAAAAAAAAAAAAAATGCTACTACAATCTGTCAAATTTCTTTTAGATGTTCAACTTTATCGTTATATACAGGGTGGAATTTTGTAATGCCACCTGAAGGGAAAGTACTCTTAATACTGTAGATAGAAAAATTTACTCAATGAAAACATTCCTTTATATTTTAATAGAAAGAAAACTGCATACAATAATTTTCGTAAATTCGCTTGCCACACCCGGGAATCGAACCGACTAAAATCTGTAAAAATTACAGCCTGTACTTTTATGGCATTGATCGTTAGGATCAATTTATAAGGATGAACAATTTTTATGATGATCTCTCTAACAAACTTGATAAATTAAATGATAGGAAAACCATGAAATCTTAATAGCTAATTAATAGTTGCTCGAAATGGGCTCCATTTTCTTGGATACACAAATGTATGCTTCTATTACTAACATAAGTAAACAGATGGATCTTTGAGTTAAAGAGCTTTAACTTGACTCATTGAATTTATAAGTCCAGATTTCATCCTTATAATTGATCCTAACGATCGATGCAATAAAAATACCTACAGGTTGTAATTTTTACAGATTTAAGTCGGTTCGATTCCCGGGTGTAGCAAGCGGGTTTTGAAAATCTTTGAATGCAGTTTTCTTTCTATTCAAAAATAAAGGAATGTTTTCTTTGAGTAAAGTTTTCCATCTACAGTATTAAGAGTACTTTCCCTTCAGGTGGCATTACAAAATTCCACCCTGTATATATTAGGTTTTAGCATTAGATTCAAGGTTGATTGGGAAAATTTGACAGTTTCGGGTAGTTTGACGTGCTGGCGTCCGTACAATTGTTATTTCAAACGTTGCGTTCGTGTTAGCAGACACGCAAACTCTTTATACTTTTTACGACTTTTTCTTTTTCACCTTCTCATTATCTTGGAATCTTTGGAATAATAGTCAATCATAGTCCACTGACAATTAGTAGTCCTACGAGGTCCTACCTACTTAGTGGTTCTGTCAAAAACAAGAATAATGAATTCGTTCGTTTTCATAACGTTTATTTATCTTATGCAAGCAAGGGTCAGTGGGGCGTCTTCAAGTTCTGCTGCAAACCCTGTGCCTGTGTTTATGTTAGATTACGATCAAGTTATGGTTCATGTGCAGATAGACCCAAATCCCTTTTCCAAGCTGACGTCTGCTGGTTTCGCAGACATAATCGTGGACTCCAATAAACGCGGTGCAGGAGTTATCATTTTTGTTGAAGAAACTTTTAGCGCTGAAGACATTAGTACAAAAGATCGCGTCTATGGCACTCCCTATAAATATTTACGTGCTTCCCTCCAGGCCAACAAGGACAAAGTGAAATATTTTCCATTAGTTGTCCAACCCTATCGAAAACTCAAACACATATTCCCACCGAAAAAAAACAACGTTTTTGTGCTGTCAGAACGCTCGAAATTGCAACTCCAGGATAATTTTAAGTATATTTACATCTTTTTCCAAGACGGGGTTACTGAGTCGAAGGCGGATGTGTTGCAACGACATGATACTATCATAAAGAAAGTCGTGGACGCGGTACGTCAGTTGAAACTTGGCCCAGTCGTAGCGTACTATACCGGAAAATCGAACCCAATAGTTGTGGAAAAGGTAGAATTTGTAAAGAGTCCGCCAACGGTATCTGCGAGGAAATCAGGAATTTTCGTCGTGTCGCCAAAGGCTCTTTTCCGGCTTTTTGGTTAGTAAGTTAATTAATCGTATTTTAGGGTTTTCTTGGTAGTCGGTATCATATGAACATAGTAATTACTAGTATTACTGATTCTAATGATTATGATTCTGTAAATACATATTTGTTACGGCTGCGAATCATATTTTAATCAACGTACAACTTAGTACTGACCAACAAATTGCTAAAAACGTAAGCAAATTTGAATTTCGCGGGCTACCTTGGAGCATCCACCTTAATTTTGCTATTGCGTTAAAAATGCCACTGCGTTTGGTAGAAATTATCATCCAACGGAATAAACTCCCTATCGTAATTGCCCCAGTAAACCTTCAGTTTTTTTTTCCATATTATCTATAAACAAACGTTGTTTCCACAGGAGTTAACAAGGCAACGCCGACACGTCGCGCCGAGTTCATCTTACCCCCGACTATCTCTGAAGAGACGTACAATCGGCACGAGTTGACTACGAGGTTGACATTCTCGGAGTTCGAACTCGAGTGGAGCTTTCGCTTCGATCCAGAAAAATGGGTGTTATGTGGGTTATATTTTCGTGTTAATAGTTCTCTAATCTTAAGAAAAAAACATTACATTGACAGCTGTCAGATTACGACAAAGTTATGTACACACGGCTACACATCAAGCTATGCAAAACCAGTATTGGCTGACCGTTCATTGTGAGAAAATATCATACAAAGTGAGGCCAAGACAAACTGGTTTTGTATAGCTTGACGTGTAGCCGTGTGTACGCACGGTTACACATCAAGCTATACATTATCAGTATAAGCTGACTTCTGATTGTACAGACGCCAGCACATCAAGCTACTACAATCTGTCAAATTTCTTTAGTAGTTTTTAACTTTATCGCTAATGCATAAGGTTCAAAGTTGATTGGGAAAATTTGACTATTTCGAGTAGCTTAATGTGCTGGCGTCTGTACCTACTCGTCTGCCTAGGCATACGGACTACGGACGACCCGTAACGACTGCCAAAGATCCACGAATGACAGCCGGGACCAACGGCTTAACATGCTTTCCAAGGCACTTGAGGGGTCTTGATATTTAAAAATGGTCACCCATTCACGGACCAACCGTGGCAAGGGTAGCTTAACCTGATCGATCAACCCATGCGGCTTGTATTACTTAGCCACAAGCCCCTCAATTCAATTACAGGTATGATCCTACTCTAATATTATAAACGCGAAGGTTTTTAAGGATGGATGGATGTTTGTTACTCTTTCACGCCAAAACTACTGAATGGATTTGGATGAGTTTGGTGCACAGATAGTTTATAACCAGGATTAACACATAGGATACCTACCTACTTTTTATTCCGCTATTCCCACGGGATCTTAACTTATGCGGGTGAAACCGCGGGGCGCAGCTAGTAATGCTTTAATTTTCTTCTACTTTTCCTTTAGTTAAAGTTTCTATATTTGAGGGAAACGAAGAAGTTGGCAACACCGTACTGAACATAGAAGCTCCATACAACTTCTCATATTATTGTCCAGAACCTATCAAAATTTTAAATAGCAGAGACGCAAGTACGATCACCATTAATGAAATTCACGTAAGTTCTTACATGTACAAAGTTAAGAGGTATGTACAGACGTCAGCACATCAAGTTACTACAATCTGTCAGATTTCTTCAATTGATTTTCAACTTTATCTCTAAAGTATTAAGGTTCAAGGTTGATTGGGAAAATTTGACAGTTTCGGGTAGCTTGACCTGCTGGCGTCTGTACTAAAGTAGCCCGCGAAATTTAAATTTAATTACTTTTTATGCAATTTGTCAGTTTTTATGTTAAAGACTAGAGCATTTTCTCGAGCATTTCTGTGTAATGTAACGTTCTTACGAATGGTACAATACAAGTAGGTAAAAGCTTAGTTTCCAAGGCATTTCCATGTAATGTAACGTTCTTGCGAATGCTCGGTGTAATGCTCACAGCGAGGCTGCATTTACCCGTAGCATTTCGTTGTACATACCTAGCGTTCATTCTTCCTTGAAATGTCGCATCGCCCGCGCTCGTGCAAAGGCTCGACGAAATGTTACACCAATACGCTTGTTGGTTTGTACGGACGCCAGCAGGTCCACCTACCCGAAACTGTCAGATTTTCCCAATCAACATTGAACCTAATGGTATAGCAATAAAGTCGAAAATCTATTAAAGAAATCTGACAGATTGTAGTAGCTTGATGTGCTGGCGTCTGTACAATTATTGTTGTAACAAAACGGCGAGCGTGCTCGACGTTTGGTTCGTGAAGGGTGATACACTAGAACATATCATAGAGCGGCTCGTTGTTCTGTTACAAGTAAATGCTCTAGTCTTTAGTCACCTTAAGATATGATTGGCGACTGTAACAAATATGACTTTTCATACCACTTGCTCAAAAAAGTGACATTCTATGCCACAAAAAGCGAACATAACAATAGTCATTTTTAATCTGTTAAAAACAGGGAAAGAAAATTGTACTGAATTTCATTCATCCTCTAGGGGGAGAATGTGATTTAAATTTGGAATACTTTACCGAAATTTATACTGAACTACATCTGTGTTTACACCATTGTGTTTGTATATAAAGCATTATACATCTTTTTGAAAAAGGAATACGCATTTATTATGCAGTTATGATTATTAAATAAAATTACGAAAACTGACGAGGCCGTATGAGCTTGATGCCTTTGCTTTTCCGACAAAAAATAAAATCTAAGAATTTGCCGCGTTTTTGTTTTCTTCAAATACATAAACGTTAAGTTTATTTTTTCGCAAATGGTACGAAAAGTAGAGTATTTTCCTCGGTGATAAAGCTGTCTTAGTCTTGGGTGAACTTAAATCGCGAGCGTAACGAAGGACTCGAGGTTTACTCCCGAGCGTAGCGAGGGTGTTAAAAACTTAAATCACGAGCGAAGCGAGGGATTTAAGACGAGTCCTGAGTGTAGCGAGGAAATAAACTTAACGTTTATGTATTTGAAGAAAACAAAAACGCGGCAAATTCTTAGATTTTATTTTTTGTCGGAAAAGCAAAAATCGTCACCCGCGACAGAAGACACTGCTTTATCCCCTTGGTTAATAATCTACTATTACAGAACTATAATCATTTGCAACAGCAATACAACTCCCTGAGTTAGAATTGGCCTCAAATGTCATGATTTGATGAAACAGTCACTAAATAGGGTTTTATGAACTTGAGAGTTGTATTGATGATTTTTTTTTATAATTCTATAACGTAGGTATACGAGTATATTTGTTACGGCCGCGAATGATATTTAGATCAACATACAACCTGCACCCTAATAGCGTCCATAACACACTCAATCACAATCAGAAAGAATCATTTTGAAGGATAGTGGCGCCGATTCCCTTGTTCACAAACTAAACTTAAGTTCAGTGCACAGGACTAAACTAATACTTATCTTCTGTCGTTTTCATAGTGAAATAGAAAGATGCACAGAACTTAAATTTAGTTTAGTTTGTGAACAAGGGAATCGGCGCCAGTGTGTTACGCAATAAGGGTGCTAGTTGCTTGAATTTCAGGCTTGCTGAATCATCATCATCATTTCAGCCGAAAGACGTCCACTGCTGGACATAGGCCTCCCCCAAGCACCTCCGCTTTGACCGGTTCTGTGCTTCTCGCATCCAACGGCTTCCTGCGGCCTTCACAAGGTCGTCGGTCCACCTTGTGGGAGGCCTTCCAACGCTATGGCTTCCGGTACACGTTCGCCACTCCAGAACCTCTCGGCCCCATCGGCCATGTGTTCTGCGAGCAACGTGCCCTGCCCACTGCCACTTAAGTTTGGCAATTCTTCGGGCTATGTCGGTTACCTTGGTTCTCCTGCGGATCTCTTCATTTGTTATTGGCTTGCCGACTAGTGTCAAGTAATTATAGTGCTTATCTTGTTTCTCCCTCAGATTGAACCGCACAAGAGTGTTGGTGCGGTTAAATTCAGTCCCAGTGTCCACTGCGCACCGTACTTCAGCGCGGGGATATTAGCCGGGTTGATGGTCACCTTTTTATGCCTCAGCATCACGATGTATGGAATTATGTCAATATATGATGTCTCAGCTAACGACCGCTTCGATGATCCGAATGGACAGCCGTTGTCTCATGAAGTAGGACACATAGACGTATAAAAAAGGATATAATAAAAATATAATGGCGCCGATTCCCTTGTTCACAAACTAAACTAAATTTAAGTTCAGTGCATCTTTTTCTTTCAATTTCATTAAGAAAAGGACAGAAGATAAACATTAGTTTAGTCCTGTCAAATTAAGATATTCCATAGACAGTTTAGACGTGATTAAAAACATGGCTACTAAAAACACCGTCAATTTACGTCAGGCGCTGACTAATTTCTATAATTAGTACGGTACGGTTATTGGCGCTGTTTGCCTTGTTCACAAACTAAACTAAATCTAAGTTCAGTGCATCATTTTCTTTCTATTTCATTAAGAAAAGGATAGAAGATAAACATTAGTTTAGTCCTGTCAAATTAAGATACTCCATAGACAGTTTAGACGTGATTAAAAACAAGCCTACTAAAAAGACGTCAATTTACGTCAGGCGCTGACTAATTTCTATAATTACGGTACGGTTATTGTTTATGTAATTACGGTATTTAACCGGCTAAGGTACGGTATTATAGAAGGCCTCCACTAACCGCCGAAGCGACGGCGACGGCTGTCTAAAAAATTAAGGATTTAAATCGTATTTCTACCGTACCTTTATTCAAATTTTATTTACGTTTCAAATTGATGTTATTATAAACTTTATTTTAATGTTAATTTAGTTGATTTCAGAGTGACTAGCACTATTGAAAAAGTTATGAAAATGTTTGAAGTTGTAGCGTAAACTGAACTTTATTGTGTAGGAATTAAAGTTATTTTTCCGTAAACTCATATTTGTTTACATTTTTGGCGATTAGGTAGCGAATCATTACGTCAAAAAGCATTTCCATTTCGTTTTAATATGAGGCCAGCTTTTGCTGGTTACGGCGGCGTCGCAGACGCATGCTGAGCGCATTGATTTTGACTAAGAGAAATAGGATTCCTTATAATAAGAACATCTTGCCTGGTTTATTTTAATTACTAAATAAAAATACTTTTTAAGGAAATGTTGTTTATTTTTTAGTTCTGTAATTTGAGATTTTCTAATAATTTTGGAACCGTCACATGTTCGAAATTCGATAACACGGGTCAGAAATCAGACGCTTGACTAGAGTGAAGGTTGTTTTTTGGGTTTCGTAGGTACCTCAAAAGGAAAAACGGAACCCCTATAAGATCACTTCGTTGTTCGTCTGTCAAGATTTAACAAGAAGTAATGTCATGTAGCACATGTAAAGGAAAAAATCAGTAAACCGTACCGTACGGAGCCCTCGGTGCGAGAGTCCGACTCGCACTTGACCAGCTTTTTACTATTAAATGGGGTCATTAAAACTTTAATTATGGGACCAACCCTGAAATAGCGAATGAGAATCGGCTGTTTCCTAAGGGAGCACACACGAGCAACGTTTGCTTGCCCGTGCTCGTGCTCGTGATACCCAAAGGGGAACTAGACTGGGGGACCCAGTCTAGTTCCCCTTTGGGTATCACTATAGATGCTGGCGGGAAAAATTCCGAATCATTCCCGTCGAATACTTCGGAAGTATTCCGAAACTTTGGGAATATTTCAACCGTCAAAAAAAACCAGGAAAATCGACCTTATTACCTATTTCGCGCTTGGAAGTTGTAAATTATTATTATCTTTAGTTGTGTTGTGAGCGGTAGGTATATTAAGTTTATGGTTGTGAGTGCACGTCGCATCAAGCACACACAACTTCGCGTCATGGGCAGCGCGAGCGCGACAGGGCGCGGGGCGCGGGGGGCCGGGCGCCGTGCCGTTTACGCATACGTGTCTTGCCACGTGTTTGCTTGCAAGGTTTGCCTTTATTTGTTTTTATTGGCTATTATACGCGTTAAGTAGGTAGGTAATGATTAATACCTACCTATGCGACTCGCGAATACTCGCGATGCGTACAGAACTACATACAAACTAACCAAAAACATAGGTAGGTAACCCTTTTTCAAAAAACAAATCAAATACCTATGCTAGGCCTGGTTTTTAATTCCACAACTGACATTTATAAAAATAGCATTCGATTTCGAAATAAGTAGGCACCTACCTAAATACAAAAGAATAAAAATCCTGTTAATCGCAGGCTAACATATCTACCTATAAAAATATCAACATTTATTATACTTAATGAATCCCTAGTATAATAAAATAAATATTTATATTTTACGTACGTATGTGCCACTGAACAATAATTAACTCACCCACCACACCACAAACAAACATGTTTATTCCCATTGAAATATTCGGGCGAAATATTCAGCGGAAACATTCGATTGCGGGGTACGAATCTTTCTCGCGGGGGGGAAAACTTCTCCGGGGAGCATCTCCCCTCTTACCGCACCCCGCAACGCCATCGCCTGCACGCACGACTCGTGGCAGTCGGGCGCACGCGGCGGCGGTGCGGCGGCAGCGGCCGGCGGCGTTTGAATAATTCAGATTTAAAGAAACTTTCCCAGAAGTATTCCGGAATTATTCCGAATTTTTCAGAAGTTTTGCAACTATAGGTATCACGAGCAAATATTTTTGTCCGTGGAAACCCCAAAGGGGACAAAGGGGTATCATGGCCACCCTAGGCCTAGTTCTCGGAAATACGTTTCCGCGTATCCACCTTGGGGTGAATAAACTGAATAACCGGACCTGGGTTTCGAACACAAGACCTCATGTTCAGTAGGAGCGCTTGCGACCACAAACCAACGAGGCAGTCCCAAAAAAAAATATTTTATAACAACTTCAGAAAAATCTTCGAAACGAAATAAAACACCATATATAATTCTTAGCAGTGTATTTGGTAAAGCTGAACTACCTACGTATCAGTAAACTATGTAGAAATTAAAAAATATAATTAAGAACAAAATTGGCCCGATATAACAGCTCTGTCGACCGACAAGTTATTGTATAAATATACAATGCTACAGATGTACAACGATCTTTTGCCGCGTGGCCAAAGACTGAACTAACGCCGCCATTTTGTTTCTTCAATACATTTCACAACCAACAGCGCCAAAAAATCTTTGTAACACTATTTACTCGAGATAAATATTCGAATATATAACAGAAAAACGTCGTTAATTTTCGTTTCAATTCGGTCAATGTCGGAGGCACATTTCTTTTATTGTAATACTAATAAACTTAAATGCATTAGTCCAGAGGGGTAATTCTCGTAATTTAAAGAACGTTCGCAGTCTCTAATTTCCATACATTTTGACGTTTGTCGCCGAGATGAGACTGCGACTAGATTTTGAACGTTTTGAATTACGAGAATTGACCTTCTGATGTGTTGTTATGACCACAAAATGTGCACTGGACATTGAAAAAATAATTATTTATTTCAGCGGTTTTTTTTAACCAAGTAATATTTTGCATACGCTACAGATGCTAACTTAAGTGTCATATCGTACACGCATGCGAAATAAAAAAAATTAGGAACCAAATGTGTCGCCAGTTGGTTCCTAATTTTTTTTATTTCGCCTGAGGCGAGTGAGAGGACACGCGAAAGTTCGGAGAGCCTATGTGCAGACAGGCAGGCAGGCAGTGGCATAACAATAGGGTGGCAGGAGTGGCAAATTGCCACGGGCCCCCAGCCGGAGGGGGCCCCCGGCCCGAGAAGGCCATGAGCACAGGAGGATCCTGACATAAGAATAGAAATGCAAATTTATAGACAAACAAAGCAATCAGGTGCCCGCAAAAAAATATTAATATAATGTTGGTTGAGCTTCCTTTACATTGAGGGCCCTACCAATCTCATGAATTTGCCACGGGCCACAAAGGGTATAGTTACCCACTGCAGGCAGGCCATGCTTCATCACTCATCAGCCATATTGTAGTATAGAAAAAAAGGAAGAAATATTTTTTTTATTCTAGTATTTTTTTGTTTTGTATAGTTATGTATCTGCTAGTCTGATAGTACAAATTCATCTTTTTTAGAAAATCTTTGGAGAGATTGCCTGCAGTCTCGGAAATAATTACTACACTAGCGGGCCAAACTATATTGTGCATTCCAACTGAAATGCTTCGTTTCAAAAGTAGCGTATGCAAAATACAGTATTTTCCAAGCGTTAATATTACACATCGGGCTTCAGAAAGAGACTGGTAGGAGTGACGGAAACGACTCTATACAAAGCAATTTTTTTTTAAACGGTGTTTTTTTTTCTTGTGCTCTGTTTGATTTTCAATGCTCAGCTCAATGTGTTGAAAATAATGTGCACGAAAAAAATCTCCTGTGCTTACCTGTGCTAAAACTCGATCTGTTATATTTACCACCGGGCACTGTAATTCAGTCCCTACACGACTATGTATGTAGTACTGAAATAGCAGCCTAAATTCAATGATGAGACTTGCAGTCATTATAATAATCTTGAATGAAAAACTGAAATATCTGAATTAAAAATCATTTTAGGAGACGAGTTAGGCGGAAAATGACTTATTGTTCTTTTTGAAGGAAACAGTAGGGAGAGGAAGTAGGCGGAATTTCTAGGCCTAAATGCTAAGTTCTTACGTCAAATGTAAGTTTATAGACACTATTTCCTTAGCGTAGCAATTAAGTCCAAATTACATGGGGCGATTTGATTGCCTGTGGCATAGAATTGGAACAACAAAAAGTTGCACAGTTTAAAAGATGAAGTCTTTTGTTGTTTCTGGCAAGAATTGCACCGTGTAAATGGGGTCTGAAAGATTCATTCAGCGGACAATGTATTACAGTGATCTGTAAAGGTATAACTTCAACAAAGGATAAAGAAGGATAACAGGAGATAATAATTCAAAAAAAAAAAAATTAAATTATATATAATTTAATAAAAATAACGGCTGCAAGTCCCAACTTACACTACTAGGAAACCGCGAGCCCATTTACACTAAATAACAATTTAATATTTAATTCTAATGTCTAAATTTAAAATGGCGTCTACATGTGATAGGAAAATGTGAAATATTGACCTACTGGAAATTTTGTAGATACAATATTATGCATTTTCTGTGATAGGTATAATGTTGCTACACAGTGGTATGATAAAATAATATATTTTATTATACCTATGTGTGGCAATCCGACTCGTTGCACAGGCCCTAATTTGATAACATTTTCGGTCAAACAGTTCAGTAAAAAATACTTTTGTTGGTGAACTAACGAGACATAAATCAGGGAAGGGGGCAGACTTCAGAATGTTAACTGCCAGTTTCAGAAGACCTGCATCTCTAGCCAGTAAAGCATTTTCGGTCATTTTTTTTTCACGCATATTTTTCTTCAACAGGAATTTTGTTATACATATGAGTATGAATTCCGAACGAAACAGCGTACGCTTAAAGAAGTTTTCACGGTTATGGCAAACATGCAGGACGCTTACCTGATGGCAAGTTGTCACCGCCGCCCTGTATATGCAATAATACCAGAAGCATTATAGGTGCGTTGCCATCACAGAGAAAAAGCTGAAATGCCTCATGCGCCAGTCGGGTACTCAGCATTATCAGCCTGTAAATTTTCCCACAGCTGGGACACAACAGGCCTCCTCTCTGTGAGAGGGAGTGGGCCATAATCCACCACGCAGGACCAGTGCGTGAGTGCGGGTTGGTGGATGTCACATGTCTTCGAATTCTTGGTTCTAGGACATGCCATTTTGAGGGCAGTGGTGATGAAATAATTTACACACAAGTAAAGTGCCTGCCTGGGTTCGAACACACGACCTACAGCTCGGTAAGACGCGGCCTTTACCACTGGGCCAACACTGCTGCAGACTTGAGAGTACAACACAACTAAGTGGCGTTTCTTGTACATATTTGTGACAATTTTTGTGATTTGACGAGTTTTGACAGTAAAATGTTACCATATTAGGCCACTGTGTATCGAGTTGGTTTCGATGAAACACTAGCGTATGAGTAGACACCAATTTGTGCCTACCCTCAAATGAAATGAAGGGATGAATCGATCATACATACATCATAATTTCATAACAATTACAGCTAAAATTGGTAAATTTATGAACGAGGAAAAAGGGTCGGGAAGTGGCTTTAAAAATATTTAAAAAACTAATAATAAAATGCAATAGTGATCTATGAATCCGTGGCTCATAAAGCACGTTAAGTTGTCGGTCCCGGCTGTCATTCATAGATATTTGGCAGCCATTACGGGAAGTGAAATCCCGAAAGTCTGACAACCAGTCTTACCAAGGGATATCGTGTTACCCTGTAACTAGGTTGTGCAGGTCAGATAGGCAGTCGCTCCATGTGAAATACTGATATACAGCTGCATTCTGCTAGACTAGAAACTGACCCCAACACAATTCTAGTCAAGTCTTCATTGATAGAGTTTTTTAAAACTCATAATGAATTTATATTTGCCCACAAGATGGACCGTGGATCTTGTGAACGTCGCCAGGACCCTTAGATCTCGTTCAAAACCTTACCAACCTTAACTGTTTTTACCAAAAAATCATTTGTACAGTCCGATTCAAACTTTATGGTGACCCGGAAAATGAGGCGAGTCGCTGCGCAGTAGCCAATTCACCTATCAGCGGGGGTGAGGGGTGAGCTACTGCGCAGCGACTATCGCACTTCAGAGCTGACAAAGTTTAAATCGAATTGTGCCAAGCATACCGTAAAGTATTAGTATGGAGTGATATCGACAAATCAGAAGCCAGCTTCATGACGGAGTGCCCGGCGCTCGGCCAATGAAAGACGTTCTTCTTTATACGTCATTCTATACTAAATACTTGAGACATACATTATAAGGGTGTTACATTATTAGGCTTGCGAACACTTTTTTTTAGGGTAAATAATTTACGTCATATTAATATTCAGTTATGAATTTCGAAAACATCTGCGTACTTTGATAAAATATTGAAAAAGTAACCCTGCTTTTTGAGTCATATGTAAGTTATTATTATTAAATATTAATGTAACTATACACATAAACCTGCCAGAATAAATTCTTAAAAAAAGATGAAAACCACATCAAAACCGTGTAGTGTAGCTTACTGACAGACACGAAAAACACTTTGTATTGTACCCATTAATAAATTACGGCGTAATTTAAATTACCCTTCAAAGTGTCCCCTAATAATATAACACGTTATTTTTAAACGGCTATCATTCCTGTACACTGATGCGAGCATACCGCGCTAGTCGAGAACTGGGAGTACAACACAACTAAGTGGCACTTAGTCGAGTACAACTCAACTGAGTGTCAGTTATTTAGTTCTTTTCTTCTTTCTTCTCTTGATTCTGTTGATCGGTTGATTGGGTTGTCTGCTGCTGCTGGCCTTCGCGTTCAGCTGCCATCTGGAAAGGAAAGAAAGGTTTTTTTTTGTTTTAATTTTTATAAACTAACTCTGAAGATGGACGGCGCGAGGGCGAGGCGAGCCCATAAAGAGATGACGAGATGACCTGGACGCGTACCGCGAGGGTTCCAGGTGGCGCGGGAAAAGAGTTCCTGGAGCGATGGGGTCTTTGCCTAGCAGTGAGACAGTACAGGTAAAAAAAAATGGTCCCACAAGATGGACCGGTGACCTGGTGAAGGCCGCAGTAATCAGCTGGATGCGAGAACTAGAAAACCGGTCGAAGTGGCGATACTTGGGGGAGGCCTATGTCCTGCCATGGACGTCTTTCGAATGAATTGGTGACGATGAACACTTTGTTTTCTATAAACTAACTTGTTTCCCAAACATGGTCTTTGTCAAATCAGCACAGGTCCACCGAGGTTTGCCAAAGAGTAATGAAACGAAGAATTCCGGGAAACCGGGTTAGGAATACAACGATCCGTTCCACTACATGAATGCTAAGCTGCCGCGCTAAAATGGAGTTGGACTAGATACATCTGCCGCACAGATGACTAATGGGCTAAACTCACGACCCAATGCAAAAAGGCAAGCGACATCGCGGCAGGCCTAGACGGAGATAGCAGGATGAGCTGGACTCCTCCAACGAAGACTGCTGAAGAAGATGACATGTATGTTGGCTTAAAAGAGCCAGCTGAGAGCCTGAGAGTATCTCATGCTCACTCAAATGTCTCACTGTTGGTGGCGCGTGTGTTGGATCATTGGTTAAGCTGGGTGGTGTAGGCGTGGATCCAGGCGTCATAATCGTGGAAGGGCGCCGTCGGTTGAGACTGGTGATCTCTTAACTGCCAGGGCTTATTTTTAATTAAATATTTTGAATTATATCTTCTTTTATTTTTTTTACATTGCTCTCACATATAGAAGCAACTAGAATAATGTACCTAGGATTTTGTAATATTTTGATTTAGGGCGAAATTCACTAAACTTTTATACCTAGAATCCTCCTGAGAATAAATTTTGAATTTTTGACAGTTTTTTATCAGAATTGTCAGACGTCAATTTTATGCCACGGATAAAAGATATATCTGACTTGGTAAAATCGGCTCTAAAAAGAACATACTTGCGAGATTATTGCCCGTTCTTCTCCATAGAGATCTACGTTTTGGAATGGACAACTAGCGTCAACTTTTTGACTAACTGACCGACTCTTTAACAGTTCAAAAGTGCCTGTAAATGGTTTAATTGAAATAAATGCTTTGAGTTTAGTGTACAGTCGACAGCATAACTGATTTTGGTACTAGTATTAAGAAAATCCTTAGTAGATAATGATTTTTCATGCATACTATGTTAGCATAGCTCCGATACCCTTTGGATTTGGGGCATGTGACTTGGGTAGGGTTATTTCGCTCATTTTAAGCTATCGATCGGCATACAGTTCGTTCGTATGGATTTCTGGGTTAATTGTGATACCGTCTCCTTCGGATTTGTGCAGAAAGATGATGATGTTAGATGTGTAATAGTCACAAATCATTCAGCTCGCTTCGTAGAACTAAGCTGTTTGATATAGCGACTACTTTGATTTAGCACACGTGCTTGACCAACCAGCTTTTAAGAAGGCAAGATGGCTCAAATGTGTGCATTGGATTTGTTACTGATTTTCTCGGAAACGAGTGAAAGGAATCAAGGAATTTGTGATGTTTTAAACATGTGATACAGCCACTGACCTATATAACAAGTACGCTGGATTAAATATACTATACGAAATGATACTTGTCTTTTGTGGCGGGTCAAAGCGCCCCCGCTCGAGCGTCTAAGGAACTAAAACTCACATTGTTGCAAATGGCCGTCGTGTTGGTAAGTCTCTGACGATTTCTAAAATAGGTCTAAATTGTGGAATAAGACCTTTTTGTGTATTTTGTGTTTACTACGAGATATTTAGCACATTTCTATCATGAAAGTATGCTCATTTTGTAAGACTCGCTATCAAAAATATTAGTTCCACGGACGCTCACGTTGGTGTCAGCGCCAAAATGGCGAAAATCAAATGTCTTAATTTTGTCATCGATAGTATTGGTCCAGCGTACTTGTATAAACTGTATGGTAGCTCGGAATATGATGCGAGTCGATGCGCAGTAACAAATTCACGTGTCAGCGGGGGTGAGGAGTTAGGTACTGCGCAGCGAGTAGCGCTCTACAGAGCCACCATAAATTTTAGATCGGGCTGTATCAAGAATACCGTGAAGTATTAGTATGGAGTGATAACGACCAATCAGAAGTAAGCTTCATGACACAACGCCGGCGCTCGGCCAATGAAAGACGTTCTTTATACGTCACTATACTAAATACTTGAGACATACATTATTACTATTAAGTATTAGGTTTGCGAATACTTTTGAAATAATTTACGTCATTTTAGAGCAGGATATGTCATGATTGAAGTATGAAGGAATGGTTAGAAAAGATGGAAATGGTTAGAAAAGTTAGATTGACGGGGACACTGAGATGATGGCTGATAGAGATCTGCAGACCAATTCTCGTAATTTAAAACGTTCAAAAACTAGTCGCAGTCTCAACTCGGCGACAAACAAATGTCAAAATCTTGTCAAAAATGTAAGGAAATGACAGGTATTTTTGACCGATTAAGACTGAGATCAGACTGTAAACGTTCTTAAAATTACCGAGAATTACCCCTCTGATTTGGGTACAGTCAACAGCAAAAGTAGATGATCAAAATCAGAAATATTCAATACTAATGAACGGAGTTCGCAGCTATATGGCAGCTCGCGAAAAAAAATCCCTTAAGTTCCCTACATTTTGACGATTTAACCGAACATAAATGTAGGAAGCAGCAAATTTTTTTTTCGCTATTTCAGATTTGGTCCTATAGTAAAAGTTGTTCATAATGATGAGTACAATGACCTCTTAAGAGGTTGTTGGTGTTTTTCCAATAACCTTGTATACCCAGCGGATAATTAGTGCCGTTTTTCTTCGAACGTTTTTATCGGTTGCTGTGCTGCAACCACCCGCACTGGGCCCGCGTGGCGTGCTCATAGTCAAGTCAAAGCATTTACTTCAAATTACAGACACTTTTAAATTGTCAAAGGCATCAGTCAGTCAGAAAGATGAGGCTAGTTGTACAGACGCCAGCACGTCAAGCTACCCGAAACTGTCAAATTTTCCCAATCAACCTTGAACCTTAATGCTTCAACGATAAAGTTGAAAATCTATTAAAGAAATTTGACAGATTGTAGTAGCTTGATGTGCTGGCGTCTGTACATTCCAAAGCGTAGTAGGTTCCTATGAAGAAGAACGGGCAAGAAACTCCACGGTCACTTGTAGCGGTATCTAGGTACAACGCCACATGTGAACTACGCGTCATACTGATGTCACACAAAATCTTGCATCGCGCAAGCAGAGTTTACCGCGCAACTAGCAATGGATACAACGTCCCGACATCAATCGTCGGGCAGTTGCCCGCCAGACACAACACCCGTCTGGCCGGAGGATCCTTTTTTTCTATGGAGGATGAGTGAACTTTACACTCTATTCTTCATACCTCTATTACACTATTTGAAATCAAAATATTACAAAGTTATGTACATCATTCACGTTGAAATGATATATAAATGTAAGAACGATGTAGAAAGACGTGCACGTTAAAAACGTCCAATTAAAAAATTAAGATAATTAAAAGCCGTGGCAGCTAAGAGATGACCATCCGATCGATTCTGTAAAAATCTCATCGTGAAAAGTTAGGTGAAGCGAGCTTCGAGTGAGCTGTCAATAGTGTCAATCCCTAGTATTAGTTGGAATGACAGCTCACTCCACGCTCACTTCACTTAAGTTTTCACGGTGAGACGTAGCTGAAACCCTGGATTTACGCATAGGCTACTTTTTATCCCGAAATTCCCACGGGATCGAAACTTACGCGGGTGCAGGGCGCAGCTAGTAGTCAATATAAGCCTGAAAACCCCGTCTTGGGCAAGCATAGTCATCAATGCTCGTGCCTTCTATATGAGAAGACGCCTTTGGCCTGCAGCAATGGGAACGTTATGGTGTGCTTACCTTCTTGTAGGCTTGCTCGAACAGCTTGAGACTGGCCTGCTGCAGTGTGCTGGTGGCGGTGCGGATCTCCTCGGGGTCAGCGGTTTCCTTCTTCGCGAGCAGCTCACGGAGTTTCACGATGTCTTCACGGAGTTTGTCGCACTGTTTGTAAAAGAAAACGATTAATATGCAGGGTCAAATTAAATTAGCTAGCGAAACTCGGCATAAAAAAAATGATGTGCTGGTTTGGGGGCCAACGATTGGTTCTGTAGTTGAAGTATGAGTTGAGTTTTTGGAACGAAGTTCCTTATCGCGCGTTGCGAAAGGGGGCTAGACGGAAAAATTAAGACCAGTAAGCCGTGCGGCGTGCGCGTGTTTCTCTGTCTGTCTCTCTCTCTCTCTCTTATAGAAAGCAAGCCAGTTATACTTCGTTCCATCCGGGTGTCCCTTGACACCTATCGCGTACATACACGTATGAAGTTTACTCTGATATTTCCTGTTTGGAGTTTGTCCACTGCGCTTGCAACTTCTCTTTGGACTTGTGGTGGTGCTCTGCCAGCCACAACTCACTGACGATGCCGTGGAAGTAGCACAGTTTTTGGCCAGCAAGATATAAAATTCGTGCCAGCGACACGGAGAAGAAGACTGATATTTCAAGACACCACCACGAAGCATAGTGTAGAGAAAATGAAATGTTCCACGGTTTCTAGGAAAGCGGCGTGCATGTGGCACGCGACTAGCTGGTACCGCGACTACTCACGCAACGCTGCAAAAGTGTACCGCGCACTGGCGCGGACACCGATCGGCGGTGCTTATACTAAGTTATCTTATGTATTACATGTCAAAAGTTCAAATGTTTTTGGCCCATAATTCAGCTGCGCGAACTCCGCTCACTGACGCAATCATAAGATCATCAAGTGCACAGGGGGCCTATTCCGAAGTGCAAAGTGCGAATGTTCGGATCGGACCGACACAAGGCCGAACCGAATATTATTGAAAAATGCGAAAAAAGTTTGGATCGGCTCAGTTGGGTCGGGACCATAGTCAATATTCGAAAGAGTGTAGGATCGGAACCGACCGAACCAAATAGTAACTTCTTAGCAGGAAACGGCCGAAAATTCGGCCGATACTACTTCGGAGTAGACCCCCAGGCGACAGGGCATGCGACGCGAGATGGAAGGCGGGTCATTGTCGGTGGAGATTGTCTTTACTCCAGCCGAGTTGGGTTCGAAGTCTTCCTTATAGTAAAAGTCCTACAGACTGAATTTCAGCCTATGTACATTCATTCATACAGCGTCTGCATTCCCGAGTTCATACAACCCGAATCTCTTCAAGGCGAGAGTGAATAGGCTTCTTCTGGGCAAGCTCGTTCCACCGTAGATCTCATCCCTGCCTCTGGGCTGGATTGAGGTCAAGAGTGAGCCCATTGTCAATAAAAAAAAATGTACTCGGGAGATATTATAGTGGACGCGTGTGTGCGTCAGACAAGTGCATTCACTGCTACAGTCCTCGCAGCCGGCACGCTGACACTCGCGGAGCTCGGGCGCAGCACACGGCGCCGACAACTCCTCAAACTCCGGGCTGTTACTGACAAATACGTACCAGTAACATTTAATACTATTACAGATAACTCACCTCTTCCTGTGGCAGCTGGCTCTTGTACTCGTCCATCTTGGTCTCAGTGTCGTGTAGCACGCCCTCGGCCTGGTTGGACACCTCCACCCGCTCGCGCCTCTGCTTGTCTGTGGCAGCGAACTGTTCGGCGGCTTTCACCATGTTTTCAATCTCGTCTTTGGATAGACCGCCCGATGATTGGATCACGACTGTTTGGGGAGTAAAGAGGAATGATAAGTCATAAATTCATAATGGTTCTCCACCGAGACTCGTGTTGTATAGCTCTTAATATAATCTGAATAGCTATTCACAACCGTTCGATATGCTTCCTTGAGTTCCTTGCCGAATCGAACATCAATCAATGTTAACAAAAGAATCCTCAACATGAGGTTTTTTTCAGTTTAAATTAAGTAAACGACCACCATTCGTCCGACAGTTATTTGCTGTTGGGGGTAAGGCAATTTAGTCATTCAAAATGGGTAATTTTCGACTCGACAACCTGTCGAATGGTTGTGAATAGCTAAGCTGGACAGGGGGTTCTCATCAAATACTTTTGGTAGAGACAGATAATGGGACCGCCTCGGTTATTTATTCTGTAAAGTTTGCATAAATGTAAACTTAAATAAATAAAATGTAATGTACCACGGTTTCTAGGAAAGCGGCGTGCAAGGTGCACGCGACTAGCTGGTACCGCGACTACTCTCGCACCGCTGCAAAAGTGTACCGCGCACTGGCGCGGACACCGATCGGCGGTGCTTAGTTTGCGAAAAGTAGGTGAGAAATACAGAAAATTGATTCTTATGACAAAAACAACCGTCTTCCATAAAACACGTCTACATTGTGAGAAATTATTTTAGTTTTGGAAGTCGGTGGCAATAAGCTACCTGATCCATGTTGTTTGTTGGTCTGCTTATCCCAGTAAAATGACCCCTTTTCAGTAATTAAAAGCATGAATTTATCAAACTCAATCCATTGACGGGCATTTTTGATTTATCACAGAGTCGAGTCAGTCAGAAAGATGAAGCTAGTTGTACATTCCAAACCGTAGGTTACTAATTTAGGTTTACAGAGGGTCTGAGTTACAGGGTGTACAGTTCACTCATCCTCCATAGAAAAAGGAGGATCCTCCGACCAGACTGGTGTTGTTTGTATCTGGCGGGCAACTACCCGGTGATTCATGTCGGGTCGTTGTATATATGCTAGTTGCGCGGTAAACTCTGCTTGCGAGATGCAGGATTTTGTGTGACGTCAGTATGACGCGTTCGCTTAAGGCGTAGGAGATACCGCTACAGGTTCCTATGGAGAAGATATGACAAGAAAGTCCACAGCACTCACTCTGCTGCTCCTTGCCGGTGCCCTTGTCGCGCGCCGACACGTGCACGATCCCGTTGGCGTCGATGTCGAACGTCACCTCCACCTGCGGCACGCCGCGCGGCGCGGGCGGGATGCCCACCAGCGAGAACTGCCCCAGCAGCTTGTTGTCGGCCGCCATCTCACGCTCGCCCTGGTGGACTTTGATCTCCACTTGGGTTTGGCCGTCAGCAGCTGTAGACGATTTTTATTGGTTATTTATACTGCAGATACACAAACATTGAAACGAAGGTCTTTTAGATTAAAATACAAATGATTAATTACAATAAAATTAAATTAACTAATAACTTAATATTATTTTGTTTTAATTTATCAGTGTTTTATGTTATTTACTGACATTTAAATATATGTACGCCACTAAGGTCAAACATGACTGATCTATTAATGTATTGTGATAACTTGCATGCTCTGTATGTATACTCATGTTTCCACAATTAAACAATCTTGAATCTACAAAATTCATGCAATAGCAAGCAACCTAGATGCGGTTACGTATTGCGATTTAAAAAAAATTTGTCATATTTCATTACAATAACTAAGTTATTTGTTTTACGGCTGCTTTTACCAAAGTCAGATATATTTTATTCGGGGAATAAAATTGACATCTGACAGTCCTAATATGGAAAAACTGACAAAAATTCAAAATTTATTCTTAGTATAAGACTTAATCTTTGTACAAAAGTTAGGTGGAATGCGCCCTTAGTAAAAATTAAATTGCACAGGTAAATAATCGCAATTGAAAGTTGCCAAGTGTTGACCTATTGGTGCTCGTGACTGTACTCCTTTACCATACTTTCCGGAGATTTCAGGCTTGATGTTGTGACGTGTGTTTTAAAAACTCACCGGTAGAGAAAACTTGGCTCTTCTTGGTCGGTATAGTGGTATTCCTGGTGATCAGCTTGGTGAAGACTCCTCCGAGGGTCTCGATACCCAGGGACAGAGGTGTGACGTCGAGTAGCAAGATGTCAGTGACGTCACCGGCGAGGACTCCACCTTGCACGGCAGCGCCGACGGCGACAGCCTCGTCAGGGTTGACGGCGCGCGAGGGGGCGCGCCCGAAGATGTCTTGTACTGTTGTTTGTACCTGTGGGGTAGAAAATGGGTGTTTTATTTTGTTGTGCAGTGGTTTGAATATTACAAAATGGCTTGGATCTGACGAAGGACCGATGGCCGGTGAAGCAGACGAGTCCTGGGAGCCTACTCCGAAGTGCAAAGTGCGAATGTTCGGAACGGACCGACACATGGCCGAACCGAATATTATTGAAAAATGCGAAAAAAGTTCGGATCGGCTCAGTTGGGTCGGGACCATAGTCAATATTCGAAAGAGTGTAGGAGTGTAGGATCGCAACCGACCGAACCAAATAGTAACTTCGTAGCAGGAAACGGCCGAACATTCGGCCGATACTACTTCAGAGTAGACTCCCTGGAGTGGAGACTCCGCATTGGCAAGCGTAGTGTGGGACGCCCCCCAGCTAGATGGATGGACGACCTTAAAAAGGTGGCTGGGATAGGCTGGACGCAGAAGGCGGAGGACAGGGTGTTGTGGCGCAGCCTGGGAGAGGCCTATGTCCAGTAGTGGACTGCGATAGGCTGAGTTGATTGATTGGATGTGGTTGTGGAAGCTCGTGGGGGCCAATAGCGTAAAGCCTCGTCCCCACTAGGAACATTTGTCGAGCGACATGTGTCCCCGGAGACATCGGGCGATGTCGGATGACATCGCCGCGACATTGTTGAAACTGTTCCTTGTCGCACAGTCGATGAAGAGTAGTGATAAGGAACAGTTTCAACAATGTCGCGGCGATGTCGTCCGACGTCGCCCGACATCGCCCGATGTCTCCGGGGACACATGTCGCTCGACAAATGTTCCTAGTGGGGACGAGGCTTTATACACTAACAATTGCTATGCCTTTCATTTTGATGTTGAGTAGACGAATTTTCCTCGCCAGTCAGATCCGCTACAACTTTTCGAGCTGGCTAATATTGTTATTACAGCTTATACTATTGTTTCTTGGTTCGTGCCGAAATGAAAAACAAACGAATTTCTTTATTTCTATTTCAGATTGATATGACTAAATAAATGTATGTGGGCGTATAACCCGACCCTGTACAGACACGGCCGGGGAATATAACCCCAGTTCAATCTGGCACCCGTCTGATAGACCGCCTAGACAGCCATGAGGGACTGACATTGGCTTGTGCTGTTAAGGTGCTTAGTATGTGATATTCTTATATATTTTTTAATAATATCCCTGTACATTTCACACAGCGCCATCTAGTCACAAGCTAAGCAACCTAATGCTTGTGTTATGGTAACAAGATGGCTGATAAACTACTAATATACATTTTTTTTTTTTTGTAAATACATACATATTACTTGCATTCTGACATAATAGCATAATCAGGGGTCCTCGAGAGGGAGTGGGTTGTAATCAGCCAAGCGGGCCCAGTGCGGGATGGTAGATGATGTGTCATGTTTTCGATTTATTGGTTCTGAGTCATGACGGTTTCCTCACGATGACTTCCTTCACCGTTTTGAGAGCAGTGGTGATGAAATAATTTACATAAAGTAAAGCGCCTGTCTGGGGGCCTACTCCGAAGTGGAAAGTGCGAATGTTCGGATCGGACCGACACATGGCCGAACCGAATATTATTGAAAAATGCGAAAAAAGTTCGGATCGGGTCAGTTGGGTCGGGACCATAGTCAGTAGGAGTGTAGGATCGGGACCGACCGAACCAAATAGTAATTTCGTAACAGGAAACGGCCGAACATTCGGCCGATACTACTTCGGAGTAGACCCCCAGGATTCGAACCCCCGGCCAACGACACGTACAGTCACGAGCACCAATATGTCAACACTTGGCTACTTTCAATTGCGATTTTTTCGTGACATAACGAATGCAACGTTGAAATACGATACATTACATAAACCTAAGACTTCGAAAATGCTATTGTTCGTAACAACATACAATTTCATTCAAAAATAAAGGAGTAAATCGCTTTTGAATAAAGCCGTGTGTATACATACTTTTGCTCGTGACTGTACGTCAGAGCCGTCACCACTGCCCTCCTCTCCTGCTGACTTAATAAATAATAATAATAATAATATCCCTGGACATTTCACACAGCGCCATCTAGTCCCAAGCTAAGCAACCTAATGCTTGTGTTATGGTAACAAGATGGCTGATAAACTACTTATATACATTTTTTTTGTAAATATGTACATACATATTATAGATAGAAAAACACCCAGACTCGTTACAAATACATGTAGGTCATACAAATATTTGTTCCGTGCGGGAATCGAACCCGCGACACGCAGCGCAGCAGTCAATCGCTTAACCACTGCGCCAACCGTGCCGTCGTTAATGGAACCAACATACTGTGTCAGGCAACAACTGTGTTTACCACAGCAGGGTCAGATGATGTTCTTACCTTGGGCATGCGGGTCATGCCGCCCACAAGCAGTACTTCGCCGATGTCAGCTCGCTGCACCTCAGCGTCCTGTAGGGCGCGCTGGCACGGAGCCACGGTACGCTTGATCAGGTCGCCGACTAACGATTCCAGTTTTGACCGGGTCATCTGTTGAGGAGAGGTATATGTTAGTAAATTATAAGATTTAGATAATGCTAATATTGTACACAACAAGAAATTACATTGGAAATTGTCTATTTATCTATTGATTAGCTTTTTGCCAGCAGTTTCCACTAGACCAACAAGGCTATTTTTGTAACGTCGATTAAAATGTATGTGAGCGTATAACCCGACCCTGTACAGACACGGCCGGGGAATATAACCCCAGTTCAATCTGGCACCCGTCTGATAGACCGCCTAGACAGCCATGAGGGACTGACATCGGCTTGTGCAGTTAAGGTGCTTAAGTCAGCTAGTGGAGTTTGATTTGCGCCCGGTAAACGACAATGAAGGATACAAGAAGACAAATCTTTGAAGGATAAAATCAGGAATGAATTTATCCGGAAAAGAACCGGAGTTACAGTCATAGCTTGCAGAGTAAGCAAACTGAAGCGACAGTGGGCTGGCCATGTATTTCGAAGGACCAATGGCCGGTGTAGCAGACGAGTCCTAGAGTGGAGACCGCGTATCCCGGTTCTTACCTTAAGGTTCATGTGCTTAGGTCCAGAAGCATCCATGGTCAGGTACGGAAGGTTGATGTCAGTCTGCAGGGAGCCGGACAGTTCGATCTTGGCCTTCTCAGCGGCCTCCTTCAGACGCTGCATGGCCATCGCATCCTTACGGATGTCTAAGCCTTGCTGTAAATGGGAAATCATCCAAACTAATATTATAAATGCGAAAGTAACTCTGTCTGTCTGTCTTTCTGTCTGTCTGTCTTTGCTTCACGCCTAAACTACTGAACCGATTTGTGTGAAATTTGGTACAGACATAGTTTGGAACTTGAGAATGGACATAGGATAGTTTTTATTGCAAAAAATATTTGGTATTAGGGTGGGAAGACTGGCAACATTCGAACTGTTTACATCCCCGCATTATTATAATTTGTAAATAATACATTCTAACACTTAAATTAGATAAAAAGTGGTGCAAAGTAGTGTAATGAGTATTTTGATGCAGTGATATTATTTGTGACAATTTAGACCCAGTGAAATAACAATTATGACAATAATATTATATGGGAACTATAATCAGTGATAAACAACAAATTGGTGTTTCAACTTTCAAAAAATCATTAATTCGTATATATCCGCAATAAATAAATGCGTTGAGTGACACTTATATTAACGCCAGTGAATAAAACCAATAAAATAAAAAACTTAATCACCGTTACGAAAAATATTTTTAAAACTGGACTTTGACCCTAAGTTAAATGTATGACAACTAGCGCCAAAAAGTCAAAAGCGGCAAATAGGCAAACTAAAAAGTACCGCTACTCGCCACCAGAGGGCAATAAATGATACCACAGTAAAAAAATATTTCGTTTTTGGTAGAAAAGTTACAAGTATGGCGGACGAAAATATTACACTTAGAAAAAAACCTGTCCCGTCTACGTCGTTCTCAGAGACGTCATTATTCGATGCCACAGTAATGAGTATGCCTGATACTTCACTGCAGGACAATGAATCCATTACTAAACTACAGGAAGAGATCAATGGGTTACGCGTTGAGTTGCAAAGCGCGAATCAAGAAATTGACAATTTGCTTAGCGAAAATGAAGAATTAAAGTCAGATCTAGAGAAATCTAATCGCGTTATAGAATTATACAAGAAAGTTGGTACAGGAAAGGCCAAGTGCTCCACGCCATCTTCAAAACGAAAGGTCTCAAATACAAAACCTCAAGTGCAAAGACTAACATCGACTCCAATTAAGAATAGCCTGGTAGATAAATCTAGCCAAACAGTAACTCAAACAAAGTCACAAAAGAAGACAAGGAAATCACAACCGTATTCGAAAAAACAAGAAATAATTAATACTTCAACGGAAGAACTAAATAACACAACAACACAGAAGGAAGGAAGTGATCCCCACCCTTCGATTCCCATAAAAAGAAAACTGTGCTTAGTAAGTGCGAATAAAAACAACCAAGTTTTGTCTACAGCTCAAGAGGTATTTAAAAACTTTCAAGTATGTCATTACCTCGCGCCAAATTGTGGTTTACTTCGACTTATTAAAGACTTGCACAAAAAAGTTGCTGACTATTCTTTGGATGACTATTGTGTAGTTTTGATTGGGGAAGAAGACTTTTTGCATACTGAAAATTATGTTAATATCATTATACAATTAAGGGAAACATTGATGACGGTACAGAATACAAACATTATCTTATGTGTTCCTACGTTCAAATTAAGTAATTACTCATTAATGTTTAATTGGCGTATAGAGACGTTTAATAATTTGTTACATCTAGATCTACAAACATATGCCTATGCAACTGCATTTGATTCTAATTTAAATCTTTGTTATGACTTTACTATGTTCTCTAAATTCAATAAAAAAATTAATGACTATGGTCTGCGTAAAATTTTTCAAAATTTATTATTAACTTTAACAGAGATATCATCAACCCAATGTAAATCTTCCGCAGACGAAACAAATTGTGAATATGAAAACTTTTTTCGTGTATAAAAATGTTAATATTCTACATCAAAATATTAATGGTCTTCTGAACAAATCTCATTTATTTACTGTCGCACTTAGTGAATTACTCAATATAGGAAAAATAATTGATGTACTATGTTTTTCGGAGCACAATATGATATTATCTGATGTTAACTTGTTACATATTCCTAATTTTACACTTGCTGCGTATTTCTCTCGGAAATCCAGACACGGCGGTACATGTATAATGATACGAAACGGAATTAAGTATAGACCATTGGAGTCCGTGGAAAGATACTGTATTCCTAATATAATTGAATGTTGTGCAGTAGAACTCACTGACCACAACCTCATTGTGATGTGTATCTATCGGAGCCCACATAGCAGTAACGTAAAGAGTAAACTTGAGGTATTTTTCAATAACCTTACTATTCTCTTGAATTCTTTTTCGTTACACAAAAACAAAAAACTTATTCTATGTGGTGATTTCAACATTGATCTTTTAAAAAAGACTACATATTCAGATCAATTCAAGTATCTTCTGGCGGGTTACAATCTCAAATTGGAAATAAAAGTTCCAACCAGACTAGGCAGTGGGACTTGCATAGACAACATTATTCACAATGTACGAGGATCAAATGGAGAAATCTTAGAGCTAGCAGTATCCGATCATACGGCACAATTTTTAAAATGTCCAGTTAGACAAACATGCATATTAAATTACTGGTTCTCAACTAAACGAGATTACTCAAAAGAAAATGTTCAAAAATTCATAAACAACATCAAAGCTATCACCTTTTCTGACGTATACGAGGAAACGGATCCCGCTAAGGCATTTAAATTATTTTATGATCTGTTTAAGTTGCTCTATGATTTATGTTTTCCAAGTATAAAAATACGGATTTCGACTAAAGAAAAAGCAAAATGGATTAGTCGTGGCATTAGGATTTGCAGTAAGAGAAAAAGAGAATTGCTATGGAAATACCGGTCATTACCAAATAAGGAAAATAAAACAAACTTTAAACATCTTTCCATTCGGCTGAAAAAAGTAATAAATCTCACACAGAGAGCCCATAATAATCGTCTCATACATTCGGCTCAAAATCTTTGCAAAGCAACATGGAAAGTGATAAATATAAACAAGAATAAACATAATTTGCCAGAGGAAACCATAGAAAAAATTAAATCAAACGACAAAATCTTAAATAATCCTGTTGAAATAGCACAAGCTTTTAATAATTATTTTGTGGATCAAGTAAAACCAGTGACTAATTCAGACATTTATAAAAATAAACATAAAATAAGCAGTACTATTAGTTCTATGTTTATGTCACCTACAATACCGCTAGAAATACACAAAATTATTATGTCGTTAAAGAATACATCTAGCACTGGGTACGATGATATAAGTACAAGCATTATTAAACAGGTATCCACAATGATTGCTCCTGTGCTGAGTCATATTATCAATATGTGTATATGTCATGGTCACTTTCCAGAGGAATTAAAAATAACAATTATAAAACCACTCTTCAAGAAAGGCAACAGAGAAGATATGTCTTGCTACAGACCCATTGCGTTAGTACCGATATTCTCAAAAATATTTGAGAAAGCAATATATTTTCAACTTACCTCATACTTTGAGAAAAACTCCCTTTTTGTCGATAACCAGAAAGGTTTTAGAAAAAAAAGATCTATTGACATGGCCATCTACGATTTCTTACATATGGTTACCGGCAGAGTGGATAAGAGACTACCAACTCTTGCGCTTTATATGGACATGTCAAAAGCTTTTGATCGTGTAGACCATAAAACACTAATAAGTAAACTTAATGCGTATGGCATAAGAGGAAATATATCAAATTTAATAGAATCTTATCTCTGTAATAGGCAGCAAATAACTACAATCAGTAGAATTTCCAAAAAATCCTTAATTAACCATAAATCTAACTTGAGAACGGTAAATTATGGAGTACCACAAGGTAGTGTACTGGGGCCACTCCTATTTATTATTTATATTAACGACTTTCCGACAGCATCATCATATCCTATGACAATGTTTGCAGATGACAGCACTTTACTTTTCAATTGTGACGACGTGAGTAAAATAGAGCCTGAGATTAATTCTACACTGCTATCAGTTGTGAATTGGCTACAAAATAATAATTTGGTTGTAAATCTTGACAAAACAGTATTAATGAAGTTTCAACAGAGAGTTAATTACAATCTAGACTTAAATATTAAATACAAGGACAAAATTATTAATGAAACAAATGAGACTAAATTTCTTGGACTAAACATAGAAAACACTTTAAAATGGAATTCCCATATTGATAAAGTATGCAGTAAGCTTAACCAACAATCCTATGCTTTGCATATGTTAAGTAAAACGGCCAATCGAGCAACAGTTTTAACGGCTTACCATGGTTTAGTAGCCTCAACATTGAGATACGGAATTATATTTTGGGGGAATGCCACGGGTAAAGAAATGGTATTTAAGTGCCAAAAGAGGTGCATTAGAGCTATCTACAATTTAAAGACAACAGAGAGCTGCAAACCGTTTTTTAAAAGTACAAAAATATTAACGATGCCCTCGCTGTACATATATGAAACGTCTATGTTCGTCAAAAATAATTTGCATAAATTTGCTCGAGTAACTAGTCAGCGCCGTTGTGATCGGTTACAAACAGTTGGGTCTAGAACTGCGCTATATGGAAATAGTATCTTTGTAATGGCACCAAGGGTCTATAATAAATTACCAAAATGTATAAGGAGTGAAGATATTATCCGCAAATTCAAAAGAAAATTGTATTTATTTTTGTTAGATAAGACGTACTACTCCATAGAAGAATTTTTAAATGATAAAATGTGACATTATTAACAATACAATTAACCTTTGACATGCATGTAAAAATAAATTATAATTGATTAATTGATATGTACCATTTATTCGTATTTTGATTTAATTGACATTATTTACTTGAACTTGACTTTTTACTGTATAAATTCAGACTTATTACTAAAAAATGAATAGATTTGTACACCAATTTCATTGGTAGGACATAGAGATCAACTAAACTGTATTGTATACATAACACCTTTATTGTAATACCTATGTTCACAAATAAAGTTTGATTTGATTTGATTTGATTTGATTTGAAATAAAATAAAAAATAAAATTTATTCCGGACATACAGCGCCATCTATTGGTCAAGAGTCGGCATCAATTCAGTACTGAAAATTCATCGGAAAAATGTAAATAAATAGTAAAAAGGTATGAAAATCCAAACTAATCTGCCGGAAGTCACTATTCCACGCGAACGAAGTCGCGGGCAAAAGCTAGTGTTTAGATAAAGGAAGTCTTTCGTTAAAAACATTACACTCTTAATGAGCTTGGCTACAGGCCAGTAACAGTATTTGACAAAGAAGCCAACCTGCAGGATAATTGCGTAACACACTGCATTGCGCTATTTACGCAGTCGAGATGACGAATTTTTTAAACATATGAAGATTTTGAAGGACAGCAATTACGCATTTCCTTCAATATCCTTTGAATTGTGATTGAAAAGTGTGTTACACAATTGGGGTTGCTGGGTGTAATTATAAGCCATGGACTACGAAATTATGCTTTTCTGAACAACTGAATGTGTTATATAAGTTTTACAAGTAGATCTAGCAATGCGATAAACAATTAGGTGATGATTTTTTAGATCAACATTTAAAATGATTGTCACTGTAGTCATTGATAGTTAAATTTTGTTGTTTTTCTGGTTAAGAAATACCAGTGACCAAGTCTCATTTCAAGATCAGCTTAACCTTTTCGCCGCCAACGTACACAAAACGCAATGCCTCGCCGAGCGCCAAGCTATAAATGTATAACTAAATATACAGTAAACAGTAGTGATGGGAATATCGTCATATCGATGAATAAGATATTGTACGCGTAAAGTTAAGATTTAAAGTTGATTTTACGAATATAAATAAAAACTGATTAAATATTTCCAGATTTGTTTTATTTCACAGTATCCTTAATAAGAAAAAACAGTATAAATTATGAGTATCAAAGAAACTAATACATAACTCAATTAGAACTATAAGGAATGGGGTACATCTCTATTTGTTTCATGATCTCATTCTTTAACTTCATATCAAGTTATTGGCACTGAGGGCACGTTGAATTCGATTCTGATCAGGGATGGGGTCTATGGTCTTTCTTTCTTCTATTTTTGTTTATTCCTGTGTTTTTTTTAATAACTTCAGTCAACGTTTTTTACCGTAGGTATCTAAGTGGCAGAATTTTTAATTGTTTTTAAAGTGTTTTTTGAAATGGAAAGTAAGTATATATTTAAATTCTATCACGCTTGTAGCCGTGTACTTATCAAAGCATTGTTAGGGTTCCGTAGCCAACGGAACCCTTATGGATTCGTCATGTCTGTCTGTCTGTCTGTCTGTCCGTCCGTATGTCACAGCCGCTTTTTTCCGAAACTATAAGAGCTATACTGTTGAAACTTGGTAAGTAGATGTATTCTGTGAACCGCATTTAAGATTTTCACACAAAAATAGAAAAAAAACAATAAATTTTGGGGGTCCCCATACTTAGAACTGAAACTCAAATTTTTTTTTTTCATCAAACCCATACGTGTGGGGTATCTATGGATAGGTCTTCAAAAATGATATTGAGGTTTCTAATATCATTTTTTTCTAAACTGAATAGTTTGCGCGAGAGACACTTCCAAAGTGGTAAAATGTGTCCCCCCCCCCCTGTAACTTCTAAAATAAGAGAATGATAAAACTAAAAAAAATATATGATGTACATTACCATATAAACTTCCACCGAAAATTGGTTTGAACGAGATCTAGTGAGTAGTTTTTTTTTAATACGTCATAAATCGTAACGTACCGGAACCCTTCATGGGCGAGTCCGACTCGCACTTGGCCGGTTTTTTTTAAGTGTTGTTTCTGTTCTTTTCTTAACTCATGTATCGGTACCGTTTACCCATCTGCGCGCGGGGGACACCGCGCACAGATTGCGTTTCTCTATTTACCCACGACGGAACGGAGCAGGTATATGCGTTTAGGGTGAGAGATGTTTGTGTTTTATCTTCAGAATTATCTTCTGGTTCAATGTTCTCCACAAAATACTCCGAGTCCGATTCCACACCTTGCAAAATTTTTAAAAGTTCGTCCGAATCAAGTTCTTCACTCATTTTTCTATTTGTTTCGTAGTGAAAGAAAGAAAGAAAGATGCGTGCGCGCGAATCCGATTTTGTGCTGCACTATGCCAAAGTGACCTTGACAGCCGCACGCCTATGACGTCACTGACCAACTTCTATAGTAGTTCGTGGCACTCGGTGGCGCACAGGGGCATAGACGACCAATTGTTTTGTAGAGATGGGAAAATAACTATCGACAAGAATTGGTAACAACTTTATAATTACGTATCGGCATCTACCTGAAGGTCGAAATTCATCTACTATCCTTTGTAATGAAGTAGATAACTAAGTTCATATTTTATTGACCTCAAATTGTTTTCGATATTCGTAACTTTCTGTATTTATAAATATTTCAATGGTGAAATCAACCTTTCACGGCACATCACTGGCCAACTTGATATGAAGTGATTGGCGTTCTGAGGAAAGTAACAAAATTCGGAGTTTCTGTTTTTGCCGATTTTAGGACAAACTAGGGCTTATTTTGTGTAGAAAAATAAAAAACAGGGTAGTAGACAGTGCTATCTTAAATAATAAAATTAAACAAAGCTTTTAATCACAGTAAATTTATTTTAATAAGATAGTTAAAATGAACAACTTCTATAGAAGTTGTGGCGCTGGTGGCACGAAAATCCCGAACTTCTATAGAAGTGCTTGGCGGTGAAAAGGTTAAAAATATAATGTTCCACGGTTTCTAGGAAAGCCGCGTGCAAGGTGCACGCGACTAGCTGGTACCGTGACTACTCTCGCACCACTGCAAAAGTGTACCGCGCACTGGCGCGGACACCGATCGGCGGTGCTTATGCTAAGACTAAGGGCCGATTTTACCAACTGGCACATAATTTTATCCGAGGAATAATTTAAAAAAATCTAAATATTTTATTTCACATAAACCAACATGGGCACTTATGAAACGTCAGAAGCTAGGTGCACGGTTCCAATTGGTCGTTTCCTATGGAGAAGAGCCGGCAAGAAACTCCACGGTTACTCTTTTGATAAAAACTTTTTTGCAAAAAAAAAATCAACCGGCTTCCAAAAACGACACTACAAAGTGAAAAATAACTTTAATTTCGGAAGTCGGTGTCGCTGGGTTTACATTTTCGTTGTTTGCTCGTCGTAGCGTGATGTTAGATAGCCTATAAGCTTACTCAAGAATTTGTCTATAAAATGCAATAAGATTTTTCTTTTAATCTGACCAGTATTTCCGGAGATTACCCCCTACATACATACAAACTTTTATCTCTTTATAATATTAGTATAAATATAACGTTGAAAGATAACAATAAAACCATGTGGTACTCACGTCACGTTTAAACTCGTCCACCAAGAAGTTCACGATGACATTGTCGAAGTCTTCTCCGCCGAGCAAGGTGTCTCCATTGGTGCTCTTCACTTCGAACACGCCCTTCTGAATCTCAAGCACCGAGATATCGAAGGTACCGCCTCCCAAGTCGTATACGGCGATGCTGGAGAGAAATGGTGGGGTAAATTTTTCGTTTGAAATTTTTCTGAACAGTTTTGAAAGGTCAAAATGGGTTTTCTGTAATTACGATCACTAGGTGGCAGCACTGAGACGACAGGTCCAGACACCTGTCAAAAGTGTTTAAGCGCCTATAATATTTTCTATAGTCGTGTCTGAACGTTGAACGAATGAACGAATGATGAATGTCATCATATATTTTATATTCATTGTCAAAATGGCGCCAACCGGTGACGTGAATTTTCAATGACGAAACTTCACAGACGCGATGGATATTGATATCAGAGGGGCAATTCTCGTAATTATAAGGCCGTTCACAGTCTGATCTGTCTCAATCTGTCAAAAAATACTTCTAATATTTCCCTACATTTTGACAAGTTTTTGACATTTGTTTGTCGCTGAGATGAGACTGCGACGACTATATTTTGAACGTTTTAAATTACGAGAATTGGCCTTCAGATGCTGATGAACCAAAAAAATGATGGACAATCATTTAAAAAAATAAATCCACTTCTAAACAAGTCGACAGCATCAGTGGTTCCCGAAATAAGCGGTGACAGACAGAGGAAGTGGCACCATGGGACTAACCACCCTTATTCAGCTCTGTTCAGCTTTAGTCCATAGAAAACAACGATTTTGTATGGAATGCGTACGCATCCGTTCAGCTTTACGGATGCGTACGCATTCCATACTTTCTTTGTTTTTTCTTTTTTCGATTCTTTGATTTTAATTACACTGAGTTATATGAAGAACACTGATTATAAGTAAATAGAAAGAAAATGTAATGTACCACGGTTTCTAGGAAAGCGGCGAGCAAGGTGCACGCGACTAGCTGGTACCGTGACTACTCTCGCACCGCTGCAAAAGTGTACCGCGCACTGGCGCGGACACCGATCGGCGGTGCTTTATGTTTAGATTAATTATCCAAAAGGTGTTAACAATACGTATTTTTTCGTTTTATTATGATCTCAAACTCAAAACATTCATTTTCTTATTCAATTAATTCATTTTCTTTTTTTATTCAATTAAACAGTTTACAGAGTTGTGATTTTAAAGAGTCTGTGAGTTAGTCGAAAAAATGCCCATTCCAAAACTTAGATCTTCATGAAGAAGAACGGGTAAGAAACTCCAAGGACACTCTTTTAAGTAAAGATATTTCATTTTAATATATGCCTGTGAAGTTTCGCCAGCCAATTTAATTTGACCCTGAACAAAATGATGGTATGTGGTTGTTACAAACAAACTAACACCAACACCCTAATCACGTAACACACATTTTTAAGGATATTGCTAAGCCATTGTTCATATTTTCGGAAACTGTGTCTCCTCAACAACGTAAATAACGCAATTAATATTGTTGAACTGGCGGCACCCTAATTGCGTAACACACGATCAATCGGAATCTGAATCGTTTTGAAGCAAATTGCTAATCCATTGCTTCATAAGTTCGAAATATTTGTCTGCTCAACACGTAAATAACGCAATGAATGTTGTTGAACTGTCAAAATGAAACCGATTCCGATTGATCGTGTGTTACGCAATTAGGGTGTGGGTTGTTTCACGTCCTCTTGAAGCGAAACAATGCGCCCGAACAGTAGCAAAAATGGGTTAGCGTCAAAAATGGCGCTAACTATCGTCAAACCAAAAAAAGCGTTGTTTCAAATTATAATTACGTACGTAAACCAAAACGACGACGACGACGTCAAAATAACGAGTACGTAATCGTTTTATTTGACGTACGTATGTTACGTTAACCAACCGTTTGAAACAACCGGCCTTTGGTGTGTTACGCAATTACCCCGCAGGTTCAGATAATAAAGATATCATGATACTTACATTTTGTCGTCAGTCTTGTCCATGCCGTAAGCGAGGGCGGCCGCAGTCGGTTCGTTGATCACTCTCAACACGTTCAAACCAGAGATTTGACCTGTTGACAACATGTTTGTGTTAAAAATATTGCTGTCTCATTGTCATTACAATGCAAGTTCTTTGCAAGTTCAATGCAAGTGCTTTCGAGCCAGTTGTTTTATTTCGAACCTTATTCTGACTGAGGTAAAGTTTCTTATAGAAAATTGACAACTAAACTAAGGCAAGTCTTTTTAATTCCCTTTTTGTAAAGAACTAACTTTATAGGAATAAAGGTCGAAGTTAAATGTTTTCATCAGTTTTTCATCCTTATGCATATCTGTTTTATTAGTAAGTAAGTAAATCATTTATTTGCGTAAAACATGGTATACATTGATGTTAATATTATTACAGTAGCTCAACATGTTTCGCTAAGATATAACATAGCATGCAAAAAAAAAACTATTTTGACAAAAGGAATCAACATCTCACATCCATAAAATCTTTTAAACTGTAACAATTACATTCAATAAGCCACTTGTGTAATTCTGTCTTAAATTTCCTCGAGTTCAATATTTTAAAGCGACACTTGAGAGCACTGATGAAAAAATTGGGAAGAAAATGCAATGTACCACGGTTTCTAGGAAAGCAGCGCGCAAGGTGCACGCGACTAGCTGGTACCGCGACTACTCTCGCACCGCTGCAAAAGTGTACCGCGCACTGGCGCGGACACCGATCGGCGGTGCTTAGAACTTACTATTACTACTTTTTATTTATTTCTGAGGTCTGCAGGTAAACTCTCAACATCTACCTATTGATTCGACGAAGTTATCTTGACCTACATATTTAAAAGCTAAGTTAATGTCTTATAACTCAAGTTTAATAAAAACTAAATGTATCCTGATATCGAACTGACAGCTCTATTGAATAGAGGACTTTCAGTTACCTCAGAAATCGGTCAAAATAACTCTTAAGTGTTTCATTTTGTCAATAATTAAACACAGAAAATTGAAGATTTGATGTTATGATGTGAGATGGGGTTATTTTATTTTAGACTATATTTTAATATGCACAAGATTAATATTTCTAACAAAAGAACAGTCTCATATTGTCAAAAAACAAAATGGATATACACTTATACAGCTTTGAATTGTCTAGAAAAGTTGAATTTTTGTGGGAATCATTTGCGATGCATGCCTCATGCTGTCTGCGACTCAATCCTCCTTCGCCACGTTTTTACTCAAACTCTCTATTTCAATTCAGAAAGATGAAGCTCGTTTCCCAATAAAAGCGTAGTAGGTTCCTTATTAACTACAGTGTTAAAACAGCGTCCACGCACCTGCATCCTTCGTAGCTTGTCTCTGCGAGTCGTTGAAGTAAGCCGGCACGGTGATAACAGCGTTCTTGACGGAAGTGTTCAGGTAGGCTTCAGCAGTCTCCTTCATCTTCACCAGAACAAACGCTCCAATTTGAGATGGAGAGTACACTTTACCGTCACTGCCTGTAGGAGAAAATGATGGAGTTTAGTTTATTTTATGACAAGCTCGGCCAAAGGTTTTGGTGGGTTCAAGATAAGTCGCCGACTGTCATTCGTGGATCTTTGACAGTCGTTACGAGTAGTCAGAAGCCCTGAAAATCTGACAGTCTTACTATGGGGTATTGTGCAACCTAGTAACAGAGTTCTGGAGGCAGTCTCGCTCCATGTATCATACTGGTATTCAGCTGCATCCGGTTAGACTGGAAGTCGATCACAACATGAAAATGTTGAGCAAATGATGTTATTTGACGACAAATAAGCAGGTGGATTGGCTGATGGTAACTCGCCAGTGACGCCCATGGACAGCAATAATACCAGAGGCATTATAAGGGTGTTACCATCCCAAAAACGAAGCTGAACCCAGTCCACTGCTGATCCTCACCTCGTCAAGCATAAACAAGTATTGTGTTAGTATTTCCCCGGACGCGCTTTTTCACAAAGTTTTTTAGTAAGTGTGGAATAAATAAAAAGGTAATGTTCCACGGTTTCTAGGAAAGCGGCGTGCATGTGGCACACGACTAGCTGGTACCGCGACTACTCTCGCACCGCTGCAAAAGTGTACCGCGCACTGGCGCGGACACCGATCGGCGGTGCTTATCAAGAAGCCAAAATCAACAGGAGAACCAGTGTAATTTGCCCGATGGGATACATCCAAACGGTTACTCTTGAAATCTAAAGGTTTCCAGAAATGAAAAGGGCATAATCATATCATAATCCCCCTGTTGGGACACAGGCCTCCTCTCAGTGAGAGGGAGTGGGCCGTAATCCACCACGCGGGCCCAGTACGGGTTGGTAGATGTCACATGTCTTCGAATGTTTGGTTCTAGGACATGCCGGTTTCCTCACTGTATGTTTTCTTTACTGTTTTGAGAGCAGTGGTGATAAATAATTTACACAAAGTAAAGCGATTGTCTGGGTTCGAACCTACGACTTACAATTCTTAAGTCGTCCGTTCCCACTGGGTCACAACTGCTCAGTGGTACCCTTTAGTGGTAAACGAGAAGGTATGGTAGCCTTTTCATGGAACTTATAACAGGCAAAATGTAGTTAGCGCTATACAGCTCTGGCTCTGCCAATCCCTTCTGAGGAAACAACCGTTATGTTCTTCAATCAATAATAGTACTAGATTCCCGATAAGCGCTTCAAAAACGGCCCGAAAAATAAGACCACAAATACTTTTGTGGTCTTATTACAAATTAGTATGTTTTTAACCTTATTATTTAGACTTTAAGTTTCATTTTAGAATAAATGGCTGAAAGTTTAAAAATAGAATGATTTTATTTTCAACCGACATTTTAAATATATTTTGCAATGGTAATTAAACTTTATGTTTAAGCATTAAGGTTTATAATAAACTGAAGTTGTTAATATTATTAAACTTTTTCTAAGAAATGTAGATGTTTACGTGTGTGCAAACGTGGCCACTTGAGCGACTGATTTTTGTTCCTGATCCTTAATCTAGTACTATTATTGATCGAAGGTTATGTTAAACTAATTGATAACTTACCCTGCACCCAAGCATCTCCATTCGAAGCCCGGACAACCTTATAAGAAAGATTCTTCATATCCTTCTGAACTTCGGGGTCGTCGAACCGTCTCCCAATAAGTCGCTTGGTGGCGTAGAAAGTGTTGCCACTGTTGGTGACAGCTTGGCGCTTGGCTGGCATGCCCACTAGGCGCTCGCCCTCCTTGCTGAAGGCAACGTGGGAGGGGGTGGTGCGGGAACCTTCGCTGTTCTCCACGACCTGTAGGACAAAACGATAGCTTTGGTGAATGGCAATTACTTTAGGTTTCAAGTTGGAAAGCATTCTGGTAATCTATACTTATGTATAATCAAGCTGAAGAGTTTGTTTTTTTGAACACGCTAATCTCGGGAACTACTTGTCGGATTTGAAACTTTTTTTTTTGTGTTTAAAGGATGTGAATGTGTGTAAGCGCAGATGCTCTTATCTTACCTTACCTTCCGTGACAATATCGAAGTCGGAAATGTGTGTGTTATGTGCTAACGCTACACGTTTTCGCGCACACATTCACAGCGTGTTTGTACACTTGGTTACCACAAGTAAAGTGCGCGTCGCTTCGTGAAATAAAAATCCCACAAAAACATTTCATGTTAAATGTTGCCAAGACGAGACCATGTAGCTCGCACTGTCAAAAAGTAACCAGATCTCATTTAGAGCCAAGCTTCTAACTCTACAAGGCCTAACTTTGCAAACTCTACACCTTAGTCAAAATATGTGGCTTGGCCATTTCGCTACATTCACATGAGCGTAAGGTGAAAAACTGTTATACAATGGTTCTTGTAGTAACGAAACGCAACGCAACGCAATTGAAACTTTTTATATAGGTTTAATAAGTCAACCACTGACATCATATCCCGATTTTTTTTTATCTGGTATAATCCAAACCCAAGTTAAGAAGGTTCAAAAATACGACGAAGTGCTTCGAGAAAAGGTAGGTAGTGCCCTTGCGCTTCGCTTGGCTCGTCTTGGCGGGGGCACTCCCGTGCCCCCAGATGACTGTCTTCTCTTCATCGCCATGCCTTTTTTTTTGGTCTGGGTAATCGTCAAATGCCCTCTCCCGCTCTGTGCTGAGCGGAAGGGCGTGTCAGACTTACTGACTAAAACCCACCCGTGTTCCTTCAGTTGCCTGTTCCAGGGGCCACGGTATCTTTTTTTTTCAGCTTGAGTACCTACGTATAGTTTTTATTATATTTGTTGGTATATTGGGGTGGCTAGCTGACATATTATTGCAAGTAATTTAATTTTATGTTATGTGCCTTGTAATGTTAATTACTTAACGCCTAGTATTGTATAATATCAAGTATTTTATAACTGAACAGACAGCTGTGCTGCTGGGGAGTTTGTTGCGCCACTTCTTCTTCCCAGCGATAGCACTAGGAAGTGGTGACGTTCGAAAAGTGCTGATTCTCAGCCTAATTTGAATAAATGACTTTTGATTTTTTTCGAACAACCCGCAGCCCTGGCGGTTCATCGCCATGCCTAAGACGGTAGAAATCTTTCAACAATTTGTCATTTTTTCTATTCTTCTATCGACAAAACCAGTTCCTATGGTGGTCATACTACGCCCGCTGGCTACAAAGATATTCTTTAAAGTGACGCCTCTCTGACGCAGTCTAGCATTATCTGTCATAGTGATAACCGAATTATCAAAATAGGAGATTCGAGATAAAAATTACGTAACACAAAAATGTGCCGCGGTTTCTAGGAAAGCCGCGTGCAAGGGGCACGCGACTAGCTGGTACCGCGACTACTCTCGCACCGCTGCAAGTGTACCGCGCACTGGCGTGGACACCGATCGGCGGTGCTTACACTAAGTTAAGCCTAAGTTTTTGAAACCTATTGAAATTTGATTAGATGATTGTATCGTGGTGACAATAGCTAAGGCGTACTACACATTTGTCCGACTCGAACAAATGTGTAGTACGCCTTAGCTATTGTCACCACGATACAATCATCAAACCTGGGGGCCTACTCCGAAGTGCAAAGTGCGAATGTTCGGACCGAACCGACATATGGCCGAACCGAATATTATTGAAAAATGCGAAAAAAAGTTTGGATCGGCTCAGTTGGGTCAGGATCATAGTCAATATTCAAAAGAGTGTAGGAGTGTAATATTGGAATCGACCGAACCAAATAGTAACTTTGTAGCTGGAAACGGCCGAACATTCGGCCGATACTACTTCGGAGTAGACCCCCAGGGCGGCAACATCGAATATAATTATGGTAATTTATGTTTGGGTAAAAAACCGCTTGGCTTAACCCGTATTGTGCCGAGCCGACCCGAACATGATTCAGCCAGGGGAAATGCCAAACGGATTACGCCTTTTTTTTATTGCAACATGGGCCTTCCATTGACCTCGATCTCGCCTGGTGTAAAGCGAAGGGCGAGGTGTACGATGGAACGTCTTTTCTGATGCGCACAGCTAAGGAGTGGAATCGTCTGCCTGCGTCTGCATTCCCGAGTTCATACAACCCGAATCTCTTCAAGGCGAGAGTGAATAGGCTTCTTCTGGGCAAGCTAGTTCCACCGTAGATCTCATCCCTGCCTATGGGCTGGATTGAGGTCAAGAGTGAGCCCATTATCAATAAAAAGAACGAGCAAGCCTAGAAGATGTCATTTCACTCTTGCTTTGAAAGCTGACGGGTTATTCGTTGAAGGGAACACAGATGCTGGCAGAGTACCACACTTAGGCTGTGCACATAAAAAATGTGGAGAAGCGCTAAGGGTTACGAGCTGAATGAAAGCCGAATATGTGTAGTTTTTTTTTTGGAACGAAGTTCCTTGTCGCGCGTTGCGAAAGGGGGCTAGACGGAAAAAATTATGACCAAAAGTTGGAACGACACTTTTTGCTATAGTTGTTAGCCGTGTGGCGTGCGCGTGTTTCTCTCTCTCTCTCTTATAGAAAGCAAGCCAGTTTTTTTTTATTTGTTAATAATAAAAAAAATATTATTATAACTTAAAAAAAATAAAATTTTATTACAATTCCTTCACTAATTAATCGAAAGGAACTTCGTTCCATCCGGGTGGTAATCCCTTGACACCTCACAAGATTTTTTTAAATTTTTTTTTTACTGCCGAATAAATTCACTCCCTAACGTGTAATTTGACAGCTGATTTACAGAAAAACTTTTCAGATACCTTAGTTTAATTCAGATAACAAAGCTTGACAAATAATTACGACTATTAGAAATTGTTCTAAAATGACAGATTGCCTTAAAAATAAGTGCACACGGCTACACGTCAAGCTATACAAAACCAGTTTGTCTTGGCCTCACTTTGTATGATATTTTCTCACAATGAACGGTCAGCCAATACTGGCTTTGCATAGCTTGATGTGTAGCCGTGTGTATAAAAAATACTGTCAATTCATCATTTCATGAACATCTATTATTCGTTTGTAGTATTTAATAAAAATATTGCTTCTTCTTCAAGGTCCAATGATTACCTTGAGGGTAGTATTATGTTGCATAATATTGGAATATAAAATAAAGTCTGTTTTCGTCGGTCTGTGAGACTGCTTAGAGCTTCTAAACTACACAAAGGATTTCCATGCAGTTTTCACCATGATTTACAGCATTTATATGATGTTTATAAGTGACCTTGGTATTAAAATCAATCGTTTCTGAATCTGAGATATGGAATAATTTCAAACAGAACTGCAGAAGTATCTTTAAGTTTTTCGCAGTATTTTCGAGCAATACCATGAAATATAATCTTACTTTTGCAGCCGGCAAAATCAATACTGCACAGCACATTCGTTTAATCATCCCGATTATGGAACTCTTCACTGTGCGTGGTCTGACACGCACTTGGCCGGTTTCGCGTTCACGCAAGAAACCGGCCAAGATGAATGGATTTTGATGATGGATTTTTGTTTGTGTCGAATCATATGTTGCAATGGTTTATTTTATTTCTTGTTTTGATTTTTGTTTTTATTTATTTATGTTTAATTGCATGCTGCACTTGTATGTCACACGTCAGTGCCGGCTGCCGCTGAAAACCAGCGCTGGGGCTCGGTCTCGTATAGGGTCTTAGCATTATGCTGAGCGATGGCCGTTTAGCGTGAATGTGACGCATCTTTACCCCCAACTTGTTTTTTTTTTGTGTGTTTATGTCCTTATTTTTATGCGTCATGTTTGCCGCAAATAAATGCTTTTTCTTTCTTTCTTTGCAAGGGCTCAAAACATGCTGAATTAAAATGTTTTCTTGTAATAAGTGCTTACCTTGGGTGTCTTGCCCTCCATGACGGCAACGCAAGAGTTGGTGGTACCCAAGTCGATACCGATGACAGCGCCGCGAACGCCCTCCGACCTAAGTACATAAGAAATCGTTGATAACTTGATTTTGTGATTACATCATGTCTCATTGGTACCTACAGGTTACCTGGGAAATTTGAGGTTTTTTTTGACAGATCGAGACTGAGATCAGACTGTGAACGTTCTTAGAATTACGAGAATTGCCCCTCTGTTACCATGGATTCAGTACAGTCACGAGCAAAAGTATGTATACACTCGGCTTTATTCAAAACCGATATACACCTTTATATTTTAGTGAAATTGTGTATTGTTACGAGCATAGCATTTTGGAACTCATAGGTTTATGTAATGTGTCGTATTTCAACGTTGCGTTAGTTATTTCACGAAAAAATCTCAATTGAAAGTTGCCAAGTGTTGACATATTGGTGCTCGTGACTGTACACGATTCCAAAGCGTTAAAATTCGTAAGTTATTAAAAAAGAATTTGCTGTTCCATCGAGTAGGTATTTTACCATGAAACAGCAGATTTTCTGCGCTAGGGGGGGGGGGGGGGGGTTAGGTCTCTAGAATCATGTGAAAATTCATGGTTTCAGTTTTTGATGCCACCCTGTAAAAGTTGGTTGCAAGCCAAGGGGCATGCGCGGACACCGATCGGCGGTGCTTTAAAACGTATAAGTTCTCAGTAAAAACCTGGAGTCTAGATTTGAGCCAGTTTAATGGCATTAGGTTCACAAGACACACACACAACTCTACTTGACTCGCAAAGTACAATCGCAAAACATCTCTATATTTATCTGAATGTGAAAAAGTAATTCTATAAGTACTTCCCAAGTTAATGTAAGGTTATTTGTTTGCAAATTTTTGTCATAATTAATTTTTTGTTAGTATTTAATTGACATTATAATGTAATTTAGTATTAGTGTAATTAGCATAGATATAAGCGATTTGGTGTTAAATGTAAGCTTATAGTTGACAACCAGCGTCAGGCACTAGCTGTCTGGCATTTTTGCTGAACTGGACCTTTTTGGCGCAGCCGTGAGGCACACTTTCCTTCGATTTTCTTACATCGGACTTCACACTTTTATTTAATCTCTTATTTTTTTTTATTGTTTGTTTTGTCTGATGTATGTACCTGGTGTATTGTGTGTCTTTTAGTTTGTGTCTTTCTTTCTTCTTTCTTTCTATATTTAATGAATAAATGAATGAACAGTTAAGAAGCTTCTAGACTTTTTTGGTTTCATTCCTAACAGCATTTACTGTGATGAAATTCTGAATGATGAAATACAGTAAATAATTTTGAAATAGCTGCTCTTCTGAAACCTGTTCAAAGTTGTGCTACTGCAACCTTTTACAAATGTTGGATAGTTGTTATACAAATCAAAATTAGATCATCTGCCTGCCTTCTTTCCCAACTATGTTGGGGTCGGCTTCCAGTCTATCCGGATGCAGCTGAATACCAGTATTTTACATTGAGCAACTGCCTATATAACCTCCACAATCCATTTATCGGTAATGCAATACCAAATCAAATCAGATATCATAATTTTATTCAAATATTGCATTTCAAAGTTCAGCTTTGAGGTTATAACTTAAAGTACAAGAATACAGCTACCTATATATTTTTAATATTTACACATTTTGTGAGTTAGTAAAGCCCCGCCGGCTTGAGGCTAAGTAATAACAGCCGCATGGGTCGATCGATTAGGTTAAGCTACGCTTACCGCGGTTAGTCCATGGATGGGTGACCATCTTTACATACCAAGACCCTTCCATGCCTCGGAAAGCATGTTAAACCGTTAATTCCAGATGTCATTCTTTGGTCGTTACGGATCGTCAGAAGCCCGAAAGTCTGACAATCAGTCTTACTGAGGGTTTTCATGTTACCCAGTAACTGGGTTGTGGAGGTCAGATAGGCAGATGGCATTTTGTAAGTCAGTTTTAACTTGTAAAAGCTTGGAGAGCTAAGCGGTTTATCAGCTGATTAATTCCCATAATCTATTAGGAAGGATTTGTCACCTCAGATGTCACTACAGCGTGCATTATTTTAATTCTGACAGCAGCAACCTTATTGTTACGAGAATAAAGATCACAATGATTTTGAGAGACTTGTCAGCGGCAGAAACCCAACACCAACCTTATTAGAATGAGAATAAAGATCACTGTGATTTGGACAGTCATGGAACATCAGAGGTAAAATAACAATGTACTGTAGCATCAGATTTTTTTTTTTTTTTATTGACAATGGGCTCACTCTTGACCTCAATCCAGCCCAGAGGCAGGGATGAGATCTACGGTAGAACGAGCTTGCCCAGAAGAAGCCTATTCATTCTCGCCCTGAAGAGATTTGGGTTGTATATTTGACAGCTATATATTTTATATATATTTTTTTTATATTTGACAGCTCATAAATAATTTAAAGAGTACAAGAAACATGGTGTTCAATTTAATGGCCCTCTGATGTATCAGGCTTAGTTTCTCTTTTATAATCAGATTACTACATTTATTATTCTGAAACTTGCAATTTTCTCTTAGCAAATTCAGTTTTTCTACATTACTTAACTGTGTGCATCAAATTCTAGTTTGTAGGACCTTTCTCAAACTAGGAATGTTATCAAGAAGGTCAATGAACCAAGTCTCCCATGATGTTGAGAAATGAAGCCTGTGACAATTTACACAGTCTTAGAGCATGGAGCTCAAGCCCTACCGATCAAACTCCTTAATTTATGTTGCATTCAAAGGTCAACCTGAGATATGCAATAAGTTAGGTTATGATGAAATATTAAAAAAAAAAGATTATTTAACACTTACTTGTTCCTGTATTGGACAGCATGTTGCTGGTAAATGGGCACTGTGGGGGCTGCGGTCTGAAAACCACGATAATAAGACGAAATTTTAACCTATACATTTTATAAGTCGGGTCCATGCGTCCGCAGAACCGGCGCGAATAATCAAGAGAAACACAAAGAAATAACACTAATTGCTACAGGGAAGCAGAAATTAATAAGTTTTTGACATTTTCTAACAATGTGACATACGATTTTCATTCGTTTTCAGAAATAAAATGGTCACTCACGTTTCTGATAATTGACGAGAAATTCCTTTGTGTGTATAGGTCTGAACTTAAGCCGGAGCACTCCAAAGCCTTACGGCCGATCACCCGCGTAGCGGTCAACATTTTTCCGACAATATTATCAACTATTTAATTTTATTTGCTAGCTTTATTTCACTTCAAACAGAACATGTGGGTGACGCAACTTCATGAAAGAACGATTTTTACTTTTTTTTCTAGCACACCTCGAAGAACAAAACTTGCCAACACAAAAAAAATATTACCGGGCGCCCTAGAATGTTCTCCTTTATTATATATGGACGGAACGTTTTCATTGGCATAATATTTCTTAGCTTTATTGTTATTGGTCCACCACCATTGACGTCATTAGGGAAACCAATGGAAAATACAGAATTGTTTGAATTACTAAGTTGCCGTCAGTGAAAACTAGCTCATTATGTAATCATAAAAAATATTAGAAAAAAGGTTTCAATTTCATTTTTGGTAAAAATATGATCGCATTCTTTTGAAAAATATAATTTATTGGCACTCGTGTTTTATAAATTAAATAAACAACGAAAGCTAGTTGTTGTCAATCATAACTTTAAGTACCATCTAGTGACGACGAGTAACATTATATTTTACATACGTCATACCGTGTTGCAAGATGGCGCTATAGGACCCTTCTGAATATTTTTAACGATCACAGAAAAAATAACAAAATACCCGCCTATTTTGACTACCTAAACCCGATACCGTTTAGAAAAAAGCAAGTAAATCTTTGATACTAGTTCTTTCTTTAGTTTTTTACGAATAAATGCGAAATATTAAGAAGCGAAACATTACTTACGACTTGCCTAGTTGGGAATTTAGGATCAGTCAAGACTCAGGACAGATTCAGGATTGATTGATCGACGCTGTGCAGTAAAAAATAAAATAAAACTTTAAAAAATAATGTCAATTTATTGATGTAGAATGTATTTATAACTACAGTAGTTACATAATGTCTCACCTACATAACTTATGTAAATAATAATCAAAAGTTCGGGCACCCGTCGCGTGACCACGCGCGCGGACACGCGGGTTGGCTCCGTGGATTACACGATGGGGATTTTATCCGAGATTCATTAATTTTTTTTTTTTAATATTTCTCGGGATCCTGGGTTCCCGGATCTTTGGAAGGCGTACGAGGGGCCGAAACGAATTCGCAGAGGCCCGTTAGACTTTTTAATGAAATGAGGCACCAACCGACTATTATCCCTGTTCGCACTATGCAAGTGCACCCAAGGACAACCCCCGGTTGGTGTAGGACTGTTGCAGGACATGGAAACAAAGTTATTGGATTATAGGTTTGGGTGGCTAAAGTGAACTGGTTATTGAGGACTATGGAAAGTCGGTAGCCCCTGCCTGAACAATGTTTTATTACACAAATAAAATGGCAGGGGTGACTTGCACACTTAATAATAGGACCCCGAAAACGTTCGCTAGCACATAGTGTCGTAGCGACAAGGGGGCAATATGTCCTGAGGTTCTTATGAGGTGTGGAGAGGTATTCTACGGCTATCAGGACAATCCCCGAAGTACGGTCAAGATCCCTACCAGCATCTTACTGGAATACTTCCTTCCTCCGAGCACGTTTACTCTTGCGAATCTCCACTCAAGCCGGCCAATAAAGACAAGATTGTGGTGGGAGGTCTGTTCCTCGTCATTGTTCACTCCAGCTGGCCAATAAAGGCAAGCCACAGGTGAGGAACAAGACTTCTCCCGGGATATAAGGCCCGTGGGGTCGCTACTGCCCAACAGCTCGCCACATGCTGCCCTGCGGATTTCTGTATCTCTCTTGGTCTGGCTCCTCCTCACCCTAGACCTGTTCCGGCAAAGTAAACTCTCCCGGCACAGGCCTAGAGTTCGGAGCACGCAAGCCCCACCACGACCTCAACGTGGAAATACGGCGGTGGGGTTATTAATATTATAATTAGGGACGCGCGCATACCCCCGCGACGGATTCCGTCGAACGAAGGCGGGCTCCGTTGCCCGGACGCGGGTCTCACCTTCCCGTGACGGGCGCCCGTGCGGGTCGCCGCGACGGAGCACTTTTGTATGGAACCGCGCGGGCGTCCGCTTAACGCAGTTTCAGCCCTAATAACTAAATAAGTGATAAGTGCATAAACGCTTAGGTACATACTTTCATAAGCACTCAATAATTACCATTCCTACTCGGTAAGTACATACATGGTATTTTTATCTCATGAAGTGACGCGCTCTTTACTTGTGGTAACCAAGAGTACAAACACGCTGTGAATTTGTGAGTAAGCGCAGAAGGTCTCGCTCAGTCGGTATCGGTACTGTCCGAGATAATGGCGGAGTTGGATTTGTGTGTGAGGGTATGTGTCCGAAGTAGTATCGGCCGAATGTTCGGCCGTTTCCTGCTACGAAGTTACTATTTGGTTCGGTCGGTTCCGATCCTACACTCCTACACTCTTTCGAATATTGACTATGGTCCCTACCCAACTGAGCCGATCCGAACTTTTTTCGCATTTTTCAATAATATTCGGTTCGGCCATGTGTCGGTTCGATCCGAACATTCGCACTTTGCACTTCGGAGTAGCCCCCAGACTTTCGGGCTTCTGACAACCCGTCTCCCTTCTGACAATGTGTCTGCCTTGTGTGTGCGGCCCTGTCACGTCGCGGACACTCGGTGCTTTCCGAGACGGAGGGTCTTGGTATGTAAAGATGGTCATCCATCCACGGACCAACCGCGGCAAGCGTAGCATAACCCTGATCTATCGTAACCGAACATTTAGGATTATTACTAAAGCGAATGTAAAATAAAACAGCAATAGGTACCTACAGTTTATTTCATAAAACTTATAATGATGAGGTAATGACTTAGTTTAAGTATAATTTACACTAAAATTAGACAATTGCACTTCTGTATAGAGATCGCGTTTTTATTACAGTGCGGTCGACGAGAGAACGGTCTTTGACACCTGTTAGTTTTACGTGTTTTGCGAATTTGATCTTTATTAGCTACTAGAATTGTCCCGCTGACAGGTTCAGGTCAGGAACGCATTCTCATTCTCTCGACGGCCACGCTCTTACTACCTACCTTACTAATAACTTCAATTATGTAAACATTACAATCACAAAATGGACGGATTCATTCATTGCGCTAAAAGGTACTTAGGTATTTTCACACTGTGTCTGTGTACTTAGGCACTTATTTCACTAGAGTTCGAAATATTATTTACAAAGTGTTTTTTTTTATAGGTAACGCATTTTATAAGTCACTTATAGGGGAAGCGACAGGATTGCCCGCGAAATTCAATGTTTCTTAAGTTTAGGTTAGGTGAAGTGAGCTTAGAGTGAGCTGTCAATAGTGTCAATCCGTAGCATTAGTTGGAATGACAGCTCACTCCACGCTCACTTCACCTAAGTTTTCACGGTGAGATGGTTACAGAATCGCACTGCTGGTCTCTTCACCTCAGTTTTCACGGTGAAATTGTTACAGAATAGACCAGCAGCAGTGCGATTCTGTAACCATCTCACCGTGAAAACTTAGGTGAAGTGAGTGTGGAGTGAGCTGTCTTTCCAAATAATGCTAGGTATTGACACTACTGACAACTCACATCAAGCTCACTTCACTTGAGTTTTCACGGTGAGATTTTTACAGAATCGACCGGCTGGTATTATAATTTCGTAGTTATCTAGTCAGGAGTGGTAGATGACGGTGCAGGAGCTGGTGGTTCATCTCTAGCAGCCAGGAGTGAGCGGAGTGCTAGGGCCTCCTGTCGAAGAGCGGCAACATGTGCTCGGAGAGACGCGTTCTCTTGTTCCAGGAGACAGGCACGCCAGGCTATCTGGTAGAGGGAAGAAGATCATCGTATTAGCAAATGGAAGATCTGCTATTCATATGATGATATATGTTGGAATTACCCTTAAAATATAGCCCGTCAGCCATCAAAGCAAAAGTGAACAGCAGTGCTATTCTGTGAAAATCTCACCGTAAAAACGTAGGCGAAGTGAGATGTCAATAGTTTCAATCTCTAGCATCAAGTGTGTAAGTGTGTGTAAATGCCAGCTCACTTCACCTTAGATTTCACAGTGAGATTTTTACAGAATAGGTCGCCTTAGGTCGCTAGGGATTGCCACTATTCACAGCTCACTTCACGTAAGTTATCTTATCACGGTGAGTTTTTTGGAACGCGCGCGCGTGTTTTTCTGTGTGTCTCTCTCTCTCTCTTTGAACTTCGTTCCATCCGGGTGCCCCTTGATACCTCTCAAGTTTTTTTTTTTACAGAATAGCTCTACTAGTGTATTATGTAGTTTACTAACGCCTTTGGAAGAACTTTTCTGAAGGCTTTTCACGCCCGATTGACGGCAATAAGCTCGCTACTTATGTGAAATGTGGGTGTAATATAGAGGTATGAGGAACAGGGTGTAAAGTACACTCATTCTCCATAGAAAAGGGAGGATCCTCCGACCAGATGGGTGCTGTGTTTGGTGGGCAAAATCCCGACGATTCACGTCGGGACATTGTTACTAGTATACTAGTTACGCGGTAAACTCTGCTTGCGCGGTGCAAGATTTTGCGTGACGTCATAGTGATGCGTAGTTCACATGTGGCGATGTAGATGCCTCCTCAGATACACCTGTGCCTAACTCTTCAGGGAACACGGGCGCGTTGATGTAGGACTTCAAGAAAAATAACTGATTACCTGGTCTTCTCTGATACGTCTCGCGTCTCTGGACTTCTTGGCAGCTTGGTTGTTTCTTCGCCGTCTTTCGAAGTACTTCTCATCCTTCAGCTCTGGAGGGATCGGTCTCTTCTCTCCGCGGCGACGGATGTCCAGATCGCTGTTCGGTGATGGGATCACTGGAGACCAGTTACAGAGTTAAGGGTCTGTTTTACAGTCTGTGGATAGGCGGGAAGTATGAACTAGACAGATAGGGTAGATGCATGGGTAAAAAAAAAAAAAAAATTACATTTAATCCGTCAGTTAGATTATTGAAAACTAATGGAAACGTATTTTTACTTTTGTCAATCAAAAAAAAATTACAAAGATAAAGCGCGTCAAAATTTGGTAGTGGGGGGACGTGACGTCACTTGCTTGCAAAAATGTCGCAAGCAAGTGACGTCACGCGGAACTATAACGGGCGATATCTATACTATACATAATTTTTAATATAATTAAAAAAAGAAAAAATACGGTTTCAATATTTTTTGATAATCTAACTGACGGACTAATTAGATTTTTTTAGGAAAATAGCCTATTCTGCTGAACTGAGGTATCCCCCATGGATCGCCAAAAGGGGTGTGAAGGCAGTGTCTTATTTCACGGGAGCTATTTTGAATGCCGAACGCAACGATGGGTTCTAGGTCTCCCGAACGCGTCTCCACACGGCGATATCACCACGGCGAGAATTTGATGGCACGGCGAGGCTATCGCCGCGATTTTTTCGCCCGTGGAGATGGCGCCTAAGAGAATGTATAAAAATCCGTGGCACGACGATAATATCGCCGCGATTCTCTCGCTCGTGGAGACGGCCCCTTAAACATTCATGCTCTAATTTTCTTTCATGAGGTTAAATACACAGATAAGATTTACGTACTCGTAGTATTCCTCGGTGGTAGATGATGACAATAAGGAGGGATGCAGTGCAGCTGTGGCGGCAATGCAGCCAGCAGTGGATTCACCACGTTGTGAACATCTGGGAACAATAAAGAATAGCTTACATGAAACAGTCAGATCAACTGATTTCTGGGTCGTTGTTGATTCGTTTTGTGCAATGTCGGCTGCAGTGCGATTCTGTAACCAGCCGGTCGATTCTGTAAAAATCTCACCGTGAAAACTCAAGTGAAGTGAGCTTGATGTGAGTTGTCAGTAGTGTCAATCCCTAGCATTATTTGGAATGACAGCTCAC